>OZ024821.1:93764932-95054932 GCA_964016985.1 Anodontia alba | reverse complement strand
TTGCACGCGTATCGAGTCAAGTAAAAGTCAAAGTACTTTTATTCTCTCAAAGTCAAGTATAACATGACATCAGAGGAAATGGAAATACAAAGTTGCAGTTAGTGATGCAAAGGCATGCTTTTCATCTAAAGTTCAGTACCGTGCTGTAATTCGGTACTTGTATTTAAAAGGTAAAACAGGCAAGGAAATTCACGGCGAGTTAGCCGATGTTTATGTGTCTTCTGCGCCATCTTATGCTCAGGTTAAATTCTGGGTAGGGGAATTCAAACGCGGTAGAACGTCTTTAGAAGATGAAGCCAGGTCTGGACGCCCACTGGATGCCACCGATGAAGAAACGTGTAAGAAAGTTCGGGATCTGGTATACTCTGATAGGCGAATTCAGGTGGAAGAAATGGCACAGGCATTAGGCATTTCACACGGTAGCGTTGCAACAATCTTGCATGATCGTTCAGGTATGCGCAAGCAAACAGCCCGTTGGGTCCCCAAATCCCTTAGCGATTAGCAAATGGCAACCAGAGCATCAGTATGCAGCGCCTTGTTGAAGCGTTTTCGGTCAAAAGATGATTTTCTTTTGCGTCTGGTGACTGTAGATGAGACTTGGATTCATTATTGTGAGCCAGAGAATAAAGCTCTGTCGTCAGTGGGTAGGGCTTGGGTCCCCGAGGCCAAAGAAGTTCAAGATGCAACCATCTGCTGGCAAGGTGATGGCCACGGTATTTTGGGACGCAAAAGCCGTTATTATGTTGGACATCTTACCCAAGAGAAGTACAATAACTGGAGTGTACTATGCAAACTTGTTAGACAGGCTGAGAACCGCCATCCGTGAAAAACGCCGAGGTAAACTCTCTAAAGGTGTTTTTGCTGCAACAGGACAACGAGAGAGTCCACACGTGCAAAGTTGCAATGGATGCTGTAGAGCGAAACGGGTATGAATTAATACCACATCCTGCCTATTCGGCTGACCTAGCTCCTAGCGACTTCTTCCTATTCCCAAACTTGAAAAGGATATCCGTGGACTTCTTTTCCGGTCTGATGAAGAAGTCGTGACGGCAGTTGAGGAGTGGGCCAATGGAAAGGACCCTGACTTTTTCAGTTCTGGGCTGATGGCACTTGAACACCGTTGGTCTAAGTGCATCACACCAGAGGGCAATTGTATCGAAAAAGAAGAGGTGGATCTCAACCGGAAATAAGTTAGGCTGGTTACTTATTGACTCACCCTCGGGCAAGTCAATAAGTAAGCAGCCTTTCCCATTTCCAACTGACCGAGACACGCAAGATTTTCATACCTTGTTTCAATAAATGTTTTAGGCCTGAGGGCAAAATTGCACCCTTGTCGTGTCATTCACTCATAAGATATTGAATGTCAAACATGGCTAGCGATGCAAAAGTAAGCTTTTCGTCAACAGTTGAGTACCGTGCTGTAATTCGGTACTTGTATTTGAAAGGGAAAACAGGTCAGGAAATACATTGCGAGTTAACCAATGTTTATGGGTCTTCATCATCGTATGGCATGCACAAGTTAAATTCTGGGTTGGGGAATTCAAACGCAGTAAAACGTCTTTAGAAGACGAAACCAGGTCTGGACGCCCATCAGATGCCACCGATGAAGAAATGTGTAACAAAGTACGGGATCTGGTGCACTCTGATAGGCGAATTAAGGTGGAAGAAATAGCAAATGCATTACACATTTCAGATGGTAGCGTTTCAACAACTTTACATGATCGTTTAGGTATGCGCAAGCTAACAGCCCGTTGGGTCCTAAAATCCCTTAGCGACGAGCAAATGGCAACCAGAGCATCAGTATACAGCGCATTGTTGAAGCGGTTTAGGTTAAAGGAAGATGATTTCCTTTCACGTCTGGTGGCTGTAGATGAGACCTGGGTCCATTATTATGAGCCAGAGAATAAAGCTCAGTCGCCAGAGTGTAGGGCCGAGGTCTCCGAGGCCAAAGAAGTTCAAAACACAACCCTCTGCTGGCAAGGTGATGGCAACTGTATTTTTGGATGCACAAGGCGTTATTATGTTGGACTTTCTAACAAAGAAAAGTACAATAACAGGTGCGTATTATGCAAATTTGCTTGACTAACTGAGAATTGTGATCCGTAAAAAACGCCGAGGTAAACTCTCCAAAGGGATTCTGCTCCAACAGGACAATGCGAGAGTCCACACTTGCAAATTGCAATGTATGCTGTTGAGCGGAATGGGTACGAGCTAATACTGCACACCGCCTATTCTCCGGACTTAGCTCCTAGTGACTATTTCCTATTCCCAAACTTGAAAAAGGGTATCCGTGGACGTCATTTCCGGTCCAACGAAGAAGTCGTGGCGGCAGTTGAGGAGTGGGTCAGAGACAAGGACCCTGGCTTCTTCAGTTCTGGGCTGATGGTACTGAACACCGTTGGTCCAAGTGCATCATTCTAGAGGGCAATTACATCGAAAAAGAAGAGATCGATCTCACCCAGAAATAAGTTAGGCTGTTTTTTATTGACTCGCCCTCGTATATAGATTCTCTATATAGAAAGTCTTATATGCCACTTGACATTTATCATATTGATCTTTGACAGAGTTGCTGATGCAAATTAAATGATTAATCATTTTGTAATCCAATAAAATGGTATACATGTATTTTCTCCACATTTCTAGGCAGATTTTTTTAAGATGAACAACTGTTAGCCCAAGAGTAATTTTGTCAATATTTTAGCCATCAGGGCCCAGTTATTCAAAGCGTCGTTAGCTTAACGAGCTCGTTAAGGGTCATTTCGTTAACTGTTTTAGCAGATTCAATATACAATATTCTGATATTTTTTGCTGAAAAAATGTGAGTAGCTTTTGCATTGCAAAAGCTACTCACATTTTTTCAGCAAAAAATTTCAGAATATTTGTGTATCACTCGATTTAAATTTTACGAATCGTTAACTAACGACATCGTTAGCTTTGAACAACTGGGCCCTGACAGATAGAATTGAAATGTTAAGAAACCAAATTCAAAGACAACAAATAAAGCACTAGGAAGAAACTGCAGACATGGAAGATGTAGCCTGATTAGTGTTTTCCCCTTGTTTATGTTCCTCAGGTCGAGAACATTTTTAAAGTTTTCTATATAGATATATAGGAAAAATAAGCCCCGCTCCCTGGCAGCCATGTTTTCTGACGAATCACGATGGCTTGAACATTCTTGGTAGAGGAACACCAAAGGAACAATTCTGCAATTGTTCAAAGACTTGGAATCCATGCAGAATTCTGGTTGCCATGGCAACCAAAAGAGAAAAAAAAAAACTTTAATAATCTTCTTATCAGAAACCAGTGGACCGATTTCAATATAATTTTGCAGAAATTTTGTTTTGGTGTTCCTCTACCAAGAATGTTCAAGCCATCGTGATTCATCAGAAAACATGGCTGCCAGGGAGCGGGGCTTATTTTTTCCTATATATCTATGTAGAAAACTTTAAAAATGTTCACGTCATAAACCATCGCACCGATTTCAATATAATAACTTGGCAGGAATGTTTCGTTGGTGACCCTCTACCAAGTGTTGTCTGCTTTTTTTTTTTTTAATTTTAACAAACTATCGCTTGGAAAGACATTTATATGTAAAGTTGAAAGACCTAATGTCAAACAGCGTAGATCCAGATGAGACGACTCAGTGAGCCGCCTCATCTGGATCTATGCTGTTTGCAAAAGCCTATTATTGTCGCCTGTGACAGTGAAAGAGTTAAAGATGCAACTTTTCATCACGGTGCCTACCATTCTTGTCCTTTTGAGTCCGTTTTATTATCTGTTACACAGCGGGCACATGACGTTTATACGTCGTATCAACGTTGCATCGACGTTGATACGACGTTGTCAACGTTGCGTGCGCGCTGGGTAATGTCTTAAACTGCTGCATGACTAGCAAATATTGTAAACCCTGACCTGACTCCGTCGCACGCACGCACGTACACGCACACGCACACACACACCTCCCTACAATAGCCACCTTTGGGATAAGCTTAAACTTGCTTGTGTAGAAAGGTGCCTGTTGTTGTAGAGAGTGGTTAATAAATAGTAAAAGTGTATTAATTCTATATTGAGGTGGCTGTTGTTCAGAGGCGACCGTTTGTGGAGGTTCCGCTATGGGTCTTTATATTGTTTTTTCCTTGTAGTTTCCCTGGTCCAACAGCCGTCCTTGGCCCAGATACTCATGTCGGAAAACACCTTTCGATATGCCGTTTGACAAAGCGGCGCCGAATTCCCGGCGGGCACATGACGTTTATACAACGTCGTATCGACGTTGATAAGACGTTGTAAACGTAGCTGGCGCGCTGGGTAATGTCTTAAACTGCTGGATGACTAGCAAATATTGTAGGCCCTGACCCGGCGTCGTCGCACGCACGCACGCACGCACGCACATACACACACACACACACACATCTCGTTCGATCGGTCGCATGAGACGGCGTCCAACCAAGGAACAAATATCCTCAATGTGATCTAAATAAAACCCATTGTACAAAAAAGACAATTTTACGTACAAAACCAAAAACGCCTGACCATGAATATACTTGTATATTGACTGCATAAGCATAATGACCGGTTGGTAGAGCGTCGACGATGTGAGTAGGAGGTTACGGGTTCAATCCCCGGCCGAGTCATACCAAAGACTGCTCTTTCTCTTGGCGCTCAGCTTTAAGAAAGTGGAGTAGGAATCAGAACTGGTCAGCTCAGTGTCAGTATAATGTGACTGGGTGGAATATTATGACAAGTGTCTGGGGCGTGATATTTCAGTGAGACAGCACTCTACTGAATGTGAGCATTGAGCTCCTCGCCATATTCAGACACCGTCACGAAATGATTGAAAGATTGTTTATAGTGACGTAAAGCCCGAATAAACAAACAAACAAACAGGCATACGCATAATCTTCAGAATTTTGAAGGAGGTCAGTAAACGGCAGAAACAATAGTGATAATAACCCGTTCGGGCACGCAACATTGATACAACGTCGCGTCAACGTCGATATAATGTCATGACGTTGCATCGACGTTGATGTGACGTATTCTCAACGTCTTACTGCTCACCGAGTGAAAATAGGGCCAACTGCATATGTATGCTCAAACTGCTCATTTTCGAGTAGTCCGTCGACATAAGTGCACAAAATTGAGATTAAAAAAGTGAACCTAGGACAGTTACAAACTGTGGAGATTGACGACCCAGATCAAATTTCTTTCAAGTAATTGTCAAATTTGTATTGTTCTCTTAAAATCCTGAAAAAGGTGTCTACTCTAAAAAAAAAAAAAAAAAAAATATATGCTCCTGCGGGAGGGGTACGGGTGTGAGTGGGGTTGGGGATATTTGCTTCCTTTTAGAGAAGACCTCTTTTCAGAATGGGCTTAGCACACAGAAAAACAAACAGGACGTCACAAAACTTTTCTCATTTGGTGAAAAAAATCTGCCGAGTGTGTCAAGTTGCCTTAAAAAACCTAAGGCGTACTTAGGGCGATAATGATATGATGCTATTGGGCTCGTAAGCGGTCTCTCACTTTTATAACAAATGATAAAAAAAAAAAACAAAAAAAAAAACATTGGACTATTAGAAGTCAAAACACTGAGAGTGCTGATTGGAGTGGTTGCCTGAAATTCTGTAAACCTCTAGAACTGATGGGGTTCACGCTGAAATAAATAAAAAAAAATAAATAAATTTAAAAAAAAATAAATAAATAAACATAAGCAGTATACATGCAACCATTTTCGGTACTGGATATCCCCATTTCGGTATTAAATCTTCTTGTCAGTGCCAAAATTATATATAAATTGTAATATATTTCCTTAAATTCCTTTTCGGTACTTGATAGCCTCTTTGCGGTCCTTTTCGGTATTTAGTAGGACCGCAGCTTGGGTTACCCAACGCTGTGTAGGGTTGGTGTTCATATTCATATTCGTACGTCGATATTGAACTCAATATGATTAAAATCTTATTTTTTCAAAAGTTTGACGTTTATTGGGTTTGTTTATCTGTTCGCTATTTATAAGCATCAGAATGAATTCACCCTGGTAAATGTAAGAGAACCGGAGGTTAATGCAACACATAGCTACTGGCTCGATTCCTCACTGGAGCTGGCGTAAAATGGTGGAAAAGGTAAACCAAATCTATACCTGTTGTGAATATGATTTCTTTATAAGCTTGTCTCGATTTTATGCGACATGACACTGGGTGCATGGACCAACACTGCATAACACTGCAGTTTATGGTTCTGGAAAGCAGATTTATTTCATGGCTTAGCCGGTAAATCGGCTACAGTTCTGGAACGTGACCGTGCGATGTGTTGAAATAACACAAAAATGTGGTAAATACGCATTTTTGTTGTTGTCCAAGCACAGTTTATTATCGTATTTCCATGAAACGACATTAAAAACGTGATTCCTGATCCCTAATTTTCTTCATGACATTTGTAATAGTTCGATTGATAATTTTCTATTACGACGCACCGTAAGCACTTTTTAAGCATCGATACAAAGCACTGTAACTGGTAACCACAAGATTTTGAAGGTGCTGATTTTGTCTAAGCAGAACATCTAGCTCGCTCGGGAAGCAAAAAGCAATCAACTCCGCGGCAAATAATCATCCTTACGCAAACAATCAGTAATTGGCGTGAGTAGCGAATTGAAAATTCTGTTACGAGGGAAACTGTGCGGTATAAGGTGGCTTGCAGAGTGAGGCCGAACACTTTTCAGTTCGTACCAAACAACCATTACTGATTCTTTTCTTGCATACTATTCATCTGGGCCCAGTTGTTCAAAGCGTCGTTAGCTTAACGAGCTCGTTAAGGGTCATTTTGTTAACTGTTTTAGCGGATTCAATATACAATATTCTGATATTTTTGCTGAAAAAATGTGAGTAGCTTTTGCACTGCAAAAGCTACTCACATTTTTTCAGCAAAAAAAAAAATCAGCATATTTGCGTATCACTCAATGTAAATTTTAACGAATCGTTAACTAACGACATCGTTAGCTTTGAACAACTGGGCCCTGATCATTAAAGGTGCATCGTTGAGGTTTTGTCGTTGCTGACCACTTTGCTTTGTGTTTTCTTTTCCTGTGTCATATTTTCGTGTCTTCAGTTGCTGACCACTTTGTTTTTTGTTTTCGTTTCGTGTGTCATATTTTCATGTCTTCGTGTCTTCAGTTGCTGACCACTTTGCTTTGTGTTTTCGTTTCGTGTGTCATATTTTCGTGTCTTCAGTTGCTGACCACTTTGCATACTGTTTTCTTTTCATGTGTCATATTTTCGTGTCTTCAACGACTGACCACTTTGCTTTCTGTTTTCTTTTCGTGTGTCATATTTTCTTGTTTTCAGTTGCTGACCACTTTGCTTTCTGTTTTCTTTTTATGTGGCATATTTTCGTGTCTTCAGTTGCTGACCACTTTGCTTTCTGTTTTCTTTTCATGTGTCATATTTTCTTGTCTTCAATTGCTGACCACTTTTCTTTCTGTTTTCTTTTCATGTGTCATATTTTCCTGTCTTCAATTGCTGACCACTTTTCTTTCTGTTTTCTTTTCGTGTGTCATATTTTCGTGTCTTCAGTTGCTGATCACCTTGCTTTCTGTTTTCTTTTCGTGTGTCACATTTTCTTGTCTTCAACAGCTGACCACATTGCTTTCTGTTTTCTTTTCGTGTGTCATATTTTGCTGACCACTTTGCTTTCTGTTTTCTTTCCGCGTGTTATATTTTCGTGTCTTCATTTGCTGACCACTTTGCTTTCTGTTTTCTTTTCGTGTGTCATATTTTCTTGTTTGTTGTCATGTGTCATATTTCTTGTCTTCAGCTGCTGACCACTTTGTTTTCTGTTTTCTTTTCGTTGTTATATTTTCGTGTCTTCACTTGCTGACCACTTTGCTTTCTGTTTCTTTATGATTATGCGGTGATTGTTTTGCATGTATTATGGGCACTAGTCGAATTTTGGCTGAATATATGATACTAGTAAAATGGTTTTAAACCCACGATAGTTTTACTACTGGCTATTCTAAAGCGATAGTTCTTGTCGATATCTTTCTTCTTGTGGCCCTATGGGTTGTTTTGGTGTTGTTTTTTTTTTGTTTTTTTTTTTTTGTTTTTTTTTTGTGTTTTTTTTTTTTTTTTGTTTTGTTTTTTTCTTCTCTATTACCTTATTGTTGTGTTTATATATTGTCTTATTTTGTAAGACACCCGCCCAGTCAGATCAGAAGCTTCGCTGTCCGCATGAAGAAAGCTTGGGTCCTTAGCTACCCATTGAGCGCACTGCGAAGACTGATCAGACTCGGCTGATGCCCAGGCTGATCTGAGTCTTCGCTGGGCGCACATGTCATTTAGTAGGTTTTGTTATGCGCTAGCTCTTGTGATTGCCTTGTACGGAAAGTGGGAGCTGGTTCCTTTGTTTTTTGTTGGTTTGTAATATGTATTTGTATGCTGTATCTCGTGGTTTGCTTAGCTTTCTCTTGGTGTCAATGGTTATTGTTATTGTGCTGGGGTTTAACGACACGTCAACCATTGAGGGTCATTTTGTGTCGTCTCCCAGAGAAAGGGAGAAAAGAGATAGAAAAGAGAGTAGAGGAGATGAAAGAGAGGGACAGGGAAGAAAGAGGAACAGGAAAGAAAGTGAAGAAACAGAAGAAATAAAAACATTCCCCCTCTACCCTTACCCACTACAAGGATAGCAGGCCTTGCCCAACTGTAAGCCAATATCAGTTGGACGCCCCAGTGATGTAAGATACACAGCACCTTCGCACCACCCGACCACCCCTTTTGGTGTCAGTGGTAGGCTATGGTCTGTGATTGTGGTTCTTCATGGACGTCTTCTTTACTACTTTTCTATTCTTATTCTGTTACTGGTTCCAAGCCACTTCAGTTGACAATATGTGATTATCTTGTCATAAACTGTCCAATTACGGTGTATAGTACAGATCAACAATGTTGCAGTTCGCAGAGGAAGCAACTATACAAGTTGGTCAACGTTACACTGTAACAATATTTCATTTTGGAGTTTTCATTAAAATAAAAAAATAAAAAAAAAAAAAAAAAAAAAAAAAAAACATAAAAGAGCCATATAGTAATGATTAGTGCATATCATTTGGTTTCTGTATACTTAAAGATCATTGGAAAGAGAATGGCAGTTTGCGAATTGGTGCATTGTCTGGTGTGCTGTCAGAAGAACTGATCGGCTCAGGTTCAGTCCAAGGGGTGCTTACGGGAAAGTATTATGAGAGTATAATGTATTATTATGATATTCTGTTAGAGTTTTGAGAGAATTTAACTGGAGCTATTTTCAATTCACGAGGTTGAAGGTACAGTCTGTGCAAATTTGTCAGTAGAGGTAAAGGACTAGATCATTAATGTTATTCAGTTTCCATCCAAATATATAGCGGAAGAAGTAATGTCAGACGAAGATTTCTTTGCTTACATGGATGCATGATTACACCCCATTTATTTTGGGCCCATGCCAATGTTTATCTGAACATTCCTAATTTTGCCTTTGTGTATATTGACTTACGATTTTCCGAAATTCGATCTTGGGAACATGGAAACACAGATGTACAAAACAATTATCTTTGTTATTAAAGCGGATACAGTCTGACAGAAGCAGTTACAACTTCGTGTGTTCTTTCAAAACACATTGCATAAAAGAGATTAGCATTGCCTTTAAATTGCCCAAGTTAAATGTTTGTCTAAAATGCATACTTATTTCGTCAGATTGTCCTTAATGAATAAATGGTAGTGAAATACATTATGAGATCTACCGTATTTATCCTACACCCCAGCAGACATGCAACGTTGAAACAACGTCGATTCGACGTTGAATCAACGTTGAATCGACATTGTTTCAACGTTGTGTGCCTGCTGGAATAATTTGATTCCTTAAGTCCTTACACTACTTGTCCTAACAATTTGAACAATTCCATTTCACTACCTGTGGATGTCTAAATTCTGATGGATAAGTGGCAAATAGTGTGGAGCCTGGTCAACGCCGCGTTCTGGATCTACAGTGTTTTTTCGGGTATGTGTGTCCCAGTATACGTATGGTAACTACGTAACGCTTATTATGCAGGGTAAAATTTCCAGCAGAAGACATTAGCAAATATATTTTTCTTCAGAAAATAGGCGTTGACATTTCATGCGAAGGAGGCAAATAGCCTATTTTCTGAGGAGACAATTTGCATGAAATGTAAAAGCCTATTTTGACATTTCATGTAAATTATCTCCTCAGAAATGGGCTTTGATATTTCATGTAAATTGTCTCCATAAGAGACAATTTGCATAAAATGTCAAAGTCCATTTTCTGGGAAAATAAGAAAAGTATCACCAGTTTGTCTTCTGCTGAATTAGCCCAGACAGAGGTAAAGGTAATTGAAACGTTTTAGTGTGAAATCATTCTTTGATCTGAGCAAGGTGTTGTAATGAGGTTACCGGAAACCAGTTTGTGTTCCAATTCCTCTGCTTCTCAAATAACTTGTATAGTAGCACGATATTTATCAATTACCGAATTTACGCTATGTATGCGGACACCTTTCTGCATAACCATATCACACTTAAAATTTAAACAAGTATTTTACTCCCTGTTCATGTGTCTAAACAACTGCTGTATAACAAGCAAATAGTGTAGACCCAGATCAGACGCCGCTTTCTGCGGCGTCTGATCTTGGTCTACACTATTTGCTCAGACCTGTTGTCGGAAAACCGAGTAAATATGGTAAAGTGTCACGTGCGGACTTTCAGACAGATTAGGTGTACCAATAACTGACGAGAAGATGTTCTTAAGCCCACGGGTATTTCATTAACCATTGCCATGCTGAATAAATTAAGATGTCATATCCACTTCTAATTTTCAGCCAATCAGATTACTTGATCCAGGTTGTTGATACAAATTCATATACTTAATGACATTAGTGCAGATCCAGGTCACTTGGCTTCTTCAGAAGAAGCCAAATGATCTGGATCTATATTTGCAAAGGCAGGGCAAATCCGGGTTCAGCAGGACCAAGGTTAAGTACATACGAGGATGGGTGCGACCGAATAAGTAGTCTTTATTATGATAAATGGCTACACTGGGTAGATTTTCCGCCATTTTGGACAAAGCAGACAACTTTGTGATATTATGTTTGCTTTCCTGTACACCAATGCCCTTCTGATAAAGGGATAATTCGAAAAGGAAAGGATTTGCTCCCATGGGTAGCAAATTCTTTCCTTTTAGAGTAGATCCCTACTCAGAAGGGAGGCGAAACGAGTAATGGCTCTTCGCTCCACTCTACTCCTAATGAAGCAGATTCACAGTGTATCATCGACTCCAGATCATGGTACTTGGCGACTCGAAGGACAAACTAGGGGTATGTCTAGGGTAAGAGAACTCCTTATTTTGACGTTATTGTGCATTATTTGGACATTAAAATGAACTTACATATTTTTGTTTCAAGTGCAACCCCAGTACATTACACGAAAAAGATTTTAAATTCATTTTCGTTAGTGAAATGAGCTGCCTGGTTCCGCGAAAATAAGTGTCAGCTTCACAAACCTTGCATGTTATCACAGAAATGGTCAAGGGGGAATTTTATTCCATTAGTATACAAATGTCTTTATCGCTGTTTGTACGATGATTTTAGTAGTTTTCTCCACAGGTTCATTGAATTTAATAAAAATAGACAAAAAAAAAAAAAAAAAAAAAAAAAAAAATGGGAAGGCTTGAGTACGGCAATTTGCAACACTGCATAAAAATGCTGGACGGCATCTTGATTGCTAACTGTTCCGTATTTTGCTATGGAAAAATACTTATTTGTGCTATGTAGCTGAAGTTTAGGTTATTATTTTTCTCAAACTATTTTCTATAACTGGCTGACTGCTGCTTATTCAACACTGTCGATGTCGGGGAAGGTTATAATAATATTTGTCGGTAAAGATTTTAGTTTACTTTACCTGGATTGATAGGTGACAGACGCGAAATAACACTTTTCGAACAAAAAACTGCGAGTACGACAGACATTCTTGAACAGCTAAAATGAGAGACTGAATGAACGACGACGTCGTGACGTCATTTACGCTATGGAAAAACTGCGTATAAGAGCCTTCCTGTTTTTATTTCAGCATTTTTATCAGATTTTTTAAACAAATGTTTGGTAGAAAAGACGGGAAATACAAGCAATAAAATATTTTTCCTGATGTTCATAGAATGATTAACCAGATTTGAATAGGGTCAATAGCAAAGTTTATATGAAACCCTTCGAAGAGGTCCATTTATTGTTCAATGTAATTTACACTTCAACATACAGCAGAAAAAAAAGAAGAAAATATTTTATTATTTGATGTTGAATTATATTTGTGGGAAGTAACTTGTAGTCAATTTACAGAAGAAATCGTATTGGACTAGCGGTCCAAAAAACTGGACTAGCGGGTCATCTGCTCCTCCCGCACAAATGCACCAACCTACATATTTACTTGACGCATAATTCTACAATCGTTTAAGGTTTCAAAATTTACCGCTTGTCCACACATAGCAGAAACTAACCCTTAACAATTAACCATGTCCTCAGTTATTTTTCTCAGCACCAGCACGCCGGATTTAACTATTTTACAAACTACAACAGGAGTTTTTCAGGCTCGTTGAAATATACAATAGTTAGACATCTCTAGACACAACTCTTTGTTTCGAAGATATAAAATCAGTAAAAGTATCTGACTTACACTACTGTGCGCCATCTGTGCAGTACATATCGATTTATCCAGTACCAAGTTTCGGAGCCAGTGATACACCGTGGTGATATTGGAAGCCAGAGGTGCGTTCAAAATAGCGCTCACATTAGCGCCCGCGAGCGTTACCGAAACAGGCTGAGAAGTGTATCGCATTGATTTTCCAATATGGCGCTGTACCTCACTGACCAATTACATGGACCAGGTGCCTAATTACTTTTCCACAGGCTTCCTTTATTGCATTTGGCTAAATCCTGACCCTCACAATATTCCTTGACTTCCAAATTTGGTCTCAAATTAACGTATGTTTCACAATAATCTTATCAACAATAAAACGCATCTGATCTCAGAAGATAAAAGAAAACCCAGTAAAACATATGTTTATTTACATTATATAATAATTATAAGCTCTATTTAAAGCCAAAATTACTTTAAGATACGTTAACTGTCTGAACTCCATATAATGTTGTAACCGACATTATATCGTTGATTATATCAGTTATAGTAAGGTTAAACATGTAATATTGTATAAGCAAAACACAACGACCAGACAGCTAATGTACTGAATCTGAATTTTAAAAGGCGTGCAGCAGAGAGTTATGTTCTTTTTCAACAATGGTAGCATTGAGATGCCTGAGTTAAAGTACTGGCTACTTATGTAATAGGCAGACAACTGTTTTGCCCTGTGTAATTTGTAGGATTTTATATAGCCATATTCTAAGCACATCGTTTTTAATATATTCTGTTATAAAAAGACAAATGTAACAAAGTAGACTTTAGCACATTTAACATATTTCTCCAAATATGAGTGGAATAAAGATGTCAGTATAATAAGCAAAGAAGCATCACATCTTCATTGGTAATATAGACAAGTACATAATTATAATTAACTAGAGTAGGATAATGAAGGGGTGTTTAAAAGATTGGTTTTATTTTGTAATTAATTCTGTCAAATATTAAGATAAAAAATTTAACCAGAAGAATTTAGACGGATGCAGTATGCTATACACGTGACAGGTCTATGATACAGACTCATTGATTTATTGTCCATTGTCCTAGTTATCTACGTTACAAAAGATCACTCAGTGATTGGAGACACAGTGAAGATTTATAAGCTTTATAAATAACAGAAATTGCCAATATGTTTAAGTCTGTGGCAGGACAGGATACCGGTCAGAGGAAGTAATTGTTTCATTTTTTATTTAATAGAAAATATGACTGGTATATTGGTATGTTAACTGCAACTCCTTTGAACCGGGCATGTCTTAACTTTGAAATTTACAGACTTTCATTCTACATCCTTTGAATAAATCAAGGTAATTTCAGAATGCACAAATATATGTCTTGCCCATAGTTATAAGTATAAAGTTTGCTTTATTGAGCTGTCTTTAACTTTTTCTTTTTGATATCTAGTAGGACAAATATTACTTGCTTAATCACTGATAACTGAGACTATTTCTATTCGATTTGGTCTGTCTTCAAATGCTTTTGTGAGCTTGCGAGGGTCCTACTTTTCCAGTCCTTGATGTTCCCATCGTTTCGTCTGCCTACTATTGTTTCTTATCCCGTCAACAGTGCCTTGCACACCTGTCTTTTCCATGCCAGAGGAACAGATTTGACCGTACCACCTGAGTTTTCGTTTAGTTGCCATGGTAGGAGGTTACCATGAGAACCAACAGCATCTCGTATTACACGACATTGTCCTCGTTGATGGAGTGGTTTAAGCACGAGATGTTTAGTAGTTACCAGTACCATATTATTTCTAAGGTCTGGATTCTTTTAGTCGTTTTCCCTGTAGTTTTCCTTCTGACTGCTCCAAGTTGGTCCATCTGTCGTAGACTTCTTTGTTTGTGCGTCGGTGGTTTCATATATAATGTTTGTTCATATGATATATATATATCCCCTATTTTGTGATATCACTAAATCGAATTAGTGATATCACTAAATCTATTTAATGATATCACTAAATAGAGATGAATTTGCGATACTACTAAATCGAATTAGTGATACCACAAAATCGATTTAGTGATATCACTAAATAGAATAAGTGATATCACTAAATCAAATCTATATTGTGATATCACAAAATCGAATTAGTGATGTCACTTAATTGATTTTGTGATTTCACTAATTCGATTTAGTGATATCACTAAATAGACATGATTAAGTGATATCATAGAATTTCAATTAGAGATATCAAAAAATCGAATCAGTGATATCACTTAATATGAACGAATTAGTGATATCACTAAATCAAATTAGTGATATCACTAAATATATTATATTCTCAAACAATACAATGTTGAATCCCTAATAAATTTGTTCCCCCTTAGTTAATGGCTGACAGAGAAGGTGCTACAGACCAACGTCAAAGTGATATTCTAGCAAACAGTCAGCAGGCTATTTTGAACAGCACACGATGTTTTGAGACTGATGATGTAGATGACAGCGGGATTTTACTAGAACTCCGTTAATGTCTGAGGGATCTGCAAATTCTCCATATTGACCAAGACAATGCTCAACACATAGGGGATCATGTGCAGTGAATTCAAAAGGAAAACATGAATTTGTGATATCAAAAAAATCAATTTAGTGATATCACAACTTTACTCCTATTTAGTGATATCACAAAATCGAATTAGTGACATCACAAAAAGATTTTGTGATATCACTAAATAGAAATTAATTTGCGATATCACTAAATCGAATTGGTGATATCACAAAATCGACTAAGTGATATCACTAAATAGAATTAGTGATATCACTAGATAGAATTAATGGTATCACTAAATAGAATTAGTGATATCACAAAATCATGCCCATTTTGCGATATCACTCAACCCAAATTCTATTATGTGATATCACTAAATCGATTTTGTGATATCACAAATTCAGTCTTACTTTGTGATATCACAAAATGATTTTGTGATATCACAAAATCGATTTTGTGATATTACAAAATAATTAGTGATATCACATAATAAATAGTGATATCAAAAAAATCGATTTTATGATATCACAAAATCGATTTAGTGATATAAAAATAGGGGATTTATAGTAAAATGGCACATCCTATGTTCTGTCATTCTTTTGGTGACTCGAGAAGGTTGTGCTTCGTTATTGTGCCATTTGCTGCTTATCTTACTTTCGCCAGTGTTCCGGTGGAGTCTGATGTTCTTGATTTTTATATCAACTTCTGCAATGCTTGCGCCGCGGTTGGCTGAGCAATCCCGAACATGAGCTCAGGTTTACAGCCATTTGAATATCATGTATCACAGGTATTTTGATAAGAGTGAACGGTCAGTAGAAAAAAAGCGGGGATTAAACCCTTGTTACTCGCGCGAAACCTCACCCTTAATTCTGATGTAGATCTAAATTACAAACGTATGTTCAGTCCGCATAGGGTCCTCTACCTTATAGATAAACAGTAAAGACACCACAGTGAAACACACATAATCAAAAACAGTGAAATGAAACAAAGCAAAAGGCTCAATGGCCAGAAAACAAGAAACCACAAACAGTACCATGATTGGCCCGGCCACAGACATTGATAATTTAAATTCCAGGTAGTTTCCCACTGACCGTTCCATTGCGTACATCGGTTATTGTAAAAGTTCCGTTTTGTTTCTCTTTTTGTCCCTCGTCTCTTCTTCCGTCTCGGGAAGGCTGTGCTTCATAACTGTGGCATTTCCTGGGTAACTTGACTTATGTTTTGTTACTCATAATAAACACATCGCCCCAAGTCCCCGATACGCACTCGTTATTTGATGCGCTTTACAACAGACCTCCACAGATCTGACACATTATATGTTGTGAACTTGATATCCATGTAATTGAAAATATAAATATAGTTTAAACCAACAGACCTCCAAACACCTTTACTTATTATTACAAAATTATCACAGCTACAGCTGATCTATTTCTTAAATATAAAAGATAATAAATGTTGTGTTTTGTTATGGGTAACATGCAAAATCACTGGAAATGATAACGTGTATATGGAGAAACTGCTATATTACAAATAACGACACCCGGGCGTTTTAATGTTCTGTTGAAAATACAACAGCTGAACGTGAGTAACAAGGCACAATGAGGGATTCCAAACACCAACCACATCAGTTTTGCGTGGAAAACGATTCGATGATGTCGATGACTTGCTATTTGTGCGTGAATGCATCCTTAAGATTCCCGCAGAATCAGAATCAGAATGTTTACTGGTGATACGTCTAATGACATTCATTCCCCAGGACCTGTGATATGGGAAGTTAGTCCCTAGCTCGCACCAGACAGGTAAACCTAGCCACACCATCCTCTGCTCCTTCAGCAGTGGTAATGATCGAATCTGGAAGGGCATTCCAATCTCTGATTGTTTGAGGGAAGAATGAGCCCTTGTAAATGTCAGTTCTTGTAGTGGGGTCTGAAAAGTCAATGAGTGATGATTTCTACTGCGCCTTATTGGGCAGTAGTTAATACCCATGATATCTGTAATATCATTTCCATGAATGCAAAATAACAGAATATACACATATACAAAACAATACACATAAAACTACACATGCTACCACTAATGAAATAGTAAAGTAATATTTGCTGTTATAACATTTCATCGACATTGATCTCGACCCACCCAGTGGTGTCATCCATATCTGATTCGTTATAATCACTATCATCAGAGTCATCTGTAAGAATAGGATCACTTTCCGAACTCCCTACTGACATATTTTTAGCTTCATCAATAAGTTCATTCCAAAGTTTCAGGAATGTACGTAAATAGGTTCCGAGTTCCCCAATTTTATTTTTAAATTCACCTATATTCACTTCTTTTATGGAATTTTCATGTGACATGCCGTCGTGTCTAAATTGGCAGTAGAACAGTTCCCCAAATATTGGTTCAAAATTATGTTGATGTATTGCTCTTAAAACATCTCTGTAAGCGGAATCAAAATACATTGGTAATCCTAAAATACAAAATTTACCTGAAGTACATATGTGAGGTTTGTCACCAGATCTGTTAGACATCACTATTAGATTTTTCTTAGTTTCATAAATTACTTCTTCCATTTTTATTATTTAAAATAAAACCGTATCCTCAAATATTAGTAGTATTTTTTTTCATATGTTTGATTTTTGTTTTTTAAATTTACACTAAAGATAAAAAATATCAATTGCTGTGGTATTGTGTAGCTATTACCTTATATTGGCTAAGTAAGTCCGATAATCAGTAATTTTAACTGATCTTATCAACTAATTACCTTAAAATGCAAATTGTACAATTTTATGCTAATTCTAATTGATTCAATTTAAAACCAATTAATGTAATCAAACTAATCTAAGAACATGAATAAATTTACATAACAGCAACAAACAAACACAAAAAACACACACTTATAGAGACGACCTATATAAACAACAGTTTCAAGTCTTTAATTTTACAAGTTTTTTTTTTTTTTTTTTTTTTTTTTTCACTTTACACTTAAAATGTCAATAGCAGATGTTAATTTTCTGTCCTCTGTATGCAATTTCCCTTTGTCCCCTGGCGTCGGATTATCTGTCCGAATGGTACTGTCTGTACTTGTGGATTCACCCGCCGCCAACTCACAGGATCTGGGTAAGGATCGTCTTGTGCTCTTCCCTTCGTTACCACCTCTAATGGCTAACCAGTATGTTTTGATCTTATCAGAATATTTACGATAAATTACTATTATCACCCCTAAAGTTACAACAGTGATGTCTCCAAGAAATAGATAAATCCACCCTTTACTTTCGGTCGGAACTACATTTACTGATTGTAACCTTTCGATAAGTCTATTCATGGGAATGTATTTCATTTCCTCGAGTTCTTTTGTAACATTTGAAAGAGAATCATGAAATGGTTCCCAGAGATGAAATCTAGTAACATTTACGTGTGACCATATCAGGTCAAGAAATGCATCATGTAAATAGTATTGACTCCTCCCATCAAAAGGTGTGATTAGTGTCAAATGTCTGTTTGAAGCTGAACAAAAGGCACAAGTGTATGATACCAAGAGGAGGTTTAATTTCAATTTCAGACATACTTTTTCTGGTATTTTGACATACTATAGAAAATTTAAGAAGTTTGTTTTTTGTAACAGCCCATTTCCCATGGCCAATAAATTCAGCAACAGGGAGGTGTGACCTGAATTGAACTTTAGTCTTACAATATGATTTATATAGGTATCCTGTTTCAAAAATAATGCCACCACACATAGTTTGTTCAGACTGACAGGGTATATAGGACTCTGAATTTGACAAAATTTTAGCCAAGGATTAGTGCAGTGCTGGGTCTCCAGCTTATCAAGTAAAATGTATTTTGTTCTTTCGACAAAAGCAATAGAATCAGCTTCTATTTCAAGCTGTGCAGTCATCTGTATAGATGGTGTTATTCCCTTAGTTTGGTTCATAAAAGGAAGTGGCAAATTATGAACATTGAAAACTTCGAATGTACTGCTTAGATCCAATAATGGAACAGACACCACAATGAGTATCTTTTTATCTTTGACCATTGTACTGCAAGTCAAATACTTATAATATTTCCAAAGGCTTTTATTTGGGTCATCTGGCAACCGTAATGACCGTGGCAATTTGCTTTCTATTTCAAGAAGGATTTTTCTAAGCATTGCAGGAGCAATCACAACAGACGAAAGCCTCTCACTTGACAACATGTTTAATTATAATTTCAGATGCTGCAACGCCCAAAGTGCTTTTTGAGTCACCTGTTTTAATTCTTCAATTATAAGGTCAAGTTTTTATAAAATTTTCCATTTCTACAAATCGTTTCTCAATGGCTTCCGTTACATTATTTATCTTAACATCAATAACTGACAATGTAGAAATGATTTCATTTATTGAGTGTTTGTTGACAGCAATTTCCATTCTCGAGGAGTTCAAGAGCGAAATACTTTTTTTTAAAACATGGACAATATTTGTTGATTTGCCGTAAGATGATTAATATTTCTTTGTATTGCATCAATTTGGTCCTCTGGCACAGTACCAAATAAAAAAATTAAAATTTCCCCTCCTAAAGGAAGGATAGATCTCTTATTCTTAAAGATCTAAACTCAATATAACTGTCAATGATACCGTCAAATGTCGCCTTTAATGTCCGTACTTCATTGTGAAGCAATTTAAAGGTTGCTCTATAATTAGCATGTTTGTCTTTCGTATACCTTTTGGTTACTATTTCAGCTAATGCACTTGCATTGTCAATGTCAGTCGACAGTTTGCCCAGAAAGTTCTGGTATGAATCGTGGTCAACAATTATGGTCATTAGCCATTTAGATTTCGCCAACACTAGCTCATTAATCTGATTAAATATTATATTTTCATGCATATGTAATGCAAATGTCGAGCCCAAGAGGAGTAACAAAACAGAAAAATACATTTTCCCTCCGTCACCAGGAATCTTGAAAATATATACAGATACACCTACTATATTTGATTACTTGTGGTACCCATGAAGTCTTTTATAACATGCCGGCTATAGACCGCAACAATAATTTAAGATTATCTCTTCGACCTACTTTAAGTCGTTTTGGATTATAACTCATTTCATTAATAGACATCGCATCATCCGATACCTCACTCAGAGATTCAAGTGACTGAATGTCTCGATTCATTGATTCAGCATCAGAAGTGTCTTCCGCATCAGATTCAATGGAATCCCTTTGTTTTAATCGTTTGGATAATTCCATTAGGGGTATATCACCTTCCTCATCTGAATTTTCATTTTCTTTTCTATATTTCTTTGCAAGGTTTGCAAGTACATTCTTTGAACCCATATTATCTGAATCACTGTCTGTGTCACTATCTTCTGGTGGGACAACATAGGTAGCTTTTCTGGATGGCTTGCCTGAGTTATCTTTGGGAATTCCCCAATCATCTAAGTTTGCTTTTCTTAGGTGTTCCACATGCACTTTTACAATGGTTCCATCTAGTTGATTTCTTATCACACATGATGTTGGGAACTGGATTTTAATTACACGGAAGTATGGTTTCCAGTTACTGTCAAGTTTACTTTTTTTTTTTTTTTTTTTTTATTGTTTTTTGTAGTAAACAGTATCCCCTATCTCGAATTTAACATCTTTACTATTTCTGTCAGCATACTTTGCTTGCCTCTTCTTTGCTCGTTTTAAATTTCTGTGAACTAATATGAATGCTTTATGCTGTTGTTCAAGTGCTACTTTATGCATTTCCTCGCCATGATACTTTTTTACGAGGTTTTAGAAGATTATCAATGGATAACACCACATCTGTGTTATACAACAGGAAGAATGGACTAAACTGGGATGACTTATTGATATTAAAGCGAATTGCAGCTAAAAGGTTTGGTTTAGATACATGTCCCATGTTTTGGTATTAGTTTCAATTTCTTAGCTAATACGTCATGTAAGGTTCTATGAAATCTTTCAATTTTAGCATTTCCTTGTGAGTGATAAAATGAAGTAGTCACATGATATACATTTAGTGCTTCAAGGACCTGCTTTACAGTTCTGTTTACGTTTTCAGTGCCATTATCTGAAACAATTTGTAGTGAAGCACCGAACCTGGGAAGATTTCTTCAATAATTAAATGTGCTATGTTGTCAGCACTTTTATCACAGCAAAAGTTTCAGGCCAACCACTATATAGGCCAACGAAACCAATTATGTATTCTTTCCTGACATTGTTGTTGGGTATGGTTCCGACAGATCTAACCCTATTTTGCAAATGAATAAGGTGGAACTTCTGTTTCTTGTAAACTTGGTTTTATCTTCTTCATACTACGTGTTTGACATGTGACACAACTTGATATATATTCATAGAGATTTTTGTATAGATTTGGCCAAAAATTCTTTTGTCGAATGGCATCAAAGGTCTTATCAATGCCCATATGGCCATTGTCGTCATGGTACTGTTTCACACCCCTATCCCTTAAATGCTCAGGACATATAATCTCAAAGTTGATTCGTCGTTTGGGTTGGAAATGTAATACAGTACCTCATCAGTGACAATATAGTTCTTTTCCGTCCCTTTGGCTGATTTGCCATGAAACACATTTGTCTTTATTTCCACCAACTATTTATCTTTACTTTGCTCAACAGTGATATTCAAATCTGGGATATCTATGCTTGGTTTTCCTTGTTGTTTTTCATCTGTAACAGAGCAACTGGCATATTCTCTGGTATCAAACCTATTCGAGTTGAAAACATTTATTTCATAAATATTGTCATTTATGTTAGGCTCATTATCTGTCCCTGCTTTTAAATTGTTCTGGTCATCTGGAAGTCTAGAAAGTAGATCAGCACAAGTATTTTCTGGTCCAGATATACATTCCACTTTGCAGTTATAACCAGGTAACCCTAAAGCCCAAAGTTTGATCTTTTTTGTTTTGCATTGGAGCTTCTAAAATATATTTTAATGGCTTGTGATCTGTTCGAATAGAAAATTCGGCATTATGCAAAAAGTGATCAAGTTTTTGCAGAGCATAGTGAATAGCGTAAGCCTATTTTTCTATTAAGGACGATCTTGTTTGAGTGTCACTTAGCTTATGAGATAAATAATAAATTGTTTTTTTTCTGTCTTGATACCAGGAATTACCTCTTCTCCTTCACAGCACGGCTGTGTGAGACATGCACCGATGCATGATTGACTAGCATCTGTGTATAATGTGTATGGTTTATTTACATCTGGATATGTCAAATGAGGTATCACTGTCAGACTATCCTTTAAATATTTAAAAGCTCTTTGACAATCTTCGGTCCATTTAAATTTAGAATAGTTCTTCGTCAAGGCTATTATAGGGTCAGCTATTTCTGAGAAATTAGGAATAAATCTTCTGTAATAACTGCTCATACCAATGAAACCACGTACTTCTCGTACACTTGTAGGCGCAGACACTGATGCAATTGCTTCTACTTTCCTAGGATCAGGCTTAATTCCATTCTGGTTTATGATAAATCCCAATAATTAGTTTCAGCTTGCAAAACAATTACATTTCTTTAGTTTCAGTTTGAGGCCATGTTGTCTTAATCGATCAAATACTTGCTGAATATGACAAATGATCATTTAAGGATGATGAATAAATCAAAATATCATCTAAATAAGCAACTGCAAATATATCAAGATCTTGTAGAACAATTGACATCAGTTCTTGAAATACTGCTGGTGCATTTGATAAACCAATAGGCATGACATTAAATTCAAATACCCCCCTATGGCAAGCAAAAGCAGTCTTTTCTTTGTCTTCTTCCTCCATTAAAACTTGCCAATATCAACTTTTTATGTCCAAAGATGTGAAATATTTGGCATTTCCTAACAAAGCCAGCAGGTCATCAATCAGTGGAACTGGATAAGGATTCAATTTTGTAACTTTGTTTAATTTTCGAAAGTCAACACCAAATCATTGGGAACCACCCTTCTTGTCAACGATGACTACTGGAAAGCTCCATGGTGACTTAGATCTTGAAATAATCTTAGCTTCCAGCATCTCATCAATTGCTTGATCAACAATTTTTCTATTATTTAATGGAGTTCTGTAAGGCCTTAATTTGATTGGTGGACTTTCTCCAGTATTTATTTTCATCTGTACAGTATCAGTATGCCCCAAATCAGAATCTTTTGCAGCAAATAAGTCTCGATTTTTCTTAACTAATTTTGTTATTGTTCGTTTATGTTCTTCTGGTGCATTTACTTTGTTGATATTATCTACCTGATTTGTAGGTCCTTTAGTAACCTGTATTTTATCTTTAACAATTACCATATTTTGTTCATACACCGATTCTGCCTTTCCAACAACACATTCCTTCTTAAGTTTTACTGTTTTGTTAGTATTGTTAACAATCATGACAGGAAACTTTCTTTGTTTGTTTGGTTTAACGACAGTATTGGCTACCATCAGACCTGGTTCTGTCCCAATAAAACCATTTTCAATTGATGAAATTTCATACAATTTGGTTTCATTTAATTCAGATATGTATTTTATATTGCCAGAACAAATATTTATTGTTTGTGGTTTTAATACTGCTGTACTTGCTAGTCTGACTATGGAAGCAATATGGATATCTTCTTCAAGTGGTACATATGTTTTTCCCACTCTGAAGCAACCGAGATCAAAATATAAACGAACACCATTTTCTGTTAACCAATCCCTACCTAAAATAAAATTTCTATTTAAATCTTTTACAACATAAAACCTTTGGGCCATCTTTGAACCTCTCATCTCCAAGTTAATATCAGTGCAACCTATGACTGTCAGAGAATTTCCATTTACTGACTGTAAGTATACCTTTTTTCTGAATTAATTTAGATTTGTCTTTCAAATTTTGAAAAACTCTTTGATGCATTAATGACACCTCTGCTCCTGAATCAACAAGTTTTCTAAAATAAGTTTTCCCTATTTTAATCATACAAGAATTTGGATTACCTGCTAATGAAATTTTGTATACCGGCATTTTGTTTCTCCTTCCATCGGCTTTCTCATGGAAGGATCTTAGCTTTCCTGATTAATGGGCTTGTTATCGGCTTCATTGCTTTGCCTTGTCTCCCAACATTCTCTTTTATAGTGACCTCTTTTGCCACATTTCTAGCAGATAATGTGCCATTTGCCGGGCTGTCTATATGGTCTGTCCGACTGTTGAGGCTGTCGGCACTGTCCGTCAGTCTCTCTGTCTTTTTGTACACTATTTATTTTCTTAACTTGCATTTGTTAGCCAGATGTCCCTTTTTTAGACAATCAAAACATCTTTTATCTGGTCTATAGTGGTCTACTTCCATTGGAGCTTCATCTCTTAAAACGCCATTTGTGTGACCTTTGCGAAGGTCAAACCTTCTCCTTAAATTTTGTTCATTCATGGCTATATTGACTGCATCGGCTAATTTTGCAGGGTTGTCACGCATTACTTTAATCTTCAAGTAATCAGAAGCTAGACCATCGATAAAAAATCCCACCAACTGAGTTTGGATAGGCTGTTTGCCAGCCTGCTGGATTAATAAAGCCTCTTCTGCCAAAGCTAGCAGCCTTTCAGCATAAAGCTGTACATTCTTATCAGGCTTTTGATTAACTTTCTGCAAGAGTATGAATGCATGTTGAGGGTCGGTGATTTCAGCAAATCTACCCCTCAACTCTGCTTTCAACTGGTCCCAGTTATGTGCAGGATGGTCATTCAAATATCTTTGGATGAAGTCACTAACGGCCCCATCGACTAGACTGATAAGCTATCATTTTAATGCGATCTGCACCTACCCTAGTTAATATGGCATACCTTTCAATAGATTTAATCCAGTCCTTAAACTCTTTGGAGTCCCCATTGAAAGATTTTACAACCTGAGCAATCCCCTGTGCCCCAACTGCGGATGAAACATTAGCCATCTGAGTTGCTAAATTATTAAATGCTGCCCCAATATCCTGATCAGCCTTTTAGCGGGTCAGAAAGAAGAATACAAAATTCACTTACCCTGCCTATTACAATTTGATACTTAAATGTCGATAATACAAGAAATGTCACTTTGAATGCTCTTTTTGTGTCCTCTGATCCTGGATGTATCGCCCTTTCAGCCTTGTAGATCCCAGCTGGTTGTTTCTTAAACCGTCCCAACAGGTAAATGGTTGTTTAACTGTCCAAGAAAGTGTAACTGTCATAAACGTCACCAAGTTGTTTCCAGAATAGCTGATACCGCCATCAATAACAAGGTTCACAGTTCCTGATCAATATCAGTCTCCGTATAGTTTGTCTGATTGAGAGGTTCCCGTAAAGTTTGCTTGCTTGATAGAAGTTCCCGTATAGTTGCTTGGTTGATATACCAATAGACCGTTATTTATATTATCCTGGTCACGGCACCAAAATTTTTGTTTATACCCTCTCCTCAGTATAACACTAAGGGTATAATATATTACATGTCAAAACATTTCCAAAATTGAGAGTAGTTTTAATATTTGTAAATAGTTGTTTCTAAACAAATGACTCTCAAAAGAAAAACTCCACACCGCAAAGTCTAGGGCAACCTGTATATATACTGTCTAAATGACTCACAAGGTCAGTCACCTACTGACCGAAAAACCCACCATGCAAATTAGTTTCTAGAACATTCAGAAGAGTGATTTTGCATATATTTCATTTATACAGAAATTAAAGTTAATTAAAACACACCCAAAGTTAATTACGGTGAAATTATATCACACCCTTTTCATTAAATATTGTTTGATGTTAATCTAGTAATTTGATAAAACATGGCTTTTGTATAAACAGGATAATTATTTATTCTACTATTAATTCAGAAACGTGATTAAATAGTAAACAACTTAGTTAGTTCTGATAACAACTTAATTAGTTCTTGATAAACAAATTAATTTATTTATTGGAAACGTGACTTAGAAGTAAACAAAGTATTGACTTAAATTTCCAAAGCAGGTTGTTAATTAAAAGTACAAGTTGCCCTTGTTTTCTAAAATGTTGGACTTTATGCTGCTCAGGTTTTGCTACAGATTGTTACTCCTAGATATTTAATGGAATCAACGTTTTCGAGGACCGTACTCTCTAAAGTGTAAGAAGCCTCCATTTTATTTGTTCTTTTCCTAGTTATCTGCATTGTATTGCATTTGACTGGCTGAAATCTCATACCCCATTTTCTGGCCCAACATCCTAATCTATCTATATCCTTCTGAAGTTTCAGTGAGTCGTTTGCGTCTCTGATTTCACGATAGCAAACACAGTCATCTGCGAAAAATCTTATTTCTGAGTCTGTGTCTATGGAAATATCATTTATGTACAGAGAGAACAATAATGGACAAAGAACGGTCACTTGTGGGACAGCTGACAAAACTGGAGCCCACTCCGAAGTTTCACCATTTACAACAGCTCATTGTGTTCTATAGCAAAGAAAGGAATCTATCCACCTGAGTGTCTTTCTGCCAATTCCATAACCAAATAATTTGCTTTAAAGAAGTTCATGAGGCGGGGTGTCAAAAGCCGAGGATTCAAAAAATATTTTTATCAACGGTAAAAATATATGGTAAAAGTGCATAAATTTTCAGAGATTATTTCCAGAAAATGTGAAACATATAATGTGTAAATATGACCACAAAAAAACAAAACAAAACAAAAAACTCATTATACCTTAATAGCCATAAGTATTGGGACAGACAGTCATGAGCTGAGAACAGACAGATATCAGCACAACGCACAACGCGGCGTCTGATCAGTGTCTATATACATGTATACACTGTTTGCCACTCATCAAGCAGTTTTCTGTTACATGAGCTTATAGTCAATGGACATGTTCAATTTTAGGATAGGTATGATAAGATGTCCCAATATTTAGGATAATACGGTACGCCATAATCAAACCTTATATACATACGTATGTACATAGTCCGTGCTCCGCTCGATGTGCCATGGCGTAACCACAGTGCTGGTGTAATACACGTAATTCACGTGCTTGTTTCTATTGCCAAAATTACTTTTGTGGACAATGTATTAAATATAAGAAAAGTAAATAGGTAGAGACCCAGGAAACGCTACAATGACGGAACACAACAATCCCAATGCACACGATAAGAGTTGAATGACATAAAACGACATGTACCAAATCACAAATACGGCACCCCAACGAAAACGGAACAAACAAACGAGAAGAAACTGCAAAACAGATACCACATGTAGCACAGCTGTTGTGTGTGTTAGTGTGTGTGTGTGGGGGGGGGGGGGGGGGGGATGGGGGAGGGGCTTAACCCTTTCATCTCTGAATTTCTGAAGTGGCTCTCCCAGCCTTAATTTGGACATGTCCACTGATGCAAAAAGGGGCTTCAGTCTAAAATAATAATAATAATAATAATAAAAAAAACAGAATGACAAACAGTCTCGTTACGAGCAATCTCATCTAAGTGGATCTACACTGTTTGCTGAAAGGTTTAAATCTAGTTAAATTGGCGCCAACATCGCCTTTCATGCTGAATTTAAAGAGATGACACATTTCATTAAAGAAGTCCTGATGTTTGTCCCGAAACTTAGCGATCATCCCTCGTACTGTAGAAAATGAGCCTTCCCTAATAGAAAATGACCTTATAACATATGCGACCAGCATAGACCAAAATCAGTCTATGTATCCGCTACCAAATTTTCTTAAGATTTAGATATGCTACTGAGCAGCGAATTCCGATCAGATGGTGCGTATGCGCAGGCTGATCTGGTCACATATTTCATAAGGCCGTTCTCTATTTTGAACGGTTCATATATTGATGGAGGTCTTTCCTTGGACTGCGTGGAATGCGAATGCTGATGTGAGTTTTCGATTACTCATAAGAGCCGCTACTTCAGAAAACGTATCTTCGGACATGTGCACTCGGTGAAGATTCAGATCAGACTCCGCATTCGTGTAGTCTGATCAGAATCTTCGTTGGGCGCATTTTGGATAGCCACGGATGCAAAATTTCTTCATGCAGACAACGGAGACTGATCAAACTGCGCGGATGCGTAAGCTAATATGAGTCATCGTTGGGCGCCCATTACAGAAAGTGCTTCTCACGCTGCGACTCATATATCAAATTTTCTTCTATTTACAGGCTCACATAAACCCTTCTAAATCTGTTACATTTCGTACCATGTCGTTTGAGACCACGTGACCCGTCACATGACCATTAACAATGTTCGCAATATTAGACGCATCAAACAGTCCACTATCAATGCCTGTTAAATGTGTCGGTAAAGGCGTGGAACGAAATGCAGTTTCTTGGGTTTTTACGCTTGTATCTGATTTGTTCGAGTCTGCAGATTTCTTTAAGGTCAGTCCGGTCTTTCTATCTTTGATCTCCAAAGGTTTCCTTTTCCGGTTTACCTCAAGTTCGGCATCTTTGCAAAGTGTACGCCTCAGCCTTCTACCGTATCTCCAAAAGAGGTCGTTGTAAAGATGAAAAATCCTTGCATTGCAAATGAAGGAAACGAAAATCAAAACGCCTTGACCTGCATTTAGAACTATAAATATATACTCTAATACAATGTTACTGGTCCATATGTAAAGGAAACCAAAAATCCAAGTAATGCCAGTCAACGAGGAAAGTTTCAAGTAAATCACAGCATTATACCGATCGCTAGATTGTAACCCACCTTGTCGCATTGTAGACTCCGATATCTTATATACGACCACCAGAAAGAAAGCCAAATTACAAGTAATTATTATTCCTACCGGCAATGCGAAAGTAAACCCGATCATGCTTGAACTAGAAATATAACAGATTTTTCCACCGTAACCGATTGATTGGCCACCAGATTGCTTCATTGATACACCAACATTGACAGCAACTAACAGGGCGGCTGTTATATAACAACTAACAGCGTAACAGCACACCTGCGGATCTAGCGCTCGTTTAGACCTGAAACTTCTTTTTGTTACAAACGTTCGAAACATGTGCATCGTGCAAGCGCTCATCCAAAATATAGCAGTAAGCCAAAAGAAATGAGTAAACATGCCAAACATTGTGCAAAGGTCTGCCTGTCCGTTTTCAGTGAAAGTAAACTGAAACAAGGACTGGGCTATCAAAAGATGTACCGCCAAAAGGATATTGTTTTTCCCTGGGACAGATCTTAATTCGCTAAATATTGTGTATGTTACTACAGTTAGAATGAGGCAAGAAATTGACATTGAAGTGCAAACTAATGATACAATAGCTTGTGTGTTTTTAAACATAGGTTTGTCTTTGTTCGTCGTTTCCGCATCTGCCAACCGCAGGTAGTCATGGTAACATACACGAATGTTTCGAGAGGACGGAATCCGAATAAACTCCCCATCTTGAAGCATTATGGATGTTTTACGTATTATCAATGCGCCAACTAAATCTATATATTCATACTTATCAAGGACAATTTGACGACAATATGCATTTTTTTCTATAACTGGATACTCGTAAATTTTCGCTACGTCTTCGACCACAAAGACAATCGTGAGCGCTTTTTGTGCAGTCGTGTCAATTATTTGAACATTCCAAAGTGGAAAATGTATCATTTCCATCATAACACCCGTGGCTAGTTTAACATGGAACTGTAGTGTTTGGTTTGTTTTCATGGGTACAGTATACGTTCGGTTAAAGTGGTCGATTAAAAGTGTAGAAACTCCGTCCACGACAGTTGAAATTTGCATCAAGACAACAGCAAACAAAGACATGCCTGTTTCGTTAACAGCTATTAAAACAATATTCGCTTCTGCGATACTGCCATTTCCAAACATTATAAACAGGAGCTCTGACGTAATGTTGTAGCTGTCATTGGACAGGAAGTACTTGTCACTCTCCTCTTCCAGCAGGATTGAAAGCCTGACTTGGTATGTGGCCTTCTCGATTTTCTTGAACACTGACACGCACACTCCGTCTATTGCAATACTATCCGTGGGGCAGTACCAATTTCGACAACCCTCCTGAAAATAAGTGTATTTAAATTACACCATGAGAGTTTATTGTAACTAATAACTTTTAGATGTTACCCCATTATAACTACAGCGGTTTTGTTTTTATTTTATTTTTCAAAGAAAATGTCTTGAATTTCATGTGAATCGTCAAGATTTATATTCCTGAAAAAAATAAATAAATAGACTGTCCTCTGCTAGAAATTTACTTGGCGCTCGAACAGTTAACAGTAACGTACGCGTACATACAGTCGTCACCTTGATGTGTTTATACGTTCATCTCCGGCTCATGATAACACGCCTGATAAACTATCACAGGTACCTCCGCGGAGGTACCGATTAAGTGGTTGTGACAGATATCCGGAGCTACCTGTGATGGTCAAAAACCAGACATAAAAAGATAGGTGTTCGTCTTTTTTGATAAAATACACAATAACCAGAGAGTTTACTGAAAATCAAAGAGTGCTATTCGACCCTTATAGGCATAAAGTTTTGTCACACGTCATATCTCCCAGAACTTTCCATATTTACCAAAGACACGACTTTTGAAGTGGCTTCGAAGTAAGCCCGAAGTACTCGAAACAGAAAAAGATCGATCGTTTTTGGTTCTAAATGCGGATATCTTGCATACAAATCTGTTTATCTTGGTATACTGATATAAAGTAAACCTGTTTGCCTGAATACAGATATCGATAAACCCCAAATAAGGCTGGATTCTTCAAAAAACAGCTGGAGGTGCCTGTGACGTCGTGGAGGTGCCTGTGTTGTAAAGAAATATAGTGAAAATCTGAAGAGTTATTGCAGCTGCAAATATTGGTATAATTCTTCTCTAGATTACTGCCTGGAAAGAATCATTCATTCAGCGTCGCAATAAGCTATCATAATGTGTATGTCATGAATTTCCATGTTAAAGTTATAAAACATAATCTCAAAGAATTATTGGTGCTTTTGAGTTAGATTGTCATAGAATGCTCACTGAAGTAAGACTTTTTTTTTCTTGAACGGTGATGACTGTAATCGGGAGGTGTTGCCTGCTCGTCATCCGAACTCGTAGAAAATTGTCTTTGATCAATATATCACACGCCATGCCATCTACACATATGATGTACCAAACGTATAAAAAATGCCGATGCCTGTCATCGTAAATTATGACGGAATTTGAGCATTACCGGAACACCTAAAATAACTACGTTGTTGACCCTTTTGGTAACTCGTGATCGGAATTTTACTGTAAATCATCTGCAATTCAGTCTCCAAATGGCCACTATGTGCATCAAATATGCTGACAAAAGAGCAATTTTGCAAACGCTTCGACAAAATATTTTCATAGTGGTTATATGGTGACTGAATTTAACACGATTTACAATAAGATTCCGATCACTTCACTATATTAAAAGATGTAATGTCGAGATTATGTCATGTGTTGATGATGTAACATCTAGGCCTTACGGGTGTGTTTGAATTCTATCGCTGGCAATATAAAACAGCAAGAGTGAATCACTTGCAACACCTTCCAGTCCACTCACCACAAAGTTAACATAAACGGCGAGCCAGGCCGCGTAGCGCAGTCGGTAGAGCGTCTAACTCAAGAGCCAGAGGTCCCCACTTACTTTTCTTTCTCCTTCCGCTGATTCAAGAAGGGCAGTTGTCAGTAACTGACGAAAGTATGTTCACTTATTACCGGTTAACCCCTTAGGAGGTCTAAGCCTGCCCAGAAATAGTAGGGTAAGGTTAACTGATAGTCCCGCCATGATTTTAATTATTTACAGAGGACGTAAAGAAACAAAACAACAAAACTACAACAACACATACAGCGAGCGTCATACGACATACGCATACGAGTTACCAAAAGGGTCAACATCGTAGGTTATTTTAGGTGTTCCGGTAATGCTCAAATTGCGTCATTATTTACGATGACAGGCATCGGCATTTTTTATACTTTTGGTACACCATATGTGTAGCTGGCGTGGCGTGTGATATATTTAGCAAAGACAATTTTCTACGAGTTGGAGTGACGAACAGGCAGCACCTTCCGATTACAGTCAACACCATTCAAGAAAAAAAGTCTTACTTCAGTGAGCATTCTATGACAATCTAACTCAAAAGCACCAATTAATAATTCTTTGAGATTATGTTTTATAACTTTAACATGGAAATTCATGACATACACATTATGATAGCTTATTGCGACGCCGAATGAATGATTCTTTCCAGGCAGTGATATAGAGAAGAATTATATCAATATTTGCAGCTGCAATAACTCTTCGGATTTTCACTATATTTCTTTATATCACAGGCACCTCCACGACGTCACAGGCATCTCCAGCTGTTTTTTGAAGAATCCAGCCTTATTTGGGGCTTATCGATATCTGTATTCAGGCAAACAGGTTTACTTTATATCAGTGTACCAAGATAAACAGATTTGTATGCAAGATATCCGCATTTAGAACCAAAAACGATCGATCTTTTTTCTGTTTCGAGTACTTCGGGCTTACTTCGAAGCCACTTCAAAGGTCGTATCTTTGGTAAAATATGGAAAGTTCTGGGGGATATGACGTGTGACAAAACTTTATGCCTATAAGGGTCGTATAGCACTCTGTGATTTTCAGTAAACTCTCTGGTTATTGTGTATTTTATCAAAATAGACGAACACCTATCTTTTTATGTCTGGTTTTTGACCATCACAGGTAGCTCCGGATATCTGTCACAACCATTTAATCGGTACCTCCGCGGAGGTACCTGTGATAGCTTACCAGTGGATAAGAGCTAGCTATGAATATACGTTAATAGATTGAAGTTTCAGAAAGTAAGTTAAATAAAGAAAACGATTAGAAATTACCCGAAAATGTTTTATAAATTCAGCTTTATAGAGCAAGGGTTTGACTAACGACTATAAGACACGTGTGTCTTAAAGTCGTCATCATAGCTGACCGTAGGTCGTCATAGGGTTCTAGGGTCCACAGATGATTCTGTGCGCGCGACGGTTGGATTTGCGCCGATTTCTGGTGGCCTCACGCAGTTTATGGACTTGATGGGGAGTGCTCCCGCAAAAAACAATGCTGATTCCCGCAAGATAAAATGCGATTTCTATTGTTTCTGGACCTAAATATAGATTATTTTTCTTTTATTTTCCTCCGGCATGAAAACAAGATATCAAATTTACTAATAATAAAAGCACCGCAAGCATAATACCCCGCCATAGTAATTATTTGTTTATGTATTAAAGTTATTGTTGCGAAAATGTCAGGAAAGAAAATGACGGAGGGACAGATAACAATCCTAAACCAGATCTTGATAATATCAATGGACAGATAACAATCCTAAAGCAGACCTTGATATTATCAATGCTTATAGCAAGTTTGGTTAAAAGGCCTTGTTATTTACTCAAGTTATCATATGGACGTGTCTCGGGCAGATAACTCCGTAAACATTTGACGAAATTTGCCCATTAGCAATTCCAAACCTGATCTCCTTACTGTCAATACATATAGCAAGTTTGGTTAAAATCCCTTGTTATTTACTAAAGTTATCATCCGGAAACGAAAATACGGGCGTGTCTCGGGCAGATAACTCCGTAAACATTTTACGAAATGTGCCCATTAGCAATCCCAAACCAGATCTCCTTAATGTCAATGCATATAGCAAGTTTGATGAAAATCCCTTGTTATTTACTCAAGGTATCATCCGGAAACGAAAATATGGGCGTGTCTCGGGCAGATAACTCCGTAAACATTTGACGAAATGTGCCAATTAGCAATCCCAAACCAGGTCTCCTTAATGTAAATTCATATAGCAAGTTTTGTGAAAATCCCTTGTTAATTACTCAAGTTATAGTCCGGAAACGAAATATGGGCGTGTCTCGGGCAGATAACTCTGTCAAAAATTGACGAAATTTGCCCGTTAGCAATCCCAAACCAGATCTCCACAATATCAATGCGCATATCAAGTTTGGTGAAAATCCATTGATGTTTGCTCAAGTTATCATCCGGAAACGAAAAACGGACGGACGGACGTACGACGGATGGACGGACAGACGGACGGACGGACGGACTCACGGACGACCAACGTGAAACCATAATACCCCGCCACTATTGTGTGGCGGGGTATAAAAATTCCATGATATCAGTGGTTGGATGTTCAATCGTTACATTGCTTACAATGTGACCTGAAATCAATGAATCACGCCCTTGCTGAAATCAGTAATAAATTCACACCCCTGACGTTACTCAAACACAACCAACACGCTGCAGCATTCGTGCCAAGACAAGTTCGTAATCTGGCGCTTCGTTATAAGTTTCTACGAGTATCATTATGTTGGTAGGAAAGGTCATTCATACTCTTTACTTATATTATTCTGATAATAATCGTAGAAAATACATATTTTAAGGACTTTGCATGTCTTGAGGCAGAACTTAGGTGAACGTACGAAATGAGCTGCCGAGAAACAACTCACCCACATACCCGAGAGGGACTGGTCAATTTGAACAATACCTCTCGCTCAGGTTTTACTAGGATCCTAGATAAATGAAAAGAAAAGACAACACGCAGAATATTTAATTGTCAGGTGAGTTATACCCTCACCCCTTGTGGCTTTTGACTGTCTCCCAAGTTGTATGCCAATGGGGGAGCTCCCCTCTATTGCAAATTCCGATAATCATCTCAGAAGGATAGTGTTATGAACCAGGGCACCCTCTTCCTCCGTACATGTGTGCAGTTTGAACTCCCATTTTGAACCAAATCTGACTCAAGCTTCTTGCATATTTGGTTCAGGCCATTTTCTCATTTCCGTCCCTCTACCCATGCTGAACACACTGAAAGAAGGAGACCAGACAGAAAGACGTGTGCAACCTGGCAGACGGACGGACAGGAAGACAGACATACATGCACAGCCTTATAGACAGACAGGCATGCACAGCCTAGCCTGGTAGACAAACAAGCAGGCAGGCAGAGCCTGTTAGACAACGGACACACACACATGCAAAGCAGATAGGCAAGCACAGTCTGGCAGACAGACAAACAGGCAGTCAGAGCTTGGTAGACAAGCAGACAGACAAACAGGCAGACGGACGGACGAATAGATAGACATTATGCACCTATCAATGATTTTCCCAAGGGGAGGGTAGTTGGGATTACCCACGTGGATTAGACACTTTTGAATATTTTATATCTGATTCCTAACCCCTAAGTTCTAGTTTTGTATCAACAATCCCATGGGTGGGCTTCAGAGTTTTCACTTATTTTTCAGAAGAATTTCCAAAGGTATCTAAAATCTCACCTCTGTTTTCAGTGGTCTGTCAACTTCCCGAGGGCAGGGATTTTTGCTGTCTAATCCCCTGATTATACTCGGCCAAACACCATTTAATTGGGGAAAGATGCATTATTTTAACGAATGATAACCACTCAAACGGACAGACTAAGCCAGCCACTCGTTTTTAACATTATTTGGGCTTTCCACTTTGTGTGTACGTATCAGAAAAGGGGTATTTCACAAATATACAATTATTCACAGTACTATCGCTGCTTTAAAACGAAAGAAATGAAGAAAGTAACAAAATTTTGCACCTTTTTAAGCATGACATAACGTCGGCAGTCATGATTTAACATTACGAAAACACGCCTATTCAAATATATAGAAAATTTCACTTCCAAAAACTGAAAAATTTCAGATAAAAAACTCTGATATGTTTCATATTTCTACTCAAAATATAGATTGTGGTACGAGTACCCACAATCTATGTTTTTGAGCAGAAATAAGAAAAATAATGTATACCCCTCTAAACCCCAGTTTTACTATATAAATGTGGGGTTTAAGAGGGTCAAAATTATATAGGCATGTTTTCGTGATGTCTCGTCTTTTCACTTTACGGATGTTCAGCTCATTTACTTTTGGGTCTAACAGTTAAACAGACAAAATTATGGTTTATTTGACATCTTTGAAATATGTCTAAATGCAAGCATTTATAGGAAACAAAACTATGACAGGACAATTTCATTTCGCCAAAACCATTTAAAAGCCAGCTTCAGTCCTCGACAGCGGACAGGGAATTTTGTAAAAGATCGGGTCACCTTGTTTCGTTGTAAATTACAGTGACACTTTTTTTTTTTTTTGAAAACCAGCAAATAAAGCAGATAATTATCTCTTAAATTCGTCGTCTCAGAAGTTTTGATGACGTAAATGCAAAAGAACGAGGCTGAAAAATATCTTACGACCTTATGTCTCTGACGAATATATGTCCGCGTACGTTAGAAGATAAAGTCCAAGAAAGGCTCCATATTCCTCAAAATTAGACATTTTATTATCAAAATAAAAGGTTGAATAAATTGATATATGGTATTAGTACAATCATAAAATCCTGTAAAATTTCAGTTTGTCTCTCGTTCTTGAAATAAAATGATCTTTTTTTATTATATCTCTGAATTAACCCATTTATGCCGAGTGGATTCTTCTACCTTAACTCTTTGGACCGGTCCATTTCCAGTAAAAGATGTGTCTGGTATGTTTTTATTATTACTATGGTTTACAGAAATTCCTGTATTTAATGCAAACAGTGTAGATCCTGCGGCGTCTGATCTGGGTCTACACTGTTTGCACTGAAATGTCCCTTTTATGGGACGTCAGGCTTAAATGGGTTAATGTTGCCAACATTAATTCAGAAATACGATAAGAAATCATTTCAATTTTGATTCAGTTCAAAAACGAGAGATTAACTGAAATTTTACAGGCTGTCAGATGCCACATTTTATTATCGTATTAATACTATGTATCAATTTATTAAATCTTTCTTGGATAAAAAAAAATGTCTATTTTTGAGGAATATGGAGCCTTTAAAGGTTGTTATCTGAGCTACTTTCGATAAAGAAAAACGAACAGGCAGATTCAGAGAATTCAGGCCCCGATTTAGGCCCCCACCTTAAAAATCCTCCAAAAATGATTAGGTACACAAGGTACATATTATCTATTTACTTTAATGGTAACTGAGCGCAAAAAGCGTTTAAGCACAAAATGGAGAAAAGTATATATTAAAACAACAAAACAAAAAAAACAAAAAAACATATGCTATGCACATCTGCAGTCCATGAAAAATACACCTGTAAAGTTTAAAAAAGATCGGCCTTGAACTGTAAGAGGAGTTCCGCACACGAGGTACCCATATATCTATGCACTTTGATAGTATTAGATTACAAAACAAGTTGTCTCCCATGTCAAAAAAGAGCAGAAAATCTACTAAATGTGTCTATTCTCCTTAAACTAGCCCACCTGTATACCTATGTGATGGAATTGCAAATACTTCCTTGAATATGAAATGAGACGCAGATTCTTTATCTCTACTGCTCTCCTAAAATTTACAGAGCCTTTCCCTTTCTCCGTCGTATTTCTTATGCATTTGCACATAATGTACTTAGGAAGGGACAAGGAAAAGGGGTATGCAGAATCACAAGCTCACAAAGGGCAGTTGAAGACAGAGCGAAATGGAGAAATAATCTCAAAGTTATCTGGTGCCCAAAAGACCGACAAGATCAATGCAACTTTATTAGCGGGAACATGACGTTTATACAACGTCTTGTTAACGTCGATGCAACGTGTGACGTTGCATCGACGTTAACAAGACGTTGTATAAACGTCATGTGCTCGCTTGGTGTGCTTGCTTACCGTATAAGGATCAAAGACCTGACTTTTGTCACAGGTAATAGTACTCGAACTGAGTTTTCTTGCCAGTTCTTCGTCGTCCTTCTCCAATAACACAGAGAGGTTTTCTATTTTCACATTGTCGTAATTCAGCTCAGCAATAAATGTATTTTTAATTAATGGAATCGCTAGAGTTTCATCGAATTCGTTGTTGAATGCCTTGGTATTATTCTGACATAGGTAACAAAATACGTTGGCGTACGCTGTCGTTTTATTATCTTCTTTGTAAAAGTATGGTAATGAGATATCCCTGCAAGCTTTTGCAATCGATTCGTTACTCGAGCCGCACGTACTAACTAATTCATCCGCATAACATATATCATGAGAACTGTCAAACCCATCAGGTTGACGAAACTCAACTCCACACGCTACATCTTCTGAAGAAACTGCTTCTTTGTAAATCTTTTCCACAGAACTTGGAAACAGCAAAACATCCGCTTTTACAAGAACATAATCGGAACACGTGATGTATGGTTTCCATGGAGTAATGTCCGTTTCATTGTTGCAAGTGGCACAATAAATGTTCCTATATATCAACCCCGTTGTGCGGGAGGTTTGAGGTAGCTTCTCTTCTAGTACTTCGACATTCGCACTTGTGCATCTTTTGTCCGTTTGTCCCTCCTTGCATGACGATACCATGTATAGTCCCAGCGCTTTGTTTACTTCTTGTCCTGGTTCCCCTCTATAATCTGTATTGGATCTTGGAACAACGCAGGCGAATGTATGGTTCGGTTTCGGGTTCTGATAGAGGTATGAGTTAGACTCTTTTGGGGTTTCAAAACCGGCGGGACAACAATTGCCCTTCTGGTCACAGTTACTGTCACAACTACATTTGAGACATGCGCTTTTTACACTATCTGTTTCACAATGATTGAAGGCAGGGCAATACGCTTTTAATAAAGAATTAATATCTGTTGATTGGTTTCCAGTCACGGCAACTATAAGCAAAAGTAACGCATGCACTTTTAATTGCAGTGCACCCATTGCTGAAAGAGAAAAGAAAAACAATAAAGCGCCACTCATAATCAGCAACAGTCATAATTGCAGCAGACAACATTCTAAAATAGTTTTTATGCGAAAATAAGGCTTGACATTTCATGTGAATCGTCTGCAGCAGACGATTCACAGGAAATGTCAAGTCTTATTTCATCTGAATAATTGTAGAATGTCTTCTGGAGCAATTTCGAATGATGCCGTTTGGTAATTCACAGCTACGAAGTATACACTGGACATGTGATTCACATCCATCTGAAATATTCAGACAGTCATGGCGGGTAAACAGTACAGGCCCAGCTCAAGCTTACCCTAAGGAGGGTTTGATCAGTGTCTGAACATTTTGCCATTCACTTAGTTAGCACTTTTAGAAATTCTAACAACCAATGAAATTGAAGAAATTCGGGATAGGTATGGTAAAGAGTTAAGTAGGGGTGGATGAATGACTCACTTTCAAAGTCAATCAATAGATCTGACCCCATGTGACCTTGTTTCAGACCTACCCTATATCTGACAAGCTTTCCTGAAATTGGGCCAAAAATATGGCCTCGACAGTATTCACAAGATTTTCATTTTATCTGGGCTGACGAGTTAGTGTTTGACTCTGTGTGACACAGAGACCTAGAAATCTTGCCCCACGTGACCTAATTTCGAGCTCAACCTACACATCATCAAGGCACACATTTCGACAAACTTTCATGAAATTCGGGCAAAAAATATGATCTCTACAGTGGTCACACGATTTTTCATCTTATCTGGTCATCTAGGTTTTGACCCCATGTGTCCCAGTTATGAATTCTACCTATAACTTATGGACACTTACTTGCCTTTTGTCTTTTGAGTACTCACTATGTTTATTTATTTATTTATTTATTTATTTATTTATTTAAACCAATGATCAAAACGCGATTTATCAGGTAATGCTATGCCCATGTGAAAGCGTTCCAACACGGCGAATATTTTAAATACGAAATTTTATTTTTATTTTTATTTTTTTTTTATTTTTTTATTTTTTTATTTTTATTTTATTTTTTTTTTTTTTTTACCTCTACTGCATATCTCTGCGCAGAAATTGTAGGTATTTTCTTGTACCTGAACTGAGCCTCATATTGCTCGCGTACTGAGCCTCATATTGCTCGCGTAAACTATACATTTCTTTTCACCTTGGACGTCGCATTTCTTATGCATTTGCAAATAATATTCTTTTGAAAGGACCAGAAAAATGGACAGGCAAAAGAAAAAATGGGAAGACAATAGCAAGGATTGGGCTGATCGAAGAGAATAGCAAGGACTGGGTCGATCTTACCTTTGTTACCATCCCAGCTAGCATTCTACATAAATCTATAGCGAGCCGTTAACGGCCCGCTATAGATTTATGTAGAATGCTTACTGGGATAGCAGGTTATTCAGTCCTCTGCTTAATTGCTTATCCGAACTTCAAACGTTACTTTCGTGAAAATCTTGAAGCTAAGAGTATCGTTGTTGTTGTGATGCAGATTTTTTTTAAGGCAACAAGACACCCGAGGCAAATGGAGGCAGCGGCGAATGAGTAAATGCATGCGTTTGTACAACCTTGCTTTCATGGATCAACCATATACACTTGGTGCCACTGTCTGTCATCAAACGCCTCCCTGTCCATTTTATACTCAACCTAGAGCACGTCGAGTTTAAGCTAGGTGTATAAATGGTCTGAAATTTTTCTCGACCCGAGCGGTATTCGAACCCACGACATTCCCGCTTACAAGTTGAGAGCATTAGCCACTAGGTCACCCAGCCACGACCAAGAGTGAGTATTGCTAGTGCTTGTATGTACTGTATGTATTTCAAACCATAATTTTCGATGTTTGTCGTTAAACTGGGATAACAGCTTCAATAAGTCTAATAACTTTCTTCTGAATCCCATTTGTATAAGTACAGGGCCAACAACCTACGTCACCAACATTGTGATATGTACATAGTCGCGACTGTAACATTTGTTCGGATTTATGACAACATCGCGAAGAGTGCATAATTATGCAGCATCAAATCGCCGAGGGCGAAAAACATGTCTATTTTAGTACTGTCTTTTACCAAAAATGCATAGCCCATCCATATTCTAGTTAGTTTAGATACTTCGACCAAATATGCTTAAATTACTTGGGCTATTGGATGTCTACATTGATGGTCGAAGTGTCTGACAATCCATTCCGCTTCACAAGCTCGATTTTTTTGTGTGTGTGTTTTTGTTGTTTTTTTGTTTTTTTTGTTGTTGTTGTTGTTTTTGTTGTTTTTTCTTTTTTTTTTTTTTTTTTCAAAAACAGACAGTCCATTTCACAGTGAATTTGGTGCAATCCTAGTTAGTTCAGCAAGATTCCGTAAAATTAGCTACTGACGAAAATAGATGTCTACATAATCGTTATCACGTATGTTGTTAGGGGTGAAGTATTTCGATGTTGAATTATTACTTGTTATACATGAATTATACCAGTCGCAACGTCAGAAAACGTACCTTCGCACATGTACGCCCATCGGAGATTCAGATCAGCCTGCGCATTCTGATCAGAATCTTCACTGAGCGCATTTTGGACAGCCAAGGGTTTAAAGTTTCTTCATGCGGACAACAAAGACACTGATCAGACTGCCCAAAGACATGTACATTGTATTAAAAAAGTGGAGTTGACAGAGCTGAGAAGCGACAAAAGAATATCAACTATTGAAATTTGCAGTTGATATTGATCTTAACACAACAGAATCTACTGTTTCAGCCGTGGTAGTTAACAGTAATTCTGCTTGATATAACTGATGACTTTCTAGAAACATTATGCCCACTAATTAATTCTACCACTGAGGCTTTATATATGTATAATAAGAAGTACACAGATAATATTCTGTATTTTAATCCTGAACTTTTACTACTTCCTGTGCTAATTTAGCAGACGACAAATTGAAGATAGTTTTCTTATTTTCGCCAGACAACAGAATTTGACATTACGAGCAAATTGTTTCCATTGGAGAGAATTTGCATAAAAACCCAAATCCTGTTTTCTGGATAAAATAAGAAAAATATTTCAAAATGAAATCTGCTGAAAATTTTACCCCAGAGTGCTAAGCGTCAAAGAACAAATATTAACAGCAGCAGAGGCTATTATTATTATTATTATTATTTCAGAGAAAATCAGACTTAACATTTCTTGATTTAAATATACATATTTATTTCAGGTTTAAATATACATATTTATTTCAAGAAATAAAATTATTATACATACATGACATGCACACAAATGATAGGATCAGAACGAAAACATAAGCTTATTCATCTCTTCTCCTTTCTTGAGTACCGCCTGCTTAGCAAAATAAATTAAAAATAAAATAAATAAATTAATAAATGTCGTCTTCTACAATTTTTCATGGCGCTTTAAGACATTAAAAAAAAAAACATAGCACGAACATGGAAAAATAAGGGAGCAAATATTTCAAAACGTATGTAATTTAACACATTATAAACATTGCCAAGAACTTGAGAAAATATAACCTCGGACTGATGCGCTTATAGAAGACTTGGATCAGCCTGCAGAAGCGCGCAGCATGTGGGTCCATCGAAGATTCAAATCAACCTGTACATCCCCGCAGTCCTATCATGGTCTTCGCTAGACGCTCTTTGAACAATCAGTGGTCCAAAGTTTCTTCAGTGGACTTGTCCATAGGTACATTTTCTCAAGTACAGGAAATGTGCTAAATAACGAACATTATGATTAAACAGCCTGGTATAATAACTACAGAAACTGACTACAGAACGCGTACACAAGGGGCGTTCAATAAATACTGAGCCATATCATGCAATAGGGACCTGAACGCCCTATTCGAACAATATATACCAAGATAAGCCTGCGTATTCCACGCCTTCTAATCATTCCTCTGTTCGTGGACAAATTCTTTTTAACCTCATGACACTTTCTCTGTTTCTATACATACACTCCACGCATGCGGATGCGCATGCACCCCCCACCCCACCCCATGACCCAAAGGAAATAAAAACATAATCTGCACTATGGTGAAGTACGAGGAGATGTTTTATGGCCGCCGCACGGCACTCAACACCAGCTGCAGTGAAGTAAAATAAAAATCTAAAAGTTTGTCCTTAGAAACAAAGAAGACACAAAAGAATGAAAATCGGAGACTCAGTTTTATTAAAGAATACGTCATGTATCTTCATATACATATAGCATTGTAGTTTGTGAGTCTGAGAAAACGTACCTTCTGGCATGTGCGCCCAACGAACACGAACTCGGTCTCCATTGTCCTCATGGGGAAACTTTGCATCCTTGGCTATCCAAAATGCGCCCAATGAATACTCTGATCAGACTGTGTAAATGCACAGGCTGATTTGAATCTTCGCTGGGCGCACATGTCCGAAGGTACGTTTTCTGATGTGGCGGCGCAAAGATTTACCGTATTTACCCTAAATATTTAGACACTTAAACTCCTTGCCATACTTGTTCTAGAATTTGAACAAGTACAATTTACTACCTTATGTTGTTGTGTCTAAAATTGCTGGATGAGTGGCAACCAGTCTAGACCCTGATGAGACGTCGGGTTCTGCGGCGTCTCATCTGGCTCTACACTGTTTGCTCTGGCCTGAATGTCCGAATACATACGGTAAATACGGTATGTTCGAAAAGCTTCCGATGTAAGTGACTTCTGGCCACGATAGTTTTCCGTTTTCTTCAAAATGGACCATATCCCCAATTCCCCTACTTGATGTTGTAATCATCCGCAAAATAATGACTTGCAGAATAAAAAGACCATGATATTTTTTTAATCTAAAAATAATAATAATTATAATGATGATAAAAATAACAATAAAAAAAAGCCGCAAGGTGAGAAAACGCATGTGCGTCCTACAAAGACTTAAATCAGCCCGCGCATCCACGCAGTCTGATCAGAGTCTTCGCCGTCCGCATAAAAAACTTTTCATCCTTGATTATCCAAAATGTAACCAGGGAAGATTCGATCAGACTGCACGAATGTGTCGGTTGATCTGAATCTTCGCTGGGCGCTCTAGTCCGAAGATACCTTTTCTGACTTTTGCCGCGTACAATAATAATAATAATAATAATAATAATAGTAATTATTATTATTATTATTATTATTTGCACATTGCTATAAATGCGAGTTAATGTTTAACTCGCCCTTATGTTTTGTCTTCTTTTGTACTATGTATAAATGGGAAATGAAGAACTGAATAATAATAATAATAATAATGACTATAATAATAATAATAATAATAAATGTGTAGTAGTATTAGCAGTAGAAGTAGTAGTAGTAATATAAGTAGCAGCAGTAGTAGTGGTAGTAGTAGTAGTAGTAGAAATTTCAGCGGTAGTAGTAGTAGTAACGATAATTAGAAAGACGAAGACGGATATCCATAAAATTGTTCATAATTACTAATGGTTTTACCTAGAACATAGCTGCCTTTCATTCCTCATTAATAACTCCTCCAAGAGCGAACCTGTCTTTGACTGTGTTAATGAGAGCGGTCTCTTATTAAAGCAAACAAAGAAAGTCTGTGATAAATATAATAATTGATATACATAGTTGCCAAAAGGACTCGGTTTCTATGGTAACCAAATGACGAATGTGGCTTCTGGTATAACAAAATCTACACCAAGATTGTCATTTTTTTTTCTCGATATCAGAACCAAAGCCAGCTGCGACACCTTTCTTAATTAACCCTTGTCCAACTGATCCCGGATATACCCTGCCTTTGCAAACAGTATAGATCCAGATCAGTTGGCTTCTAAAGAAGCCAACTGATCTGGATCAGCACTGTTTGCCATGAAGTATGTAAATTTACACCAACAATCTGGATCAAGTAATCTGATTGGCTGAAAATTAGAAGTAAACATGGCATCTTAATTTATTCAGCAGAACAAGGGTTAAGATTAGATTTCATGCTGCTAAACGGTCATAGCTCAAGATAAGTCACTTAGAAAAAAAAATAAAATAAAAAAAAAATAAAAATATTTATAGTTTCTTAGTTCTCCATGAAAACATATTTTGTTGGTGTTCATTCCGGTGTTCATTCTAAAAATAAAAAAGAAGCGCCTCGCCGTGGCGCTTTTAATGAGTACCTACAACATATGTTTTCGTGGGGAGACAATAACTTATCTGGATATTCATCTTACCAGGCGTATTCGGAGCTATTTTAACCTATTTATGCCGAGAAGACTCCTCTATCTCAAGCCTTTGGGCCGGTCCATTTCCAGCAAAAGGGGTGTCTGGTTAGTTTTTATTATTACCATGTTTTAGAGAAATTCCTGTACTTAATGCAAACAGAGAAGACCCTCTTTGATCAGATGCCGCGTTCTTGTGGCGTCTGATCGGGGTCTACACTGTTTGTCACTGTCCTTTTTTCGGGACTCTAGGCATACATGGGTCAAACAAAACAACGAGCTTCTAGTCTTCGGTAAACGTCCTGACCATGGATAGAGCATGATAAGGTCACTCTTTTCAAACTATAGAGAATTTAAAAAGTGATTGAATGAAATCAGTGTACATGCACTGAACTGTCCGCGTATGTCTGTTCTAGGCGTATTTAAGGGTTCCTACTGTACTTACAGTTTTGACCCTAAATACTTGGACAACTTAACTCCTCACCATAACTGTCCTAAAAGTTTAATAGGTCCATTTTACTACCTGTTGACCATTTCTGACGTGTCTAAAACGTGAGTAGCGAACAGTTTAGACCTTGTGGCATCTGATATTTGGGGTAGATATGGCTATAATAAAGTCAAGTAATACTACGGCTCGTCTCGTAAATACGGTAATAATTAAGTCAAGTAACACTACGAGCATGTAAATGCGGTGAAAGGTAGTTACTTGGAGCTCGTAAATACGGTAACAATTAAGCCAAGTTACACTACGAGCACGTAAATGTGGTGGAAGTTAAGTGACACTACAACCTTGTACATACGATAATAATTCAACCAAGTAACACAACGAGCTCCCAAATACGGTAATAATTTTAAAACCAGGTAACACTACGAACACGTAAATACGAGTATCCTGTGTATGCGTGTAACCTGTGCGACGTCTTTGCCATTCTCTTAAAGAAAATTGTTACACTGAAAGATTTTGCGGACATTTTTTGCTTCCTGTTTGCTTTTCTGCACAACTGGTTTCACATTCCTATTAATTTCTCCAAAGGCCACAATTCTAAGATTTAAAAAGTCTTTCAGTTCCATGGTCAAAAATCATATCCAGGTTTTGGTGTTATATGTAATGACCACTTGAGTTAGCAACAGATGCTGGGATTTTAGTGGCCACTTCACAACTTCGAAAACACATGACATTGCCCGCCTTGTGACATCAAAACAAGTCCTCATGGTCACAAACTGGAATGATCGACCGACTCTTTGTAGCACTCCACACCGCCAAATAGTTCCCTACAGAATCCTTTACTGTCTGGAATAAACCTCAGGCAAACGTATCAGATTAGAAAACGAGGGCTGGTAAGATTCAAGAGAGAGAGAGAGAGAGAGAGAGTGAGAGAGTGAGAGAGAGGTGGTGTGGGGGAGCAAGGCAGGACTTAAAAATATTTTTTTAAAAAAGATAGCTTACTTTGAGAAACTCCCGCCGGGAAATTCGCTTGTAGACGTTCTTGTTCTCCGGTTCCATCGAAAGCCCAATGTCAGTTGGGCTGCCCGCCAAACTAATTTCTGCTCGGTGTACTACATCATATTATCAAACAAATTTGGGAACAAGCACATGTATTTATTTATTTACTATACGTCAAGTACCTTTTAAAGGACAGGGAGTCGATGCATAGTGTTCTTCAAGATGGTGAAAATAATTTGTAGGGGCAGAATGGTATAATGTTTAAAGTCGTTGATCTTGAGATGACCTCTCAAACTAATCATAATTGCAAACCCAACTAAGTTCTGGTGTATTTGATTTTATAAAAAGCAAAACTTCTAACAGCAGATAACAACACACTATATTTCAGCATCAGTAAATGAACCTTATGCTATATTCGATCATCCAGACTTCAGGCAAGTCTGCGCCCCCCACATTCTGGTCAGTGTCTTTAATGCCGTTGCAATGTACTACAGTAGCTGCTGATTCTGTAAGTGGGCAGCAATGACTCTTTTATCTCTCTGTCTCTATGTCTCTCTCTCTCTCTCTCTGTGTTGACTCGAACGCAGATATCAAGATCAACTGTTCAAGCTGAGCGACTCAAGATCATTGACTCTAACCATTATACCATTTTGCCCTTATTATAGGAGCAGAATGGTATAATGGTTGGAGTCCTTGACAACTTAAGTTATTTTCATTAACGATGACAACAATGTACGGGAGAGCATTAGGGTTCATAAAAAGCAAATTATTTCACCATCTTGAAGAACGATATGTTTCAAATGTCTGTTATTTAAAAGATACTTGACAGGCAGTCAATTCATAAGACGTCACCAGGTGTTATCCCGATGTGTAAAGGTTTGTAGATGTTTATTGCAAGCAAAGTTATATCTTTAGCCTGCTCTAAACACTGAAAAAAAAATATAAGCATACCTAACACGTTTTTACTATCTCTTTCATAACATCGGAACAAGTTATGAAGTATATCTATAAACCATATTCCTCCAAAGCAACGGGTGGGTCTAGATGGCCTAGGACCTCAGCTATTTAAAATGTCGGCCTCTGTTATTTCTCCCTCTGTTGCTATGCTGATTAACAAAGGTATAAAAATTAGAATAATGCCATATCAATTAAAGCAAGCAAAAGTTTTCCCAATTTCAAAGGCGGAAAGAAATCAGACCCACTAAACTATAGGCCAATTTCCGTCTTACCTACATCATCAAAACTTTCCAAATACAAATTTTGTTTTTCAGCTCTCCGATGGTTTAAATCGTATTTGAGTAATCACCATCAAACCATGTGACAAGGGACTAACTGACTTTTTTCAAGCTTTTCACCAAAACACCAAAACAATTTATTTAACAATTACAACAGGATATTTATAGACAGGATATGAATGAATATAAAAAATGTTTACTATACAATCATGTACTGGTAAACAAATATTCAACGCCTTTTCTTGGACATTAGATACAAATGTAGCTACTATGACGCGTTCTTAAGAACTCGGTAGACACATAACGTTGCATAGACGTTGATGTGGCGTTCTCAAAGTTGTGCGCGCCCACTGTGAAATGCTAGATCCAGCATCTGAGGTCAACGTACGTTCTGGTGGTCCGCAAGGGTCGTCACTTTATTTCTTATTTTTATCAATGATCTGTCGTTTTATTTTAATCATTGCTCTTCTGTTTTTTACGCTGACTTACGACACTACTATCCATATTAAAGACAACAACATAAACATCATCGAAAAAATTTGGTGAGGTACATTCCCTAAACCTAAGCTCATCGGGCAATGATTCTTTGTATGAACCAAAGCCGCGTACATCATTGAACAATGGCTCAGTTTCTTGTTCAGCTCCTAGGCTATGGAATGCTCTTTCCCAGTCTGTAAGAGACGCTAGTTCCATTAATATCTTTAAGAAAAGCCTTAAAGGCTCATTATAGATTTTATTTTCATACAACGTACTATATAATGTTCATTTATGCATCACAGTTTTTAACAGTCTGTTGTAACAGCGACACTGTACCGAGCTTAAACCGTGCGTTATGTAACTGGTGGAGCAGGGGCTTGCTGTTTGGACATTGGTTTTCGCCACATGCACCCTGTTCCACTGTGCATTCGACTTTGTGTGTGTTTTTTCCTCAGTACAGATGCCGGCTGCAGTATCAGCAGGCATTCGGTAAATGTACTGCGTTATACTAACAATCTAAACTAATATGATTTTTCAAGGAAAGATTGATATACAGGTATGAGTTAATCTTGCTAGCATGTAAATATTGCAACAGTGTTATATGCGGTATTATTATGAGCGGTCAGCCTTAACAATCATAGCGCTGTAGGCGCTGGTGGCCTAGGCATCAGAAGGCCCAGGGGCTTCAAAGCTCATTAGATTTCAAATAAACACAAAATCTGTAAAGGCAAATATGATGAATATTTTAATAGAAAGTCTCATCCTCACAGAGGATATGGTTTCTGAGATGATAATTTTAAGGAATTCTTTCTATTGTCCATGGCAATCAGTAAAAATAAAACCCTATTGCTGATAAAAAATTACTCAAGGAACATTACAATATACGTTTTGTCAAAGTATCTGCAATTGCTTGGCAGTAAATACTTCCCCATTATAAGTATATGGAAACTGTAACTGGCATAGCAACCAAACCAAAGTGTGAACTTTCAATCCCCCAGCCCAAGGATGCTACAGATGAAATTAGGGCTCCAGTTGCCTTGTGGTGTCAGAGGAGATGTTGTCTGAAAGCGTTGACGAAGACAGAACTATGACGGCGACAACAACGGAGAACTATCCTGTAAGCTTTTTCGGACCCTTCTGCTCTGGTAAGCTAAAGACAAAGGAATGACATTAATGTTGAACTGTCACTGGATAAATATCAATGAAAGCGAAAGAGCTAGTTTTGCTAATGGTTTATTAATTGTAACATGAAAGTAAAATACTGGCTTTCAACTGATTATTATCAGAAGAAAGAAATATTCCTGAAGGCATATAATGGTATAAAGGCTGAATGCCAAATGTTACCCAATGTTTGGGCAAATAAAAATCTAAAACAGATGTTTTCAAGAGCAATGAATAAATCTATATGAAGTTAGAGTATAGGCCATAATTCGTAGTTTCGGCTAATAAAGCCTCACCAGTGTCTTTGAATGAAACAGGATCAACAATTCAAAACCACGTGCAAATCTTCATATAATGGTAAGAAAATATGCGAAATTTCAGAAGAATCCAATTAAAGATGTAGGAGGAGTTGTGGACACAAGCTTTAAAAATTGCTATTTCTCAGTTCACAAGGGCTGTAATTATGTCATAAATAATTGGATCAAAAATTCAGTACAACATGTACATCCTAATATAAAAAAAGAAGAAAATCTTCAAAATTTCAGAAGCATCCGAAAAAAGATGTTGGAGGCGCTGGGGGCACAAGATGTGTGATGGACACACAAACGGATAGAATGACACACTAAAGGACAAGGGCCATTTCTATAGTCCTCCCCTCCTACATCGAGTGACAAACAGGAAGAATAGTTACACAGCATTTAATCATCTTTACCTGTTTTTGTTTTATTTCAAAATGGCAAAGTATTTCTTGATGTACTTATTTATTCACATGTCAATTAAGTAACTGATCTGAATGAAAAACTTACAATTACTGAGTGACACAAATGCCAGTTTGAGCATATGTGTTCAATCTATTGCAGAAATTCGAGAGAAAAAAAAAACCAAAAAAAAACCCCTGATATTAATGAAAGTTTAATTATCTGAAAGAGTACATGAAATTATGTGAGAACGTGAAACTGCATGTTCATGTTGTCCTACAAAGATATGTATAGACAAGATAACCAGTTTAATTTGCATCCGTATTGAAACGAGACTAAATATTTGCATGCAATGACAAATGACTAGATATCCATTTGAAAGCCTGTAAAAAAAAAAAAAACAAAAAAAAACTAGAACTGTGTACATGGATGCCTTGTCAAATTACCCTACGTCAATGCGGGGGGGGGGGGGGGGGCGGGGGTTGCATCTATGCCTACGTCAAATGCGGGGAGGGGGTTGCATCTATGTGCTTTGGACACATTTCTAGTTAACAAAGAATCCAAAAATAATGAGAAATATAAGGCTCTTTTCTTGCAAGATCAGTAACTCTTAAACCATGAGACTAAGAAACTCAATTTTGGTTTAAACATATTTATTTCTGAATCAATATTAGGTAAACAAGCAAGTAATACAAACAAATCATAGGATAAGAACGAAAGCACAAGTACTTATAGAGTTCTTCTCCTTACATTTATAAATATTTTATAAATTCAGGTGGTTGTTTGCCAAATAATGTGTACTACGGATCATGCTGACATATACCACATACCAATTATTAAGAAAAAAAATATGCCAAATAAAGTAAACAAATTAGACTAGCGATAACAAAGAAGTTACTATTTTGGAAATAAGTAAAGGTCAATGTAATTAACTAATTGTGATTGCAAACAGAAAAATAGAATACATCAAAAGATAGATTATGAGTGAAAAAAAAAAAAAAAAAAAAAAAAAAAAAAGGAATAAGCCAAATGATGGATAAGTTTTACTAAAAAAAATGTAAGTTTGGGATGCAATTTTGAATATGAAAAAAACGAAAAATGAGCAAAAAAGTAAACGATACAAAACATAAAAAATAAAAATAAAATCAGGTTGGTGAGTGCTAGGGCGCAGGCAATCAGTAAGGCATCCTTGGATCCCGTGAACTGTTACAAAAAGTCGTCGTAGAGGTCATTAACATAGTTAAAACCGTTTTGTGTCTATAATATATTTGTGAACATTTTCAAATATGGCAGTGTTTGTTTCATAAGAAAGTGATGAGTCGCCATACAGAAGTAGATTTAAAGTTGGGGTAGTGTACCTTGCGGTTGCATTTAAGAGTTCATTTCGCTGTCGCTGATAATGCATACAGTGGAAGAAGTAATGTTGGTTGTCCTCAATGCTACCGCAGCTACATAAAGGTGAGTCAGATATATTCTTTATGAAAAGGTGAAGATTTAAGAAATTGCAATTTGTCCTTAAACGTGTATGCAAGATTTGGAGCTTTCGTTTGGGAAGATAGATAGTTAGGAGAGAGATTAGATTTCATTTTATAAAATAGAGTCAGTTTATGTTTTTTTACGTCTCTCTTCGAGATTTTCCCATTGAATTTCATTATATAGAGCATTTAAAGATACTAGTTTTGTTGCACCGGTCGCGATTCTGGCTGCTTCGTTCTGTATTTTTTCCAATTCATTTTTTCGTATTGACTACAATTATCCCAGAGTACATCTCCATATTCTAGAATAGGCCTTGTAAAAGTTAAATATATAGTTTCTAAAGACTTTCTGTCTAATTTAAATTTAAGTTTTCTCATAATATTGATCCTTGTCCATGCCTTTTCAGTAATATATCTGATGTGATGGTGCCAAGTACCATCACTCGAAAAATGTATACCGAGATGTTTGTGAGTATCAACTTCTGTAATAAGTAGGCTTTGCATGTAAATAGATGGATGTCTGTTTCTGAACAACCTGCGAGACACCAGAAGGGCTTCGGTCTTTGAAGGATTAAAGGAAACTAGCCATGTGGCTGCCCATCGTGATATTTTTTGAAGGTCGATATTGATACACCCAGCAGCAGAAATGGGATCATCAACAATAATGTAAAGGCTTGTGTCATCGGCAAATAGGCGTATGTTAGAACCTATGTCGGTAACAATGTCGTTTATATAAACGAGAAAGAGTAAAGGACCAAGGACTGAACCTCGAGGAACGCCCGCACAGATAAATGTCCAGTCAGATGTTGCACCGGGTATGACTACACGTTGCCTTCGATTATTAAGATAGCTTTTGAACCAGGCAAGCATTTCTCCCGTGGCACCAGCTGCTTGTAATTTCAGTATTAGGCCGTCGTGCCAAACACGATCGAATGCTTTGCTGATGTCACAGAAGACAGCTCTGACTTCTTTTCCCTCATCTAGTGCTTGACAAAAGACATTGTAAAGGTTTGTTAATTGATTAATGGTGGAGTCACCAGGAATAAAGCCTGATTGTAAAGATGATAGAATGTTGTTGTCTCGAAGATGGTTATAGAAATGTTTGAATACAAGTTGTTCGAGTACTTTATCTTCCGAGTTGAGTAGTGAAATGGGCCTGTGATTAGAGACAACTGATAGATCACCTTTCTTAGGGACAGGACAGACAATTGCTTCTTTGTAAGAGCTTGGTACTAAGCCAGTACGTAATGACTGATTGAAAAGAGAACAGTAAGGGGTAGATAGTTCTTGTGAAAGTTCGCGTAGGATACTATTGCTGAGCCCATTTGGGCCCGTAGCTTTACCAACTGGTAATATATTAAGCACAGATTCAACTTCATCTGTTGTTAGGATAATGCTCTCTGTTTTGGTATGACTACTATGGCCTTAGGCTTGGTAAGCCAAGCCCAGACCAAAAAACGGCTGTCAAGATGATGCAATGTTCATTCAATTTTAGCAATAGTGGAATACTCCAGTCATGCATCACAACTGTCTTTAAAATTCGGAAAAGACCTAAAATATATGTACTATCGCAAAAAAAGTACTACAACCTTTGCTTTACTGATTTCTTGGTAATAAATGACAGTTAGGAATTTTGCCTTATATACTTGCATGCAGCATTCATCTCTAAAGAATGAAGAACAGGATTTTTTTTTTTTTTTTTTTTTTTTTCTTTTTTTTTTTGTGAACAGCTACTCGACTTCAGCAAGGCCTGATATAATGAAAGGGTACCTTTCAAAAATTGCACTTTCGCCACTTTGTTAGCAGTTTGAGAAATCGACGACAGATACTCAGTTCAAATTGAACAAGACAAAAACCAACAACTGAGCTACACTCGATTCGCTTTATTTCATTCCTTAAAGCATGAAACTGCAAAACGGAAAGTCGTAAAGATCAAACAATGTCACAAAGAACTTATCCGCCTTCAAAACACCTGCTAGGTCCTCATTGTTCAGATTGTCCTCACAATGTCAATATTTCTTCTGCGCTAATCCCATTTTCCAAAATGCCGATTATGCGGTCCCTGACTTCGCCGGGAATGCTCCTTCCATATATTTTGCATCTTATCACAATGAAAAGATGTGCTGAAAACATGACATGATCAGCACGTGGAAGAAGCGAACGGACACTGACAGTGCACGAGACTGTGCAGATTTATGCATTGAGTTTGCATGTGATTTTTTTTTGTACGGTGGTCCTTACCTTACAAAAATGCGAAAGTGCATTTTAGCAGGTACCTTTCCGCTTATCAGACCTTGCTGAGCTTTAGCAGCTGCTCACAAAAATTTGTAAGCCTCATTCTTAAAGACACAATCTGGATTGCATATCACCCAAATGACTCTTAGCAAGAAATTCTTGGTGACTTAGGCTACCATTTCAGGAAGGGGCCTGATAAGGGGTAATTAGATTAGGTATCAGCAAAGTTTATGATGAAGACAGGGAAATAGATAAGGTTGGTAATTTGGTGATAATTTGATATTTTTTTCTTTTTATTCAGTAAAATATATCTGGTTGTTATTCATTAAAATTACCTCGCCAAGGAAGTTCTAATGAATACTCACAACATGTATTATGGTGATTTATAGGTATTTATGCATTTATGCTACTGTACTTGCGACATCTTTCAGAAAGTCGTTGTTTTTTTTTTTTTTTTTTTTTTGCTTGACGCTTTACACAGAAGACGTAAATTTGCAAACTTTTGTAATGATTTAATGCAAAACAATTTGTCGTAACTACCTATGTACAAAAAGTTTTATTCTAGTCATTGGTTTTTAAAAAATCAAATATTTACTCTTCTTCCCATAGTAAAAAAAGAATGCAAATCGTGCAGAAATCAGTAGGGTAGGTAACTTGGAGCCAGATTTTCAACAAGTTCCACTTGTTCTATTTTTTCTGAAATTTTCACAATATTGTTGTGAAACATCAATAATTCAAATTCATCAAAGAAAAGTAAAAAATATTTTCTTACACAAAATTCCGAAAAAATCATTTTACTATAGAAATTGCATAGGTCAGACCAATTTTTGGCCGTAAATTTAATTTTAGTGTAAATATTTGAGAACAAAAAAAAAAGACAAATGGTTTCTGATAAGATCGTCAATCAGAACAAAATAACAAAATAGTTTCATTTAAAATAAAACGCCATGCAAAAAACGTCTTTCCAAGAGATATCGAAAGGACAGTAATTCATCATCAAGTTCCGAGATAGTATTTATTTATTTATTTATTGAAAAAAGAATAGCTTTATGGCATAAAATAAACACATATTCTAAATTTTCTTAAAACTTTCTGAAACTTTCTGATATATTCCATAGTTTTTTTTTTTTTTTTTTTTTTGTTCCTGTTTGTTTTGTTTTACTGAATTTAAAATATTTAGTTTTGGGACAGCTGTGGAATAATTGTGGGGCGTGCTTATTTACTTTAGAAAATAAATAGAAAAACAAACAAAAACTTTCAAGTCATATTCTATTTCAGTTTATTTGTATTATTTTTAAATTGCAAGAAAAAGAACAACACTTTTGTATTTTAAACTATCAAAAAAAAATGGATAAATAAATAAAGAGATGCAATACAAATCAACAAATGCAAAATTTGCAAATGAATTTATTTGGTTCTAAAGCAACATATTGAAAACGCAATTATATGAATTACCCCTTGTAGGGTCCCACCTAGGGAGACTTAACATCCTTATAATCACCTCATAATCATAGAGAAGATAAGCCTTTGATGTGGGCTCTGTTATCAGGACTGTATATTGGAGCTGATCATGAGGGGGGAGGTGAGGGGGTGGGGGTGGGTGTGGGGGAGTAGAGGGGGTGCGGGGAGGGGTTCTAGCCAAAGAAAGAAACATTATGTTGTCTTTAAGATATGAATGAATACGGTAACGAAGCAAAGTTCCTTATTTTCATTTTTTAACAATAGTCTGTGAAACAATTAAATGTTGCAATACTTATATATATCGTAAAGTTGTGTGCTGACATAACCTCTTTGCGTAAAATGCTTTTTATGTACCGTTCCCTCTTCCTCTCCCTGCCGAAGGCAGCAGCAGGCATATAGCGTCTCGCCGTGCGTACAAGCGTATGACACGTTCGAAACCACTTTAACAAATATTTAAGTTTACATTCAAATTTACATTGACATTTACGTCCGCGTTACTCTTGCAGGTCATGATTTGAGTACCTTTTATGCTAGGAAGTGGGAATTTGGTATGCTACTTACACATACCTAATCTTTTGGCTCAGTGCTAGAATTGTCCCTAGGTCCTGCCCTGAGGGAATTACAGTCAAAACGGCCCCAAGTCAGAACGGTCCCCATTTGGTCAAAACGGCCCAAAAATTGGTCAAATCGGCCCCACATCCCAAAAATGAAGGTCAAAACGGCCCCACGTCAAAACGTTCCCATTTTTTTTTTTTTTTTTTTTTTTTTAGTAAATGCATAGACAAAATAGACAAACAGACGGACAACTTATATAGTGTTTAGGAGTAGGAAATACGTGTAATGCAAAAATATGTATATACTTGTAAACAGCAATGAAACAGGTGAGTATTTTGTCATGTAAGCAATGAAATGTAATAAAATAAATGATACTGAAAACAGAGTTTGTGTTTTGTTTTCTTTTGTTATATAAAAAAGTTAACATCCATATCAGTGGGCCCCCTTCCAGATAGCTGGCTTGCTGCACGCATGGCAGATCTCACACCAGATCTCCAGGTACGTCTATCATGAGGGTTTATAGCCGAAAGCTTCCACTCTCTGCAATCCCTCTCTGTCAGCTGTTTCCATGTCATCTTGGGCCTCCCAGGCCCACGCTTTCCATCAGTCTTTATGTCAAAGGCTGTCGTGACTGCACCACTAGTGCGTTCCACATGTCCATACCATCGGAGTCTTATCTCCTTCAGAATGAGGTCCAGATCCTCAATGCCAAGTCGCACAAGTAGCTCAATGGATCTGGTGGTGACAATTTCTTGTGGTCTGACATTGCAGGTCTGTCTGATCTTTGCCCTGTCATTTCGCTGCAGACGCTGGAGGTTTGGCTGTGTCAATGTCGAAGTCTCGTTGGCATGGAGCATTCCACACACTCCACACACAAGAGCTGTACACACGGCCACGTGTTTTGAAAGAGAGATGGTGTGAAGAGAGAACTGGTAGCAGATCCTTGAAATTCTTCCAGGCGCTTTTCACACATGTTGTGGTTGAAAGTTCACAGCCTCCTGCAGCTGAGAGCATGTCTCCTAGGTAGCAAAAGGAAGCTACCACCTCAAGCTTGTCAAGTCCGCCCTGGACCTCCTTCTGTGGTCTGCCATCCAAGGGGTATACAGTTCCCTGACACCGTGTACATCTGTAGTCAGGGTCTTTTTTTTCAAGCGCTTGAGCCCACTGCATTTCTTGTGCACCCAGTGCTTGCAGCCATTGAAGAAGATGCTGTTGCTGCCCACTCCAGTGCGACAGACGACGCATGGAAACTCGCCTGAACTCTGTGGGGCATACACAGACAAAAGGTAACCACACTTTGGTCGACTATGAGTTTCACTAAAATGATTCTGTCGGAGACTCTCTGAACCTCAAAAACTTTCTCTATCCACTCTTCTGCCACAAACACTCCTACACCAACAGTGCCTTTGTCATTTCCTGACCAGTAGAGCTTGTACCTGGTATCCTTGCCCTTGATTGTGCGACAGTTGCCACCACGTTATCTGGTCTCCTGAATGCAGCAGACATCCACTTTCCTGTGGGATAGTGTTTTCACTACCTCGCAAACTCTTCCTCTCGGGGTGTTCACACTGAGTGTTCCCACCCTGAATTTCCTCAAGTGCTTGTTTGATTCGCCACAATGGCCCGACCCTGTCTCGCACACCTGACAGGAGGCCAGGCCGGAGAGGTTACCAACAGAACTTTGCTGTCTGTTGGCACCGCCTAACTGTGTACCTATTCTTTTGCTTGCCATGTAAGATTTTGGAACAACTGATTTTACAGGATCGCCTGTCCTAGCTGATATCACAACTCGGTTCTTTTACGGCATCTGAGCATGCACGCCGTTCCTGCACTCGGACAGTGTGCTTTAATTGTCGTTGTCCTTATAAAGAAAGGATTGTCCGCCAAACCACAATAGCTAGAACACCAAGCTATCGGTCTGTAAATGATTGCTGCCTAGCTCTGCCACCCAGGTTGTGACAGCCTCGTAACCCTGAAGGTGGGGAGGCAACTGTGATAGAGGGCAGCCTCATTCCCAAACTCATGTTGAGTGTCACAGCTGGATACAGTTTTACGTCACACCCAGGACTATACTATAACAATAATCACAGAAGTGTGAAACAGGACCAAATTGAAGATATTTTCAAACTTCCTTGTTATTACCAAGCTTTCTTTGCTTTTTAACGCGAAATAACAAATATCTATATTTTTAATTAGTGACATTTGCTTAGCCATCATATGTCATAATCAAGTCTGGATACTGGAATACTCGCGTACTGCAACTCTGTAGTGTTAAACAAAAACGGAATCTTGTTATTTATACTTATGTTATTCATGTTACTGCAATTTGAATATTGAATAATAAAATGTGAATTGTGCATTTTTTTTTATTTGCATTAACAGCTAATATGATATTGTGAATCAATCCGCGTCAGAAAGTATCAGCGCCCAAAAATGACCACATTTTCGACTATTGTTTTTACAAAAAAAAAGTTAATATAGACAAGATATATTCAGTTGAAATTGATTAGCGCTGAAAAATGCATTTACATACATTATTTTTTTACTTAAATCCTGTCGAATTTGGGGCCATTTTTGGGGCCGGTTTTTGGGGCCGTTTTGACCAATCTGCAACTGCAGTTGGGGACGTTTTGACCAATTTGGGGATGTTTTGACTTGGGGCCGTTTTGACTGATACCCCGTGAGGTGGGGCTAGGGGTCAAAAGGTAAACATTTCAGATTGAGCACTTGGAAAGTGGTAGTTAAAATGTATGCATTCAGATGTCGTTGCCATATGGGCAAAGGCCAAAGGGCGAGGGCATTTCTGTACTTTGGGCACATGTCTAGTTTTAGATGTTTTGCAATATTAAATGATGTATTTTACCACTTATTTCTAATGTTATATATCATTTTAGAATGTTTCCTGGTTCTCGATATGCGTGCATGCGATGTGTGTGTGTGTGTGTGTGTGTGTGTGTGTGTGTGTGTTGAAGGAACATATATGAATGTTGAAGATGTGAGGAAAAAAATGAAATCCGGTCTGTCCCTTTAATTCCTGTAATATGAACGTTCATTTCCATTTAGTGCTATGCAGGCTTCACTGATTTTTTATTATTATATTGGCATAAAAGTTTGAAAACCAGTTGCATTCAACTGAATATATTTTGTTATTTTTAAACAGCCACAATCTAAATTGGGCGTGCCCCTTTAATTCCCAATTGTAAACACGGAAGTGTATCGAGAAGTGTGACGATGCGCATGCGTCAAACAAAATGGAGATTTTCCGCAACATCAATTTTCAGCGAGCGGACGAAATGTAGTCAAAAACGCTACATCTGGAGCATGTTTTCTCTTTTACTAATATATCGAACCGTTTATGCAACATTTAGAATGTTGTCAGTGTAGCCCTTACTTCAATAGATGCTAAACTATTTCTGTTTTCTGTAAAAATATAAAACAGTTGAAGATTTGAGATGTCATTTCTCACCAGCTTCAAGAAGTTGTTTGGGTTGGGAGACTCAGTGAAGAAGGGGACTGTGAACAAAAACATCAAGAGGGACGTTGATCCAAATCAGCTCTGGGATATTGTTGGGGAATTAGGTGATGGAGCCTTTGGAAAAGTGTACAAGGTGAGCAGATATCATTTTATGAAATGGGTGGGGAAGGGGAAAATATTTGATGGTATTCTGGTAATTTGCAGAACTGTCTGCCCGATTTACTCATTTGGTAGAGCACCTGACTTGCAAGCAGGTGGTTGCAGTTTCGATTCCTGCATCATGCACATTTTCTGTTGTTGTGCCCAATTTTATTGATTAATTATTTTGGGTTTTAACGACATGTCAACCGTTGTGTGTCATTTTGTGTCGTCTCTCAGAGAAAGGGAGAAAAGAGATAGTGGATATGAAAGTGAGGGACCGGGAAGAAAGAGGACCAGGAATGAAATTGAAGAAACAGTAGAAGTAAAAATGTAACAGGTGAAAAAATGGAAATAACATTTTTCCCCGACCGGGGATCGAACCCGGTCCGCTGGACTCAAAGTCCTACACTCTACCATGTCGCTATAAAAGCCGGCTTGTACCGCAAGGCAGTACAAGTGTATTATATACCTATACCCGGTGACATTCTCCCCCTCCAATTTGAAATTCGTCCCTGAATTTCTAGGAGTCCGAGAATCACGTAAAATGAGACTCAAGGAGTTTTATGCACACATGGGCGCCAAATATAACAGGTGAAAAAATGGAAATAAAACATTTTTCCCCGACCGGGGATCGAACCCGGTCCGCTGGACTCAAAAGTCCTACACTCTACCACGTCGCTATAAAAGCTGGCTTGTACCGCAAGGCAGTACAAGTGTATTATATACCTATACCTGGTGACAAAAACATTCCCCCTCTACCCTTACCAGGGCTCCAGAAAACCGGAAAATAGCCTGTCCAGACTGAAAATAAGAATCCCGGACCAGTTTCAAATACACAAAAATGTTAATAATTCGGTCTAACAGGTTTGTGCCTTGAATCCCATTTTTTCCCCAACCAACCAATTTTCACAACTCAATGATGTCTAAAAATCATTAACAGTCAAGTATCCCCAAACTGATAACGTCCGGGCACCTTTTAAATGCGATATTTTGGTATTTGAACGGCTCTAAACGGTCATTTGACCTGTATATTGGAGAGGTCAGATGAATAACGGCAACCTACCGCAACACAAAATAATTGCATCATTATCGAAACATTGTCAAAATTTCAACACTTCACTGTCTTTTCTGCGGTAAACAGTCGATTAACACGAATCATCAGTGATGGTTGTCTGATAATTAATCCATTTGTGTGATACGTGTGAATACACGGAGACTGCAAAACACCAGGTACAGTCGGCATGTCCAAAAGATCAAAGGTCGCTTTAATCCCAACTGTTTAAAGAATGCACTGCTTGAACGCAACTGTTTTCTTCCTCTTCTTTTTTGTTTTGTTCAACACGGTTTGCGGTTTATTGGTCCCAGACCGTGTAGGTCCTGATCAGACGTCGCACACAACGGTGTCTGATCTGGGTCTTATCGTGTGCTTTTCTTCTAAGTAATGCACCACTTGCGCTAGACAAAGATTGGTCAGTGCTTAAAATTTAAGCATGCTGGTCAGATCTTGAAACATCGAAAACTGCAAAATCGCCCGTGCTGCAGGCCTTTTTTTCAATAGACCTGATTAGGTCCATAAAAGTTGTTTAGTTCCGTCTCTCCTGTTTCCCGCCATCTTCGCGCTTGCGCACAAGACGAGAATAAGTTGTTTACAAATAGTTATCTAGGAAAATCCTGCGGAGAGTGAAATAAACAACAAAGTCGTCCGTCTTTTTTTTTTTTTTTTTTTCATTCTTTTTACACAGCTGACTGTATTTATTGATGATGCCAGCTTTGATCATCCTCATTATACCCGGACTTCTGTGATATAACGGAATTGAGGTGTATTATTTAAAATGATTTATATGACAACCAATATTGTCATTAGTTTTTGTGACAGGTGGTATTATATTTTCACTTTGGAAGTTGGTTCATTGATGACGTCATCGTCATCGGCTGGACCGATTCATACATGTATATCAAAATTTCTAGAGCCCTGACCCTTACCTGCTACAAGGATAGCAGGCCTTGTCAAACTATAAGCCATTATCAGTTGGATGCTCCGGTGATGTAAGATACATGACACATTCGCACCACTCGACCACCAAAGGTGCCCAGTGGGAATAAACCACAATGTTTGGTATGCACAAGCAGAGGCTAGAAACTGACAGTGTTTTCAGCTGACCCAGGCAGTTGATACTCTGCACAAAAATTAAAGGGGGAGGAGTGTGGTAATTTGCAGGACTGGTGGCCAGGTTAGCTCAGTTGGTAGAACGCCTGTCTTTAGTACTACAGACCCTACTTGAAGGTAACATGAAAAATCAGGTGATGGGTAGCTCAATCATTAGTAAGGTCTATCTATCTATACTACTGCGGCACCCTCTTTTGGAAGTATAATGCACCGGCCTTCTTGGATAGAAACCTGCCCCGCAGGCGTTCCCGGTCATATTGGTCCCGTCTTTTCGGCCATGAGTCAATTCGGCCTGCGTTGTTCCTACCCTGGGTCCTTTTCTTTCTTTCTCTATATACTGCCATACCCCCTCTCAGACATTCTAGGCACAGGGCTCTAGAAATTCTGAAATCTGAATCGGTCCAGCCAATTATGATGACGTCATCAATGATTGACCCAGTTTCCAAAGTGTTATAATAATATTAATATCACTTGTCATGAAAACTAATGACAATTGGCAGTACATGAAATAAGTAATTTCATGCTTTAAATGCACATACCTTTGTTTAATGCTGCTTTGTTATGTGTGTATAGTTTGTCAGTAAAGTTTCTACACTGTGGTGTCATCAGTATGTAATAGACAGTTTTGTTGTTATTCCACCTCTATAATGAATTGAGTCCTGCAGGGTTTTCCCGATAACTATTTATAGACAACTGGTTCCGGTCTTGGGTGTAAACTCAAAGAGATCTGACCAGACTGCTTAAATTTTAAACACTGACCAATCTTTGTCAAGCGGCGCAAGTGGTGCATTACTTATTTTTACTGGGAAATCTACCTTGAGTTATACTCACGTGTTAGGCTGTCAAAAAAAAAACAAACAAGAAGACCCAGATCAGACGCCGCTGTATGCGACATCTGATCAGGACCTACATGGTTTGGGAATTGATTTTTCAAATCTGGGACCAACAAAAATGCAAACCGTGATGAACAAAAAAAAAAAAACAAAAACAGAAGAAGAAAACAGGTGCGTTCAAGATCACTCTCAGTTGGGATTAAAGTGACCCTTTTGATCTTTTGCACACGCTGACTGCACCTGGTCTTTTGCAGTCTCAGTGTATTCACATGTGTCACACAAACAGATTAATTATCAGACTGCCATTACTGATGATTCGTGTTAATCACTTGTTTACTGCCAAATAGGACAGTGAAGTGTTGATTTTTCTGACAATGTTTGGATAGTGACATAATTTGTGTTGCAGTAAGCTGCTGTTATTCATCTGACCTCTCCAATATACATGTCAAAGGTTAGAGCCGTGTAAATACCATATAATCACATTAAAAAGGTGAGTGTACGAGTACGTTACCAGTTTGTGAAGATTTGACTGTTTGTGATTTTTTAGACATCATTGATTCGTGAAAATTGGTTGGTTGGAGGAAAATTGGGTCCAAGACATGACCCTGTTGGTCTGAATTATTAGTGTCTTCTAGAGTCCTGTCTAGGCAGGTGTACACAGTTCACTGCGGGTTGCAGAATGAAGGCCTACAAGTTACCATTTCCAATTACCATAGGATTCTTTAACCTGCACAGGGTGTGACTTTCCCTGCACTGGGGGCCTCTAGTTAATGTCCTGATCCGAAGCATAGCACACTGCATTCGTGTCATGCCTGCAAATGATACAAATGAAAGTGTGTTTGGACACAGAAAATTCCCTTGCCTAAGCCTGGGATCGATCCCGGTACCTTTAGCTCTAGAGGCCAATGTGCTCACCACTGAGCTACCATGCTTTCGGCCAATTTAGATGGGTCATTTCAGCCTGATTTTTTTCGAAGTCCCTTTTGGTTAGGTATGAAAGGTTAAACAATAATCTGGTTGTTTGACGAAGAGTCTAGTGGTGTCATAGGTCGTGGTTGATAGAGTATAGCCTTTTACTGTTAAGTCTGTTGTGTCATAGAGATCCAGTGTTATTCATCGAGCATTAAAATGATCTTTTAAGAAAAAATAAGGCCAGACTTTTCATGTGAATCGGCTGTCTAGCAGACGATTCACACGAAATATGAAGCTTTATAACAGTGCTTGCATTAAGGGAAGTCTGGGAGTCAGAGACTCCCAAAAATTGCCCAGGGACTTCCAAAAGTCAGAAAGTCTGGGACTCCCAACTTTTAAATATTTAGTCATTTATAACAAAAATTTAGAATGAATTTATGTGTTATTTAGCTTAAGATTGGTGGTTTTGCTCTATAAATGAGAGTTTAAGAATATTGAGGTTGAATTTCTGAAAGTGAGTGAAAAGATTTGATCACCAGGACTTCCAGATATTGGAGCTGGGAAGTCCTGGGACTTCCTGATTTGACAGTTAGTGCAAGTACTGCTTATAAGCGCTTTATACCAATAAATACATAATGTACGCAACAAAGTCTGATTGGAGTTTGATTACAGTAACCATTGATTCTACAAAAAAGCCTGATCAGACTGTGCAAACATCTTTTATTTGCATCATTCACTTGGGGGTCATAGTGCATACTCAATCAGCCAAGTCACAGATAAAGCCTGCTCATCCGCAAAAGTGATGAGAAAATCTGGGCCCAGTTGTTCAAAATGTCATTAGCTTAACGAGCTCGTTAAGGGTCATTCCGTTAACTATTTTAGCAGATTCAATATACAATATTCTGATATTTTTTGCTGAAAAAATGTGAGTAGCTTTTGCACTGCAAAAGCTACTCACATTTTTTCAGCAAAAAAATTTCAGCATATTTGCGTATCACTCAATTAAAATTTTAACAAATCGTTAATTAACGACATCATTAGGTTTGAACAACTGGGCCCTGATTGTTTGCATTTATTGCATTGTACTGGACAAAAGTGGGCATCTAGACCGTCACTGTACGCATTATTTGGTAAGGCTCCATAATTCTGAGAAAATAAGTCGACATTTCATGTGAATTGTCTGCTTGACAGATAATTCACATGACATGTGAAGACTTTTGTTTAAAAAGTAAATATATATATATACTGAGAGGCAAAAATAAGAACAATGTATACAGGTAACTATTTTTTTTATTTTTCTCCAGATTTGTTCATATGTACCCAAGTTGTTGATATCATAGTTAAGAACAAGCATTTACACATAACTTGCAACAATTTCCAGGAAATTCTATCAAAGAGCAAGGAAATGACATTTACAGAAACAAATAAGGGGTCTAAATCAACATTTTCGTATGAGTAGCTTCCCTTTAAAAGTGCATTTTGGACAAAAGAAACTTACATTTATGCATTTGTATATTGCATTCAGTTGATAGAAGGATAAAACTTCAAATGCATAACAGAGTACACTGTCAGATTTCTATACCAAGGACTTGACGTTTTTGACATTTTTGTTCCTCTTCTGATGGAAATGCACTGAATTTCTATGGGATATTAAATGACTTTTTGACGTTTTTGACATTTTTGTTCCTCTTCTGATGGAAATGCACTGAATTTCTATGGGATATTAAATGACTTTGTTCTGTTAAGTAAACGGTTTTAGGAGATTTCATCTGTATGTGGTACAAGGAGGCTAAGCCAAGCAACACTTTTTCGAAAAATTCAAGCGAAAACGACCAACGCCACTTCAGATATAGACTCTTTAAATTTCCTATATTTTTCATTCAAAGGCTGATAATTTGAGACAGGAAGAAATTCAGCTTGACGTCATTTGATGGGAATTTTGAATTAGATAACATTGTGGTTTTACTCACAGATATTTGTGCAAGACATTTTTGAAAATGAAAATGACATTTGTTTTGTACAAAGTGAGTTATGACTGGAAATGCTGTTTTTAATTAAGGGCTTATAGCTCCATTATTTATGACTGCCAAAGAATTACCTTTGTGATTTTTAAAGACAGACGTTTAACAAAAATGACCATGAAAACATTTTAACAAAAACATTACAACACAAGCCGGTACTCAAAGCAATGTTGTGTGCCCCCTGAATGTACTTGAGCAATGTGGATAGAGTGTCTTGCTCAAGGACACAACACTTGGTGCTCGCTGGCGTCTAAACCGCTAAATCTGAATCTGAAACTTAATATTCTCATGAGTGTGATGCCATATAAAGAGAAAGAATCTGATTCTTTACCACTGCACCACAGCACTTCATGTCTCAAGGTTATGCATCAGTCATTTGTTTTCCCTGCCATCAGGATAGGCCATCAACCCTAGTCCTGCTCAACCTGGATATACCCTGCCTTTGCAAACAGTGTAGATCCAGATCAGTTGGCCTCAGAAGCCAACTAATCTGGATCTGCACTGTTTGGAATTTTGTATGTGAATTTATATCAAAAACCTGGATCAAGTAATCTGATTGGCTGAAAATTGGAAGTTGGTATGGCATCATAATTTATTCAGCAGGACAAGGGTTAAAACTATTTACAAGCAGTTGGTCAGAGATACTGAAACTCATACCCTCTGAATCACCAATCTAAATCAGGGCCTTGCACTCCTCTGCAGCCGTTACATTCACCACAGAAGAACAGAGACTGTGCCAGTGTGGACTTCGGTTGTTTCACAGAGAGTATTATAATTGTGGTGATTTTATATGAATGCATTCATTGTCTCTTGAACAGCAGAAGTGTCACATTTTTAGCTCGCCTGAACAACATTCTCGGAGGGCTATTGTACTACAGTTGGCGTCGGCATCCACAAATGTTAAAGTTTTCGTTAATGTTTTTAAGACCTCATTATTTCCTAACCTTATCACCGATTTGATTCATCTTTGGTATGATGATAAATGTACATATTGGTCCAAAATTTTACGCAGTACTATCCCCACCACTCTAGGTCATGTCAAGGTCACAGACTTAGAATTTTTAGGATCTCATTACTTCTGCACTAAATGAGGGATTTTGTTCCTATTTGGTATTATGATAGACACTGTTTGTTTGTTTGTTCGTCTGTCATTACTGACAATGACCAATCCTAATCAACTGTGTGATGTGTTATTATTTGTGTGTTCTAAGATGGCTGATGAGACCAGTCTTAGCTCTAAACTGCCTGTTGCAGATAGAACAAGAGAGGTGTGTTGGTGATGCCTTTGCTCTGGCTTTCCGCTGTGCACGTTTCTGCTCGGCTTCGCTGATTCTTTTTGCTTCGTATTCACCAGCTCCCCTTTTTATGAGGCCTTGCCACTTTGTACGATCTTGTGCAGTCTGTTCCCATGACTCTGTTGGTATGTTGAAGTCTTTAAGGGGAGGCTTTGAGGGTGTCTTTGTATCGCTTCTCCTGACCACCATGGGAGTGTTTTCCTACTTGAAGTTCTCCATAGAGGATTTTCTTTAACAAACGTTCATCAGGCAGTCTGGTAACATGGTCTGTCCATCTTAACTGTTCCAATTTCAGAAGAGTTTGTATACTCTGCATCCCTGCAATTTCAGGACTTCTGTGTCTGGAATCCTCTGCCCTTTTCAGGACTTCTGTGTCTGGAATCCTGTCTTGCCACTTGATCTTTAGAAGTTTTCTAAGACAGCTTGTATGGAAATGGTTCAGTCTTTTGGCATGCCGTTGGTAAACTGTCCAAGTTTCACAAGCGTGTAATAGTGTTGGCAGCACTATCGAGCTATACACTTTCAGCTTTGTGTCAAGTCTGATTCCACTTCGGTCCCAAATACTTCCACGTAGCCGGCCAAATGCTGCACTAGCTTTGGCAATTCTAGCATTGACTTCATCATCAATGTTCACAACTCTAGACAATGTGCTTCCAAGGTAGGTGAACTTGTCTACCACTTGCAGTCGTTGACCTTTCACTGTGATGGTAGGCTCCTTGTAAGGCTTTCCAGGTGCTGGTTGATATACTACCTCAGTCTTTTTGATGCTGATTGTGAGGTCATAGCTGTCACATGAATCAGATTCTTGATCCACAACTTTTTGCATTTTCTCTTCTGTTGGAGCACCCTTTGCCATGTCATCAGCAAAGAGGAACTCGTCTAGCACCTCTGTCTGCACTTTAGATTTAGTGTGCAACCTTCTTAGGTTGAAAAGTCTCCCATCAAAGCAATGCCTGGCCTCGGTGGCTCAGTTGGATGCGCCGTCCGACTGGAGACCAGGAGGTCGCGGGTTCAACCCCCGCTGAGGTCGGCAACATTCTTTCGTGGAGATTGATCATGAAATATTTTCTGCGGTCATTCTCTCCCTTCCGCTGATTCAAGAAGGGCAGTTGTCAGTTTCTGGCGAAAGAATGTGCACAATACTGGTTAACCGCTTAGAGGACTAAGCCTGCCCAGTAAACGTGTGGCTAGGTAAACTGACCGCGCTCGACATGATCCCATTGGGTTGACTGGGCCGTAAAACCGCAACACAAACAAACAAAATCAAAGCGATGCCTAATACATATAGGTGTACCATTGTCACCATCCTGGAAAGCATCTGTAAGCATGGCAGAAAACATCATGCTGAACAGTGTTGAAGCTAGTACACAGCCTTGCTTAAATCCATTTGTCACAGGAAATGGATCAGAAAACTCGCCATCATTTTGGACCCTTGCAAGCATACCATCATGGAACTGCCGCACCATTGCTATGAATTTGACAGGACAACCAAACTTTGCCATAATTTTCCAAAGTCCCTCACGACTGACTGTGTCAAATGCTTTGGTAAGGTCGACAAAGGTCATGTAGAGGTCCACATTCTGCCTGGCATTTTTCTTAAAGCTGTCGTGGTGTGAAGATCATGTCTAAAGTTTTTAAGTCCTCATTATTTCCTAACCTTATCACTGATTTGATTCATTTTTGGTATGATGATACATATTGGCCCAAAATTTTGCGCAGTACCATCCCCACCACCTTAGGTCAAGGTCACAGACTTAGATTTTTCATGTTAAGATTTTACGTCAAAATTTTTAGGATCTCATTACTACTAAACTAAATGATGGATTTAGTTGGTATTTGGTATCATGATAGATACATGTACTGGTCAAAAGTTTTCATCAGCACCATCAGCACTCATGACCATGACCTTGAGGTTGAGGTCACAGACTTAGAATTTAAATGTTAAAGTTTTCGTTAAAGTTTTTAAGACCTCATTAAATCCTAATCTTATCACAGATTTGATTCATCTTTAGTATGATGATACATATTAGTCCAAAATTATGCGCAGTACCATCCCCACCACCCTAGGTCATGTGAAGGTCAAAGCCACAGGCTTAGAATTTTGATGTTAAAATTTTACGTCAAAGTTTTTTAGGATATCATTACTTCTAAACTACATGATGGATTTAGTTCTTATTTGGTATCAAGACAGATACTGGTCAAAAGTTTTTATCAGCACCATCAGCACTCATGACCATGACCTTGGGGTCGAGGTCACAGCCTTAGAATTTTAAAAATGTTTAAGTTTTTGTTTAAGTTTTTAAGACTTTATTATTTCCTAACCAGATCACGGTTTGATGAAAATTTCGCACAGAGCAATCCGCTCTGTCCTTCAGCACTTCGTTTCTGATCTCTAACTTGAATAGTTTCTTATGAATTTTCTTGAAACTATGCATACTGGGGAATATTGATTTGGGATTGTAATGGATAGCCCTTATATTTTCTAAATCCTCAGATGCATTTAGTTTATATTTGGTACATGTATGAGTAAAAATGTTCAAAGGTCCAAAATTTTATTGAGCACTATCCTCACCCCTGCTCAGGACCTACAGGTCAAGGTCACACACTTAGAAACTTTATGCTAAAAGTTTTATGTCAAGTTTTTAAGTCTGATAGACAAGCCCATTCAGGCGAGCTGTCCTGTCTAGCGACAGGCCTTGTTATACATACTGATAACAGTAGGTGTTTGAATGTAAAATTTGGTATTAATCAGGAAGACAACTACTACTTCCTGGACAACATATTTGAAACTATAACCTATAGCTCCAGATAAGAAGTTGTTTTTTTTTTTTTTTGTTTTTTTTCAACCAAAGTGTATGAATAGTTTTGTTATTTCTCCATGAAAGTGTATAAGTGTATTGTGTGTACTCATTAGAAGTGCCTTATTTCTCCATGAAAGTGTATGTTACGGATTTTCATTTGAAGCACCTCAATGAAATACTTTAATAAGTATCCACAACATTAAATCTTTGTGGAGAAATAAGAAAAATATTTTTCTGAATACTCCATTTATCTAGAGCTATGGCTAATGCATATATCTGTGGGTAGGAGGGGGTGGAGGTGGGGGAAATCACCCATGTCCTTTTAACCTAATCAGGCAGGTTTGTAACATAAGATAGAATATTGCTTGTTTTATCTTTAAAAATATCATTAATTTTTCTTGATATGGTATTTCTTAATGAAAATTAAAGTTTTTATGCCCTGCCATCAAAAAAGTGGCAGGGTATTATGTTATACCCTCTGAAATTTTGAGTGTCCGTCCGTCCGTCCGTCAGCGCCCCCACCATTCTTCTGCCCGCAACTCCTCCTACAGTTTTAGGCCAATCCTTTTCAAACTTCACAGGTGCTTTTAGGATGGTCTGAAGATATGCATATTGTTTTTTCAGAATCCTGAAGTTATTTTTTATCACATTTTTTGCATTTTTTAATTAGACTTTTTTCGAGCCCTAATACTACAGAAATGTATAGGGAGTATGTACCTTCTGCCCGCAACTCCTCCTACAATTTTAGGTCAATCCTTTTCAAACTTTACAGGTGCTTTTAGGATGGTCTGAAGATATGCATATTGTTTTTCAGAATCCTGAAATTATTTCTTATCACATTTTTTTCATTTTTAACTTAGACTTTTTTCGAGCCCTAATACTACAGAATTGTATAGGGAGTATGTACCTTCTGCCCGCAACTCCTCCTACAGTTTTAGGCCAATCCTTTTCAAACTTTAGAGGCATTTTTAGGATGGTCTGAAGATATGCATTTTGTTTTTCCAGAATCCTAAAATTATTTTTATCACATTTTTTGCATTTTTAACTTAGACTTTTTTCGAGCCCTAATACTACAGAAATGTATAGGGAGTATGTACCTTGTATGTGCAACTCCTCCTCCATTTTCAGGCCGATCCTTTTGAAACTTTACACACGCTTTTAGGATGGTCTGAAGATATGCATATTGTTTTTTTCAGAATCATGAAATTATTTTTTATCACTTTTTATTGCATTTTTATCTTTGACCTTTTGCTGTCTTTTAACTGTTTATTGCTTCTCTTCATGTTTAACTTAGATTGTTTTCAGCCCTTATACTGCAGAAGTTTACAGATCTGACTATTCTTATTAATCTTTGCCAAGCTGAATAAATCATCATGCCACACCCACTTCTAATTTTCGGCCAATCAAATTACTTGATCCAGAATTTTGATACTAATTCACATACTTAATGACAGTGCAGGTCCAGATCAGTTGGCTTCTTCAGAAGCCAACTGATCTGGATTTACATGTACACTGTTTGCAAAAGCCAGACATATCCTTGTTCAGCAGGACAAGGGTTAGTACTCACAAAGTGTGTCATGTAGAAATAAGAAAACGTGTACAGAGTAAATTAGGCACTTTTTTTTCAGTCAAAATTTTTTGATATTTATCGTATGTATTCGGACAGGCAGGCCTGAGCAAACAATGTAGACCAAGGTGAAATGCCACAGTATGTAGCATCTCATTAGGGTCTACTCTGTTTGCCACTCATCCAGCAATTTTTAGACACAACATTGGGTAGTAAATTGTACTTATTCAAATTTTAGAACAAGTATTTTTTTGTGTGTGTGTTGAGGTTTTACAGCCCAGTCAACTCAGTGGGGTCATGTCGAGCATGGTCAGTTTACCTAACCACACGTTTACTGGGCAGGCTTAGTCCTCTAAGCGGTTAACCAGTATTGTGCACATTCTTTCGGCAGAAACTGACAACTGCTCTTCTTGAATCAGCGGAAGGTTTTTAGAACAAGTATGGTAAAGTGTTTAGGTGTATGAATACTTAAGGTAAATAAGGTACATGTATGTCGCAACTGCTTAAGCAAGCAGTTGTCTGGTTTCCATACATTCGTTTATCTGGGCATAATGTTACTGACCAGAGTTCGTTCCTGAGCAACAGTTACACCTAAAATCATCTTATCTGGCATACACCTTCTCCCTGTTATGGACTCGGCATGGCATCATTTTTTCATTTTTTTCACAACTTTGCCATTTTTTACTGTCAACCGTTACATAAAACTCTGTATCTGATTAACTGTAACACCTATGATCATCTAACATGACATGTACGTCACTGCTTTCATGGGCTTAAGCACTGCATTGCCATTTTATGGTCCTAACCTATATATTCACTGTTGAAAAGGGTTTTTTTAGGCCAACCCTATTATTTAGCTCCATTTTTGATAGCTGTATGACCTACCATCATCAGACCTGGCATAAGCCAGCCTCGGTGGCTCAGTTGGATGCGCCGTCTGACTGGAGACCAGGAGGTTGGGGGTTCAACCCCAGCCGAGGTCGGCAACATTCTTTCATGGAGATTGATCATGAAATATTTTCTACGGTCATTCTCTCCCTTCCGCTGATTCAAGAAGGGCAGTTGTCAGTTTCTGGCGAAAGAATGTGCACAATACTGGTTAACCGCTTAGAGGACTAAGCCTGCCCAGTAAACGTGTGGTTAGGTAAACTGACCGCGCTCAACATGACCCCATTGGGTTGACTGGGCCGTAAAACCTCAACACAAACAAACAAACATACGCTTTTTCCCTAACAGGGATTGAAACATACAATGTACTACATTTCATGGTTTATTTAATGACTTGTATCAGTTTTTGCATCAACCCACGCATTTAGCTCTATTTCTCTTAACCCATGTCATGCTGAATAAAGTAAGATGCTTATGTCCACTTGGATTTTTTTTTTAAATTAACTTTTTCAAAAGCATCTTACAGGAATACAATCAGAGTGTCAAACAGTTTGAATCCAGATTAACCTTTGCAAACAGTTTGGACCCAGCTCAGGCCCAACAAAACATTGGGCCTGATCTGGGTCCAAACTGTTTGCAAAGGTTATCAGCAGACAACAAAAGTAGCGGGGAAAGAGATACTTGTCATGAGCTGTGTATGTAGCTGGATACCCTCTCATTTGCAGGAACATGCATGCAAACTCTGCAATTTTCCATTTTTATACTCCACCACACAATATCGGTGGGGTATTATGGTTTCATACAGTCGAATCTCGTTATCTCGAATTCCAAGGTACTCACTAAAACACTTCGAGATATCCGTACTTCGACATATCAGAGTTGAGAGAGTGAGGAAAACAATAAATTGAACAACCACATTTAACAAATGAATTTGTAATTTGACTCCTGAAGTTAGAAATATATATATAAAATAATGTGGAAAAGAGGAGAAATTGCTCCTTAGGAGCAATTTCTCCTCTTTTCCACATTATTTTGTTACCTGTTGTTTCATGTTAAAACAGGGACCAGATTTTCACTTCGAGATAAGCGGTAATTCGAAATAAGCGAGTTTGAGATAACGAGGTTCGACTGTATTTGTCGTCCAAACAGCTGTTCTACCCTATCTGTATTTTTGTTTTAGCACCAGATGATAACTGAAATAATTATCAATTGATTTTCCCCAAACTCGGTATGTGCAGTGATATTGTGGAGATCTGATATGGGATTGCTAATAGGCAAATTTTGTCAATTTTTGACAAGAGTTAGCTGCTTGTTATCGTATTTTTGTTTCCAGATGATAACTTGAGTAAATATCAATTGATTGGTATGTGCACTGATATTGTTGAGATCTGTTTGTATTTGCTAATGAGCAAATTTTGTCAATTTTTTACAGAGTTATCTGCCTGCCACACAGTAGTGGCGAGGTATTATCATTTCACGTTTTTATTAATATCTTTTGTATTTCCCAAGGATCCCTACTTCTGACTGTTTTGTGATTGTAGCAGCTGTCATTGACTGCTTGTTGGAGGCCGGAGGCCATTAAAAATCACCAGATACTTTGATATAATGCTGAACTTATTTATTTTTACTACTGGGCTCATACATTATACGTGAAAGTACACTAAGTCTTTCTTGCAAACAGGTGAAGGGATGTTTGGATTTTTCATTGTCCCTCCTGAACAGATTCAGTCAAACAGCCTGCTATTTTCTGTCATTTTTTATTTGTTCTGTATTTTAAAATGCCAGGCTTTGTAGCGCATCAGACTGCAGATCCCGGGGAGGGGGTGGGGGGATGGGGGTCACAAGTTCAAATCCCATCTCATCCACATCTTTTCTGAAGATCGATCATGAAATCATTTCTACTGTCATTCCCTCACTTATGCTGATTTAAGAAATGCAGTTGTCAGTTACTGGACCTAAGTGCACAAGTACTGGTTAATTACTTAGCAGATTAGGCCTGCCCAGGAAGAAAAGTGACCAACGGTATCTTAATATAGACGATGGGGCAGTTTTTTTTTTCCAAAGTATACATGCTTGAGAATGTTATGCATTCTGCTTATTCAGTCATTATTATACTAAATTCATTCTAAGCATCATTGTCCCAGATAAAGCTAGTAGTCAGAAGATATTCCTGTCTTATTTTTGCACTGAAATATACATGTACATGTATCTTGTGGGTACTTGTTGGAATTGCCTCTCTGAGGCAATTCCAATGAGTATCCACAAGATACATACATATTTCAGTATTTGTTTGTTTGTTTGAGGTTTTACGGCCCAGTCAACCCAGTGGGGTCATGTCGAGCGGGGTCAGTTTACCTAACCACACATTTACTGGGCAGGCTTGGTCCTCTAAGCGGTTAACCAGTATTGTGCACATTCTTTCGCCAGAAACTGACAACTGCCCTTCTTGCTATATTTCAGTGTAAAAATATCAAAACGAATTATCAATTATCATCTTGGTTATAAGCTTACTAGAGCTACAATATATGTATATATTACACATGTTACATGAAGCATATGTTGTGTGAATAAATAGGAAACACCTTAGAAGCTGATCGGCTAAAGACTTCCGTATTTACCTTAACCCTTAAAGTGCCAATCACAACTGCTGCAGACGACATTCTTGAAAAAAAAAAAAAAAAAAAAATCATTTTTCAAATAAAAGAAGTTGACCATTCAGTGAATGGTCAACTTCTTTTATTTGAAAAATGAACTTCATGTGAATTATCAGTTTGGCAGATGATTCACATGAAATGTCGAGACATATTTTCTTGGAAAAAAAAAATATATAATGTCCTCTGCTGCAAACTTTGCTTGGTGCTTTAAGGGTTAAATATTCTGACAGATTAAGGGGAATGGGTACACTACATGTAGGTATGGGTTAACGTTTATAACTTCCTGTATGCTTTCCTGCATGTCAAGCCTTCCAGCACGGTGGCTCAGTTTGCGTCCGCTTTATGACTGGGAGATTGTGGGCTCGATCAGCAGCAGAGCCATAACAAAGACTTTAAAATGGTACCGGCTGCTCTGTTGCTAGGTGCCCAGCATTAAGAAAGTAGAGCTAGGAATCAGAACTGGTCAGTACAATATGACTGGGCGGAATATCATGTCAAGTGTCTGGGGCATGATATTTCAGTGTCACGATATGGCTGAAAGATTGTTGAAAGTGACACCTAACTCTTTACCATATTTGTACTAAATTTGGAACAAGTCAATTGAGGTACTTTTGATGTGTCTAAGTGGCAAATAGTGTAGACCCTGATCAGATGCTACATTCTGTGACATCTGATCTGGGTCTACACTGTTTGCTCTGGCCTATCTGTCCCAGTACTTAGGACTGTTAAGTGAATCGTGTTTTCTTTTTCATGTTTTTCAGGCTCAGCACAAAGAATCAGGAATATTTGCAGCTTTAAAACAAGTAGAAATTAAAACTGAGGAAGATTTGGAAGATTTTAGCGTGGAGATAGATATTCTTATTGCATGTCGGCATAAAAATGTTGTTGGGTTACATGAGGCATTCTACCATAATGGAACTTTATCAGTAAGTGAAATATTATAACAAATGTAATGGTACACTACAACCTCCTTATAACACAGTTCATTATAACACAGTTTTGGATATAACAAGGTTCAAAGATGGATCCCAAAAATGTATAGATTATATTGAAAAATGACCATAAATGGTCATTTTTCAATATAATCTATACATTTTTGTTTGGATATATCAGCGTTGTTTAACTAACACGGTTTATGCCATGGACCTCAACAGTAGTGTTATAAAGAGGTTGTGGTGTACCGTTTACAGCATACTGTAAATGTCCTAAAATTAAAGAATGACAAAAAAAAATGCAGAAATGACTGGAGCCAGTCTAGTAGAAGAATAACTTGTAAAATTTTACTAAATGCTAAAGATGCAGGGTAAAAATTTCATCAACATTCGAAATAGTTTCTGGTTTTATCCAGAAATAGGTTGACATTTCATGCAAATTATCTCCAAGTTTGCATGAAATGTCAAACTTTATTTTCTGGAATTAGAAAAGTACTGATTTAAAACTTTTATCCTGTGCACCTTCACCCAAAAAGTATCAATATTTTTCTTATTTTTCCATGAAAGTGAGGTGCTTAGTACGAACAGCAAATGTTTTCGTGGATAAATAAGAAAAAACATTTACGTATCTCTCATCTAGAGCTATGATACATGTATATCAATTTCTGAATTTAGGCTGAGAGTGTTACAAGTTAACCCGTTGTAGTCGGGAGACCCGTTAAAGGGTAATTGGCAAACAATGCAGACCCAGATCAGACGCCGCAGAACGCAGCGTCTGATCAGGGTCTCCACTATTTGCAAATAGTTTAGCCATTTTTCTCTAGGAATAGCTGGAGGTTCCTAAAATTGAAATTGGACTCTTCCAATATAGAGTGTGGGAGAGTCTATTCAGTATACAATGGGTTAAGAAATGAGTCAACTGTGCATTCCATATGTGACTATAACAGACTGCCGATGTGATTATAAATGCTTTGTTGATTTATATAGCTTGCTGATGTACCATATTGTCCTTATTGGCAATGGATACACTTTAATGGGAGACAACTCTGTAAATTGATTTTAATCCCTTCTGAAAGTAGTCTATTCTAAAAGGAAAGATTTGTTACCCTTACAAGGAGTAAATCCTTTCCTTTTATACTAGATCCCTTTTCAGAAGGGGGTTGTTGTGTAGGAGAGCAAATAGAAAGTCACAAATATTGTCTCCCTTGTACAAATTGGCAGAAAATCTACAAGTGAATCAGGTCCCCTGAAATATTGGACAGACAAGCTTGAACAGATGAGAGTAGACCCAGACCAGTCACTGCAGAATGTGACAGTTGATCTAGTTCTGCAATTTTTGTCACTCTTCCAGCATTATTTAGGCAATATTCGCATGTAGTAAAATGAACTTGATCAAATGGTGAGGAGTTCAGATATCTTAAAATTAGTGAAGAGTTGGGATAAATATGCTTTGTTTTTAGCTCACCTGAGCTCTGCTCAGGATGAGCTATTGTGATCACTTTTCGTCCGTCGTCCGTCCGCACTCACGTCCCGCTACTTAGGGGGGGCTAAAAATTCGGACATTTTGCCACTTAAGTAGTCATTTATACATTTTGAGTTATTTCCATTGGACTCTGTCACAAAATTGTGTCCGCTCTATAACTTGAAAACCGTTCAAGCTATCTTCACGAAACTTCGTATAAATATCAATCAACATTAGACGAGTGCAAGAACCATAACTCTTGCATTTATTCTTTTTGAATTATTTCCCTTGGAACTTTGTCGGTCACAAAATCTTGTCCGCTCTGTAACTTGAAACCTGTTCAAGATATCTTCAAGAAACCATGTAAATATCAATCAATATTAGACGATGTGCAGAGCGCAAGAATAACTCTTGCATTTATACTTTTTTAATTATTTCCCTTGGAACTTTGTCCGTCATAAAAAATGTAACCATAACTCTTGCATTTATACTTTCTGAGTTATTTCCCTTGGACTCTGTCACAAAATTGTGTCCGCTCTATAACTTGAAAACCGTTCAAGATATCTTTATATGAATATCAATCAACATTAGACGACATGCAAAGCGCAAGAACCATAACTATTGCATTTATACTTTTGAGTTATTTTCCTTGGAATCTCATTAGTTAATATAAATAATATACAATACAGTATGACACCAAAAAGCGAGGAGACATCTGGTGTTGTGCCGATTAATTGAAATACAAATGTAATCGAAAACTAATCAGATGAGCCCACTATCGGCAACTATCGATACATTTTTTTTCACTATTGATTATTTGAAATTCTATTTTTAGAAATGTGGGCATATAATGAGACCTACAAATTAAGAGTATTATGAAAGACTCATTGACTAGAAACATGGCTGCAAAATCTGCTTTGTCTTGAAATAACCTATATCTTAAATTACCCTAGTTACATGTATGCTATTATATGCGGTTGTATTTTAAGTTATATTGTCTAGAAACATAAAGCTCATATGCTATAATGAGTTATAATTTGACCCCAGTTTTGGAATATTCGATTGTATAATTGATACTCAATTGGTTTTACTTTCCCGATAATCGATTGTGATTTTCCTCTCCGCTTCCCAACACTAGAGACATCTATGTTTTTGTACAATGTAGAAAAACAAATTCTAGTTGAGTACTGTGGAGCCAGAGTAGTTGACACACCATTAAATATTCCTTGTTTATAGATGTTTATTGAGTACTGTGGAGCAAGAGTAGTTGACAAGTCATTAAATATTTTTTGTTTATAAGTGCGTCCAACGATCGCGGAGTGGTTCGGCGTGCAGACACACTACTATAGACTACCTATGTGACCAGTAATGTGTGTGACCAAAAATGTGATGGTCCAACAAACGCTTTGGTGGTTCGCTGCTTATCCTGAAAAACAATAAGCGTTCCATGATTTGGCAGAGACTATTGACACGGCGGCCGTGCCGATTATAGCAACAAAAGAGCCAATAACGCCAAGTATTCCAGTTGCAAGGGGTTGAATCATGAGACTTATGACGTCAGCCTACAAAATTTTGCAATCGCAGCCATTTTGAATTTTGTCTCTACTTCGAATTTTATTTCTATCCTTTCTCTGTCTGTTTACAAGCTAAGCATGATTCGTTTTGTGCATAAGATACACTTTGATGTAGATTTTTAGATAACACATAGACTTTATGCTCTTTTCATGTGATAATCTTAAAAAACTTAGCCACAGGTAAGTGAACGATAGTATATTGTCATTATACCTGTCATCGGCATACACTAGATTTCAGTATTCGGAAAGCATTGCCCCTGCCCTTCACGGCCTGCGAAATAGATGGGCTGCCTAAAGCCTCCATGGCAGAGCTGCTAGTAACCAAGCAGGACCTGAATTCATGTGATCGGGTCGGGTAAAAATCCCACAAATATGGAGGCAATGTCTCTGAACTAGGCTACTGAAATATTGTTGACTAGGACGTTATGTCACAATTCATGCAGTGTATTCAGAAGTCAAGCGTGGTCTGAAATCAAATTCAGTTAAATCTGGAGCATATAATGATAATTTGGATGCACGGATATAGGTAGCACCTATTAAATTCATATTAGATGTTAATTGAGTACTGTGGAGCCAGAGTAGTTGACACGCCATTAAATTCTTTGTTTATAGAAGTTTATTGAGTACTGTGGAGCAAGAGTAGTTGACAAATATTAAATATTCTATTTTTATAGATGTTTATTGAGTACTGTGGAGCAAGGGTAGTTGACAAGTCATTAAATATTCTTTGTTTATAGATATTATTGAGTACTGTGGAGCAAGGGTAGTTGACAAGTCATTAAATGTTCTTTATTTATAGATGTTTATTGAGTACTGTGGAGCAGGAGCAGTTGACAGCATCATGGTTGATCTTGAGAAACCACTTAATGAAGACCAGATACGCTTTATCTGTCGAGAAATGTGTGAAGGTCTTGATTTCATACATAGACATAGGGTTATTCACCGAGATCTTAAGGCTGGCAATGTCCTCTTGACAATGGATGGTGAAGTCAAATTAGGTATTTATTCTGTTTAAACCATAGTATGCAGGCACCTCATAATAATAATGCTGTTCTAATGCTTTGATTGTAAATAAATAAAATAGATAAAGATTCAAGGGAAATCAGTCTCCTCCCAAAACAATTGGAAGCAATTTCTTTTGCTTTGAGAAGTACATGGAATTAAAACACTAGGGAAATAAACTCTTCTGGAGAGACAAACCTTCCGACAGTCAGAGGAATTATTCAGGAGGTGTATTTGGTGATAATTCTAGGATAATTTTTCATGTCCCTCCATAAAAACATATGTTTTGGGTACTCATTAGAAGTGCCTCGCTAATGAGTACCCACGACATATGTTTTTATGGAGAACTAGAGAAAATTATCCCATAATTATCACCAAATCTCCTCATTACAATTTCTTCTTGACAGTTTAGAGTAATCTTTCATAGCTCTAGAAGACAGGGTATCGACAAAATATTTTTCGTACTTCTCCACGAAAAGATGTTGTGGGTACACATTGGAAGCGCCTCCGCATATGTTTTTGTAAACAAGTAAGAAAAATATTGATACTTCTTGGCTGGAAAAAGTGCCTTACCTGGAGCTATGTCTTTGAGAAAATGGTAAAGGTACATAAAACATGCACATCACCAGTTATTGTTAGTCTGAAACTTTCAGGGTCATTTTCTTGATTTTCAAGCGGTGTATAGATTCAGTATGTACTGTATGTATGGTATGTATTTGGACAGACAGGCCTGAGAAAACTATGTAAACCCAGATGAAATGCAGCAGAATGCAGCATCTCTCATCAGGGTCTACACTATTTTTCACTCATCCAGGTATTTTTAGACACAACATCAGGTAGTAAATTGTACCTGTTCTAATTTTAGAACAAGTATGGTAAGGAGTTGAGGTGTCCAAATCTTAGGGTAAATACGGTAAGCAAGATTTTACAACTAAGTTACATGTTAAACACTTCAAATCTAACACAGTGTGAAACAGTTTTAGTCAGTTCAATTGTGGAAAAAAAAAAAAAAAACCTGCATGAAAATTTCATGATTTTCAGTAATAGTTGACCAGGTAATATTCTGTTTGTACAATAAACTATTTTTTTTTTTATTTTTTTTTTTTATTATTATTTCAGCCGATTTTGGTGTGTCTGCCTTGAATGCTAAAACAATACAGAGAAGAGATTCCTTCATCGGAACACCTTACTGGTATAGTTCATTTCTGCTTATGATAATTGGTCCTTAATGCCCACCCTGTCTCACATTCTGTCCATCTGAGGTCTTGTCTAGGACATACATTTACCTCTTGTATTGGTATGGCCCAATGTTACAAATTATCTTTGGAAGGCAGTGTGTTACATTCCAAAAGTGTGTCACTTTGACCTATATTTTGACCCCTGGCTTACTTTATATAAAAAACAACAACCATGAAACAAATCTTTTCCAATGCATATGACCTTTTCCAATGCATATGACCTTTTCCAATGCATATGATAGTGTGAAATTATTTTACCAAATTTGGTATATGGATACATCTGTTGAAAACCAAATATAGGGCACTGTGGCCTATATTTTGACAGCTGATTTCCTTTATAAAACACTTGATTGGTATATATCTTGCACTGAATAGCTGAGGCCTACCAAATTTGGTGTAAGGTACAGTTATTGAATTCAGTTTGTTGCATAAAAGACTAGAAATGTGTCCAAAGGACACAAATGCCCTCATCTGAAAAACTTAAATGCAAATCGCTTACGCCGGACGGAGAGGAATGGACGGATGGACATGGCTAACACAATAAGCCTTTTCCACCATTCTTCAAATGGTGGGGGCATAAAAATAAAGCATATTACCTGTACTGTATTGTCTAATGAAGACAGTATGTCCAGTACAAAAAGCATATATTTGACCTCTAACCTACTTTATACAAAAACGTCTGATAATTACTAAATTTGATGTATAGGTACAACTATTAAGTGTTTGGGCACCAGAAGTAGATTCTTGTGACCCATATTTGAGCTCTGACCTACTTTATAAAAAAAACAACAACAAAAAAATACAAAAAAAAAACAAAAAAAAAAACAAAACAAAAAGACTTGTCTGCACTGTATGGCTCAGCCCAACCAGTTTTGTGTATGCATACATCTATTGATGTTTGTGTGTCAGATTTAAAAAAAAGGAATTCAGTTTATGACTAAGGCACTTCATTGCACAGAGCCTTCCATTCTCACCCCTTCATCATTTTGATAGAATTTAAATACCGTTGAGACATAAATCACTAACCCGCCATCACCATACAAAAGAATTGTCTTCGAACCAAATTTAGATACCTGTTTTAAATCTGGTGGAGGACTGTGGTTTGCATCACAAGACATTGCCTTGTTTTGACTCTACTTAGCTCCAGATAAGGTAAATTATAAAAAGAATTCTTTTTAACAACAGCAAAAACAATCAACAAAACTTAAAATGTGCTAGTATCTTCAGAATATCCCATTAATCTGACTTTGATCTTAACTTACTGCACTTATCCTAAAATTCGAACAGTCGGTTTGATAGGTTAATACATAATTAAAACATGCAATATTTTGGCAAGTAATCTAGTAATTTATATGTATCATGTTTGCAAGGTTAATACATAACTCTGTTATTGTGCATGTGTCTGTATTAGTTTACTTTAAATCATATTAACCCTTGTCCTGCTGAATGAATTTAGATGCCACTCTCATTTCTAATTTTCAGCCAATCAGATTACTTGATCCAGCTTGTTGATATAAATTCACATACTTAATGACAAACAGTGCAGATCAAGATAACTGGCTTCTTTATAAGCCAGCTTATCTGTATCTACACTGTTTGCAAAAGCAGAACATATCCAGGTTCAGCAGGACAAGGATTAAGAATGGGCTTAATTGGTTTGTAAATAAATTGGTCTTAATTGGACTGTTGATTTTATTCTATGCATTTCATTCAATATCAGAGGACTTGTAAAGGAGGAGAATCTGATAATAATTCTGTGATAATTTTCTCCAGTTCTCCGTGAAAACATATATTGTGGGTACTCATTAGAAGCGCCTTGGCGAGGTGCTTCTAATGAGTACCCACAACATATGTTTTCATAGAGAAATAAGAAAAATTATCTCAGAATTATCACAAGTACTCCTCCTTTGCAAGTCCTCTGAATATACAGCAAAAGTTATAGCTTTGGATAAGCTGTGTTTATGAGCCACATTGTCAGAAAATGTACCTTTGGACATGTGCGTCCAGCAAAGATTCAGATCAGCTTGCTTATTTTATCAATCTGATCAGAATCTTAAATGGGCTTATTTGGGATAGGCAAGGATGTAAAGTTTCTTCATGCAGAAAACAGAGACTCTGATAAGACTGTGCCAGTGTGCAGGCTGATTTCTGTCTTCATTAGGTGCACATGTCGGAAGCTCGGTTTTCTCACATTTCATCTCAGATGTTTGTTTTACTTCTCCATAAAGCCACGTTTTGGGTATTCATTAGCAGTGCCTCAGAGTATTATGGTAAATGTCCTAAAATTTCGAATAGCAGAGTGTTTGACAAAATGGCATAGGCAAACAGTGCAGACCCAGATCAGACTGCTCCTGAAGGAGCAGTCTGATCTGGGTCTACACTGTTTGCCATTCTATTATGTTATTCAAAAACAACCTCATGAGAAACAAAATTTAGGCCAGAAAAGTATGGAATAAAGTGTTCGAAATTTTAGGACATTTACTTTATCTAAAAATAATTGTATGAGCAAAATACATTTTTTGAAGTGTCACAACATATGCTTTCACAGAGAAATAGGAAAAAGGTAAAATACAATCTGTCTGTCTAGAGGGGCAGTTTGCGAGGTTTTCTTAAGAAGATTTGATAGGCTTTCAGGGGAGGCAACTGTTGGATTTGTTTTGCTTATCTTCGGAAAAGAGGTTTTCTTAAAAAGGACACAGCTTGCAAATTCTTTTCTTTGAAAGTAGACCCCTTTTCAGAAGGTACTTGATGGTCAGGAATGCAAACAGGATGTCACAAAAGTCCATCCCCCCTTCTTCCCCTTCCCCCTTGTATAAAATGGCAGAAAAGCTACCAAGTGTATTCAGTCCCCTAATGCCCCATAGATATAACATTTATCTCTTTCTAGGCAAATTGAGTGAAAGAAAAATAAATGATATTTTGTATATTTTTCAAAGATAGTAAGGCTTGACAGTTCATTCAAATTGTTTCAAAAGAGATGAATTCATTGAAATGTCAAACCTTATTTTCTGTGAAAAACAAAAGCAATGTTTTGATATGTTGCCAGCAGCTGTATAAGTACTGTTTCAATTACAGGATGGCTCCAGAAGTTATTTTATGTGAGACTGTCAAGGACACACCCTACAGTTATAAAGCTGATGTCTGGTCATTAGGTAAGGATGAATCTCCAGAGAAGGCAATTTTGTTCAACCGAAAATTTTGATAATTTTCTTACACAGATAGGCTCTGTAAACTTATCCTTACATAGCTCTAGATAAGAGAGGTATCAGGTAAATATTTTTCTTATTTCTCCACAAAACATATATTGTGGGTATTCATTAGAAGCGCCTCATCGAGGCACTTCTAATGAGTACCCACAACATAATGTTTCATGAGAAATAAGAAAAATATTTACCTGATACCTCTCTTATCTAGAGCTATGTAAGGATAAGTTTACAGAGCCTATCTAATCCTTAGCACTTGGCATGCTGGGTAACAATTACAACATTAAATTTTGAATTTTTTTTTTCTAGAAAATATACTTTGACAGTTCATGCAAATTGCATGAAATGCCAAAGCCTATTTTCTTGGGAAAATAAAGAAAAAAAAAAAAATATCACATTTGTTGTGTGCTGGATTAGCTCAGAGAGTTGTAAAGGTTAATATTTGAAAACCATAACTCTTTACCATAATTGACTCCTCCGTCAGAAGGCTATAACCACGCCCCTGCGTAAATCCTTAGACAAACAATATCGTGATTACTGTATTTGTCAATGAAAAATTGCATTCGTACCTGTATTTATCAATGAAAAAGTACATAGGTAATATTGTTTGTCTAAGCAATAACATTAACCGTTAACTGGTAAGCTGTTTTGGTTGGTCAGATTTTGGTGTCATTTACTGGTCAGGTGATTTCACGGAGGACTCAATTGACCTAAAATGTGAACAAATCCATATTACTGCTTTATGAATATAAAACAGTGTAGCGAACCATTATTATTGCATAAAAGGCAGTGCCGCACGTTATTAACAACCATGCATTAACCGGCGAAAAGCCATGTATTAACAAGGCAATTCACGCGCTGTTAATGCACGGCTACGCAACTTTCAATATGATCCACAGATTTGCTGCCGTTAAGAGCTGTGTACTGCCCAGCCCTAGAATGAGCATAATCAGTGGAAATTACGTTCGTGAGACGTCAGTGAAAATGCGAAACAAAATAGTGCAAGAAATAACTCGAAATATAGCAAGTGTTTTCAGTTTTTATGCAATAATAGCGATTGAACATGGTTTTTCAATGCATTAACAATCAACACCTCCCACGGGACCTGGCAAATGTTAATGCATGAAAAACCATGTTTGATCCCTATATCAGACACCACTTTCTTTGGCATATGAACTGAGTCTAAATGGCTTAAGCTTGTATTTCTGAATAATTTGGGTAAAAGAAGTATGCTATGCAATATGTGAAGACATCAGATTTAAGATTTTTATCATCCAGTAGTTGTGGTGTCGTGTCTTATCTGGCTATTCTTGCTGTATACTAAAAAAATTTGAATACTTAATTTCATACTTTTTTGGGGGCTAAATTTTGCTTTTTATGCAGTTGTTTCCTAAAGTACTGAGTGGAATGAGAAATACTTAGGGCACTTTGTTGGAAACATTGCTGTGTGAAATTTAAGGACATTTGCTGAACTTGTAAGTTCTGTTTTGGAGGAAGTGTACGCCTGGTTTTACGATTGTAAGTCTTATAGTTAATCAGTCATCAAGCTTATGTTATAAGGCACTATGCAGCCTTGACACTGCCTTGCACTGAATCCTTGTTCTTATTTCTCCACCGACATATCTGTTTGAGATGCTCTGACATACATGTATTTTCTTAGCAGGTCATCGATGATACCAGTTTACCGTATTTACCCAAAGTATTCAGACACCTCAACTCCTTACCATACTTGTTCTAAAATTTAAACAAGTACAATTTACTATCAGATGTTGTGTCTAAAAATTGCTGGATGAATGGCAAACAGTGTAGACCCTGATGAGAAGCGGTGTTCTGCAGCGTCTCATCTGGATCTACACTGTTTGCTCAGGCCTGTCTGTGTGAATACATATGTAATTAAAATACAGGATTATTATTGCCTCAAATGATAGCAGCTTCATATTGAAGCATTTATGTGGTGTTTGCAAGTTATGAATCAGATGTACACTTATTCAGATCAATTGAATTTTTGTTCAACATATGTTTTAAGGAGAATGGAAACACTTTCAGGGGAGGCAACCTACAAAAATTGTATTTCCTCCCTTCTGAAAAGAAGTCTACTCCAAAAGGAAAGACTTGCTCCTCTAGAGAGCAAATTCTTCCCTTATAAGATTAGAGCCCTGTTCAGAAAGGCCTTAATGTGCAGGAATGCAAACAAGAAGTCATGAGCATTATCTCCCTTGTATTAAATGACCCAAAAATATCATTTGTATACCACTCCCTTAATGGAGAAACAAGAAAATATCAGTCTTACATAGAGCTTTAGATTAAACCTTGGGTATGCTGATGGGGAAGACAACAGAATGCAAAGGAGCAGCGATATCAGAAAAAAGTACCTACGGACATGTTGGCTCAGCAAAGATTCAGATCAGCCTGTGCATTCTTGCAGTCTGATCAGAATCTGCCTTTCTCTGGGCTAAGTCAGCAGATGACTGACGATATATTTCTTATTTTTATGCCCCCGCATTGAATGATGCTGAGGGCATATAGTTTTTTTTTTTGTTTTCCGTACCTGCATACGTGGGTATGTGCGTACGAATGTATATCCTTCTGTAAGAATATGTGTACATACGTACATACGCAATCCTGTTAGACTCAGGTTAAGGCATTTGTACCAGGTGGAATTTTGCAGTTTTATAGTCAGGTACCACACAGTGGGGGGCATCCGTGTAATGTGGACACATTTCTAGTCCCAAAAAACAAGATTCGACATTTCAGACAATTTGCTATGGAGACAATTTGCATGAAATTTCCTATGGAGACAAATTGCATGAAATGTCAAAACCTGTTTTCTGGGAAAGCAAAGAAAAAATATCTTCAAATTGTCGTCTGCTGAAAATTTTACCCAGAGTGCTAAGGTTGAAATTTGCCATGTGTAATCTTGTTGCAGGAATAACATTAATAGAGTTTGCACAGATTGAGCCACCCAACCATGAAATGCATCCAATGAGGGTTCTTATAAAAATACAGAAAGCTGATCCTCCCCACCTCGATGATGTTAGAAAATGGTAGGTTGTTCATAGAATGTGTTACACTAAGGGACTACTGTTTGTATTCCATATGTATCTACAAAGACCTAGTCAGCCTGCATATGCTGTATACAATTCTGGAATGTTTCTTAACCCTTAAAGCAAGAAGCAAATTTGTAGCTGACAACATTCTAGAGCATCTTTCAGTTGTATTCATTCTGCTTAAGCATGAACCCTCTGGTTAGACTGAATAGATATGCAGGCAAGCTGTGTGTTGTTATATCCCAGAAAAATGAAGTTTTCTATGGTTTGTATAAAATGGGGGTACATAGATTCGCATCATTACATCTGTCTGTTCATATGTATTTCCATCTGTACACCCTTGGAAATGCAGCTTATAATGACTATCTTTGAGCTGTTATTCAGAGCCATGGAAGTATAACAGCAAAGACTTTGGATAGACAACAGTGGGTCATTGTTTTAACCCTTGTCATGCTGAATAAATTAAGATGCCATGCCTACTTCTAATTTCCAGCCAACTAGATTACTTGATGCAGATTGTTGATATAAATTCACATACTTAATGGCAAACAGTGCAGATCCAGATCAGTTGACTTCTTCAGAAGCCAACTGATCTGGATCTACACTGTTTGCAAAAGCAGGATAGATCGGGGTTCAGCAGGACAAGGGTTACAAGACTGAATTGCTAATGGTGTAAACAGAAACAAAAGAGGGTAACACTTTTTCCCTATGATTCCATGAAGTAAGAGATTGCAACCTTATTGGGCTATTGGACAATTTTAGGAACAAAAGAACTTTGATTAGTGAAGACTAGCCATTGGTATCAAATGTGTTGGCAGTTCATGCAAACAAAAGCGTGACAATCGTCTAATTAATGATAGTTGCATCTTTGCCTTCTGATGATTTCTGCCTCTTCAGTCAAGTTTTCATCACCTTTGTTTATGTCAAAACAAACAATTGCAAGTTTGCAATTATGCAAATATGTCTAATTGTGCAACGAGATGGCTGGTATTGAAATCAAAGAAGGTCAAAAATTACCTTTCATTTTTCTGAATTTAATTAGTTAGGTTGGCTGGTTTTCTTTTTTGCTTTTGATGATACCCCTTCTCTTGTGAGTAGGGACACGGTTTGTTAACTTTGAGTATTATTCTTTTTCGCAGTTTGTTTTTTGTCTGAAACTGAAAACCAGTCCTGTTTTGTTCAGTTAGCGCATTTGGCCAACATAGTTAAACAATATACAAAAAATGGCACCAAGATATATAACAATGTACAGTTGAATCATTTAGGAATCAACAATTTGGCCACTCAGAATTTTCAAGATGGCTGCCTAATGATGATTTTTGAGCCATTTCAGAGGCATGCTTAATAGGGCGGTATTTGCATAAAAAATCATTCGAGGATATGGACTTGGCGATAAGTGAGGGTCTCACTTAAGGTGGCTGGAAGCCCAGGTTAGACTGTACTCTGCAGTGCAAGCTTAACAGTATTTACCTCAAGTATTCTGACACACATCCCTACCATACTTGTCCTAAAATTTGAACATGTCCATTTTACTTCTTACTATTTGTATCTATGTATTGATGGATTAGTAGCAAATGGTGTAGACCCTAATCAGACTCTGCATTCTGCAGCTTCTGATTTGGATCTACATGGTTTGATAAGTTTTGTCTGACCGAAAAATTAAGGTAAATACAGGACCTGGGATATTTTGCTTTTCTATTTGGGAATATATTTGGGAACATAATTACTGACATAATTACTGACAGCAGGCCTGATAACATGTATATATTTACAGGTCTAAAACTTTCCAAGACTTTCTGAAGTTATGTCTGGTGAAAGACCCTGAGAAAAGAGCAAGTATAGAAGAACTTTTACAGGTAAATCAAGATGGTTGTCGTATCTACAGTAGAGTGTTAACCCTTGTCATGCTGAATAAAGGTGCCACACCCACTTCTAATTTTCAGCCAATCAGATTACTTGATCCAGGTTATTGATACAAATTCATATTTCTGAAGAAGCCATCTGATCTGAATCTACTCTGTAAAGGCAGGGCATATCAGGGTTCAGCAGGACCAGGGTTAATAACTAGAGTGACTATATTCTGATAACTATGCAAACACTATTTACCCAGAACATTCTCCTCCTAAGAGACATTTTGACTAAGGTCTGCACTATCTGATATTCACATAACTTCTGAAAAAGCTTCTTTTTTTTTCAAGCAAAATGTACTGATATTCCATGAAAACATATGTTGTGGGTGATCGTTAGAATCATCTTGCTGTACATATAATTAATTGCTTCTCTTTACATTGATTACTGTGCATCATTCAGCTTTTAGACAAATCAGCAGGCAGTCAGATTTTAGGAAAGTAGGATAAACTTTCCCAGAGTTTAGGGTTAAGACGGTTAAATAAATAATTCAAACAATCTTAATCCTAAATATTAATGTAGCTTCACCATACATGTCCTAAAATTTGAACATCTCTATTCGACTGCTTGGTGATGTGTGTAAAACATTGTAACAGAATGGCAAAAAGTGAGGTCCTGATCAAACTGTTCCTTAAGAAGCAATTAAGGTGCACCCAGTTTTAGGTTGATATTTTTGTTATTTCTCCATGAACCTGGCATGGATACTAATTAGAAGTGCCTTGCTTAAGCACTTCTAATAAGTACAACATATTCTAACTGTTAATCAGGATGTTGAGGGTGCAACCCCCACTGGGTTAGCTGCATTCTTTCCTGGAGATTGATCATGAAATATTTTCTAAGGTAATTCTCTCCCTTCCGCTGATTCAAGAAGGGCAGTTGTCATTCTGGCTAAAGAATGTGCCCAGTACTGATTAACTGCTTAGAGGACTAAGCCTGCCCAGTAAAAGTGTGGTTAGTTAACTGATGTTGCTTGACTTGACCCCAGTGGGTTGACTAGGCTGTAAAACCTCAACAGAAACAAACAAAGTACAGCATATATTTTCATGGAGAAATTAGTAAAACATAAATCTGCATCTTATCTCTTAGCTCCAGATAAGGCATGTTTATCGACCAAGAAGTTCTATTTTTTGTCTTATTTCTCCATGAAGACATATGTTGAGTGTACTCATTTGAAGTTTTCGAAACTCATTCGAATAAGTACCCACAACATACACTGAAACCTCTTTTATAAGATGGTTCATGATAAGGTGGTTTCATATATCAGGCGGTTTCATATATCAGGCGGTTTAAAACTGGATCCTAAAAGTGTTGTATCCAAACAAAAATGTTTAGATTGTATACAAAAAAGACCATAAGTGGTCATTTTTCTATAGAATCTAGACCTTTTTGTTTGGATACAGCATGGTTGTTCAACTAACAGTTTTTGCTTTGAACCCCAGCAATAGTGTTTATAAAGTGGTTGTGGTGTATGTTTTAATGGCAAAATAAGAAAAAATATAATATGGATACCCTTCCTTTGTCTTAGCTACCATATTTACCGTAAGTTTTTGGACAGATAAGCCTGAGCAAACAGTGTAGACCCAGATGAGACACCGTATCATGCAGCATCTCATCAGGGTCTACACTGTTTGCCACTCATCCAGTAATTTTTAAACACAACACCGGGTAGTAAATTGTAGTTCAAATTTTAGAAAAAGTATGGTAAGGAGTTGAGATATCAGAATACTTAGGGTAATTAGGGTATGTTATCTTGAAGCCATGTTATCTGAAGCTATGTTATATTATCTCTAACAGCATCCATTCCTGGAGGCTGTTAACAAGAAGGCAGTGATGACATTGATCTCTGAGGCTAAGGCAGAAGTGGTAGAGACAGTAGAAGACTTGACAGAGGAAGAAGAATTTAAAGAAATAAAAGTAAGTCAACCAGTAGAACTTAGCCTGAATCAGCTTTTAGGGACTATTGGAAAATGTTAGCAGCCAAATGTTGAGTTAGACAAAATTCATCTTATTTCCAGGAATTGTTAATTGTATGTTTTTTTTGAAAATGGAGTTCTGCTGAAGCTGGTGCTAGGGGGTATATGCAGCCCTGCAAACAAAATAACTGGGCCCAGTTGTTCAAAGCTAACGACGTCGTTAGTTAACGATTCGTTAAAATTTACATCGAGTGATACGCAAATATGCTGCAATTTTTTGCTGAAAAAATGTGAGTAGCTTTTGCACTGCAAAAGCTACTCACATTTTTTTCAGCAAAAAATATCAAAATATTGTATATTGAATCCGCTAAAACAGTTAACGAAATGACCCTTAACGAGCTCGTTAAGCTAATGACGCTTTGAAAAACTGGGCCCTGTTGTATTAAGAGTCTCAATTAAATGACTCCAAGTTTTGTTCTTTTATATTTCTTTGTCTTGAATGGCAGCATTTATTAATTTTATTTCATTACACATTGTGTTAAGTGCTGTGTAGTAGCAGTAAAAAGTCTTCATTACAGTGCAGGTTTTAGTTTCGCTAATAAGGGAGCAAATGTTTTCCTTTTAGAGTAGACTTGTCAGAAGGGGCCTGGCATACTGGAATGCAAGCAGAAAAGTCACAAAACCAGCATTTGCTGGCCTCGGTGGCTCAGTTGGATGCGCCTTCGACAAGTGATCAGGAGGTTGCGGGTTCGATGCCCCCCGGGTCAGTAACATGCTTTCTTGGAGATTTGATCATGAAATAGTTTTTATGGTCATTCTCTCCCTTCCGCTGATTCAAGAAGGGTAGTTGTCAGTTTCTGGTAAAATAATGCGCACAACACTGGTTAACCACTCAGAGGAATAAGCCTGCCCAGTAAAAGTGTGGCTAGGTAAACTGACCGCGCTTGACATGATCCCATTGGGGTGACTGGGCTGTAGAAAAACAAAAACAAAAGCATCTCTTGCATCTCTTGGAGAAATGGCATAAGCTTTATCTTGAAAGTACGTGCATATTCAGTCTCCTTGACATGTTAGCCTCTATGAAAAATGTTTCTTGATGGAGTAAGGTAGTATGGTAAGAAAAGTTTCTGAGTAACAGATTTTTTATATCTGGAAAAACACTTATAGTTTGTAAATTTTCACCAATGTGATAGCCCAATATTCATATAAATTGTACTGTTACCATTTTAATTTAAGTATGTCTCTTAATATCAGAAAATTGTCCATTCAATGTATCCATTAGCAACACCACTGTCACACCCATAATGTAGTATTGACCAAAAGTAGCAGCTGGTTTATTTCCACCTTTCAGGCTTTAGAAATACATGGGTTGACTGGTTCCTGAGGAACAGCTGCTAGTAATTCAGGCAGAACTTGAGTTTGTTATTTGTCTTGGGTCTGGTAAAAGCATCATTCATAGATCACATCTCGATATGACTGAAATATTGTTGACTTTGATATTAAACCTCAACTCTGTAGCATCTGTTTGATAATCATCATTTAAAACAAATAATATAGGACAAGTTTGTTGAAATTTTCCACTCAAACAATACTAGTGATTAATATCACTAAAACTGGACAAAAGTTTGCCCTAAGAAATCTGTGTTTTACGAGACATACTCTTTACTGTTAGGTAGATATTTAATCAGTTGTAAAACCTCATTTCAGAGACATCTAAGCCAAGATTCAAACACAGATTTAGACAAGGTTTCTGTCAGCAGTGATAACAGTTCACAGCGAGAGAAAACGCCAGAAAAAGTTGAAAATGTAAGAGACTTCATGGAGAAAGGTTCTTAACGTTCAGGGCCCGGTTGTTCAAAGCGTCGTTAGCTTAACGGGCTCGTTAAAGGTCATTTCGTTAACTGTTTTAGCAGATTCAATACACAGTATTCTCATATTTTTTGATGAAAAAATGTGAGTAGCTTTTGCACTGCAAAAGCAACTCACATTTTTTCAGCAAAAAATTTCAGCATATTTGTGTATCACTTGTTGTAAATTTTAACGAATTGTTAACTAACGACATCGTTAGCTTTGAACAACTGGGCCGAAGAATGCTGGGTAAAAAATCAGCAGATAACATTTTGAAATATTTTTCTCAGAAAAAAGACTTTGACATTTCATGGAATGGAATTTCGAAGTCTATTTTCAGGGAAAAATAAGAAAAATATCATTAATTTGTTGTTTACTGAATTTACCAGAGAATGGTATGGTTAATAGAGGATAGCCCATATCCTTTAAGTAATGCACCAGGTTCAAATTCTGTAGTTTTAAGAAGACCGCATATTTCCAGATCACAGTAGAAACATCTGCTTGATCAAGCAGTTAGTGCTTACAGTTTCAGATGATGATATCCCAAGTTTCAGTCCCAGTGGTCAGACTTTGGTGTTTGTGAATTGAGTTCATGACTGTAAGGCACTTTGTTGCTCAGAGCTTTTCGTTCTCATCATTACACAGTCTTCATAAATGGAAGTACTGTCACCCTAATTATTTACGAGGACAGGCCAACTTGTTCATATTTTAGGATAAGTATCGTAATGAGTTCTGCTGCGCCATGTGAAAATGTGTCTGGGCATATGTGGACAGCGATCAGCCAGATCAGCCTGCGCATCTTTGGTCTGATCAGGGCCTTCACTGTCTGTTTACAGAATGATTTCTAATACAGAATGTATAAATGGAGAGCAAATGAGTGGATGAGACTATGCACGTGCTTGGTATGATCCTGAATCTGTGCATTCTGTGCATGCTCAAAGACTCTTTTTAGCTTGATGCAGCCCAGATAAGGTGTCTGTATACTTACCTACATGTAGGTTAACCCTTAAAACGCCAAGAAAATCTGCATCTGAAAATGTCGTCTGTTTACGTTGTCTGCTGAATATTCTTGCAAACTTTTCAAACCTATTTTTGCATATAGGCAAACAGCGTGAACCCAGATCAGACTGCTCCTAAAGGAGCAGTCTGATCTGGGTTCACACTGTTTGCAGAAATGACTTTTAAAATCACAAGCAGAAGACAAAGCAGACGACAATTGTTGTGATTGGCGCTTTAAGGGTTAAATGTAGTACAGATGAAAGAGATTTCAAACAACATCCATCCAAACCAAAAACGTACTGTCATAGTGGTCAGATGACTTGAGAAACACTGGCAATTAAAATTGAAGTTGTTTGGGTTAGTTGTCTAAGTACTTACCTCCCTTATTCCAAGAATTGGTCAGCATATGACATTTACATTTGGATAGATAGTGAAATTCATAATTTTGATTGAACCTGATTATTATGATAATAAGGCATAGTTGTCCATTTGGTGTTATTGTGTTCATCCTTTCCTCTGTTTAGATAAAGAAATTGTTTTTGTTTAATTTTTGTTGAGCAAGCAGTAAGCAAGACATTATACTTTGAGGTTACAGTTTACCAAATTTTGAGAGTTACAGCTCTTTAAAGATTGTTCAAGCATAATTTCATTTCCAGCTCACTGCTTTTACAGTTTTCATCTGATCAAGCTGTTATTTGTTTTTTGTTGGATAGAAAGAAGATGTGAAGCATTGCAGCCAGGTTACATTACACCAAATTTTCATATACTTTCAAGGTTAAAGTACACCACATTTTCATAAAATTATGACTTATTAAAGTAGCCTCACTTGCTTTCAGGCTAACTCCTACAGTTTTGCTCAGTACCAGTTAAGACTATAAAGTGATACAGCACATATTGTTTCGAGGCTGCAGTATACCAGTTTTTGGTAGAGTTATTAAACATCAAACACAGCCATCTTCTTTACGTTTGTTACCCTGCAATGGCAGGGCGTCATGCAATGTCTGCAATGCTTTTATTACTTCAAGACATCTGCCACGGTGATTCCCGCCCCATTTCTGCTGAGTCAAGAAAGGCAGTTGTCAGTTTCTTGTGAAAGTGTGTGTACAAGTACTGGTTAACAACTTAGAAGACTAAGTCTGCCCAGTAAAAGTGAGGGTAGCTGATTGACTCAACATGACCTTAATATTGTTGACTTGGCCATAAAACTCCATCTCAAAAAGAAAAGAAAATGAAATACTTGAAGTCGTTAGTGAGTGTAAATAAGAAGAAAAGTCTCACATCGGTTCCATTTTCCACTTAGAGGATTGGCATATATCCTTCTTCCTCTATTCTAGAGTCACTGTCATTAGACTATTTAACTGTAGTATCTTACTTTGATGACAATTAGGATCTTTAAAGACTCCATATTCCTCAAAAATAGACATTTTATTATCCAAAAAGGTTTAATAAACTGATATATAGTATTACTGTTAATACAGTCATAAAACGTGGTACCTGACAGCCTGTAAAATTTCAGTTAGTCTGTCGTCTTGAACTTCATAAAATATGAAATGATTTTTTATTGTATCTCTGAATTAATGTTGGCAACATTAATTCAGAGATATGATAAATAATCATTTCATTTTCGATCCAGTTCAAAGATGAGAAACTAACTGAAATTTTACAGGCTGTCAGATGCCACATATTATGATCGTATTAATACCATATATCAATTTATCAAACCTTTCTTGATAAAAAAATGTCTATTTTTGTGGAATATGGAGCCTTTAATAAAAAAATATCATTAAAAAAAAAAAAAAACAAGAAAAAGAAAATGTTTTGCCATACAAAAAATGGACCAACAGCCCCCCCTGGCCTGCCTTCACTACACATTTCATCTGATGGTCAGCTTTGCTATTCCTACAATGTAGGAGGAGCACAGGTACTCCACAAACTATCACTTATAAGTGAAAGCCATGATCAGACATTCCTATTATCAGACATGCAAGGCTCCTCAGGCTGGTCCATGCCAGACCCCATTTGTGCCAGGTTCTCTAGTGCGTTTGGCAGCATGTCTGACTATGGATCCAGGGGTCACGAGTTCGAATACCAGTTCAGCGACAACTTTCCTGGGGATTGATCATGAAATCATTTCTATAGTCATTATCCCCCTTCTGCTGATTCAAGAAGGGTAGATGTCAGTTAATGGTGAAAGTATGTGCACAAGTACTGTTCAAACATTTTGAAGACTAAAACCAGTCCAGGAAAAGTGTGGGTATGTTAATCGACCAACTCTACGTGACCTTAACTGTTTTGACTACAACTATAAGACCACCTTTTGCATGATGTAACTCAAACTGCTTTTACACTTAAAATGTTTGGTAAAATTTTCAGCAGGTCTTGACAGGAATGTTTTTCTTATTTTACCAGAAAATAGTTTGATTTTTTTTGTGTGCAAATTATCTCCTAAGGAGACATTTTCATTGGATATTTTCTAGAAAAATATATCAGTGTGTTGTCTGATGAATTTGCCCAGAGAATTTTAAAGGCTCATGAAGACCATATTTTAGATTTATTATTAATGTTAAGCACTCTGAGTAAAATTTTCAGCAGATGAAATATTGACACATTTTTCTTATTTTTTCCAAGAAAACAGGCTTTGATATTTCATTCAAATTGTCTCTAGACAATTTGAATGAAATGTCAGAGCCTTTTTGCTGAGAAAAAGAAGAAAAATATCATCAGTTTGTTGTCTGCTGAATTTGTCCAGAGAGTGGTAAAAGTTTCTATTTTACAGGATAAAAATGAAGTTGAAGAAATTCGAAGATCGGCCACTCCCGACAGACCTAAAACTCCAGAGCAGGAATTGGAGAAGCCTGCTAGACCATCTCCAAAAAGAAGTCAGGCACCAAAACCACCCTCAGAGGTCAGCAAAGATACACCCTCTCCTAGAGAGGGAACAGAGTCACCAAGAGAGGGCAGTGTGTCTTCTAAGTCTGAGGGTGAAATTTCTGTTGGGAGAGATGATGCTGTACAAACTCCAGAGAGAGAAAGGACACCCACCCCAGTGAAAGATAAATCTCCCTCACCAAGGTCTACCCCAGAAAAGGAGAAACCCCAGACATCAATACGAGTTAGCCCTATTCCTATGGAACCTCTTCCTGGTCTCTCAGAGAAAGACTTATCAGAGGGAGACTTCAAAGAGGAACAGGTATACCACATTTACCCTGGTCCTGCTGGTCCCGGACAAGCTTTGCCTCTGCAAACAGTGTACATCCAGATCAGTTGGCTTCTTTAGAAGCCAACTGATCTGGATGTACACTGTTTGTTATTCTGTATGTGAATTAGTATAAACAATCTGGATCAAGTGATCTGATTGGCTGACAGTTAGAAGTGTGTGTGGATCAAGTAATCTGATTGGCTGACAATTTGAAGTGGGTGTGGCATCTTAATGTATAGCATGACAAGGGTTAATATTTTAGCTTTAGATAAGGCACTATTTTCAACCAAAAAAGTAATGATATTCTTTGTATTTCTCCACAAAATCAAATGTTATGGGTACTCAGAAGGTTTTGCCCAGATCAGCCAGCACATCTGCACAATCTGATTGAGGCCTTCTGTCTTCTGCAGAAGAGTCTGCTCAGCGAATCCAGTTTTAAGCAATCATCTAAAAAAAAGGTTGCTTACAACAAGTGCTTGCTTAGCCCCATAGCACTCGAATTTCTGAAATGGACTCTTCTATTTTGGAACTTGTCACACCCATTATTGCAAATAAGGATGTTAGTCAAAAAAAAAATCTTTAACCCTAGACCTGCTGAACCCGGATATGTACTGCCTTTGCAAACAGTGTAGATCCAGAACAGTTGGCTTCTGAAGAAACCACCTGATCTGGATCTGCACTGTTTGTCATTCAGTATGTGGATTTATATCAACAATCTGGATCAAGTAATCTCATCGGCTAAAAATTTGTAAAGGGTGTGGCATCTTAATTTATTCAGCAGCACAAGGATTAAGTGTCTAGATGGCTGAGTGGTTAGCGCTCCCAATTTAGGATCACAGGGTCCTTTAGTTTAGTTCTCACTGGAGGCAGAACTCTGCTCATGCCCAGTGATATGGTGCTTTATTGTACAGAGCTTGTATTCCATCATCTATGTATGACTTAAATAATGTTGAAAGGGTGAAATACCAAATCATCATTAACCCTTGTCATGCTGAATAAATTAAGATGCCATGCCCTCTTCTAATTGTCAGCTAATCAGATGCCTTGATCCAGATTGTTGATATAAATTCGCATACTGAATGGCAAATAGTTTAGATTCAGATCAGTTAGCTTCTTCAGAAGCCAACAGATCTGGATCTACACTGTTTGCAAAAACAGGATATATCCGGGTTCAGCAGGACAAGGGTTAAAACTCAAAATGGGATGGCAAACAATATAGACCATATTTGGCCATGTCATCTGGATCCACATTGTTTGCATTGCTATCTTTTTGTTCTGCAGGGAAATGGTGAAAACATTAAAACTGCTTGTTTTTTTTTCTTTTGAGAGATCTAAAAACTGGCCTTTTCATAGAGTTGATTGCCTAATACAGATGGTCTTTAAGACTTGATTCAGTGTAGTTGGTTTGTCCTCACAAGTACACCACAACCTCTTTATAACAAAACACCTGGGATCCAAAGCAAAGTAAAAAGGTTGCCTTTTGAAAACAAAGAACACAAAAAAGAATGAAAATTGGAGTCTCAGTTTTATTAAGTCTCTTCCTATACAGCAATGTAGTTTGCCATCCCCGCTCAGGCTTAAGCATAATTCAGTTTTCTAAGTAACCAGGGCCCAGTTGTTCAAAGCGTCGTTAGCTTAACGAGCTCGTTAAGGGTCATTTCATTAACTGTTTTAGCAGATTCAATATACAATATTCTGATATTTTTTGCTGAAAAAAATGTGAGTAGCTTGCAAAAGCTACTCACATTTTTCAGCAAAAAATTTCAGCATATTTGCATATCACTCGATGTAAATTTTAACAAATCGTTAACTAACGACATTGTTAGTTTTGAACAACTGGACCCAGAATGGGCACAATGATCCAAAAGGAAATGAAAATATAATATGCACTGAGAGGACATATGGGGAGATGTTTTATGGCAGCCTTTTAACAAAAAACATGATACCTCTACACCTGGCTGGCCTCGGTGGCTCAGTTGAACACACGTCTGACTGGTGAGCAGGAGGTCACGGGTTCTATCCCCGCTGGGTATGGCAACATTCATTTTTGGAGATTATTGGATATTTTCTACAGTCATACTCTCCCTTCTCTGCTGATTCAAGGGCAGTTGTCAGCTTCTGGCAAAAGACTGCACAATACTGGTCACGCTTGACATGACCCTAATGGGTTTACTGGGCTGTAAAACCTCAACACAGACGAAGTTCTATACCCGTGTTTTATCCAAACAAAAATGTATAGATTATGTAGAAAAGTTACCATAAATAGTAATATTTCTATATAATTTTTACATTTTTGTTTGGATACTAGTAATATTTCTATATAATTTTTACAATTTTGTTTGGATACAACACTTTCAGAGTCCACCTTTAAACAGTCTTATATATGGAATTGTCCTATAAAGCTCCAGTGTCTTGAAAGTTTGATTAAACTACATGTATTTACATATTCATCTGATTTGTAGTTTTAGTGTTTTAACAGCCCACCAATGCTGTTCCAGTGATTCTGAGTTAGTGATAAGTTGATTAATGCTGACCTCAATAAGTTGATTAATGATGACCTCTATAAGTTGATTAATGATGTCCTCTATGAAATACCATGCAGTCAGAGAAAAATTCAACCGGGGACAGGTTTTAACATAGTGCTGCTAGGTGAATGCTAAAACTACCAAGCTATCAGGACTCCAGGACTTATCTGGGTCTTTGGATTTTTTCTATCCATATGTTTATACAGTCGAATCTCAATAACTCGAACACCGATGGCTCGTTCACCATGGCGAATTCGAACTCGGTTTTGAGTCCCTACGAAATTCTTCCAATAGATCAAGAAAATATTTAAGGAAGCTTTCTTATTTCATTATGAAATTTTATGTTGTGTGTACTCATTACGATTAGTACACTCAGTGCCGGCCTCGGTGGCTCTGTTGGATGCGCCGTCCAACTGGAGATCAGGAGGTCGCGGGTTCAACCCCCGCCGAGGTCGGCAACATTCTTTCATGGAGATTGATCATGAAATATTTTCTACGGTCATTCTCTCCCTTCCGCTGATTCAAGAAGGGCAGTTGTCAGTTTCTGGCGAAAGAATGTACACAATACTGGTTAACCGCTTAGAGGACTAAGCCTGCCCAGTAAACGTGTGGTTAGGTAAACTGACCGCGCTCGACATGACCCCATTGGGTTGATTGGGCCGTAAAACCTCAACACAAACAATAGTACACTCAACATCAATTATTGTGTAGAAGATTGATAGATTACCCAGAATTAGGGATATTTGCTTCCTGACCTGGCGCCATGATTAACTTCATTGGCTCGAACTACCCATGGCTCGAACAATTTTCCATGGTCCCAAAACTATTCAGGCCATTGAAGTTCGACTGTAACATCTTATTTTAATCATTGCTCATGCAACATAATATATAAGAATCACAACATCAGAAAACGTAACTGGACGTGTGCCCAGCAAAGATTCAGATCAGACTATGCAAATGCATAATCTGATCAGCATCTTCACTGGGCATATTTTGTATAGGCAAGGATGCAAAGTTTCTTCATGTGAACAATGTTGACTGTGATCAGACTGCATAAATGCAGAGGCTGATCTGAGTCTTCATTGGGTACACATATCAGAAGGTACATTTCTCATGTTGCAACTCATTTGTAACAGATACAAAATACTTCATAGAGTAGAAAGCTGAACAGTTTTGCCTTTTGTTTAAAGGGAGACTTCTCCAGCAAGGTAGAATTTACTTATTTCTTTAAAAATTTTGGGAGAAAAATCTGCACAACTCGAGAAATTTTACTGCAAACTAGTTTTGGAATTTAATCCTTCTTCAGTGCACACATGGCTGAAGAAATAAAAAAACATTTTCCCGATACCCCTTCTTTTCTGGAACTCGTCTTATCAACTTGTTTTATCTAGTGCTGAACTTGATAAATTTGTAACTCAAAAAGAATTTAGCTCATACTAGAAGCAAATTCTTACCTTTAAGAATAACCTTTCAGAGGGGAGGCCAAAGTGACCTTCCTTGTAGATCTTTTCGTTCAACTTAATGAGTTGGTTGTAGCTTGAAATAAGGTGCCGGGGGCATATAGTTTTTGGTTTTCTGTATTTGGGTATGTGCGTACATGCGTACGAATGTACGTCCAGTACAAATGTGTGTACGAATGTGTGTACGTATGTACGTACATACATATGTGCTCCTGTTAGACTCAGGTTAAGTCTTTTGTACCAGATAGAATTTTGCAGTTTTATAGTCAGGTACCCCCACAACGGGGGCAACCATGTACTGTGGACACATTTCTAGTTTCAACCAAAAATCATTGATATTTTTCCACAAAAAATGTTGTGGTACTCATTAGAAGTGCCACACTGAGGCACTTCTAATGAATACCCACAATATTTGTTATTTTTGAAGAAATAAGAAAAACATTTTCCATTGTGGTTGTTTTTTCAGAATGAAAGCCCAAGAGATGTTCAGATAGATATTACACCAATAGCCTCTGATATTGTTGAAAACTTAATTGATGAAGTGATGAAAAGTACCAATAAAGAACCATCAGTACCAGCTGTTGTACTCGATACCATGCAAAGTATCATTGAAGAGGAGGAGGAAAGTCCCCTTGTTGTTGAAGATAATGTTGTAATTGAAGAAAAAGAAAAAGAGAAAGAACAGGCAAAAACTGATGATGCGAGTGCTGAACTTGATAAACTTCCTAGGCAGACGAGTGTTTCAGAAATAATAAGCAATTTTGAAGCTAAAGATAAGGATGAAAGTGAAAATAAAAGTGTTTCCCCAAGAACTTCTCCAAGAAGGAGTATATCACCTAAAGATGTTGAAAGGAATAGAATAAATAGTAGTGAAGAAAAGTCTATAAGTGAAGAGGATAGTACAACAGAGGAAAAGACTGAAGTGAATAATAAAAAGGAGGATATTGTGACAGTAAACTATGTGGGTGGGAAAACTGATGATGTTGTTACCATAAGTAATAAGCGTGAAATGGAAATTCAAGCAGTTAAAGTAAGAATAGATGATGATGAACCTCTAACTTCAAATATTGATGATGTGATAACAATAAATGGGCAGCCGGTTCCAACTTCAAGTACAGTTGTTATAAATGGTCATGTAACTAGAATACAAAATACTCCTCAGAGGGAGATAGACAGACAAAAATCTCTTGATAAAGAGACAGAAAAAGCACGATCTCCAGAAAAAGCAGTAGAAAATAATAGGGAAAATTCTAGCTCTCCTGTGATAAATTCACAGAAAGACTTTCGGAAAGATAGCAAAGGATTTATTCAACAAACTGATTTAGATACATTTGAAACTAAAATAACAAATGATGTTGAGCCTTTAGAAGTGTCAAATCCTGATGACGATTCTTCAGATCAGAGATCAGATACAGGGAGTATAAAAACAGTGGATAGTATAGATAATGAGGAAAGAAATGAAACAGAAGTAAACAAAAAAAGAAAACTGAAGAATAGAAATGTAAGTATAACAATTTTTCTCACACCTGTATACTTAAGCAATTGTGATATATGGGTTCTTTTTTTTTCAGTTTGTCCATTTTTCTGTTCATTCATAGTCCTGTCAACATTTCCTTCCACCCTAGGTTTTAGCTTGTCTGGCTACAAAACCTACAATGACCAAATCTGGCATGCACTTACCCATTTCGGACAAGCTATATGTATTATTTCATGCGAGACCTAGTATTTAGCTCCATTTCTGATGAATATCAGACCTACAAATTCAGTTATCTAACTTGGTCCAAACTTTCTTCCTTCCGTGATCTCATACAGTATGTACAGTATTGGTTTTTGCGCTTGGCCTGTATTTCATGGTCTTATGACTTCCATTTTTATGTTGAGCCCTAGCCTTTGACTACATATTCATTAATTTGTAGAGTCACAAAGGTTAACATACTTTTCCTCTAACACATACTCAAACAGTAAAGCATCATTTTATAAGCTGTATTACATGGTCTCATGAATATGTTATTTTTACATCAGTCTTAATCTTTATTCAATTTGATTAACTGTAAAACACACAATTGTGAAGCTTAGAATATACTTCCTCCTCCTTAAAGTGGCTCAGCAAATTCTTTCCTTTAACAATAGCCTGTTTTTTTAGCTCACCTGAGCCAAAGGCTCACAAGGTGAGCTTATAGTATAGCAAGGCTCTGTTGTGTGTCCATCCATGCATTCACACTTTCAAACATGAATATCCTGAACCAGCTGGCCAGTCTTGATCAAATTTCATATGTAGTATTGTTTGGGTGGTGGATTGACTGCATGTACTTTTGAACAGGTTTGTTCAAAACTGTGGTTACCATGGCAACAAATAAGTCCCACAGACTTATAATGGGGAAAATGTTGTCTGGGCAGTAGCGCCTTCAGTTTTAATCGCAACTCCAACTTGCAGGTATCCAAGAGAGGCATAAAATCTCAGATAAGTTCGAATTTGGGCCAGGTCGGATCATTCTCTTTAGAGTTACTCGCCTTTGAGCGATGAAAAATTTTCCCAAAGACTATTAATGGGGGAAATGTTGTTCTAGGCACAGCAACTTTATTTTCTATTGAAATTTGATCAAACTCCCTGATAACTAGGACAAGCATAAAATCTCTGATAAGTTTGATTTTTAGCCATATTGTACAACTCTTCTTAGAGTTACTTGCCCTTGAGTGATAAAAAGACATATTTGACATTGTCCAGGGCACAGAGATAAATAGTTCTCTTACTTCTGTGTGAAAACACATCTTGTCATTACTCATTATAAGTGCCCCCCTGATAAGAGATAAATATTTTTCTTACTTGTGTAAACACATCTTTTGGATACTCATTAGAAGTGCCTCACTAAGGCTTTGCTAATGAGTTCTCACAAGATATACAAGATATATTTTCATGAAGAAATAAAAAGAATCAATACTTTATGGTTGAAAAAGGTGTGAATGAAAATAATTTATGATATAGTTGTTACATCAGTACAATTTTTTTCACCACCAGGAAAGTAAAAGCCAATACCGAACTATGACAAAGACAAGAACGTTCATGCAGGATGGTGTTGTGGTGACCAGTACAACGCAGAAGGTGGTTCTAGCAGGAGAGGAACATAAAGTGCGGGAGGACCACTTCCATCGGTGAGTGTGTTAGATTTTAAGCATAGCTCTGTATAAGATGACCTAGAAGGATATCTAGATAACTCTATAAATATGTATTCTACGGGCACATATCGAGGGTTGAGCGCAAGACTGGCGTAAGTCAGATGGTTGTTTTTCCCCAAACCTAATCTCCTCACCATGAAGGCATTATGAAGATTACAACATTTCTTTCTGTAAACAATGAAAATTTAGGTGCCATTGCTCGTATGAGCAATGGCACCTAAATTTGCATTGTTTACAAAGGGGTCCAAGTTGCCCCTAAACAAGGGTTTCAAAAATATGTTTAAGTTACTATAGTCTTGCGCTAAACCCTAGATATAAACTAATATATAGTGCCTTTTTGTTGGGAATAAGAAACAAAAAAAAAAAACAAAAAAAACCTCCCAAAAAACCCCAAAAAACCCCCAAAAAACAGCAACAACAATGACAAAACCTGTCTTATCCAGAGCTGTGTTTTCAGTGTGTGTTTGTTCAGTTATAGTTCTGTGATACCTGGAACACTATTTTAGGGATAATGTTTTGGTGCAAAAGTAAAATAAAAAAAAAATCTGCAGCCATCTTTTCTTACTCTGACAGCTTTTTTTTTTCCAAGGCCTTGAAATTTCTGTATTGACAGAAAATGTTATGCTGTAGATGAATTATATGGCGATAGAGCGGTCCAAGGTTTGAAATCACGATATAACCGTATTGCAATATAACTCAAGATATATACTATGCATGTATAATGGTGTGAATAATTCTTCCTTGTTTTGAGCCGTAGTATTTTGCCCAAACATCCCTGATCTATCCACACTAAAAGGCATTTGGTCAAGCTATCAGCCATAGTTGCTAATAAAAATAGGATATGAATTCTCAATGCCAGTATATGCAATGCAGCATTATGTCAAACAAGTAATTTTAAAAAGGACCAGCTGATAAACTATGTTTGAATACAGGGAATTGCCTAATTTGAGCGTTAAGGATGCCATTGTTGTTTAACCCTAGTCCTGCTGAGCCCAGATATACCCTGTCTTTACAAACAGTGTAGATCCAGATCAGTTGCTGATCTGGATCTGCACTGTTTGCCATTAAATATGTTAATTTGTATCAACAAACTGGATGAAGTAATCTGATTGGTTGAAAATTGGAAGTAGGCGTGGCATCTTAATTTATTCAGCAGGACAAGGATTAATAATGTTCCTTGTGTTGATATTTCAGTGCATGGAGTAAAATATAAAAAATAAAATCCTGTAGACCTTGAATCCCAGCAGATGACCATTTTTATTTTTATTCTTACTTTTTGTTTCCACAGTCATCTATATATATTTTTTCAACTACTTTAATTTGGTAATAAAAAAATATCATCTGTATATATTTTTTCAACTGCTTTACTTTGGTGATAAAAAATTTAAAAAAAAAAAAGAGAATTCTGGGATAATTTTCTTCAGTTCTCCATAAAAACATGAATACCCCTAACATCTGTTTTTATGGAGAAATAAGAAAACAAAATCCAGAATTATCGCCAATACTCCTCATTAACCCATTGTTGTCTGGAGACCCTATAAGGGTGCTTCACAAACAGTGCAGACCCAGATCAGATGTTGCAGAATGTGGCATCTGATCAGGGTCTCCACTGTTTGCAAATAGTTCAACTATTTATCTAGGAATATCTAAATCTCATAGCTGGATGTACCTAAAATTGAAATTTGACTCTTCCAATATATAGTGTGGGAGAGTCTATTCGGTCTACAATGGGTTAACAAGTTATCTGTATGGTAAGAAATATGTTCACTAAAATGTTGTGAAACTGTTTCATCTGATACCCTGTTACTGAAGTGTCACGAAGCACTTGAATGTGCTCTATATTCACTGAAGTTTTGTGATGTTATATTAACCCTTGTCCAGCTGAATAAATTAAGATGCCACGCCCACTCCTAATTATCAGCCAATCAGATTACTTGATCCGCATTGTTGCCAAGCCCACTTCTAATTTTCAGCCAATCAGATTGCTTGATCCAGATTGTTGCTATAAATTTACATACTTAATTGCAAACAGTGCAGATCCAGATCAGTTGGCTTTCTTCAGAAACCAACTGATCAGGATCTGTACTGTTTGCAAAAGCAGGGTATATCTGGGTTCAGCAGGACAAGGGTTAATCTGCTTTTAGAGACATTTCATTGAAGGTCATAGTGCTATTTTTTAATCAGCTGTGGGAGATATATTCTCCTTTAGAAATGTAATGATGCTGATTTAATCAGCTGTTAGAGACGTGTACAGTTAAGGTTATGATGCTATACTACTCAAAGTTTGCTAAGCACCAAAAGTTTGACGCATTATTTGGAAAATTGTTTCTAACATTTTTGTGAGATTTCCTTTGATATGAAGCATTATTATTTTGAGACGGTCCCCCGTGTGTATACTAGCCCAACTGAACAGCAGTAGTTTCGTGCAAGGCATGGAAAGCAGGTTCCCCTTCATTTTCATGCCATTTGACGCTCCTTGTTAGAGTACCTAACACGTGTTGAAGGGCAAATTTTCAATTCAGGTCTGTATCCACTGGGTTATTGATTAAATATGGCTAATGTAAATGTAAGACAACATCTGTCTGAATCAGAAATGTGGAGAGCTGTGGAAATGGTTGAGCAAGGGCAACCCACCATCAGGTAGGGTATGTCTTTGATGTGCACCACACTGTGATAACCAGAGCCTGGTCAAGGTTTCAGCAGTATGGCACACCGGTCAGACATCATGGTGGTGGCAGAGAAAGAGCTGCATCTGCAGCGCAAGACAGATTTTTAGTGATTCAAGCACACAGAAACCGTTTTTCAGCAGCATCCCAGCTTCGAATTGACCTTCAGAATGCCTCCGGGGTCAATATTTCAACTCAAACCATTCGGTCAAGGTTACATGAAGGTAGTCAGCCCTCAAGAAGACCGTGCATACGCATCCCATTGACTCGGAATCACCGCAGAGTATGGTATGAATGGGCAATGGACCATGCTCGTTAGACTCTTGGCGACTGGAGGCCTGTCCTTTGTACAGACTAGTCTCGATATTGCCTTGACTTCTCCGATAGGCGTGCTAGGGTGTGGCGAAAACCAGGAGAGAGGCTACATGCAGACAGTATTGCTGAGCATGACCATTATGGAGGGGGCTCAGTGATGGTTTGGGGCGAAATCAATTGGGATGGGCGTACTGACCTCTGTGTCCTTCACCGTGGCACATTGACCGCACAACGGTATAGGGATGACATTCTGGATGTCCACGTAAGGCCCTATGCAGGTGCAATTGGAGATCCCTTCATTCTAATGGATGATAATTCCCGTCCTCACACTGCCCATGCCATCCAGGAGTATCTTGAAAGGGAAGGTATCGAGCGTCTTGACTGGCCCGCTCGCTCTCCAGACTTAAATCCTATTGAACAAGTCTGGAATAGCTTACAGACTGCAATATCAGCTCGTCAGGTCCAACCAAGAAGTATTCAAGAGCGGTGCCATGCTTGTTCAAGAATGGGACAATATGAGGCAAGCGTCCATTAGAAACCTGATAGGAAGCATGAGAAGGCATTGTCAAGCTGTTATTGATAGCAATGGGTCACATACCCGATATTAAAGCAAGATTAGGTCTCTTCAAGTTTTAAACAGATTTTGATTTTTTCACTCTCTACTAAAAACACACATTTTCTGTGTTGTCATAATCAAGGGTTAAAAGCAACATTAAAACCATAACGAGAATCATCTGCAGAAATACCAACCAGAATCATCAGAGATAAGATCAAACTATAACATATCCAAATTTAATCTCTTAATCCCAACCAAAACTAAAATTATGAATCCATCATCTTTTGTTGCTTAGCAAACTTTGAGTAGTATATAATATTATGCTGTAAGAGACATACATTGAAGGTTATGATGCTATAATATTATGCTGTAAGAGACATGGTCATTAAAGGTAATAATGTAGTTTTAATCTGCTGTAAGAAACATTGACTGAAGGTCATGATGCTCTCTTAATCTGCCATAAGAGACATGATTGTTGAAGTATTTGATATTACAGTGAAACCTTTGTAAGAGAGGCACCTCTGAAACAGACTTGAAACAGTGAGGGTTGATGTTGAAAGGTGGCTGTCTTATAAAGGTACATGTCATGTAATTTTGCTAGTGTAATTTTGCTAGCAAAATTACATGACATACATTTATAAGACAGCCACCTTTCCATATCAACCAGTAAAGTCAGTCTCAAAGGTGGCTTTCTTACACAGGTTTCACTGTATTTTATAATCTGTTGTAAGACACTGACTGAAGGTCATGATGCTATTCAATCTCCTGTAAAAGTCATGTTTATTTAAGGTCATGATAGTATTTAATCTGCTGTAAGAAACATGTTCATTGATGCGGGTTTAGTCTTTGAGAGACATGTTTGTTTAAAGTTATGATACTATTTTATTCCGCTGCAAGAGACATTTACTGAAGGTTATGATGTTTTCTGAAGAAGCCAACTGATCTGGATCTGCACAGTTTGTCATATAGTATGTGAATTATATCAACAATATTGAGCAAGCAAACTGATTGACTGACAATTAGAAATAGGTATGGCATGGTAATTTATTCAGCATGACAAGGATTAATTCTGATTGAAAACGTATGTTTTCATGAAGAAATAAGAAACATTTTTATACTGTTTGGTTCAATAAAGCACATTGTCATGATCTAAAGTCTGGAGCACTTACTGCTGTACCAGATGGGCACTTCTTGCAGTCTTGCCAAGCCTTCATTTTTTTTTTAGATTTTATAAAGTTTAGATACTGCATGTGCATACTTTACAGGCTTGCCTTTAGTGCTTGTAGATTGCACAAAGCAGCTTTTCTTATGATCTTTCTCATAAAGATTATCTGTTCGAACATTATTTTCCTTTTTGATTCAACAAGTTATATTACCACTTTAAAGAGCATAAATGGAAATCAATTAGAAATCTCCTATTTGCCAGATAGTTTAAACTGCTATTTTCCGTGACTTAAGAACATTTTTGTCTCATATTTGCCTCATGTAGGCAGGAATTTATTTTAATGATTGGCTTGAATTCCCCAATGTAAAAACCTTACACCAGTTTCGAGAAAAATAATCTCTCTGAGAGCTCTGGAAGACATGAATACTTTCTTCTTAATCCTCCACAAAAACAAAATTTGGAATCTCATAAAAATTATCTCAACACAAATTTATTCACAACTCCAGATAAAACACTTTTTTCGTGCAGAAGAATTTTTTTTTTTTTTTTTTTTATTTCTCCACAAAAATAAAACAACAAACATATGCGAGGCAATTCTAATGAGTACCCAAAACATTTATTTTTGTGGAGAAATAAGTAAAACAGTTTCCTGGGTACTCCTCTTACCTGGAACTAGGGTTATTCTGAGATGATTCTAAAGAAATCCCAGTACATTAACCCTTGTCATGCTGAATAAATTTACCCTAGTCCTGCTGAGCCCGGATATGTCCTGCCTTTGCAAACAATGTAGATCCAGATCAGTTGGCTTCTGAAGTTGGCTTCTGAAGAAGCCAACTGATCTGGATCTGCACTGTTTGCCAGTAAGTATTTGAATTTATATATCAGCAATCTGGATCAAGTAATCTTATTGGCTGAAAATTTGAAATGGGCATGGCATCTTAATTTATTCAGCAGGACAAGGGTTAAGATGCCGCACACATTTCTAATTGTCAGCCAATCAGATTTTAAATCTAGATTGTTGATATAAATTCGCTCACTGAATAACAAACAGTACAGATCCAGATCAGTTGGCTTTTTCAGAAGCCAACTGATCTGGATCTACACTGTTTGCAAAGGCAGGGCATGTCTGGTTCAGCAGGACCAGGATTAATAAGAAAATATAAAATAGCCAAATCAGTCTTAAGGGGAATCCATACACTTTCCAGGGCCACAAATCTATCAAAATCGTTTATGCCTCCCTTATGAAAAGGGGTCTACTCTACAAGTAAAGAATTTGCTCCCTTTGGGAAATCAGAAAATTGGCTGTTATAGGGAGGTGGCTGCTGTTGAGAGGTGACTATTCACTGATACACACTTCTGGCAGCTGAGGTCCAAATATCATAATTTCCGTGAATATTTGGACAGCATACCTTGATTACATACTTACTCTAAAATTTGAACCAAATCCATGTGAGTACTTGGTGATGTGTCCAAAAAGTACCGTATTTACCATAAATGTTGGGACACATTATCTACTTACCATATTTGTCCTAAAATTCAAAATACATGTAGTCCATTTTACTATCTGTAGCTTGTTTTTTGTGCTTGCATGGCGTGGGTTTGACCCCAGGCAAAAACCACTGAGAAAAATTTTTTTTTTGGACAAAATGGCAGGATTTTTAACTTGGCAATTTTACAACAAGTACATAGTCACATAATGTACCATTTGTACAAACTTCCATCTGTCCATCTCTCTGTCCATCCATTACGTCTTGGTTTCTGGGGGTGGATCTAATAAGCACTGCTTATTGACATTTCTTGTTTGATCTCTCAAAACCTTTACACATACATTACAAATATATTGAAGGTATGTATGTGAAATGTCTCCTAAGGAGACAATTTGCATGATGTATCTGATCCTATTTTCTAGGAAAAATAAGAAAAAAAAATCAAAATGTCGTCTGCTGAAATTTTTATCCAGCATACTAGGACAAGTACACCATATCCTTTTCATAAGACTATTACTGGGAGCAAAAACTCTTAAGCAAAAACTGTGATAGCTGAACAACTGTGTTTTATCCAAACAAAAATGTATAGATAATATAGAAAAATGACTATATTTTTTTCTATATGATCTGTTTATTTATTTGTTTTTGTTTGGATACAAGACTTTTGTAGTCTGTCTTTCCTCAAACCCTAGCGAGGAGTTATGGTGTCCAAATATTTAGGGTAACTGTGGTATATGCATTTGTTCTGTTGGAATAATGTCTTGTCTGGAGTCCAGGGTTATTGGGTGTACTGTTTATATGGTTAGCTCATCCTTGTGAAATTTGATCTATCACAGTGTTATGTTTGATGACAGGGAAACATTACAGTTCACACTTTGTGGTAAAATTGCTGATGTTAAAAATTGATTTTTCTAGCTAATTGCAAAGATCTTTAGTCACGCACACTGATGTCAGGTGGTTGATTTTTTTTTTTTTTTAATCTTTTTTCAAGTCAGCAGCCATTTTAAAAAACAGTATACTGTATTTATGCTGAATATTGGGACAGATAACCTTGAGCAAACAGTGTAGATCCAGATCAGATGCCACATTCTCTGCCACATTCTGTGGCATCTGATCAGGGTCTACACTGTTTGCCTCAATTCCAGCTGTTTTTTATCACATACCAAGTAATAAAATGGACCTGTTCAGATTTTAGGGCAAGTATGGTAAGGATTTAGGTATCGCATATTTAGGGTAAATATGTAATCAGACAGACATGCCTGAGCAAACAAAACAAGCAAGTTCATCAGTATTTGTACTATTTATCATTCAGCAAGAGCTTTTTAGACACATGACCTAGTAGTTAGGGGGAATCAGCAAGCTTTCAGGGAGGCAACTCTTTCAGCATTGTTTTTGCCTCCCTTCTGAAAAGGGATGTCAACTTTAACTCTTATTAAGAAGCCACACTCATTTCTAATTTTCAGCCAGATTACTTGATCAAGGTTGTCGATATAGATTCACAAACTTAATGGCAAACAGTGCAGATCCAGATCAGTTGGCTTCTTCAGAAGCCAACTGATCTGGATCTACACTGTTTGCAAAGGCAGGGTATATCTGGGTTCAGCAGGACAAGGTAATGCAAAAAAAAGCCCAAAAATCCAGATGAAGTTGTTACATTGGATGAAAACACCTGGACCAGGGACTTCCACTATTGCTCAGACTTGGCACTTGTCATTACTTCTTGAATATTCAGAGAATATAACTATAATTTTGTTGATGTTTGCTTGATGACAGTAAGGTGTTTTTAATCTGTAAAGAGTTTACTGTGTGAAAGAAAGGGAGATTATATCATATGCAGGCTGCATTGATGAATCTGGGCTTTGATACATATTACAGCCCTCGCATTTTATGTCATGTGAATCTAAGCCTTGCCATGCAGAATAAATTAAGATGCCACGCCTACTTCTAATTGTCAACTAATCAAGTACTTGATCCCGGTTATTGATACAAATTCACAAACTGAATGGCAAACAATACAGATCCAGACATTTGTATCTGTAAGAGGGCAAATGGTCCCAAAATATTTTTTATGGGGACAAAGGGAAACCACTGGCAGTTTGTATGAATTGTTCATGATGTAATTTGTTATTTTATCTTTCACTTACATAAGTGGTATTATTGAGTATGAGAAAAACAACTAGGCTGATATCAGCTGAACAGTCTGATCAGGGCCTTTTCTGTTCTCTTACAACAACATAAGGTACCGAAAATCTTCTGGCAAAATAAGAAGGTCCAGGTTCAGACTGGGTTGATGTGCAGCCTGATCTGTGCCTTCGTTGTTTGGATATTAAGTCCCATTCTGTCCAATATGTCACATATTAGTGAGTGTGTGGTTTGCCAAAAATCTGATTATTATAGTTATGGTGATTAAAGCAGTTAGCTTTCATGCACATTCCATGTTCTACCAAATACCAGTAGAGACTCATGAAAGTTAGCAGCTAGTACATACTTGTGAAATTTAATAACTGCAAATACCGTATTTGACCTAATTACCGCACATACTCCTATAATCGCACAATCAAGCGATTTCATAGTCTTAAAGATTACAGGCAGTGTACTTTTTTGTCTACTTCTTTATAAAGGCATATGTTGTGGGTACTCATTTGAATTGCATCGACTTGTCGATGCAATTCAAATGAGTACCAGCAACATATGCATTTATAATCAGAAAAATTGCATAATCAATATCAAATTAGTCTTTTCTGATCTTTTTTTAATAGTGTACCCTTAGTAGGTACATATTTTACCACGAATGAGTGTTCCCAGTAAGTTTGAAAAACCTAAGCGCACAGTGCGGTAATTAGGTCGAATACGGTAGATTTTTTATCTGTGTGGGTCTCCAGGCTAAAATGGTTGTACTTCAAGTAATATTGTGCATATATGATAAAATAGCCCTCATCATATCAATCACTAGGCCAGTACAGAGAAATTGGCCAGCACAGCTGGAACTCGACCAGTATGGGAATGTTCAGAAGATAATTTTTGTAGTCCGAATAAAAACTTTTATAGTAATTTATACTTTGTGGATGTACCCACAAGATATGTTTTTAGTACATTATCTTCTCAAGTATCCCTTTATGTGGCTCTAAATCCATTGTTCAGGGCCCAGTTGTTCAAAGCGTCGTTAGCTTAACAAGCTCGTTAAGGGTCATTTCGTTAACTGTTTTAGTGGATTCAATCTACAATATTCTGATATTTTTGCTGAAAAAATGTGAGTAGCTTTTGCACTGCAAAAGCTACTCACATTTTTTTCAGCAAAAAATTTCAGCATATTTGCGTATCACTTGATTAAAATTTTAACGAATCGTTAACTAACCACATCGTTAGTTTTGAACAACTGGGCCCAGATTAATTAAGATTGCAGACTCTCATCAGACCATGCAAAAATGCAGGCTGAGTTAAATGTGCCAAATTTGCCTGTGCTTTCGGTAATACTTGTTTGTAAACATGTTTACTACAATGTGTTCTACAAACCTTTCGTTCTACAAACCTTTAGCTACTGAGTGGGTCTGAAACTACTGTAATTTGCTTTAACTCTTAAAATGCCAGTCATAACTGCAGCAGACAGCATTTTTCAATATTTCTTCTTTTATTTTTTTATAGAAAAATGTCTTCACTGTTCATGTGAATCATCTAAATAGCAGAGGATTCATATTAAATGTCTAAGACTTATTTTCTATGAAAAAAAAAAAAAAAAAATAGAATGTCATCTGCCACAAATTTTGCTTGGCATTTTAAGAGATAATATCAGCTGTATCATTCAAAAATGGTACGTAACACATGGCAGATAACAAGTGTCCAGATCATTTGTGTCTCCTTTCATGGGCAGAATCTACAGTAGCTGTATTGTTCATATAGTTGCTTAGCAAAGATCTTGAAGAGATTGCCTAAAGCAAACGTCCTGAATGGATTGCATGGATGTACATGCTGATCTAGGACTGTTGTTTGCCAATGCCTGTGCATTAAGCCTCCTATCAAGGCAAGGTTTGTGACAATTTTCTGTGTTCAATATTATTTTATGAGGAAATGTTTATGTGTCCCCATTGCCTTTTAACAATTTGCATGCTGGGTAAAAAATTCAGTAGGCAACATTTTGAAATATTTTTTTTCTTATTTATCCTAGAAAGTAGGAATTAACACTTCATGCAAATTTTCTCCTTTGGAGACAATTTGCATGAAGTGTTAAATCCTATTTTCTAAGAAAAATATTTCAAAATGTCATCTGCTGAATTTGCCCATAGCATGATAAATGTTAAGGCATTTTTATGCCAGGTTTTGTCAGTTCCATTAGGCATAATCAGTTGATAGTGTTCTGTTGTGGTTTCCTTTTTGAAAACAAAAACAAGCAATATTATTAAATTGTGATTGTGGAGATAAAAATATTGGGTCTTAAAGGTTGATAACCTAAGCTACTGTTGACAAATCAGAAATGGTAGAAAAATCACTTATTACAGCATTTTATTCCAAACTGAACTGTCTGCAAACTATTCCTTTTAAAATTAATTAGAAAAGGTATACTGATGCTAACAATAATTATATGAGTATATATGCCCTCAGTGACAATGCACTGTGGAATCATATGATATATTTTATCATGAAAATAATATAAAATATGAATACACCACAAAATTTTAACATCATAACGACTGTTTAATTGTTAATGTGATTATCTCCCATGGCCTAACTTGGCTATGTAGCCTAGTTAGCACCTTACCTGCTTAAACACATTTTTTCCAGTAGTACATGATAAGTTATCAATGACATTTGTAGCAAAGTCAAAAGCATTTTCATTTGGAATGTTATTTTCAAACAATAAAAATAGGGCTATATCAAATGTAGCTCAGGTATTATAAAAATATAAACATAAATATCATTTTCATCTAAATTTTGGTACAGGCAGGCCAAAGCAAAGAGTGTAGGCCCAGATCAGACTTTAGATTGTGGTGTCTGATTAAGGTCACCCATCAAGCAGTTTGTTTTGTTGTTGTTGTTTTTTTTTTAGCATAGTGGCTCAATTGGTAGAGCATCCACTTTGTGACCGTGGAGTTGTGGGTTTGATTCCTGCTGAGTCCTACCAAATGAGGCATGAGGCAGCTCTCTAAGAGTGACAAAATCTGAAAAAAAAAAACCAACAAAAAAACTAGTTTGGGCAGTTAATGGCACCCCATTGCAAAATCTGCACACTCTATGCTAATATTGCTCTTGCACACCCTGACCATGTGGGGAAGTCATGTAGCAAGTTTAATTTAATTCCACCTGGTGGTTTAGGAGGAGATAACTTGACACGGACGGACAGATGGATGGATGGAGGCATTCACAATGTCCCTGTCACTTTTTGGACAGGTTTTTCAAAAAATCTGTCCTTTAAAATAGTGATGTCCGGGCGAGCGTTGGGCGTGTGTCGGGATCTTCCCAGGTTAACCTTTTTGTCAACCTTTTTTCAAAGTTATATATTGCCTTTGTTCTTCAGTGGATTGCTTTCATATTTGGTAGGGATGAAGAGGAGGACCAGTAGGTGTTTCCCGTGCAAGAGAGACAACTCTCACTTTCTTCATTATTTAAAAAAAACATCCATAATGCCATTTGGCATTTTTCTTATTTTAAAAAGTGTTGGGTTATTAGTAATCAAGCAGTTTGTAGACACATTAGTGTGTTGTAAAAGGGGCTTGTCCATATTTTCAAACAAGTAGAGTTTTTAAGAAGTTAAAGTGACCCAATATTGAAGGTAAATAAGATACCTGCTTCATATCCCAAAGGAGTAGTTGGTGATAAATCTTGAATATTTTTCATTTTCCAGCAAAACATGGATTGTGGGTATTTGTTAAGAATGCATTGGCAAGGTTCTTCTGATGAGTACCTGCAACATTTTTTTTATGGCAAACTGGGGAAAATTATCCGAGTATTACCATTATATTCTCTTCCTTAACAAGTCCTCGGAAGTAATCTGCATGAAAACATATTTTTATGTATCTAATTATACTCTGTTCAGTGACAAGATTACTCTGTATAATGGTAATGGGACCCCCAACACAACATCAGATAAGCCACTTCCTTCAACCAAAAGGGAATGATGTTTATCTTATATCTGGACAAAAACAGATGTTGTGGTACTCATTAAAAGTGCCTTAGCCAGGCATTTTTAATGTGTTCCTACATCATATGCATATGTTTTCATGGAGAATTTTATGGATACCCCGCTTATCTGGAGCTCTGCATATAATTTGAAATTTGGTTGGTGAAGAAATACTGTATTTTGCCTAAATATTCAGACAGACATGCCTGACAAACATTGTAGATCAGATGCCACTTAGCCAGATCAACTTGTAGTATAAGGGACCAGATTTTAGGACATACTTGGTAGGGGAGTTAAGATATCCAAATAATAGGTAAAACAGAAACCCTGGCATACTTGTTTGCTTAGAAGTACACCACAACCTCTTTATAACACTATTGTTGGGGTCCATTGCATAAACCGTGTTTGTCAAACAACCATGTTATATCCAAACAAAAATGTATGGATTATATAGAAAAATGACCATATGACCATTTATGGTCAATTTTCTATATAATCTATACATTTTTGGGATCCATCTTTGATCTGTGTTGTATCAAAAACCATGTTATAACGAACCATGTTATAGAGGTTAATGTGTACTTACATTGTTTGTCCTTTAGCATTAGTGAACATCTGCATTAAAGATTTTAGGACATTACATTAACCCTTGTCCTGCTGAACCCGGATATACCCTGCCTCTGCAAACAGTCAACTGATCTGGATCTGGATCTGCACAATTTGTCATTTAATATATAAATTTGCATCAAAAACCTGGATCAAGTAATCTGATTGGCTGAAAATTAGAAGTGGGCGTGGCATCTTAATTTATTCAGCATGACAAGGGTTAATGGATTTAGCCTATGTTTTGCCAATTGCTACATGGGGCTCCCAAATTTTATTAAGGCATACAGTTATAAGTGTAACCTAAAATGGAAGGTCAAGGTCATGGTGGAAAGACTGATACTGTTAGTAATGGAGCTTACCCTGGGCATTTACATGACCAGCTGTTCACTTTGTCTAGTATTGTCTATTTTATGCTGTTTCAGGTTTCTTACAGGGTATCACCTATATGAGAAGATATTTATTACCATTCTTTGATAATTCTTATTAATGAAATGTATTCTAAGATGACAAAAAAACCTACTGTGAAGTGGCAAAACGTCCTCTGTGTTAGAGTTCACTGATTAATGCTTAGAACATTTAACCTTATGCTTTTGTTCAGCTATTTAGTAGTAATAAAAATGTTCGTTAACTGTCATATGATAATTTTTCAGTCATTATGGTAATTTCATGAACTGATTTCAGGTTATTCCTACTGAAAGAGCATAAATTTCAGAGTGGCTAGAAATATGATATTTTACAATAATTTCCATGGAAGCTGATGACTCATTGTATGTATATGGCTGCAACTTAAGCTCCAGTTTGGATGTGTTTTTTAAACCGAAAGGATTGATAATTTTCTTATTTCTACATAAAAACATATATTGTGGGTACTCATTAGAAGCGCCTCGGTAAGGTGCTTCAAATGAGTACCCACAACATATGTTTTGGTGGAGAAGTAAGAAAAATATTGTTTTCTGAATTTTCTTTTATCTGGCTCTATGGCTGCAGTTATATTGATTCTCTGTTATGTGATATGCTTTCTGAATAATGATAAAGTAGTTCTGATATTAGAAGAGAAGGTCAGTGACGCAGTGATAAAAGTCTCAATATATTACTATCTGGTAAAATTTGTGGCTGTGGCTGGTCCTTTCAGTCTACATACTATATCATTGCACATTGTCAGGTTTGATAGCATCATTAATTCCCTGTCTACACCAGGATTCAGGATAAACTGTTGTGTTTCAATCAATTGGTATACGTTGTTCCCACCAAAAAAGATGTTTTTTTTTTCTCAGAGTTTTTATGCCCCCTGCCATTTGAAGAATGGTGGAAAGGGCATATAGTGTTACCCCTGTCCGTCTCCGTCCGTGTCCAAGATGGCATTAGAAATTTGTTTGTGTTTTCAGGCGTTATCAATTGTTGAATAATAAAATATTGATTTTTTTTTTTTTTTTTTTTTTTGTATTTTTGATGAAAACATACCAACTCTTTTGGGATGCTACATGTATTATGTTTATTGTGGAAATGGATCACTTTTCTGCAGAAATGGATCACATCTAGTAATGTCTCAGAAGCAGAGATTTTATGCCTTATGGTAATATCTACAGTTCAGTATTATGGAAGGGATATGTTAACATCAGCTCACTTTGAAACTTACTTAATGGCAAACAGGGCAGATCCAGATCAGTTGGCTTCAGAAACTTAATGGCAAACAGGGCAGATCCAGATGAGTTGGCTTCTTCTGAAGCTAACTGATCTGGATCTACACTGTCTGCAAAGGCAGTGCATATGTGGGTTCAGCAGGACCAGGGTTAATTGTAATTGGCACACGTATAAACCATTTTTGTCCCGTGGAATCTTCTACCACAACTCTTTGGACCAATCTGTTTTCAATAGCAGGGTGTCGGGTTAGTTTTTGTCCCCCGCCTTTTCGAAGAAAAGTGGAGGGACACTGTTTTTGGTTTTCCGTGGTGCGTGGCGCGTGGCGCGTGGCGCGTGGCACGTGGCGCGTGGCGCGTGGTGCGTGGTTCCGAGTTTTTAGTAGGTACTTTGTCCCCTTAACTCCTCCCACAGTTTCTGTCCAATCCTTTTGAAACTTTACAGGTGTTTTAAGGATGGTCTGAAGATATGCATGTGGTTTTTTCAGAATCCTGAAATAATTTTTTATCACTTTTTCCGCATTTTTAACTTAGACATTTTTTGAGTTCTTATATTACAGAAGTCTATAGGGACTAGGTACCTTGTCCCCTTAACTCCTCCCACAGTTTTTGGCCGATCCTTTTGAAACTTTACATGGGCTTTTAGGATGGTCTGAAGATATGCATGTGGTTTTTTCAGAATCCTGAAATAATTTTTTATCACTTTTTCCACATTTTTAACTTAGACATTTTTTGAGTTCTAATACTACAGAAGTGTATAGGGAGTAGGTACCTTGTCCCCTTAACTCCTCCCACAGTTTTTGGCCGATCCTTTTGAAACTTTACATGGGCTTTTAGGATGGCCTGAAGATATGCATGTGGTTTTTTCAGAATCCTGAAATAATTTTTTATTACTTTTTCCGCATTTTTAACTTAGACATTTTTTGAGTTCTAATACTACAGAAGTGTATAGGGAGCAGGTACCTTGTCCCCTTAACTCCTCCCCCAGTTTTTGGCCGATTCTTTTGAAACTTTACAGATGTTTTAAGGATGGCCTGAAGATATGTGTGTGGTTTTTTCAGAATCCTGAAATAATTTTTTATTACTTTTTCGGCATTTTTAACTTAGTCATTTTTCGAGTTCTAATACTACAGAAGTGTATAGGGAGTAGGTACCTTGTCCCCTTAACTCCTCCCACAGTTTTTGGTCGATCCTTTTGAAACTTTACATGGGCTTTCAGGATGGCCTGAAGATATGCATGTGGTTTTTTCAGAATCCTGAAATAATTTTTTATTACTTTTTCCGCATTTTTAACTTAGACATTTTTTGAGTTCTAATACTACAGGAGTATATAGGGAGCAGGTACCTTGTCCCCTTAACTCCTCCCACAGTTTTTGGCCGATCCTTTTGAAACTTTACAGGTGCTTTAAGGATGGTCTGAAGATATGCATGTGGTTTATTCAGAATCCTGAAATTATTTTTTATCACTTTTTACACGTTTTGAACTTAGACATTTTTTGAGTTCTAATATTACAGAAGTCTATAGGGAGTAGGTACCTTGTCCCCTTAACTCCTCCCACAGTTTTTGGCCGATCCTTTTGAAACTTTACGTGGGCTTTTAGGATGGCCTGAAAATATGCAGGTGGATTTTTCAGAATCCTGAAATAATCTTTCATTACTTTTTCCGCATTTTTAACTTAGACATTTTTTGAGTTCTAATATTGCAGAAGTGTATAGGGTGCAGGCACCTTGTCCCCTTAACTCCTCCCACAGTTTTTGTCCAATCCTTTTGAAACTTTACATGGGCTTTTAGGATGGCCTGAAGATATGCATGTGGTTTTTTCAGAATCCTGAAATAATTTTTTACCACTTTTTCTGCATTTTTAACTTAGACATTTTGTGAGTTCTAATACTACAGAAGCGTATAGGGAGTAGGTACCTTGACCCCGTAACTCCTACCACAGTTTTAAGCCGATCCTTTGAAACTTTACAGGTGCTTTAAGGATGGTCTGAAGATATGCATGTGGTTTTTTTCAGAATCTTAAAATTATTTTTTATCACTGGTTTCCTGCTTCAATACTTAGGTATTTGATACAGGACCAGTGGTCCTCTGGTTAACTTTACCATTTTTAACACGTCAAATAAAAATAAGGCGGGGGACATAAATTCCCCATGGAATTTGCTTGTTATTACTACTATGTTTTATAGAACTTCCTGTATTTAATGCAAATAGTTTAGACCCTGATCTGAGGCAGCATTCTGCGGCATCATCTGGGTCAGCACTGTTTGTCAGTTATCCTTTTGCCGGCCTCGGTGGCTCAGTTGGATGCGCCGTCCGACTGGAGACCAGGAGGTCGCGGGTTCAACCCCCGCCGAGGTCGGCAACATTCTTTCGTGGAGATTGATCATGAAATATTTTCTACGGTCATTCTCTCCCTTCCGCTGATTCAAGAAGGGCAGTTGTCAGTTTCTGGCAAAAGAATGTGCACAATACTGGTTAACCGCTTAGAGGACAAAGCCTGCCCAGTAAACGTGTGGTTAGGTAAACTGACCGCGCTCGACATGACCCCATTAGGTTGACTGGGCCGTAAAACCTCAACACAAACAAATCAGTTATCCTTTTGGAGGTGTCCCAACTAAAATGGGTTAATGACAAAACAGTGTAATTAAATCATAATCGTAATGGTTTTTGCTTTTTTATTTTATTTCTTATAGACACAACTTATATTATCATTTCCAGTGTTTCATCAGTTAGGACTAGCCTTGGGGCCTAAATGTTAGAAATGATAATGCGTGTCAGTATGAAATAAATTTGTTAAATGAACATTGCCGTATGTAAGAAATAATGTTTTTGCATTATAGAGGCATTTTGTTTTGTGATACATGAACACACCCTGATGATAATGATAGCAGCATGTCAGAATTCTGCTATTGACAACACTATGCCACCATACAAACACACTAATAGAACAATCAAGTGGCATTGTTTTCTTCCTTGTACATATATATTGATCGTACCATACTGGTGGTGGAATCTGCCAAAACTTGTTACTGTTGCATATAGAAACCTCTCACTTGTAATTATTGTTTATTACGTTTCTTATGAAACCTATTATTAGTGGGTTAGAATTGGGTCTGCCAATTAACACATAGCACTTTGAGTAAAAATTTCAGCAGACAACATTTTGAAATATTTTTCTTATTTTTTCCAGAAAATGGGCTTTGGCATTTCATGCCAATTGTCTCTTTAGGAGACAATTTGCATGAAATGTCAAAGCCAATTTTCTGGGAAAAATAAGAAAAATATAAGCAATTTGTTATCTGCTGAATTTGCCCAGAGAGAGGAAAAAGTTAATGGCTGTAATTCTTTTGGACTTGGAATTTGGTTTGTCAGTTTCCAGTGCAATAATTCAGAACAAGCTTCTTCCCCAGTTTTGAATACTGTAGGTTAAGATTTGTATCTATAAAGGGGCCCTCTTAGAGCAATTAAAGCTTTGAGAATCATGCTATAAAAAAATATACCCTTATTGCTTATAGCTTGCATTTCATGGATTTGATTGAAACATTGATATACATAGAAAGTGGTATGATCATGTCTGGTACTTTTATATCAATTTTTCATGTGTCTGGCATTGTTAGTTGACAGATTCCGAGAATTTTTTGTTTGTACAGAGTTAGGGCCCTTTTCATTGACAGAAAATAGAACTTTTCCTGCATTAACCCTGGTCCTGCTGAACTCTGATATGCCCTGCCTTTGAAGTGTAGATCCAAATCAGTTGGCTCCAACTGATCTGGATCTGCACTATTTGTCATTAAGTATATGAAATTAACAGCCTGGATCAAGTAATCTGATTGGCTGAAAATTAGAAGTGGGCATGGCATCTTAATTTATTGAGCATGGCAAAGGTTAACCAGTTATATTTTGAGGATGTGATGTTCAGGAATTGAGATTGGATTGAGATTTGAAGCACCTGGATGGCCAAGTAAGCACTTCTGACTCTAGATCTAGGTCCCAGTTTCGAATCCCATCTATTACCCTTCCATCTAGACTGGCTCCAGTCTCTAATGACTTATTTTTTTCTTATAATCCTGTTTGATAATCCACTGAAATAAAACCAAAATAATATCATGACTATAAAGGCTGGTCACTCTAGTGATCAGCCTTTATAGTCATGATATTATTTTGTTTTCATTTTATAGGACTATCAAACAGGATTATAAGAAAAAAATATTTAGTCACTGGAGACTGGAGCCAGTCTGCCTTCCATCAGGTGACTTAGATAATGTTGAAAGGAATGTAAAACACCAAACCATCATGATGGATCAAGATTTGAAGGATTGTTTGTTTGTGTTGAGGTTCTACGGCCCAGTCAATCCAATGGGGTCATGTCAAGCGCGGTCAGTTTACTTAACCACACTTTTACTGGGCAGGCTTAGTCCTCTAAGTGGTTAACCACTATCGTGCACATTCTTCCGCCAGAAACTGACAACTGACCTTCTTGACTCAATCAGCGGAAGGGAGAAAATGACCGTTGAAAATATTTCATAATCAAATCTCCACAGACAAATGTTGCCGACCTGGCGGGTGTGGAACCCTCAACCAGATCACCAGTCGGATGCTCATCCAACTGAGCCACCAAGGCTGGGTTTTGAAGGATTGATGTTCATGTCTGTTTCAATACTTTTTCAGTTTTGTCAAGATTATGAAAGGGGGATAATAAAATCCTCTTATCTAGAGATTTCAGGGCCCAGTTGTTCAAAGCTAACGACATGGTTAGTTAACGATTCATTAAAATTTACATCGAGTGATACGCAAATATGCTGAAAATTTTTAGCAGAAAAATGTGAGTAGCTTTTGCAGTGCAAAAGCTACTCACATTTTTTCAGCAAAAAAAAAAAAAAAATCAGAATATTGTATATTGGATCTGCTAAAACAGTTAACGAAATGACCCTTAACGAGCTAGTTAAGCTAACGATGCTTTGAACAACTGGGCCCAGACATCATTGTAGGTTGAATTTCTGGTTGTAGACCAGTATTCTTCCCAGTATGTATCTCATTAAATAAAATTCTTGGAAGAAAGCCTAATTATAAATAACAGTGTTGAGAATTCTCCTTCTATTGTAATTCATCATAGATGTAACCCATGTGTTCCATACATGTTCTTATATGATGGGCAACTCAATAAAAGGGTCATTACACCATATGCAGACAGTAAAGGTCCAGATTGGCCTACACAACTGTGCATTCTTTTTGTCAAGTATCCATTTTGTCGCAGTGTGAGAAAACATACCTTCTGACATGTGTGCCCATCAAAGACACAAATCAGCCTTCGCATCCTTTCGGTCTGATCTGAGTTTTCATTGTCTGCATGAATTAACTTTGCATCTTTGGATATACAGTTGACTCTCGTTATCTCGACCTCGCTTATCTCGAATAACCGCTTATCTCGAAGTGAAAATCTGGTCCCTGCCTATACATGAAAACCTAACAACAGATGGAAAATATTGTGGAAAAGAGGAGAAATTGCTCCTAAGGAGCAATTTCTCCTCTTTTCCACAATATTTTCAATATCTCTCTAACTTCAAAAGTCCAATTACCTATCAGTTTGTTAAATGTGGTTAATTAAATTATTTTTTCCTCAATTCTGCAAACCTGATATGTCGAACTACGGATATCTCGAAGTATTTCAGAGAGTCCCTTGGAATTCGAGATAACGAGAGTCGACTGTATAAAATGATCCCAGTGAAGATTCTGATTAGACTGTGCAAATATGCAGGCTGATCTGAATCTTCACTGGATGCACGTGTACAAAAATACATTTTCAGATATTGTGGCTTCATTGATTCTGTAATTTGGCAATGAAGCATCCTGATCAGACTCTATGAATCAGACTGTTTAACCCTTAAACTGCCAATCACAACAATTGTCGTCTGCTTTATCATCTGTTTGTAATTTTAAAAGTCAGTTTTGCAAACTGTGGACCCAGATCAGACTGCTCCTCTAAACATTGTTTGCCTGTATGCAAAAGTAGGCTTGAAAGACAATGCATAAACAGACGATATTTTCAGATGCAGGTTTTTCTTGGCATCTTAACCTATAGGCTGCTAAGTGCAACTATTGTCGCACTGGAGGGGTCTGCCAACTCTAAAGCCTGTCATACTTACTATATACCACAATCAACCATTCAGAGCAAGTGTTCTCATACAGGAGTGAACCTATTTTCATACAAACACGCCACTTTTCGTTAGATAGTCAGGTGTTGGATTTTACCCCCACTAAAAAAGACCGAGAATACCAAATTTCAAGCTGCCATTAATTTCAGCACTAACTTCAGCAGATTGATCACAATTTTCTGGAAAAAAAGCCCATAACACCTGAATTATTTCCAGTGAGGAAGAAGTAGGAATAACAGTAGAACCTTTGTATGTCACTTGTTTCATTTGCAATAGTACACAGTAGGCGCAGGTCTCTTGTAACTTTTTTTTTTTTTTTTTTAAGTGTCTTAAACGGTTCCCAGTTTACACGTTACTGTCATGTGACTTTCTAGTCACGTGACCATCCCTTCTCCGGTAAAATGGCCACCTACGATCGGCAAATTGTATGTGAAAATTCCATGTAATTCGAGGCAAAATTTAGGGAGTAATGACTTCTCGAGCAGAGGTACCCCCTCTTACAGGCTTGATTCATTTTTTTTCTAGCAGGCTAAGGGTTAAGGGGTAAATAAACAGGCTAATCTGGGTCGTTATTGATAGCATATGGCATAATGGACCTTTTGGAGTGATTGTACAAATCAAGATAAAATATTTGTTAGCCAGAGAGAATGCCCCTAGAAAATATTTCATGATAAATCTCCACGAAAGAATGTTGCCGACCTGGTGCCAGAGGTTGAACCCGCAACCTCCTGATCACCAGTCAGATGTGCATTCAACTGAGCCACCGAGGCCTGCAATCCATATCGTACCTGTCCTAAAATTTGAACGTCCGCTTGACTACCTGTTGATGTGTCTGAAAAATGCTGTGTGAGTGGCAAACAATATGGACCTGATCAAATGCCATATTCTGGGTCTACACTGTTTGCTGAATAGGTAAAAAGTGACTGAGGTCGCAGTGAGTCAGCAGATTGGATGAAATCAAGATTGGGTAACTGTGCTTTGACGTCTGCAACATTGGAGCCACTGAGGGAGGGGTCTGGCCTTGACTTTTTTGTCACTTAACCTTTGTCATACTGAATAAGTTGAGATGCCACGCCCACTTATAATTGTCAGCCAATCAGATTGCGTGATCAAGGTTGTTGATACAGACATACATTTGTAATGATAAACAATGCAGATCCAGATCAGTTAGCTTCTGCAGCCAACTGAACTGAATCTGCACTGTTAACAACAGCAAAATATCAGGGTACAGCAGAACCCGGGTCAATTTACTGTCTGTGTGAATACTTCTGGTAATTACAGTACATTTTCTGCAAGAAAATTTTAGTAAGTCTTTGCTCCAGATAAGCTGCTTTATTGAACCAAAATGTGTTGACATGTTTCTTATTTCTCCATGAACATATGTTGTTGACAAGAGGCTTCTAATGAGTACCCACAACACATTTTCCTGGAGAAGTACGAAAAATATTTTCCTGATAACCCCTCTTACCTGGAGCTATGGTTAGTGCCTAGTCTAATAGGGAAAGGTGTAAAGATTTGGGTATAAAGTAATTAGGAAGGGGAATTAATTAGAAAAAAGTTGAAGAAACAGAAAACAGGCTCTATATTTGTTGTACATACATTTGGGTTGTTCAATACTTCTAACAGGTGTATATTGTTAACATCATCCACCAATTTACAGGTAGTTTTCCTAATGACAAAAAATCATGGCTGTGGTAAATCAAAGCATCTGATAAAAGTGGTATTCAAAAAATGTTTTTAGCTGTGCCATGAAGAATCAAAGGGCTGAATAGCCCTGAAATGACAGATTCTATGAGAAACTAATAAATTCCAGGTATCATTCTGTTCTCCATTTAAGTTTGTGAGAAGCTTCTTCGTCAAAAAAAAAAAAAAAAAACGCGCTATAGCAAACAACAAAGGGGCTGATCTGGGCCTTTGTTATTCACACATATATTAAGGCGGGTTTTCTCATAGATCAAGCACAAGTTGCACTACTTTTGTATGGACAGCTCTTCAGTGGCGTACTAATATACACACATTCAAACATTGGGTCTATTTTTGTGCGCGGATGAATACGAAATTGAATAGAAGTCAAAGTCACTTTCTCTAAAACCGTGCGTGGCAATGAAGACTGACAGACAGATGATCATGAAATATTTTCTACGGTCATTCTCTCCCTTCCGCTGATTCAGGCGAAAGAATGTGCACAACACTGGTTAACCGTTTAGAGGACTAAGCCTGCCCAGTAAACGTGTAGCTAGGTAAACTGACCACGCTCGACATGACCCCATTGGGTTGACTGGGCCGTAAAAGCTCAAAACAAACAAACAAGATAGAATCTGTCATTAAAAAGTAAATGTTAACTATAAAGACCAAGATCAGCCAGCAAAACCATGCAGTTGCAGTCTGATAATAGCTTTTGCTGTATGTCAGTACATTTTATGGTAGCCAGTCACTACGTAAGTAGACAGCATAGGCTGTGATCAGACTGTGCAACTATGCAGATGGATCTTGGCCTTCTATGTAAAACAAACTAATTTTTTAAACACCATATCTCTTACAATACTTCTAAATTTTGAACAAGTCAAGTATAGTACATTTTGATATGTCTTAAATGCTGACAGGTGAGTTGGGCCAACCCTCTGAAAGTTACAGCAAGGTGCACCATCTCACCTCCCACGTTATTTTAACCTTTACCACCCTTTGGGCTAATTCATTCAAGATTACAAACTGATTGTATTTGTATGAAATGTCAATACCTGTTTTCTGGGAAAAATACGAAAAAATATTTCTGTTTGTCATCTGCTGAAAATTTTATCCCAGGTTAGGGCCCAGTTGTTCAAAGCTAACGACATCGTTAGTTAACGGTTCCTTAAAATTTACATGGAGTAATTCGCAAAATTTAATATGCTGAAATTTTTTGCTGAAAAAATGTGAGTAGCTTTTGCAGTGCAGTGCAAAAGCTCCTTACATTTTTTTTAGCACAAAATATTAGAATATTGTATATTGAATCGGCTAAAACAGTTAACAAAATGACCCTTAACGAGCTCGTTAAGCTAACGATGCTTTGAACAGCTGGGCCAAGCATGCTAAGGGATAAGCCAGTGAGAGCACTTGTTGAAGTAATGCTGTGCCATTATTAGATTAAGTGTGGTTGTTGGGTTTTTGCTGCAGTTATGATGAAGGTCTAATGCACATAACAGAATTATAATATCATTAACAGCATCTTATTTACATGTTACATTTATATTCCATAAAGGCTCGACTGATGATGAAATTTGTGTGTTAATGCCTTGCAGCTGGGATAATAATGTATAAAAAGCTTATCAGCCATTAAGTTCAGAATTTGGCTTTTTTTATGCCCGCCATTCGAAGAATGGTGGAAAGGCATATAGTGTTACCTCTGTCTGTCTCCGTCCGTGTCTGAGATGGCTTTAGCAGTTGATGTTTTTCAGTGTTGGTAATATGCGCTCAAGTTTTTCAGGTTGGGGAATCCCTGTCTTTTGTACCCATTTCTAGTTTCTTAAGGTTTACCATATGTTTTTCTGAGAGACAAGCCTCTGCAACCAATATAGGCCCAGATGAGACACTGCAGAATGCAGCATCTCATCAGGGTCTACACTGTTTGCCACTTATCCAGCAATTTTTAGACACAATATAGGGTAATAAATTGTACTTGTTCAAATTTTAAAACAAGTATAGTAAGGAGTTGAGGTGTCAGAATACTTAGAGTAAATAGGGTAATTTTTTGCCATATCTGCTTTAAAAGCCTGAGTGATTTAGGGATACATTTTTCTGTCCAACAACATTTGCATCAAACCCTAGTATTTAGGTCCTGACTAACCATAAAACCAGTGTAGACCCAGATTGCAGCATCTGCTCAGGGTCTGCTCTATTTGCCATTCTTTCAGCAAGTTTTAGAAACCTCAAGGAATAGTAGAACTGACTTGCTAAAAACATTAGGACAAGTATGGTGAGGAGTAATTTAAACTTAACCCTTGTCCTGCTGAATAAATTAAGATGCCATGCCTACTTCTAATTTCCAGCCAATCAGATTACTAGATCCGGATTGTTGCTATAAATTCACATACTTAATGACAAACCGTGCAGATTCGCATGCTTTGAAAAAAATATCAGAAGACAACATATCAAAATATTTTTCTTATTATTTGCAGAAAACAGGTTTGGTATATCAGGCTAATTGTCTCCTAAATTGAGACAATTTGCATGACATGTCAGATCCTGTTTTCTGGGAAAAATAAGAAAAATAAAATCAATTTCGCATTTGCTGAATTTGCCCTGAGTGTAATAAAGGTTAACCCATTTATGCCTAGGGTCTCATAAAAGGGACATTGGCAAACAGTGTAGACCCAGATCAGATGCCACAGCATCTGATCAGGATCTACACTGTTTGCATTAAATTCAGAAATTTCTACAAAAAAGGATATAATAAAAACTAAGAACCCTTATATAGGAAATGGACCTGTCAAAAGAGTTCATGTAGAAGAGTCCACATGGCATAAATAGGTTAAGGTGCCCCAATATTTAGGGTAAACACAGTATGAAGTTTGACATACAACATTTACTGACACACACCTGTGCATTATCTCTGCAACTTGCTGCTACAGTGTCAGTAGACAGATCTGTTGGCTGATCTATCGATCCATCCATGTTGAAAGGAATGTCTGTGCCAATACATGGGCATCTGTGTCATCTTGCGATGACCTTCATCTTTTGTCAGTATCATATTGTCCAGACAAACCATGATCAGAATGCATACATATGCAGGCTCATCAGGGCTTTGGCTGTCCAGGTATGTATTTAGGCCCCTTCTCATATGGGGCTATTTGTATCTAAAGCTTGGCACTCTGTGTAAAATTTTCAGCAGACACAATTTTGAAATATTTTTTAGTTTTCCCTGAAAACAGGTTTTGACATTTCATGCAAGTTCAACTTGCATGAAATGTCAAATCCTGTTTTCTGGGAAAAATAAGAAAAAAATTATCAATTAGTTGTCTGCTGACTAAGCCCAGACACTGGTAAAGGCTAATCTAACTGCATTCTGCATCTGATCATAACGTTGGCATCTAAACCTTAAAGTGCCATTCTGAATTGCAGCAGACAACATCCATTTTTTTATCTATAATTTTCTCACAAAATAAGGCATGACATTTTTATATGAATTATCCAGTTCTCACGAAGCCTTATTTTCTCCTTATTTTCTCTGCAAGATAAAAATAAGCACTTTAGAATATTGTCTGCTGCAGTTGTGATTGGCACTCTAAGGGTTTCATTGGCTCAGCTAGCCTGCAATAATTTCTGATAATTTGGAAGCAATATTGGCATTTCTGTTACATAAACAATTAGTCCTGCAGGCAAACAGAGGGATATACCACAGAAAGTAGAAAAGTACATAACCAGTTTTTGCTGCATATTGATTACAGAAAGTCTGCAGCATATATTGTCATATGATTTACTTTAACCCTTGTCATACTGAATAAATTAAGATGCCCCGCCAACTTCTAATTTTCATCCAATCAGATTACTTGATCCAGGTCATGTTGAATAAATTAAGATGCCCTACCCACTTCTAATTTTTATCCAATCAGATTACTTGATCCAGGTTGTTGATACTAATTCACATAGTGACAAACAGTGCAGATCAGATCAGTTGGCTTCTTCAGAAGCCAACTGATCTGGATCTACACTGTTTGCAAAGGCAGGGTATATCCGGGTTCAGCAGGACAAAGATTAAATTCACAAAATGTAAAATACAAGAATACAATATAACAAAATGCACCCTTCTGAAATTTGACCAAAATATTTGGGCAGACGTACGAGAGCAGTATACCGTAATAACCCTAAACATTTGGGACGGAAAGGCCCGAACAAAAAGTGCATATGTAGACCCAGATCAGATGCCACAGAATGTGGTGTCTGATCAGGGTCTACACTGTTTGCCACTCATCCAGCACTATCTCAAGCATCAACAGGTAGTACAACAGACTTCAAATTTTAGGACAAGTATGGTAAGGAGTTAAAATGGTAGTTCCAGTTAACCCTTGTCCTGCTGAATAAATTATGATGCCACATCCATTTCATATTTTTGGCCAATCAGATTGTTTGATCAGGATTATTGCTATAGATTCACATACTTAATGGCAAACAGCGCAGATCCAGATCAGTTGGCTTCTTTAGAAGCCAACATCTGGATCTACACTGTTTGTAAAGATAGGATATATCCGGGTTCAGCAGGACAAGGGTTAAGTTAAGACTGATCAGGGCCTTTTACAGCAAATGTAAATCCTTGTCATGCTGAATAAATTAAGATGCTATGCCCACTTCAAATTTTCAGCAAATCAGATAACTTGATCCAGGTTGTTGATACAACAACCTGGATCAAGTTGCCATGCCCACTTCCAATTTTCAGCCATTCAGATAACTTGATCCAGGTTGTTGATGCATATTTACAAACTTAAAGGCAAACAGTGCAGATCCAGATCAGTTGGCTTCTTCAGAAGCCAACTGATCTGATCTACACTATTTGTAAAGACAGGGTATACCCTGGTTCAGCAGGACTAGGGTTAAGACTGAATAAATTAAGATGCCACACCTACTTCCAATTTTCAGCCAGTCAGATATCTAGATCCAGATTGATTTAAATTCACACACTGAATGACAAACAGTGCAGATCCAGATCAGTTGGCTTCTTCAGAAGCCAACTGATCTGTATCTACACTGTTTGCAAAGGCAGGGTATATCTGGGTTCAGCTGGACAAAGGTTAATAGTTTTCAAGGTAAAGTAAGGAAAGTATCAATACTTTTTGGTTGAAAAAGGGCCTTTTTTGTTTTTTGTGTGAAATGGCTGGTATGTGGGTAAGAAAGTTGTTTGGCATAATCATACTGACATCAGTGGTAATCATTGCAGGCAGTGTATGCTGTAGATAGACAACAAGTGGTTATGTGGGAGGGATATAAGTTTATTTCTTGGTTACAAATATATGTGGATAGTTCTTTTGGAGTAATTTTTATAAATTTTGAACACATTTATCAGATTACTAGTGAAGGAGGAGTATTTGGTGATAATTCTTGGATAATTTTTTGTTACTTCTCCGTATTAACATACATTGTGAGCATTCATTAGAATTGCCTCACAGAAGCAATCCTAATGAGTACCTATAATGTATGTTTTTATGCAGAACTGGAGGTATATCCCAGAATTATCATCAAATACTCTCACTTAATAAGTCCTCTGATTTATTTCAGATAGTTTTCTTTCTCAGTTAGTTTGTATGTATTCATTCTAAGGGATAGGAAAATTGCTCAAAGTCGTAGCTCGGGATGTTAAGATGATATGCAATTTGGATAGTTAATTGTGTATTTTTTTTTTATTATTTTTGCATAGTGTTGGGATATAGCTGAACAGTTCTAATAAGTATGGTCAGACAGGTTTGTGCAAACATAATAAAAATATTTTCTGTGTGTTCCTTTTAACTGGCAATCTTTATTTATTTATTTTTTTTTTTTTTTTGCAAAGTTAAATAGGACGGCTCATAATGGCTTAATTTGCATATTACAAAAATGTATTTTGTATTTGATTTGGTAGCTTGATAGTTCTGGGAATGAAACTCAGACAACACTTGTGGTCAGTTTATTAATCATATTAGGATGGTGACAAAAAAGCTTTGAATTTAGTTGGATTAGTAGTGTTGCAGATTAGTGCTCAGTTTTGTTAATGGTATGTGCTTGGTTCGTACCTATCACTCAGTGGAATTCCTCTGTTCAATTTACCCTTAAAGCGCCAATTACAACTGCAGCAGACATTTTTTTTTTATTATTATTTTTTCATAGAAAATAAGAACAACATTTCATGTGAATCATCTGCTTAGCAGAAAAGTAACATGAAATGTCAAGACTTATTTTCTATGAAAACAAATTTTGCTTGGTGCTTTAAGGATTAAGGTGGGAACTAATACACAAGCTTTCATGTTCTACAGGCTCGGTGCATTTCAAAGATTAAAAAAATATTCTTATGGGGTCTTTGCGACAATTGTAATGTGATCCTAGAGCATATTTTCTCCATGAAAGCACCAAGCATAATTTGCAACAGATAGCATTCTGATTTTTTTTTTTTTTTAGTTTTCAGAGAAATGAAGTATTGACATTTCATGTGAATTGTATGCTTGGTAGATGATTCACATAAAATTTCAAGACTTTTTTCTTTGAAAAAAAAAACAACAAACAAAACAAAACAAAAAAACAACAACATTTCAAAATGTCATCTGTTGCAGTTGTCATTGGCATTGTAACGGTTAAAGGAATATTCATATATGATTCAAAGACTGAATTTATATGAAATGATTCTGTATTTGAATCATTTCTCTGCCTTTATCCTGCTGCATATATCAGATGACAAACAACTGATAGTTTTCTTATTTGAGCCAGGGTAAGAAAAAACCCATAATATGACCTGTTTGACCGGCAAAGACTCAGCTGAGCCTATACATCCACCCAGTATGGCAAGGACTCTCTTTTATCCCTCTTTGGATAGCCTGGAGGCTTTAAAAGGCACGTGCAATCAGTGAAGACTGTGAACAGACTGCGCAGATGCACAGGCTGATCTGAGCCTTCCATGGTCACACAAGTATTATTGTAGTTTTTGTCATGCACTGGCTCATTTACTGAAAATAAGACAAAACTTTTTATTTGAATCATTTCATTTGCAACCCTATTTTCAGGGAAAAGAGTCATTCACTGCTAATTGCTGCTGATTATTGCCTGATGTGCTGATTTACCTTAATACTATTGGGACATCTTAACTCATTACCAGACTTGTCCTAAAATTTGAATCTTTTTTTTTTTAGCTCACCTGAGCCTTGTTCTAAAATTTGAATCTTTTTTTTAGCTCACCTGAGCCTTCGGCTCAGGATGAGCTATTGTGATCACTTGCCGTCTGTCGTCCGTCCGTCCCTCCACAGCTTTGAACAACTTCTCCTCTGAAACCCCTGAGCCAATTTTCTTCAAACTTCATGTGGAGCCTTCTGTTAAAAGGGGGATTGAAAATTTGTTCAAATGGTCATGGTTTGTTAATCAGGATGGCCGCTATGCCCATATAACACTTAAAATTCTACTCCAGAACCAAGAAAGCTCCAAGGCTGAATTTTGGTATATAGCATCATGGACTCAAGGTCTACCAAGTTTGTTCAAATGTGCTATCCTTGTAGCAGGTAAGGGTAGGGAGGTGACGTTCTTATTTCTTCTGTTTCTTCACTTTCATTCCTGTTCCTCTTTCTTCCCTGTCCCTCCCTTTTATCTCTTCTGCTATCTCTTCTGTCTCTTTTCTCCCTTTCTCTGGGAGATGACACAAAATGACCCACAAGGGTTGACGTGTTGTTAAACCCCAACTCAATCAAATGATGACCCTAGATTGACCTTTGACCTTTTTACGGCAAGGTCAAATTTGCATCCCCATGCATTTGTATGGGGAAAATGTTGAAAAGTCCTTTTCTGAAAATGTATTAAAGACTAATGGCTGAGATTTACATTGAGTGATTCAAGTTATAAAACATTTTAGTTATAATCAAAATTTTGTCCCCTGGAGATTATCTGCCCTTGCCCCTGGGCTGTATACATGTATAAAATTGTGTAATTTTTAAATGCCTTCTTCTCTGAAACCGTTTGAGCAATTTTCACCAGATTGCACACGGGCCTTCTGTCTAAAGGGTATTGCCAATTTATTATGGTTCCGCGCCATTGAACAAGATGGCCGCTATACCCATATATGGTAAAAACACTTAAAAATCTTCTTCTTCAGAACCAAGAAAGCTCCAAGGCTGATTCTTGGTATATAGCATTTAGGACTCAAGGTCTACCAAATTTGTTCAAATGATGATCATAGGTTGACCTTTGACCTTTTTAGGGCAAGGTCAAATTTGCATTTCCATGCATTTGTTAAAATTTAGTCATTTTCTCAAAATGTATTAAAGACAAATGGCTGAAACTTCCAATGTGTGATTAAAGTAGTAAAACATTTTAGTTATAATCAAAATTTTGTCCCCTGAGCATTATCTGCCCTTACCCCTGGGATATATACATGTTTAAAAGTGTGTAATTTTTAAATGTCTTCTTCTCTGAAACTACTTGAGCAATTTTCACCAGATTTTACATGTGGCCTTCTGTTGAAAGGGTATTGCCAATTTGTTCAAATGGTTCTGCACCATTGTACAAGATGGCCGCCATGTCCATATATGGTAAAAACATTAAAAAATCTTCTTCTCCAGAACCAAGAAAGCTTTGGAGCTGAATCTTGGTATATAGCATCATTGTCTCAAGCTCTACCAATTTTGTTCAAATGATGATCGTAAGTTGACCTTTGACCTTTTTACGCCAAGGTCAAATTTACGTCTCTGTAGATTTGTATGGGGAAAAAGTTGAAAAATCATTTTTTCAATATGTATTTAAGACTAATGAGTGAAACTTACAATGTATGATTAAAGAAGTAACCCTCCCCCCCCCCTCACACACACACACACACACACACACACACACACACACACACACACACACACACACACACACACACACACACACACACACACACACACACAGCCCTTGCCCCTGGACTGTATACAGACAGGTATAAAATCATGAAATCATAAAAACCTATTGTGCCCCGCCTTTTCGAAGAAAAGTGGAGGGACACTGTTTTTGGTTTTCCGTGGTGCGTGGCGCGTGGTGCGTGGCGCGTGGTGCGTGGTGCGTGGTTCCGAGTTTTTAGTAGGTACTTTGTCCCCTTAACTCCTCCCACAGTTTCTGTCCGATCCTTTTGAAACTTTACAGGTGTTTTAAGGATGGTCTGAAGATATGCATGTGGTTTTTTCAGAATCCTGAAATAATTTTTTATCACTTTTTCCGCATTTTTAACTTAGACATTTTTTGAGTTCTAATATTACAGAAGTCTATAGGGAGTAGGTACCTTGTCCCCTTAACTCCTCCCACAGTTTTTGGCCGATCCTTTTGAAACTTTACATGAGCATTTAGGATGGCCTGAAGATATGCATGTGGTTTTTTCAGAATCCTGAAGTAATTTTTTATTACTTTTTCCACATTTTTAACTTAGACTTTTTTTTACTTCTAATACTACAGAAGTGTATAGGGAGCAGGTACCTTGTCCCCTTAACTCCTCCCACAGTTTTTGGCCGATTTTTTTGAAACTTTACAGGTGTTTTAAGGATGGCCTGAAGATATGCATGTAGTTTTTTCAGAATCCTGAAGTAATTTTTTATTACTTTTCCCGCATTTTTAACTTAGTCATTTTTTGAGTTCTAATACTGCAGAAGTGTATAGGGAGTAGGTACCTTGTCCCCTTAACTCCTCCCACAGTTTTTGGCCAATCCTTTTGAAACTTTACAAGGGCTTTTAGGATGGCCTGAAAATATGCATGTGGTTTTTTCAGAATCCTGAAATAATTTTTTATTACTTTTCCCGCATTTTTAACTTAGTCATTTTTTGAGTTCTAATACTGCAGAAGTGTATAGGGAGTAGGTACCTTGTCCCCTTAACTCCTCCCACAGTTTTTTGGCCAATCCTTTTGAAACTTTACATAGGCTTTCAGGATGGCCTGAAAATATGCATGTGGTTTTTTCAGAATCCTGAAATAATTTTTTATTACTTTTTCCGCATTTTTAACTTAGACATTTTTTGAGTTCTAATACTACAGGAGTATATAGGGAGCAGGTACGTTGTCCCCTTAACTCCTCCCACAGTTTTTGGCCGATCCTTTTGAAACTGTACAGGTGCTTTAAGGATGGTCTGAAGATATGCATGTGTTTTATTCAGAATCCTGAATTTATTTTTTTATCACTTTTTACACGTTTTGAACTTAGACATTTTTTGAGTTCTAATATTACAGAAGTGTATAGGGAGTAGGTACCTTGTCCCCTTAACTCCTCCCACAGTTTTTGGCCGATCCTTTGGAAACTTTACGTGGGCTTTTAGGATGGCCTGAAAATATGCAGGTGGATTTTTCAGAATCCTGAAATATTTTTTTATTACTTTTTCCGCATTTTTAACTTAGACATTTTTTGAGTTCTAATATTGCAGAAGTGTATAGGGTGCAGGCACCTTGTCCCCTTAACTCCTCCCACAGTTTTTGTCCCATCCTTTTGAAACTTTACAAGGGCTTTTAGGATGGCCTGAAGATATGCATGTGGTTTTTTCAGAATCCTGAAATAATTTTTTACCACTTTTTCTGCATTTTCAACTTAGACATTTTTGGAGTTCTAATACTACAGAAGCATATAGGGAGTAGGTACCTTGACCCCGTAACTCCTACCACAGTTTTAAGCCGATCCTTTGAAACTTTACAGGTGCTTTAAGGATGGTCTGAAGATATGCATGAGGTTTTTTTCAGAATCTTGAAATTATTTTTTATCACTGGTTTCCTGCTTCAATACTTAGGTATTTGATACAGGACCAGTGGTCCTCTGGTTAACTTTACCATTTTTAACACGTCAAATAAAAATAAGGCGGGGGACATAAATTCCCCATGGAATTTGCTTGTTCTTCTATGTAACCTCTTGACCCATTTTCTACAGATTTCACATGGGGCCTTCTGTGGAAGGGATGTTGACAATTTATTCAAATGGTTCTGCACCACGGTAAAAACACATAAAAATCTTCTTCTCCAGTACTAAGAAAGCTTTGAGGGTGAATCTTTGTATACAACATCAGGGACTCAAGGTCTACCAAGTTTGTTAAAATGATGAGACTATGATGACCTTTGACCTTTTTATGGTATGGTCAAATTTGTGTCCCAGTTGCTGTGGCAATACTGGAAGAATGTTGCATGGCATTGGCAAATATGCAATAGCTGTTTTTATCAGGTGAGCGAATTGTTCCGCATGGGCCTCTTGTTTACTTCCTGCTGATGAGTCGAAAAACAGCATGATGAGTACAAACAATGTAGATCCTGATTAGTTGCAGTTCTGAAGTGTCTTATCTGGGTCTTCACTGTCTTCTCAGTGCATTCTGTTCCAGCATGTGGGCTCAATATGGTGTTTGGATGAATCAGGCAGACTGTGTCCAAGCTGTTCTGGTAGGAAAAAGCTAATATAGACCTATAGTATTTATCCTAAATACTGAGACACATAAATTCTCTATCATACTTGTCCTAAAATTTGAACAAATCCCTTTTACTACCAGTTGTTGTGTCTGTAAACTGCTAGAGTGGCAAGTAGTGTAGACTCTGATCAGATACACCTTCCTGATTTTGATTCCAGAACATAAGTTTTGTGTAAAACCAGTACAGTTAAACCTGTTTTAAGACCACTTCCATCTGTTAACACTTTGCATACTGGGTAAAAATTTCAGCATACAACATTTTGAAATATTTTTCTTATTTTTTTTCCTAGAAAATAGGATCTGACACTTCATGCAAATTGTCTCCTAAGGAGACAATTTGCATGAAGTGTCAGAACTTATTTCCTGAGAAAAATAAGAAAATTATCATCAATTTGTCGTCTGCTGAATCTGCCATAGCATGGTAAGTGTTAAGAGATCACTTTATAATGTACTTTAATAAAAAAGGGCTCTTGTTATCATATAGCTCCAGATGATAGAGGGATATCCTATAAATATTTTCTTATTTCACCATGCAAACATAAGTTATGGGTACTCGTTAGAAGCATCTTGACACTTCTAATGAGTGTCTCAACAAGCTATATGTTTTCATGGAGAAATAAGAAACTATCTGGAGCTGTGCTCACACATATTAACCCTTCTCTTGCCGGAAATAAAATGAATCAGGCCTGTAAGAGGGGGTACCTCTACTTGAGAAGTCATTACCCCCTGAATTTTACCTCGATTTTCATGAAATTTTCACGTATAATTTGCCGATCCTAGGTGGCCATTTTACCGGAGAAAGGATGGTCACGTGACTAGAAAGTCACATGACAGTCATGTGTAAACCGGGAACCGTTTAAGACACTTTAAAAAAAAAAAAAAAAAAAAAAAAAAAAATTACAAGAGCCCAGCGCCTACTGTGTACTATTGCGAATGAAACGAGTGACATACATAGGTTCTACTGTTATTCCTACTTCTTCCTCACTGGAAATGATTAAGGTGTTATGGGCTTTTTTTCCAGAAAAGCCTGATCAATTTGTTGAAGTGAGTGCTGAAATTAATGGCAGCTTGAAATTTGGTATTCTCGGTCTTTTTTAGTGTGGGTAAAATCCAGCACCTGACTATCTAATGAAAAGTGGCGTGTTTGTATGAAAGTAGGTTCACTCCTGTATAGGAACACTTGCTCTGAATGGTTGCATGTGGTATATTGTAAGTATGACAGGCTTTTGAGTTGACAGACCCCCCCAGCGCGACTATTGTCGCGAAAGGCAAGATAAGGGTTAATGCTTAGCATACTGGGTAAAAATTTTGGCAGACAACATTTTGATTTTTTTTTATTTTTTTTTCCAAGAAAGTATAGACTTTGACCTTTCATGCAAATTATCTCCTAAGGAGACAGTTTGCAAGAAATGTCAAAGTCTGTTTGATGGGAGAAATAAGAAAAATATTGTCAGTTTGTCATCTGCTGATTCTGTTCTGGGAGACCTTCTGGTTAAGACATGGCATTTTTATGCCCTGCCATAAAAAGTAGCGAGGTATTATGTTATACTGTCCGAAATTTTGAGTGTCAGTCTGTCCGTCAGCGCTTCATAATTTCATGTCCACTCCATAACTCTGATACTGTTTGAGATATTTTCATGAAACTTCGCACCAATGTAAAACACCATGTGCAGAACACATGAACTGTAACTCTGGTTTGCCTAGTAATGGGTTCGTCCATCCGTCACTGAGTAGACACTGGGCATGATGCAGTGCTTGCAGAGCTTTTATTTACTTCTGTGAGTGATTGAACTCTGTAGACAAGATTTGTCATCTGCTAAATTTGCCCATTAACCTTAGAACACCTTGAAAGTTTTTCAACAAATCCCTTTCTTGGAGAGGTTTTATGAGATTGTTTTTGTAATGTTATTTTGTTCTTACACACCTTGTTACTTCCTGCATTCCTCAATTTATGGCCCAAAACAAATTGTTACATGTATTTCTTCAGAGATTATATTTGGAAATTTGTTGTATTTCTATATAAAAGCATGATTCTATTGACTGTATACCTGAATATTCTGCTTGAGTAGGATATTTTAGGCTACCATGACAACTGGCAGACACCTCTAAGGTTTACTAAGTATTTGACTGTCAATCTGACTGCTGCAACTGAGATTTACTGTACCGAATTTGTCCTAAGGAGTCAGACATCTTAATTCCTTACCACATTTAATAGACTTATCCTAAAATTTTAACAAGGCCATTTGACTGTGTGATAATGTATTGACAATGTAATGAATAATAGGCAAATGACATAGACCCTGATCAGATGCTGCTTTCTGAGGCATCTGAGTTTGATCAGGCATGACTCTGGCCAAATACTTAGGGTATACACAAAATAGACGTGGTCTGATCTAACAAAACTGACAGATTGTAGTAAATTTGAAACAAAGATTTGGATCTGTGCTACTTAATGTCATTCACTTTAAAACCTGCATCCATTTCATTCTGTAATTAGCCATCTCCTAATACTCATTATCACATTACCGTATTTACCATATGTATTCGGACAGACAGGCCTGAGCAAACAGTGTAGACCCAGATGAGATGCTGCAGAAAGTGGCATCTCATTAGGCTCTACACTGTTTGCCACTCATCCAGCAATTATTAGACACAACATTGGGTAGTAAATTGCACTTGTTGAAATTTTAGATCAAGTATGGTGAGGAGTTGAGGTGTCCAAGTTCTTAGGGTAAATACAGTATGTTAACATGTGTAGGGGACATTCCAGGGGGGTGGTCGGGTGGTGTGAAGGTGTCATGTATCTTACGTAACCGGGGCGTCCAACTGATATTGGCTTACAGTTGGGCAAGGCCTGCTATCCTTTAAGCAGGTAAGGGTAAAGGGGAATTTTTTTTATTTCTTCTGTTTCTTCACTTTCATTCCTGTTCCTCTTTCTTCCCTGTTCCTCTCTTTCATCTCTTCTACTATCTCATCTGTCTCTTTTCTCTCTTTCTCTGGGAGATGACACAAAATGACACACAAGGGTTGATGTGTCGTTAAACCCCAACACAGTCAATTAGGGGACATTCCAGAGAACTTTTTAAGAAGTATTTAAAGTTAATTCTGGGATAAATTTTGTAAATTGTTCATAAAACTTGCATTGTGGGTCCACACTGAGATGTTTAAATGAGTACTTGCAGCATATGTTTTGATGAGGAAAGAAGAAAAATATCCATAATTATCATCGGATACTTTTCCTTAACTTGTCCAGGTCCGCGAAACCATCTTTTGGACAGCTATGGCAAGAGATTTTAATATGCAGGAATTTTTCTTAGGTTTCTCAAGAAACGTGTTTTTTGATTTTCAGTTGAATTGCCTCAGCGAAGACACAACATTTTTTCATAGAAAATAAGAAAATTAATAGTACTGTTGAGAAAAGTGACTTAACAAGAATATTGATATTGATTTATTACAAAGAAAATAAATCTTGACAGAAAAACCTATCTCTTGCTGGCTTGGATTTGTAGAAAAATGCTGGGCTCCAAACTAAACCCTGCTTGCTTCTATTTTCTGATGTAAGGCACATCTGTTTGGTACATTCTATTTTTTTTACTTGGTAATGGTTGAACCATGATCATAGTTTGGTTTCTATGCCATATTAATGGTTAGCATTCTGGGTAAAATTTTCAGCAGACATTATGAAATATTTTATTTTTCCTAGGAAACAAGATTTGATATTTAACATGCAAATTGTCTCCAATGGAGGCAATTTGCATGAAATGTCAAATCCCTGTTTTCTGGGAAAACTAAGAAAAATACTGATTTGTCATCTGCTAAATTTGCCCATTAACCTTAGAACACCTTGAAAGTTTTTCAACAAATCCCTTTCTTGGAGAGGTTTTATGAGATTGTTTTTGTAATGTTATTTTGTTCTTACACACCTTGTTACCTCCTACATTCCTCAATTTATGGCCCAAAACAACTTGTTACATGTATTTCTTCAGAGATTATATTTGGAAATTTGTTGTATTTCTATATAAAAGCATGATTCTATTGACTGGATGACATTAGAATCATCTCAGAAAGTTCTTGTAAGATCCCACATAATTTCATTGAGATTAATTTCAGTGGACACTTAGAATGTTGGGTAAAATTTTCAGCAGTCATCATATTGAAATATTTTTTTTATTTTCCCTAGAAAACAGGTCTTGACATTTCATGTAAATTGTCTCCAATGGAGACAATATGCATGAAATGTCTAATCATGTTTCTGTGAAAAATAAGAAGAACATCGTCAATTCGCCATCAGCTGAATTAGCCCAGAGCAAGGGTAAAAGTGAAGGAGAAGTAGTTGATAATTTTTAGAATGATTTTCTCCAGCTGTGCTTTAAAACATATGCTGTGGGTTCTTGTTAGAATTATCTCACCTAACATACATTATGGGTGCTTATAGGTAATTTGCCTGGTAGAGATAATTCTAATGAGTGCCTCAGTGGCTCAGTTGGATGCACGTCCGACTGGTGATAAGGAGGTTGAGGGTTCAACCACTGCTGATTCGGCAACATTCTTTCATGGAGATTTGATCATGAAATATTTTCTACAGTCATTCTTTTCTGTCCACTGATTCAAGAAGGCCATTTGTCAGTAAAAATCTGTCAAAAGAATGTGCACAATACTGGTTAACAGTTAGAGGGCTAAGCCTGCCCAGTATAAGAGTGGTTAGGTAAACTAACCATGCTCGAAATGACCCCATTAGGCTGATTGGGCCGTAAAACCTCAACACAAATAAACAGATTCTAATAAATACCAGCAACGTGCATTTTTGTGGCAAAATAAGAAATATCACTACAAACTTCTCCTGAATACTTAGTGTGCTGTATAAAAAGTTCAGCGGACAATATTTTGGAAAATTTTCCCAAAAAAATAGCTTTGGCAATTTGCATTAGGAGACAATTTGCATGAAATGTCAAAGCATATTTTCTGGGAAAAATAAAAGAACTATCATGAATTTGTTGTCTGCTGAATTAACTCAAAGAGTGGTCAAAGGCCTCTGTTTATTCTTATTGGGTCTGCAGCATATATTTCTCTGAAAAAATAATAGAAAAATAAAAAAAAAAAAAAAAAAAAAAAAAAGAAGCTGTGACTTAAGAAATGCAGTCTTATATAGGCTTTAACATTTACCACTCTCTGGGCAAATTTAGCAGATGACAAATTGATATTTTTGTCATTTTTCCTGCAAAATAGGTTTTGACATTTCATGCAAATTGTCTCGCATGGAATGTCAGATCCTGTTTTCTGAGAAAAATAAGAAAAGTATCACCAATTTTTTGTCTGTTCAATTAGCCGAAAGAGTGGTAAAGGTTGAAGTTCTCTGCATAGCACAAATCAAGAATTCATCAAACTGGAGCCATTTCTATTACTTTTGATCATTACTGTTGCATATCACACATTTTAACCTTTAAAGCACCAAGCAAAATTGGTAGCAGACGGCATTCAAAATTACTTTTTTTATTTTCAGAGAAAACAAGTCTTGACATTTCATGTGAATTGTCTACCAAGCAAATGATTCACATGAAATGTCAAGACTTATTTTCTCTGAAAAATAAATATAAAAAAAAAATTTAAAAAAATGTTGTCTGCTGCAGTTGTGATAAGCGCTTGAAGGGTTAAACATGCCTGACTAAATTATTCCTCCCTATTGTATATTTATTCTTAACCCTGGTCCTGCTGAACCCGGATATATCCTGCCTTTGCAAATAGTTTACATCTGATCAAGCTGAAACTTGGTATATAGTTAGACCATGATGTGGCACAGCGCATATTGTTTCGAGGTTACAGTCCACCAAATGTTTGCAGAGTTATGCCCCTTTGAAAATTTCTGTAAACTTTTCATTTCCGGTTAACTCCTAACTCCTCCTACATTTTATATCCAATCAAGCTGAAACGTCATATATAGTTAGACCATGATGTGGAGCAGCGCATATTGTTTCGAGGTTACAATCCGCCAAATATTAGCAGAGTTATGCCCCTTTAAAAAATTTCAGACTTTTCGTTTCCGGCTAACTCCTCCTACAGTTTACATCCGATCAAGCTGAAACTTGGTATATAGTTAGACCATGATGTGGCACAGCGCATATTATTTCAAGGTTACAGTCCACCAAATGTTTGCAGAGTTATGCCCCTTAGAAAATTTCTGTAAACTTTTCATTTCTGGTTAACTCCTCCTACATTTTACATCTGATCAGGCTGAAACTTCATATATAGTTAGACCATGATGTGGAGCAGCGCATATTTTTTCAAGGTTACAGTCCACCAAATATTAGCAGAGTTATGCCCCTTTGAAAATTTCAGTAGACTTTTTGTTTCTGGCTAACTCCTCCTACAGTTTACATCCGATTAAGCTGAAACTTGATTTATAGTTAGAGCATGATGTGGAGCAGCACATATTAGTTCAAGGTTACAGTCCACCAAATATTAGCAGAGTTATACCCCTTTGAAAATTTCTATTAATTTTTCCTTTCTGGCTAAATCCTCCTACAGTTTACATCCAATCAAGCTGAAACTTCATGTGCAGTTAGACCATGATGTGGAGCAGCGCATTTTATTTCAAGGTTACAGTCCACCAAATATTAGCAGAGTTACACCCCTTTGAAAATTTCAGTAAACTTTTCGTTTCCGGCTAAATCCTCCTACAGTTTTCATCCTATCAAGCTGAAACTTGATTTGTAGTTAGACCATGATGTGGAGCAGCGCATATTATTTCAAGGTTACAGTCCACCAAATATTAGCAGAGTTAAACCCCTTTGAAAATTTCTATTATCTTTTTGTTTTCGGCTAAATCCTCCTACAGTTTACATCCGAAGCTGAAACTTCATAAATAGTTACATGATGATGTGGAGCAGCACATATTATATTGAGGTTACAGTGCACCAAATATTTGCAGATTTATGCCCCTTTGAATGTTTTTGTAAACTTTTCGCAGCATGTTGTTTAGAGGTAATAGTGTGCTAATTTTATTATATAATAGGTATTTTTTTTTTTTGCAAATAACTAAAGTTTTGATCATATGGGCAAGATATTGATGTTTTTTTTGTTTTTTATAACATCTTCTTTTATTAGACTTGCAAGGAAAGGTTGTCATTATTAAATCTTTATTAATACATAATTCTTTTTGAAGTTTTTTTTTTTTTAATACTCTTCTGATTTGGCTCCCTTGAAGAACAAAAATAAAATCAGTATTAAACAAGTTAAAGGTTTACAAAAACATTTCTTGCAGCATTTTTTTTTTAGCTCACCTGAGCAAAAGCTCAGGGTGAGCTATTGTCATCACCCTATGTCTGTCGTCCGTCGTCGTCCATCGTTCGTCGTCCGTTGTCAACAATTAGTTTGTTAACACTCTAGAGGTCACAGTTTTGACCCAGTCTTGATGAAACTTGATCAGAATGTTTGCCTCTATGAAATCTAGGCCAAGTTCGAAACTGGTTCACTTGGGGTCAAAAACTAGGTCACCGGGCCAGATCAGCAGAAAACCTTGTTAACACTCTAGCGGTCACATTTTTGAAGCAATAATCATGAATCTTGCTCAATATGGTGTCTTGATGATTTCTAGGTCAAGTTCGAAACTGGGTCACTTGGGATCAAAAACTAGGTCACCGGACTAAATCAGCAGAAAACCTTGTTAACACTCTAGCGGTCACATTTTTGAAGCAATCATCATGAAACTTGCTCAAAATGTTTGTCTTGATGATTTCTAGGTCAAGTTCGAAACTGGGTCACTTGGAGTCAAAAACTAGGTCACCAGGCCAAATCAGCAGAACATCTTGTTAACACTCTAGCGGTCACATTTTTCAAGCAATCATCATGAATCTTGCTCAAAATGTTTGTCTTGATGATTTCTAGGTCAAGTTCGAAACTGGGTCACCTGGGGTCAAAAACTAGGTCACCGGTCCAAATCAGCAGAAAACCTTGTTAACACTCTAGCAATCACATTTTTGAAGCAATCATCATGAAACTTGCACAAAATGTTTGTCTTGATGATTTCTAGGTCAAGTTCGAAACTGGGTCACTTGGAGTCAAAAACTAGGTCACCAGGCCAAATCAGCAGAAAACCTTGTTAACACTCTAGCGGTCACATTTTTCAAGCAATCATCATGAATCTTGCTCAAAGTGTTTGTCTTGATGATTTCTAGGTCAGGTTCGAAACTGGGTCACTTGGGGTCAAAAACTAGGTCACCAGGCCAAATCAGCAGAAAACCTTGTTAACACTCTAGCGGTCACATTTTTGAAGCAGTCATCATGAAACTTGCTCAAAATGTTTGTCTTAATGAGTTCTAGGTCAAGTTTGTAACTGGGTCACTTGGAGTCAAAAACTAGGTCACCAGGCCAAATCAGCAGAAAACCTTAACACTCTAGCGGTCACATTTTTGAAGCAATCATCATGAATCTTGCTCAAAATGTTTGTCTTGATGATTTCTAGGTCAGGTTCGAAACTGGGTCACTTGGGGTCAAAAACTAGGTCACAGGGCCAAATCAGCAGAAAACCTTATTAACACTCTTGCGGTCACATTTTTGAAGCAATCATCATGAAACTTGCTCAAAATGTTTCTTGATGATTTCTAGGTCAAGTTCGAAACTGGGTCACTTGGAGTCAAAAACTAGGTCACCAGGCCAAATCAGCAGAACATCTTGTTAACAATCTAGCGGTCACATTTTTCAAGCAATCATCATGAATCTTGCTCAAAATGTTTGTCTTGATGATTTCTAGGTCAAGTTCGAAACTGGGCCACCTGGGGTCAAAAACTAGGTCACCGGTCTAAATCAGCAGAAAACCTTGTTAACACTCTAGCAATCACATTTTTTAAGCAATCATCATGAAACTTGCACAAAATGTTTGTCTTGATGATTTCTAGGTCAAGTTTGAAACTGGGTCACTTGGAATCAAAAACTAGGTCACCATGCCAAATCAGCAGAAAACCTTGTTAACACTCTAGCGGTCACATTTTTCAAGCAATCATCATGAATCTTACTCAAAGTTTTTATCTTGCTGATTTCTAGGTCAGGTTCCAAACTGGGTCACTTGGGGTCAAAAACTAGGTCACCGGTCCAAATCAGCAGAAAACCTTGTTAACACTCTAGCGGTCACATTTTTGAAGCAGTCATCATGAAACTTGCTCAAAATGTTTGTCTTGATGATTTCTAGGTCAAGTTTGTAACTGGGTCACTTGGAGTCAAAAACTAGGTCACCAGGCCAAATCAGCAGAAAACCTTAACACTCAAGCGGTCACATTTTTGAAGCAATCATCATGAATCTTGCTCAAAATGTTTGTCTTGATGATTTCTAGGTCAGGTTCGAAACTGGGTCACTTGGGGTCAAAAACTAGGTCACCGGGCCAAATCAGCAGAAAACCTTGTTAACACTCTTGCGGTCACATTTTTGAAGCAATCATCATGAAACTTGCTCAAAATGTTTGTCTTGATGATTTCTAGGTCAAGTTTGAAACTGGGTCACTTGGAATCAAAAACTAGGTCACCAGGCCAAATCAGCAGAAAACCTTGTTTACACTCTAGCGGTCACATTTTTCAAGCACTCATCATGAATCTTGCTCAAAATGTTTGTCTTGATGATTTCTAGGTCAGGTTCAAAACTGGGTACCTTGGAGTCAAAAACTAGGTCCCCAGTCCAAATCGGCAGAAAACCTTGTTAACACTCTAGCGGTCACATTTTTCAAGCAATCATCATGAATCTTGCTCAAAGTTTTTATCTTGCTGATTTCTAGGTCAGGTTCGAAACTGGGTCACTTGGGGTCAAAAACTAGGTCACCGGTCCAAATCAGCAGAAAACCTTGTTAACACTCTAGCGGTCACATTTTTGAAGCAATCATCATGAATCTTGCTCAAAATGTTTGTCTTGATGAGTTCTAGGATATGTTTGAAACTGGGTCACATGGGTCAAAAACTAGGTCACCGAGCCAAATCAGCAGAAAACCTTGTTAACACTCTAGCAGTCACATTTTTGAAGCAATCATCATGAATCTGGCTCAAAATGTTTGTCTTGATGATTTCTAGGTCAAATTCGAAACTGGAACACCTGGGGTCAAAAACTAGGTCACCGGGCCAAATCAGTGTAAAATCTTATCACTCTAGCAGTCACATTTTTCAAGCAATCATCATGAATCTTGCTCAAAATGTTTGTCTTGATGAGTTCTAGGTCAAGTTTGAAACTGGGTCACTTGGAGTCAAAAACTAGGTCACCGGAGGGGTGGTCGGGTGGTGCGAAGGTGTCATGTATCTTATGTCACCTGGGCGTCCAGCTGATATTGGCTTACAGTTGGGCAAGGCCTGCTATCCTTGTAGCAGGTAAGGGTAGGGAGGTGATTTATTTCTTCTGTTTCTTCACTTTCATTCCTGTTCCTCTTTCTTCCCTGTCCCTCTCTTTCATCTCTTCTGCTATCTCTTCTGTCTCTTTTCTCCCTTTCTTTGGGAGACGACACAAAATGACCCACAAGGGTTGACGTGTCGTTAAACCCCAACACAATCAATCAAGGTCACCGGGCCAAATCAGCAGAAAACTTTGTTAACACTCTAGCGGTCACATTTTTTAAGCACTCATCATGAATCTTGCTCAAAATGTTTGTCTTGATGATTTCTAGGTCAGGTTCGAAACTGGGTCACCTGGGGTAAAAAAACTAGGTCACCTGGCCAGATGAGCAGAAAACCTTGTTAACACTCTAGTGGTCACATTTTTCAATCAATCATGATGAATCTTGCTCAACATGTTTGTCTAGATGATTTCTAGGTCAAGTTTGAAACTCGGTCACTTGGGGTCAAAAACTAGGTCACCGGGCCAAATCAGCAGTAAACCTTGTTAACACTCTAGCGGTCACATTTTTTAAGCAATCATCATGAATCTTGCTCAAAATGCTTGTCTTGATGATTTCTAGGTCAAGTTTGAAACAGGGTCACATGGGATCAAAAACTAGGTGACCTGGCCAATCAGCAGAAAACTGTTAACACTCCAGAGGTCACATTTTTTAAATAACCATCATAAATAATGCTCAAAATGTTTGTCTTGATGATTTCTAGGTCTAGTTTAAAACTGGGTCACTTGATGTAAAAAACTAGTTCACCTGGCCAAATCAAAGGAAAACCTTGTTGATGCTTTAGAGGTCACATTTTTGAAGTGATCATCATGGATCTTGCTCAAAATGTTTGTCTTGATGATTTCAAGGTGATGTATAGTTTTCTGTCCAGTGATTCTCTTAAGTTTTTCCATTTAGGTCAGTTTCTCAGTAATTATTGGTCCTACAGAGTGATATTTGGTACTTGTGAAGTGTTTGTGTTTAGGTCAGTTTCTCAGTAACTATTGCTCCTACAGCCAGTGATACTTAGTACATGCATACATCTTAGCATGGCCTCTTGAGTGCAGTCATCCATATTTGACTGACCTTTATTTCACAGTCCATTAGACATGCTACATTGTCTTACTTGTTAATATAATCATTTTGAACTTTTATCAAAATGTTTGCCTTGATCAGTTCTAGATCAGGCTCTCAAAGTGCTTTGTTGCTTAGGTGAGCATTACAGGGCCATCATGGCCCTCTTGTTTTTTTTTTTGGTTGTTTATTTTTGATTTGTTGTTGTTTGGTCCGATATTGAAGTATAGGAAAAACAAATCAGCTCATATGAGCTTATAATATAGTCATGCTTCTGTGGTGTGTCCTCCGTCAGAAAGCACTTCTCCCTAGAAGCAGCAAACTTCTCCCTATTTTCCCTGGAGGGAGAAGTCACTTCTCCCTTAATTTCTGGGCCAGCTTGGACCCTAAGGTTACAGTTCACTAAATATCAGCAGAGATACGCCCCAATGAAATTTTTTAGAATTTTTTTTTTTGTAATTCCACTTACAGTTTATATCCAGAGCACTGAATTATGCAGGAGCCAGTTTATGTGCTACATCTTATTTCTTGCCACTGGCGTATAATGCCCCGCTTGGCGGAGCTCTTGTTTAACCTAGAACCCTTTTGTGTTTGAAATGCATTTCTGATTGGTGAATTTCTAGTTACCTGGCTAATCTGTGCTGTCAGTGGTTGCATACTGTTTTAGAATGTCTTCATGGACAAATGCTGCTTTAGTACGTCATAGGACAGTGAAGCCCCAGTTGGAATCCATCAGATTCATAAATATAGTGCTTTTGTAACATGTCATAGAGCTGAAACAAGTAATTTTACAAATGTTTTATGACAGCTACTGGAAATGCAAGGAAATAAAATGGAGGCACCCTTCAACAATTAAGCTTGTTTTGATATTTATTTTTGTACTTTGTTTTGAAAATTTTACTGTCAGATTGTATTGATGGAGATTTTATATGAATTCTTCCTTTTGACACACTTTGTGATTTCCTGTTTCCATCCAGGCAGTCACTAAGGCCCTTCTGAAAAGGGATCTTCTCTAAAATGAAAGAATTTGCTCCCAAGGCAAACAAATTCTTAAGAGAGAGTAACAATATACTGATATATCAGTAAACTGCAGTACCATTTGTCTGATATGGTATATTGGTCTGTATCTGTATATCTTTGTACCAACCAAAGAGGTCTGGCTTTTATACAACTTCCTTTAAAAACTAATCACATAACACAAAAAATAGACTGCCCACCTTCTTGCCAATCAGCTTTTTGACAAGTTATTGTATATGAAGCAGTCGACCTGGTATATGTGCTTTAAACAAGATGGCCAGCGAGGCTTGCTGAGAAAGTTTAGTGAAGAACTCAAGGGCAAACGACTTGTTTGGGACTTTTTAAACCTAAACAAAATGGTGAACATGCCTGCTGCTGAATTGAAATGTGTATTTGATGTCAAAGTTTGAAAAATAAAGTTTCTGTTGTTGTTCATGTATGATTCATTGTCTAAGAGGTCCTTTTACTAGACTTTGTTTAGTACTCAAAACATATTCAATATGTATATATGCCAATATGCATTTGCTGTATCGCATTATATCAGAAGAGGGCAAAACACTTTGGACAGAATTGCCTCACCTGAAATGTATCCATTCGGTTTAACCATTGTCAAGCTGAATAAATTAAGATGCCACACCCATTTTCAATTTTCAGCCAATCAGATTACTTGATCCAGGTTGTTGATACAAAGTCACATACTTATTGGCAAACAGTGCAGATCCAGATCAGTTGGCCCTTCTTCAGAAGTCAACTGATCTGGAGCTACACTGTTTGCAAAGGCACAGTATATCCAGGTTCAGCATGACCAGGGTCAAGACAGATTTTTGGCATTTAGGCTATTTTATGTCATCAGTTATTCCATGTTTTTAGTGATTTGAGGGTGTATGAAACACTGACCAGATAGCAACAAGCAGTTCCCATATTAGCCTGGTCAACCTGTCTGCTGCACGTACATACATTAACCCTTGTCATGCTGAATATTTTAAGATGCCACGCCCACTTCTAACTGTAAGCTAATCAGATTACATGATCCAGATTGTTGATACAAAGTCATATATTAAATGTTAAACAGTGCAGATCCAGATCAGTTGGCTTCTTTAGAAGCCAACTGATCTGGGTCTACACTGTTTGCATAGGCAGGGTATATACGGGTTCAGCAGGACAAAGATTAACAAAACTCCAGAGGGGCCATTTATTGTATTGTGTTAGTACCAATCAGCTAATGCATCTACTGTAATTGAAGACTGCAGGACTGCTAATGCTGAGGTGGTAATTATTGAAGAAATCAATTTTGCACTGACCACCCAATAATTGCTGACTGGCAGACTAATGCACATTAACACTTGCAAGCTGTGGGCAGATTCAGCATATGACAAACTGATGATATTTTTTTCTTATTTTTCCTAGAAAATTGGATATGACACTTCATGCAAATTGTCTCTAGGAGACAATTTGCATGAAGTGTCTTATCAAATTTTATAGGAAAAATAAGAAAAATATTTCAAAATGTCGTCTGCTGAAATTTTTACCCAGTATGCAAAGCCTTAAACATAAAGAAGCCTGTTACTGCACATGCATATTGCACTGGAGCCTCTGTATAAGATGGTTCATTACAAGAAAATTCATTATAAGATGGTTCATTACAAGAAAATGCATTATAAGATGGTTCATTACAAGAAAATGCATTATAAGATGGTTCATTAGAAGAAAATTCATTATAAGATGGTTCATTACACGACAAATCTTTATAAGATGGTTCATTACAAGACAATTCATTATAAGATGGTTCATTAGAAGAAAATTCATTATAAGATGGTTCATTACACGACAAATCTTTATAAGATGGTTCATTACAAGACATTTCATTATAAGATGGTTCATTAGAAGAAAATTCATTATAAGATGGTTCATTACACGACAAATCTTTATAAGATGGTTCATTACAAGACAATTCATTATAAGATGGTTCATTAGAAGAAAATTCATTATAAGATGGTTCATTACACGACAAATCTTTATAAGATGGCTCATTACAAGACAATTCATTATAAGATGATTCATTACAAGTGAATTTATCACAAGATGGTTTCAGATGAAAAAATAAAAGTGGAGTTTAGTGGACACCAATAATTTCAAACAACAATGCATAGATTATATCAGAAAATAACCTTTTATGGTCATTTTTGCATATAATCTGTAGGTTTTGTTTGGATACAACACGGTTAGCTAGCTAACATGTTTTTTTTTTTTTTTTGCTTTGGATCCCAGCAATAGTCTTATAAAGAGGTTGTGATGTACTTAGCCTGTACATCTGATACACTGAAAATGCTATGGCAACACCCTGTATGAGAGCTGGTTACAAAAATTGACACATGGCAATCTGGTTTCATAAATACTTCTGGCAGTAGAAGGGCAATATTGTCAATATGTGACTGGGACATAAAACCTCAACAAAACAAGCAAAACTCTCTTCTAATGATAGACTGATGACTGTACACTGGTATTTAAAAAAACAAACAAACTATACTTCTGGCAATAATACAGCAACATTGCCAGTCTATAATCCTTATCTGGCAATAAAGCCGAGGTCAGCAACATTCTTTCGTGGAGATTGATCATGAAATATTTTCTACGGTCATTCTCTCCCTTCCGCTGATTCAAGAAGGGCAGTTGTCAGTTTCTGGCGAAAGAATATGCACAATACTGGTTAACCGCTTAGAGGACTAAGCCTGCCCAGTAAATGTGTGGTTAGGTAAACTGACCACGCTCGACATGACCCTATTGGGTTGACTGGGCCGTAAAACCTCAACACAAACAAATCTGGCAATAAACTGGTAATAAACTGACTTCACACTGGTGATTACCCAATCTTTGGACTTGTCAGTTTTGATGCAAAAGGGCAATCAGATATGCCAAGAATATTATTATGAGACCATGTTTATTTCCTAAATTATGTACTTGTTACTGGTGTAAATAAAAATTTGTCAGGATACCTGGAAACAGTGCTCTAGACAAGCCATATTTTGGATGGGGTGATGGTCCGACTCAGGAGAGGTAAGGGTGAGTAGTGGGGTGGGATGGGGATAAGCCAAAGCAGGTTGTGGGTACTTATCAAAATTGCATTGCTGAGGTGATTCTGATATGTCAGTACCGTAACATATGTTTTGGTGGAGAAATGAGGACATCCAAGTTTTTACCCAGCTTTCATAAATATAATAAGAGATTTTCTTTCATCTGGTTTTTCTCTTATCTACAGCTCCATCAGGTCCTGTAAGGTTTCCATGGCTTCCTGTTTTATGGCTTTATGATTAAATGTTTTATTCCCCACACATCATAACATTTCTGTTTTTCTGAAGCAAAAACAGCATTTAACCTTTTACTCTCTGGGCTAAATCAGCAGATGATGAATTGATGATAATTTTTTGTATTTTTCCCAGTAAACACGATTTAACATTTCATACAAATGGTGGAGACCATTTGCATGATATGTCAAAACCTGTTTTCGGGGGAAAAAATAAGAAAAAAAATAGTTCAAATTGTCATCTGCTGAAATTTTTACCCAGAGTGCTAAGCGTTAATTATTGAATCATTGATGTTTATGGCTTCAGATCAAGATAATACTTTCTACCCTATAGCAGGCTTTACCACAAGAAATTGGATCATGCTATATGAACAGTGAATACTCAGAACAGTGATCAGAATGATGTGGCCTAATGTTGGCTTTCAGTTCTGTGAAGTCAAAATGTTTAATTAATTTAAATAGAGTGAATAGTGAATGCCCTAGCTGGACTGCACAGTTGCACTGACTAATTGGGGCCCGTGCTATTTGTAAATGGCACAGCATGGACTGTTGTGATGTTGCTGCTTATATTGTCTCTGTGGATTATGCTACCATAGTTGGTGTAGCTATTCAAACATCTTTAATATCTACCGTCCTTGCCCTAAAATCTGAAGAAATCCATTGGACACATGGGAATGTATCTAAAGGCTTCTAACGGAATAGCAAACAGTGTAGACCCTGATCAAACTGCTCCTTAGGAACAGTTTGATCAGGATCTACACTGTTTGCTCAGGGACTTCTATCCGAGTATTTGAGATTAATATGTTAAATGGCATGACTTGGACTGTCATCACGACGCAGCTTATACTGCCTCAGTGAGTGAATTATGCTTTCTATGATGATGGTAGATAAGGAGATTTTTTATTAAACCAGCAGTATTGATTAACCCTCAAAGTGCCAATCACAATAACAGCCGTCGAGGTTTTGAAATTTTTTTTTTCAGAGAAAATAAGACTTGACATTTCATATGAATCATCTGCCAATTCACATGAAATGTTAAGTCTTATTTTCTCTAAAAAATAATAAAAACAAATTAGACTGTTATCTGCAACAATTTTGTTCAGTGCTTTAAAGGTTAATTCCTTATTTCTCCATGAAAACATAAACATCTTGTTGGAATCATTGCACTGAAATAATTGAGATGAGACCTAGCGGTGTATGTTTTCATGGAAAAATATAAAAAAAAATGTTTTTTTCTGGACCTAGATAGTCTTATCTGAAGCACTGGACTTAACCCATCTATATATGTATGTTTTTTTTTTTATTCGTATATTCTTGTTACCAGGTTACTTTATAATCTCCTAGTTTCCAAAATTGCTAAAATGGATCTGCTTTGTTGAATAAAATGGCCACAAGAGCTATAAATAGAAAAATCTTTAAACAACATCTGCTCCTAGGCCATTTGCCCAATTTCAAAACCAATTCCACAGAAATGTTCTTCTGTATGTTCCTTTCCACAATTGTTCAAATGGTTCTGCTGGCCTCTGAGAGCTAAAACTAGAAAAATCTTTAAACAACATCTCATAAGCCAGTAGCCCAATTAAAAAAAAAAAAATCTTAATAATGTTCCTCTTGTGCTCTATCTACTAAAATTGCTAAAATGGTTCTGCTCCACTGATCAATACCACGAGAGCTAAAATAGAAATATCTTTAAACAGCATCTCCTCCTAGGCCAGTTGCCCCATTGCCCGATTTCAAAATAATTTCACAGAAATGTTCTCTTATGCCCCTTTACCAAAATTGCTAAAATGGTTCCGCTCTGCTGATCAATACAACTGCCAAAGGTAAAAATAGAAAAATCTTTTAACAACATCTCTTAGGCCAGTTGCCCAATTTTAAAATATTTTCATAGAAATTTTCCTCTTAAGCTCCTTCACCAAAATTACTCATATGTTTCCACTCCAATGAATATGATAGCCTCCAGAGCTAAAAATAGAAAAAAAAAAAAAAACAACAACAAAAACATCTTTAGTCCATATCTCCTCTTGAACTAGTGACCCCATTGCTTCTACAAGCTGTGTAACATCTTGAGCTCAGGTGAGCCATCCAAGGCCTCATGACTCTTGTTTTGTTATTTTACCATAAAAAAATATTGTGTTGGTTAATATGCTTTAGAAATTACCTGATTCTGGATTTTGATACAAATTCACATACTTAATGACAAACATTGCAGATCCAGATCAGTTGGCTTCTTCAGAAGCCAACTGATCTGGATCTACACTGTTGGCAAAGGCAGGGTATATCCGGATTCATCAGGACAATGGTTAAGGGTTAATAAATTCTCATAAGAGATTTTTTTTCCTGTTATTTATTTATGAACTCATTTGTTTGATTGATGTGGTAAAAATAGTGTGAGAAAGGAAACACTGTATCTTCTTCCTTGGTTTGTGTATGTCCGGTTATAGCTCTGGATAAGGGCAGATAGTTTTGTTTTTTTTTAGTTTTTTTTTCTCCATTTTTTCTTATTTTTCTTCCACAAAAATGTGTTTTAAGTACCCATTAGAAATACTTTAGCAAGGAGATTCTTAATAAATACCCACAACAAATATCTTCATTAAGAATTAAGAAAAAACATCAATAGTTTTTCATTGGTCTAGATAAGAGTGGGTGTTAGGTAAATATTTTTCTCATTTCTCCATGAAAACATATGTTGTGGGTCCTCATTAGAAGTGCCTCACTGAGGCACTTCTAATGAGTACCCTTAACATATGTTTTTGTGGAGAAATAAGAAAAATATTTATACTTTTGGATTGAAAAAAAAAGCATCTTATTAAGAGCTATGGTGTTTGCTAACAAACCCATATTATCTAGAGCTGTGTTGTCCTGTTTGGCTATGACTTCAATGATTAAACATCTTTCTTAATGCTCAGCATGCTGGGTAAAAATTACAGCAGAGGGCATTTAGAAATAATTTCCTGTTTTTTTTTCCCAGAAAACAGACAATTTGACATTTCATGCAAACTAGATATCATCTGAAAATTTTACCCAGCATGCTAATTTAAGCATTTAAACACTTATTCATTTGAACTGCATCATTGGAAAAGGAGACTTCTTTGAATACAAACTTCAAGATTGTATCTGCAGAGTTTGATAAGGACCTTCTTTTTTCATATGCATATTCTACAGAACTCAATGATTCTGTAAGTGTACGTGAGAAGCCCTGGTCGATCTTATTTTTCGTGGAAGCCTGGACTGATGGATACCTTGATGTTCACACCATTTGTTGTGGCACATTGTTTTTAACCCATTGTATACTGAATAGACTCTCCCACACTCTATGTTGGAAGAATCCACTTTCAATTTTAGGTACACCTGGCTATTAGATTTACATATTCCTAGAGAAAAAAGGCTAAAGTATTTGCAAACAGTGAAGACCCGACTAGTATGGGTTAACAACTTTGATTTGAGCTTGGTTTTAGTGTTTTAGATGGATGCAGGATAGTTTTACATCAGACTGTTTGATTTTTTGCAAAACACTTATTTATTAGACTGCTTGTAATGTTAAACTTTCTCAGTAGTTGCAGGATTGTTTTTTGTCATTTTATTATTCTGAAAACACATTTCGGTAAGTTCAACTTATTTCTGGTTAGCTCACCTGAGCCCAAGGCTCACTGGTGAGCTTATAGTACAACAAGCCTTTGTTGTCGTCATCTATCCACTGTAGTCTGTCGTCTGTAGTCTGTCGTCTGTCATTTTCAAACATCTTCTCTGAAACCACTGGGCGGACTAAAATTCAAAACAATTATAAATGTTTAAAGGTCAGTTTTATATGTAGTCTAGTTTGAGGCATTTATTATGGAATGGGATTATATTTTGTAACTTGTCTTGATACTAAGCACACACAGTGTCTTCATTCTTGTATGACTGCAAAAAGTGCCCTACCTGGCACCCTCTGCCCTCAAATCCTAAATGGCTTGGGTCATTTTTAGCAGTAATACAGCTTTCACCCATTTAAGCCTTGTGTCCCTTTAAAAGGGACATTGACAAACAGTGTAGACCCAGATCAGATGGCGCAGAATGTGGCATCTGATCAGGGTCCACACTGTTTGCATTAAGTTCAGAAATTGCTATAAAACATGACAATAATAAAAACAAACCAGGCACCCCTTATATAGGAAATGGACCTGTCTAAAGGCTTAAGGTAGAAGAGTCCACTCAGCATAAATGGGTTACTTATAAATTAAACTTACTCTAGAGTTATTTACCCTATATAATATTTGTACATTTTATCCCTCTTTACCATACTTAGCCTGAACAAAAAAATCTATTTCACTTCGTGTTGATGTGTCTTTAAGCTTCTGGATGATTGGCAAACAATGTACACCCTGGTCAGACTCCATATTCTGCAACATCTGATCTGGGTTTGCTTATCCCTGTCTTAGTTTGAATATTTAAAATAAATATATATATAAAAAACAAACAAGGGAAGCAGTGCCTACACTCAAAGAAGAAATTGGAAGCTGTTGAACTTCTCCAGTTTTGATTCAGTTCATTACTCTGTAATGAGTCGTATTATTATAGAAGCAAAGCATTATATCGAGGTGACTGATTTCATTGCTAGATATTCTTGATTTTCTGGGTTCTAACAAAATGGATTGTTGTCTTTTCTGTTCTATTCCTGGAACTTGTTGATCTTGTCTGTTTGATTAGGTTAGGGAGGAATAGATTTCCTAAACTTGTCAGCTACACGGGACTTCATTAATAAAATGTCTGCTTAATTTGATTGAAGCTAGAATGTAAGGGTTAAGGTGCTTAGAAGATAATTTCAGCCTTTTTTCACTTATTCTGCTGAATTCAGGACTTTGTTCACATTTAGGACTTTTTAAGGAGTTTTTTATGATAATTCTGGGATACCATAATAACCCTTAGTATGGGTACATATTTAGGCTTTTACAAATAGTGGAGACCCAGATCAGATGCTGCAGAATGCAGCATCAGATCAGGGTCTAGATTGTTTGCCATACATACAGCAATATTTTAGACACAACGACAGGTATTGGGATGGACTATTTCAAATTTAAGGACAAGTATGGTAAGTAGATAAGGTGTCCCAATACCTAGGGTAAATATGGCAATTTTCTCAATTTCTCCATAAAATGTGTTGTGTGTACTCATTATAAGCACCTTACCTCTATAAAAACATATATTGTGGGTACTCATTAAGCCTTTCTCCATAAAAAAACATGTTGTGGGTACTCATTAGAAATGCCTTGCTGAGGTGCTTCAGATGAGTACCTACAACATATTTTTTTGAGAAATTGAGAAAATTTTCTCAGAATTTGAACCCACAACAAATACTCCATAAAAACATGTTGTGGGTACTTATCATATGTGCCTCACTGATGTGCTACTGATGAGTACCCACAATATACATTTTTACCGAGAAATAAGAATAATTATCCCAGAATTATCACCAAGAACTCCTTAACCCTGGTCCTGCTTGACCCAGATATGCCCTGCCTTTACAGTCACTGTAGGTCCAGATCAGTTGGCTTCTGAAGAAGATCTGCACTGTTTATCATTAAGTAATTTGAATGTGAATTTGTATCAACAACCTGGATCAAGTAATCTGATTGGCTGAAAATTAGAAGTGGGTGTGGCATCTTGATTTATGCACTACAGTAAGTAGTGAAGGTGTCCCAGTATTTTGCAGTAGCGACATATTGCCCATTGTCATCATATTTTGCTCAGTATTCAGAGATAGCTTTTGTCATTTTTTGGGTTGATTGTTTACAATCGAGCCATAGTATAGTAAACCAAAATTTCCTTAACCCTTGTCCTGCTGAATAAATTAAGATGCCACGCCCACTTCTAATTTTTAGCCAATGAGGTTACTTGATTCAGATTGTTGTTATAAATTTGCATACTTGATGGCAAACAGTGCAGATCCAGATCAGTTGGCTTCGTCAGAAGCCAACTGATCTGGATCTACACTGTTTGTAAAACAGGGTATATCCGGGTTCAGCAGGACAAGGGTTAAGATTGGTGTCCATTATTGACCAATGAAATCAAACCACACATTTGTACAAAATCCAGATAAAGGTTATTTGTAGCCACACTACCGTATTTACCCTAAGTATTCGGACACCTCAACTCCTTACCATATATGTTCTAAAATTTGAACCAGTACAATTCACTACGCGATGTTGTGTCTAAAAATTGCTGGATGAGTAGCAAACAGTGTAGACCCAGATGAGACGCCGCGTTCTGCGTCTCATCTGGGTCTATACTGTTTGCCCGGGCCTGTCTGTCCGAATATTTATGGTAAATACGGTAGTCTTGTTGCTATGATGTCAGTCAGTGCCATGTAAAGAGGGTTATCTGTAAAACCTGGACTAGGACGTTGGCATACAGTGCAGACCCAGATCAGACACCACAGAATGCGGTGTCTGATCAGAGTCTGCAATGTATGTTTAAATCACAGGAAGTTAAGGATAAATGAAATAGTTTTAAGCCTGTTCTGGACAATTTTCCCAGCCTACACTCTGTCTGACAATTGACCCACCAGTTCGTTCAGTGTTTTGATTGCACCATGCAGTCATTGGAATTGCTTGGAACAAAAATTACCCTAAATTGTCACAACAAAATATCAGCATATCTGGAGCTATAAGTAGGATTACAGTTTACCATATTAACTCTAAGTATTCATACACGTAATGTATTTCCTAACATACGAGGGATGTTCGAAATGAATTGCTTATTTCTATCTGGAGATTTCAAATTTCAAGTTAGCCCAAAAGTACTCATTTCATGCCCTCGAAGTACTCCCCATGGCTAGAAATGTAAAGTTTCAGCCGATGTATCCACTTCTTCAAGGCGTCACGGTATGCTGATTTGGGCACAGTAATAAGGTACTGATGAATGGCAGATCCAAGTGCCTGTCGGGACTGGTATTTCCACCCAGCAAGGAATGCTTTCAATTTCGGAAACAAAAAGAAATCACATGGGGCAAGGTCTGGGGAATACGGGGGTGGGGGGGGGGGGGGGAGGGGGGGGGTGAGCAAAACAGTTACTTTTTCTTTCTTCAAAAATGCCGTAACTATTGCGGAGGTATGAGCTGGGGCATTGTCATGTAGAAGACGGACATGTTTAAAACCAGTGGCAGGGCGTCGTTTCTGATAATACTTTTTCAGTTTCTTCAGTACTAAGTCTTTGTAGTACTTTCTGGTGATGCTTTTGCCCTTTTTCACTGGCACTTTTATTGCGACTCCTTCACCAGAGAAGAAGATTGCATACAAAACCTTCTTTGTACTCAAAGAACATTTGACAATTATTGGGCGTTTGCTGTGTTTAGTGGCCCAGATCTTATTGCTAACCTTTCTGACGGGCTCAAAATAATAGACCCAGGTTTTATCGCCTGTGACGACATTGGCAAACTGCTTTTTGTCATATTTTGGAAACATTTGAAGCAGCTTTTTGGCCACTTTAACCCGTTGTCTCTTTTGCTCGTCAGTCAACAGATGTGGCACCAATCTAGCAGAAATCTTTCTGACTTTCAAATGCTTCTTCAAAATAAGGTGAACTGTTGATAGTGATATGCCTACCTTTCGTGCAATATCACGAACTGTAAATCTGGCATCTCCTTCAATGATTTCCTTTATTTTGGAAACGATTTCTTTACGAGATGCAGATTTTGGCCTACCTGATTTCGGTGCATTTTTGATGGACTCTACACCAGACTCATATTTCTTTTTCCACCGCCGAACTGTGTCATAAGACACACAAGAAGGTCCAAAAGCAGTAGAAATTTCAGTCATCAGCTTCTTCAAAGAACAACCAAGTTTTGAGCGAGCTTTGATGTAAGCCCGTAGTTCATCTTTTTTGTCGATGCTTCTACCAACCATTTTTACTGCAGTGGTCAATGACTGCAAAATGGCAAATTTTATGTCTTACACTTAGTCTAACATGTACATTGATATACCATTGTGTAGATATTGAATAGCCCTATACAGGTATGTATTGGTTTTTATCGTGCCCCACGTGGATATCGAGCTAGAGGACAATAAGCAATTCATTTCGAACATCCCTCGTACTTGTCCTAAAATTTTAACTCATCCATTTGCACTGTGTTTCCTTTATGCATGACAGGGCTAGTATAGATCCTTAAAAGTCCACATGTTGCTGCATTTAACACTTTGCATCCTGGATATAAATTTCAGCAGACACCATTTTGAAATATATTTCCTATTTTTCCTACAAAATAGGATCTGACACGTCATGAGACAATTTGCATGACATGACAGATCATATTATTTTCTAGGAAAAAATAAGAAAAATATCACCAATGTGTTTTTTTGCTGAACATGCCCGTATTGTGGTGTTAACCTAAATACTTGGAGAGGTGGGCTGGAGCAATTAGGCCCAGATCAATTCTAAGGAGCAGTTTTATCAAGGTCTGCAATGTTTCAATTCTGTAACTACATTTTAGGCACACCACTTGGGGCACCATGATGTTCAAACTTTGCAGGCCCCCATAGACTCGTGGATAGGAGAGTTGACTCTTAATCCATTAGGTTTCTCACCGCTGTGGTTTGAGCCTGCCTCGGTGGCTCAGTTGGATGCGCCGTCCGACTGGTAACCAGGAGGTCGCGGGTTCAGCCCCCGCCGAGGTCGGCAACATTCTTTCGTGGAGATTGATCATGAAATATTTTCTTCGGTCATTCTCTCCCTTCCGCAGATTCAAGAAGGGCAGTTGTCAGTTTCTGGCGAAAGAATGTGCACAATACTGGTTAACCGCTTAGAGGACTAAGCCTGCCCAGTAAACATGTGGTTAGGTAAACTGATCGCGCTTGACATGACCCCATTGGGTTGACTGGGCCATAAAACCTCAACACAAACAAACCGCTGTGGTTTGAGCCTCGCTTGGGTCACATGTGGGAAAGCCAAGTTCTGCTTAGGGATGATCAAGTGGTTTTTCCCCTGGTTCTACGGTTTTCGCCCACCTTTGATGAACGAACGGCTCAGTATAAGTGAAATACTCTTGAAAAGGCCGTAAAACCTAAATAAAAAAGAAATGATGTTCAAATTTTAGGAAAATTAGGGCAAGAAGCAACGGTGTCCCAATGTTTAGGGTAATTACAATATCTAGTTCAGACAGTGCAGAAACAGGCTGATCTATTAGTCTACATGTTTCACTTGTTTGATTAAGTATCTTTTTTCTTAACCCTTGTCCTGCTGAACCCGGATATACCCTGCCTTTGCAAACAGTGTAGATCCAGATCAGTTGGCTTCTGAAGAAGCCAACTGATCTGGATCTGCACTGTTTGCCATTAAGTATGTGAATTTATAGCAACAATCTGGATCAAGTAATCTGATTGGCTGAAAATTAGAAGTGGCCGTGGCATCTTAATTTATTCAGCAGAACAAGGGTTAACCCATCTCATATTTGTCATAAGTTCCAGGGGGATGGTCTGGTCTGTATTAAACAATTGAAGAAAAGTCGGAGACAGATTAACTGGTATTGTCAGCAGTGGGATTGTGCCTTCTATTCCTCTATAATTATACAGTCCTTGATAAAGGAGTTATAACTTGCCTTACCAATATTTTTGTCGTTGTTAATGCTGCATGCTGGGTAAAAATTTCAGCAGACAACATTTTGAAATATATTTCTTATTTTCCCCAGAAAATAGACATTGACATTCTATGCAAATTGTCTCCTTTGGAGACAATTTGCATGGAATGTCAAGGTCTATATTTCCTGGGAAAATAAGAAAAAAACATCAATTTGTCGTCTGCTGAATTTGCCTTGAGAGTGATAAAGTTCCAAGTAGACAGAATAATAGGAAAAAAATACTTGAATGAGACAGGGTTTTCCGTCATAAGTAGGTGTATATCAATATTGTTTCATATTTCCTTGTTGTGGGTACTCTTAGGAATTGCTTTAGAACTCACTAATACTGCCTCACTTCTAAGAGACCTTATGACACATGCAAATATATTGGATCGGCTTGATCATCCACGCTGTCTGATCATATAGCATACTGGACCCAGTTGTTCAAAGCATCGTTAGCTTAATGAGCTAGTTAGTGGTCAAAATATTAACTGTTCTAGTAAGAAGTACAATATCTAATTCACAGGTATTTGTCCTGAAATAATGTGAGTAGCAAAAGCTACTCACATTTTTTCAGCAAAAATATTAGCATGTATGCCATATTTAATGATCAAAGTTTTAACGATACGTTAACTAACGACATTATTAGTTTTGAACAACTGGGCCCTGGTCGTTAACATAATGTATGGACCTAAACATTCTATTAGCAAACAGCATAGGTTGATCAGATTGTGTTGACATGCAGGCTGATCTGGGTCACATGTGTCATGACATCATTTTCTATTTGAGGAGACTCATATTGTCTCTGTATTGGTACCCAAACAAACGTTTACACAAAATCAGGAAAAAACTTGGATAGTTCTCTTATTTAGAAGAAAAATATGTGGATATCTCTTATCTAAGATGAGTTGTGTGTGTTAAGAGAAGTTAATGAAGTTAAAAGCAAGATTTCGAATAGTTTAAGTTTGAAGATAAAAATACATATATTAATAAAATTTTCTTTTTTGATTTTGTTTAGAGATTTTCTTTGTTTATATATGAGAAGCTAGTTTGGATCTGAGTTCGTATGTTCCATAGTTTCATCTGAGTACTCTGCTAATGAGACAAAATTTCACCTGAGTACTCTGCTAATTAGACAAATTCCACCTGAGTACTCTATTTTTTAGACAAAATTTCACCTGAGTACTTTGTTAATTAGTCAGAATTCATACAAGTATGTACTCCGTTAAACCTTAAAGTGCTTATCACAGCTGCATCAGAAACAATTATTTTTTTTAGTTTTCAGAGAAAATAAGGCTTGACATTCCATGTGAATCATCTGCCATGCAGATGATTCACATGAAATGCCAAGTCTTATTTTCTCTGAAAAATAATAAAAAAAAATGAGAACGTTATCTACTACAATTTTGCTTAGCACTTAAAGAGTTAATTAGAAATCATCTGCATGCTCTGGTAATTATCTGGAGCTCTGACTGAAAACCAGTCTTTTCATTGGAAGTTCTTTTTTATAACATTGTTAGGAAATTGGACTTGAAAACTTGATTTACTGAAACCGTAAGATTGAAAAAAAAAACTCTGTTGGAAATAATGTGGCTGTACAGAAGAGTCAATCAGTATATGAAAAGTCTCATTAACCCCTTAAAGCGGTAAACATATATGTAGCAGATGACATTCTAAAATTGATTTTATTTTTTCAGAGAAAATAAGACTTGACATTTCATCTGAGTCATCTGCAATGCAGATGATTCGCATAAATTTCAAGCCTTATTCTGAAAGAAAAAACAACAAAAAAAAAAACAGCAACAACAAAAACCCAAAGCATCTTCTGCTGTGATAAGCACTTTAAGGGTTAAGACTGTGTCTTTTAATGTTTTAACATTTAATCTGCTTAAATAAAATACTGTAGCACAGCTTAGTCATTTGCATTTCCCTTATTTTTTCTGGAATAAAATAAGACATGAAACAGTTCCCCATTCTTGTTGTCATCTAAATTTTGTCAGGAGCATTAAAGATTAACTATTAAAGCATCAGCTTTAAATATTAGTGGGGGAAAAAGGACTCAACATGTCAAAACCTATAAGAAAACTCACAAATCTGTCATCTACTAAAGCACAAGTCTGTCATCTACTAAAGCATCTGCAGACGGCATTAGCAGATGACTTTTTAAAAAAATTTTGGAGGAAAAAAAATCTTGGCATTTCATGTCAAACACCTCCATAGATGATTCATATGAAATGTCAGATCCTATTTTCTACAAAAAATATGGATACTGTCACAAATCTGTGATCTGCTAGTGTCGTAATAAGCATTCTAAAGGTTATATTGGATTTCTTCCTCGGTACAAAGCAGTGTTTTTCAGTACTATAGTTGGAATATCTCTAGTTGGAGAGGTTTGGTTAAGGATGACGACTAGGCTCTTGTGATATTTGTTACTTCAGTTGGTTTGTCTTTCAAGTTTTGTAATGCTTCAATGATTAGTATTTGGAAAGAAGTTATTTTTGAGTATTTCTTTTTTGTTTCTTAGTTTGCTATAATAGGATTAACTTTGTAAGACACTTGAAATAAGAACTGACTTTTAAATGATTTTAATATATAACATTGGCTGAATTATAAAATTCAAAAGTAAACAGAGACGATGCATAAGTTTTATGGAAGTATTCGACTGGACAGCTCCAGTGACAGTTGTCATGTGTACAGTGCGTCTTTGTCGAGAATTGAGACACTAAATCACAGTTTTCAAGAATTGAGTGATGAAAGTACTGATGATGCATCAAACTCACACTATAGTGAGATGTCAACTGAAGGACCAATGTCCCTCGCCTCGAGCTTAAGTAGTCTTAGTTTGTTTCCGTATACTCACAGACGTAGAAATTCTTCTACATCATCAAACATTTCGTTTTCACATCCTTCGGGACCTCATGTAAAAGAAGTTTTATTTTACGGTTTCTGTGATCATGTTGGACAAGACTTGTGGAAAGATAATCCTGAGCAGGACAGGTTTAATACATTTTCGGTTTCGGAAGCGGATCTTACAAATGTGATAGGGTATTTGGAGAATCAAATTGAAGCTCACAAATGTAGATCACAAGACTCTGAGAGCTCGGACAATGTGAGGAACAGTGTTCAGGACAATATACAGACAGAAATTCCACCTAAAGTTACTTTTATTTTGGATACATACTGCCATATTTACATGTATAGGTAAGTGAAAATTGTTTTATATATGTAACATTTACATTATGAAAAAATTAGTTTCCAATATCACCATATGGACCATGTCAAGCGAAAAACTGCCTTAGAACATGTACAAAATACGTAGAATCAGGGCCCAATTGTTCAAAGCTAACGACGTTGTTAGTTAACGATTCGTTAAAATTTACATCAAGTGATATGCAAATATGCTGAAATTTTTTGCTGAAAAAATGTGAGTAGCTTTTGCAGTGCAAAAGCTACTCACATTTTTTCAGCAAAAAATATCAGTATATTGTATATTGAATCCACTAAAACAGTTAACGAAATGACCCTTAACGAGCTCGTTAAGCTAACGACGCTTTGAACAACTGGGTCCAGATCATCCAGCGCTTGTGCAATGAATCAGCTGGGTCTTTGCTCTTAATTTATACATTCTGTAGTATCCGATGATTCTTTTAGTGGTCAGTGAAGGCTCTGATCAGACTGCACAGATGCGCAAGCTGAACAGAGCCTTTGCTGTCTGCATATGTCTGAAGACATTTTCGTTTGGTTCAGCACATATCGTAGTTTCAGAAAAGCACTTTTTCAGCTGAAAAACACTGATAATTTTCTTATTTTTCACATGTACTCTTTAGAATTGTCCCACTGAGGTGCTTCTAATGAGTACCCACAACATATGCACTTCATGTGAAAAATACTGATGGTGAGCTCGCTGCTGCATGTGGCCTTTATGGCTTTTATGGTGAGCTCGCTATCACGTGGTCTTTGGCCACATGTGGCACAGGCCGAAGTCCTGCGCGAGCAAGCTCTATGATACAGCACACTTTTCGTTGCTGTCAAACCAAACCATAAATAGCATTTTGTTTGCAGTTTGTCGGGTTCTCAGTTGATGTGGCAGATCTATTTGTGTTTTTGCCGGGACCAATTGGAAAAATCTGGTTCCAGAATCCGGTACCGAAATTTTAACTGTATAGCTTGGGTCGTATACTTTGATTTTTTGGACGTTTTTTGGCTTTAGTATTATCCAATTATACCGTACCTGCAAAATGTGGTTTTTCAAAGCATAGTGCTTTGCAAGCGCGCGTATAGGCATTGCCTATGTTCATATTATTTTTCTTATTTCTCCATAAAAATATATGTTGTTGTATTCATTGTGAGGCACTTCCAATGAATACAGCAACATGCAATGGGGAGAAATAAGAAAATATTATGTAGATACCCCCTCTTATCTTGGAGCTATGCCATATTTATTGTTGTGCTTTCTTTAATAGCAATTGTGACATGGTGGTCAAGTTTACTTTCCATTTGCATTTCAGCATTTACATCTACCCTAACAGTACCCTCTGTGTTTTGATTTTCTAAACTCTTAGTTTTTATCTTTTTCAAGTTTGATTTTCGCGATAACTTTTTAAATATAAGATTTTAAGAGCCTTCCAAGATAAGAGTTATAGAGGAAGTTAGGCCCTGACATCTCCAAGAAGTTCCACATACATAGATGGAGATTTTCAAAAATATAAAATTCTGCAGATTTTCTGTCAGATTTTCAAAAATATAAAATTCTGCAGATTTTCTGTCGATGTTTGACATCCACATGCACTCTTGAGACAATGTAAACTATTAATTGCCAATCATCGCTTAATGCATGCTATTTAATTGCTATTTATTAGTATTCAGTCAGCCTTGGCTGTAAGTTTATAAATGGTTCAGGGTGTCCAAAGGTAAGGAGAGCGTTTAGTTTCCTGTTCTGTTCTTTGAGAGAAGTGGCATACTAAGATCATTTAAGAACCATCTCACCGAGACACCGCCATTGATACTATGGAGAAGGTGCGCTTTGATCTTGGGTTCTGACAGAGGTTGAGGTGTATCCCTAGATATTTGTTTTCTTGAGCTATGGGAAGAATTTCTTAGTGGCTCAAAAACAAGTTCGAATCATCCACGGTAAATGAGACAACTATGTTCGAGTCATTGAAGTTTTACTGTAGAGTAGACACTGACAAAGCTGTTTACTGTTTGTGCTTACATCTGTCTATTTAGATAGGGCAAATGTGATAGAGTTTTTGGTTGAAAAATCCTACTTGGATTCCCAAGTGTTTTGGATATTAGCCCTTCTCTTGCCCTGTCTTAGCAAACAGTGTAGATCCAGATCAGTTGGCTTCTGAAGAAGCCAACTGATCTGGATCTGCACTGTTTGTTATTAAATTTGTGAATTTCTATCAAAAACCACGATCAAGTAATCTGATTGGCTGGAAATTAGAAGTGGGCATAGCATCTTAATTTATTCAGCATGACAAGAGTTAGAATTTCTGAATTTTTGTTACTCTATTTACCGAGTATGCAGACACATCAGCTCTTTACCATACTTAAGAACAATTTACTGCCCAATGTTGTCTCTAAAAATTGCAGGACAAGTGACAAAGAGTGTAGACCCTGATGAGATGCCGCCTTCTGCGGCATCTCATGTAGGTGTACACTGTTTTCTTAGGCCTGTTTCTCTGAATACGCATGGTAAATACCATACTTGGAATCCCACGTATTTTGGATAAGAAAATTTCTGAACTTTTGTTACTTCAAAAATGAAGAAAATTTGTCTGATTGATGGTAAGAATAGCTTTCTGACAGGATTATAGTAGGACTTGCCAAGCATGTTGTGACACTTTAATTAAACCATGGCAGCTCTTGGCATCATATAATGCCGTCTGCTCAGAGATCATACTAGTTCTCGTCCATAAGATTCTGATTCACCAGCTAGAATCAAATCCCTCTAACAATCAGTCACACAGCCAGTCATTTGGTCTGTCAGTCAGTCAGTGTATTTCCATTTTTCAGCAGGCATGCTACTGCAAAAGAAATAAATGTCATATTTGGCCTAAATATTTGGATAGAGAAACCTTACCAAACAGTGTAGACCCAGATCAAACTTCGCTTGGCAAATTAAGTCATCACAATTTCAATATACCCTTGGGAAGCCAAATGGGCTGTTCAAATTTTAGATTAGTTTGGTAAAGAGTTTTAACCCTTAAAGTGCTATTCACAAACTATAGCAGATGACACTTTAGATACTTCTTATTTTTCAGAGAAAATAAGGTCTACCATTTCATGTGAATCGTCTGCCTAATCTTATTTTGTCTGAAAAATAATTAAAGATGTTGTCTACTATAATTTTGCTTAGCGCTTCAAGGGTAAAGTATGTAATGTACTGTAATAACCGTAAATATTGGGACAGACAGGTCTGAGTAAACAGAGTAGGCCCAGATCAGAGGTGGCAGAATGCAGCCTCTGATCAGGGCCTACACTATTTGCTACTCTTCCAGCAATATTTTGGACACAGCAGCAGGTATGAAAATAGACTTTTCCAAATTTTAGGACAAACATGGTAAGGAATTGAGATGTCCTAATACTTAGGGTAAATAAGGTAATTACACTTCTAAAAGTAAATCAATGTGGCCTTCATTCAGAATTTTAAGGAACCGTTTTGTGAGAGGGACCTACATACAGTGAAATTTTAAAATTTTAAGGCACAAGACACATTAACCCTTGCCATGCTGAATAAATTAAGATGCCACACCCTTTTCAAATTTTCAGCCAATCAGATATCAAGATTTTTGATATAAGTGCACATACTGAATGGCAAACAGTGTAGATCCAGATCAGTTGGCTTCTTCAGAAGCCAACTGATCTGGATCTACACTGTTTGCAAAGACAGAGTATATCCGGGTTCAGTAGGACAAGGGTTAAATTAAAGTATTTTGGATGAGGGTTAACAACAAAAATATTTATCCCATTTCCATCAAGTGGTCTTTTCTAACGCAACTTTTTGGACGAGTCTATTTCCAGTAGCAGGGTGTCTAGATAGTTTTTAGCTCACCGGGATTATATCCCTGGAGAGCTTATGTTGTCACCCATTTGTTGGTGTCAGCGTCTGTCAGCGTCAGCATCAAGGTCAGTGTTAGCACAATGTTCAAAGGTGAGCATATTTTTTTTTTAATTATTTAATGTACTCCTTTCATATTTGGCCTACACCTACCTTAGGGTGAGACCTTTCAGTAGCATACACCCGCATCCCCAAGTTGACCCTCTATGTAGGTCAAGTTCTGTTCACACTTTGTCATTTACACCCATGTTTAAGTTCTGTGTTTAAGTTTTGAAAAGTGTACATAACTGCTGAAGTATTCAAGATACCACTTTAATGTTTGGCCCACACCTACCATAAGGTAAGACCTTTCAATAGCACACACCCCTTCCTCTGTTTGACCTCTACCTAGGTAAGCTCAGGTCATACTTTGTCATTTAAGCTCATGTTCAAGTTCTGCGTTTAAATTTTGAAAATTGTATGTAACTGCTGAAGTATTCAAGATACCACTTTAATACTTAGCCCACACCTACCTTAGGGCAAGACCTTTCAATAGAACACATCCCTTCCTCAGTTTGACCTACCTAGTTCAAGGTCAGGTCATACTTTGTCATTTAAACCCATGTTCGCCGGCCTCGGTGGCTCAGTTGGATGCGCCGTCCGACTGGAGACCAGGAGGTCGCGGGTTCAACCCCCGCCGAGGTCAGCAACATTCTTTCGTGGAGATTGATCGTGAAATGTTTTCTACAGTCATTCTCTCCCTTCCGCTGTTTCAAGAAGGGCAGTTGTCAGTTTCTGGCGAAAGAATGTGCACAATACTGGTTAACCGCTTAGAGGACTAAGCCTGCCCAGTAAACGTGTGGTTAGGTAAACTGACCGCGCTCGACATGACCCCATTGGGTTGACTGGGCCGTAAAATCTCAACACAAACATAAACCCATGTTCAAGTTCTGCGTTTAAGTTTTGAAAAATGTACATAACTGCTGAAGTATTCAAGATACCACTTTAATACTTAGCCCGCACCTACCTTAGGGCAAGACCTTTCAATAGAACACACCCCTTCCTCAGTTTGACCTACCTAGGTCAAGGTCAGGTCATACTTTGTCATTTAAACCCACGTTCAAGTTCTGCGTTTTAGTTTTGAAAAGTGTACGTAACTGCTGAAGTATTCAAGATACCGCTTTAATATTTGGCCCATATCTACCTTTCAATAGCACAAACCCCTTCCTCAGTTTGACCTTCTGCCTAGGTCAAGGTCAGGTCGTACTTTTTCATTTACGGCTGTGTTTAAGTTTCGAAAAGTGCATGACTGCTTAAGTATGTAAGATATAGCTTTCATTTTTTGTCCACACCCAGTTTCCTGGGAGCTGCATTGTCTTCTGACAATTCTTGTTATTATGACTGTTTTATAGAAATTCCTGCATTTAATGCAAACAGTGTAGACCCTGATCTGCTATGTCTTATCTGGATCTGCACTGTTTGTCAATTACCCTTTTTGATGGGGTCTCCAGACTCAAATGAGTTGTCTGGATATTTCTTTATTACCACAAGCTGGTAGTTGAGAATGAAAGAAAGAATAGTGTCAGTAGGCAATAAATATTGACACTTCAGAAAGTAATAGCTCACTTGAGATAGTGAGAGCTACTTGGCCTTTCCACTGTGGTAGCAGTAGAATGGTAACAGGGGAAAACCTGTCTGACAATATTTCACAGGGGAAAACTTATATAAAATTAATTACTGTATTAACACTATATATTGGGACATTTTAACTACTTACCATACTTGTTGTAATATAAGAACAGGTCAGTTATGCAGTGTGTTGATGGGTATTAACCCAAGTCCTGGTGGACCTGGATATACCCTGCCTTTGCAAACAGTGTAGATCCAGATCAGTTGGCTTCTGAAGAAGCCAACTGATCTGGATCTGCACTGTTTGCCATTATTTATGCAAATTTATATCAACAATCTGGATCCAGTAATCTGATTGGCTGAAAATTAGAAGTGGGCATGGCATCTTAATTTATTCAGCATGACAAAGGTTAAAATTGCTGGATGAGTGGAAAAAAGTGTAGAGCCTGATCAGATGCCACCTTCTTCGGCATCCAATCAGGGTCTAGGCTGTTTGCTCAGGCCTGTCTGTCCCAATCTTAGGGTTATGGAGACGATTTGCATGGAATGTCAAAGCCCTTTCTTGGGAAAATGAGAAAAACATCATCACTTTGTTGTCTGCTAAATTTGCCCAGAGAGTGGTGAAGCTTAAGCCATATTACAAGACATGAGCTACAGAATCTCTTCACAATCTGGTTGTTTGTCCACTAACCCTTCAACCCATAAAGTACCGTAAAAAAATGTAGCAGACAAGATTCTGATTGTTGTAGAGAAAATAAGGCTAGACAGTTTATGGGAATTAATCGTCTGCTACTAGCAGACGATTAATTCCCATAAAATGTTGTCTTATTTCAACAGCCAATTCATATGCAGTATCAAGCTTTATTTTTTCTTAGACCCAGAATGCAGAATGTGACATCTGATTGGGATCTACACACATTCCTCTTTGTCCAGTGGTTTGTAGACACATTATCAAGTAGTAAATTTTACTTGTTCAAGTTTTAGGATGAGTATGACAAGTTAATTAACCCTTGTCCTGCTGAACCTGGATGTACCCTGCCTTTGAAAACAGTGTAGATCCAGATCAGTTGGCTTCTGAAGAAGCCAACTGATCTGGATCTGCACTGTTTGCCATTAAGTATTTGAATTAATATGAACAATCTGGATCAAGTGATCTGATTGGCTGAAAATTAGAAGTAGGGATGGCTTCTTAATTTATTCAGCATGACAAGGGTTAAAGTGTCCCAATACTTGGGGTAAATACAGTATTTGAGATTTACATGCACTGCTCCATATATACGGACAGCAAAGGCTGTCTGCAGACAGAATCATTGGAAACTATAGAATGTTTCGATGGAAAGCATATGCCAGGATGAAACTGCGCATGTGCAACATGATATTAGGGGGTGGTCGGGTGGTGCGAAGGTGCTGTGTATCTTACATCACTGGGGCGTCCAACTGATATTGGCTTACAGTTGGGCAAGGCCTGCTATCCTTGTAGTGGGTAAGGGTAGAGGGGGAATGTTTTTATTTCTTCTGTTTCTTCACTTTCATTCCTGTTCCTCTTTCTTCCCTGTCCCTCTCTTTCATCTCCTCTACTCTCTCTTCTATCTCTTTTCTCCCTTTCTCTGGGAGACGACACAAAATGACCCTCAAGGGTTGACGTGTCGTTAAACCCCAACACAATCAATCAAGCAACATGATATTAACCTGCACATTTTGCACATGCTCGAAGGTACTTTTTCACTTGACTTGGTCCATATGTCATTAGGTGAATATTCCTTTGATACTACACAAACTTGCTTTTTTTTTCCATTTTAATGATAGCTCTTGAAAAATCTGGTGTGCTTCCATTAATTAATTTAATAAACATTAATAAATACTCATAGCTGAGTTAAGAGGGATATGCCTATATTTTTCTTATTTCTCCAGGAAAACATGTTGTTGATACACATTAGAAGTGCCAGGGTGGGTTGCTTCTAATGAGTACCCACAACATATGTTTTCGTGGAGAAAATAAAAAAAAAAATCAGTACTTTTTGGTAGCCGGCCTCGGTGGCTCAGTTGGATGCGCCGTCCGACTGGAGACCAGGAGGTCGCGGGTTCAACCCCCGCCGAGGTCGGCAACATTCTTTCGTGGAGATTGATCATAAAATATTTTCTACGGTCATTCTCTCCCTTCCACTGATTCAAGAAGGGCAGTTGTCAGTTTCTGGCAAAAGAATGTGCACAATACTGGTTAACCGCTTAGAGGACTAAGCCTGCCCAGTAAACGTGTGGTTAGGTGAACTGACCGAGCTCGACATGACCCCATTGGGTTGACTGGGCCGTAAAACCTCAACAGTACTTTTTGGTTGAAAAGAGTGCTTATCTGGAGCTTTCCAAACACTTATTAAACTTAAGTTGATAGGGAAAAGAAATAAGACAAAAATGTTAGATACAGAATACACAAAGAAATGTTTTTATGTCTCTCCTTCTTCAAAATGCTCTAATGAAGTATGTCACTCAGAACAATGGAGTAGTAAGTGGTTAGTATTTGTTGGTGCCTTTTAGTCTAAGAATTTGAAAGTTGTGAATTGAAAGTGGGGATAAGGTAGATTGAGAGTGCTCTCGTGCCGGGAGGTTAGGCCAGATTGTACCAGACACTTTAATCCTTATCCTGCTGAACCTGGATATACCCTGCCTTTGCAAACAGTGTAGATCCAGATCAGTTGGCTTCTGAAGAAGCCAACTGATCTGGGAATGCACTGTTTGCCTTTAAGTATGTGAATTTATATCAACCTTGATCAAGTAACCTGATTGGCTGAAACTCAGAAGTTGATGGCTTATTGATTTATTAAGCAGGACAAGGGTTAATGAAAAGTGATTCCAATATGCCTTCATTTAGCACAGCATTATACGGATTGGTCAGACCAGTGTCAGTGTAGTGTAACTGGCTAGAATGTCATTTTACCTGTCTGGAGCATGATAAATGATATGATTTTTATTGTATCATTGAATTAATGTTGCCAACATTAATTAAGAGATAGGAGAAAAAATCATTTCATTTTTGATCCAGTTCAAGAATGAGAGACTGATTGAAATTTTATGAGCTTTCAGGTACCTCATTTTATGATTGTATAAATACCATATATCAATATACTAAACCTTTCTTGGATAATAAAATGTCTATTTTTGAGGAAAATGGAGCCTTTAAACCCAAATAAAACAAACAACATGCTTTTAGAAAAAAAAAATCCCGTATGTGACGAACAAACTCTGATCTGAGGTTACCATACCTAACATTTGTACATGAACAGTCATGCCTTAATGAACAGTGTAGATCTTGCTCATACTGCTCTTAAAAGCTGGCCTCGGTAGCTCAGTTAGATGTGCGTCTGACTGGTAAACAGGAGGTTGCGGGTGCAACCCTCGCCGGGTTGGCAACATTCTTTAGTTGAGATTTGATCGTGAAATATTTTCTACAGACATTCTCTCCCTTCCGCTGATTCAAGATGGGCAGCTGTCAGTTTCTGGCGAAAGAATGTGCACAATACAGGTTAACCACTTAGAGGTCTAAGCCTGCCCAGTAAAAATGTGGTTAGGTGAACTGACCACGCTTAACATCCCATTGGGTTGACTAGGCAGTAAAACCTCAACACAAATAAACTGCTCCTAAAATTTGACCTGGGTCTTCTTATGGTTAAAGTGTAGATGAAATGAATAAAACAAATGAACATTTTTTTATGGAAGACTGAATTATTTTTATGAAACTTGCAAAGGTGTCGTGTATCGTATGTTACTGGGGTGTCCAACTGATATTGGCTTATAGTTGGGCAAGGCCTGCTATCCTTGTAGCAGGTAAGGGTAGAGGGGGAATGTTTTTATTTCTTGGGTTTCTTCACTTTAATTTCTGTTTCTCTTTCTTCCCTGTCCCTCTCTTTCATCTCTTTTACTATCCCTTTTATCTCTTTTCTCCCTTTCTCTGAGAGACAACAAAAAATGACCCACAAGGGTTAACGTGTTGTGTAACCCCCAACACAATCGATCAAAGATCTTGATTCTTCAGGGATTTTATTAACTTACATAGCTACTATATTTACCCTTAGTATTTGGACAAACAGGCCCAAGCATAGAGTGTAGATGCTGATCAGATGCCACAGACTGCGACTTCTAATCAAGGTCTACACTGTTTGCCACTCATCCAGCAGTATTATAGACACATTCAAAAGTAGTCAGATGGACTTACTCAAGTTTTAGGAAATGCAGGTATGGAGTTAAGGTGTCCAAATACTTAGGGTAAATACGGTACTTTAGAAGAAAAATTGGGGGAAAAAATGCTTAGGCAGTCAGTTTTGCAGTTTAGGCTAGTTTAATTCCTTTAAAGGAAATGAGATTAAATTAGAAACTTAACAGATCAATATTGATAAAATAGCATTTTGTTGTGCCCCGCATGGCAAATTGAAACTGCCACAGTTTGAAATGAATTACAATTTGAAAAGAGTAAAAACCTAGGATTCAGTGAGGATATTATCTTGCTGTCGGAAACTCTGTGGCAATTTCTTCCTTCCTAGGAATCAGATTTGAGTGGAGTCCAAGAAAACCAGTGTTACACCACATGCATGTATGAACACAGCCACAGACCAGTCTGTGAAGTATCAGTGCAGTCTGGTCAAGATTACAGTCCCTAGTTTTAATCTTTTGGAATTTATGGAGAACAAAGACGACCATGACCAGACTGCCTAAATGTGCAGGCTGATATGCCAGTCTTTAGCATTCAAATACTTTACTGTAAATTTCCCCAAGTTAGAACATTATAAAAATTGATTCCTAGCAATATCTAGTTGTGGATGAGTCATTTGTCTATGTCGTTGTTATTCTGCATTTGGTCTTGTGCAGTTTTTATAGTTCAAATGCACTCTTGAATGTAGACCAAAGTTTATTGATGTGTAAATGCCAGGGCAAAGTGCTTTACTTAAGTTTGTGAGTGATTTGCTGCGTTTACACATCAATAAAATCACTAAAATCATCACGAAAACATGCCTATATAATTTGGACCCCCTTAAACCCCACTTTTATAAAGTAAAACTGGGGTTTACAGGGGTAGACATTATTTTTCTTATTTCTGTTCAAAAACATAGATTGTGGGTACTTGTTAGAACTGCCTCAGTGAGGCGGTTCTAACGAGTACCCACAATCTATATTTTGATAAAAAATGTGAAAAATATCAGATTTTTTTATCTGAAAATTTTTATGTTTTTGGTGGTAAAATTTTAAGTTTATTTGAATAGGCATGTTTTCGTAATGCAAATTAATTTTTTTATAATTCCAACTTGGTCATGTTTACTTTGAAAACATATCAGCCTCAATTTAATAGCTTTTTTTAGAACTGTATGCAAAGAAAATATTTCTAAGATTCCTACTTGACGTTTTAAAAGTGTAAATGCTGTTCTGAATATGCCCTCAGCCATTGACCGATCAAATTGTGCTAATTAGCTAGCTCAGTTCCGAATTATATCTCCTTGAAAAAATATATGTTGTGGTGTTTTGGGTACACAATAGAATTCCCTGCCTTGATAGTTCGAAGTGATCATAAATCCAATTATTTCCACAATGTACATTTTCATTGAGAAAGAAAAAAAAATACCAAAACATTTGCAATTTTAAAGTCCATCATGGACCTCTTGTTTCTTCATAATTGTTCCACAAATATATAATACATAATATCAAGTGCATATATCACTCGATAATATATAACATTTTACAGTTTATTTACTACAAGTGGAAAATGTTCATGGCATTATGGCCAACAGGCCACTGCCTGTTTCTGAAATTTGTAACGTTACATTATTTTAGTGTCCACTCACAGCCCAAAGTTGTATTATAAAACCAAACTTAAATGACAGTCCGAGTGCAAGCTTTTTCAGTTTTTTAGCCTGAGCACATGATTTAGACTCACTGACACAGCCTTTTATCTAATTTTCTTTGGGCCAGTCAAATTGGTATAGCAACTATACTAAAAAACAACCAAATTTTGTATTTTCTTTGAGTCTTGTCACCCAAAACTCAGTTACCATATTAATCCGCCTATAAGACGGGGATTTTTCCCAAAAAAAAGCCCCCAAAAATCCAGACCCGTCTTATAATCGAGGTCTTTGGCCATATCGGTATTTTCGGCAAAGTCCGGTGGTGCCACGTGGTCACGGAAAATGCCGATCTTCGAAACAGGTAGAAGGATATAATGTTTACCTTCGTCCCTTGATAGAAAAAGCAGCAAGGTAATTTTTTAAGTGAAGTACCGAATTTTTCTGTGTATTACTCGCACCCGTGTATAACACGCACTGAATATTTGCTAAATAGTTTTGAAATAAAAAAAAAAGATGTTCCTATGTAAAACACAAAGAATTTATCCATGCATTATTTACTAAGTTACCAGATACTAAGTGTGTCAAATTTCACCAGGATTGAGTTGAAAATGGCCGAATTCGGAAGGTTTAGAGTAGAAACAGGCCGAATTTACGATAATGCTAACTGAATTTTCATTGTGCAGCTCTGTTACCATGGGCCTCAGGCAACTTGATGTAGTGTAGGCAGTTCTTTGCTTCCCCACTGCAGACGCTATGACAATAAAAATGTAGTTATTTCTTTTGTGTTCTCATAATTAACACCTTCTTTGTGTCACTTTGTGTCACTTTCTTAACTGAGATGTGAAATTATCAACTCAGTGCCTCAGGGCAATGCAAACAACAACTAAAGTCGACTAGTTGTCATTCTGACTGCCAATTAACCAATTAAGTGCACAGATGTATGCTGGTAGTTTTTTTTTTCTTTATCGTAAACATTGTTTATTTCAAACAATTTTTTTGGTAAGTTGGAAGAAAAGTTAAAAAAAAAAAAAAAAAGATAAACATATGGTAAGAAAATAAAAGATAAAATGCAAATGACCAATCTACCTACCTCAAAAGCCCAGTTGGCTTTGTTTATTATCAATAATTTTAATAATTTCAAAAAATTAAATACTTTTTTATTTTTTCAATGTATGATCGTTTGTGCCAATATTTATGTTCTACCAAATTTATTTCCTATTTTGAACTACAATAAATCAGTTGTGCAGGCTGATTTATTCAAGTTACGGTGTGAGACTTGTCAAAGTCCGGTAATCAATACAGATTCATATGCATATGCCTGTTTGAGTAGTTTCCCTTTGAAGAGATCACATGATCAGCAAAATAAAAAAGCGTAAACAAAAAGAGCATGGACATGAAAAGGATATCAAATTACTGCAAATCAGATGGAGTTGCTTGTTTTGAGCTGACAGAACCATGGTATGGGCGAGATAGGTATAAAAAATCATGAATATCTCATAGCAATCATTCTATTTCGCATTTTTACCGGGCGATCGTGAATGTCATGAGTTTTCGCGACCGATTATCTTGGCGATTTCTGTCCCGATTTTGGTGTTCCTATAAATAATACACATCGGATTTTTATAAACGTTTTCTGGGTAAATAAGGTGCGTGTTATACACAGTTAAATACGGTATGCATGCTTGTAAGTGGTGTTGGAAGTCTTTTTAATTGTACTTTAGGAATTTCTGAGTGGCAGGGAATATCTCCGACAGGCGACTTTTTTAACCTGTCTTATAATTAAGTAAAAGCAAAATCCTGCCTGGGAAGGGCCCAAAAACAGCCCCCGTCTTATAAACAAATCGTCTTATAGGCGGATTAATACGGTAATAGAATTATTTGGACAATATTGACCGTATTATCCTCTCTTATTAGAGTGTATTATTTTCACATAACCAATGAATGAATTATTTAGTTTGTATCTTTTGTAAGGAATGGACTTATTAATGCAAAGTTTAGCTTTAGTCACTTATTATAAATATTAGATGAAATGAAGGTCTGATCTTTTCCAAACCTCAAGAAGGCAAAACAATGGACGTATATATTTGGTTAGTACAAATCAAATTAATGCACGTCTGTTCACTGAATGTAAGACATTCATTCGTTGTGATAACTCAACTTGCTTTTTAGGAATGAGAAATTTACTCAATGAAAAACTTGAAACATTTTAATCAAACTAAAAATGAAATACAAATTTCACTGATTTAAAATGACATGTAAATTTTCCCTGTTACAGAAATAAGAATAATGTGAATACTTTTCTGTGGAAGACAAAACAGCCTTTCTAAAACTTAGTTTAATTCCCCAGGAAGACAGTTTACAAATATTTATAAAAATAAACTATGAATAAAAACTGAAAGCAGGAAATTTGTTGTCAGTTTATGTCTCTCCAGGAAGCCAGATAATATGCAATTTGGGTGAAAAAACATGCCTATTCAAATATACTGAAAATTTTACCACCAGAAAATGAAAATTTCAGGTAAAAAAAAAAATCTGATATTTGTCATATTTCTGCTCAAAACATAGATTGGGGGTACTCGTTAGAACTGCCTCAATGAGGTGGTTCTAATGAGTACCCACAAATCTAGGCAGTTCTAATGAGTACCCACAGTCTATGTTTTGAGCAGAAATCAGAAAAATAATATATACCTCTGTAAACCCCAGTTTTACAATAGAAAAGTGGGGTTAAAGGGGGTCAAAATTATATAGGCATGTTTTCATGATGATGCATGTAATTCATAGCTTTAAATAAAAAGGATATCCAGGCCATATATCATATCATATCATAATTGGATTTTCAATTAACGTGCAGGTACAGGGACAACATCCACACCAGTGGGCCCCCTTCCAGATAGCTGGCTTACTGCATGCATGGCAGATCTCCAGGTATGTCTGTCATGAGGGCTGATGGCCGAGAGCTTCCACTCTGCAATCCCTCTCAGTCATCTGTTTCCATGTCGTCTTGGGCCTCCCAGGCTCACACTTTCCATCAGCCTGTATGTCAAAGGCTGTCTTGACTGTACCATTGGAGCGTTCCATATGTCCATACAATGGGAGTCTTCTCTCATTCAGAATGAGGTCCAGATCTTCAGTGCCAAGCCACACAAGTAGCTCATTGGACCTGGTGGTGACAATGTCTTGCGGTCTGACATTGCAGATCTGTCTGATCATTGCCCTGTCATTTTGCTGCAGACGCTGGAGATTTGGCTTTGTCAATGGCCAAGTTTCGCTGGTATGGAGCATTGCGCTCCGCACACAAGAGCTATACACAAGGCCACATGTTTTGAAAGAGAGGTGGCATGAAGAGAGAACTGGTAGCAGATCCATGACTTCTTCCAGATGGTTTTCATACGTGTTGTGGTTGAAAATTCACAGCCACCTGCTGCTGAGAGCATGTCTCCTAGGTAGCAAAAGGAAGCTACCACCTCAAGCTTGTCAGGTCCGACCTGGACTTCCTTCTGTGGTCTGCCATCCAAGGGGCGTGCAGTTCCCTGGCACCGTGTACATCTGTAGTCAGGGTCTTTTTTCAAGCGCTTGAGCCCACTGCATTTCTTGTGCACCCAGTGCTTGCAGCCATTGCAGAAGATGCTGTTGCTGCCCATGGAAACTCGCCTGAACTCTGCAGGAGGTCCAGTTTTGTACCGCAGAACATGGTCTTTGTATTTCCTGCATTTACTCTCAATCCTTTCTTCTCCATTGCTTTTTTCCATGTCAAGAGCCTCCTGATACATTTCTCAAGGGATTCAGCGATGATAACAAGGTATCAGCATAGAGGTCTTCCCAGGGGACCCCAGAGCGGAACTCTCGTGATAAGACTTCAAGCACAATGATGAAGAGCAGTGGGCTGAGTACTGATCCTTGGTGATCACCAACCTTCACTTCAAACTCTTCACTGTACCCCTCACCAACACGGACACAGCTCCGCACATTTGCATACATCCCCTGTACCAGTCACACAATCCACTCCTCCAAGTTTTCTCAGCGCCCATCAGATGACCTCCCGAGGTACTTGATCAAACGCTTTCTCCAGGTCTACGAAAGCCATGTAGAGTCTCTTGTTGGCAGCTAGATACTTCTCTTGCAGCTGCCTGACAACAAAGATTGCGTCTGTAGTGCCTCTTCCTGGGAGGAAGCCAAACTGGGAATCGTCGATTACACCAACTGTCTGATGAGGCTGTCCACAATCCTCTCCAGGATTTTCATAACCTGCTCTGTCAGCTTGAGACCGTGGTAGTTGCTCTTTCTAATGTGTCCCCCTTTCCCTTGTAGAGGCAGACAATGAAACTCTGCTCCCAGTCAGAGGGGTACCTTGCCATCATGAATGATTGCAGCTGCGAGGTCACGGATCATGGAGGCACCCATGTCACCGGCTGCTCGTATCATCTCCACCACTATGCCTGATGGGCCCGGTGCTTTGCCAACCTTCATCTGTGAGACAGCCATCTTAACCATATCAGTGGTGATTGGGATGGGTGGGCCGTCCACTGGTGGTTGATAAGACAGGTGGTTTGGGTCCCAGCCAAACTCAACGTTGAGAAGCCTTTGGTAGTGCTCTAGCGAGGCCTTCTGCTTTGAGTCTTCGCTCATTGACATCTCTCCTGCATCATTCTTCACAGGTTTGTCACCAACAACATCAGTGTTCTCTCTTCTAAACTGGTTAGCAAGGCAGTAGACTTTTGAAAACTCAGGGTCAATATTCTCGTAGACCTTGTTGGCTTCTTGACGAGCATGGTGCACTGCATGTCTGGCATTTCGTTTAGCTGCATCGTATGGTGCCCTAGTGCCTTTACCAGTCTTCCAGGCCTTGAAAGCTTTCTGCTTGGTAGCAGTGGCCTTTTCATTTTCATTCCACCACCAGGTTTCACAACGCCAATGGTGTGGCCGAGTTGTTCACACACCTCCTCAGTTGTCTTGAGCAGTCGAGTCTTGATGTTGTTCCAGATATCCTCAGTGGCCCCATCAGCTACACCTGCAGATTTTTTCACATGCAAGTTTAAGACCTCCTGGAAATGATTGCTTGTCTGAGGGTCTTTAAGCTTCCAAACTTTGAGGCGAGGGATGAACTTGCGTTTGGATTTTGGTGGCACATCAATCCTCGTGTCACATACAAGAAGCTGATGTTGCAGAGCTACTTCCTCGCCAGGGATCACTTTTACATCTGTGACAAGTCTGCGCATGGTCCTACGGAAATGGATGAAGTCTGCGTGGCTATGTTTCCCGACCTGTACGTGATGAGATGGCTGTCTCGTTTCTTGAAACGTGTTCCCAAGAAGCAGGTCAGATGCTAGGGCGTACTCTAGGATTCTCTCACCCTCAACATCTGGTTCCGGCCTGCCATACCCCATCCCACCATGCACTTCCTTGTATCCAGTGCCTGCACGGCCTACATGGCCATTCCAATCTCCAAATGGGATCAGAAATTCTGATGCTGGGATCCTGGCAGTCACAGCACGCAGCTGATCAAAGAACAGGTCCTTAACTTCATCACTTAGACCACTCTGTGGGGCATACACAGACAGGAAGGTAACCACACGCTGGCCGACTATGAGTTTCTCTAAGATGATTCTGTCGGAGACTCTCTGAACCTCAAAAACTTTCTCTATCCACTCTTCTGCCACAAATACTCCTACACCAGCAATGCCTTTGTCGTTTCCTGACCAGTAGAGCTTGTACCTGGTGTCCTTGCCCTTGATTGTGCAGCAGTTACCACCACGGTATCTGGTCTCCTGAATGCAGCAGACATCCACTTTCCTGCGGGATAGTGTTTCCACTACCTCGCAAACTCTACCTCTCAGGGTGTTCACATTGAGTGTTCCCACCCTGAATTTCCTCAGGTGCTTGCTTGATTCGCCACATTGGCCCAACCCTGCCTTCCACACCTGACAGGAGGCCAAGCCGGAGGTGTTACCAACAGACCTTTGATGTCTGTTGGCACTGCCTAACTCTAATTCTATTCTTGTGCTTGCCATGAAAGATTTTGGAACAACTGTTTTTACAGGATCGCCTGTCCTAGCTGACATCCCAACTCACTTCTTTTACGGCATTTGAGCATGCACGCCGTTCCCACACTCGGGCACTGTGCTTTGCAGTTGTCCTTATAAAGAAAGGATCGTCTGCCAAACCACAATAGCTAGAACACCAAACCATCGGTCTGTAGATGATTGCTGCCTAGCTCTTGCCACCCAGTTTGTGGCAGCCTCGTAACCCTGAAGGTGGGGAGGCAACTGTGATGGAGGGCAGCCTCACATTCCCACACTCATGTTGAGTGTCACAGCTGGATGCAGTTTTACATCATACCCAGGACAATAGTATTTTCATATTTCTTCATAAAAATGTTTACTGATGTTAGAGATACATTTTAAAATGTTGACTTCTCATTTCGAGGGAAGTATGATAATTTCATAGCTCCAGATGAGAGGATTATCATGGTGTTTTTGTGGGTCGGCCTGGAGAGCAGCATAAATAGGAATTGTGCTAATCACACATCAAATACAGGAGTTATACCAAACCCAGCTTGAACGGAAGTAACTACCAAGACTGTTGACAAAGTAGTCGCACATCTGATAATGAATAGAATAGAATGTTTTATTATCCAATTTATATATGATGGCCTCTTTATGGTATACAATTAATGAGATTGTTGCTTCCATTTATACTTCAGCAAGTACGATAATTCATTAAAACGGTAAAGGAGCAGCATACAAAGGATCGGTGTGTCCAATTCTAGAATAAGGCAGTTGGGTTTGGGACCCAAGTTATAGTCAAGAAGAACAGAAAAATGTTCAAAAGCATGCAGCCAGATTTGTAAAAGGAAATTACAATAATAAATTATTTAAGAAGTACCTTATTTCATCCTCAAGTCAAATTATGCTTCTGCAAGTATGAGAATTAATAAAATTTCTTAATTGAAAGATTTGAAAAAATGATAAAGACTCAACCAGAAAAGGCAATTAATACTTAAAAAAAGAAATATCTTTTTTTGATGGGTGGTACCAAATACAGGCTTACCAAACGAAAGAATGCGTAACCATCAGTTAAGAATGTGAAACAATTAGAGCGACACCCAGTCACAAATTCGATGACTCAAAAAGCTAAACAAATTTTGCATTTTCTGTGTTTCATTTGCGATATAAATGTTTTGAGGAAATTAGTTAAAAAATGGGGAATTACATTCAACAGCCAATTGATATTGGTGTCTCTGGTGTTCATCTCGGACTGCCTACTTCACGCTTTTTGGCTGAATTATTTTTGGCATGCTGAAGATGAAGCCATAGAAAATACTTTGAAATTCATGGTGTTTGTTGTCCTTTATTCAATTTTACGCTTTGGTAGAAGTTCAGCATAGCATCACACACGCATGATAGACACGTGGTTATTTGTGTTATGGATATTTTGGTTGTCAGTGCAGCATTATCGAGAAATCGCCACAGGAAGGTTGAAAATGGGTGGTCATGCATTAGAGCTGTAAGTTTTGTTATTATTTATATAGATCTATCTAATGCGTAACCACCTATTTTTGACCCTCTTCGTGGCGATTTCTCGACAAGAAAAATATCATGACTGTGGTTGAAAAAAAAATTCATATAAAATACCAACCCTTATTTTCTCTCAAAAAACAAAACAGAAAAAACAAAACAAAAAAAAAGACAATTATGAATGTCATCTCTAACTGTTTTGATTTACATCTTAAGTGCTAAACAGAAATAGTCAACAAGAAATGAATCATGGTTATTGGAATTTTTGCTCTGTAAGGTCAATGACTTGCCAAATATGGCTGTCTTTGGGAGCATCAACTCACAGCACTAGATAAAAATAAGCTAGGAGAGAGTTAAATGTTTTTCTTATTTCTCCATAAAAACATATGTTTAGGGTACTTTTTGGTATTCCCTCAAGGAACCAACTCTTATGAATACCATAGCTTGTGTTTTTTATAGAGAAATGAGAAAATAATCATTGTTTTAGTTTGAAAAAAATGTGTCTTATCTGAGGCACAGTGGACTACAGTTGTACAAAATTGACAATTCTCATTACAGGAAAACCTGCCTTATGCAAACATTGAGAGCTAGGGACCAGAATAGGCATCCTGAGTGAATTAAAAGAAAATACAACAACAAAATGTTGTTTACATCAAGTATGAATGGTGCGTCAAGGTTGAGATACAAATGTAGTTCACATGGCAGAGTTCCCATGTAGCTACTCAGAATGGTACCAATTGTTCTATGAGTCACCCCCTTTCTTTTTTAAAGGATAAAAATTATATTGGGAGCCTTAAATGACTGCTTGATTGATTGTTCTCATTTCACATTCTGACCAGAATCTGACGCCTCTTCTGATTCTGACATTATTTGTGCTATAAATCTCCACTCATATTGATAGGTGATTGAACTTATGAATAGCTACCTTTGATTACATTAGTTTTACATTTAGATTGGGCCAGATTACAAGATTATATCAAGTTGATACTAGAAGTTGAATTGTGGGAAAACCAATATTTCTGGAATGGTTCATATGACATTGATAGCTGGGCTCTATAAGCACAGCCAGTTGTGTTTGTTATTGACTGCAAGGGTCCCAAGTTTGAATCTCAGTTTGGCCACACTCATGGAGAGTAGTAATGAAATAATTTCTACAGTCATTCTCTCCTTTCCATTGATTCTAGAAGGGCAGTTGTCAGTTAATGGCAAAAGTATGTGCACAAAATACTGGTTGATTGCTTAAAGAACTAAGCATGGCCCCTTGTCCTGCTGAATAAATTAAGATGCCATGTCCCCTTCTAATTTTCAGCCAATCAGATAACTTGATCTGGATTGTTGCTATAAATTCAAATGCTTAATGGCAAACAGTGCAGATCCAGATCAGTTGGCTTCTTCAGCCACTGAGGGTTAATCATGGCACCAGGTCAGGAAGCAAAAGGCGATGGTTTAGGGAAATATTTTCAATTTTCTACACAATTATTGTATGTTGAGTGTACTCATTAAAATCACCTCGATGAGGCAATTCTAATGATGAAACAAGACAATTTCCCTAAATATTTGTTTTCTTGACAATCCGAAGAATTTCGTAGGGATGCAAAAATGAGTTTGAATTAGCCATAGTAAACGAGCCATCAGTGTTCGAGCTGACTAATTGAAAGAGATGTACTGAAATACAAAATCATCATCATCAGCAGCAGCAGCAGTATTCCACAGGTAAATAAGAGCCTTGTAATTTGGATCTTAACCGCCCTGTTTACGTAGATATTCAGACACACAAATTCCTTTAACCCTTGCTATGCTGAATAAATTAAGATGCCATGCCCACTTCTAATTTTCAGCCAATCAGCTTACTTGATCCAGGTTGTTGATACAAATTCACATACTTAATGACAAACAGTGCAGATCCAGATCATTTGGCGTCTGAAGAAGCTAATATGGAGCTACACTGTTTGCAAAATTAGGGGACATATCCAGGTTCAGCAGGATAAAGGTTAATTCCATACTTTTTTGTGTCGCCTGCTTAGCATGGCAGACACATATGGATTGTGTCCATCAGCGTCGTTGGCGGTGGCAGTCGTCAGTGAAGTTGTCACACTTTTCGTTTCCGCTCAGTAACTTTTGAAGGGATGCATTGATTTCATTCAAACTTTGCAGAACTTAATATCACTGTAAAATACACTTTATACCACTGTAAAATGTGGGTCAAGTTGGATATTGGTAATCATCGGCCAAATTTTGGCTGAGTTACCAATATGTCCCTTTCTCGACTTAGTTTTTGTTTGTGTGTTGATATTGGTTTCCGATCAGTAACTTTTGCGGGGATGCATTGATTTTATTAAAAGTTTGCAGAAGGATATATCGTTGTAAAAAACAATTTACAAGTTCGATATAAGTAATCATCCACAAAATTTTGGCCGAGTTATGGCCCTTTTCCGACTTTTGTTTTGTTGTTGGGGTAAAATACAAGGTAAACATATTGTTTCCCCGCAATAACTTTTGAAGGGATGCATTGATTTCATTCGAAGTTTGCAGAATGGTTTATCATTATAGCATAGAGGTCAAGTTTGATTTCGGTAATCATCCAAAAAATTTCGGAATTATAGCCCCTTATTTACTTGATTAATAAAATTCAGACAAAGTAGTGAGGGGCTGCCTGTAGGGATAGGAGCAGTTATTAGGACAAATACAGTGTTTTTTTCTTTTTCTTATCAACTGGTTGGATTGCTTTAAGCAGGCGACACATCCGATTCTCGGAATTCTAGTCATAAATGTTGAACAAGTTCATTTGACTACATAATGATGTATCTAGATTGTTGTAGAGGAATGGCAAACAGTGTGGACCCTGATCAAACTGCTCCTTCAGGAGCAGTTTGGTCCAGGTCTGCACTGTTTGCCAGGCCTGTCTGAATATGTAGGGCAAGTAATTTTGCAAGATCTCATCATCTGAACATGTAGACTGGCCATGAGTGAGCCTTTGCTCTTCACTTGTGAGAAAATGGAGGTTTTCCCCCCACAGTGAGCTTCAGTTTTTGTCTGATTCAGAAGCATATTTTATGTAATTTTTTATATGATCATGTCTGTATTTTGGAAGTAATTTTCTAAGACATTTAAGCTGGGTTTTTTTGAGACTGAATGTGTATAGCATGTATTTGAATCATACTTCTTATTGTGTCATATATCAAAATAGTCATGGTGGTTCCACTGGGTGAAAACCAGTTAAAACTGGTTCAAATTCACCCAGTGGAATCATGACTATTTTGACTAAAGTCAGTAAAAATATGAATCAACAGAGATTTGTAAAAAGAAATATATGAACATTTAAACACATTTATGATATTTATTTGTTAGCTTTTATTGAAAAATATTGTCTAGATGGTGATGATGATGATGATGTGATCTAGATGATGATGATGATGGTGATGATGATGATGATATCTTCAAACAATAGTTCAGTTATATTGAGACAGTGAAAGAGTCTCACTCACTCACTGTGCAATAAAGCAGTGCAATAAAGCACTGTAATAGTCCTGAGCTGTTATCTGCCTGCAGTGGGATTTAAACATGGGACATCATGATTTGATGCATTTACTTAAGTGACTGTAAATGCTTGCCCTTGACATTTGGTATTTCTTGGTAACTATAACTAAAGTTTAGAAAGAAAATTGTAATACCATACTTATTCTTAATGCATAGCGTACTGGGTAAAAATATTCAGCAGACATTTTGAAATATTTTTCTTGATTTTCCCAGAAAATAGATTTTGACATTTTGAGCAAATTTTGTATGAAATGTCAGAGTCTGTTTGCAGGGAAAAATAAGAAAAATATCATGGATTTGTCATCTGCTGAATCTACCCAGAGAGTGGGGATCTTTAGACAACATTCAAGTAAACCACCTTAAGGCGGAATTTCCAGGTCTTGTTGACTTGATAGTTAAGAGTAATTTCTTTTTGCAACAAAAAATATCTTGTGGTACTCAACTTAATCACCTCAACTAGGTAATTCTATTGAGTATCCAAAAGATGTATTTCTGTGTAAAAGTAACAAAAATTACCTTTCAAATACTCACTTTATCTGTAACTTTGTGTGAAAAGATCTCGTTCTGTCTGAGTGAGTATGCTTCAAATTAACATTTAAAACATTCCTATATAAACCTGGAACATGTATATTGGCATTAAACCCCAAATGGCCACCCTCACTCCAACATCTTGCTTGACAAGTTCAGTGTTTGTGCATGTGTTGATCAAAGTGTTCAAGCATTTCTGTCTTCTTGTCGATTTGATTTGCCTGATTTAAAGCAATGTTGTTTATGTCTGTATCCATTAGGTTCCAATGAATTTTGATGGTATTTTACTGTGGAGTGCAAAATTACAATAAATTTGCATACAGAGTTGCTGAGCTAGACATTATCTTATTCTCAAGAGACTGGAGAAGAATAGTAATACATAGAAATGAAAAATGAGCAGTAACATCAGAAAACCTACGTTCGGGCATGCTCGCCCAATGAAGACTCAAAGCAGCCTGCACATCCACATAGTCTGATCAGCCTTCGTTGTCCCCATGAAGACACCTTGCATCCTTGTCTATCCAAAATGTACCCAGTGAAGATTCTGATCAGACTGCGCAAATGCACAGTCTGATCTGAATCTTTGCTGGGCACACATTCGAAGGCATGTTTTCTCACATTGCGGCTAAATTATTCTGTGACTTACCCATTTGATGTCCTAACTGCACTCAATTTCAATATTAATTGCAATAACAAAACATGTAGATTGATGGTTGATGCCAAAAAAGATAATAGATACATTGTTGATCTTGTAAATTGAAATACAATATGAGCAAGGTCAAAAAATAATCAAAATGCAAAGAAAACAACCTAGACAGTTTTGGAAAATATTTAAATGCAGTGATGCAAAACTACAAAGTCTTGTGGAGAAAGTATAAATAAGTAAGTAAAGACTTTATTTAACGATCGAGGGTTACAAATTTAGCATGTAGCTAATCTTCCATGAGGCTCTCAGAACTAATTTTACAACTATGGAATATACAGAACAAATATACATATTGCAAAATAATGGAAGTGTTTTTGATACATACACAGATACAAAACAGAATAAAACAAAACAACACCAAGAACAGCAAAAAAAAAAAAAAAAAAAAGCCTTTTATAATCATCATTTTAACCCTTGTCCTGCTGAATAAATTAAGATGCCACGCCCACTTCTAATTTCCAGCCAATCAGATTACTTGATCTGGATTGTTGCTAAAAATTCAAATACTTAATGGCAAACAGTGCAGATCCAGATCAGTTGGCTTCTTAGAAGCCAACTGATGTGGATCTACACTGTTTTCAAAGGCAAGGTATATCCGGGTTCAGCAGGACAAGGGTTAAGTCCATAGCAGCATAGGACATACCATTTCAAAATACCCTCAGCACATTATATTTTCATGGAGAAAACTTATGTTGTGGGTACTCTTTAGAAGCACCTCACCGGCACTTCTAATGAGTACCCACTACATATGCTTTTCTGGAGAAATAAGAAAATAGTCCCTTATCTGGTGCTATGAGACAGGAGAAGAATTTTTGCAGTAATTCTCTCCTGTGAGTGCTATGAGCCCACTTGCATAACAGATGAAATATGGTACAAAGGAGACTGTACATGTGCATAGGCTCCTGGGTATTCAGATAGATTATAAGTAATTTTTTTCGTTTCCTCATGCAGACAATATATCAGCTGCAGTGTGAGAAAAAGGCCCTTAACTCTTAAAACACCAAGAAAAACTGCATCTGAAAATGTCGTCTGTTTATGTCGTCTGCTGAATATTCTTGCAAACTTTTCAAACCTATTTTTGCATACAGGCAAGCAGTGTGGACCCTGATCAGACTGCTCCTAAAGGAGCAGTCTGATCTGGGTCCACACTTTTTGCAAAAATGACTTTTAAAATCACAAGCAGATGACAAAGCAGACGACAATAGTTGTGACTGGCGCTTTAAGGGTTAATCTTCACCGCTCTCTGAGGAGATTAAAAAAATGACAAATTGGTGATATTTTTCTTATTTCCCGAGAAAAAAGACTTTTTTATTTCATGCAAATTTTCTCATAAGGAAAGGATTTGCATGAAATGTCAGAGTCTGTTTTCTAGGAGAAAAGTTGCATGAAATGTCAGTCTGATTTCTGGAAAAATAAGAAAAAGTATTTCAAAATATCATCCGTTAAATTTTTATTCTGCATGCTCAGAATTGATTATTTCATATGGAAACAGAGAAAACCCAAACCAAGATTAGTTCTGCATATTGTGATCAAGGCCTGCTCTGTTTGTTATTTTCTTCTATACACCACAACCTCTTTATAACACGGTTCGTTATAACACGGCTTTGTATATAACACCGTTCAAAGATGGATCCCAAAAATGTATAGATTATATTGAAAAATGACCATAAATGGTCATTTTTCAATATAATCTATGCATTTGTGTTTGGATATAACACGATTGTTTAACTAACACAGTTAATGCTATGGACCCCAACAAGAGTGTTATAAAGAGGTTGTAGTGTACTATCAAAACAATTTGTTTAAAATTTGGTATGAGTATATTTATGGCTAGCAGTATAGCTGTGGAGATATTTAGGCTGAAACATGTACAACATTTCTTGCTAGGTTTTTGGAGATTAAACTGTTTGTATATGGTTTTATTTTATGTTTTACCCTTTCTTTGTTTACTTATTTGTGAAAAAAACATACTCTTGACTTGAAAGATCATGTTAGGAATTTGATCTTTATCTTTCTTTGGCAGATTCAATAGATGACAAAATGATGATGTTTCTTATTTTTTGCAGAAAACAGATTTTGACATTTGATGCAAATTGTCACCTGAGGAGACCATTTGGTTGAAATGTCAAGCCTATTTTCTGGGGAAAATAAGAAAAAAAAGTATTTCAGAATCTGCTGAAATTATTACAGAGTATGCTAAGTTTTAAAATTTATGTACCGTATTATTTATTTGTGTTGAGGTTTTACGACCCAGTCAACCCAATGGGGTCGTGTCGAGCACGGTCAGTTTACCTAACCACATGTTTACTGGGCAGGCTTAGTCCTCTAAGCGGTTAACCAGTATTGTACACATTTATCGCCAGAAACTGATAACTGCCCTTCTTGAATCAGCAGAAGGGAGAATGTACCGTATTAACCCTCAGTCTTAAAAAAATGTTGGAAGGCACATAAAACACTAAACCATCATCATCATCATCTGACTGGCAAAAGAATGTGCACAATACTGGTTAACCACTTAGAGGACTAAGCCTGCCCAGTAAACGTGGGGTTAGGTAAACTGACTGTGCTTGACATGACCCCAGTGGGTTGACTGGGCCGTAAAACCTCAACACAAACAAAATCAGCAGGCTCTTAAATGAACTTGTTCAGATAGGTATAAAAGACATTACCCTAAATAATTGAGCACTTTAAGTTTTAATCATACCTGTCCTATAAAAGTAGAAAACTTCCATTTTACTACCTGTCAGTGTATCTAGAACTGCTGTAAGAGAGGGAAACAGTCACAGTAGGCCTTGGTCAGACAACATTTTTTATGGCATCTGATCTGGGTTTGTACTGTTTTTCTCTGCTCTGTCTCTCCAAATACTTTGGGCAGATACAGTATATCTTACAGAATAAACAGGTTGCATTTTGTTCAGATTCCAAAGACCATTTGAATGAAATGTCACTCCTTATTTTATTTAAAAGATATGAAAATTATTAGAAATTGCTAAATTTATATTCATCAGGATAAAAATTAATATGCTTAATTTAAATATCAGCAGATGAGTCATTTTAAGGGGAATCCATAACCTTTCAAGGGAGGCAACTCAGTGAGAATAGTTTGTCTGCTTTCTGATAACTAACAGCCCTACTCTAAAAGAAAAGTACACCACAACCTCTTTATAACACTGTTGTTGGGGTCCATAGCATAAACCGTGTTAGTTAAAGTTGTGTTATATCCAAACAAAAATGTATAGATTATATTGAAAAATGACCATCAATGGTCATTTTTCAATATTATCTATACATTTTTGGGATCCATCTTTGAACGGTGTTATATACAAAACCGTGTTATAACAAACCATGTTATAAAGAGGTTGTGGTGTATTTGCTAAATAATTTTTGCGTGGAAAACATGCCTTAACCCTTGTCATGCTGAATAAGTTAAGATGACACACCCACTTCTAAATTTCAGCCAATCAGATTACTTGATCCAGGTTGTTGATACAAATTCAAATACTTATAATGAAAAACAGTGAAGATCCAGATCAGTTATGATCTGGATCTACGCTGTTCGAAAATGCAGGGTATATCTGGGCTCAGCTGGACCAGGGTTAAGCTGTATATACTGGATGAGATCTTCACAGTTATCAAATCTTGTAAAGGTTAACCGTTACCCATTCTTGGCCATCATCCTTTATGTGATTTTGTTGGGTTCTTTTTAAAGTACTTCCCAGTTTCCGTGTCAGTTACTAACTACTTATTTGTAGATGCTGAGTTGAGTACTTGTGAACCCTTAAAGTGGTTCTTGAAATACATCAGAAAATAGATCTACGGTAACTGTCCTAAAATTTCATTCACTAAACTTTCTGACAAAGTGGCATATGTACACAGTGAAGACCCAGATCAGACTGCTCCTGAAGGAGCAGTCTGATGAGGGTATACACTGTTTACTATTCCATTTAGTATCTTAAGAAACAGATGCATAAAAAACAAAACTTATGCCAAAAAAGTGTGGAATAAACTGTTTGAAATTTTAGGACATTTACCATACTACTTTGGAAAACATGGTGTACAAAACAGCATATTTAGTGCAATCTCCTGATTTTGGAAGATTCATTGTGATTCATTTGCTGCATTGATATCAGGAAATGACTAGTTTCGATAAATGAGTCCACGTCTCTAGAGACAGGAAAAAATAACCCTTCTCTTGCTGAACACGACATGCCCTGTCTTAGCAAACAGTGTAGATCCAGATCAGTTGGCTTCTGAAGAAGCCAACTGATCTGGATCTGCACTGTTTGCCATTAAATATGTGAATTTATAGCAACAATTCAGATCAAGCAATCTGATTGGCTGAAAATTAGAAGTGGGTGTGGCAACTTAATTTATTCAGCATGACAAGGGTTAAGTCTGATAAAAGATTATGTCAGAAAATGTACCTTCAGATATGTGTACCTAGCCTGTGCTACTCAAAAGAATATTGTAGAAATTATATCAATGAACAGAAAAGACCCTAATAAGAAGCACAGGCTGACCTGGCCCTTAACCCTTGTCATGCTAAATTAAGATGCCACACCCACTTTTAATTTCCAGCCAATCAGATTACTTGATCTGGGTTTTTGATAGAAATTCACATACTTAATGACAAACAGTGCAGATCCAGATCAGTTGGCTTCTTAAGAAGCCAACTGTTCTGGATCTACACTGAAACTGATCTGGATGCCGGCCTCGGTGGCTCAGTTGGATGTGCCGTCTGACTGGAGACCAGGAGGTCACGGGTTCAACCCCCGCCGAGGTCGGCAACATTCTTTTGTGGAGATTGATCATGAAATATTTTCTACGGTCATTCTCTCCCTTCTGCTGATTCAAGAAGGGCAGTTGTCAGTTTCTGGCGAAAGCATGTGCACAATACTGGTTAACAGCTTAGAGGACTAAGCCTGCCCAGTAAACGTGTGGTTAGGTCAACTGACCGTGCTCGACATGAATCCATTGGGTTGACTGGGCCGTAAAACCTCAACACAAACAAACAAACTGATCTGGATCTACACTGTTTGCTAAAACAAGGCATGTCTTATTCAGCAAGAGAAGGGTTAATTGGCCATATATGTTTAAAGAGCATTTTTTTCTCCATTGGTCATCCTGTTGTTTTCATACACAAAGTCTATTTTTCTCTTAATATTAGTCAGATTGTACTTTTAATTTCTTTATTGTTGAATCTTGAATATGCCAGATGTTTAAAATTATTGCATATATTATCCTTTACATTATTTTCCTGAAATAAGGCTGGGCTGTTTATGCAAAGCTTCACCAATGAAGTTAGTTTGGCTGAAAATGTCAATGAAGACAATTTTTTGTCTGTTCTCTTTTACCTTCAGGAGTGTAAAGAGTTAAGGCTGGGGCTCCAAAGTCCATGCATCCATATTATCCACATCCATAAAAATCAAATATATATACCATAATAATCATATGTGTTGGAACTGTGAGACAGGCCTGAGCAAACAGTTTGCACTGTTTGCCACTCATACAGCTGTTTTACACACTTCAACAGGTAGTAAAATGGAGTTGTTCAAATTTTAGGACAAGTGTGGAAAGAATGTAAGCTGTTTCAGTATTTAGGATAAATAAGCAAATATGATCATTTATTGTAATGACTTGGTGTGTTCATTACCTGCATCTATGTGTAACTTAATCAAAATTGTATGGCTGTGAATGACCTATTGACAGACTTTAACCCTTGTCCTGCTGAACCTGGATATACCCTGCCTTTGCAAACAGTGTAAATCCAGATCAGTTGGCTTCTGAAGAAGCCAACTGATCTGGATCTACACTGCTTGTTATTAAGTATGTGAATTTATATCAACTATCTGGATCAAGTAATCTGATTGGCTGAAAATTAGAAATGGGCGTGGCATCTTAATTTATTCAGCAGGACAAGGGTTAATCCAAAACAGAGCCATAGTTGACCCTTTGACACTTAGCACTCCACTTATTCAAGAAAGACATTTGTCAGTTTCTGGCAAAAGAATGTGCACAAATACTGTTTAAATGCTTAGAGGACAAAGCCGGCCCAGGAAAAGGTGCGGTTAGGTAAATCGATCAGATCAACATGACCCTAATGAGTTTATGGGGCCGTAAAACCTCATCCCAACCAAACTAACAGAAGTGTAGTTAGGCAAACTGACCAGCTTAGCATGATCTTAGCAGGGTTGACTGGTCCCTTAAACTCCTTCCCAACCAACGTACTGACTTGATTCCAGTGCTTGATACTAGATTATTTCTATTTTCAGAAAACAAGACCTGCGTGAGTTAAAGTTATTACAGAAGAATGAGAATAAACAGTACCAAGACCTCATATATAAGGCCCAGATGGCCAGAGAACTCCAGGACCGCAAGTTTGAAACTGATATGCAGGTATGTGTGCTCCACTTATCCTTTGCTCCGAATTACAGACGTATTCAGTCCTCATCCTCATAAAATAAGTGAACATTTATAGTAAAATACATATACCGTATTCGACCTAATTACCGCACATGCTCCCATAAGCGCACAGTAAAGCAATTAAGCAGCTTTTAGATTACAGTCAGTGTACTTTTATCTACTTCTTTATAAAAACATATGTTGTGGGAACTCATTTGAATTGCCTCGACAAGTCGAGGCAATTCAAACAAGTACCCACAACATATGTTTTTTTAAAGAAAATCAAAAAATAATATTGCAAAAGCATCATTTAATACGCTCTCTGCTGATCTTTCTTTAACGTGTGCCCTTATTAGGTTGATATTTTACCACAGGTTTGTTCAGTAATTTTGAAAAATCTAAGCGCACAGTGCAGTAATTAGGTCGAATACGGTAATCACAAATACTGTGATGAAACAAAGCAAACGAACCACAGTAGGCCTGAAAACTTGAGCACACTTCACAATTCAGACCTCAAACTAAATTTAAACAGCTGCTCCTGAGCATGAAATAACCTTCTTTAACTTAACCCTTGTCATGCTGAATAAATTAAGATGCCACACCCACTTCTAATTTTCAGCCAATCAGATTGCTTGATCTGGATTGTTGCTATAAATTCACATACTTAATGGCAAACAGTGCAGATCCAGATCAGTTGGCTTCAGAAGCCAACTGATCTGGATCTACACTGTTTGTATATGCAGTGTATATCTGGGTTCAGCAGGACTAGCGTTGAATATTTGAGATACCTTAACTCCTTACCATACTGGACCTAAAATTTCAATAAGTTAATTTTATCATTTGTTGATGAATGAAACTGCTGGATTGGTAGTAAACAATGCAGACTCTGATCAGATGTTGCAGTCTACTGTATCTGATCTGGGTCTGTGTGGTTTGTTAAGGCCTGTCTGTCCCAAGAATAGGGTAAATATGGTACAAAACATATCCGTAGAAAAGAGGGGTATCAATGAAATATTTTTCTTAATTTTCCATGAAGACATATGTTGTGGGTTCTCATCAGAAGCACCTCATTGAGATGCTTCTAATGTATACCACAACATATGTTTTGTGGAGAAATAAAAAAAAAATATTTTTTTTATTGAAAATGAGCCTTGTCCAGAGCTATGTACAAAGCACTACTTAGACTGGCTCCAGTCTCCAGTGACTAAATATTTTTCTTATAATTCTGATAATCCACAAAAATAAAACACACACACACACAAAAAAAAAAAAAAGCTATCATGACTATTAAGGCTGGTCACTAGTGACCAGCCTTTATAGTCATGATATTACTTTGGTTTTATTTTAGTGGATTATTAAACAAATTATAAGAAAAAAATATTTTGTCACTGAAGACTGGAGCCAGTCTAAGCACTACTATAAATGTTACAAAATTTTGAAAACTTTATTCCATACTATTTTGGCCTTAATTTTGTTTTTTATGTGGCAGTTTCTTAATATACCTAGTGAAATGGCAATCTGAAAGAGCGTTCTGATCTGGGACTGCACTGTTTGCATATGTCATTTTGTCAGGCACTTTGATGTTCAAAAATTTAGGGCTATTACTATACCATCATTTCTCTTTTCATCATGGAGGGTTATGGCTTGATCCTAGGAGAATCCAGTCTCATTTATCAATTTTCTGACCAGTTGTGAAACATTGCTTCCTGGGTACCATGAGAAAACCAGTGATGTATGAAGATAATCATATTTTTGGTTTGACGTCCCATTACTGTGTCATAATTTAGGGAAATTTGCGTTGTCATATTTGTAGAAGTTGCATGATAAACAGCTTGTGTAATGACTGCATGATAAATTGTCTTGAGAGACAGCAGAAAGGTCCCTCTTTATGACATTGCTCATTATAGCAGAGTTTTGGAAATTAGATGGTTTACAATTTAAGTAAAAATGTTGTATCAAAACATAAATGTACTAGATTATATAGAATTTTTTTTCTATATAATCTATACATCTTTGATTAGAACAAATGGTCATTTTTTCTGTATAGTCTATACATCTTTGGAGTCAATAGTTGTTTAATCCTTGTTCTGGTGAACCCGGATGTACCCTGCCTTTGCAAACAGTGTAGATCCAGATCAGTTGGCTTCTAAGAAGCCAACTGATCTGGATCTGCACTATTTGCCATTCAGTATGTGAACTTTTATCAACAGTATGGATCAAGTGATCATTTATTTATTTATCTATTTATTTATTTTGATAAAAATAAAAAAAATGATATTTTTCTTCTTTATCAGTATATGGTTTTGTGTAAAAATGAGTAAAAAATTCTTGATAGGCAAATTATTCTGAACATTGTAGAAATAAGAAAAATGAAATTCTTTACAGAACAATATCTGAACAATGAAGATGGCCTGTCTTTTTGTTTGAATAGTCTAGTGAGGATCTACTCTCTTTACTATGTACTTTTTTTTCAAGGTCCAGATTATGTGTTGGTGAAAAGCAGCAAATGTTATTACAAAATAGGTTATTCTGTATCTTCACTGATGCATACATTTAACCCTTGTCATGCTGAATAAATTAAGATGCTATGCCCACTTCTAATTTCCAGCCAATCAGATTACTTGATCTGGGTTACTGATAGAAATTCACATATTAAATGACAAACAGTGCAGATCCAGATCAGTTGGCTTCTTCAGAAGCCAGATCTGGATGTACACTGTTTGCTAAAACAGGGCATGTCGTACTCAGCAAGAGAAAGGTTAACTATAAAGCTCTGTATAGATACATGGGTATCCAGAAATTATTATTATTTTTTCAATGGAATTCAGTGAGGCGCTTCTAATAAGTACCTTCAACGTATGTTTTCATGAAAAAATAAGAAAAAATACAAGCATTTTTTGGTTTAGGAGAAACAGTTAACTCTAAAGCGCCAGTCACAACTGCAGCAGACAACATTTTTTTTTTTTTTTTTTTTAATTTTTCAGAGAAAACAAATCTTGACATTTCATGTGAATCATCTGCCAAGCAGATGATTCACATGAAATGTCAAGACTCGTTTTCTCTGTAAAATAAAAAAAAAAAAGAAATTTGAATGTCGTCTTCTACAAATTTTACTTGGCACTTTAGGCGTTAAAGAGAAAATTATTTTTATTTGTATGAAAATTCATGTTGTTGTACTCAGAAGCATCTCAATGAGGCACTTTGAATGAGTATGTACTACATATATTTTTGTGGAGGAAAAAAAAAAAAGAAAGAAAAAATATGAGCACTTTTTTACTGTAGGAAAAAAAAAAGTGCATTATCTAGTGACATGATTGAAGGTAGTTTTGTTGGTCTGTGGGCGAAATGACTTGCGTAAATGATGAATTACTTTGATATTTGTTGTACAGTACCAGGGGATTGTGATCAAGAATAATGGCAGACAAACATTATAGAACATGATGGCAGTCAGCTGATTTGACAAATGTGTAGGTGCATGGGAAGACTGCCTTATCAAAATCACTTGTAAAGATGGTTTTTGTTTAAGATTTTATTCTAAATAATATAAAATAAGTTATGCTTGACAATACTTATCAGAAACTGTTTGTCTTTTTAGCTCATCTGAGCAATTGCTCAGGGTCAACTATTGTGATCACCCTCTGTCCATTGTATGTCCTTGTCAGTCATTCGTCATCTGTCGTTCTTCTGTCATCATCAGTTTGTTAACACATTATAGGTCACAGTTTTGACTCAATCTTAACTTGCTCAGAATGTTTACCTCTATGAAATCTAGCTCAGATTCAAAACTGGGAATTGATAGGGTTCAAAAATAAGGTCATCAGGCAAAATCAAAGAAAAACCTTGTAAACACTTTAGAGGTCATGTTTTTGAAGTAATCATTACCATCTTACTCAAAATGTTTATCTTGATGATTTCTAGGTAAAGTTTGAAACAGGGCTACTTGGGGTAAAAAAAACTAGGTCACCAGGCCAAATCAAAGGAAAACCGTCTGAACAATCTGTAAGTCAAATTTTTGAAGTAATTATTATGAATATTGTTCAAAATGTTTGTCTAGATGATTTCTAGGTTGAAGTTTGAAACTGGGTCACTTGGGGTAATAAATTAGGTCAGAAGGCCAAATCAAAGGAAAACCTTGTTAACACTCTAGAGGTCATGTTTTTGAAGTAATCATTACCATCTTGCTCAAAATGTTTATCTTGATGATTTCTAGGTAAAGTTTGAAACAGGGCTACTTGGGGTAAAAAACTAGGTCACCAGGCCAAATCAAAGGAAAACCTTCTGAACAATCTGTAAGTCAAATTTTTGAAGTAATTATTATGAATATTGTTCAAAATGTTTGTCTAGATGATTTCTAGGTTATAGTTCGAAACTGGGTCACTTGGGGTAATAAATTAGGTCAGAAAGCCAAATCAAAGGAAAACCTTGTTAACACTCTAGAGGTCACATATTTGAAGTATTCATTATGAATATTGTTCAAAATGTTTGTCTAGATGATTTCTGGGTGAAGTTTGAAACTGGGTCACTTAGGGTAATAAATTAGGTCACAAGCTCAAATCAAAGGAAAACCTTGTTAACACTCTAGAGGTCACATATTTGAAGTATTTATTATGAATCTTGCTCAAAAAAATCAATGTCTAGATGTTTTCTAGGGGAAGTTGGAAACTGGGTCACTTGGGGTAAAACATTAGGTTACAAGGCCAAATCAAAGGAAAACCTTGTTAACACTCTAGAAGTCACTGGGTCACTTTTGTTTCAAAAACTAGGTCACCAGGCTTAGGAGCCACATATTTGAAGTAATCGTCATGAATCTTGCTGAAAATGTTCATCTTGATTTGTAGGTCCAGTTCAGAACTGGGTCACTTTGGGTAAAAAACTAGGTCACCAGACCAAATCAAAGGAAAACCTTAACACTCTAGAGTTCACATTTTTGCAGTAATCATCAGAATCTTGCACAAAATGTTTGTCTTAATGATTTCAAGGTCAAGTTCAAAACTGTCACTTATGACCTATATTTCCAGTGACTTTGTTATTTTTTTCCAGGTCAGTTTTCCAGTAACTATTGGTCCTACAGCAATGATACTTGGCATATGCACACATCTCAGCATAATCTCTTGAATGGAGTCATCCATATTTGACCTTGACCTATATTTCATGGCCCATTAGACATGCTACATTGTCTTAGTTGGTTATGTAATCATCATGGACCTTGATCAGAATTTTTGTCTTGATAATTTCTAGGTCAGGTTCTTTTGAAGTGCTATGACAGTCAGGTGAGCTATACAGGGCCATCATGGCCCTCTTGTTCAGTATCTGAGCTTTGTTTTCAAATATTCACCCAAAAATTAAATTTATAGGCAAAATAAAACTGGCACATGCAATTTCTGTGTCATGTTTTAGGACATTTTTGTAAGCAAATAGTTTTGGCTTTTGTGCACAGATTTTTTGATTATTGATATTTCATAAAGACACTCTGAAGAAAAATTTTAGAACTCTCAAACAAGCTGAATTTCTTGAAAACCTGCCACAGAACTACCTATTTTACATTTGTACTCTTTTATACTACAGGGAAAAAATGGAATACAGTATTTCACCTGGGCACAACTTTTATTATGCTTCCGCCCATTTGGAGAATGGTGGAAGGGCATTAAATTTTACCCCTGTCTATGCATGCATCCATGCTATCGTGTCTGGGTCATAACTCCTATACTTATCGAATATATTCATGAAACTTCACAGATGGCGAAATCATATTGAGACAATGTGTCACAAACAAGAAAGACAACCTGGCTTCTATGATTTTTATACGCCCATTTGAAAAATGGGACGTATTATGTTACGGGGTATGGCGTCCGTCCGTCCATAAACTTTTTCGTTTCTGGCTAATTCCTCCAACAGTTTACATCCAATCAAGCTGAAACTTGGTATATAGTTAGCCCATGATGTGGCGCAGCGCATATTGTTTCGGGGCTACAGTTCACCAAATGTTTGCAGAGTTATGCCCTTTAGAAAATTTCTGTAAACTTTTCATTTCCGGTTAACTCCTCCTACATTTTACATCCGATCAAGCTGAAACTTGATTTGTTGTTAGACCATGATGTGGAGCAGCGCATATTGTTTTGAGGTTACAGTCCACCAAATATTAGCAGAGTTATGCCCCTTTGAAAATTTCAATACACTTTTCGTTTCCGGCTAACTTTTCCTACAGTTTACATCCGATCAAGCTGAAACTTGATTTGTTGTTAGACCATGATGTGGAGCAGCGCATATTATTTCAAGGTTACAGTCCACCAAATATTAGCAGAGTTATACCCCTTTGAAAATTTCGATTATTTTTTCTTTTCTAGCTTAATCCTCCTACAGTTTACATCCAATCAAGCTGAAACTTCATGTACAGTTAGATCATGATGTGGAACAGCGCATATTATTTAGAGGTTACAGTCCACCAAATGTTAGCAGAGTTATGCACCTTTGAAAATTTCAGTAAACTTTTCGTTTCCGGCTAAATCCTCCTACAGTTTACATCCTATCAAGCTGAAATTTGATTTGTAGTTAGACCATGATGTGGAGCAGCACATATTGTTTCAAGGTTACAGTCCACCAAATATTAGCAGAGTTAAACCTCTTTGAAAATTTTCTACTAATTTTTTGTTTTGGGCTAAATCCTCCTACAGTTTACATCCGATCAAGTTGAAACTTCATAATAGTTACACGATGATGTGGAGCAGCACATATTATTTCGAGGTTACAGTGCACCAAATATTTGCAGATTTATGCCCCTTTGAAAGTTTTTGTAAACTTTTCGAAGCATATTGTTTAGAGGTAATAGTGTGTCAAAGGCTCATATGACCTTATAATATAGCCATGCTTCTGTGGTGTGTCCTCCGTCAGAAAGTACTTCTCCCTAGAAGCAGCAAACTTCTCGCTATTTTCCCAGGAGGGAGAAGTCACTTCTCCCTTAATATCTGGGCCAGCTTGGACCCTTAGGTTACAGTTCACCAAATATCAGCAGAGATTATGCCCCAGTGAAATTTTTTTAATTTTTTTTTTTTTTTTTTTTTTTTTTTGTAATTCCACTTACAGTTTATATCCGGAGCACTGAATTATACAGGAGCCAGTTTATGTGCTGCATCATATTACTTGCCACGGGCATATAATGCCCCGCTTGGCGGAGCTCTTGTTGAATTATCCCCCTTGCCTAAAATCCATGTAGTGTATGCTGAAAATTCATGTCCGACTCATAGCTCTTAAACTGTTTTGAATATATTCATGTGGGGGTGGTCGGGTGGTGCGAAGGTGCTGTGTATCTTACATCACTGGGGCGTCCAACTGATATTGGCTTACATTTGGGCAAGGCCTGCTATTCTTGTAGTGGGTAAGGGTAGAGGTGGAATGTTTTTATTTCTCCTGTTTCTTCACTTTCATTCCTGTTCCTCTTTCTTCCCTGTCCCTCTTTCATCTCCTCTACTCTCTCTTCTATCTCTTTTCTCCCTTTCTCTGGGAGACGACACAAAATGACCCTCAAGGGTTGACGTGTCGTTAAACCCCAACACAATAATATATTCATGAAACTTCACAGATAGCATATATTCCATACCTCACACTGTGAGACAAAATCTCACAGAATTTTGGCTCTTCTGGACCCCGTTTCCCATAAGATTTTCAAATCTCAGAGAATTTTCATACCATTTAATAAGCTATTTTTTGAAGAACTAGAAATAGATCACACATTATCATGACTATCCCAAGCTTGATTCATTAAAATAATGGCTTTTAACTTACTTATGTAAGTTTGAAAGTGATTTTCATAAAAATCTCACAGCATTTCATCAAATCTCCCCTAAAAATTTGCAAAATCTCTCACAGATTTCTGCCAACATCTAATGGCATGTATGAGATAGCTGAATCATATTAAGGTGATGTGTTGTGAACAAGGAAGACAACTCTAGCTACTTCGGTTTTTTTAATTATCCCCCTTCCCTAAAACCCATGTATTGTTTTGCTAAAAATTTGTGACCGGCTCATAACTCCTAAACAGTATGAAGTATATTTATGAAACTTCACAGTTGGCTAAATCATATCATCAAGACGATATTTGTCAAGTAACGAAGACAACTTCGGCTACTTTGGTTTTTTAATTATCCTCCCTTGCCTAAAATCATGTAGTGTAATGCTGAAAATTCACATTTTTTATACAATTTGTCTTGCCTAGAGGATCAGTGTTGTTTGTACTACTTCTCTGGACCACCACTCTTGGCCTATAACTTTGGCTGTGTATGATACAGAGGGCACCACATGGGGCATCAGCGTCCCATGGACATTTTTCTGTTATGATGCTCAATGAACGGAAAAGGACTTTTTTACCACATGTAGACAATCAATGCTTAGATCAGCCAGTGTATTGCACAGTCTCAGAGGACTTGTTAAGGAGGAGTATTTTATGATAATATTAGATGATAATTCTCTAGTTCTCCATAAAAACATAATTATGTACCCACAACATATGTTTTTATGGAGAAATAAAACATTATCCCAGAATTATCACTAAATACCCGGTACTCCTCCTTAACAAGTCCCCTGCTTTCTGATCAAGGCCTTTGATGCTCACTGAATAATTGATTTCTCAGGCATATAAGTGCCACAACAAAAGGTACCTTCAGATAGGCATGCACAATGAAGACTCAAATCAGCCTGCACAGCCTTGCAGTCTGATCATAGTCTTCATTGTCTGCTAGAAGAAACTTTGCATCCTTGGCTATCCAAAATTCTGATTGAACTCTGCAAATGCAAAGGCTGATCTGAATCTTTGATTGGCACACATTTACGAAGATAAGTTTTCCGACAGTGCAACTCATATGGTATTTTGCTATATTTGCAGAGTTTGGTGAAGAATTATGACCAGGATATGGAAACCTTGACTAAACAACAGAAACAGCAGGTGGAGAAGGCAGAAGCAAGCCAAACAGTGGATCTGAAAAATGCAGCAAAACGGATCAAGATTGAACAGGTTTATAGCTTCCTAGTTTAACACTTTTAATAATTATACCTTAATTAACCCTTGTCATGCTGAATAAATTAAGATGCCACACCCACTTCTAATTTTCAGCCAGTCAGATTACTTGATCCAAGTTGTTCATACAAATTCAAATACATAATGCCTAACAGTGCAGATCCAGATCAGTTGGCTTCTTCAGAAGCCAACTGATCTGGATCTACACTGTTTGCAAAGGCAGGCTGTATCTGGGTTTAGCAGGACAGGAGTTAACATTTAGACAGACACGCTAGAGCAAACAGTGTAGACAATGATGATGTGGCATCTCATCAGGGTCCACACTTTTTTCCACTCATCCAACAATTTTAAGACACAACAACTATGGAAGCTCATTTCCAGGGTAAATTAGATTTGTTGTGATGAGATGTGCATTTTAATTATTAATGAATACATTTTGCTTGGCAGTGACTTTTATCATGATTGAATTCATGATGATTGATTAATAAGTATGCATGAACCTTTGTTATAATATGGTTCATTATAGTACAGTTTTGGATATTATTCAGTTTAAAGACAGATACTAGAGAAATGTTGTATCCAAGCAAAACTGTACAGCATTTATATTCATTTTTTTCCCTATAATCTATATATTTTTGCAGCCGGCCTCGGTGGCTCGGATGCGCCGTCCGACTGGAGACCAGGAGGTCGTGGGTTCAACCCCTGCCGAGGTCGGCAACATTCTTTCGTGGAGATTAATCATGAAATATTTTCTACGGTCATTCTCTCCCTTCTGCTGATTCAAGAAGGGCAGTTGTGAGTTTCTGGCAAAAGAATGTGCACAATACTGGTTAACAGCTTAGAGGACTAAGCCTGCCCAGTAAACGTGTGGTTAGGTAAACTGACCGCGCTCGACATGACCTCATTGGGTTGACTGGGTCGTAAAACCTCAACACAAACTATATTTTTTTTTTTGGCTGCAATAGGGTTGTTTAGTGAACATTTTGCATCCAAGTAATAGTGTTGTGGTGTACTAGCACATGCCCTGTTGTACTTATAAATATATAAGCTTTAGATTACTCTGTAATCAGTGGGCTGATTGGCTTAGTGGTTAATGATATTATGATAACCTGCAACCAGAAGGTTATGGGTTCGAACCCCGCTCTGGTTAAGAAAATTTTCATCATAGGTCTACATAAGAGTGGGTATCAGGTAAATACTTTTCTTATTTCTCCATGAAAGCATATGTTGTGGGTACTCATTAGAAGCACCTCGCTGAGGCACTTCTAATGAGTACCCACAAAATATGTTTTTGTGGAGAAATAAGAAAAAATATCAGTACTTTTGGATTGAAAAGAGCATCTTATGAAGAGCTATGTTTCATACAATTAGTACACCTAGCTCATATTTGACGTGCCCTGGGTTGAGTATAAAGTGGACAGGGTGACACCTGGTGGCAGACGGCAACACCAAGTGTGCATGAGTGATCCATGAAAGCAGTGTTGTACAAATGCATGTACATAACACATTTGCCACTGCCTCCATGTGCCTCGGGACCCTGGTAAATTGAAAATATACATACACAGTACAGCTTCTGCAAAAAAAGTAATATGAGAATTGGATAAGCTTTAAAGGAAGATAACTCTTGTCAAATTGTTTTTCATCCCTTCTGAAAGGGCTCTACTCTAAAAAGAAAGAATTTGCTCCCCTTGGGAGCAAATTCTTTCCTTTAAGAATAGACCCCTTTTCAGAAGGGGACTGGTGTACAAAAAGCAAACTGGAAGTCGCAGAAGTTGTCTCCCTTGTAGAAAATGGCCACATAAATAGGGTAAGGCAAGTTTTGAAATGATTCCTGTTATTGAATTTCAGGAGAGAGAACACAAGAGCTTCAAGGAGAAACAGAAATTGGATATGAAGTTAATGAAGCAAGAGTTAGATATGATGGCAAAGAATTCCAAGAAAGAAGAAATCAGGAAGAGAAAAGAACAGAAAGAAATACAGCTGGCTGAAGATGTAAGTATACTGACAGTTTATTATGGGATGGATCTGTTTTCCAGATTTTCATTAGGCAGAATGGTTACTCTATGTATATGTTGGCATCATAGGCCCTTATCAAACTGTGCAAATGTGCAGGCTGATCTGAGTTTTTTACTGGATAAACATGGCTGAAGGTTCATTTTCTTGAGTAGCAGATGATATGCAGGAATGTCTGCTTGTACTAAGCTGTCACTGAGAAATTAGAAAAAAATATTTATACAGCGCTCCAGATAAGAGGATATCCAGATATCCGGATAGATATTTTTCATATTTCTCCAGGTAAATATATGTTGTGGATACTCATTAAAAAGCACCTTGCTGAGGCACTTCTAATGAGTACCCACAACATAAGTTTCCTGAAGAAATAATAAAAGCTATATGCACATACCCCCTTTACTCTGGAGCTATATGTCTTCAAAGAAACAAAAAAAGCAGACTGAGTTTTATTGTCTGTTCATGAACAGTATTGTAATATGCAATGCTGCTTACTGTATTTACCCTAAGTATTCAGACACCTCAATTCCTTACCATACTTGTTATAAAATTTGAACAAGTACAATATACTATCCGATGTTGTGTTTAAAAATTGCTGGATGAGTCTCAAACAGTGTAGACCCTGATGAGATGCTGCATTCTGCAGCATCTCATCTGGGTCTACACTGTTTGTGCAGGCCTGTCTGTCTGAATCCATATGGTAAATAAGGTAGGCCCTTAATCACTGGCTTCAAAACTCTGTTTTCAGAATTGCTTAACCTTTACCACTCTCTGGGCTATTTAACTAAACGACAGTTCAATGATATTTTTATTTTTTCATGAAAATAGGGTTTGACATTATTGGAGACAATTTGTATGAAATGTCAGAACCTGTTTTTTGGAAAAATGGGAAAAAAATATTTCAATACATCATCTGCTGAAAATTTTTCTCAGAGTGCTAAGTGTTAAAATAGGTTCAGTTTTTCTCAAAGAACGAGGAAATATAAACAACCCAAAAGTCTAGCTTGTCATTTTGTATACAGCATACCTTTAGATAAGATGCTTTACTTTTCAACCAAAAAGCATTGATATTTTACTTATTTCTCCACAAAAACATACATTGTAGGTACTCAGTAGAAGCACCTCGCTGAGGCACTTCTAATGAGGGCCCACAGCATACGTTTTCAAATAGTTACCTGATACCCTCTCTTAACTGGAGGAATGTAGACAGTTAAAAAAATGAACGGGCTAATTTGGCTGGCTAGCTGTTTAACTCTTTCACCGCTAGTGGCAACATTTGTCGTCTGCTGATATTTTTTGCAAACAGTTTGGGTCCAGATCAGGCTCGACAAAGTCGGGCATGATCTGAAGCCAAATGGTTTGACACTCTGATGGTATTCCTGAAAGATTTTTAAAAAAAAATTAATTTAAAAAAAATCCACAGACAACAAAAAAGCGTGCAAATTTACCCAGCATGCAAAGAGTTAAATGTCATTAGAAAATGAGTCTCACATCACATATGGATAGTGGCTGTTCAGACTAGTCTGCAGAATCTGCACATTGTTCAGGGTTGTTGCCATTTCCTTTTTAGATGCAATGTCTAAACTATTATAATTATGTGAAAACATAATTTTGACTGGACTGCACACTGGTCATGGCCTTCTCTCCTTTTTCATAGCATAAAGACAGGAAGTCTTAGGATATATGATACGAGGGCGAGTCAATAAAAAACCAGCCTAACTTATTTCTGGGTGAGATCGATCTCTTCTTTTTTGATGTAATTGCCCTTTAGAATGATGCACTTGGACCAAAGGTGTTCCAGTGCCATCAGCCCAAAACTGAAGAAGCCAGGGTCCTTGTCTCTGACCCACTCCTCAACTGCTGCCACGACTTCTTCGTTGGACCGGAAATGACGTCCACGGATATCCTTTTTCAAGTTTGGGAATAGGAAATAGTCACTAGGAGCTAAGTCTGGAGAATAGGCGGGGTGCGGTATTAGCTTGTACCCATTCCACTCAACAGCATCCATTGCAATTTTGCAAGTGTGGACTCTCGCATTCTCCTGTTGGAGCAGAATCCCTTTGGAGAGTTTACCTCGGCGTTTTTCACGGATCACAATTCTCAGTTAGTCGAGCAAATTTGCATAATACGCACCTGTTATTGTACTTTTCTTTACTAGAAAGTCTAACATAATAATGCCTTGTGCATCCCAAAATACAGTTGCCATCACCTTGCCAGCAGAGAGTTGCGTTTTGAACTTCTTTGGCCTCGGAGACCCTGGCCCTACACTCTGGCGACTGAGCTTTATTCTCTGGCTCATAATAATGGACCCAGGTCTCATCAGTCACCAGATGTGAAAGAAAATCATCTTCCTTTGACCTAAACCGCTTCAAAAATGCACTGTATACTGATGCTCTGGTTGCCATTTGCTCGTCGCTAAGGGATTTTGGAACCCAACGGGCTGTTAGCTTGTGCATACCCAAGCGATCATGTAAAGTTGTTGAAACGCTACCATGTGAAATGTGTAATGCATTCGCTGTTTCTTCCACCTTAATTCGCCTATCAGAGTACACCAGATCCCGTACTTTGTTACACATTTCTTCATCGGTGGCATCTGATGGGCGTCCAGACCTGGTTTCGTCTTCTAAAGACGTTCTACTGCGTTTGAATTCCCCAACCCAGAATTTAACTTGTGCATACGATGGTGCAGAAGACCCATAAACATTGGTCAACTCACAATGTATTTCCTGACCTGTTTTCCCTTTCAAATACAAGTTTAGAATTACAGCACAGTACTCAGCTATTGACGAAAAGCTTACTTTTGCATCGCTAGCCATGTTTGACATTCAATATCTTATGAGTGAATGACACGATAAAGGTGCAATTTTGCCCTCAGGCCTAAAACATGTATTGAAACAAGGCTTGAAAATCTTGGGTGTCTCGGTCAATTGGAAATGGGATAGGCTGGTTACTTATTGACTTGCCCTCGTATAAAGAGAGTTCAGTAAACTTTCTATTAACTTAATTAGCATTGTTTTTACCTGCATTCATTAAACCTTTTAATGATGGACCAGATATCCAGGTGTCCAAATAAAAGACTGTTGTATTTGTGCACAAAAAAAAAAGGTATGTGATGTCAGATCAGACTTATTAGAAGTGTCTCAAAAGATATTTCATTGTAGATATTTTATGATGAAATAAGTTCTGAAAATACAGCTTTTATTGTGTTGTTGTTTGTATGTTGGTAAATAAGCAACTTCTCTGGATTTCCATTATTACTTATGAGAGTTTTTACTTTGGAATGAAAGTTTTTAGGCATAAACTCCTCGATGCAGCTTACTCATTATATTGATGGTGAAATTGGCATATGCTAGATGAGTGGGCGCTTTCCTACTTTTCCCAGAACATGGGGCTTAGTATTTTATTTTGTCTCCTCAGGAGCCAGTTCAAATGAAATATTAAACCCTCTGTGTGGGTAAAGTAATAAAAATGTTTTTAAATATTATCTGCTAATTTATATATTCAGCTGGTTAAAGCTTAACCCTTAAAATGCCAAGAAAACCTGCATCTGAAAATGTCGTCTGTTTATGTCGTCTGCTGAATATTCTTGCAAACTTTTCAAACCCATTTTTGCGTACAGGCAAACAGTATCACCCTGATCAGACTGCTCCTAGAGGAGCAGCCTGATCATGGTCCACACTGTTTGTAAAAATGACTTTTAAAATCACAAGCAGATGACAAAGCAGACGACAATTGTTGTGATTGGCAGTTTAAGGGTTAACATTAACAATCCTGAAAATGTAAGTTATTTATGGCAGAAAGTGCTGGTTTAACATTAACAATCCTGAAAATGTAAGTTATTTATGGCAGAAAGTGCTGGTTTAACATTAACAATCCTGAAAATGTAAGTTATTGTATGGCAGAAAGTGCTGATGATTCCAAAAGAATTGTTAAGAAGTAGCATTTGATGATAATTCTGGGATAATTTTCTTCAGTTCACAATAAAAACATATGTTGTGGTACTCATCAGAAGTGCCTCTGTGAGGCACTTCTGATGAGTACCCACAACATATTGTTTTTATGGAAAAATAAAACATATCCTAGAATTATCACCAAATACTCCTTCTTAAGTCCTATTAATCAGATAAGTGAAATAACATGGGGAAAAAAAAAGAAAAAAAAAAAAGAAAGAAACAATGCCAAAAACATGACATAAAAATACGAAAACAAAAGACAGTTAAGTGATAGTAATGCTAGAAAGTAAAAGAAATGAAGGAAAATATTATGTAAGGATTTATGAGCAAGATCCTACAGATCATGCAGATAAGAGAGAAAAGTCATTGATGCAGGAATATTGGCCAGAATCCCAAGGCTAAGACTGGAAGTTTGCCAGACTTCCTTATAGCAATGTGGAAGTTGAGTTTTTTAAACATTGACATTTAGACTGCAGAAAAGAGCCCATTAGCATATGTGAACAGCCAAAGATACTGAACAGCCTGTGCAGAGCATTTAGGCATTTTTCATGCCTGCAGATAAGTTGAAAAATATTGATATTTTTCTTATTTCTCCTTGAAGATGTTTGCTCTGTGTACTCATAGGTCTAAAGCATTTCTAATGAGTACTTAATTTACCATAAGCATTCGGACAGACAGGCCTGAGCAAACAGTGTAGACCCAAATGATATGCTACAGAATGTGGCTTCCCCTCAAGGTCTACTCTGTTTGCCACTTGCCCAGCAATTTTTAGACACAACAACATGTAGTAAATTGCACTTGTTCAAATTTTAGAACAACTGTGGTAAGGCGTAAAGGAGTCTGAATGCTTATGTAAAATATGGTTCCCACAATATAGGTTTTCTTAGAGAAATCAGAAAAAAATATTTATAGGATGCTCCTCTTGTAAAGGCCATAGATTCCAATAACATCCTTATACCCTATTTACTGTATGTATTCGGATAGACAGGCCTCAGCAAACAGTATAGACCCAGATGAGACGCCACATAATGCGGCGTCTCATCTGGGTCTATACTGTTTGCCACTTGTCCTGCAATGTTTGGACATAACATCGGGTAATAAATTGTACTTGTTTAGTTTTTAGAACAAGTATGGTAAAGAGTTCAGGTGTCTGAAAACTTAGAGTGAATGAGGTAGTTCCAGATGAGGTGATCATTTTGGTGACAGGGTGAGGCAAGGAGTACCCACAAGTCATGTTTTGGTGCAAAAATAGCAAAACAATCTTTTGAGTACTCTTCTGTGAGGCACTTCAGAAGAGTAAAACATTACCATATTAGACCTAATTGCCACACACATATGTTTTTCAAAATTATGTGGAAAACTTTTGGTAAAATCTTCCTACTAAGGGTACACTTTAAAAAAAGATCAGCAAAGGATTGATCTGATGATGTTATGCGATTTTTTTTCTTCTTCTAATTTTCTTTATAAAAGCATATGTTGTGGGTACTCATTTGAATTGCATAGACTACAGGGGTATGTGCAGTAATTAGGTCGTATATTTTTGGTTAAACAACAACAACAAAAAAAAGCTGATTTAGAGCTATGTAGTTTGCTGTTCCAGTCTGCTGTAAGACTCCATTTTGCTTGGTGTTACGCAAATAACTGCCAAGACTTCTAGTTCTAGACAAGTTTTAATAAGGTCCCGGTAGAGTTCTTAAAACGTCTCAGAATTTGTATGCTCAATTGGAATGGCCTTCTCAAAATGAACTGACATTAGCCAGGAAATTCCTTTCGTTTATTTATTCCCTAACTGCAAATTCTGTCAGTTATTTTTCAAATTTTTGCCGTAATTTAATTTTAAAAATCTACATATTTTGCAAATTGTCTGTTTGGAGGAGACATTTTTTAATCAATATAACATAAAATATTTCATGCAAAGCCATTACTTGTTTAATCATTAAAGTGCTAAGCAAATTTATTTGTAGCAGATGACACTCTAAAATTGATTTTATATATTTCAGACAAAATTAAGACTTGGCATTTTATGTAAATTGCATGATATCTTGATAACTATTTGAGCTAGGGCCTTAAAACTTGGTGAGCTTACGAGGGCGGAGGAGTAGCTCAGCTGATTAACATAGAAAATAATCAGATCAGCTTTGTGAGAGTTATGTCCCTTCTTAACTTTGCATTTTGTAGAGACAAGTATATAGTTGGGGGCATAGTGTACAAACACACATTTCTCGTTTTCTCTGGAAAATACAAAAAAAAAAAAAAAAAAAAAAATCAAAATGTCTTCTGCTGCAGTTGTGATAAGCTCTTAAAGGGTTAAAATAATGTACATGTACTTATCATTTCTTTCAGGAAAGACAATTCATGGAGAACCAACAAGAACGGATGGACAAACACATGAAACAGTTAACAGAGACTCATAGACAGAAAATTGCCATGCTAGAAAGTCAGTTCTTACAACAAAAACAACAGTTACTTAGAGGTAAAAATACTTTCTAAAGTAATAGAAAAAATGTAACTGATTAGACTACCTATGGTACTTAGCAAAATATGTTCAGCTACAAAGTTGTAGAGGGCGACCTCCGCAAACTTCTCCAAAAAGCTCTGGCATCCTACATTTCATATAGACGAGCATTTTCCATTTTGCAGTATTCGTGAAGAAAAATCTTGTTTCATTTTTGTCGCAACTGCTTTAGCAAGCAGATCACTTTACGGTGTTGGCGTTGGGAATAGTGTTGGTATTAACATCAACAATGTTAACCCTTATCCTGCTGAATAGTTTAAATAACCACACCTATTTCTGACTCAGCCAATCAGATTACATCATGTAATGCTTTCGTTCAAATTCACAAACTGAATGACAAAAAGTGTAGATCCTGATCAGATGGCTTCTTCTTCTGGATCTACACTGTTTGCAAAAGTAGGGGTTGTTGTGAACAGCAGGATAAGGGTTAATTCTGAGCGTTTAGCTCTGTTTCTCAAACACTAAGGCTTCTGTGCTATTGAAGCTTCAAACACACATCTGCCATGATGCACCCTGTCCCCTGACATCAACTGTTACTGGCCTTGACCTATGCTTGGTTGAACAATGTTTAGTCTGTTTTTTCAAACACCAAGGCCTGTAGGCTAATGAAATTTCATACACCCTTGACACACCCTGCCCGCTGCCATTGACTGACCTTGACCTGCCATGGCTGAACAGTGTTTAGTCTGTGCTTTAAACTCCAATGTTAAGTCTGCATTTAACTCCATTTCTCAAACACCTTGAGGCTTCTATGCTAATGAAACTTCATACACACGTTCGCCATGATACACCCTGCCTACTGCCATTAACCATTACTAACCTTGATCTACTTTTCACACTTGGCTGAACAAGGTTAAGTCTGTGTGTTCAACTATGTTTCTCAAACACCGAAGCCTATTAACCAATGAAATTTCTTACACATCAAACCATGACACACCCTGTCAAATCCATTCGACCATTACTGACCTTGACCTACTTTTCATACTTTGCTGAACAATGTTTAGTCTGTGCATTTAGCTCTGTTTCTGGAACACCAATGCTAATGAAACTTCATACAAACATCTGCCATGACTCACCCTTACCACTGCCATTAGCTGTTACTGACCATGACCTACTTTTCACAGTTGGCTGAACAATGTTTATTCAGTGCTTTTAGCTCCATTTCTCGAACATTGAGGCCTTAACAATAATGATCATTCATGCACACATCCACCATGATGCACCCTGCCCACTGCCATCGACGTTATCACCTTGACCTGCTTTTGAGGCTTGGCTGAACAAAATTTAGTCTGTGTGTTTAGCTCTGTTTCACAAACACAGAGGCCTCTATGCTAATGAAACTATATTCCCATATTGGCTATGACATACTTTGCTCACTGCCATTGACTGTTGCTGACCTTAAGCTACTCTTCACACTTGGTTGGACAGTGTTTAGTCTGTCCATTTAGCTCCGTTTCATGAACATCCAGGCCTATAGGCTAATGAAACTTCATACACACAACCACTATGATGTACCCTGACCAGTGCTATAGACTGTTATTGACTTTGACCGGTTTTTCACTCTTGGTTGAGCAATGTTTAGTCTGTGTGTTAAGCTCCATTTCTTGAACACCACCAGCAGTTGTGATATAGCCATTCAGCAAATTTCTTGTTTTTGTTTTTGTTATTTTTTTTTTTTGTATTTTGTATTTTTCCATGCATTTGCTTATTTGTGAAAGTAGTAGGCTCTTGTACCCTGCCATAGTATTGTGGTGAGAAAATTTGTTTCCATGTAGTAACTCCAGTTGCATTTTATGGATTTCATTGAAACTTTACATATGCATTGCTATTGAATTATTAATGCTTAGTATCTACAAAAAGGACTTTGCAAATTCAAGACCCAGATCAGTTTGTGGCATCTGGTCAGGGTCTGTTACACTGTTTGCCAGGACTTCAGCAGTTTACAATATCAGAAGCAGCTGACACCTCCACAGAGCTTACTTACCCTCGCCCAAATTGATAAGTTTATTTTCCTGAGACAAACATAACAAGTTTACCTTTAAAATGTACAGGTAAAAACAGCATGCAGTGATTGTTAAACCTTTACCATTTGGTTTTGACCTGCACCCTCGCTTTCATTTTTTGTCAGTCACTTTGTGGAGGAGTCAGTTATTTTAAGGTTGGTGCCTGAGGTGGTTTTGATATTCCATAGATGAGACAAACATCACCGGCTAACTACATTTTATTACAAATTGATTTTCCTGGCTTTTGTTTTGATAATTATATTCTCCATAGAATTAATTAGAAAAGGTGTGTTCATAGTACAAAAAAGTAAGATTGTATCAAATGTTACTTATGGCAGTTTCTTTGTAAGACCACCTTAAATATATGACAGACGATTTTCCACTTGCACAATGGAAGAAATCTTTGAAGATACTTTGTTTTATTTTTTTATTTTTTTTTTTTTTTCCAAAAAACTAAATAAATAGATAAATAAAAATGGAAAAAAAAAACTCCAGAAGATATTGCCATTTTTCTTATTTCTCCACAAAAGCATAGGTTGTGGGTACTCATTAGAAGTGCCTCATTGAGGCAGTTCTAATGAGTATCCACAACATATGCTTCCATGGAGAAATTAGAAAGCTATTTACCGCCCCCCCTCCACACACACACACACACACACACACACACACACACACACACACACACACACACACACACACACACACACACACACACACACACACCTCTAGCTATGCTTATTTGGATACTCATTAGAATCATCTCAGGGATGAGTATACATGAGATTGCAAGGCAGTTTAAATGAGAAAACACAAGGTATGTTTTGTTGCCAAAAATAATAAACATCCCAACTTAATCAGCTCAGTTACAATGAAATCCCCACATGTGAGAGGTAACCTCTCAACAAAAGCTGTCTCCCTACCACTTTTTGCCTCACCTGAGCTAAAAGCTCATGGTGAACTATTGTGATCACCCTGTTGTCTGTTGTGTGTCGTTCGTCGTTCGTCATCAACAATTTCTTTAAATTACATCGCCTCTTAAAATACTGGGCCCGGTTGTTCAAAGCGTCGTTAGCTTAACGAGCTCGTTAAGGGTCATTTCGTTAACTGTTTTAGCGAATTCAATACACAATATTCTGATATTTTTTGCTGAAAAAATGTGAGTAGCTTTTGCACTGCAAAAGCTACTCACATTTTTTCAGCAAAAAATTTCAGCATATTTGCGTATCACTCGATGTAAATTTTGACGAATCGTTAACTAACGACGTCGTTAGCTTTGAACAACTGGGCCCTGGACTAATGTCCACCAAACTTTACAGAAGTGTTTCACTCAGGGCCCTTTACAGGAATTGCTCAATTTGTTCCGCTCGGCTGAATAATATGGCTGCTAGAGCTAAAAAAAAGTTGAAAAATCTTTAAACATCACATTCTCCTAGGCCAGTGGCCCGATTTCAAAATAATTTCATGGAAATATTCCTCTTATGCCCCTTTACCAAAATTGCTCAAATGGACAATATGGCCTCCAGAGCTAAAAATAGAAAAAAAAAAAAAAATTACACAGCATGTTTTCATAGGTCAATAACCCAATTTCAAAATAATTTCACAGAACTGTTTCACTCATGGCCTTTACCAAAATTGCTCAAATGGTTCCACTCTGCTAAGCAAGATGGCTACCAGAGCTAAAATAGAAAAAAAATCTTTAAATGCCATTTCCTCCTGTGCAGTTACCCAATTTCAAAATAATTTCACAAAATTGTTCCTCTTGTGCTCTTTTACCAAAATTGTTAAAATGATTCTGCACCTATGACAAGATGGCCACCAGAGCTGAAAATAGAAAAAGTATTTGTAAACAACATCTCTTCCTATCCCAGTTGCCCAATTTCAAAATAATTTCACAGTAATGTTCCTCTTATGCCCCTTTACCAAAAGGTTTAAAATGGTTATGACTTACCGTTATAGCCATTTCAATACCAAACCAAGTTAATATACTATTTTGATGCAAATAACACTCATGGCAGGGCTCGGGAAAACCGGAAAAATAGCCGGTCTGGACCGAAATTAAGAATTCTGGACCGATTTCAAACACCCCAAAACGCTAATAAATCGGTCCAACAGGTTTGTGCCTTGAACCCCATTTTTCCCAAACCAACCAATTTTCACAAATCAATGATGTCTAAAAAATCACAAACGGTCAAGTCTTTCCAAACTGACAACGTCCGCGCACCTTTTAAATGCGATATTATGGTAGTTAAAAGGCTCTAAACGGTCATTTTACATGTATATTGGAGAGACAGCTGAATAACGGCAACCTACCCCCAGCACAAATTAATTACGTCATTATCCAAACATTGTCAAAAGATCAACACTTCACTGACCTTTGTGCGGTAAACAAGCGATTAACACGAATCATCAGTAACGGTAGTCTGATAATTAATCCGTTTGTGTGACACGTTGCAAAACATCCAGGTGCAGTCGGCGTGTCCAAAAGATCAAAGGTCGCTTTACTGAAAGTGATAAAAGAAGGCACCGCTTGAACGCACCCGTTTTCTTCCTCTTCTTTTTTGTTTTGATCAACACGGTTTGTCGGTCCCAGATAAATAAATTCCCAAACCGTGTACGTCCTGATCAGATGTCGCATAAAACGGCGTCTGATCTGGGTATTATTGATTGCTTCTTTTTTTTTTTTGTTGATTGCCGTAACACGCGAGTATAATTCAAGGTAGATTTCACGGTAAAAATAAGTAATGCACCACTTGCGCTAGACAAGATTGGTCAGTGCTTAAAATTTAAGCAGTCTGATCAAATCTTGAAACACTGAAAACTGCAAAACCGCCCGTGGCGCAGGTCTTTTTTATTAGACCTAATTAGGTCCATGAAAGTCGTTTCGTTCCGTCTCTCCTGTTTCCTGCCGTCTTCGCGCTTATACAAGACGGGAATCAGTTGTTTATAAATAGTTTAGGAAAACCCTGCGGAGGTGGAAATAACAACAAAAGCGTTTTTTTTTTGTTTTTGTTTTTTTTTTCTTTCTTTTTACATACCTGACTGTATTTATTGATGACGCCAGCTTTGATCATGCTCGTTGTACCCGGACTTCCGTCATATAACGGAGTTGAGGTGTATTATTTAAAAGGAGTTATAGGACTGCCAATTGTCATTAGTTTTCGTGACAGGTGATATGCACATATTTTTTTTTTGGAAATGGGCTCATTGATGACGTCATCGTCATCGGCTGGACCGATTCAGATTTAAAAATTTCCAGAGCCCTGACTCATGGGTTGACATGTTGTTAAGCCTGAACTCATCACCATAATCATTTAAAATGGTTCCCATCCAGTGAACAAGATAGCTGTCAGAACTGAAAATAGAAAAAAAATCTTTAGTCTGCATCACCGCTTAAACCAGTGACCCCATCACTTCTACAAGCTATGTAATATCTTGAGCTCAGGTGAGTGATCAAGGGCCATCATGGCCCTCTTGTTTTGATTTTCTAAAGTGCAGTTTGACTGTATATTTTACACTTATCATGATTGGGCAAATCCAGCGGATGACACACGATATTTTTGTTGTTTTTTTTCCTAGAAAATAGGATGTGATATTCATGCAAATTGTCTCCTTAAGAGACAATTTGCATGAAATGTAAAGTCATATTTTCAAGTAAAACATAAGAATAATATTTCAAAATGTCATCTGCTGAAATTTTTACCCAGCATGCAAAGTGTTAACCTCTCCACAACAGCTACCTCTGTACAGCAGCTAGTTTTGTTCCTTCCCAAAGGTGGCCGTTGTAGAGAGGTAGTACAATGTACTGTGTTACCTGATCTGGAGTGATGTGATACTTGTATTTCAGCACGTGAAGCAGCAACCTGGGAGTTGGAGAAGCAGCAGTTACACGAGAAACACCAGCTAGCTAAGAGCCAGTTGAAGGATATGTTCTTCCTCAAGAGACACCAGATGCTTACTAGACATCAGAAGGTGGGTTGGGTAGCCATGCACAATTTCATTTTCACACTGTAGACTATGGTAATTTCTTAAAACAAAAAGTAAATGGTAAAGCTGCCTTGTGGCCAAAAGAGTAGTTGGGGAGTTAAAACCCGCTGTGTTTTGGGCTATAGCATATGAGAGTGGTTGAGGCCTCTTTTTGCTGCCTTTATGATCCCTTTACAGCTGACATCATAAGTTTGTGGAATTAATTGAGATGCTAAGGCAAAAAGAGGATATAACATATACCGAAAATGCTTGACATTTTTTCAGGCTCAGCACAGTTCATCCTCAAGTTTCAAAGTTCAGAGATGGTTTCTGGTTAGGGGAAACAAGTTAAGTTATTCATATATTTAGAGTAAATATGTAAATACAGCAAATAGTTGAAACCAAGGAAAAATACAGTAGTGCATGATGTTAACATGTACCTATGTTTTGCACGTAGTTTATTTTCTGGATATTGTTCAACCAGAAATTACCATTTAATTTCAAGCACATATAAAGGAATGAAGACTGAAATGCACTGCACTCCATGACTTTCAGTGTGCCTAAACTTCAGATAAGTTTTTTTTTTTTTTTTTTTTTTTTTTTTGTGTGTGTGCGTGTGTTTTTTTCTCAACTGAAAGGTACCAGTAGTTTCTTATTTTGACAGGAAAATGTATGTTTGTGGGTACTCATTAGAAGCGCCTCACCATGGTGCTTCTACGGAGTACCCACATCATATTTTCATGGCAAACTGGGCCCAGTTGTTCAAAGCGTCGTTAGCTTAACGAGCTCGTTAAGGGTCATTTCGTTAACTGTTTTAGTGGATTCAATATACAATACTCTGATATTTTTTGCTGAAAAAATGTGAGTAGCTTTTGCACTGCAAAAGCTACTCACATTTTTTCAGCAAAAAATTTCAGAATATTTGCGTATCACTCGATGTAAATTTTAATGAATCGTTAACTAACGACATCGTTAGCTTTGAACAACTGGGCCCTGATTTATTTCTTAACAAATCACTGGAAAGAGCTAGCAGTTTCTTAATCTTTACCAGTCTCAGGGCTAGTTCAGCAGATGACAAATTCAAGGCATTTTTCTTTTTTTCCCAGAAACAGACAATTTGCATGACTGTCAAAGCCTGTTTTCTGGGGAAAAAAGTCAAAATGTCAACTGCTGATTTTTTTACCATGATGCTTAAATTTAATCATCGCATGTTTCTGTTTTGTGTTCATTTCACCCAAGGAGTGGTAAAGGTCAATGATCTAACAAAAACTGTAGAGAAGATATTTAAGACTCAGGGTTGGGTGTTAATGGTTAGAACATAAAACCTTTTTAGTATGAATGTCTCAGTAAACACTATTTTATTCTCCAAGTAAAATTTTCTTTCAATATAAATTGCAGTTTGTGATGGCATTCCCACTGTATAAAAAAGGCTATATGTGTGCATGTTATTTCCCAGTTGCATTTAGTCTTTCTCAATTTCTTGTTTTTACCATGAAATTAATGGTCCCTCTTTCCTAGAATAGACAGCCATAAATATTTAAACAATAAAATTCAGAAGTACCATATTTCTTAAGCAGTTTGACAGACAGGCTTCAACAGACAGTGCAAACACTGATCAGATCGCAGCAGAATGCAGCATCTGATTAAATCAGTCTGTACTGTTGCTGCTCCTCCAACAGTTTTTAGATATACACCACAACCTCTTTATAATTGCAAGGATCCAAACAAAAACCATGCCAGCTAAACAGCCATGTTGTATCCAAAGAAAAATGTATAGGTTATATAGAAAAATGACCATAAGTGGTCCAAAGAAAAAAATGTATAGATTATACAGAAAAGTGACCATAAATGGTCATTTCTCTATATAATCTATGCATTTTTGTATGGATACAACATTTTTAGGGTACACAATTAAACCGTCTTATAATAAAACCATCTTATAAAAAGGTTCCAATGTCTTAAGAGGTTGTGAAATGGACTTGTTCAAATTTTAGGAAATCAGTGGTAAGTATTCAAGGCGGTCTGAATATTTAGAGTGAATATGGTAACCAATTGGATTGCCAATGAAACTGCAGTTGGTTGTGGCACAATGAAAAAGTTCAGTTGTGATTGATGAAATGTTATCAGTAACCATTTACCTTTTCTATTTCTGTTGCTTTGATTTTAAATTTGGAACTGAACATTAAAAGTGGTGCCATGGGTCAATCTGTCTGAACTATTCAGTTTCTGTAGAGAATGATTTTGTTAAATTGTTAAAAACTACATTGCAGATGACCCACAGGAAATGTCGTCTAAAAAATTTTAGAAGGTAGTCTGCTGCTTTTATGAATTCCACTTTGTATAAATAAATGGCCCATGTAGAAAACAGACAGCAGGGAACCTGATCAGACCATGTAGCTGCACAGTTTGGTCTGGCTCATTCCTCTTTTGGTATGACATATGAGTTGTGTGAAGTAAAAAGTTGTCAAGGCATATATTCCAAAATAGCAGTCTTATCATGGCCATTGCTGTCATTTGATACTCTAGAATAAAGCTACAGTGGGTAAATATCCAGAATTCACACTTTTTGCATATGCTTGAAGACACCTTTTTTGCCTATTTCCTTTATTATCCCACAGTAAATTTTAGCATAATGAATTTGAATTTTAACTGACTTATTTTGAAATATTTCTTCTTGGAAAATAATGCTTGGTAGTTCAGATTGTCACATCTGGAGATGATTTAAGGTGAGTAAATATGTTTGGCATTTTTCAAAGGGAGACAACTTTTGAGTCAAGAATTTGCCTCCCTAGTATATAAATCTTATTAACGCTTAGTATACTTGGGAAAATTTTCAGCACACAACATGTAGAATTTTTTTTCTTATTTCCCCAGAAAATGGGATTTGACATTTCATGCAAATTGTCTCCACTGAAATGTCAAACCTGTTTTCTGGGAAAAAAATAGAAGGAAAAAAAATCATCAGTTTGGCATTTACTGAATCTGCCCAGAGAGTGGTAAAGGTTAAAATTGGGGGATACTCTTTAAACATAAATAGGAGCAAATTTTCTCTTCGAGGATAGTCATCAATAAGAGAAGGTGTACCAACACCCCTTGAAGCAAAATAGTAAACTTTGGTTGTCAGCTTATTTGTTTTATCTCACTTACAGTTATGTAATCTACATTGAACTACTTTACAGGAGGTGGAACAAATGAAGCGTAGTAATACAACGAAGGAGGAGGAGATGCAGAGACGTCATATGTTAGAGAAGAAACGTCTTCCAAAGATCTTGAAACAAGAAGCAAAGACACGCTCACTTATGTTTAAACAGAGTTTACGACTAAGTATTGTTGGGAATCAGGAAGATGAAAGAGCAAAACTAAAACAGGTAAACAAGATATACATGTTTACTTAACACTATGCATGCTGGATAAAAGTTGCAGACTTGTATATAAATGTACATGAGCTGTGAAAGGATCTTTAACCCTTAAACTGCCAATCACAACAATTGTCGTCTGCTTTGTTATCTGCTTGTGATTTTAAAAGTCATTTTTATGCAAACAGTGTGGATCCAGATCAGACTGCATCTGATCAGGGTCCACACTGTTTGCCTGTAATCAAAAATAAGTTTGAAAAGTTTGCAAGAATATTCAGCAGACGACATAAACAGATGACATTTTCAGATGCAGGTTTTCTTGGCATTTTAAGGTTTAAGATATCATTCCAATTTTATAGATTTTTTATGAATTTTAAATATTAGGATAGGAAATGTCTCTTGGTAACTTGCACACCTAAGCTACCATAATAACACTAAGTATTGGAACAGACCTGCCTGAGCAAACAGAGTTGACATAGATCAGACACTCCAGAATGAGGTGTCTGATCAGGGTCTACGCTGTTTGCTACTCAGTCCAGCAGATTTGGAACCATAAAAAGGTAGTAAATGGACTTGTTTAAAATTTAGTGGAAGTATGGTAATGAGTTTAGATATCCCAATATTTAGGGTTATTACGTGATAATTTAAGTAATGGGACAGATAGGCCTTTGCAAACCCTGTAGTCACAGACCAGACCCCCAAAGCGGCATCTGTTTGCAATAAATACAGCAATATTTTAGAAAGGTAGTGGAATGGACTATTTCCAACTTTAGGACATGTATGGTAAGTAGATAAGATGTCCTAATATTTAGGGTAAATACAGTAGGTTGAGTTTAGTTGTGATTTATAGATAGTTGAATCTGAATGGCAAAATACCTGGATCTTGGATGGCTCTTGTTTGCTTTATATCCACTTAAAGCAGAAGAGACTGTATAGTTATTTGCCAGTGGGAATATGAGCACTTGTCTAAAATTGGGATGCTACTGACTATATAGCACTTCAATGAACATCAAAACCATTGTCTCTCAAGTCTGGTAATCATACAAATGCTTGCTTAGAAGTAACATTTGTCAATGAAACAGATAATACATTTTTTCCAAATGTCTGAAGACTTTTATTTTATTTTCAGTTTGAAGAGAATGAACGGAAAAGGATGAAATCTGAACAAGCTCGACAGGAGAATAAGCACAAAAAACAGTGGGATGAATTGTTATTTAGAAATGAAACCAGTCTAAGAGAGCTGGAACAACTCCAGGTACATATCTATTAGAATTTAGATACGGGAAATGTCATAAAATTTCAAACAGAAATTTCATGGGGCCTAAATCTTGCTTTTTATGCAGTTGTTTCTTAAAACACTTAGTGGAATGGCAAACACAATAGATCCTGATCAGACTGCTCCTTCAGGAGCAGACATGAAGGAGCAGTCTGATCTGGATATGCACTGTTTGCATATGCCATTTCGTCAGAAATTTTGGTGTTTGAAATCTTAGGACTTTTACCATATCTGTGAGAATTTAGATAAGCTGAGTATTTTAGGTGCCTGCATACAGTTGGAAGATTTTTCGCCATTTTTACTTCTGTTACTTCCGTTTGCTTTACTGTGCAATAAGCCCCTTCTGAAAAGGGAGCTACTCAAAAAGGAAATAATTTGCTCCCTTTTCCTTGGGAGTAGATTCCTTTTCAGAATGGGACAAAACAGTTTTGACAGAGTTGCCACCCTTGAAAGTATCCATTTCCTGTAAATATCTTTCTTTTTCACAAAGACATTATGTTGGAGGACCAGTCACACTGCATGTGATGATTTTTGTGACGTTCTGCAATATGTATTTTGAGTTTGATTCCATTGAGATACCACAAAATACATTAATCTTTATCACTCTCTTGGTAGATTCTGCAACCGAAGAATTGATGGTATTTTTCTTATTTTTCCCACAAAACAGAATTTGACATTCCATGCAAATTGTCCCTTATGGAGGCAATTTGCATCAATTGTCAAATCCTATTTCTTTAGGAGATAATTTGCATAGAATGTCAAATCCTGTTTTCTGGGAAAAATAAGAAAAAATATTTCAAAATGTCCTATACATGTACATGCATAAAAAGGTGCAACAGTCCAAGTAAACTCAGGGCCATATGTGATTTTCTAGAAAGTCACACCAAATAACAAAAGCTTGCTGTAACAAAAGTGTCCCCTTGGGTTTCCTGCCCTTCCCAGCCATGCCCATACAGAATTATAAAAAGAAGTCTGTATTATGTTTGCAAGTGATGACAATAAAGATCACAAGTAAGAAAATACCTGTTACTATCATGGCTATCCAAATTTTGTCTTCAAGGTGTTGTCTTCCCTACCACAGGGTTATATACATGTAAAAAAAAATAGTTGAAAATAAGGGCTTGAAGACATTTTCTTGAAACTTTGCTTGGGTAATGGCTTTTCTTGAGCACCAGAATCTGTCTCCCTGTGACATATGTAACCTTGTCTGTAGAAAATAGTAAAAAAAAAATAAAAAAAAAAATGCCATATTAAATCAGAGCATGAAGCCATGTTCCTGAAGTTTTGCATGAGGGTTTACTGGGAATATCAGAATCAGACACATTGGGAAAATGTGCTGTATGCTTGAAGAAATCAAAATGTAAAAAATCTTTGAAACCCCTTTGTTTAAACAAAGCATGAAGCCTTAGAGGGACAAGGGCTTCACTTAAGCGTCAGAATTTTGTTACACAGTTTTTAAGCCATCCACGGTTTTGATTAGTTGCTATGGCAATATTAAAATATTGATACATGGCATCTGCAGATATGCATTGGCTGTCTCTTATTTTAATTGAGAAAAAAAATGATATTTTTCTTATTTCTGCATGAAAACTTGTTATGGGAACTCATCACAAGTGTCTCTCTTACCGTATTCGACTTAATAACTGCACTGTGTGCTTAGGTTTTTTCAAAATTACTCAGAAAACTTATGGTTAAATATATATGTACCTACCTACTCTAAGCATACATTTAAAAAAAAGAATGATCAGCGAAGGTCTCATCAAATGATGCTTATGCGATGTTTTTATGCTCTTTTTTCTAATTTTCTTTATAAAAGCATATGTTGTGGGTATTCATTTGAATTGCATCAACAAGTCAATGCAATTCAAATGGGTATCCACAACATATGCCTTTATAAAAAAAAAAATAAAGAAGTAGGCAAAAAGTACACTGGCTGTAATCTGAAGACTACGGAATTGCTTGACTGTGCACCTATAGGAGTGTGTGCGGTAATTAGGTCAAATACGGTAGGTGCGTCTTGAATACCCACAATATACGTTCTTGTAGAGAAATTAGAAAATATTTACCTGGATACCCCATTTAGTCAGTGCTTTGCATAATACCAGAATATGTTGATACTTGATGTAAATTGGGATTAAACATAATGGTACTAGCAGTTGGAAATGCATAATAAGTTGACAGTATTTATTAAATTTAATATTTATTGGTTTGTTTTGAACAGGCGGAGAAACGGAAGATGCTTATGGAACATGAAACCCAAAAGATAAAGGAGTTAGATGAACAATATTCCAATGAACTCAGGGAATGGAAGGCCATGCTAGTGCCTAGAAAACAGGTAGGGGAATTGTAGTGTATGACTGTAAAGTACCATATTGACCCTAAGTATTCGGACACCTCAACTCCTTACCATATATGTTCTAAAATTTGAACCAGTACAATTCACCACCCAATGTTGTGTCTAAAAATTGCTGGATGAGATGCAAACCGTGTAGACCCAGATGAGACGCCGCGTTTTGCGGCGTCTCATCTTGGTCTGTACTGTTTGCTCAGGCCTGTCTGTCCGAATACATATGGTAAATACGGTATTCCAATGAGCTCAGGCAATGGAAGGCCATTATAATGCCTAGTAAACAAAGGTAGATGAATATTGTAGTTCTTGATGAAAAGTATTCCAGTGAGCTCATGGAATGGAAGGCCATGCAAAATGCCTTGAAAACAGATAGGGGAATTATGTATGATGAAGAGTATTCCAGTGAACTCATGGAATGAAGGACCATTTTAATGCTTAGAATCTAGGTAGAGGAATTGTATTGTTTTTTGAAGAGTATTCCAGTGAGCTCCTGGAATGCAGGGCCATTTGAATGTGATCCAGTGAGCTCATGGAATGCAGGGCCATCTGAATGTGATTATTATTTTCTTATTTCTCCTCGTAAAAATCCAGGTATTGGTACTCGATGCAATCGTCTCATTGAGACAATTCCAGTGTGTACCCTCAGTATATGTTTTCACGGAAGAATATAAAAAAAAACAATACCCTTTTCAGCTGGACCTGTTCTAGTTCAGCTACCTCAATGACATTCTGCTGGCCCGCCTCGGTGGCTCAGTTGGATGCGTGTCCGACTGGTGATCAGGAGGTTGCGTGTTCGACCCCTGCCGGGTCTGCAATATCATTCGTAGAGCTTGATCATGAAATATTTTCTACGGTCATTCTCTCCCTTCCGCTAATTCAAGAAGGTCAGTTTTCAGTTTCTTGAGAAAGAATGTGCACAATACTGGTTAACGGCTTAGAGTACTAAGCCTGTCCAGTAAAAGTGTGGTTAAGTAAACTGACCGCATTGGCCATGACCCCATTGAGTTGACTGGGCGGTAAAACCTCAACGTAAAAAAGAGATTCTGCTGTCTTCAGTTGCCTTTGACCGAAGCTAGATTCATATTACTGTTTTTGTAATGAGATTAAGAGGCAGTCCTGTTGACATAACTATTGTGACACTTGATATGGTCATGCATGAATCAGATCAGTCTGTTAGCATTACTTCCACAGTGTATAAACAATACTGGCATATCATGTTTGCAAGTCAAAAGGGGTCTACTCAAAAAGGAAAGAATTTGCTCCCCTTGGGAGCAAATTCTTTCCTTTTAGACCAGACCCCCTTTTCAGAAGTGAGGCAGAAACAGTATTGACCAAGTTACTGCCTTTGAAAGTGTATCAGTTCTCCTTAATATCTGGGTTCAGAAGATTCTTTTAGCAAATAGCTTAGACCTTGTTCATACTGCACAGATGGGTTCATAATATTATGGCACTTTTTCTGTTCTCAAAGGAACTCATTTAACGTAATAACTCTAAGTATTGGGACAGATAGGCCTTTGCAAACAGTATAGACCCAGATCAGATGCCGCATAATGCGGCATTTGATCATAGTCTACACTGTTTGCCATACATACAGCAATATTTTAGACACATCAACGGGTATTAGAATGGACAATTCCAAATTTTAGGACAAGTATGGTAAGTAGATAAGGTGTCTCAATACTTAGGGTATATATGGTATTTTCTGTTGCTTTCAGAAATTGGAGGAAGATTTTGCAAAACAGAGAGATGAGCAGGAGAAATTCTATGGTGCTGTAGTGATGACTGGAGAAAGTACCCATGTTCCCAGATCAGCACCCTCTAGCACAAGACACAAGACAGAGGATTCCTTAAAGTCGCGACACTCCACTGTTATATAGCGATATCTGTCTGTCATATATCGAGGGTTGAGCGCAAGACTAGCGTAAGTCAGATGGTTGTTTTTCCCCAAACCTAATCTCCTCACCATGAAGGCGTTATGAAGATTACAACATTTCTTTCTGTAAACAATGAAAATTTAGGTGCCATTGCTCGTATGAGCAATGGCACCTAAATTTGCATTGTTTACAAAGGGGTCCAAGTTGCCCCTAAACAAGGGTTTCAAAAATATGTTTGAGTTACCATAGTCTTGCGCTCAACCCTCGATATGTGACTTGAAATAGATAGTAAACTGTGCTTGAAACCAGGGCTTGAAGTCATAAAGCTCAAAAGTATGGTTAACCTTTAACCGTCTGTAGCCAAACATTAGCAGACAGCATCATTGATTTTTTTTTTTCCTCCTGAAAATAGGATTCCAGAATCTGTACTGTCTGACAACAGATGCTTTTAACCCTTGTCATGCTGAATAAATTAAGATGCCATGCCCACTTCTAATTTCCAGCCAATCAGATTACGTGATCCAGGTTTTTGATAGAAATTCACATATTTAATGACAAACAATGCAGATCCAGATCAGTTGGCTTCTTCAGAAGACAGAGCATGATGTGTTCAGCAAGAGAAGGGTTAAGGGGATGAAAAATTGAAATAAACTTAGTAAATTTTCTGCCATTTTTTTTTTTTTTACAACAGATGCAACTTTTTTTGACATGGTTTGCCTTTCTGTGTAGCAATCCCCAAGGGAGCAAATTCTTTCCTTTTAGAGCAGACCCCTTTTCAGAAGGGAGGCCAAAACAGTATTGACAGAGTTGTCTTCTCTGAACTTTATTGATTCCCTGTTAAACAGAGTGCTAAGTCCTGTTCATAGGAAAAAGTAAGAGAAAATATTTGATGTGCAACATGATACTAAGTGCAAACAAGAAAGACCAAGATCAGTTGAGCAATCTGATCAGTGGCTTCTCTGTTTTAGTATGAATGTGCAGGCCCATACATGGGGTAAGGGCCATTTTCACATGTTAACATTTTAGAATGTTGTCTGCTGATTGTTGCTGCAGCAGTAGCAGGGTTAAAGGTAAAGAAATGGAACCAAGTCATTATTCAGGACTTTATTGATTGTCTCAAGACTAGTGTTTTTTTCTTTGAGAAGTAGTCAGCCTGAAGAGCTGACAATGAAAGATTTGTTATGTATTAAGTACCAAGCAGTTGATTTAATTTGCTATTAGCGGAAGTTTAAATGCATGCAGATCATGATTTTATTTCATTTCTTTTTTTTTTTTTTTTTCACAGAAAATAGGGGCGAACTTCCATGCAGATCATTTTCTTTTTTTTTTTTTTTAAATCAAGACAGTGTCCTTTGAGCCGGGCCGTGTAAAAATATACCTGCATGGTATATGGATACAGTGCATGTCCATATCAGCCTACACATCTGAGTCATTACGAAAACACGTCTGTATAATTTTGACCCCCTTAAAGCCCATTATTATATAGTAAAACTGGGGTTTACAGTGGTATGCATTATTTTTCTTATTTCTGCTCAAAAACATAGATTGTACTGGGGTTTACAGTGGTATGCATTATTTTTCTTATTTCTGCTCAAAAACCTAGATTGTGGTAGCAAGGCGCTTCTATTGAGTACCCACAATCTATGTTTTGAGCAGAAATGTGAAAAATATCAGAATTTGTATCTGAAAACTTTAGATTTTGGTGGTGAAATTTTCAATATATTTTAATAGGCGTGTTTTCGTAATGGGTGTGATGATGGTTACTATAGAATGTATGAATGTATATTAAAGGCTCTTATCAGATTGTGTGGCTTTACTAGCCAGACTGGGTCGTTACTGCTCACATAAGCCTCAAAGAGGTATTCCTATGCCATGGCTCATTTCATTGTTTGCAAATTTTGTCTTCAACATTCGTTGTTACATCACCTTATAAAAATCCTCTCTTTAACAGGAAAGTCTTGGATCACCTAGTTGCCACCTGGTCACATATTTTGTACAAATATTGGAAGCTTGTCCTGGCTATATCATAGCTATAGTGTAGAAGGGTAACCATATAATGATTTTCATATCTATGTTGTGATAAACATTTATTTTCATGGAAAAATAAGATAAACATTTGTCTTCAATGAGGAATAAGATAAAAATACCGTATTCGACCTAATTACCGCACTGTGCGCTTTGGTTTTTCAAAATTACTGGGAACACTCAGATGTGATAAAATATGTACCTATACCTATTAAGGATACACAATAAAAAGATCAGAAAAGGACTTATTTGATGATGATTATGCGATTTTTTTTCTGATTTTCTTTATAAAGGCATATGTTGTGGGTACTCATTTGAATTGCATCGAATTGTCGATGCAATTCAAATGAGTACCGACAACATATGTCTTTGTAAAGAAGTAAAGAAAAAAGTACACTGGTTGTAATCTGAAGACTACGGAATTTCTTGACTGTGCGCTTATAGGAGTATGTGCGGTAATTAGGTATTTATTTGGTAGAAAAAGGACCTTGTCTAGAGCAGTATGTTACTGTGTGGGCTATCCAGCACTGCTCTTTGTACATAACATTTGACCGCTGGTGGTAAGCTAGGGAACTAACTCCAAACTGGTCCAGTGGATTTTTGTTCCCTCGCCACATCGAGCTAGTATCCTCAATAGGAAAGTGGTAAACAAAGGTATGTGTCAAAGAATTTTATCACTAATTATTTCTCTATTGTCAATCTATGAAAAAATCTGGCAATTTGGTCTTGATTAGAATTTGCCGTGGAAATCCACAGGGCGAATATAATTTTGCCACAACTTTTGAACATGGAACTGAAATTTCTAAAATTTCTGGCAACATTTTCCATTAAATGTACAGCCTTAAGACACCCTGAAGCACCATCCCTGGTGAAGTCAAACATGAAAACTCTATGAATAAGTTGAAAAGTACTGACTACTGAAATAGTTGCTTGTGTGTCAAATTTTCCAAGAAGTATACATCCATCAAGACGTCCCTCTGTCCATTACGTTTTGGTTTCTGAGCGGGGGGATATCTAGTAAGCACTGCTTATTGATTGTTCTTGCTCCATAAATCGATAATAAAGAAATATTAGTGATAAAATTCTTTGACACATACCTTTGTTTACAATTTTCCTGTCGAGGGTACTAGCTTGAGAGTTCGCAGATGTGGTGAGGGAATAAAATTCCATTGACACAGTTTGGAGCTAGTTCCCTAGATTACCAATTGTTTGGATAGGTATTATTGTAATAGGTCACTTTTACCTACCTGTATCAGTCATATTCATTTGGTGCTAATTCTTATGAAATTTCTCCCTTTTCCTCCCTTACGGGGACGTGATACACTTGGTAGATTTTCTTCAATTTTTACAAGGGAGATAATTTTTGTTACTTTCTGCACAAGAAGTCCCTTCTGAAAGGGGTCTACTCAAAAGGATAGAATTTGCTCCTTAAAGGAGCAAATTCTATCCTTTTGAGTAGACCCCATTTCAGGAGGGAGGCAAGAACAATTTTTATACAGTTGCCTCCTCTGAAACTGTATCATTTCCCCTTAAAGTGAAAACAATTTGATCCCTGATACACACAAAAAAACCTATAAGCATCTCTATGATAATGAAGACACTTATTGACTGCTCATCCATACTTGTTAGCCCAAGAATGATAGGATGTTGTATCAAGTGGCAAAAAAGGTTTGAGGCTTTGATCGGTATGGATGTAAATACCGTCTTGTCAGCCACCTCAGTATCCACCATTTGCATCCTATAAAGTGTCTAGATTGTGTAGACAAACAACGTAGACATCAGCTGGACTGTATAGCTGCATAGGCTGGTCCAGTTCTTCACTGGTCACATGACTTAAGGTACAGATTTATGCCGACCTATATATTCTGTGGATGTTTTTCATGTTCAAATGGTAAATGCTTTTGACAAAAGGGCCCTGGTAAACTATTGTGTTCATTTCTGTGATAATGTTTTGTTCCAGGAAAAGATTAGGTATCTATTTTCACTTGAGTGCATGTGTTTATTTTGCCCCACAACATTTTTCCAATGTTATGCATGATTTTGTTTTTGAGAAGAAAGCTAACCCACTTGTCAACATGTAGTTTCAGAAAAGGTTTGTGTTTTTTTTTTTTATTAAACATCCCTTGTAAACACTTCATTAAAGATATTTTGGCATTGAAACAGAAAAGTAAGAGTATCTCAGTATGAGACACTCAGAGCACGGTTTTTACACTCCACAGCAGTGTTGCTGTTACTGTTGCAGTTTGTTTTTCCTGTGGCCTAGCTTGTTGGAAATTCTTAAGGCCTGAAATAATTCCATATTTTGCAGTTAAGCATTTTCAAACAAAAAAAAAAAAAAAATATGTTTACAATTAATACATAAAGCTATGTCAACTCATCAGATGCTTTACTGCAGTTTGTAAACAATACAATAAATACTGGTTAAAGTAATAAAAATACCTATGTATTGGGACAGACAGGCCTGAGCAAACAGTGAAGACACCCAGATGAGACGCCGCAGAATGCGGCATCTCATCAGGGTCTACACCGTTTGCTACTCATCCACAACATCTGGTAGTAGATTTTATTTGTTCAAATTTTATAACAAGTACGGTAAGGAGTTAAGGTGTCAGATTACTTAGGGTAAATACGGTGCAAACACCCAGGATTACTGTATTTACACAAAGTATTCAGGCACCTTAACTTGTTTTCATACTTATCCAAAAAATTGAACAATTCCATTTTGCTACCTGCAAATGTGTCTAAAAACTGCTAGATGAGTTGCAAATTGTATAATCTGATCAGATTCCACATTCTGCATTATCTGCTCTGTGTCTGCATTTTCTTGGTCCTGTCTGTCTGAATACTTCTGGTGAATGAGTATATTTGTGTCACTAAAATAGTGCTTATCATAGACATGCAGAACTGGCCTAGTTTGAGTTTCAGATGAGATTAAAATCCTCATTAAACTGGGTAACGTCAGTACATGTACAATTTTGTCCAAGATGGCATTACATCCAGAGTTCAGTATAATATAAGAGTATCACAGCTCCAGGTAGGAGGGTGTATCAGGTAAATATTTATCTTATTTCTCAGCAAAAACGTACTTGGTGGGTACTCATTATAAGCACCTCACCAATGCGCTTCTAATGAGTACCCACAGCTGACGTTTTTGTGGAGAAATAAGAATACTAATAAGTTGGTTGGGAAAAAAAGCACCTTATCTGGAGCTATGGAGTATTAACCTTTATCATTCTCTAGGCTAATTAACAATTTGGTGAGATTTTTTTTAATTTTTCCCAAAACAGAACTCAACATTTCATGCAAATTTGCATAAAATATCAGAACCTGGGAAAACAGGATTTGACATTTTGTGCAAATTGTCTCCGACAATTTGCATGAAATATCAAAACCTGTTTGTGAAAAATAAGAAAAATATTTTAAAATGTCGTCTGCTGATAATTTTACCCAGAGTGCTAAGAGTTAACAGAGCGACTTGAGCGTGTCATGTCAGCATCCTCAAAAAGGATATGTTGTCTTTGTAGGCTGATTGTTGTTATAAAATTTTATATCTGTTTTTGCTCATTTTATTTTCATACAGGTCATATATTTACACAAATATAAGAAATTGCCATAGCACCTTATATGCAGGAGAAATATTTATTGTTCATATTGTATCAATATTTATCACTTAACTTTGCTAAATGGATCTTTGAAACTGTAATGAACAAGCTGATTCATGGGAAAACGTACATATTTACAAATGTCTGCATTTATCTACAGAGTCGAGAGAAGGCAAAATGTCTGCATTCATCTGCAGAATCAAGATAAGGTAGTCATTGTAAATATGCAAAGAGTTCAATGGCAAAAGTTTGAATATCGAGAGTCAAAGGTATTGATCAAATAGAACATTTGGATTGTAGCCATTATTTTGTCCTTACATTTTTTGCTTAGTGTATGTTTTCTCATGATATTGCTGGAACTGTAATGTTTACCCTTAATACTTTGGACACCATAATCCCATGCCATACTCAACATAAAATTTGGAAAAAATCCATTTAACTATCTGATGAAGTGTATACATGTGATGGAATGGCAATCAGTGTAGACCCAAATCAAACTGCTCCTTAGGAGCAGTTTGATCTGGGTCTACACTGTTTGCTCTGACCTGTCCAAATATTTAAGGTAAACGCAGTACTGTTAAGAGCCTAAAAATTCCAAGTACAAAAATAATGAGACATACTGTCTGCACTAATGTTGGGAAGGGATAAATTCAGTTTTGCATAGGGAGGCTCCCTTTACAAAACTAATTACTTCCCTCCACTATGTTGGTAAAGTTACCTAATCAATACAGTTTCTTCTGCAAATTCTTTAACGTATATCAGTGCTTTGTTCTATTGAAATTATATACTACATGCCTGCTGCTAGAGGTAAAAATGTTAACTTATGTAAAAGAATTTATGAAAAAGAATTCCATTGAAATATAAATTTGTCAAATCCAAACCTTAAGTGAGGCTTGCTTTGAGAAAACCACCATTTCTTAATGTAGGACTGGAAAAATTTGGACAAAAGTTTTAGACAGGAAGTTGCCTTCTTAATATTAGAAGCTTTCAAAACAAATTGCAGCTACTCTTGAAGGAAAGAATTTGCTCCCTCTGGGAGCAAATTCTTTCCTTTTAGAGTAGCCCCAAATGAGAAAGAAAGCAAATATTTCCATTTCAAGAGTTGTTTCCCTCGAGGGTGTGAACATTGCCTTTAAAGTATATATGTGCAGCACCAGGCAGAAATGTCACTTCCGAACCTGTGCAGACAGCAAAGGCCCAGACCAGCCTGCACATCCGTGCAGTCTGATCTGGGCCTTCACTGTCTGCCCACAGTATCATGGAATACTGTAGAATATATTAAAGTATAACAAAGGTCCTTATCAGATTGTGCGGCTTTCCTGGCTGATCTGGATATTTACTGTTCACATATGCCCTGAAGACACATTTTTCTTTGGCAAGGCCCATATGGTAAATGGCAAAAGGTGAATCTTATGACCAGACTGCACACGTGATCTGATCTCTTTGATGCTCATGTGTTAAAATGTTGGTTTTTCTGCAGCGAGCCCTGATTAATCTTTTCTGTCAGGAGAATTTCTGATGTTGTGTGTTGTTGCTAAGATACCCGACAACCTTTAAGACTTGCAGACGTGAAATTTGAGACTTGATTGAGACTATCTTATTCCATTATGTCAAGTTGCGTCTTGCAGAACCATCATCTGTTATATAGTTTTGCACCACTCGTTAATTTGCACCATTGATTTTTTTTTTTATTTATTTATCAGCTTTTGTAAGTGCTTGTAAGTGCTAACTTGTGTTTAGAATCACATGAAAGATGTCACATGAAAAGGCACTTTAACATATACACAGATAATTAAGGGCCAGATTAGCTTGCACGCCTGCAACATATTTACCCCAAAGAACAAGCAAACAGTGTAGACCCAGTTTGATTAGGATCTACACTGTTTGCCATTCTGTTGCAACATATTGGAAATATTACTTCAGTGGTCAAAAGGACTTATTTAATTTCAGAAATGTTTTGCAAGTAGTTGAGGTATCTGAATGTTTCAGGAAATGCAGTAATTTGATTGTAAGTCTTCAGTTTCACATGGTGGAAGCTTGACTATTACAGAATGTTTAGCTGAAAAGTGTAAACATCAGACTGTGTAGATGCACAGCCTGATCTGCACCTTTTCTTTGAGTATGTGCTAAACAACCTTTTTGTATGATGAGCCTCTGCAGCACAGAAATGAGTGACAAGATGAAAAAAGTACTTAGAGAATATAGGAAAACCCTATTTTATGGGGGAAAAATAAAACCACTTGTCTGTCCATTTTGTCCAAATAGTGCTAAAGATTATAGTTGAATACACAAGAAGCTCTAGGTAACAGAAGTGTACAGATACGTATTTTTCCTATTTTTTCCCTTAACCCTTGTCATGTTGAATAAATTAATATGCCAGGCCCATTTCTAATTGTTAGCCAATCAGATTACTTAAATCCGGTTTGAGGATATAAATTTACATACTGAATGACAAACAGTGTAGATCCAGATCAGTTGGTTACTTCAGAAACCAACTGATCTGTATCTACACCATTTGCAAAGGCAGGGTATATCCGGGTCCAGCAGGACAAGGGTTAAAAAAAACCCACAAAAACAACAGGTTTTGGGTACTCATTAGAAGAGCTTTGCTAAGATACTACTGATGAGTACCACATGTTTGTATATGGAAAAATGAAAAAAATATCGTATTTACCCTAAGTATTCGGACACCTTAACTCCTAACCATACTTGCCCTAATATTTGAAAAAGTCTATTTTACTACCTGTTGATGTGTCTAAAATAGTGCTGGATTAGTGGCAGACAATGTAGACCCTCATCAGATGCCACATTCTGCAGCATCTGATCTGGATCTACACTGTTTGCTCAGGCATATCTGTCCCAATATTTAGGAATAGTATGGTTGTGTTTATGGATGAAAAAAAAGTTTTGTATCTAGAGCTATGAGTATGTATTTTTTTTTTAAGTTAGTGCTTGTTGAAGTCAGTGACTTCTAAACCTTTTAAAGACATTCCATGTTAGATTTCTGAGTATATTAGTCTGGGTGAAGCAGAATTTACATATGGTAATTGTCCTAAAATATCTTACATCAGCTTTTCTGACAAAATGACATATGCAAACTGTGCAGATCCTGAGGGAACAGTCTGATCATGGTCTATACTGTTTGTAATTCCACTAAGTGTTTTGTGAAACAGGTGCACAAAAATAAAATTTAGGCAAAATAAAAACATGGAATAAATAGAGTTCAAAATGTTAGGACATTTACCATATCACATGCTATTTGTGAACAGCAAATGATGTTTTAGTTCTCACTAATTACTTTTTTGCAAGGTTCATGACCTTGCTGCAAAGTTTAGAAGGCTGATTCAGGTCTTTGCTGTTCCCGTATGACAGTTGTTCTGGGCCCCCAACACCTGGTGTTGATTAAAGATTAAGGGGATTGAATACACCTGGCAGATTAGACACCATTTGTAACAAGAGACACAACTTTTGTGACTTCCTGTATGCACTTTTGCACTCGTCCCCTACTGAAAAGGAATTTTCTCTAAAAGGAAAGAATTTGCTCACAAGGGGAGCAAATTCTTTCCTTTAATAGTAGACCCCTTTTTAGAAGGGAAGCAAAATAGTTTGACTGAGTTGCCTCCCCTGAAACTATCCCATTCCCCTTGATGCTAGATTTACACATAACGTATTATTAAGATCAGGTCTCCAGATTAGCTCTTATTTTGGAGATGACATGTGCAGGTCCAATTGGAAAACCAGTGAGGCGTTTCCAGTGAGCTCTTGGAAAACTAGCTCTGGGAAGAAATGAAGACTTGAGTCACATTTTGAGATAGGATATGCTGGTCATGTGGTGACAGTGAAAGACCAAGATTATCTGTGACATCTGCAGTCTGATCAAGATCTTTACTATCTACTTCAAAATTTTTTGGAGCTGTAGAATATATCAACAGTTGGAGATGGGCCAAATCAGTCTAAGCTGATGTACAGGCTGATCTTGGTCATTCATGTTCATGTACGCATCAATAATGCCTCTATTTATGAAGAGCGTTTGAATGTCCTGCTTATCTGGAGCCCTGTTAATGCTTAGCTTTCTGGGTAAAATTTTTGGCAGACGACATATTGAAATACTTTTTTCATTTCTCCCGGAAAACAGGTTTTGACATTTCCTGCAAATTATTTCCAATGGAGACAATTTGCATGAAATATCAAATACTGTTTTCTGGGAAAAATAAGAAAAATGAGCCAGCGCATGACAAAACCTACAATAAGATTTGTCTAACAAGCGATGACTCAGATCAGCCTCTGCATCCTAGCAGTTTGATCAGAGTTCCCTCATTATGTGCCTTCTTCAGCTTCCAGGCTATTCAAAGAAGGATAAATGAAAATCCTTGCCATACTGTGTGGATGTACAGGCTTATCTGAGTCTTTGCTGGTCACACAGGTCTTGTAGGTTTTGTCGTGCACTGGCTTATATATCATTTTGTCAGCTGCTATATTTTCCCAAAGAGTGGTAAAGGTCCTGACCCTTAAAGTGCCACTCACAATGGCAGCAGTTGTCTGCTACAGTTTTGAAAGGCACTTTAAAGGCTAATTTATATATGTTGAGTCTATGAATTATTTTTGCAGCATTTTCTTAAGCGCTTGTACATATATTTATTAAACTGGGCAAAGGAAAACATACTTTAATCATTTAATATGCAAACCATGTAAACCCAGATCAATGTGCTGTCTACTCAGGGTCTGCACTGATGGTTTACATGTGGTCAGACAGTCACATGACTGCAGGTTCATATAAGTCACTAGGTGAGAAAGGTTGCTTCGAGGTGTGCCCAGTAAAGACGCAGATCAGCCAGCATTTCTGCCCAGTCTTCGCTGTGCACCTGAAGAACCTTGGGTCCAAAGCATTCCACAGATTAAGGTAAATGTCCTAAAATTTCGAACACCAAAGCTCCTGACAAAATGACATATACAAACAGTGCAGACCCAGATCAGACTGCTCCTGATGGAGCAGTCTGATCAGGGTCTACACTGTTTGCCATTCCACTAAGTATTTTAGGAAACATATGCATAATAAACAAAATTTAGCCCAAAATACTATGGAGTAAAGTGTTGGAAATATTAGGGTACTTACCGTTCGTAATAAAGCATAGGACTTGTTAAAGAGGACTATTTGGTAATAATTCTTGGATAATTTTCTCCGTAAAAACAAATGTTGTGGGTTCTCATTTGAAGTGCATTGCTGAGGCACCACCAATGAGTACCCAAAACATAGGTTTTCATGGAGAAATAAGAAAGTGATCCTAGAATTCTCTACAAATAATCCCTAACAAGTCCTCTGGCAAAGATTGATCAGATTGCTCTGATGGACAGTCAGATTTTGAGTCGTTCTGGGTTATCACTTATGCAGGCAATTAAAATAGAAAGGAAGGCAATGATCGGGATTCGATACAATTATCCAGCACCCTCCGTTCCAAGACACCAAAGGAAAAGGACACACTAAAAGCCTACCCCTACCAGTTTGACAAGAACCTGTGGTTTCTGTAGAATATTTCAGTAGAAAAGACCCTGATACGACTGCACAAACTGATCTGGGCCATTGTGTGTGTCATGAAAGCTTTCTCATGTTCTGCATCATGATGTCCTCTCATGGCAATATCAGTTTCAGGAAAGGTTGTTTTGATGTTGTCGTGATATTCTCATCAGCAAAATAGCTCTTGAAGTAACTCAGAAAACCACACAATGTGTTTTTGACATTGTCATGACCTTGAAATGACATTGCTGTGATGTGTTTTTACTGGGAGTGGACTGATTCTTATCAAATGTGTGTGGACATATCATTGGGACAGGCCTAAGAATTAGTTAGGGTTTGGAAACTTTACCCATATGCCAAAGAAACATTGGCAAACAGTGCAGACCCAGATCAGACTCAGCATTATGCAATGTCTAATCAGGGTCTACACTGTTTGTTTTAAATACAGGATTTTTGTATAAAAATAATAAAACATAAAATAAACCATGCACCTTTTAACTGGAAAATTGACCTTTCTGAAGTGTTTGTTAGAAGAATCCACTTGGCATAAATGGGTTGAACTGACTTTCAAGGTCAACATTGGGTTTGGACACATCACTGATGTGTCCAAGCCCATGTTGACCTTGAAAGTGAGGCTTAAGTTTCCAGAATCTAACCAACTCTATTCATTTATTTTTTTTTTTTTTCTGAAGGTATTCCTAATTTGATTTACACTTATTTTTTAAATGCATTTTTTGTAGAAATTGTAATAAATTGTTGCAATAATTTTAATGGAATTTTTCATATTTTTTTTTCCAAGACTATACTTTTTTTCTTTTTTTTTCTCAAAATCACTTTTCATCCAGAATAGGGGTGTAATGGTCCATAGCTGTACTGCTAATCATTTTTAGGTGAACTTCAGTAATACCCCAATTGCACTGTTTGCTCATGTCTGTCTGTCCAAATATTATGGGGAAATACAGTATGTATACATGTATGTGTTGTTGATGAATCTGTCTGTTAACAAGTATTGTCTCAACTATATTTTACCGTGATATTAGAGGAAGGGTCTTGGGCGTGTGTGACAGCAAAGACCCAAATCAACCTGCTTGTTTGTGCAGCCCAACCAAGACCTTTGTTGTTCAAGTAGGGAACCATCATACAATATATTGTATTTGACTTAATAACCCCACAGGTCCCTATCAGCACTCAGTGAAGCAATTTTGAGTCTTCACATTACAGCCGGTGTTCTTTTAGCCACTTCTTTAATAAAGCATACATAGTGGGTATTCTGACATTTTCATTGCCACAATTTTGATGAGTACCAACAACATATGCGCTTATAAAGAAAATCATAAAAAAAATATGGCATAAGCATCTACAACTTCTTTATAACACAGTTCATTATAACACGGTTTTGGATATAACACAGTTAAAAGATAGATCCCAAAAATGTATAGATTATAATGAAAAATGACCATAAATGGTCATTTGTCAATATAATCTATACATTTTTGTTTGGCTATAACACGGTTGTTTAACTAACACGGTTTATGCTGTGTACCCCAACAATAGTGTTATAAAGAGGTGGTGTATTAGGTGAATATTTTGACACAAAGTTTTCGTTTAATTTTGAGAAACACAATTACAGTGTGGTATATATAATTAAGTCAAACATGGTATTGAAAAGTAAAGACCCTATTCACACAACACAACTGTGCAGGCTGAAGTTCTTGGCCTACTTTTTACATATCCCCTAAGACGTGTTGTCCACATGGTATGGCTCAGTTGTTTTAGTTGTCAACACTGTATGAATCAGATTTTAAAAGTTAACTCTTGTCCTGCTGAACCAGGATATACCCTGCCTTTGCAAACAGTGTAGATCCAGATCAGTTGGCCAACTGATCTGGATTTGCACTGTTTGTCATTCTGTATGTTAATTTTTATCAGCAAACTGGATCAAGTAAACTGATTGGCTGAAAATTGGAAGTGGGCATGGCATCTTAATTTTTTCAGCAGGACAAGGGTTAAGGGGACTGAATGCACCTGGTAGATTTTTTTGCTATTTTTTGTATAGGTTTTGCTACTTACTGTTAACTTTTCTGCACAGCCTTCTGAAAAGGGGCCTATTCTAAAAGGAAAGAATTTGCTCCTAAAAGGAGCAAATTCTTCCTGTCTAGAGTAGACCCATTTTCAGAAAGGAGAAAAATTAATTTGAAAGAGTTACTTCACTTGAAAGTGTACTCATCCCTATTAAATATGCCACATTGTTTGAGATCCCTTTGTTTCCATGCACATACAAGCACAGTAATGGAGTCTTTGCATCAGTCCAATTTGTAAGCTGATGTTGGATTCCTCAGCCCTACTCCCAATACCCCATGTTTCAGATTTGGACTGTGGAAAAAAGAAGAATGCAGAGCCTGATTAAAATAAATAGACATGCAGATGAATTTGGTTATGCCGGTAACATACATTGAGCTGAAAAAATGTACCTTTTGACATACCAGCCAGCGCATGACAAAACCTACAGTAAGACTTGTGTGACCAGCAAATGCTCAGATCAGCCTGCGCATCAGTGCAGTCTGATGCTAGCTGATCGCATGTACCTTCTGCAGTCTCAGGGCTATCCAAAGAGAGATAAACAAGAACCCTTACCATACCAGGTGGATGTACAGGCTGACATAGCAACAGATAAGGTGCTTTTTTCATCCGAAAAATGCTGATATCTTTCTTATTTCTCAACAAAAACATATGTTGTGGGTACTCATTAAAAGCGCCTCGCCGAGGCGCTTCTATTGAATATCCACAACATATGTTTTCGTTGAGAAATAAAAAAAAAGATGTGGATACCCCCTCTTATCTGTAGCTATGGGCTGACCCATGTCTTTGCTGGTCACACAGGTCTTATTGTAGGTTTTGTCATGAGCTGGCTCATATGCAGTCTGATCAGTCATCCACCTCAAAAAAAACTTAGGATCTTTGGCTGTCAGCAGAAAGTCAAACAATGATTCCAGTTGTTCAAAACTTAAAGTTGTTAGCTAAAGTGATGTTAAAATTAAAATTTCTGTCTGGAAATATGGCAAATAAAGTGATATTTTCTTTTGCTAAAAAAATATCAGTGTGTTTGAAAATACCTTAGCTACAAAAGTTAATGAATGAGTTTGTCATTAACAAGCTGGCTAAGCTAACAGTGCTTTGAACAACTGAGCCCAGTTACACAATATAAGATACATTTGCTCAGGTTTCAGTACAGTGGCTGTTTGCTCAACACAATGACATGAAAATTTAACTGTTTAGTCCGGTTCGTGGCATCTCTGTGGCACTTTCCATTACAGCCCTTGTACTCCTGTCATATATACCCAAGGCTCTCGCTAGCCTGCTGGGTGTATGTGCAATCTGGTCATTGGCATCAGTATATATGCCTTTCCTTAACACCTGATGCCCTGACTAGATTGTGTGGATGCACAGGCTTGTCAGACCAGGGCTGTTTTTTTTGTTTGTTTTTTTTGTGTGTTGTTTTACGGCCCAGTCAACCCAGTGGGTCATGTAGAGAGCCTAGTCAGTTTATCTAACCACACTTTTACTGGGCAAACTTAGTTCTCTAATTTAACCAGTATTGTGCACATCCTTTTGCCAGAAACTGACAACTGTAGATTCAAACAGACCTTATACAAAATATAAATTGTCATACTCCATTTTTGTTATTATATAAATTAGATTTTTTACATTTTAAGGATGAAAGGATGAGAGAATTCTCATAAAACAAAAAATAAGTAAAGTAATAAGTAAATAAATAAATAAAAGCACCTACCAATCTACCAAAGTAGAAAATTTTTATCAAGAAGTACCTACTAACATCTTTGGATATTATTCTGGGTCCAGTTGTTCAAAGCATCGTTAGCTTAACAAGCTTGTTAGTGGTCAAACTGCTAACTGTTCTAGTAAGAACAATATCTAATTCACAGGTATTTTTCTGAAAAAAAAAAAAATGTGAGTAGCTTATGCAAATGCAAAGCTACTCACATTTTTTCATCAAAAATATTAGTGTATATGGCGTATTTAATGCTCAAAGTTTTAACGATACGTTAACTAATGTCATCGTTAGTTTTGAACAACTGGACCCAGGTTGTAAAGTGTCATTTTTTTTAAGCCATTTTGAATGCCAGTTTTTTTGTTTATTTTTTTCTTATTAATGCCTTCATATTCACCCATTTTCATTTAAATCTTTTATATGTATGACTGTCACAAACACATAAACAAACATCGCATTGATCAAGTCAGATGGGATTTAGAAGAAAGGCTTGTATAAATCTGTACCCCAGTACACCCATTTTTGACCAAGACAGTTATTGATAAAATCAGGTTTAATTGCCGTATCACTTTTGCTCATACTTTCTTTCTCATGAATCTAGTACATTATGTTTAATACCAGATTTAAAGCTTTTTAGCTTATAGACCAGCATGTCTTGTTTTGTTTATGTTAACCCTAGTCCTGCTGAACCCCGATATGTCCTGCTTTTGCAAACAGTATAGATCCAGATCAGTTGGCTTCTAAAGAAGCCAACTGATCTGGATCTGTACTGTTTGCCATTAAGTATGTGAATTTGTTGATAATCCGGATCAAGTAATCTGATTGGCTGAAAATTAGAAATGGGCATGGCATCTTAATTTATTCAGCAGGACAAGGGTTAAACTGGACACTCTTTATAAGGCAATTCATTGTAAGATTGTTTGGGATATACAATAGTTTAAATATGGACCTCAAAAGTGTTGTATCCAAAACTTAAAGTATAGATTATAGAGAAAAAATGACCCATTTATATGGTCATTTTTCTATATAATCTATACATTTTTGTTTGACTACACCATTGTCCAGGTAACATGGTTTCTGCTTGGATCCCAGAAATAGTGTTATAAAGAGGTTGTGGCACAGTATTTTTTTTTTTTATACGTATTGTTTTTCTAGAAAATTACAATAGCAATTTTTGTCTTCTTTTTAAAGAAGCCTGTATAGGCTTTAGTTCAAAGAAATTCATTGAACTAGCAGATAAATTTGAAAAATAATAAAATAGGTTACATTATTGAATTTTAAATATTGTTGAGATCAATTCCAATGGAAGATTCTTGACTAGCCTACATTACAAATTTTCTCCTCAGATTTGCACTAATCACAAGATCGTCAGACTCAGGCCTACAATCTGTGGCATTATAACATTCTGAGTATCAGATCAATGTGTCTGGGTCTGATACTGCAGTGAGGCAGTGATATGAAAGGGCATCAGTTCCCACTGCCACATTCTGACACCATCACATGTCTGAACGATTGTTGACAGTGGCGTTAAACCTCGTCGTAAAACAAACAGGCAAATCTTTAACATTGCAATTTTAATCTACGGTATCTAGCAAACTGATGCAAATATGATAAAGTTGGAGACTTTTTTTTTTTTTTTTTTTCAAATATGATTCCCTCCTAAATATGTTTTTTTTTTTTTTTGGTACAGTCAGAAATTTTTGTCTATCAATGAAAATATTAAGATTTTCAATGCTTTTTGATCAGCATCCGGGGAGTTCTTTAGTTTGAGATTATACAAACTACTAACTGCCAGGATGATGAAAAAACATAATAGGACCATTTAGTTTGACAGTTTATAGATTACTCAGATAATTGGAATTGTAATGTGATGGCATTCACATGTTGAAATGAACTGAGGTATGGGATGGATAACCAGAAGTATCCAAAATGCCAGATTAACCTGCACATCAATACAGTCTGGTTCAGGTCTTTGCTGTTCATTGTTATTCCAATTTGTCTACCATAGTTACTACTACACTGTCTGTCCCCTCAAATTTGAATAACACTTACCATGCTATGGGTAGATTCCTAGAAAATGGGATCTGACACTTCATGCAAATGGTCTCATTAGGAGACCATTTGCATGCAGTGTCAGATCCTATTTTCTAGGAAAAATAATTCAAAATCTGCTGAATTTTTTACCTAGCATGCAAATTGTTAATCCGTCAAGTGCTAATCACAACTGAAGCGGACATTTTTTTTTTCCAGAGAAAATAAGACTTGGAATTTCATGTGAATAATCTTAGCAGGCAATTCACATGAAATGCCAGGTTTTATTTTCTTAAAAAAATAGCAAAAAAAAAAATTAGAATGTAATCTGTACATTTTTTAAGCTTTTTAAGGGTTACTGGTACCTTAATAAATATGCAAATGGCAAACAATGTGGACCTAGATCAAACCTTCATCTAGGAGTCTGATAAGGGTCAGTATTGTGTGGTCTTTCATACCTCTGAATATTCATGGTAAATATGAATGGTGACCAGTTGAGGCTGCATTTATGTTAGTCTGTATATTGGCAGTTTCCGTCTTCCGTCTTGAATGTTGGGTTTTCTCATAGGAGTGGGTAAGGGATTTCTAACCTGGAAAGACTGTTGGAACTAAGAATTTAACCATTAGCACTCCCCTGGGCAAATTCAGCTGCAACAAATTAGTGATAGTTTCATGCAAATCGTCTCGTATCTAGTTTAATTTTATTCTTTACTGAGGGGACTGGATACAGATATTCTGCCATTTTTACAAAGAAGACAACTTTTGTTTGCTTTTCTGCACTTCAGTCCTTTTCTGAAAGGGGGTGTACCTTCAGCAGTGAATTTCCTCTCAGGATCTATGCTGTTTCCATGTAGAAAAAAATGATTTCTTCACCATTGTCTTGATTCATACATTGTCTTTAAGATATCCATTTATGATGCACAACCTTTAACTACTGAACTGGGATATGTCCTGCCTTTGCAAACAGTGTAGATCCAGATCAGTTGGCTTCTGAAGAAGCCAACTGATCTGGATCTGCACTTTTGCCATTACGTATGTGAATTTATATCAATAATCTAGATCAAGTAATCTGATTGGATGAAAATTGGAAATGAGCATGGCATCTTAATTTATTCAGCAGGACAAGGGTTAAGAAAGGGTCTTTATGCCATGTGAACAGAAAAGACCAAGATCAGACAAACATCAGCAGTCTGATCAGGGTCTTTTGTCTGTCAGTATATTATATAGTATCCAGTGATACTGTAAAGAGGCAAGAAAGGCCCTGATTAGACTACTGAAATGCTTAGACTGATCTGCACCTTAGTTGCGTGCTGATGGGATCAGGGCCCTTCCTGTGTTGCACATCCTATACTTAACCCTGTCACAAAAACTACTAAGAATTTTTTTTGTGAAGTTGTTGCCTGGGAGATGATTGGTCAGCTATGCATATTCAGATCAGCCTGAGTAAAGATCAGAAGATCCGAGTTGTACTGAACTGTGCACAGGTTCTGGATGGTAAACTAGCCTTTTAATTGTATAAACCAAGGTCTATTTAACACTGAATTTAAGATGACATTTTATTACCTGGAAAATAAGGCAATAGTTAATAAATCATAAAATTTCTGAGGAGAGATTTTTGCTCTAAATGTTAGTTCTACTACCTGGGAATAATATTGCTTGTCAGCTGCTTAGTCAGGTCTGTGATCCAGTTTGCTTTACTGATCTGTTTCTACATACTTGGCCAAAGTCAGTAATCCGTTTTACCCAGCACAGCTTATTTTACTTGTTAATGTATATTTATGTACAATGCAAGATAAATGGAAAATGAGTATTTTAACCCGTTGGTTAAAAATATAATAAATTATGAATAAAATAAAATTATTAACTGAGCTTAGTCATTTGTTTTACATTGATATCCCTGTCCAGTCTTGTGTCTCTGGAGATGTTTTTGTGTCACCTGCAGTGTCGTATAGAGGTTGAGTTTTCCATTTGTTCATTCCTCAACAGATGGCTTAATGGGCGTTACACAATTGGGCTAATTGGCAACTCAATGGGGCTAGAAAAAAGAAAACATCATCATCAGCAACATCATAATCGGATTTTTGATTAACGTGCAGGTACAGGGGCAACATCCACATCAGTGGGCCCCCTTCCAGATAGCTGGCTTGCTGCACGCATGGTAGATCTCACACCGGATCTCCAGGTACATCTATCATGAGGGATGATAGCCGAGAGCTTCCACTCTTTACAATCCCTTGTCTGTCAGCTGCTTCCATGTCATTTTGGGCCTCCCAGGCCCACGCTTTCCATCAACCTATATGTCAAAGGCCGTCTTGACTGCACCATTGGAGCGTTCCACATGTCCATACCATCGGAGTCTTCTCTCCTTCAGAATGAGGTCCAGATCCTCAATGCCAAGCCGCACAAGTAGCTCATTGGACCTGGTGGTGACAATGTCTTGCGGCCTGACATTGCAGATCTGTCTGATCATTGCCCTGTCATTTCGCTGCAGACACTGGAGGTTCGGCTTTGTCAATGGCCAAGTCTCGCTGGCATGGAGCATTGCGCTCCGCACACAAGAGCTGTACACACGGCCACGTGTTTTGAAAGAGAGGTGGCGTGAAGAGAGAACTGGTAAAGATGAGGCTAGAAAAAAAAAGTATGAATGGGGCTAATTTTCCTGGGTCTTATCTGTATTTTTAGGAGTCAATGGGGCTAATCCAGTTGAATTTACCTGTGTTTTCTAAGAGGAAAAGACAATTTGATAAGGTTTCCATTCTCTATATCAGACACTTTAAAAGTTTAAAATCATACAACTTAAATAAGCACATTTTTGGGTTTTAATTAAAATTCACTTAAAACTTTAAAATGTTATATGCAGTTTTTTTGAGCCCGACTCTAAAACCTTGATATGCTATATACATTTTCTCAGTTCAATCAGCACTAGATATGAGTATAACTGGGTTGAAGTTGTACATTAAACTAGGTTAGTTCTTGCCCTGAATTTATGTCCTACAATTTTGACTAAGTCAAAACAACTTATTTCAGCAGCCTGGAAGTTTTGGTACTGCTGCAACACAAACTATTGTTTTTCGTGTTCAATTTTGGAGATCTGTGCATTTACATTTAGTGTTCTCATTCTAAAGTGTGTTGTGTTTTGTATACTATATTATTCACTTCTGTGTAGGGATAGACACAGGGGTGATGGGTTTAAAACTGTTTATTGTAGTGACAGTGAAATGATTCACATCTGTTGTTTGTTCTTCCATCTTTCTCACGGTTCTTCTGACCATATACTTGGGTGAAATTATGCATCATCGGCTGTATAATTATCCAAATCATAGTCTGTAAAAGCAACACAATGACCGTCAGAGGAAGCTACAGACATTAAGTCCTCCATGAAACACTCCACAACTTCACCTGGCTGGAGAAAACTAAGTCCAAAGAAGTATCTCAGCCATTGATCAAACTCACTGCCAGTGTCTTTGTATTCTGTAGTTAACAGTAACTCTAGCCCCATTCATACTTTTTCTCCTACCATTCTTTTCTTTCAGAATTTAAAAATTAGCCCCATTGTTATGTAGCCGGCTTAATCTTAGCATTTAGGTACATTGCTGAATAACTGCCATACCTGCTATCTTCTTACTGTAATAACCCTAAGTATTGGGACACATAGGCTTTGCAAACAGTGTAGACCCAGATCAGAATGCGAGTCTGATCAGGGTCTTCACTGTTTGCCAAACATAATTATTATAGCAATAGTTCAGACACATCAAGTGGTATTAGAATGGACTATTTGCTGAACACGACATGCCCTGTCTTAGCAAACAGCGTAGATCCAGATCAGTTGGCTTCTAAAAAGCCAACTGATCTGGATCTGCACTGTTTGTCATTAAATATGTGAATTTCTATCAAAAACCCGGATCAAGTAATCTGATTGGCTGGAAATTAGAAGTTGGTGTGGCATCTTCAATTTATTCAGCATGATAAGGGTTAAAGACACATTTGATAAATAGATAAGGTGTCCCAATACTTAGGGTTATTATGGTATTTGGTATACATTTTCTCCCTGACACAAACTCGAAAACTGCATTGTCATTTTATATGACACCGGCTTACAGTTCAAGGGCTGATGACTTGTCGTGTTTTACCTGAACCAGGCTTAGCATTAGCTCCCATTTCTCATCAGCCTTATGATCTATAATCATCAAACCCAACATGCACTTCCTAACACAGACTCAACCACCACACTATAACTTTATGAGCCCAACCTAAATTTCATGATGTAATAACTTTTGTCATTTTTTGCATCAACCCTATCATTTAGCTATATTCCAATCATCAAACCTGGTACATGTTTTCCATCTGTCTAATTTTGGTTTCTGCTTCTTATCTTACTAAATAATTCAAGTAATCTTTTCTTATTTTGTGGGGCACATTCTGTCCATGTCATTTTTGTTTCTGTTTCTTACCTAGTAGAACAATTTAAGGAATCTTTTCATATTTTGCAAAAATGTTGATATTAATGAGAAGTTGCTATTAAAGAAGTATAAGGGCCTAGGGGTTAATTATATTTCCCTTTGTTATTCTTGAAAAGTCGCTTTGCCATTAATCTATAGTACATGTACAGTGAAATCAACTCGTCACAAAGTATTTGTTGAAGTAATCTGATAATTTGCAGACACATTTAGGACATATTGAACACGCATGAAGTAGGATGCTAAAAAAATCATTTTTGTAGAAATAATAGCTTTTTTAACTAGCCATTTTTTGTTAATTCTTAACCCTTGTCCTGCTGAACCCAGATACACCCTGCCTTTGAAAACAGTGTAGATCCAGATCAGTTGGCTTCTGAAGAAGCCAACTGATCTGGATCTACACTGTTTGTCATTAAGTATGTGAATTTATATCAACAATCTGGATTTAGCAATCTGATTGGCTGACAATTAGAAATAGACATGGCATCTTAATTTATTCAGCAGGACAAGGGTTAACTGGAATTTGTATTGTCCAAGACAGTGCATCTGAGTGCATGCATGGTGAAATCAATAATCTCAAAAGTAGTTACGTAACATATGCTGATATATTGCAGATTCATTAAAGACATATTGAGCATGTGCATGAAGAAGTTTGATACTGAAAAAAAACAAACATTTTTGACAAAACAACAGCCTTTATGTCCATCTTCAGGATTAAAGTAACCTAACTGCATACACACTGAACAGAAATTATCTCAAATCACATAAAACCTGATGTAAATATATATTTTAATACATTGCTTTTCATCACCCATAAGGCAGTCATTACCTTGCAGGTGTTATCTAAAAAGCAATGACACTTCTTATTTGTCATCCTTTACAGTGTTCAGCTGTTATAATATTCACAGACATTGGAAAGTGCTACAATGCTTTTCACAAAATTGTCTGGTTAAACCCTATATCTTGACAACTTGCCCTAAAATGTGAACTACTCTCTTTTTGACATGTTTGGAAACAATTTTATGTGGGAAATTAAAGCATCCATATGTAATAAACTATAGCCCTACATATTTGAATTTTTTGTTGTCCTAGAAAAAAAATATTTAGATCTCTGGTTTTGCTTGACCAGCAGTTATTCATATTGTTGACCCTGAGGTCAGGCTTTTCTGTTTCATTGCTGATTCAAGACGACATTGTTGCTTTAGAATAGTCCACTTTCCAAATGGGCTGTTACAGCCTTTTATTTATATTATTGCTTCACATGCCAAATTACACTTTAAAAATACTTTGTTACAATAGTCATATAATCCCTTCACCAAAGTTTTAACCTACATGGTTATTTCTTTTAGATGTACCCACTTACCTTAACTCTATTAATAACTTGACCTAGACAGTGAACAGACCCATATCAGCCTGTGTAGATGCACAGCTGACCTGGATGATTGCTGTTCATGTGTAGGAAATTACTGTCTTTCTGCAGCTGGCCTCAGATTATCAAAAATGAAAAATCAACTGCAAACTGGACTTAAATATTTTAATAATGCTTTAAACATGAACATGCAAAAAAGTAGAAATGAACAAAAAATATTTTAATAACAAATCATTTACAATTTTACATATATGTGCTACTCCATACAGCGTCCTTGACTGCTAGAAAGGGTTCCTTTCTTTAGTCCTGAAGTTTAAGGTTTTAATCAGAGCAAGCCAAAACAGCACATTTAAGGGGTGCACTGAAGCATCCTACTGCTGAAGTTAAGGTTTAGCATCCTAGTCAACAATATTTCAGAAATGTTGAGAGACTGCCTCTTAATTTGCGGGGCTTTTACCCAATCTGGTCCAACAACAAAGACAAACCCCGAGTTCTGCCTTAAGTTGTAAGCAGCTCTGCTGCAGATGCACCATGTGGCTTATATATTTCAGGCTCTGATGGAGCTGGGCCCCAGAGAATCTTACTACTCCGGGAGACATAGGGCAAGGGCCTCATGCTTGCAACAGAGGCAAGAAGCAGAGATGCAAGGGGAGCATTGTTACAGGACCCTTGTGCAAGTATGTTTTGCGTAACTCGCACCAAAACTGATGACTAGCTCCCATTTCAAACTAATAAACTTAGTCAACATTTCCGATGTCACTACATGAACTTCATTTAAGGGGAATGGATACATTTTCAAGAGAGGGAACTCCAACAAAAAGTTTTGCCTCCTTTCTGAAAAAGGTCTACTTTGCATGCTGAGTAATTTTGCATGCTTTTTTGTTGTCTGTTTGTACATTGTTTCCGAGTTGGGTTATCAACGTAGGCAAGCTTGCGAGCGTCCTTTGATATCTGAATGCGGATAATATTCATCAAATATCAATGCAATAAACCTTTTATTATAGCGCTATAAATATTTTTGCTTCATTTTCAGTTGTTTGTAGCCTCAAAAATAGGCATTTTTGTTTTTTAAAGTTCAAAGCCTGCACAACTGAGTTACATTTTAGCATGACATCAGTGCACTTAGACGTTATCAAAAGCAGTATCGTGTAACAGTCAAAGGCATCCAAGTGAGCATGCAATATCAAGTCAGTGTTTCCATTTCAAGCGACATCTACACACTTGCTCCTTGGACTTTATGGCTCATTTTTAATCATTCAATATTTATAGCTATATAATGAAATGTATTACCATACAATTTCATAGCATATTTGTATGATGTGGACCCAGTAACCATTGGAAGACAGTTTTAGACACTCTACAGAAAATAACTAATGTTCCCATTCATGAACAAAACCCCAGGCCTACCTGTCCATCTGTGCTATCTGCCTTGTGTCTTCACATACACATGGTTATGTAAATACAATGTCCCACTTTAATATCCAACTTGTCTGCTTTCCTTCAGGACAAGCACAAAATTTTATTTCACTTGTCCTGGGACAAGGAATTCATACCTCTTGAAAAAAGAAAACCCAAATAGACATTTTTTAATTTCACCATAAAAGCTCATACTGTGGATACTCATCAAAGTCACTTCTAATGAGTACCGTATTTACCATATGTATTCGGACAGACAGGCCTGAGCAAACAGTATAGACCCAGATGAGACGCCGCAGAATGCGGCGTCTCATCTGGGTCTACACTGTTTGCCACTCATCCAGCAATTTTTAGATACAACATCGGGTAGTGAATTGTACTGGTTCAAATTTTAGAACATATATGGTAAGGAGTTGAGGTGTCCGAATACTTAGGGTAAATACGGTAGTCACAATATGTTTCATGGAGAAATAAAATAAATGTCAATATTTGGACAAGCAAATTTTGTTTGGACAAGCAGATTTTGACCATGATCTTGTCTTAAGGAAAAGTAATAAATTGTTTGGTATTTTCACTACCCTGACATAAAATGGGCTGTGCCAAGCAAGTACATGTTTTTGGGCATATGCGGACAGTGAAGGCTTAGATCAGCCTGTTCATTTGCACAGTCTGATCAGGGCCTTCACTATCCGCTAAATGAATCATTGGCTAATACAGAATGTATATATGGAGAGCAAAGGCACAGATGATAGTTTGCATATATGAATGATGATCTGAATCTGCCCATTTTGTGCATGCTCAAAAACACATTTTCACTTGGCGCAGCCCAAACAAAAGAAAGCTGTTTACTGTTGTAAAGAATATAGATCTTAGCTCTAGAGAAGGTGGGTTTTTTTTTTTCAATCATAACATATTGATATTTTTTCTACTTCTCAAAAAAAAATCAAAAACAAACATACTGGTACTCCTTAGAAGTGCCTTGCCGAGGCACTTCTAATATTTATCTGATATGCCCTGTTATCTAGAGCTATGCAGCTCTTGACTAGATTGCAGCGTGCAGGAGCAGAAGCATGCACTATTTACATTGCAAAATATGGATTTTCTGAAGTGGGTCCCATGTTTTAACCCTATAAGGCCCAAGTATAAATATCAGCAGAAGACATTTCAAAATCTGTTTCTAATTTTTCTGAGAAAATAGGATTTGGTTTAGGTTCTCTACTAAGCCCAATCTTCCAGAAAAAAAGAAGCTATTTTCCTAGAAACTTAAAAAAAATACTATAATTTATTTGTCATCTGCTAATTGGTGATAAGTGTAGTAAAGGTTAAAGGAATTAAAACATCATGTCTTAGAAGCCTTGGTCTTAGAAATTTTCTTTGACACTTTTCTTCTTTTTCTATGTCGTCTCCCTTTTTTTCTAGACTGTGATCTTTTTCTTTTGTTCATTTGTCTTTCTACTCTTTCCTTCTTGTACTGAAACTGCTTGGTAAAATATTCTGAGTCCTCTTGCTGAGAAATTGGTACAAAGGATCTGATTGGTGAATGTGAGGGATTGTTCACCCAATCAGGTACAGAAGATCCATCTGCAGATTGTGTCACCTGTTTATTTGTTGACCTTTTTTCATTCCAAGGTCCCGTTATTAAAGCAGCTGAACCTGCTGGTCTGACAATGGATGCTAAAGTGACATTCTCTTCAACAGAAGAATCTGACTCGCTACCTTCAGACCTGGAAAACAAAACATCAGCCCAATAAATAACAAGATCTCTTGTAGGGCAGAATAGCTCACATAAAAAAAATACTGACCTTGTGAAGTTTTTGTTCCAAATATGAAGGATTTGTGATGTATGGTACTGAGATATAATTATTTGAAAAACTTGGAATGTTAGATGATAACACTGATGTGCAACATCACTGCTCCAATTTGAAGTTTACAAACTTGTTTGTCAGCCAGTCTAAAAAATGAAGCTTAACCCACTGGGTGATGTAAAATTACAGTCTAAGACCAAGAAATACAGGTCAAAGTCAAAATTATATTGTAATGTTTGAATCCCTGTTACAGAGAACTGACTGATGACTGTAGATACAGGTCAGTCCCATTAGTACTCGCGTCATTAGTGCGCGAATAGGGATATATCGCGGGGACGTCATGCCTCCCAAATTTTTTTTGAAGGGTCCCAGTTTCCCCATCCTCTATGTCAAAATAACAAAATGTGTTTTTTGTTTTTCAGAGCTTTGATCTGCAGAAAAAGAAATTATTTACTGCTGTTGTACATGTCATAATAGCAAATAAAAAAAATGATTTTGAAAGAATAAAGCTAATCAATGTATTGTCTCGGTTGTATTTTTGTTTGTGTACGTGCGTAATGACCGTAATTGACCTTTTGATGTTTATTTTAAGAAGACAAACTTGTGCCAATTAAAATCTTCATTTAACTTTTAAACGATACAAACATATCTATCAAGAAATGGCTTATCCCGCATCTAAAGAATGGGAAAATGACCACAGTTATCCATAATTAATTTGTAAATACTTGAAAGACACCGAATTTTCCAGTTTGATATGGCTGCCTTGCCGACCTAATTAGATATTCATCCAATCAGCGACGCGGATCACTGGATGTCGATTACTGCGCAGCGGTCAGGTAGTAGAGCCTGTAACTGTGAAATTTGTCCGGCACTCATTGTTGTCTTGAAAAAGTTCATTCTGCTATCAGATTAACACTGATCAAAATGGAAAACCAAAGAAGAAGAAGAAAAGCCTTCACCGTTAAAGAACAACTTGAGGCCATTGAACATGGCACTTTGTTGGAATCAAATGCTTTGGTTTAGTCAATTTTTTTTCTTTGAGTTTTCGTTCTATTCTATACAAGCAGAAAGATTTTTAATCAACTTAACGATTTCTGCTGTTTTATTAATAAGATTTCTTTTACTGGACTAAAATAATTTGCTATGCTCGCGGGGACCGGTATTGATACCAGACTTTTTATGTGACTTACACCGCACTTCAACACCGTCTGTATTACAACACCGGCAAATATGGCGGATCGAGCCACAAAATGGGAACGTAAATAAAGTATTTAGCGTATATATTGCAGAAAAAGTACATCAGAGGGTGTAAAAAAAGACAAAACATACAATGTTAGTAATCATTCGTTTGTTTATATAAATAACACATGAAATATCATTCTTTTCATTCATAAATCCCTCCAAACATGTATATACGTGTGCCCCATACAAATGTCAACATTTATAAAGTCTGATCAGTTGGCTCCGAACTTACTACGCGCCTCGCCTATATCGCGGTCTGGATTTGTGCATCCCGATCAGCGCGTAATAACATGACTGACCTGTAGTCAATGTAAAACATGATAAAGTAGACTATGAAATGATGAAATGTAGGTTTAATAAGGCAGGCTGTTAACCAAGTTTTGATATAAAAATAGGAAGAAAAAAAACAAAAAAAACAAAAACAGGATTCTTTCTCCCAAAACATATGGAAGTTTTAAGCACTTTTTGGGACAAAATGTAGGAATTTTACAGTAAAATAAAATGTCTTTTACAAGACTTCAGAGACAATGTACTTACTTGTTACCATATTTACCATATGTATTTGGCAGAACGTGGCGTCTCAAATGGGTCTACACTGTTTTCCATTCATCCAGCAATTTTTTGACACAACATCGGGTAGTGAATTGTACTGGTTCAAATTTTAAAACATATATGGTAAGGAGTTGAGGTGTCCGAATACTTAGGGTAAATACGGTAACTGGATAAAATCATTAAACATTTGTACAGCATCTCTACCAAGGCAAGTATTCTGCAGCAATACTCCCTGATCATCAATATGGACACCTTATATGACTGTTTGGCACATTCATCATCAAGGTGTCCACATGGATGAGCCATAGAGTACCACAACACTTCTACAAGGTGGGGATGCTTTAGATGACAAAAAACTGCTGTAAATTGCAAATAAAATTATCTTCAGGCAGTAAAAAAAACGTTAATGTTCTACATGTCAATACCAGTGACACTTTTTGAGAAAAGTATTGGAAAAATGTCCAAATTACAGGAAAATATAGGAAAAGGAGGGTTTAAAAAATATTGGAAAATTCTGAAAAATATAGGAAAATACAGGAATCATTTGACAGCCTGATAAGGTAATCTAATGATACAAAAGATTTTCGAGAACATGTGAGGGAGCAAAAGCATATAGTATTATGCCTGTAGATATTCTATCCTGTGAAATAAAGGGCAAGCCAACATGTTCATAAACAAGAGGGCCATGATGGCCCTGTAATGCTCACCTGAGCAACATAGCACTTTGAGAACCTGATCTAGAACTGATCAAGGCAAACATTCTGATCAAAGTTCAAAATGATTATATTAAATGATTATATTAACAAATAAGACAATGTAGCATGTCTAATGGACTGTGAAATAAAGGTCAAGGTCAAATATGGATGACTGCACTCAAGAGGCCATGCTAAGATGTATGCATGTACTAAGTATCACTGGCTGTAGGAGCAATAGTTACTGAGAAACTGACCTAAACACAAACACTTCACAAGTACCAAATATCACTCTGTAGGACCAATAATTACTGAGAAACTGACCTAAATGGAAAAACTTAAGAGAATCACTGGACAGAAAACTATACATCACCTTGAAATCATCAAGACAAACATTTTGAGCAAGATTCATGATGATCACTTCAAAAATTAGGCCTCTAGAGCATCAACAAGGTTTTCCTTTGATTTGGCCAGGTGAACTAGTTTTTGATATCAAGTGACCCAGTTTAAAACTAGACCTAGAAATCATCAAGACAAACATTTTGAGCAATATTTATGATGATTATTTCAAAAATGTGACCTCTGGAGTGTTAACAGTTTTCTGCTGATTTGGACAGGTCAACAAGTTTTTGACCCCATGTGACCCAGTTTCAAACTTGACCTAGAAATCATCAAGACAAACATTTTGAGCAAGAGTCATGACGAATGCTTCAAAGATGTGACCGGTAGTGTTAACAAGGTTTTCTGCTGATTTGGCCAGGTGACCTAGTTTTTGACCCCAAGTGACCCAGTTTCAAACTTGACCTAGAAATCATCAAGACAAACATGTTGAGCAAGATTCATGATGATTACTTGAAAAATGTGACCACTAAAGTGTTAACAAGGTTTTCTGCTGATCTGGCCAGGTGATCTAGTTTTTTACCCCAGGTGACCCAGTTTCGAACCTGACCTAAAAATCATCAAGACAAACATTTTGAGCAAGATTCATGATGATTGCTTAAAAAATGTGACCGCTAGAGTGTTAACAAAGCTTTCTGCTGATCTGGCCCGGTAACCGAGTTTTTGACTCCAAGTGACCCAGTTTCGAACTTGACCTAGAACTCATCAGGACAAACACTTTGAGCAAGATTCATGATGATTGCTTGAAAAATGTGACTGCTAGAGTGATAACAAGATTTTACGCTGATTTGGCCAGGTGACCTAGTTTTTGACCCCAGGTGTTCCAGTTTCGAACTTGACCTAGAAATCATCAAGACAAACATGTTGAGCAAGATTCATGATGATTGCTTCAAAAATGTGACCGCTAGTGTGTTAACAAGGTTTTCTGCTGATTTGGCCCGGTGACCTACTTTTTGACCCCACGTGACCCGGTTTCAATCATATCCTAGAACTCATTAAGACAAACGTTTTGAGCAAGATTCATGATTATTGCGTAAAAAATGTGACCGCTAGAGTGTTAACAAGGTTTTCTGCTGGTTTGGCCAGGTGACCTAGTTTCTGACCCCACGTGACCCAGTTTCAAACTTAACCTAGAAATCATCAAGACAAACATTTTGAACAACATTCATGATGATTGCTTGAAAAATGTGACCGCTAGAGTGTTAACAAGGTTTTCTGCTGATTTGGCCTGGTGACCTAGTTTTTGACTCCAAGTGACCCAGTTTCGAACTTGACCTAGAAATCATCAAGACAAACATTTCGAGCAAGATTCATGATGATTGCTTAAAAATTGTGACCACTAGAGTGTTAACAAGGTTTTCTGCAGATTTGGCCAGGTGACCTAGTTTTTGACTCCAAGTGACCCAGTTTCGAACTTGACCTAGAAATCATCAAGACAAACATTTTAAGCAAGATTCATGAAGACTGCTTCAAAAATGTGACCGCTAATGTTAACAAGGTTTTCTGCTGATTTGGCCCAGTGACCTAGTTTTTGACCCCAAGTGACCCAGTTTCGAACTTGACCTAGAAATCATCAAGACAAACATTTTGAGCAAGATACATGATGATTGCTTCAAAAATGTGACCGCTAGAGTGTTAACAAGGTTTTCTGCTGATCTGGCCCGATGACCTAGTTTTTGACCCCAAGTGACCGAGTTTCGAACTTGACCTAGATTTAATAGAGGCAAACATTTTGAGCAAGTTTCATCAAGATTGGGTCAAAACTATGACCTCTAGAGTGTTAACCTTTTATTTGACCTGGTGACCTAGTTTTTTACCCCAAGTAACCCAGTATCGAATTTGACCTAGATTTCATAGAGGCAAACATTCTGACCAAGTTTCATCAAGATTGGGTCAAAACTGTGACCTCTAGAGTGTTAACAAACTAATTGTTGACGACAAACGACGGACATAGGGTGATGACAATAGCTCACCCTGTACTTTTGCTCAGGTGAGCTAAAAAATAACATAGCTCCAGGTAAAGAGACGGTATCATGAAAATATTTTTTTTTTACTTCTCCATGAAAACTTATGTTGGGTACCCATTAGAAGCTCCTTGCTATGGTGCTTCATATGACCACCCGCAACATGTTTTTGTCGAGAAATAAGAAAATTACCAACAAATTTTGGTAAAAAAAAAATGCCTTATCTGGAGCTATGAATAAATTCAGCCCTTGTTAGGAAGTGTATGCCAGGTTTACTGACTGCAGATATTATGCTAAATCAGAAAGAGAACCAACAGTTAGAGTCAACACAAATGTTGATGATTGAACAGAAAATCAATTAAAAAATGTAAATGTCAAGCACTGCTACTTATCATACTGTCAGAACATTGCTGTAAAGTTTTATGAAAACATAAAACGGGTGTAACTCTGCAATGTTTAATGTCACACTTGCTGATAATTTCTGAGTTTTATGAAAATCTAATGAAACAATTAGAAGTTTGTATCACAAACTAGTAAAATGAAGTGCTAAGGGCAGATAACTGCAACGAAAATATTTCAACATCTAACAATAATACTTTTGTGAAATTTGATGAAAATCTTACTCGTGTCACAAAAACACAAACTGACCAACTGAAACACATGATGACTCCTCCATATTCTCTCTCCAACTTAGTTTGAAGGGGTACAAAAATCCAAACAATACCAGATATTCTTTTTTTTTTCTGTTAGTGTTACAATGTCATGTAGTTAGAGTAGGAAGCTATCGTCTGATAATAAAACAAGAGGGCCATGATGGCCCTATATCACTCACCTGAGTATCACAACACTCAAGGAGAATATGACTTAATCAGAGGAACATTTCTGCGAAATTATTTTGAAATCAGGCCATAGGCCTAGAAGGAGATGTTTAAAGGTTTTTTCTATTTTTAGCTCTGGAGGCCACTTTGTTCAGCAGAGCAGAATCATTTTAGCAATTTTGGTAAAGGGGTATTAGAGGAACATTTCTGTGAAATTATTTTGAAATCGGGCCCTTGCCCTAGGAGGAGATGTTATTTAAAGATTTTTTTTTTTTTTTTTTTTTTTTTGCTCTGGATGCCATTTTGTTTAGGTGAACAGCACTAATTTAGCAATTTTGGTAGAAGGTCACTCAAGAAACATTCCTGTAAAATTATTTCAAAATCTATTGACCGATTTAGGAGGAAATGTCTTTTAAGTAAATTGTTGACAGACGCATGACAGTCTATGCCCTTTTTCTATTTTTAGCTCTGGTGGCCATTTTGTTAAACCAAAGAGAACCATTTTAGCAATTTTGGTCAAGGGACATAAGAGGAACATTTCTGTGAAATTATTTTAAAATCTGGTCATAGGCCTAAGAGGAGATGTTGTTTAAACGTTTTTCTACTATTAGCTCTGGCAGCCATTTTGTTCAGCGGAGCAGAACCATTTTAGCAATTCTGGTAAAGGGGCATTAGAGGAATATGTCTGAAATTATTTTGAAATTGGGCCATTAGCCTGGGAGATGTCCTTTAAAAGTTTTTTTTTTCTTTATAGCTCTGGCGGCCATTTTGTTCAGCCTAGCGGAACCATTTTAGCAATTTTGGTAGAGGGTCACCCAAGGAACATTCCTGTAAAATTATTTTAAAATCCATTAACCCATTTAGGAGGATATGTCTCTTAAGTAGATTGTTGATAGACGCATGACAGTCTACGCCCTTTTTCTTTTTTTTTTTTTTTTAGCTCTGGTGGCCATTTTGTTCAGCCAAACGGAACCATTTTAGCAATTTTGGTAAAGGGTCATATGAGGAACATTTCTGTGAAATTATTTTGAAATCCGGTCATAGGCCTAAGAGGAGATGTCATTTAAAGGTTTTTCTATTTTTAGCTCTGGTGGCCATTTTGTTTAGCAGAGTGGAACCATTTTAGCAATTTTGGTAAAGGGGCATTAGATGACATTGCTGTGAAATTACGTTGAAATCGGGCCACTGGCATGGGAGATGTTGCTTAAAGGTTTTTCTATTTTTAGCTCTGGTGACCATTTTGTTCAGGGGAACAGAACCATTTTAAAAATTTTGGTAGAGGGTCACTCAAGGGACATTCCTGTAAAATTATTTCAAAATCCATTAACCAATTCAGGAGAAGATGTCCCTTAAGTAAATTGTTGACAGATGCATGACAGTCTTTTTTCTATATTTAGCTCTGGCGGCCATTTTGTTCAGCAGAGCCAAACCATTTTAGCAATTTTGGTAAAGGGACATTAGAGGAACATTTCAGTAAAATTAGTTTGAAATCGGGCCCTTGGCCTAGAAGAAGATGTCATTTAAAAGAGTTTTTCTATTTTTAGCTCTGGTGGCCATTTTGTTTAGCAGAGTGGAACCATTTTAGCAATTTTGGTAAAGGGGCATGAGAGGAACATTTCTGTGAACTTATTTTGAAATCGGGCCATTTGCCTGGGAGGAGATGTCGTTTAAAGGTTTTTCTATTTTTAGCTCTGGTGGCCATTTTGTTTAGCGGAGTGGAACCATTCAGGCAATTTTGGTAAAGCGGCATCAGAGGAACATTTCTGTGAAATTATTTTGAAATTGGGCCACTGGCCTGGAAGGAGATGTTGTTTAAAGGTTTTTCTATTTTTAGCTCTGGAGGCCATTTTGTTTAGCGGAGTGCAACCGTTTAGGCAATTTTGGTAGAGGGTCACCCAAGGAACATTCCTGTAAAATTATTTCAAAATTCATTCACCGGTTTGGGAGGAGATGTCGTTTTAAGATTTTAATATTTTTAGCTCTGTCGGCCATTTTGTTCAGCAGAGCGGAACCATTTAGGCAATTTTAGTAGAAGGTCACCCAAGGAACATTCCTGTAAAATTATTTCAAAATCCATTCACCGGTTTAGGAGGAAATGTCTTTACAGTAAATTGTTGACAGACGGACGACAGACGAAAACCGGTAACAAAAGCTCACCTTGAGAGGTGAGCTAAAAAGGGAAAATAAAACTAGTCTACTGCAAAGCAAAACCATTAAGCAATACCTTACTGACCCTAATTATTCTGACAGACAAATCGAAGCAAATAGTGTAGATCTCGATCAGATGCCAGAGACTACAGCATCTGTTCAGGGTCTACAATATTTGCCAATGATCAAGCTGTTTTCACACAGATCAACAGGCAGTCCACTTAACATGTTCAAAATTCAGGACAGATATGGGAAGGAGTTCAGGTGTTCCAAAAATTAGGGTAAAAATGGTATTACTGTGTGTATATGATACATGTCCTAAAATTTTGAACACTTTATTCCATACTTTTTTGGCCTGTATTTTGATTTTTGTGCAGGGGTTTCTTTAAAAATTTCATGGATTTGTTTGTGTTGAGGTTTTACGGCCCAGTCAACCCAATGGGGTCATGTCGAGCGCGGTCAGTTTACCTAACCACAAGTTTACTGGGCAGGCTAATTTTCATGGAATGGTAAACAATGTAGACCCTGATCAGACTGCAACATCAGGAGCAGTCTGATCTGGTCTACTCTGTTTGCATATTCCATTTTGTCAGAAACTTTGGTGTATGAAATTTTAGGATATTTACCATAGTCCAAAACAACCAATACTCTAACTTACCAGCTACTGCCATAACTTGTGCCTTCACTCTTTGCAGAATTACCTGAAATGTACATGAACCTTTACTACTCTCTAGGCTAATTCAGCAGTCGACGAACATAATATATAACATTTTTCTTAATTTCCCAGAAAACAGGTTTAGACTGAAACAATTTGCACGAAATGTCAAAAGTTGTTTTCTGGGAAAAATAAGAAAAATATTTTAAAATGTTGTCTGCTAAAATTTTTACCCAGAGTGCAAAGTGTCAACAGAAGCTTCAATATCCAGCAGGTTTAAATATCAGCAGAGATAAAATTTTCAAACACAGCTTTTTATTTGATTTTGTTCTGTTTTATTTTTGCATTTTTTTTTTTTTTTTTTTTTTTTGTTATTTTGCAGAAACAGAGCTTGACAGTTCATTCTCTTCAGGGACAATTCAAATCTTACTGGGAAAATTAGTAATCCATCAAACATTGTTTTTATTTGAACTGTCTTGCGTAAAAAAAAAAAAAAAAGAAAAAAAAAGGCTACATGCCAATGGTAAAGACCAGTCTGGTCTGACACAACTTTACTGTTTGCACATCAAGCATAGACTTGGCAGAATCCAAACAGTAAAGACTGAAAGCCATTGTAGCCTACACTGATAGCATGTTCAGCCAATTAGGCAAATCAGGGTCCAGTTGTTCAAAGCTAACGACGTCGTTAGTTAACGATTCGTTAAAATTTAAATCGAGTGATACGCAAATATGCTGAAATTTTTTGCTGAAAAAATGTGAGTAGCTTTTGCAGTCCAATGTATTCAGTTAAGCTAACGATGCTTTGAACAACTGGGCACAGGACATTATGCATGGAGAACAGTTTTGTGGTGGAGTTCATTAGATTTATAGCTCTTGTAATAATAATTCAGTTATAAAAGGCTTAAAATGCATATTTCTGTGTGGATTTGTACTGCATGCAGTCTATCTAAAATCTGTCTAACAGCCAGACATGTCTGACAGAATCTGTTCAGTCTCACAAAAATTCTAAGAATTACAAATGCATTTTAATCATGTCTGACTAGTGTCAGAAAGAGTTTAAAAAGTTTTTGCAGAGTCTGTGCATGCTTTCATGAATCAGCAAAACATGCTTTGATCTTTAGGGAAAATCAATTTGTAGCAAACAACATTCTAATTTGTTTTTATTTAATAAAAATAAAAATATTTTTGACTATTGTCTGCTACAATTTTTAAGGTTTCTTTAAGGGTAAAAAAAACTCTCCCCGTCCACTTTACACTCAATAAAAAATACTGTTAGTCAATCTTTTCACCAATATTAAGCCCCCCAAAAAACTTTAATAGACTGCTCAACACAGCTAAGTGTTAATGCTAATTTTCACACATAACATGATCAAGAACCTGAAGAGTACCCTGCTTCATCCTCTACGCGGCCTTCTGGATCCATTCTGATTGTCACCAGATTTTCCCTGCTCCGTAGCTGTCTGCGGGTGGTCCTAGGCGTATCTGGCTCGGCGGGTTGATTTACACGGCAGAAAACTTTGTTGAATCCCTCTTTATCGACCTCCATCTGTTGTTGCTTGGCTTCCAGAAGACAGTGCTGAATGTGCTGCTCTAGAGCCACACCCTTAGGTATCATGGCATCACAAACATAACAACTCTGGATCTCTCTGAAATAAGTAGAAAATCACTATGCTCCCAACTATATGCTTGTCCATACGAAATGTCAGTTTGAACGGTTAGGTGCAAACTCTGACAAAATTAATCCGATCTTTTTTTTTCAGTTTATCAGTTGATCTATACCTCAGCCCCAATAAGCTCATCAAGTTTCAAGGCCCTAGCTCAAATAGTTATCAAGGTATCTTGCTCATAAGAAAACCATGAAGAACAAACTGATGGATGAACAACCCAGAAGCAATATGCACTTCCAACTACTTTGAAGCTGGGGTCGAAGTTTGTGGGGGCGTTACAAAACTGTTACCCTATTTACCCAATGTATTCAGACAAACAGGCCTGAGCATAAACACAGCTCTAGGTAAGGTGCCTTTCCCAACCAAGCATATTGAAATTTTTCTTATTTTTCCATGAATACATATGTTGTGGGTACTCATTAGAAGTGCCTCGGTGAGGCGCTTCTAATGATTACCCACAACATATGTTTTCATGGAGAAATAAGAGAAATATTTACCTGATACCCACTCTTATCTAGAGCTATGATACAGTGTAGACCCAGATCAGATGCTATCAAGGTGGCGTCTGATCAGGACCTGTACTATTTGCCTCGCACCAAGCAGATTTTAGGCACATCTACAAATAGTAAAATTAATTTGTTCAAATTTTAGGACATGTTTGGTAACAAGTTAGGGTGTCCAAATACTTAAGAGTAAATATATATATATCCCTATCAGTCAAAATGTGTATTGAGGGTGGCAGTGCAAATATCTTATCACAGCTCTAGATCTAGACACTTTTTCACCAAAAAGTATTGATAATTTTCTAAATTTCGCGAAGAAATCACATGCTACTGGTGCCGCATTTACCCTATTATAAATTATTTCGATACCTTAACTCTTTACTATATTTGTCTTAAACTTTGAACAAATTTATTTCACTCCCTGTTCATGTGTTTAAAATCTGGTGGATGGATGGCAAACAGTGCCGAGTCTGATCAGTGGTTGTGTTTCATGGTGTCTGATCTAGGTCTACACTGATCACAGACTTGTCTGTTCAATATTTAGGGTAAATATGGTTCTCATTCATGATCTAAAAAAAACAACCTGTGGTATACATTATCTGAGCTTACAGCATACACAAAGTGGCAGTTTCAGATGAGACATCATTCTGAAAACTGATTTCAGCTAGTACCTGTGAAAACAGTGTAAATCCAGATGAGATGGCTCCTAATGAGCCTTCTCATCAAGATCTACACTGCCATTCTGTTTCTGATTTTAGACTGAAACCCTTATTTGCATTGTGGACAAGTCAAATTCAGGAATGAAAGAGTCCACTTCAGAAACTCAGGGATGAAAGGGTTAAATTTCATTATTTTAAAGTATGTCTCTGACAGTGTTACTATCATATGCAACATAAATCTGGCTTTCCATCACTAATTTCTTTTTCTCCAATATCTCTGCTGTTATACTTGGAATAGTTTTTTAATGATTTATGCATGTCATATCTTCAGATAAAAAGGGGGTATCCGCATAATATTTCTTATTTCTTCATGAAAACATATGTTGTGGGTACTCATTAGAAGCTCTGCAAAGTGCTTCTAATTAGAACCCACAACATATGTTTTCATGGAGAAATAAGAAAAATATTAGTACTTTGGTTGCAAAACCACCTTATCTGGTGCTATGCGGGGTACAGGCAGGCACATTTTTTTTATAGTAACAGAAAGCTTTTGTCACTCTGAACATGGTCTGTTAAAGGTTCAAGAAAAAATCACTTTCAAGTAAGATTTTGTTGTTGAGTTGAGATTGAACCCCTTAGTCAAATGCAACAATGTTTCGGTCATATCTAGATACTGCCTCTGCATGTGAAACTTTTGCCCTGCTCAACTGAATGATGAACTGGTCCTGCCTTAAGTTACTAGCAGGTCTACTGCAGAGGCACCTAAATTTATTATCATTATTATTTTTTTTTTTTTTTGGTGAATTTATACACATTATGTTGCTGCGAGTCAAGGGCAGCACCCTGTGTCTTTGATAATTTGCAGACACAACATGTATATGATTTAAACTCTACTGAACATAATCAATGAACAGTGAAGGCACTGCAGAAAAGAAAAAAACAATAAAAAAAACAACAACTATTTTCTCAAATAAAAACATGTCTTACCCTGGTTCACCTGGGCTTATTTTTATATGTTTGGCAACATCATGAACATCAGAATCTGTAAAAAGATCAATGAAAATGTGTATTGAGTTAGAACAAAGCAATACCTATAACAACATAGCTACAGATAAAAGGGGGTATCCGCATTATAATTTTCTTATTTCTTGACAAAACCTTATGTTGTGGGTACTCATTTGTTTTTCTATTCCAATGCAGAACAGGTCAACAAAAACGCATATGCAAAATTTGGTCTAATTCCAGCAATTCGTTCTTAAGATATTGAATGGAAATGCAGTCGGAATATTCTGACAGAATCACGGAATGTCAGAATCACTGACAAGCTGAAAACAGTAATACACCCCCACCCCCGCTCCCACCCCCACCCCATACTTTGTATGCCGGGGATATAAAAAGCTCAGTGTTTGAGATGATAAAGTTCTATTTATTTTCGACAGCCTTGCTTTCAAGATGAGTCATGCATGCATACTAAGTGCTGCTCTCTGCCATATTTTCTCCATGAAACTTACTGGTATTTATTGCAATGATATCCACAAGATCATTCTGAACAGTGGTGGTTGTGGTTTTAAAGTTTTACACCCCTTTTAACAGTTTCAGTTATATCAGCTGGTGTTGTATATGTTTGCATGCCTTTGTATAGCCCTGCTTCCATGGACCCTTTATGCAAATAAAGTGCTGCTATCTCTAGATGATATCATTTCCACTTAATACATGTACTCAAACAAGGGCACGTCTAGTATGGCCTTTTGCCCTAGAGTCTGAAAGTTTCCTGGGCAAGTGGAGATTCCAATCAGGAACCTTTTCGACTGTATCAGTCACTCCAAGGTGGGGTATATCTGGGTTCAGCAGGACAAGGGTTAAGATCTCTTCTTACCATCAATTTTGACCGGGTTTTGACTAGCTGTGAAATTCATATATCCATGAAGTTCTTCTTCATCTTCATCAAAATCATTAAGATGAATATTCTTGACATGATGAGGTATGTTGTTACAATGATGATCAGGTGCTTTGTTGCTAAGAGAATGTGCCTGATCTTCATGATGCCCTCGTAGCCGATGTGCAACTCCAGCAAATGTCCCGCGTGGTTCTTCTGTAATATACACATGTAAAATGTAATGTTCTAAATACATTATTTTGAGGTCACATCACTATAGATTATCACTGGGATACCGTCTGAAAAGGCACTGCCCACATTAAACCCAAAGTTTATTACAAAATTCACCGCCCATATCAAACCTGAAGTTAATTATAAAATTCACCACCCACAATAAACTCAAAGTTAATTATGAAACTCAGATATTCTGAATGCAAACATATAAAGATCCAACCACACTGTCCAGATGCGCAGATTGGTTTGGATTTTCTGCCATTTCCATATGTATAGAAAGAGACTGGAACCAACTTTTGGCTACTGCCATATGAAATTAGGTTGGTTTTGTCTAGTGATATTTTAAAACTTACTGATATTTAATGCCATGTTTCAGATGTGCCCCTACAACTTTGAAAACTCTATGAGTTCTTGTTTAATGATACATCAACCCTTGTATGTAGAAACAGAAGAAATACTAACATGTACCCTTATCCACCTGTGGCAAATAGATCAGGGCCCAGTTGTTCAAAGCATCGTTAGCTTAACAAGCTCGTTAGTGGTCCAATATCTAATTCACAGTTATTTGTGGTCTAATTCACAATTAGTGGTCCAATATCTAATTCACAGTTATTTTTGCTTACAAAATGTGAGTAGCTTTTGCAAATGCAAAAGCTACTCACATTTTTTCAGCAAAAATATTAGCGTGTATGCCATATATAATGATCAAAGTTTTAACGATACGTTAACTAACAACATCGTTAGTTTTGAACTACTAGGCCCAGGCTGTTACCACAACTCTAACACTCACTCTAATTTAAATGGAGGTGATTAACACTCCCACAGCTCTGTTTGTTTGTTTGTGTTGAGGTTTTACAGCCCAGTTAACTCAATGGGGTCATGTGGAGCATGGTCATTTTATCTAACCACAATTTTACTGGGTAGGCTTAGTCCTCAAAGGGGTTAACTAGTATTGAGCACATTCTTTTGCCAGAAACTGCAACTGCCCTTCTTGAATTAGCGGGAGAGAGAAAATGACCATAGAAAATATTTCATGATCAATCTCCATGAAAAAATGTTGCCACAACCTCCCGATCATCAGTCCGACATGCATCCAACTGAGCCACTGAGGGAAGCCCACAGCTTTTTAGTTGGTCCAAAAACTTAATGGTTTAAATAACAAAATACCTAGGCTAACAACCCATTAGTCTAGAGACCCCCAAAAGAGTAACTGGCAAACAATGTAGACCCAGATCTGATGCTGCAGAATGTGACATCTGATCAGAGTCTCCACTGTTTGCAAATAGTTTAGCCATTTTTCTCTGTGACTATCTAAATCACATAGCCTGACGTACCTAAATTTGACTCTTCCAATATATCGTGTGGGGTAGTTTATTCAGTCCAAAATGGGTTAAAAATCACCTCGATGAAAAATCCTAGAGCAAGTGTCTAAAAGTAGAACATGTGCCCTAAGGGCATTAATTTCAGGGTACGAATACCGGCGGCCAGAACCATTTCTTAATTTTAAAAACAAAACTTTAATGCAAAACTTTGACATATATGTTACATATGTACATACAAACAAACAGAAAGAGGAAAACTATATACCCTCAACATACTTCGTCTGCCGGGTGTATAATTAATATCATCACTGCCACCTATCATCATGCTGGTCAATTCTGTGGCCTTATGAAAACCAATACAGACTGGAATTAGTTCCCTCCCTGAACTATGAATAAATTTCATAGGCCTAGATAAGAATGGGTATCAGGTTAATATTGTTCTTTTCTCCACAAAAACCTACGTTGTAGGTAGTCATTAGAAGTGCCTCAACAAGGCACTTCTAATTACACAACATATGTTCTCGTGGAGAAATACGAAAAATATCAATACTTTTGGACTGAAAAAAGCGCCTTAACTAGAGCTATGTATGATAGTTTTGTTTGTGTTGAGGTTTTACGGCCCAGTCAACCCAATGGGGTCATGTCGAGCGCGGTCAGTTTACCTAATCACACGTTTACTGGGCAGGCTTAGTCCTCTAAGCGGTTAACCAGTATTGTGCACATTCTTTCGCCAGAAACTGACAACTGCCCTTCTTGAATCAGCGGATGGGAGAGAATGACCGTAGAAAATATTTCATGATCAATCTCCATGAATGAATATTGCCGACCTCGGCGGGGGTTGAACCCGCGATCTCCTGGTCTCCAGTCAGTTGGCGCATCCAACTGAGCCACCGAGGCCAGCACTATGTATGATACAGATCAATATAACGATTCCTAAATAACTGCAGAATGCAGTGTATGATCAGGGTCTACACAGTTTGCCACTTGTTTAAATTTTAGGACAAGCAAGATAAAGAGTTAAACCCATTTTTAGAGTAAAAATGGCAACTCTGACAGATATTTATGAGAACTATTACTGACCTTCTTCATCTCCCTCTTCGATCCCGACACACTCCGAAGCATGGATCTGGATCATTTCCTGTGAGAATTTCTGGTTACACAGGGGACAAGGCATCATCACTACTGGCGACACTCTGCCAACTGGAGATACCTAAAAGTAAGGAACAAAGGTGTGACTGGAATCACATAGGACAAAGCTTCAGATAAAGGAGTATTCCATAGCTCCAGAGAAGGCCTAAAAAAAATTATGTTTCTGATTTCCTGACCGACTGTCAAAAAATATGCTGATGGTAATTTCTTTTTTCTTTTTTTGCACATGAAAAAAAACAAAAACAAAAACAATCCGCGAACAACCCTGGACAATCCCAGTTTTTATATACTTTCATTATATAAAATTGTCCATACCAATTTTCGGATATTTTCTGTCTTCATCATTCCTTTATTTATTTCCAATATGGCTGCACCTTTACAAGCCAAACCCAGCACATTAGTGCAGTTTACTTCGAAGTGTGCAGCCACATCTCGGCCTAAAATAAAATAAAAACCATTTAACACAGCACCCCTTTATCATCGGTATTCAAAAACAGTCAAATGTTTGGAAATAGAAGTTTGTGTTTGTTTGTGTTGAGGTTTTACGGCCCAGTCAACCCAACGGGGTCATGTCGAGCGCGGTCAGTTTACCTAACCACACGTTTACTGGGTAGGCTTAGTCCTCTAAGCGGTTAACCAGTATTGTGCACATTCTTTCGCCAGAAACTGACAACTGCCCTTCTTGAATCAGCGGAAGGGGGAGAATGACCGCAGAAAAATTTCATGATCAATCTCCACGAAAGAATGTTGCCGACCTTGGTGGGGGTTGAAATAGAAGTCAAAATATTTTAAGATTCCATAATAAAAAAAAAAAAAAATATGATTCACTGACCGTGAAAATAAAAGGAGAGAGGAAAAAAAAAAAAGTGGCCGACCTTCCGACCCTGTGGCAAATTGGTGATGAAATCAAAAACAGAACATTATTTTTTTAAGGCCTAAGGCTTTTTTCCAACTGAAAAAAAAACTGATACTTTTCTCACCAAAATGTGTTGTGGGTACTCATTAGAAGTGCCTTCTAATGAGTACCCACAACTTACGTTTTTGTCGAGAAATAACAACAAAAGTCCAATGTGCCACGATTCCCTCATCTGAGTAAAACAGCCATTGTATATCTGCTGATGCTATGCAACATTATTCCAGTATTGCAACATCATCTAGGACTCAAATTTGACTGACATAAAAGGGTCAAGGGTCATTCTAGAATCATTCTTTGAACAAACTTCGTAGACCTTGAGTCCCAATTACCATATACCAAGATTCAGCTTCAAAGTTTTCTTGGTTCTGAAGAAGATGATTTTTAAGTCAGGGTTCGCGTTACCGATCGCCATTGTCGCCATTTGCGCAGAAAAATAAAATTTGGCACAAAAAATCATAAATTGGCGAAAACAAGTGGCGAAAAAAAATATCACCTGAATTACCCGCCACTGAGCCATATAATTGTCCCGCGTGTCTATTGCACCTTCCTTGATTGTATAATTTGCTAATTAACAACTCAATTATCGATCAGAAAACGGTAGCTGATCAAATTAACCTGAATTTGATGAAAGCGATATAAGGTCACGTGCCGTGATGCGCAGTTTGACAGTAGCACCGCCCACTTTCCACGCCTTTCGTCCTCAATATTCATGACGCTCTGCTGAAACTACCAATCAGGAATTAATGTCAGAGTCGCATCGCCTACGTCACAGACATTTACCCAGAATGTAATCACGTGGAACCCTTTGTCAAACACAAAGATGGAAAACAAGTTGATTACACGAGAAATAATTATTGTCATGAATCGGTTCGGATTATGCTGATTAAAGCGGTAAGTACACTTTGACAGTTCCGACTTTAATTAAGCATGTTTCGGTATCTTCTTATGAGCCTTTTTTTTTTATTTGGCGATCAACGTCGTCCCGAAAAAAAAAACACACACACACAAAAAAAACAAAAACAAAAAAAAAACACGAATAATGCCTCGGAGGAGGACACATTAGTCTCCGATGGTCTGAATCGCGCATTCGATCCCCACAGATTGTAGCGATTTATCATGAAACACATGTATTTGCTACAGTCATTCGCTCCTTCCACTGCTTCAAGATTGGCAGTTACAAGTTTCTTGCGGAAAGGGTGTTCAGTGTACTGGTTAACCGCTTATTGTATAAGCATGCACCCGCTCACCCCCCCCCCCCTCCCCCCCCCCCCCTCTTTTTTACTGGCGCGATTCATAAAAAAATGCTGTTCCCCATTCCATTTCGCATAGACCCGACTCATAAAGCAATTGCAGTAAACTCCCTTTTTAAGTCAGTTGCAGTTAGCTCCCTTAAAACAGTGAAACCTGCAGTGTAAGAAACTTACCCCGCATTTATCAGGGTATAAATGAATATTATGTTACGTTATTCTCTTACAATACAATACATTAATAACATTATATTTATTGGCTATACAGAACTTTCCAGAACTTTTGTTTCCATGTAAAGTGTTCTATTTTTGTGTCTTCAACATTCGATATGCAAAACCAAGACTTATTATTAATTCATGACATTGTAATTTATTAATTACAGCAGAAGTTTTGACAAGAGGGCCATGATGGCCCTGTAACGCTCACCTGAGCAACATAGCACTTTGAGAGCCTGATCTAGGACTGATCAAGGCAAACATTCTGATCAAAGTTCAAAATGATTATAACAAAGTCTTCTGCTGATTTGGCCCGGTGACCTAGTTTTTGATACCAAGCGACCCAGTTTCGAACTTGACCTAGAACTCATCAAGACAAACATTTTGTGCAAGATTCATGATGATTGCTTGAAAAATGTGACCGCTAGAGTGATAACAAGATTTTACACTTATTTGGCCAGGTGACCTAGTTTTTGACCCCTGGTGTTCCAGTTTCGAACTTGACCTAGAAAACATCAAGACAAACATTTTGAGCCAGATTCATGATGATTGTTTCAAAAATGTGACCACTAGAGTGTTAACAAGGTTTTCTGCTGATTTGGCCCGGTGACCTAGTTTTTGACCCCAAGTGACCCAGTTTCAAACATATCCTAGAACTCATCAAGACAAACATATTGAGCAAGATTCATGATAATTGCTTAAAAAATGTGACCGCTAGAGTGTTAACAAGGTTTTCTGCAGGTTTGGCCTGGTGACCTAGTTTTTGACACCACGTGACCCAGTTTCGAACCTGACCTAGAAATCATCAAAACATTTTGAGCAAGATTCATGATTATTGCTTCAAAAATGTGACCGCTAGAGTGTTAACAAGGTTTTCTGCTGATTTGGCCCGGTGACCTAGTTTTTGACTCCAAGTGACCCAGTTTCGACCTCGACCTATAAATCATCAAGACAAACATTTTGAGCAAGATTCATGATGATTGCTTCAAAAATGTGACTGCTAGAGTGTTAAAAAGGTTTTCTGCTGATCTGGCCAGGTGACCTAGTTTTTGACCCCAAGTGACCCAGTTTCAAACTTGACCTAGAAATCATCAAGACAAACATATTGAGCAAGATTCATGATGATTGCTTAAAAAATGTGACCGCTAGAGTGTTAACAAGGTTTTCTACTGATCTGGCCTGGTGACCTAGTTATTTAACCCCAAGTGACCCAGTTTCGAACTTGACCTAGAAATCATCAAGACAAACATATTGAGAAAGATTCATGATGATTGCTTCAAAAATGTGACTGCTAGAGTGTTAACAAGGTTTTCTGCTGATCTGGCTAGGTGACCTAGTTTTTGACCCCAGGTGACCCAGTTTCAGATCTGACCTAGAAATCATCAAGACAAATATATTGAGCAAGATTCATGATGATTGCTTCAAAAATGTGACCGCTAAAGTGTTAACAAGGCTTTCTGCTGATCTGGCCCGGTGACCTAGTTTTTGACCCCAAGTGACCCAGTTTCGAACTTGACCTAGAAATCATCAAGACAAACATATTGAGCAAGATTCATGATGATTGCTTCAAAAATGTGACCACTAGAGTGTTAACAAGGTTTTCTGCTGATCTGGCCAGGTGACCTAGTTTTTGACCCCAGGTGACCCAGTTTCTAACTTGACCTAGAATTCATCAAGACAAACATAATGAGCAAGATTCATGATGATTGCTTCAAAAATGTGACCGCTAGAGTGTTAACAAGGTTTTCTGCTGGTCTGGCCCGGTGACCTAGTTTTTGACTCCAAGTGACCCAGTTTCGAACTTGACCTAGAAATCATCAGGACAAACACATTGAGCAAGATTCATGATGATTGCTTCAAAAAATCTGACTGCTAGAGTGTTAACAAGGTTTTCTGCTGATCTGGCCAGGTGACCTAGTTTTTGACCCCAGGTGACCCAGTTTCGAACTTGACCTAGAAATCATCAAGACAAATATATGATGCAAGATTCATGATGATTGCTTCAAAAATGTGACCGCTAGAGTGTTAACAAGGTTTTCTGCTGATCTGGCCCGGTGACCTAGTTTTTGACCCCAAGTGACCCAGTTTCGAACTTGACCTAGATTTAATAGAGGCAAACATTTTGAGCAAGTTTCATCAAGATTGGGTCAAAATTATGACCTGTAGAGTGTTAACAAATTTTTCCTTTGATTTGACCTGGTGACCTAGTTTTTGACCCCAAGTAACCCAGTATCGAACTTGACCTAGATTTCATAGAGGCAAACATTCTGACCAAGTTTCATCAAGATTGGGTCAAAACTGTGACCTCTAGAGTGTTAACAAACTAATTGTTGACGACGATTTTGATTGATTGTGTTGGGGTTTAACGACACGTCAACCCTTGAGGGTCATTTTGTGTCGTCTCCCAGAGAAAGGGAGAAAAGAGATAGAAGAGAGAGTAGAGGAGATGAAAGAGAGGGACAGGGAAGAAAGAGGAACAGGAATGAAAGTGAAGAAACAGAAGAAATAAAAACATTCCCCCTCTACCCTTACCCACTACAAGGATAGCAGGCCTTGCCCAACTGTAAGCCAATATCAGTTGGACGCCCCGGTGATGTAAGATACACAGCACCTTCGCACCACCCGACCACCCCGTGTTGACGACGAACAACGGATGACGACGGACGACGGACATAGGGTGATGACAATAGCTCACCCCGAGCTTATGCTCAGGTGAGCTAAAAATCAGCGTGAGAATTAATTTCAAGTCCCCCACACATTTCACACTATGCTGATTCTTGAATCTACTGCTGCAATTATAGGAATCAATAAATGAACACCTTTTTTCTGACAAGATAATTCTTTGGCCAAAAATGGCCAAAATTTGGCTCAAAATCTGGCTCAAAGTTAAAGAAAATGGCACAAAAAAAAAAAATCAAATTGGCGAAAATGGTGGCGAAAGAAAAAAAAATTCCTAGTGCGAACCCTGTAAGTGTTTTTCATCACATATTGCCAGTACCCCTTAGACAGAAGGCCTTATTTTATATTTGGTGAAAATAGGTCAAGCGGTTTCAGAGAAGACATTTAAAGATTATAGGATTTTATACATGTTACGATGTATATAGCCCAGGGGCAAGGGCAGATAAACCCCCTGGGGACAAAATTTTGATTGTAACTAAACAATTTTACTACCTTCATTATACATTGTAAGTTTCAAATAGTAGTCTTAAATTAATTCTAAGAAAATGATTTTTCAACATTTTCCCAATACAAATGTATGGGGATGCAAATTTGACAAAGCAGTGAAAAGGTCAAAGGTCATCCTAGGAACATCATTTGATTAAATTTGGTAGACCTTGAGTCCCTGATGCTATATAACAAGATCAGCCTTAAAGCTTTCTTGGTTCTAGAGAAAAAAAATTTTGAAGTCTTTTTTTATCATTATATAGGCAGGGTGGCTATCTTGTTTAATGATGTGGAACCATTTGAATAAATTGTCAAAACTCCTGCAACAACTGTGTCCATGTGAAATCTAGTGAAAATTGGTCAAGTGGTTTCAGAGAAGACCTTTAAATCTGGTGAAAATTGGTCAAGTGGTTTCAGAGAAGACCTTTAAAAAGTACTCAATTCTATACATGTATACAGCCCAGGGGCAAGGGCAGATGACCCCCAGGAGACAAAATTTTGTATGTATCTGAAAGGTGTTATATATTGTAAGTTTCTGTCATTAGTCTTTAATACTGACATTTTGAGAAAATGATTTTTCAACATTTTCCTCCTAAAAAAGTAATGGGACACAAATTTGACCTTGCTATAAAAAGGTCAAAGATCAACCTAAGATCATCATTTGCAGACCAGTGAGTCCCAGATGCTATATACTAAGATTAAGCCTCAAAGCTTTCTTGGTTCTGGAGAAGAAGATTTTTAAGTCCTTTTTTACAATATATGGTCATGGCGGACATCATGTTTAATGGTGCAGAACCATTTGAACAAATTCTTAAAACCCCTACAACAAAAGGCTCCATGTGAAATCTAGTAAAAATTGGTTAAGTGATTTCTGAGAAGACCTTTAAAAATTACTCAATTTTACACATGTATATAGCCCAGGGGCAAAGGCAGATAACCCCCTGGGGACAATTTGTTTGTGTTGAGGTTTTACGACCCAGTCAACCCAATGGGTCATGTCGAGCGCGGTCAGTTTACCTAACCACACGTTTACTGGGCAGACTTAGTCCTCTAAGCAGTTAACCAGTATTGTGCATATTCTTCTGCCAGAAACTGACAACTGCTCTTCTTGAATCAGCGGAAGGGAAAGAATGACCATAGAAAATATTTCACGATCAATCTCCACGAAAGAATGTTGCTGACCTCGGTGGGGGTTGAACCCACGACCTCCTGGTCTCCAGTCAGACGGCGCATCAAACTTAGCCACCGAGGCCGGCCCCTGGAGACAAACTTTGATTGTAACTGAAAGGTTTTATTCTTTAAATACATACAAAGCTTGCATTAAAGGAAGTCTGGGAGTCAGAGACTCCCAAAAATTGCCCTGGGACTTCCAAAAATCACTGCCAGGAAGTCTGGGACTCCCAACTTTTAAAGATATTTAGTCACTTATTGCAAAAAATTAGAATGAATTTATGTGTTATTTAGCTTAAGAATGATGGTTTTACTCCATAAATAAGTATACTGAGGTTGAATTTCTGAAAGTGAGTGAAAAAATTTGATCACCAGGACTTCCAGATATTGGAGCTAGGAAGTCCTGGGACTTTCTGATTTTGACAGTTAGTGCAAGCACTGTACATACATTGTAAATTTCAGCCATTAATCTTTAGTCTTTAATATATTTTGAGAAAATGATTCAACATTTTCCCCATTCAAATGTATAGGGATGCAAATTTAACCATGCCATAAAAAGTCAAAGGTCAACATATGATCATCATTCAAACAAATTTGGAAGACCTTGATCCTTGATGCTATATACCTAAATTCAACCTCAAAGCTTTCTCGGTTTTGGAGAAAAAGATTTCTTTTTTCTATATATGGGCATGGCAGTCATCTTAATTAACAGACTATGACCATTTGTATAAATTTTCCCTTTTTATAGAAGGCTACACATGAAGTTTGAAGGAATTTAGCCCAGGGGTTTCAGAGAAGTCGTTCAAAGGTACAGATGGATGGACAGACTGACAGACAGCAAGTGATCACAATAGCTCATCACTCATGGTTTAGAATATTTTAGTATTGCAAAACATGAGCAACAACATACAATAATCTGCCTCTGGACATGTCCATGAGAGAAGAAACATCTGGCTGGGCAACAGCGCAGTCTGATCAGCCTTCACAGTCTGCTTCTAGAAGCCTAGAATTCTTGGCTGTTTAAGAGGAATGGATATTTTCAGGGGAGGCAACTGTCAAATTGTTTTTGCCTCCCTTCTGAAAAGGGATCTATTCTAGAAGGAAATAATTTTCTCTCTTTGGGAGTAAATTCTTTCTTTTAGAAAGGACCCATTTTCAGAAGGGCATGCAGGAACATAAACAGACTTATGAAATTTATGAAAGAATTCGAAAGTGATGCAGTAATGCCTCAAGGTTTCTTCAGTCTGAGTTTTATGGCCCAGTTAACACTATTAAGGTCCTGTTAATCCAGTCAATTAACCTACTTGCACTTTTCCTGGGCAGGATTAGTCCTCTAGGCTGTGAAGTCTCCATAAAACAGAAACTCTGATATTTGTTCCTGTATGTGTTCTTTGTTTCCAAGGACATCCCTGACTGGTTTTTATTAACATCCTTAAAGTATTGAATTATTTTATGGGATATGTCATCATATACTAGACAAACGAACAATCAGTTCAAACTAAATAATGCACCATTCAATGCAAACTTAGTAATGCACCATTCAATTTAGTCAATTCAAACTAAGTGATCCACCATTCAATACAGGTCAGTTCAAACTATATGCAGACACTGAGTGTCACTACTCTGGAGTGAAAGTGCTATGTATCATTTGGGCTTGAATTTTAATACTATCATATGTAGAAATTCTTTCTCAAGAAAGACTTAATGAAAACCAATAAATGTTGTGTTCAAATTTTTTCCTGTCTGATCTCAAATCACATAAAATCCAGCTTTAACATAATTCATTTAAATAACACACCTGGTAATCTCGTAAGGGGTAGCCAGTAGCTATGCATTCAAACTCTTTATGTGAACTTCCTGCCATGACTTACTAGACATCCATATGTCAGCAAATGGGTCAGTTCTCCTGATTTATTGATTTATAGTCAATTTCATAGACATATTTTGAAAAATCGGAAAATCCTATTCCCAACAGCTTTCATTTCTGCACAGGAAAAGATAGGTGTGGGCTTGAAAAAATAAACGACTAATTTTTTTTATTTAATTTCACCCGCAGAAGGGTTTTTTTGTTTGTGTTGAGGTTTTACGGCCCATAACCCAATGGGGTCATGTCGAGCATGGTCAGTTTACCTAACCACACGTTTACTGGCCAGGCTTAGTCCTCTAAGCGGTTAACCAGTATTGTGCACATTCTTTCGCCAGAAACTGACAACTGCCCTTCTTGAATCAGCGGAAGGGAGAGAATGACCGTAGAAAATATTTCATGATCAATCTCCACGAATGAATGTTGCCGACCTCGGCGGGGGTTGAACCCGCGACCTCCTGGTCTCCAGTCGGACGGCGCATCCAACTGAGCCACCGAGGCCGGCCCGCAGAAGGGTAGTCTGATATTCCTGTTTTGACTTTTTTCCAGAGCAAAATGACGGTATTTTCAGCTATCTTGGCTATGAAATACGTATTTAACACATAAATATTAAAGACGTACTACAGCCTACGTCTATGTTGAAATACATAAATTTCCCAAGCTTTTGTTCCTGGAACTGAAATACTTGTGCTGGATATGACTTACAAGGCTGATTACCCCTTACGGGGGCATTAACCCTTACAGGGACAAGAAAGCCAACTGTCAGATGTCTGATTACAAGGCCTGATTATCCCTAATTATGGGAACATTAGCCATTATCAGAGAGTGCCCCGCATTTAAAAACATGCAGATTTTAGATCAAACCAGTTTCAAAATATTCCATTTTATGATTTAAATGTAAACAATCAAACACCATGAAAGGTTTTGCAAATGAGACAGCATGTGTCAACAGGGTTTGATATGGCATCATATATTTGAAGCTCGCAATTAAACAAAATCATACAGAAGTTTCATTTTACTGCCATAAAAATCGCATTGTGATGTATAGGCTTTCTTGACCCTGTAAGAATTAATGCTCTGGTAAGGGGTAATTGTCCTCCTAAGTCATAATCGGCACAAGTATTTCAGTCCCCGGAACAAATGCTTGGGAAATTTAGTATCTTATGTATTTCAACGGAGACACAGTTTGCAGTAGGTCTTATCTGATGTGTTAAATAAGTACTTCATAGCCCAGTCAGCTGAAAATACCTTCATTTTGCACTGGAAAAAAAAAGTCAAAACAGGAATATAGGACTACCCTTCTCCGGGTGAAATTAAATTAAAAATTAGTAGCTTTTCCAACGCAGAAATGAAAGTTGTTGAGAATAGCAATGTCTGATTTTTCAAAATATGTCTCTGAAATTGAATAAAATTCAATAAAATCAGAACTTACCTGTTTGTTGACATTTAGATGTTTCTTAAGTCATGGCCGGAAGTTCATGTAAAGATTTTGAGCGTATAACCACCGGCTACCCCTTACAAGATTACCAGGTTTGAATAAGGTCACATACCCTTTAGTGTCACATATAATAATGCACTTTCTACAGTAACATCCACTCAAGCATCAAATTCCCGACAGGATGCATATTTATTTTGTAAAAACTGACCTGGTAAATACATTGGAGACATCATTTGAAAGTGAAACTGAATAAGTGATCACAACAACTTAGCCTAATAGATTGATTGTGTTGGGATTTAAAAACACATCAACCCTTGTGGGTCATTTTGTGTTGTCTCCCAGAGAATGGGAGAAAAGAGATAGAAGAGACAGTAGAGGAGATGAAAGCGAGGGACAGGGAAGAAAGAGGAACAGGAATGAAAGGGAATAAACAGAAGAAATAAAAACATGCCCCTCTATCATTACCTGCTACAAGGATAGCCTGGCCTAACTGTAAGCCAATATCAGTTGGACCCCCGTTGACGTAAAACACACGATACCTTTGCCACACCCAACCACTCTCTAGCCTAATAGAAGTTGAGCAATTGGCTGAGAAGTGACAGAACAATTTAGCCTAATAGAAGCTGAGCCAAAATTAAAACAATGGAAGACATTCAGTGAAACATAAACTTGTTAAATTCTGCATATATGTCACAGGACCACGCTTGATTTACCTTTTTCCTGACAGCGTCTCCCAGCTCTGGTTTTGCCTGATCACCAAGGGGGTGTTCTGTGACCCATTCTCTGCGGTTCTTTCTGTTTGACCAGCTGTTAGTTTCTTCAAGTTGTCCACTAGTAATAGTTTCTGACACTTTCCGAGTCCTTAGCACTTTAGGTCTAGCACCACCAAAGCATTCTGAAGATTCTTTGCAAGAAGCAGTTATTTGGTCCACAAAATGACTAGGTTTGATGGGAATATTTTCATGAACAGATTCTAAATTACAATTGGCATTAAAACTGTTTTCTGATGAAATGATCTGCTCATCATTCCTTGATCTATTTGGTAAAAGCTTTTCAATATGTTCAGTTGGATGACCATCATTATTATTATCATTATCCAAAACCGTTCTAGGAACTTTTACCCTTGGCAAGGTTACAACACGTTTTTGTGATGTGGTTCTAGCCTTTACATTCACTCCAGCTAATGGGTCTTCATCATCTATCTGTTGTGCTATTTTGTGCTTCCGATTACTGTTCTTATTATGTGTATACTTAGCACCGGCATGACTTGCCGGCATTTCAGAGTTGTCAGAAGAATCTGAATCACTATATATAATCACCCTATCCTGGGGAATCTTTGGGAAAAAATTTCGGATATTTTCACTTTGTAATGTTATGATGCCAGGTTTTTTATTGTATGGTTTTCTTTTACTGTAGTCTTTTTTCAATAGTTTAACTTTTATGTGATCCTCTCTGTTGTTTTCTATAATATCATCAAAGTTGTTTTTAACATTCTCAGCATGTGTACCTGCCTTTGTACCTCTCTGAAATCGTTTTCTGTGCAAAAGGTCTGGTTTTTCATTAATCTGAGTACAATATAAATCACCTTGTTCATCAAGCAATGTGCTAGAGCCCTGACTATTTGTTAGTGAAACTTCATCAGAAGCATTTGATTCTTTGCTTGAAGGTCTGCTAATTAACCTTTTTACCCCTGGTCCTGGTAAAGCATCAGTCATATCTTCTTTAGCAACTGTTTCTCTTTCAACATCCTCAGTAAATGCAATCCCTCTTTTCCCTCTGAATGTTCTAGTATTTTGGTGGACTGACTGAAAATCAGTATCCCCATAAAACTTTTCTGGATTTTTATCAACTTTTGAATCAGATTCTTTGTACAGTTTTCGCCTCTTTTTAATAACTGGAGACTGTGACTCTTCATCGCCAACTCGTTGACTACCATCAGCATGATCATCAACCTGAGCTTTTGGAGAAATGTAATTTTTAATCTTGTTAAATACAGAACCAACTGTATTTGTGAAAAATCCTTTACTGTCTTTATGCGCAGAGGCTGCTTCTTTTCCATTAACCTTATTTTCAATCACAGTTACATCTGGTGACAAATTCATTTCCTGAGTTTCAGGGACTGAGTCCTCCTCTTCAGAATCACTTTTCAGTTGGAATGATTTCCTTTTACTTCTAATAGAGCGCAAAGACACTTTCTGCTGCTTTTCACTTTGCATATCATTATCCAATACGTCATTATCTATATCCTGTGTGTCTTCCACCAGTGTTACAATTTCCTTTTTAAAGCTTTTTCCTTTATTATTAGATCTGACATTTTGGTTTGCTTGATTATTCTTTTCAGATGCTGAGTTTTCTTTCTTGTCTCCTATATTAAAGTTCTCTCGATTTGAAGTTCTCAAACTGCTGTTATTATTACTGTTAATGCCATAGGGTTCATTATGTCTACTTAAAAGAGAACTAAAGCCTGGTCTCGATTTATGGTTTTCTTTACTAACATTTCTTTGCTGAGTATTCTTCTCATTATCATCTACGTCAGGTAACTGCGATTCTTCAACTACCACACGACCATATGTCTTCTCTTTATTTTCCTCATCTGAAGAAATATCATACACATCTTTCTGGGTGTCTTCAACCAAAACTTTAGCATTATTTTTTCTTCTCCCTCGACCTCTGTAGACCTTGCTTTCATCCTTTCTAGTCATCTTATTTTCATCATGAGTTGCAGTTTTGTTCTCCACCTGATTCCTCTGTCTGGCACTCTGTCGACTCATTCTCACATAAGTATTTGGATAGAAGTCTTTGTCATCCAAGTCATCAAAACTCTGATTAGTATTCTTATCAACATATTCATTAGGAGCAATGGGCTGTGTCTCAGCTGTTAGAATGTCTTTATTATTTATTTTATCCCTAAATCTCCTTCTTCTCCCACTAGTTTCTGTCTCATTCTTTTTCTCTTGTGCTTTTACTGTATCAGCAGTATCTACCTCTCCTTTTTTAACTGATTTTATGTCCTCTTCTTCAGAATCAGACAAAATCATGTATTGAGACTCCTGTCCCCGTCTTTTCATGTCGATTGTTTTGGACTGGTGTTGTCCCGATTTGACTGGGTCACCCCAAGGTATCCTCTCTGTAAGTTTTGCCTGAGCTGCTCGTAGATTCTTTGCATAGGTATCAAAGAGTTGTATTATAGCTTTAGTACACACTAAAGGGTCTATTTGATCTGTGGCAAAGTATTTCTGCTGATGTATTGCCTGTAAACAAAATAAAAGTACTTTCTATAAAAAGCACACAGCTCTTGATTTGATTTGGAGTTTTATGGCCCAGTCAACACTGTTAAGGACATATCAAGCTGTTCAGTTAACCTATCCACACTTTTTTTCTGAGAAAACTTAGTCCTCTAAGCAGTTAACCAGTACTTTGGGCACATACATTTGCCAGAAATTGACATTTGCCCTTCTTATATAAGCAGAAGAGGGAGAATGACCACAGAATTCTTTCATGATTAAGCTCATTTAATGTTATGTGGCTGAGCTTGGATTCAAACTTGCAACTCCAGATGCTAGTACAAAATATTTTCTTTAGCATTTTTAAAAGGTATTTCAAGTTCCGAAAAAAGAAGAAATTGACATACCTATAAAAACACTAGGTAAAATATGACATTTTAAGTTCAGTTGTACTTCCAGACAAAAATGCTAGGAAGTCCGGAGACTTCCTGCTTCATAATGTTAGGGCAAGCACTGATAAAATCTTTAAATTATGCCCTTGGAGACACCAACACATTAAAGAAAGAAAATGGTTATACTATTTCATAGCTTCAGATTAGAGGTGGTATCCACATAAGATGTTTTCTTATCTCTCGGTCTCCATGAATACATATGTTGTGGGTACTCATTAGAATTGCCTTAGTGATGCGTTTCTAATGAATACCCACAACTATGTTTAAGTGGAAAAATAAGTAAAATATCAGTAGCTTTTGGTTAAAAAAAAAAAAATGCACCTCATCTGGTGTTATACTGTTTACCATTCCATCACATTTTCGACACATTCCATACAGTCAACTTTTAGGATACCGTAATAACCCTAAGTACTGGGACAGATAGGCCTTTGCAAACAATGTAGACCCACATCAGATGCTGCAGAATGAGACATCTGATCAGGGTCTGTTTGCCACTCATCAAGCACTACCTTAGACACACCAACGGGTAGTAAAATAGACCGTTGCAAATTTTAGGACAAGTATGGTCAGACTTTAAGATGTTCCAATACTTAGGGTAAATATGGTGTCCAAAAAATAATATTGTCTGAATGTTTAAAATACAGTAACTGCAGCTTTGGCCGATTTTAACCCACCTGCAAATTGGATTCTCTACTACTGTGGCAGATAAATATTCATCACTCCAGATAAGTAGCCTGAAAAGTACTGATATTTTTTCTTATTTCACTACTGAAACATATTTTGTGGTTCTCATCAGAAGTACCTCATAGAGGTTCTTCTAATGAAACATAAGATTTCGTGGAGATATATGGAAAATATTGTGTGAATATCCCCTCTTATCTGGAGCTATATTAGCAGCAACTTCAGGGTTGCCATCATTGAGCCAATTCGAAATTCCCCGACATTTCCTTGATCTGATAATAATTTTCACTGGCCAAATTTGTCAAAACCATGGGCTCCAACCTCCCCTATAGCAATCCCATTCCTCCTATAAACTTGATTTTTGGTAATATCCTGCATAACAACATTTTTATATATATTCTTTATATATATTTTTTTCTTTTGTTGGAATAACTGTAACCCTGCTGCCGCTGCTCTGGTACAGGGGCTTGAAATAAATATCAGTTACATTATGTATGAAAGTAATATTTAAATTCTTTTTATTCACTATTTATGGGATACATATGATATCTAGTCACTTGAAAATCTTAGCTGTTATTTCAAACCCCTACACTCATCTGACACGCTTGTATCCAGACCTATATTGAGCATTTTGAATATATCCTTAAACTGTTCCATATTAAGCAAGTGACAGCCATAAAACATTTGCAATAAAACCAGAGTATTCCACTAGATGTTACTGGAATAGCTCACAGTCATAACCATGGGAAAATGATATACATCAAACCTACCTTTGGGTTCTAGAGAAACTACAAGGGCTCTTGTGGAAAAAATATTTATCAAGTAATACAAGTTAGGCTCTTCAACAAGTTTTCAGGGAAAATGTTTGGCCAATGTTTTGTATTTCCCATCATGTTCTGTACATTTGAACTTCTCCCTCAACTCAAAATAGGGAGAAGTCAGCCAGTTTAGGGAGAGTCACTGGTCTTTCTGTAACTATTGGTGAAAGTGGCACATGACAAAGGCAACTGCTCCAGAGGCAATGGTCATAAATCCTTTTAATGTTTAGTTTCTCTTTTTGCAGGATCATGAAGTATTAGAGCAATACTTGAGTGCATTTAACTTAATGCTAGTACAATGCTGTTTGCTGTTAGGAACATTGATTTTAACAGGATGTCCAGTGTTAGATCACTGGCTTATATTAAAATTTTTCAGCTTTTTACCTTGGAAACTAACCAGGAAACTGGCATAGATATGGAAAAACTTAGCCTAAAATTACAAATTCCCTGACTTTCCTAAAATTTGATATGTCCCTGACAACAACAACAAAAACAATAATAATAATAATAAATATAGAAATCAGATGCCATATTACATCTAATAAATGGATACTGTAGAATACCATATATACCCTAAGTATTGGAGAGATAAACCTAAGCTTAAAGTGTAGACCTAAATAAGATTCCTTATTATATCTAATAAATGGATACCGTAAAATACCTTATATGCCCTAAGTATTGGAGAGAGAGTTTTGAGTTTAAATACCTGGAGATATTGTAAATGTTCTTTGAAAAAATAAGCAACAACAACAAAAACAACAATAATGATAATAATGATACTAATAATCTAATAATAATAATAATAATAAATATAGTAATCAGATGCCATATTACATCCAATGAATGGATACTGCAGAATACCTTATATACCCAAAGTATTTGAGATATACCTGAGCTTACAGTGTAGACCCAAATAAGATGCCTTATTACATCTAATAAATGGATACCGTAAAATACCTTATATACCCTGAATATTGAGAGACATATCTGAGCTTACAGTGTAGACCTAAATCAGATGCCATATTACATCTAATAGATAGATACTGTAGAATACCTTACATGCTCCAAGTCTTGAACAGACAGTCCTGACTTACTAACGTAGACCCAAATCAGATAACCATATTATATCTAATAAATATATGCTGAAGAATACTGTTTATACCCTAAGTATTGGACAAATAGTTCGGAGCAAACAGTGTATACCCAAATCAAATGCCATCCTACATCTTATAAATGGATACTGTGTAACACCTTATAGGCCCTACATATTGGACAGACATTACTGAGCTAGCAATATAGATCTAGATCAAACATCACATTTAAAATACATCTAATAAACGGATAAACTTAAATGGTTTTTTCAAAATTCTCCACCTTCTCACTGGCCTTGAAAAAAAAATTCACATTTCCCTGACTTCTCCCTGACGGTGGCAACTCTGAACTTGAGAAAATATGCTTTTGGATATGTGCACCCAACACTCAGATAAAAAAACAAGAGGGCCATGATGGCCCTGTAACGCTCACCTGAGCAACATAGCACTTTGAGAGCCTGATCTAGAACTGATCAAGGCAAACATTCTGATCAAAGTTCAAAATGATTATAACAAAGTTTTCTGCTGATTTGGCCCGGTGACCTAGTTTTTGATACCAAGCGACCCAGTTTCGAACCTGACCTAGAACTCATCAAGACAAACATTTTGTGCAAGATTCATGATGATTGCTTGAAAAATGTGACCGCTAGAGTGATAACAAGATTTTACGCTTATTTGGCCAGGTGACCTAGTTTTTGACCCCAGGTGTTCCAGTTTCGAACTTGACCTAGAAATCATCAAGACAAACATTTTGAGCCAGATTCATGATGATTGTTTCAAAAATGTGACCGCTAGAGTGTTAACAAGGTTTTCTGCTGATTTGGCCCGGTGACCTAGTTTTTGACCCCAAGTGACCCAGTTTCAAACATATCCTAGAACTCATCAAGACAAACATTTTGAGCAAGATTCATGATAATTGCTTCAAAAATGTGACCGCTAGAGTGTTAACAAGGTTTTCTGCAGGTTTGGCCTGGTGACCTAGTTTTTGACACCACGTGACCCAGTTTCGAACCTGACCTAGAAATCATCAAGACAAACATTTTGAGCAAGATTCATGATTATTGCTTCAAAAATGTGACCGCTAGAGTGTTAACAAGGTTTTCTGCTGATTTGGCCCGGTGACCTAGTTTTTGACTCCAAGTGACCCAGTTTCGACCTCGACCTATAAATCATCAAGACAAACATTTTGAGCAAGATTCATGATGATTGCTTCAAAAATGTGACTGCTAGAGTGTTAAAAAGGTTTTCTGCTGATCTGGCCAGGTGACCTAGTTTTTGACCCCAAGTGACCCAGTTTCGAACTTGACCTAGAAATCATCAAGACAAACATATTGAGCAAGATTCATGATGATTGCTTCAAAAATGTGACCGCTAGAGTGTTAACAAGGTTTTCTGCTGATCTGGCCCGGTGACCTAGTTTTTGACCCCAAGTGACCCAGTTTCAAACTTGACCTAGATTTAATAGAGGCAAACATTTTGAACAAGTTTCATCAAGATTGGGTCAAAATTATGACCTGTAGAGTGTTAACAAGTTTTTCCTTTGATTTGACCTGGTGACCTAGTTTTTGACCCCAAGTAACCCAGTATCGAACTTGACCTAGATTTCATAGAGGCAACATTCTGACCAAGTTTCATCAAGATAGGGTCAAAACTGTGACCTCTAGAGTGTTAACAAACTAATTGTTGACGACGGACATAGGGTGATGACAATAGCTCACCCTGAGCTTATGCTCAGGTGAGCTAAAAAAATGGGCTGCAATATGCAGCAGTCTGATCCAAGTCTTTAAAGTGTACTTTTTTTTTTTTTTTTTTTTGGGGGGGGGGGGGGGGGGGGGGTTGTTTGTGTTGAAGTTTTACGACCCAGTCAACCCAATTGAGTCATGTCGAGCGCAGTCAGTTTACCTAACCACACGTTTACTGGGCAGGCTTAGTCCTTTAAGCGGTTAACCAGTATTGTGCACATTCTTTCGCCAGAAACTGACAACTGCCCTTCTTGAATATTTGGGTCAGTGTTCAAGCCAGGCTGCGCCACTGCACCATTCACGCATATTTTCATGTTTTGGCGCAGAAAAAATAAGTTCTTGTGCCATCCAGGCACAGAAAATGTATTATAGTATTGGCTGCAAATGTGTTGTGATCGGCTGCATTTACTTGCAGTTCACTATAAATAGGCATAGAAATTATTTTAAAATGCAAAAAAAAGCTTTAAAATAATTGAGAAAATACATTTAAACAGACAATCTGGTATGATTTTTGCCTGTAGTTTATGCATTTTTGATGTTATTTCTAGTGTTGGTGGCAGCCATTTTTTTAATTCTGCCATGACTATTGGTTCAATGCTCATGCTGTGACTATTGGTTCAATGTTCATTTATAAATTCAGGGGTCACCTCACTGCGGGGTAGATCGAATGTACACTGTTAGTACATCACTATCAGAAAGTATTACTGTTGGAAGTTTTCTTTCTTTTCTCAGTCTGATTGATTGAATGATTAGGTAAAATTATGATTGACTGATTGTCTAATGGAAAGTTACTAATTCTGGGCGAAGGTCAGTCCTGTTGAAACTAGAATAGGACTGATGCTAAAGACATCATCCAGCTCATCAGTTTGAAGCAGTGTTCAAAAGAACTAATTCAAAATGATTTTCAGCTTTTACATCTATTCACAATATCTAGTTATGATTATTATTCTCTATATCTCCACAGTATTGTCAACACTTAGACAGGCAGTTCACTTATCCTCACCCCCACCCCCCACACAAAAAAAAAGAAAAAAAAAAGAAAAAACAACGGCAGCCCCCTTGACACCCTGCCCAATCTGTTGATTTCTTATATTCATCTGTTGTGCCATTTCTTATTGACAACCCTGTGTTAACCTGGAATGTAGATCTGATCAGATGTTACAGGAACAGATTACATGGAGCAAAATACCCACATCTGAAAGCCACAGGTACATTTTCTATAAAAATTTTGACCGTTGATTGTGCTGTCCCCAGATGTTTTCAAATGTCCCCAACTTTTTGGAGGGTAGGGGCCCCTGGGCCCCAAAACTGAAATTCCTGGCTTGAACACTGTTGGGTTTTACGGCCCTTTCACTTACATTGAGCCAATCGTTCATGAAAGGTGGGCGAAAACTGGAGAACCCGGGGAAAACCACCTGACCATCCGTACAGAACTTGGCTTTCCCACATGTGACCCAAGCCAGGCTCGAACTTCAGCAGTGAGAAACCTAATGGATTAAGAGTCAACTCTCCTATCCACTAGGCTATGGCAGTCCACCCTTTAATGGATACTTATGTCCATACTTATGTCCAAAGTATTTTTTATCATATTGCAGCCCATTTTTTTTTTCATCTCTCCTTTAAAACATTTTGTTATGGTTACACATAAGAAACACCTTGATAATTGGATTCAAATCACATTATCAAAGAGATCTGAACAAGCATCTCCATCATTCCTCGAGCAATCAGATGAGCCACAACACACAAAAAGACAATGAAGGACCAGACCATGATCTTGCTGCTCAGGATCTTCATTGTCTATACACAGAATTATCTTCTCAAGACTTCTGTATCCATGGCTCTAGATAAAACGGCCTTCAGGTAAATATTTTTCTTATTTCCATATAAAAACATACATTGTTCTGTTTCCAAAGGCAATCCTTTTTGACTTTTATTTTACTCTACTGAAGCTGGTATTGTCCCTTGTGGCGGCCGACAAAGACTCCCTGTACATCATCAAAGTGCAGGTTATATTTCATTTCCTTTGGGATCATTGAGCCCATCCTGGTTATTTTGAAAATCGAATACCGCTTAAGCCAGTGCTAGGGGGCGTATGCAGCCTCGCAAACTAGTGTTGCATATGAAGAGACTCAATCATACAGTCTCCGATTTTCATGATTGTTGTTTGTTCTTTGTTTCCAAAGGCAATCTTTTTTGACTCTTATTCTCGTTAGAAGTGCCTCAGTTTCTGCATGAAAACATTGTGGGTACTCATTAGAAGTGCCTCACTGAGGCACTTCTAATGAGTACCCACAATGTATGTTTTCATTCATAAATAAGAAAAATATCAATATTTTTTGGTTGAAAAAGCATCTTATCTAGAGCTATGTACAATATCACTCACCTGCTTTGTAACATTCCTATAGTGTCTTTTCAGAGGTAGTGGGTGAGAAGATGGCTGAAATGAAAACATCATCATCGCTATATCAAATTTGTAGCAGATGATATTCTCTAATTTTTTTTTTTATAGAAAATATGTTTTGACATTTCATGTGAATCATTTGCCATGTAGATAATTCACATGACATGTCAAGATTTATTTTCTATGAAAAAAAAAAAAAAGAGAGAGAAAATTTGAAAGTGTCATCTGTTGCAGTTGAGATTGGCATTTTAAGGGTTGGGGAGGGGAACTTGGCAGATTTTCTGTTATTGCTTGCACTTTTTTCACAAGGAAGTCAATTTTTACGACTTCTGTTTGCTTTCCTGCAAACCAAGCCCCTTCTGAAAAACGGTTCTACTCTTAAAGGAAAGACTTTTCTCCCAAGGGGAATAAAAATTCTTTCCTTTTAGAGATGAAGTTGTTTTAAGTCTCTTTTAACATTATTTAGAGGCTCCATATTCCTAAAAAATATACATTTTTTATCCAAGAAATGTTTAATAAATTGATATACAGTATTAATGCAATCATAAATGTGGTGTCTGACAGTCTGTAAAGTTTCAGTTAGTCTCTCGTTTTTGAACTGGATCAAAAATGAAATGATTTTTTATTGTATCTCTGAACTAATGCATTTCTTTTCAAAAACGATAAACTGAAATTTTAGAGGCTGTTGGGTGCCATGTTTTAGAATTGTATTATTACCATATATCAATTTATTAAACCTTTCTTGGATAATAAAATGTCTATTTTTGAGGAATACAGAGTCTTTAAGTCATATTGAGAAGATGGAAGAGTGATAATAAAAATGCTGTACAGTCATGAGCTGAATTCCATCTTCAGTGGGACTTAAACCCAGGGCATTGTGATCTTAAGTCGGGAGTGTATCCCATCTTTGTGCAAATGGAGCCTGTAGAAATTTATTGGATGGCAGTTAAGTTTAAAACAAATGATAACTGACCTGGAAACAAAAGACTGTAAAATTCTTCGAAACTAGAAATGTGTGTTTGTAAAACACTTATGACCCCAATGGTATCCTTGTCCCTACAAAATGCCAAAGCTTTTCTAGGGCATAACACTCACAAAAATTAATCTGATTGTTTTCAAAAGTTGATCAGCTGATCTACTTATTCTCAATAGCCTCCTCACCCAGTTTCAAGGCCCTAGTTCAAATAGTTATCAAAATTTGCTGACAAGACTAGCATGACAACAAATGGATGGACAGATGAATGGATGGATAATCCAAAAGCAATATACCCCACCAACATCTTCAATGTTGAGGGGCATCCTTAACCCTTGTCATGCTGAATAAATTAAGATGCCCTGCCCACTTCTAATTTTCAGCCAATCAGATTCCTTGATCCAGATTGTTGACATAAATTCATATACTGAATGGCAAACATTCTAGATCCAGATCAGTTGGCTTCTCAGAAGCCAACTGATCTGGATCTACACTGTTTGCAAAGGCAGAGTATATCCGGATTCAGCAGGACTAGGGTTAATAGAAACAGGTTACTATTTGACTTTGTAGTATATTAAGTAGCTGCAGCTAAATACTAATTTAGTAGTTGTAATCTGTCAGACCTCTGAAATGATTATGGTTTAGCTTTAGTGGGTACTTTTCAAAGTAACTTAGATTGACTGAGCTAAGGTTTTACAGCCCAGTCATCCTATTAGTGTCATGTAGAGCAGGTCAGTTCACCTAACCACACTTTTCCTCGGCAGGATTACTCCTCTAAGCAGTTAACCAGTATTTGTGCTTATTCTTTTGTCATAAACTGTCAACTGCCCTTCTTGTATCAGTGGAAGGGAGAAAACGACCATAGAAAATATTTCTTAATCTCCACGAAAGAATGTTGCCTTACCCGGCAGGGATCAACTGACTGAGTTGAGGTTTTATAGCCCAGTCAATCCATTAGGGTCAAGTTGAGCCCGTCAGTTTACCTAACCACACTTTTCCTGAGCCGGCTTAGTCCTCTAAGCAGTTAATCAGTATCTGTGTACATTATTTAGCCAGAAACTGATAACTGCCCTTCTTGAATCAGCCGAAGGAAGAGAATGACCGTAGAAAATATTCCATGATAAATCTCCACGAAAGAATGTTGGCGGACCACGCTGGGATCGAACCCACGACCTTGGCAGGGATCGAACCCACAACATCCTGATCATCAGTCAGATATGCATCTGATTGAGCCACCAAGGCTGGCACACATGAGGTAACTTGGAGCCTATGACAAACTTTTAATTGAAAATTTTTTCTTATTGCTCCCAGAAAACATTGTGTAAATTGCATCAATTTGTTTGTTTTAGCTGAGGTTTAACATCACTGTCAACAATCTTTTAGTCCTATCATGGCTGTCTGGATGTGACAGTGTGATGCGCAGTCCCTTTTCATAGTGCCACCTCACGGTAACACACTGACATAATACTACCACCGGTCACATTATACTGGCACCAGTATCAATCCTAATTGCTCTTCCTAATACTGAGTGCCAAGCGAAAGAGCAGCAAGTAACAATTTTAGGAAGCCTTGACTGGCTGGGGGTGGCTGGCGATCTAACCCACAACCCCCTCCCTCAATACAAAAGTGGAAAGTCTACTGAGTCACTTGAACTGGTGGGTAGCATTGCATCAAAATGGTCTAACAGTATAGCTCCGGATAAGAGGGGGTATCCCCTTAATATTTTATTTCTCCAAGAAAACGTTATGTTGTGGGTACTCATTAGAAATGCTTCGGACAGGCACTTCTAATGAGTACTACAATACGTTTTTGTGGAGAAATAAGAAAAATATAAGTACTTTTCTGTGGAGAAAATGCCTTATCTGGAGCTACGAACAGTAATAAAACGCCCAATCAATAGCTCTGCGACTTACATCTTCATTGACAACTCTCTGTTCCTCAGACATCTGACTCTCCACAGATCCAGATCCCTGTGACAAAGCCATCTGACTCTGCTTGGATTCATCCTCCTTCAGAGATCCAAGACTAGACTGGGACCTCTCAAATGAGTTTGAATTGTGGCCTGCTTGCTGGGAGCTCTGGTTTGAATTTAAGTCACTGGGCTTTTGTTTTGTTGTAAACATATTCATGAATGACTTTGTGTTGAGGAATTTCCCAGAGTCTATTTCCTTCTCCTGCAAGTAAAGAATCATGAGTCATCCCATGAGAAATTGTCCCTGCATACAAAAATCCTAGGAAGTAAGTAAATTGTTAATATTTTATAAACAGTTATTACTTAATAAGACATCTGAATTAACAGTACTGCAAATGGTGAACATTAGCAAAAACAATTAAAACCTTGTTCTAGATCCCCAAAACTTTGGGGCAAGGTTCCCGAGTGATGCATATATGATCAATCTAAAATCAATTTCATTTATCTACGGCTTTAAATTTTAATGTTTGTTACCTAAAGGTTAAGAATTGTCATTATTTAGGCAATAGTGACCTTGTTAGCAAACCCCTGAATATATTATTAAAGGAGCCCTTAACTCCACATCAGGGAACCCTTGGGACCCTCATTTTGAAACCCTGAGGGAAACCCTGTAGCTCTACAACTATTTACCCAATATATACAAACAGACATGCTTGAGCTATCTGTATATCAGATCCATTAGTCCCAAAGCAGCAGTCTGATCAGGGTCCACACAACTTGCCATTAAGCAGCACATTTTTGACATGCAGTCAGGACACTTATTAAAAATTTCACCCTTAAAGCACAAGTTACAACAGCAGTAGAGCTGCTACTTTATTCAATTATTAATTATCTAAAACATAGCTCTTGATAAGACCCTTTTTTTCAATCCAAAAGTTCTAATATTTTTCTTATTTCTCCTCGAAAACATGTGTGGGTACTCATTAGAAGTGCCTCAATGAGGTGCTTCTAATGAGTACCCACCTTTTTGTGGAGAAATAAGAAAATATTTACCTCATATCCACTCTTATCTAGACCTATGCTACAAAATATTACATAGCTCTAGACAAAGCAATTTTTCCACCAAAAATAATTATATTTTCCTATTTCTTCGTGAAAACATCTTGTGGGTACACATTAGAAGCACCTTGCCGTGGTGTTTCTAATGAGTCCCCACAACAGTTTTTTCTTTTTTTTTTGAGAAATAAGAAAACTTTTATGTGGATACCCCTTCTTATCTGGAGCTATGTGTTTTTGAAAAAAAACACAAAAAAAAAAAAAAAAAAAAAACTACACAAAAAAACAAAAAACAATAAAAAACCCTGGTGCTGGATAGTTGTGCAATATCCTGATCATTTTGGGAGTTATGGTTAAAACACCTACATACAAATGACTTTCGCTATCTCGACCTCGCTTATCTCGAATAACCCCTTATCTCGAAGTGAAAATCTGGTCCCTGCCTAAACATGAAAATCTAACAACAGGTAAAAATATTGTGGAAAAGAGGAGAAATTGCTTTCTCCTCTTTTCCACAATATTTTCAATATATCTCTAACTTCAAGAGTCCAATTACTCATATATTTGTTAAATGTGGTTAATCGAATTAGTTTTTCTTCAATTCTGCAATTCTGATATGTCGAGGTACGGATATCTCTAAGTATTTCAGAGAGTCCCTTGGAATTCGAGATAACGAGAGTCGACTGTATTTATTATTGCTTTTGTTCTATATATTAAATGATCCTAGAATACCCCTAACCTTATGATGATTTAGTGGCGCAATGAACTGGGTAACCTATCTCTTTCATATCATCTTTCGAGACAGTTTAGTACAAAGTTGAATGTACAAGCTAAACAAAAATCTATTGATATGTTAGTTTATACATATTCTTTCATCTTAAAATACATCTTTACAACTCTTAAGAAATATATGCCAATTTTCAAAAGTTTTATTCATAAACTAGGAAAAAAAAAGTTTCGAAAAGGAATGACCATTAAGAACAATGAACACATACACACAAAATAGTTTGAGTGGCCAAGAGTTCTGGACCAGACTAGTTAGTTTCAGCCAATTAGACCTAATCAGAGATCCCTGTACATGTATAACTTTTCAAAATTTCCCTAACTGGTTCAATAATCAGAAAATGACCAGGGCCCAGTTATTCAAAACTAACAATGTTGTAAGTTAATGTATTGTTAAAACTTCTATCATTAAATATGGTATATATACTAATATTTTTGCTGAAAAAATGTGCGCTAACAATGCTTTGAACAATTGGGCCCAGAAAATATAAACTACAGATTAGTGAATTTTGCCTTTTTGGCAAAGGGAATGAAACCGTATTTAAGCACCCCACACCCTCATTTATTTTTTTTTTTTTTTTTTTTTTTTAAGAGAATAAGGTTTAACATTTCATGTGAATTTTCTGGTAACAAGCTACAGGGTGTAACTGCATTTATTTAGGACTATTATTGTAGTATACTACCCTATGTCTGTCATCATCACCATCAAGATCATCATGTGGGTCCTGTGACACACTCATGTGGAGATCATAGTCTAGTGTTGGAGAAGTAGCTCTCTGGGACTCTTTCTCATCCACTATTGTTGAATTGTCATATACACTGCTATCATCTTTGTCCTTTGTTCTGCTTGTTAATTTGGATTCAACTGGTGCCTGTGCTTGTTCTAAATTCGGTTTTTCATCAGATTTAAACTCTTCCTAGAAACAGAAAAAAACAAACACCAGATAAGGGGACACACATAAACTGTCAGCTCTTGAGGTCAGTCAAACACATAAATAGAGGGCTCGAGGTAGTCATACACATAACCTATAAGCTCTTGAGATCAGTCATAAAGACAGCTCTCGAGGTCCATCATACAGACTGTTAGCTCTTGAGGTCAGCCATATAGATTGTTAACTCTTGAGGTCAACCATAGACTGTTTACAGCGAGGTCAGTCATATAGACTGTTAGCTCTTGAGGTCGGTCATATGGATTGTTAGCTCCTGAGGTCGGTCATACAGGCTGTTAGCCCTTGAGGTCTGGCCATATAGATATTAAGCTCTTCAGGTCAGCCACATATATTATTAGCTCGAGATCAGCCGTATAGACTGTTAGATACCCCGTGCAAGGACCAAAACATAATGGATGGATGAAACATGAAAACATTATACCCCCACCCCAACTCTTTATGACTGGTACTCTTTATGACTGGTACAACGGACTACAATATGTTGTTGGTATAAATTAGAATTCTGACCAACAAGATTTGTTTTCATAGAAAAATGTCTGAAAATTGAAGTTGTCATTGTAAAGCAGCAAAGGCCAGGGTCAATCTATTTCTAGGGAACTTGCTAATGCACACAAATTTTGCAAGATCTAAGCAGATAAGAATTCATAGGCCTAGATAAGAGTGGTTATCAGGTTAATATTTTTCTTATTTCTCCACGAAAACATATGTTGTGGGTACTCATTAGAAGCACCTCGGTGAGCCACTTCTAATGAGTACCACGTTTTCATGGTTGTGGGTACTCATTAGAAGTGCCTTGGCGAGGCACTTCTAATGAGTACCACAACATATGTTTTCATAAAGAAATAAGAAAAATATCAATACTTTTGGACTGAAAAAAGTGCCTTAACTAGAGCTATGTAAGATGCACAACACAGCTCCATACAAGGCACTCTTTCAAACCCAAGATATTGATATTTTTCTTATTTCTCACAAAAACATATGTTTTTGTGGAGAATAAGAAAATTATTCCTCTGATACTTCCTCTGCAGCTATGCATAGACTGGTGTGATATTCATTTGAAGGAGGTAGCTGTCATAATTTGCCTTAAATTTGTGGCAGTTACCTGTAGCGGTGAGTCAGGTGGTTGAGTTTCATCATCCATATCCATGATACCATCACCAGACACATCCTTGTTCTCCAGTTTCTGAAATCAAAGATTAATACCTACATGACCAGCATATTAAACATCTCATATAAAAAATACTTTAGAAATAAGCCAACAAACTTCTCTGGTGCAAATTTTAACCCTTGTCCTGCTGAATAAATTAAGATGACACGCCCACTTCTAATTTTTAGCCAATCAGATTTCTTGATCCAGATTGTTGCCATATATTCACATACTTAATGGCAAACAGTGCAGATCCAGATCAGTTGGCTTCTTCAGAAGCCAACTGATCTGGATCTACACTGTTTGCAAAGGTAGGGTATATCCGGGTTCAGCAGGACAAGGGTTAACAAAAAAATTCTGAGTATGTGACATTGACGTTTGATTTGCAGCAGCAGCAAGATGACCAGTAGTAATAGTAATTATGCATCAACATCTTAAAGTGAAGATTTTTAGAAATATAAACAAAGCATACAAATTTAACATAAGACTTCAACATACAGACAGAGGAAAATATATTGTTTGTTAAGAGTTGGAATTTTATGGCACAGTCAACACTATAAGGGTCATGTTTAGCTGTCATTTAACCTGTTAATAAACTTTTCCATTTCTAAATGGTTAACCAGTACTTGTCCATATACTTTTGCCAGTGACTGATAATTGCTCTTCTTGACTGATAATTGCTCTTCTTGAATCAGTGGAAGAAGGTGAATGACCATAAAATGATTTCATGATCAATCTCTATGGACTATGTGGCTGTTGGAATTTGATCTCGTGACCCCACGACCTGCAGTTAGACGTATTACTGAATGCACTATGTAGACCAGGGGGTGGATAGATCTATGATGTAAACATTATATCCTAGTGATATAGCATGGCATACTTAATAACAGGGATACAACTACACTGCAGCGCCGTTATAACGCGATCGCTTATAACGCGGAAACCGTTATAACGCGGCTGGGCCTTGGCTCCCGTTTTTTTTTTCCCACCAGTTTGAAAGTGTTGCCCTTTTTCCGCGGAACGCAGCAGTCTAAAAATCGCCAGCCGTGACCATATACTCGCTGATTTACTCATTCTTTTTTACCAAACTTTCCATCAGTTTTTGTCTTTAGGCTATTTCAGATCACGTCCGCGCACCATTTAAAAGCCATACTACGGTAATTGGCACAGCCCTCAACGATAATTTTCATGTATTATAAGTGAAATAAAAGAAATAATAAGAGTAACTTACGCAACACAAATTAATTACATAATTAACCTAACACAGTCATAAATCAACACTTCATTGTCCTCTTTGCAGTAATAGTAGTCTGATAATTAATCCGTTTGTGTGACGTGTGAATGCACTGCCACAGTCCATAGCTCCAGATTAGGTGTCTTTTTTTTCTTTTTTTAATTAAAGAAGACTGTTATTTTTCCTTATTTCTCCATGAAATTGTAGGTTTTGGGTACTCTCTGGAAGGGCCTCAGCGAGGCGCTTCCAATGAGTATCCACAACCTACGTTTACGTGGAGAAATAAGAAATTTAATATGTGGAGACCCCTCTAGTCTGGAGCTGTGGATAGACCCTCTTATCTGGAGCTATGACAGTCGCCATGTCCAAATAGATCAAAGAAACGGGTCAAGTGTGAATACACTGAGATAGCTTAAAGCTCCAGATAAGGTGTCTTTTTTTTTAGTTAAAAAGTACTGCTACCCTAGGTTAACGGAAATAGACTGCTGGGAAACGAGATGTACTTTCTGGACAAACATGAAACTAAGACTGGTCAGTGCTCTTTATAAAAAAAAAAATATCTGAGATTAGATTTTTTTATTGTGAAAGAAATCAACAGCAGCAATAAAAACTGACCAAGCAGGTAAGCCTGTCCCTTTTATCATGTTACTAAACATCTGACGCAACAGTTGGTATTGATTTTTTCTGCACCTGTTGCTAAACCCTTAGCATGCTGTGTGCATATAATTAGCAGACCACCTTCTGAAATATTTTTTTCTTATATCCTCAGGCTGCAAGATTTTGACACTGCATTCAAACTTGAGAAAATTTGCATGACAAACGTTGTTGTATGGGAAAAAAAAAGAAAGAAAGAAAAAGAAAAATATCATCAATTTGTCATCTGCTGAATTTTTCCAGGGAGCAACAAAGGTTATTTTTTTGACACGCAGATCAACTGTGCACATGCTCAAGGCAATTTCCGGTAAAAGACAGGTTGTTTATTACACAGTTATTCATAATGCAAGACTGTTGCAGTTAGTTCCCTTGAATGATCATAAAAGAAAACAAAACAATTTAAGCTTAAAAAATTTATTATTTACTGGATTAAAAGAATAAAACGGAAATCAGGCAAGGTACATGCACAAAGTTTCAACAATAAAAAAAAAAAATAAATAAAAAATAAATAAATAAAAAAGGAACATACAATATAACATACATGCAATGTGTAATATCCCATAATAACTGAAGGGAAACTGCAGTGGTGCAAGTGGGTGTGGTTGTCATGTTCCGTATTACGCGGACCACGTATAACGCGGACCACGTATAACGCGGTCAGTGTTCATGGCTCCCGACGACCGCGTTATAACGGCGCTGCAGTGTAGTTAATAGAATGCAGTTCTTTTTTACAAGTATTCCCAATGCGGTTTTCTGCTCTTTCTGGGACCAAACTAGGGTCCCATTCACTATGCCAATCTTTTCCCCCAATTTATGACTAAAACTGACCATTGAAAACTACCATACAGCAGAGAATGGAGCAGAGGTGTCTTTAATTTTAGATGCAAGTAACTTTACCGAAATGCCTAAAAGGAGCACTGCATTTGTTTTGTTTTTTTTTTCTTTTTGTTTTTTTGTGTGTGTGTTTGTTTGTTTTTTTTTTGTGTGTGTGTGTGTTTTTTGTTGTTTTTTTTGTGTGTGTTTTTTAGTTTCACCTGAAACCCAGCCTTCTCCTTTCATTCTAGTCACCTTTTAAAAATGAACTAGAAATGTGTTTGTAAAACACTATGCCCCAACTATATGCTTGTCCATACAAAATGTCATAGAAAGAAAAGGGCATATCTTTATTCCCATTTTTTTTCTTCAAAAGTTAATCAGGTGATCTACTTACCATCACCAATAAGCACACCAAGTTTCAAGGCCCTAGCTCAAACAGTTTTCAAGATATCTTGCTCACAAGATTTCATTGTCCTATAGGCTTACAATGCATGAGTCAATAAAGGGGGCATAATTCAGGAACTACAAGTACAATGGAATGAAGAATCTGACAGAAAACAAAAACAAATATGGGTCAGCTTATTTTTCATAAGCAATGTAAATTTGAAATTTCAAAGGAAACATGAATAGCATACATGGTTCCAAAGATATAAAAGCTCACAAAAGCGCTAAAATGCTTAAATCTGAAAAGGGGCATAGCTTGGACAAATAACTTATAAAGTTCACCAAGTTAAACAGGTCATATACACAATACCCCCTGACCGCCTGCAAAATTTCATGAACCTAGCTCTACGGGTTCTTGAGATATTTTGCTTACATTTTTCTATAAAATGCTTAAGACTGAAAAGGGGCATAATTTGAACAATTACTTAAAAAATTTCAAAATCAGAGCTTACATGGTTTTAAAGATATAAGAGTCTCAAAAGAATGACTTAAAGATGGACGAACAGAAAAACCGACAAGCCTAAAGCAATATGCCCTCCCAACTTCTTTGAAGTGGGGGCATAAAATCCAAGACTCACTTTAAGGAAAAATCAGAAAAAAAAATGTCTCTCTTTTTTTGGTAAATATCACCTTCTATATCACCTTCTACCGAACAGGTTACTAATTTATCCATAATATTCTGACACAGTAACTGCATAAGGTACTCACCCTAAAATTTGACTATCTGGTGATGTGAGTTTAAAGTGCTAGCTGAATGACAGACTGACTTGGCTCAAGACTATTTTTTCAGGCATTTCTCTCTGAATACCTTATTTACCGTAAAATTAGTCCAGAAAAGAGTGGTTATTCTATAATTAACTAATAGTTTTTTTTTTTCTTGTTTCTTTAACAAAAACATATGGTATGGGTATTCATTAGAAACACCTCAATGAGGCACTTCTAATGAGTATTGACAACATATATTTTGTGGAGAGATAAAATAGTATCCTTTTGGGGTAATAAAGTGCCTTATCTGAGCTATGCTTTAAATGTTCAGACACCTTACCGTAACTCCTATCCACATTAGCCCTAAAATTTGAACAAATCCATTTTACTATCTGGCCCCCGAGGTTGTAAATTTTTTTTCAAGCTCAACTCAGCTGAGCATGAAAATATCTCTGGTAATAAATATGAAAATGCCAACTAAATATTTATTAGCAGAGAAATTTTCATGCTCAGCTATATTTAGCAAGAAAGAATTTAGAATTGTTAGTAATTTGAGATTTATTAAGATGACAAATTTTATGCTCAGCTGAGTTGAGCATGAAAAAAGTTTAAAAACCTTAGGGCCTGTTCTTTTTGTCTAAAATTACTGAATGAGTGGCAAATAATGTAGACCTGGCCCCAAGGTTATAAAACTTTTTTCATGCTCAACTCCGCTGAGCATGAAATTTTTCCTGCTAATAAATCTGAAATTACTAACAACTGAATATTCTTTTTCGCTGAACATAGCTGAGCATGAAAATTTCTCTGCTAATAAATATGAAATGCCAACTATTGTTGGCATTATCATATTCGTTAGCAGAGAAAATTTCATGCTCAGCTGAGATGAGCATGAAAAGAGTTTTATAACCTCGAGGCCTAGTCACATGCTGCACATGCTGCAGTGTGGCAGCTGATCTGGGACTACCCAGTTTGTTTAGGCCTTTCTGTTTTGAATACTAGGATAAATATTGTACTTCTTTGTAAAAACAGTACCTGCTGAGGAGAGAATTCATAGCTGTTGGTCCCATTCTCATCTCCTGTCTCATCTAAAACAGCAGTTGTCTTGTGACTTTTCTGCTCGCTTTCTTTGGACAGCTTAATAGCTTTCTTCAATAACGTAAAAAAAAGGATCACGTCATCTGCGAAATGACTATGTTGCTCCAGTCAATGCATTCAATAAATAACAAAGGCGGTGAATTGTTCAGATGAGGCTTAGTGCCCCAGTCAGCAATATCTGTCCTTTTTATGTTAAGACATTACCTCCGAACAAGCAGGACTCTTAACCAGCCAGGGCCCAGTTGTTCAAAGCCTCGTTAGCTTAACGAGCTCGTTAAGGGTCATTTCGTTAACTGTTCTAGCGGATTCAATACACAATATTCTGATATTTTTTGCTGAAAAAATGTGAGTAGCTTTTGCAATGCAAAAGCTACTCACATTTTTTCAGCAAAAAATTTCAGCATATTTGCGTATCACACGATGTAAATTTTAACGAATCGTTAACTAACGACATCGTTAGCTTTGAACAACTGGGCCCTGGTCATATGAAGAACTCAAGGCTTGCTTTTGCTAGCAGCTCTATCCCCACAGAAGCAAAAATGCCATAACATTTAAACCAGAGTTGGTTTTTAATGTATATAAAAGTTTCTGTGGAAGACAGTGTCGCATTTGCCGAAGCATCTGTAGCTATACAATACGGTTCATGTCAACAAGAGCTGCCAGACGACAGTGTAACTTGCCCAAACAGCTGCTTATATAATAGTACAAGCATAATTAAGAAAACTACTGAGTTACTTCTAAGGAATGTCCACATTTTTCTGACTAACTAACTAAAATAATTTCCTGGATACTCCTCTTACTTGGAGCTATGACTATTTTCAGCTACATGTATATTTCATTGTCCAAATTATTTGTTTGTGTTGAGGTTTTACGGCCCAGTCAACCCAATGGGGTCATGTCGAGCGTGGTCAGTTTACCTAACCACACGTTTACTGGGCAGGCTTAGTCCTCTAAGCTGTTAACCAGTAATGTGCACATTCTTTCGCCAGAAACTGACAACTGCCCTTCTTGAAGCATTGTCCAAATACATTGTCATTTTAGCCCACTAGCAGGAATGCACAGGAAGAACTAAAGCAGTCATTCATCATTGACGCTTGTTTTGTGTTGAGGTTTTAAGGCCCAGTCAACCCAATGGGGTCATGTCGAGCGTGGTCAGTTTACCTAACTACACGTTTACTGGGCAGGCTTAGTCTTCTAAGCGGTTAACCAGTATTGTGCACATTGTTTCGTCAGAAACTGACAACTGCCCTTCTTGTATCAGTGGAAGGGAGAGAATGACCGTAGAAAATATTTCATGATCAATCTCCATGAAAGAATGTTGCCGACCTCATCATTGATGTATCACATTTATTATCCAAAGAATGGGACATCTTATCTACTTTCTATACTAGTCAAAGAATTTGAAATAGTTCATCCTACTACCTGTTGATGTGTCTAAAATATTGTTGTATGAATGGCAAACAGTGTAGATAGGTCTTTGCATTCTGCGGTGTCTGATCTGGGTCTACACTGTTTGCAAAGGCATATCTGTCTCAATACTTAGGATTATTACTATATGTATCCATACCATGCTGAGTATTAAAGTTTTAAAAGACTCACACCTCCTTGAATCACCACTAAATTGATTTATTTGGTCTGTTAGATACCGGTCTAACATCAGTCCAACGTTTTTGGACCATGAAGGCCACAATGCGAGAAACGTATCTTCTGATGTGCTTCCAACGAAAAATCAGCCTGTTTTGTCCGCATGAAGTAACTTTGCATCCTTGGCTATCCAACATATGCCCAGTGAAGAATCTAATCAGACTGAGTGACTGCGCAGACCCATCTCACTCTTCGTGCGGTGCTGGGTCCAAAGGTATGTTTTCTGACATTGTGGCTCAAATATACATATATAGCTCAAGATCAAATTTTCGGGATACAGATTAATACAAGTCCTCTGACTTTCTTCTGAATCCCATTTGTATAAATTATCAATGTTTGTACTAGTTTATATTATTATATTGAAATTATACAAATAAAATATGTTTAAACCAAGATCAAATTATGGGATAATTTTCTACGGTTCTCCATAAAAACATATGTTGTGAGTACTCATTAGAAGTGCCTCAGGAGGTGCTTTTAACGAGTACCCACAACTTATGTTTTTATGGAGAAATAAGAAAAACTATCCCAGAATTATCACCAAGTACTCCTCCTTAACAATTCCTTTGAGACTATACAGAAAACTATCTTTCTTATTTCTCCAAGAAAAAAAAAAAAATGTGCATACTCCTTACAAGCTCATCGCAAAGGGGTTTCTAATGTATACCCATAACGCATTTTTTGGAGAAGTAAGAAATCTATTCATGGTTTGATGATTTAGTGTTTTGTCTCTTTCACCAATAGTAATATTTGTCATATTGTGATAACGGGGAGACAATTAAAGGCTTAGTGCAATGAAGCGCCATATATTCATGAGCTAACTCTGCCGAATTCAAACCCACCTCATGATTCAAGTGTCTGAAGCTACAAACACTTGGCACCCAGACACTTCAGAAAAATATCTATAGTATACAGTTGACTCTCGTTATCTCGACCCCTCTTATCTCGATCCTATCACTTATGTCGAACTGATTTCTAAGTCCCGATTATTTTCCTTATGTATTTATTGTATTTCAGCTTCGCGTATGTCGAACTACTTTTATGTCGACACTTTGGCTATCTCGTCCATCATTTTCAGTCCCTGAATATATTTTTCACAGTTTATACCACCGCGTATCTCCAACGGACCATGACGAAGGAAAAAAAATGTAAGCTACGGCGCCGGCAGTCTCTAAGTTAATGAAAATCATAATAGGCCTTTGATAAATAAATCACTATTTTAATTTTCCCCTTTGTCCAGGTAATTACAAACAACACAAACAATGTCTAAAATCCGCAATTATGAAATCACGCGTGTCGAGTTGGGTTTGACACGCGGCGCTCAACACCGTCTCGTGTCATTGATTTGTAAGATAAAAAGCGGCCCAGAATAGTGTTATGGAAGATTAATCAACGAAGTTTCTTTAATTTATTGTTTAGATATGCTCTTCACTATTGAGTACTGTCCGTCTGAATGATATAGTGTCTTCAAGAAAAGTCAGTGCGCGACAGGATCCGACTCAGATCAGCCTGTATTGATCAGGCTAGCTAAGTCTGAACCTTGGCTTGTTACTCTTGGTCAGGCGGTGCTCTATGGTAAGCCCAGGTAAGGCTAATGCGTATAATGGAAAATTAGTGGGCGTGCAGGCTGATCCGAGTCTTTGACAGTCGCACAGTCTTCTAATAGGAGTTGTCGTGCACAACCTCAAATAGACGAATCACACGTGGGTACCGATTTTAATCCTTCCGACCCTGTAGACTGGTATGGATACCCGCACAAATAGTGTAGGTCCAGATGAGACTGTTCATAACGAGCTTTCTCTGCAGGATCTACAGTTTGCCGCGCTGAGATGGTTCTTTTATGCCAGGGGAGATAATCCAAACTAGCTTACAGCTGCCGCTTAACATTGTAAGCGTTTTATGCAAAAGCGGAAACCAGTCAACCCTTTATCGAGTCGTCTATGCGAAGGGAGCTAATCCAAACCAGTTCATAACGTATAGCTAACACAACCCGGAAACCAGTAATTTATTTATAGCTCATATGGAAATCCAAATTTGCAGGAGTATTAAAAGACAACAAGAGACGTTTGAAATTTATTATTATTAACATTTATTGATGATATTATTTCAAGAAAACCATTGCATCTCCTAAAACAAACAGTAACAATGCAAACTGAAGTACGCGTAAATTATTTAAATTACCATATACATGTGCCTTCCAAGCACGTTTTGGCAAACAGAGAGGCGAACAGTCGTCATACCTATGACGTCACAATTTGGTTGTCTCGAACTACTGATAACTCGAACATTTTTATCAGGTCCCGTGAAGTTCAAGATAACGAGAGTCGACTGTACTTGGATTGAAAAGGCACTTTATCTGGACCTATAGTAATACCATACTTTTTGAGTCCATAGTAGGAAAGAAGCTTATGCCACTATGAAAGATCACAAATGACACACATTAATAACCTACCATAATTTCATTCTTTTCTGTTTCTGATACACCTTCTAGGTCAAAGTCAGCTGAAATATAGAGAGTTAAGCCACGTCAAGTATGAAACAAGAATTCCACTGAAGGTGATGTCACATTGGTAGTGTCTGTCAGTCTTATAATGCTGCTAATACAAATACTAACAGTCTGGGCCCAGTTGTTCAAAACGTCGTTAGCTTAACGAGCTCGTTAAGGGTCATTTCGTTAACTGTTTTAGTGGATTCAATATAAAATATTCTGATATTTTTTGCTGAAAAAATGTGCGTAGCTTTTGCACTGCAAAAGCTACTCACATTTTTTCAGCAAAAAATTTCAGCATATTTGCGTGTCACTTGATGTAAATTTTAACGAATCGTTAACTAACGACATCGTTAGCTTTGAACAACTGGGCCCAGACTGTCAGAGAAATACTAGGCAAGGTCATAAAATTATACATAGAACCTCTTTTCAGCAGCCTCACAAGGGAATGGCCCTTTTTGGCTGCTTAAGGGAGGTGGCTGCTCAGCAGAGTTACTCACAGGCAATGCTGAGACAGATGGAGGACTGATATAGCCCTAACAGTGGGCTTTTGGTAAAATACACACTGTGAATATAATAGCTCCTTCAACATAATGGTATCTATCTATATTTATTTATTTATTTATTGTCTGTAGCATGCCAACAGGGATTACCCTGGAAAATTTTGGAGAGGGGCCGAAAACGAAATTTAGCATTTTCACATGTCCTAAACCTGCTCTCCTGAAACCAATTTTTGTTAATTTTTCAAAAGCTTTTAAGCTGATTTGGAGGACAGTTGAGCTAGTCTGGCCCAAACATCAAGATTTATAATGATAACTTGTCAAATTTCATTTTTGAATACATTCATGATTCTCAAAGAGCATGTTTATAGGGTCTTATAAAGCCTTATAGGGTCTTTTGAGGAAACCCTGCAAAACCTCTCCTGAAACCACTTGTTTGTGAATTACACAAAAGCTTGCTTTGGATGACAATTGAGCAATTTTAGGGTCTTTTGAGTACCTGCAGCAACTGGGCATTTTTAGTGTCTTAAAAAGACCCTAAAACCTGCCCACTGGCATCTACTTCTTCATTTGGGCCTTCCTCATTTGTATCTGATATCGTCGGAACTGTCTGTGTCAGATCGGTATTAATGCCGTTGTTTGTTTGTTTTTTGATGAAGAAGCCATCGAGTTTTTGTTGCTTCGCACTGGAAGCCATTTTGATAGTTGAGATGAATACCGCGAGTATAACGGATACCGATTGGATGTTTCAGCAACAATAAACCAATAGAAACGATTGGCACAACTTACCGGGATAGACGCTTCCGAGTCGAACCGAACCGAACCAAAAAACGTATCCAGCCTTTTCCGGGCGCACCGATGATTTTCTTTCGCGGCATCGAAATTTTCGGTGCGTCAATTCGGCGCACTGCAGAAATTTCGCTGCGGCAATGGAAAATAAATAGCGTCATTGGCGCAAGGGCGCGGTCTAAAGTGATCCCTGTGCCAATAATTGTCCAAAAATAACAATTACATATATTGTTTATTCTGATCAATTTTTAAGATAAAATCATTTTTAAGATAAAAATCACTGTTCTGCTTAAGAAGCATTCAGAAGCATGCCATGCTAAATACATACCATAACTAGAGCTGGTGTTTGTAAAACACTATGCCCCCAACTGCCTGACTCTAACACTGCTTGACTCCAACACTGCTTGCACATGACGGTAACAACAGTACAAATATATGAGATTTCAATGTTATTTTATCAAAGGGAAATAACTCTAAAGTAGGAGATAATTGGGATAAGAAAAAAATACGGGTCACCTATTTTTTCATGAGGAATCAAAATATGAAATTTCAAAACATTAGCATACATGGTTCTAAGCTTATGCAATACACAATAAAGCAACTACATTAAAGGCCAGAAATTGCGAAGGCCCATAACTCCAACATTTCATTTAATTGGTTCAAAATTTAATCAGGTGATCTCCCCCTCAATCCCAATCAATATACCAAATATCACGGCTCTGGCTTAAATACTTTTTGAGATATCTTGCTGACAAGGTCAAAATGCCTAGAACTACAAAGGGCAATAACTACACTATTTTTTATGGAATTCCCTAAAAAACAAATCTGGTAATCTCCACATCATCCCCAATCAGCATATAATATTTCAAGACCCTAGCTTAAGTACTTTTCGAGACATCTTGCTGACAAGGTCAAAATGCGCAGAACCGCAAAGGGCCGTAACTTTATCAATATTTTTATGGAATTCTCTCAAAATATAATCAGGTAATTTACACATCATTCCCACTCACTATATCGAATTTCAAGAACCCAGCTTAAATACATTTCAAGATACCTTGCTCACAAGATTTAATTCTGATTTTTTTCAAAGGGGCAGAACTCTAAACAAACATGCTGGACAAGGTAAAAAAAACGGGTCAGCTATTTTTTCATTGGGAACCCAAATATAAAATTTCAAAACCCTAGCATCCAGGGTTCTTAAGATATGGCATGCACAAAAAAGCTTGACGAACGGACAAACGGACAGATGGACAAACAAAGGCAAAATAGTATGCCCCATCAATTTCATTCGAAACTGGGGGCGTAATCAGGTCATCTACTCATCGCTACCAATCTATTCATCAAGTTTCAAGGCTCCAGCTTCAATAGTTTTTAGATATTTTGCTGACAAGGCAAACATGCCCAAATTTACAAAGGGCCATTACTTACGAAATATTTTTTTTGAATTTACACAAAAGTTAATCAGGTCATCTACTCATCATTACCAATCAATTCATCAAGTTTCAAGTCTCTAGCTCTAACAGTTTTTGAGATATTTTGCTGACAAGATAAAAATGCCCAAAATTACAAAGGACCATAACTCAAGAAGTATTTTTCAAAATTTCTTCAAAAGTTAATCAGGTTGTCTACTCATCACTAATAGTCTATTCATTATGTTTCAAGGCTCTAGCTCCAACGGTTTTTGAGATATTTTGCTGACAAGGTAAAATTGCCCAAAATTACAAAGGGCCATAACTCATGAAGTATTTTTCAGAATTTCTTCAAAAGTTAATCAGGTCATCTAATCATCACTACAAATCCATTTACTAAGTTTCAAGGCTCTAGCTCAAACAGTTTTTTGAGATATTTTACTGACAAGGTAAAAATTCTCAAAATTACAAAAGGGCATAACTCAAGAAGTATATTTCAAAATTTCTTCAAAAGTTAATCAGGTTGTCTACTCATCACTACCAGTCTATTCATCAAGCTTCAAGGCTCTAGCTTCAATAGGTTTTTAGACTTTTTGCTGACAAGGTAAAATTGCCCAAAATTACAAAGGGCCATAACTCATGAAGTATTTTTCAGAATTTCTTCAAAAGTTAATCAGGTCAACTACTCATCACTACAAATCCATTTACTAAGATTCAAGGCTCTAGCTCAAACAGTTTTTGAGATATTTTGCTGGTATTTCTTCAAAAGTTAATCAGGTTGTCTACTCATCACTACCAGTCTATTCATCAAGCTTCAAGGCTCTAGCTTCAATAGGTTTTTAGATTTTTTGCTGACAAGGTAAAAATGCCCAAAATTACATAGGGCCATAACTCAAGTATTTTTCCAAATTTCTTCAAAAGTTAATCAGGTTGTCTACTCATCACTACCAGTCTATTCATCAAGTTTCAAGGCTCTAGCTTCAATAGTTTTTGAGATATTTTGCTGACAAGATTGCAACCTTATTTTTTCAAAGGGCCATAACTCAGAAAAGGGGCAAAATCCTGTCAAGAAAAAAAATACATGTCAGCTATTTTTTCATGAGCAATCCATATAAGAAATTTCAAAACAGTAGCATTCACGGTTCTAAAGTTATGCTATGCATCAAAAAGCGTGACGGACAGAAGGACAGACGGACGGACGGACGAACAACCCAGAAGCAATATGCCCCTCCAACTTCTTCAATGTTGGGGGCATAATAACACTAAATATTGGGACAGATAAGCCTTTGCAGGGTCTAGTTAAAATACATACTATATTATGATAGCTCCTTCAGCATAATGGTAACTAATCTATCTATATTTAAATGGTATCTATATTTATTTATTAAAACCTGCAAATTGTCATGAAATTCCCCCAAAAAAAGTGTATGCTTTGCAAATGGAAATCTTGTTAAAGTCTAAAGGGGCCAGAAATTATCAGATCAAAAACCCAAAATGATTTTCATATCATGGCAAGAAAATTTGCAAGTTTCGCAACAATCTGACAAAAGGTGTAGGAGGAGTTCCGGAAAGATTTGGGACAGACGGACACATACGCAAGCAAGAATGATTTGTTGTGAGCTACATGTTTTACAACCCAGTCAACACTGTTAAGGTCATGTTGTTGTTTGTTTGTTTGTGTTTAGGTTTTATGTCCCAGTTAACCCAATGGGGTCATGTTGGGCTCGGTCTGTTACCTAACCACACTTTTACTGGGCAGGCTTAGTCCTGTAAGAGGTTAACCATTATTGTGCACATTCTTTCTCCAGAAACAGACAAATCCCTTCTTGTATCAGGGGATGGGAGAGAATGACGGAAAAAAATATTTCATTATCAAACCCTCAACTTACTTATCACCAGTCGGTTAAGGTCATGTTGAACCGGTCATTAAACCTACTTACACTTTTCCTTGGCAGGCTTAGTCCTCTATGCAATTAACCAGTACTTGTGCACATACTTTTGCCAGTAACTGACAACTGCCCTTCTTGAATCAGTGGAAGAGAGAGTTGAAGTAAGTGCTGATGGATGGTCAGAAAATCTGGTGTCCATGTCACACTGCTAAGCAGGTGCAATAAAATCTAATTTGGCAAAGTAACAACCTCATGTTATTGTAGAATGGCCCAATTTTTTCAGACACACAGGATGGCTGGTCCTATCAGAGAAAACTCTTGGTAGAACACTAGGCATATTTACATACCAAGAAGATCAGAATCATTGCCAGTGAGTTTTCCCTTTCTCTTTTCAGGTTCCTTGACTGACTTCTTCAACTTCAATGACTTCTGGCCTCTCCTTTTAGGTGCATCATCATCTATCACTTCAATCTGTATAAAACAATCTTTACAATACAGGGTTGTGGAAATATAAAATGGCAAATAAGTGATCAGTGTACACTGGATCAAAGTTCTTTTGTCCAAGATTTACTTACCCAACAGCTGACATTTTTCTTATTTCTCGAAAACATTGTGGGTACTCATTAGAAGGGCCTCGCTGAGGAGCTTCTAATGTCAGAGTACCCACGTTTTCATTGAGAAATAAGAAAAAATATATATCTCATCATCTGGATACTCTTCTTTGCTAGAGCTATGAAGAACTTGTCCCAGTAACAAGTAAATTGAAATTTCTTGTCCTCTGAGAAGTAGGTCAAGTTGAACAAGTCTGGCATTAGGGCTGTCATGATGAACCGGTAGATCGGTATATTGCAATATAGACCCGAGCCGATACAGTACCACGATATCTAAATTATGTACCGGTAATACCAGTTTTTAGTTGCACCTAAACATTCCGGACAATCCGAAATGTCTGAATGAAGTGTGTCCAAAAAAACAAAACAGCATGGCCGAAAACGATCATTCTGAACTTGTGCCTAACAAAAATGCATGTGTGGGGCCATTTTTCGATTAAAATGAACAAGCAGGCACAGAAGCCTGTTGAAAATGTTGCAATCTGCAAGCACTGTGATCAGTCAGTCAAATACTGTGGAGGAACAACAAATCTGTCGTCCCATCTCAATCGGCACCATCCATCCGCCACTTTGAAACGGAAGTAAAAGTAGAGGAAACTCACGAAAGTCCAGTTATAATCCCAACACATTCTCTTAAACAAATAGAAGTCAATAAGGTGCAGCCCACTCTTACTGGGATACTTATTGCTGCCTCAAAATATCCATTTCACTCAGTCTGTGCCTCTGCAATCACAAGATCCATTGCTCGCTACATCATAGATGATTTGAGGCCTTTAAATGTTGTTGAAGGAAATGGATTTCAAAACATTTTTTAATTAAAATGTTCACATTCGTTTGAGTTCTACTTCTTTCAGTTGAAAAACAAAAACAAGCCAAAGATTACTGTCAGTTCACTTCAAACAAATGCTGAAGTAAATCAAGCAATATATTGTGGTATTACTGCAATATGCTTTCTGTATATTGTATATATGGCATATCGTGACAGCCCTATCTGGCATGGTATTTCCACGGCTCTGTTTATGTACGGTATTTCACACTAAGTATTTGGATGCCTTGACTTCTTACTATACTGGTCCTAAGTCAAACAAGTCCATTTCACTACCTAATGCTGTGTCTAAAAATAGCTGGATGGGGAGCAAACAGTGTAGACCCTGACCTGATCCGCATTTAGATTGTATGCCCAGATCTATCTGTCTGAATACTAACAGGGGTAAATGAGGTATGTCACAACATATACAGACGGCCTGAACATCGTGTCCAGTTTGAAATATTTTACCCAGCATGCATAGTGTTAACTTCACCATGTGCTTTTCTGAGAAAGTATTCTGCAAAAAAAAAAACAAAAAAAAACAGGTTGTTGGTCTGGCACAATTTTCTACTATTTTTATTAAGTTGGACATTTTCATATTTTATGTGCTAAATGAAAGAATACTACGGAGGGGAAAAAAAATTTCATTCCTATCCTGACATTTTGGGCAGGGTTACGTATGACGAAATATACTTTTAAGGTTAGTCTGAGCATACAACAGCTAATCCCTTGTAATGCTGAATAACTTAAGATGCCCTGCCCACTTATGATTTTCAGCCAATCAGATTACTTGATCCAGATTACTGATGCAAGTTCACATACTTTATGACAAACAGTGCAGAACCATCTCAGTTGGCTTCTGGAGAAGCCAACTGATCTGGATCTACATTGTTTGCAAAACTGGGCATATCAGGATTCAGCAGGACCAGGGTTATCTGTTAGCAGAATTTCTAATTTTTCCCCAAAAATATATGATGGTATTTCAGTCAATTTGTTCTTAAAGCTGAAGAGTAGTAAATGAATAGCTAGTATTCTGGGGAAAATACAAAACTATTTTAAAATATTCTTTAAATCTTTCCTGGTAAAGGCATAATTTCAGGTAAGGTGCTTATTTCAACCATCCTGTATCCATGTTTTTCTTATTTCTCCATGAAACCATATGTTGTGGTACATACAGATTATGCAAACACTTTTTAAAGTCTGACATGGTGAGACAAATGATTAAAATGTACTTTAAATTCTCAGAATTTTTTTTTGTCTGACATGTCAAACTGTCCTAGTCCTATGACTTCGCATAGACTGTACTCATTAGGCCAGAAAAAAAAAAAAAAAATACCTGTGTTTCAGGTGGCCCTTGAAAAAAAAATAGGGTTGGTAGGTAGGAAAAACTTTTTTTTCTTTTCTTTTTTTCAAAATGTAATATCAAAGAATTCCAGCTATTTTCTTCTCTGTTATAAATTTGTGATTTATAACATTTGTTTCAATACTTTACTGCATTATTTTCAGATGAACAACATCCAAGCTTGTAAATGCCCCCGAAATGGAAAGAAACAGCTCAGGACAAAGTACATGGCTCGAAACTGGCAAAAATAAAAAAAACAGTTTACCGGCCGGCAGCCACTGGGTAGGGTCCGTCGGGCCACCTGAAACACAGGTATTTTTGTTTGTTTTTTTTTTTTCTGGCCTTAGAAGTGCCTTGTTAAGAGCTATGGGTAATGGTAAACACAGATCGTCAGATTTTTTTTTACCTCATCACTCTGGTCACATGTCTTCTGCTGTCTCCCAACCATTTTTGGCAGTGTTTCTATCAGAGCTGCATGGTCACAACCTTGACCTCTGAAAAACATATCAGCTTTGTCTAAAAGGGTCACTTTAGTCCATAGTGCCAAAGAAACTCCTTGTACTAATTTTCTGTGAAAATACAATTATACATAAGGCCATTATCAATTAAGGTACCGTAAATGTCACAAAAATTTTGAACACTTACTTACATACTTTTTGGGCTAAAAATTTGCTTTTTATAATGCACTTGTTTCTTAAAATGCTTATTGGAATGGCAAACAGTGTAGACCCTGACCAGACTGCTGATCTGGGTCTGCACTGTCTGCATATGCCACTTTGCCAGAAACTCAGTGTACAAAATTTTAGGACATTTACGAGATTTTACCCTATATTTGTTACCTTAAAATAGTTAAGGTATCGTTTATTTGAGTCAAAGTTCAACCTCACTGTCAGCCATACATTGAAGTGGGATGAGAGATGAAACCACCATAATCTCCAGACCCTGGTAGCGGGGGTAAATGGTCAACTCGTACCCTAGTCAACTCGTACCTTAGTCAGCTTGTACCTATTTTTGGTTAACATGTACCCGTTTTCTGGTCAACTCGTACCACCCAAAAGTCATACCTAGTTTGGTCAACTCGTACCTTGTAAAACAAAAAAAAAAAAGAGAGAGTGGACGGACAGATGGGTGGATAGATAAATAGATAGATAGACTATCAGACTAGTGGTAAACAATGTAGACTCTGATCAGATGGTGCATTCAGGAAAATAAGGAAACACTTCTGAAGAGAATTGCAAATCAGACAAACAAATAAATGAAAAGCAAAGGGTTGTTTTAACCCACTGTAGACCCCTAAAAGTGCAACTGGAAAGCAGTGCAGACCCAGATTAGATGCCACAGAATGCTGCATCTGATCATGGTGTGTCTCATCATGGTCTACGCTATGTGCAGTGATTTTTTTAGGCGTGCGTCCTGCACGCATATTTTTGCCAGAGGACGCAAAAAATTAGCCTCAGTGAGTCCCGTGGACTCATAAAATTCTCAAATGTACGCACGTTTTGCTTCTTGAAATCTACTTTCATTTTCGGAAAAAGCGAATGCGCAAGCGGTGTTTCAGTACCGTGTTTGGTAAAAGCCAATACTGAAAGGCGTCGTATCTCTACGGTACACCGATTCTACCTATAGTCAAAAATCAATACCAAGTTGTCCAGTACTGGAGAAAACCGTAGCGGACACTAAAGTATTGGTTTTTAGTTTGTTGAGAACTTTTATCGTAACACCGACATTGACATTACAACTGTCAACAGAAAACAGCAATCGTTTTTTGTTTCTTTTTTTTTTTTTTTTTTTTTGAAAGAAGAAAAAGATGCACCCTAAAAAAATAATAAAACAATAAAAAGACCCCTTACAGCAAACGCTGTTCGGTCTGCTACGTCAGCAAATCAGACTGACATGGACAACAAAGTCTGTGACTGCCGATGATGGCGATCTCGATAACGGAAACCCCCAGTTCCAAACTGAACTCACAAAGCAACAGACAAAAAAAAGTCTCCGCTTTGTATTACGGTCTAGTCAAAACAGACAAAATGTCTGTCCTTAATTATTTATCACAGGTATTTTGATCATCTGTCACAAAAACTGAAGTTTTATGAAAACATTTTCATAAACCTGTAGGTGAAAACATTTTCTTAACACTTCTGTTTTTATAGACAGTGGTACTATAGTTTCATATTTCTCAGGAAGTTTTCTGGAAAGAATTAAAGCAACTCAGTCACCACTATTTACTTTTATTGCACATCTAATTAAAATACTAAGAAAGTAATTATAAAACACTGTTACACAAGTTTAAATGAAAAGTCTAGGATATAACAAAATATTTCACCACGAGTCCCAGGCTGGATGCATAGTTTGAGTTTTGGATGCATGAATTCTGGACCTAGCGAGTCCCAGGACCCATAAAGGCAAAATTGTAAAAAAATCTCTGTATGTGCAAATAGTCCAACCATTTTTTCTCAAAGGAATATCTAAATCAGGCTTACCTAGAAAAGAAATATATAATATAGAGTGGGGGAATTTATTGTCTACAATGGGTTAAAGTTTTGCAAGTATTTCCTGTATTTTAACACTTTGCATGCTGTGCAAAAAAAATTCAGCAGACGACATTTTGAAATGTTTTCTTATTTATCAGGGCTATAAAATAGGATTTGACCCTTCATGTGTCAGATCATATTTTCTAGGAAAAAAATAGTGTCAGTTTGCCATCTGCTGAATCTACCCATAGCATACCGTAAGTGTCACAGACAAGGTATTCAATGACTGTAAGCAAACAATGAACACAGCTCCAGACTTTTTTTTTTTATTTCAATCAAGAACTTTGTTATTTTCTATTTTTTTCCATAAAAATGTTGTGCGTTTTCATTACAAGTGCCTCAATGAGGCCCTTCTAATGAGTACCCACAGCATGTTTTTGTGGAGAAATGAAAAATATTTATCTGGGTATTCCTCTTATCAGGAGCTGTGCAGAATGTAATAATGTGCAGGCAGATCTGAGCAAACACTGTGCTGACTTACTCTCAGCAGATGACTGCCAAGCTATTGATGATGGGGACAATGTGGATGCGATTTATTTTTTTAAGAAGGCTTTTGACAAATTTCTGCATAAACGCCTTCCTTTGAAATTGCTGTTATATGGGTTAAAAGGAAATGTTTATCAATAAATTAAAGATATCTTGTCCATCAGAGTACAAAGAGTGGCGGCGAATGGCACACCTTATAATGGGCTGATGTATTTAGTATTATTGAATGAACTGGGCAGATACCATTGAAAGAAACAGCATATGCTGGAAACCCGTATCTCCGTGCAGCTTAATATTCCGACGCTAACGACTCTTGTAGCATGCTTGCAAAAATTCAAGTCATGAAACAAATTGATAAAACAAAGTCTTACCTTGAAACTAATATAACTTATTAGTCAAAACATTCCTGTAAAACTCCCATTTGCGTTGGTTTCATGCCTTACGGTGGCGGCCATTTTTGTTTATGAACTTACCCATAACTCCGTTCACTGTCTATACTGTTGGAAAAAATAAAGGCAACGTATAATTTGTACATACAATTTTTCTATTTTATTGAGGAAATACCAACAGATTTAATGGAAACAGATGGAAGATGAATTTCATCCTATTAATCATATTTGGAAAAGCTACTTATTTGAATGCAAAAACAAACTGCAGTAGGTCTAATCAAATTTACAATTAGGACATGTATACTCAGCATGCCGCCTGATGAAGGACTCGGGTGTACAAAATTTCAGATGAACCCACCCAGAACAGATGCTGCATTGTACCCACTTTACAATTACTAAATATGGAAGCTCCCTTATGCCTTCAGGTGAACTTCTTTTACAAACAACACATTTATCATTATCATCATCATCTGACACAAATTCTTCATCACTAGACAGTACTGATGCTTTTAGTTTTGAATTATTTATACCACTTGTACTTGGTTTAGGTGAAGAATTGATATGTTTACACTTGTTAGATTGTATCTGTTGAGACATTGAATCCTGCTTTTTTGTTAATTTGCATTTTGATGATGATTTATTGTTTTCATAATCTTCAAGTTTTTCAGTAAAATCTTTTTCAGTTATTGCAGTGCCTCCTGGAGAGGGCTTTTTGGATCTATGTGACATTTCAATTTTAGTTTTCTTATCAAATGAGGCCACTTCACACTTTTGCATTTGGTCAGTTTTTTCCTTAAGAAATTTTTCTACTTCTTCTTTTCCTTTTTTAAGAGCTTTCACTTTCTCTATTGATTTCACCTCCCTGAATGCTTCAGCTGGATATAACTTATGTGCCTCAACAACTTGAGCATTAAATGGGAATATTCCTGTTTTCTTAAAGGCAGCTTGAATATTTGCTGGTGTCATTGCCTTAGTGTATGCTTTACTGCCTAGCTCTGCTACATTATATTTATTGATAGTTTTTCCTAAATTGTATCTCATAAATATGGCACATTCATGATTGTAGAATTTCTTTAAAGGGCCAAAGACAGCAACATCTAACGGCTGTAAAAGATGGGATGTGTGTGGAGGAAGAACAAATAAAATTATGTTATTTGACCTAGCCCAGTTAATGACATTTGGGGACACATGTGAAGAATGGCCATCATATAACAAAAGAACAGGTCTGTCTGCTGTTGGCTTTGCATAGGGCAAAAAATGTTCCCTAAGATAATTTTCAAATATATTTAAGTTAGACCATCCAGAGTCACTCATGTTTGCTTTTGAACCAGCTGATGCTCCTTCCATTAATAAGGGATTATATCTTTTGCCCTTGAATATAAAATATGGAGGAAGACTGTTCCCTATAGCATTCACACATCCAATTAATGTTGTTGTGGAGGACTTTGGCGATATCAAAGATTCAGCTTTGGTATTAACAGGGCCAATGATATTTGGAGGAGTATGATTTGGCTGTAAACCAGTTTCATCTAAATTATAAATACACTCTGGATGAGATTTCAGATCATATTTTATCAAAATTTCATCTAACTGCTGATAGTATTTATCAATCACCTCTGGTGTTGAACCTTTAGCACGGGTACTTTCAAGAGACCTTGGATTTATTGATTTGAGTCTGTCTGACCATCTCCTCAAAAAAGAATCTAGCCAGTTATTACTTAGTGGTTTTTGAACATTTCTTCTCTTCAAATGAAAAGCTAGATCACCACCTAATACTTTTAAAGTGCTGTTGGTGTAGCCATAACCTAATTGTGCTAACACTTCTACATGTTCCACTAGCATTAGCTCCTCCTCCTGACTTAACAGAGTCTCTGGTCCACAGGAATCATTTGAGGGGTCTACAAGGCCAATAATTCTATCCCTCAGTGTTTGAGCTGGAACTCCAAACATTCTGGCTGCAGCCCTTACTGCACAAGTTTTCTCCTTGAAGTAATTCAACGCCTTTTCTAGGTTTTCTTTTGGATACTGTCTCTTTTTTCTTTTAATTTTCACTGGTTTTTCCTGCAATGAAATGGTTAAAATAGGGATGGAGGGTGCTGTCTAATTTCAGCAAACGCTAAGCCATAAAAGAATCAGAATTCAGAATTAAACTGGTGATACGTTTAATGACATTCATTCACCAGAAGTCCAGATGCTGAGTAAAATATCAAATATGTATATATGTAAATACAGAGTTAATAAGCCACTGAGTCTTGATATTTTTTTTTAAAATATATGCCAGTAGATAAGTTATAGATGTTAATAGCTTTTAAATTATTTATTTCCAACACACACACACACACACACACACACACACACACACACACACACAAACACAAACACACACACAAGAACAAGAACTTCGTTAAATTCTGATATGATATTATTTATCAGCTATCTGATTGGGAAAGGATGGAAAGTAGATCAGAGAAATATCTGATTTCATCTAGTTAGTGATATTGAGGTGCTTAACTTTATTGATATTGAGGTGCCTAACTTTTTTGGGGATGTATATATTTTACATTGACACCGGATACATCCGGGAACTTGCAAATAAAAACACAGACGCTGGGCTGCAGAAAAGAGTGTCTATTTTTTCTAAAAATAACCATAAATATGCAAATACAAAGGTGAAATTTGAAATAAATTATGTTAATTGGGCACGTGCGTGACTTTGATTGGATATTGGAAAGGATATTTACCTGTTTTCTGCGCATGATTTCTTTGAGGTTCAACACAGGTATGCTTTTCTTGTCAAAACAATGGCGCGTGAGCAAAATTTCGCGTGACATACACGTGAAAATAAACATCTTTAGAACGTGCACGGAGATACGAGGTTGCACGGAGATATGAGAATCTGCCATAAAAAGCTGGGTCGCGAAAATATGTGACTTCGCATTTTATCTCAAACGGACAACAAATATAAACCTTTCATTAAGAAAACACAATTGTGATACATTGCGAATATCAAGCTAGTTTAATTACAACATACAAGAACTTTTAAACGTCTGCTCTAGATATTCTATGAACGATTTTTTCGCCCACTTCAGCTAAAAATCGCGGGAACGGATGTGGGTAAAACGCAGATCAGAACAGAACATAATAGAATTTTATCAGGGGAAATCCAGGACATGTTCCCGTCACGGTGACACCGAAGCTTAAAACATCAGTCAACACTCAGAAACCTGTAGAAGTGAAAATAAAACGTTTAAGGCTAAGTACTCTGTGTAAAATTGTCAGCAGATAACATTTTGAAGTTTTTTTGTTGTTTTTTTTTTGTTTTTTTTTTTTTTTCATTTTTTCCTGAAAACAGATTTTGGCATTTCATACAAATTGTCTCTACAGGATTTGACATTCCATGCAAGTTGTCTTCAGTGGAGACAATTTGCATGAAATGTCAAAACCTGTTTTATGGGGGAAAATGAAAAAAATGTCATCAATTTGTCATTTGCTGATTTAGCCCAGAGAGTAGTAAAGGTTCAATTGGACAACGAATTGGACGATGTACATGTATTGAGTTTACATTAATCTGAACTTTGTTGGACTTTCAATAACAAACTTTTTACCAAGAAAATATTTTTAAAATATTATTATTTATTTATTTATTTATCTATTTATTTATTTATTTATTTATTTATTTATTTATTTATTTATTTATTTATTTATTTATAATTTTAGATGTATATAAATGATTGGGATTTACCATTTCAATTGGTACTTATTTTATTTTAACTTCCCTTTTAAAAATGCATTTTGCAGTGACTTGAGCACATATTCCTTGGACCAAATCATTTGGACCTTGGACTGCAGGTCCAGGTGATTACCAATTTGACCAGATGAGGTGTATTCCTTGGACCAGTTCCAGTTGGACCAGGTATATACCTGTTGGACCATATTGAACTATGTTTTTATAACTGAATAATATGTATCTACGTTTTTTTTTGTTTTTTTTTTTGTTTTTTTTTTTGTTTTGTTTTTTTTTTTATAGCATGTTTCATTTTATTGCAAGCGGTGAAGTCAGTGTATATCCGAAAGAAATAAAATAATATTTTCACAACTGAAAAAATACCGATACCCGAACAGATGCAAATGGCCATCTCGTTTGAATGAACTCCTGTAAATTCTCTGTTTCTGCACAACGAAAACACGCTTGTTCGAATATATTGAAAATTTCACCACCAAAAAAAAATGAAAATTTTCAGATAAAAATTCTGATATTTTTCATATTTCTGCTCAAAAACATAGATTGTGGGAACTTGTTAGAACTGTCTCAGCGATGCAGTTCTAACAAGTACACACAATCCATGTTTTTGAGCAGAAATAAGAAAAATAAAGTATACCCTGTAACCCCCAGCTTTACTATATAAAAAAGGGGTTTAAGGGGGTCAAAATTATATAGGTATGTTTTCGTGATGGAAAAAAGGCTATCAAGTGCTAGTTTTCATTTTCTTAATTAGAAAATGAGGAACAGTTTAGTGCCAAAATTGTTTTGACTTGACTAAAATTTGGTTCTGAACGTCGACGTCATAACGTTAACGCTTTGTTAGGCGATATCATTTATGACGTCATTAGCAATTTATCATAAAAAAGAATATTTAATACCATCAATATTTTCATCTTGTGTAATAAAAACATTCAAATTTCCGCTCGTGCTTCGCACTCGGGAAAAATACTGATGTTTTCATTTCACTTGATAGAAAATATTTCTGGTATTCACTTCAAAAGAGTAATATCCTCTATCTATCACAGTGGGCACACAATGTTGAAACAACGTCGTTTCAACGTTAATTCAACATCCTACTATGCTTTCAACATCACTATTCTAAATGTAAAACTTTATTTGTGAGTGACAACCAGTTCTAATAATTTCTGTGCTTTGTTCCCAAATATTTACCCTAAAATTAATTTTATGACCAAAAATTGGTCTGACCTATGCAATTTTTATAGTGAACTGACTTTTTAAATGAAATATATTAAAGTATTTTCCGCTTTTCTACATTGATTTTTAATTATTGATATTTAACAATAAAATGGCAAAAATCTCTATCGTATTGAAAGAATTGTGTAAAACCTCAACACAAACAAACAAACAAACACAGACACAGAAAAGACAAATGGTTTCTGATAAGATATGGTCATTCAGAACAACTATTTTCATTTAAAATAAAACGACAGGCAAAAAAAAAAAAAAAAAATCTTTCTGAGTGATGTCGAAAGGACAATAGAATACACAACGTTGAAAACAACAACAACGACGACAACAACAAAACAACAACAACAACGACAAAACAAACAAAACAGCGTTTCTACGTTGATTGAAATTATAGGGTACGCAACATTCAAACGGCATTTCAATTTTGTTTCAACATCCTAGGATACATAACGTTGAAACAAGATCGTTTCAACGTTGAATCATTGTCACCAGGCATTGACTCGACATTGTTACTATGTTCTGTGTCCACATACAACGTTGCGTCTCTTGGGCTGAAAAGACATTGTTTCTATTTTTGAATCAACATTGAAACGGCGTTGTTTTGATTACGTAAATTTTATTTATTTATTTTTCTTCTTTTAAATCTTTTGATAAAACAATTTAAATTGAGATAATTGGAAAGTGGGGAAAACTCATTTATTCTTACTGTCTTTGTTCTTTCTTTAGAGACATACCTATTACTTCTTAACCTTTACCACTCTCTGGGCTAATTCAGCTGACAACAAATTTGGGATAGTTTTCTTATTTTTTCCTAGAAACAGGTTTGACATTTCATGCAAATTGTCTTGAAATGTCAAATCCTGTTTTCTGGGAAAATAAGAAAAATATTTCAAAATGTCGTCTGCAGAAAAATTTATCCAGAGTGCTAAGCATTAAAGAATCCCATTCTTTGAGTGAAAAGGATGATTTTTCGATTCCATTCTGACATTCCATGTGTGTTAGAAAAAGGTTTTATAATCACTTATTAATATTTGCAGTTTTTTCCCCATCCTGTGAATAACAGTAACAGTATCTGATATGACATGTCAATTACTCGAGAAGACCTGTCAATCACCTGATAAGACCTGTCAATCATCTGATAATACCTGTCATTAAATCTCAGGTCAAAATACCCTAAGTCTACTGACCAGTGAAATCTACAGCTGAAAAGCATAGCATTCCACAGAAAAATCAAAGCAAACTAATCAAGTATTCCTATTATGATTTTAAAATATTTTGTCCAATTTTAAACTTTCACATTTAAACTTTCATGTTCTTTGTAAAAATAAAAAAATAACCATGAGTCACTGGAAGAAACAAAGATTGAAAGAAATGAACAAAATCTTAAAACATTTGGGACATAGACAACATAAAACATATTTTTATGAACATACAAGTGAATAGCAACTATACCAAAATAAATACAAATACAAGGCATTAATAAAGGGTACAAAACAAAAAATGCATTATTAAGACAAAAAAACAAAACAAAAAAACTGCCTTTCAGCTGAATTCAACAAATAAACAAACAAACTAAAAATAATTGATAAAGTCACAGGAAGAAACAAAACTGGAAAAAAGTAAAAATCAGATAAGATTTGTGACATGTAAACAATTACGCAAAATAATGCTTTTATGAACATTTTCAACGTACGAATGACCATAATACAGAAAATAAATAAATTAATAAATAAGTTGATGTATTTTCTCTCTGTCTTTCTCTGTCTCTCTCTTTCTTATAAAACTTATAGTGTTAGTTGAATAGTTAAGAACTAAGTGTTCATGATGTGTATGTAAAAGTAAATGAAAATCAGAATAAAAAAATAAATAAATTGGTAGAAACAAAGACTCAAAAATAAATAAATAAAATGAAATGAATGGAATTTTTATGACATATAAACAACAACACAGTTATTTATGAACATACATCAGGCCTGGATGGATGAATTAGAACTTTCAACTCTTCATTATAGCATTATGTTTAGTGTGAAACTATATAGGGTTTAATAAAATATAATAATTTTTTCAAGAAATATCAAATTATTTCAGTTAAACCTTTTTTATCAAATATAAAAATATGTAAAATAAATAAAAACACTATCTGTGGATATACGTTATTTAGTTGTTAAAAAGTGATTTAATATGGTCTTTGCCCTCCACCAGTTAGACTAGAAAAAACAAAACAAAAAAAAAACTCAATTTAAAAAAAAGGTCAGTTTTACAACTTTCACTGTAAATTTAATTGTTACAAAATAAAACAAAACTCGACATTAAGTGAGTTACTGGAAGGAAACAAAAAATGAAAGAAATAGAAAAAGGTTTGAAAATCTGTGATAGATTATAAATAACAAGTAAAATTTTGTATTATGATATAGAAATCAATATCACTAAGTGCTATTTATGATTTATGAAAAATCGAAATAGAAATTAACTTAAAAACCGCGAAGTCAATTTGAAAATTAAAAAAAAAAAAAAATATTTCAATTTTATCCTTCATCCTTCATCTTGATACAAAGTAATGGTCATCTTAAACTATCGAACAGATACAAAGTAATTTTACCAATTAAAAGGGATAAATGAAAGAAAAATAATATATGACAAATTAAAGATCACTTCTAAAACATATCTTTTGCATTTAAGGACAGTGTTACTAACACAATTTTGGTGTGGGTAAATGTCCTCTTTTAGGTTAAAGACACATTTTTTTTCCTTCTTTGGCTAGACTCCCCCTTCATGATCGCCCCCAATAATCAGTCCTGATAACAGAACGCACATCAAAGGCTTATCTTATCTAAGTGATTATGTAGTCATTATAAGGCTGTTAAGTCTCCATAGGTGAGGCCCTATAAGGGGTAATTCATAAAATTGAGCAGTATTCAACATGTTACTTTAGAACCAAACAAATTCATTTGCAAATTTTGCATTTAATTTGTTGATTTAATTTGTTGATTTGTATTGTATCACTTTATTTTTTATTTATTTATTTTTGATAGTTTTTTTCCCTAAATAGAAAACTGTTTTTTCTTGCATTGTTAAAAAAAGTATAAATAAACTGAAATAGAAATATAAAATTGAAAATATTTATTTATATATTTATTTATTTTCTAAAGTAAATAAGAACACTGCACAATTATTCCATTTCCATTTCAGTAAAACAATACATCGTGAAATATGTCAAAAAGTTCTTAGACAATTTAGAATGTGTATTTTATGCCAAAAAGCTTCTTTTTTTTTTCAATAAATACATAAATAACTGAATAAAATGCTATCTATCTTCCTAATTTTCTATATTTGATCCAAAGAAACAGATAAAGAGGGCACTTGGTGAGAATTAGCATATAGGCATAAATATCTGTATTTCTCCATAAAATATGTTGTGTGTTTCATTAGAACTGCCTGGGAGAGGCAGTTCTAATGAATAAAAACCAGGTATATTTTATTGAATAAACAGAGAAAAAAATCATCAAATTACCAAATTACCCACCTTATCTGTTTCTCTGTCTTCATCATAAACTTTGCTGATATAAAATCTAATTTCCCCTTATCAGACCCCTACCTGTAAGGGTGGCCAAAGTCACCAAGAATTTCTTATCTTAATCTCCTTAGAATCATTAGGGTGTTATGCAATCCAAAATGTGTCTTTAAGAGGGTTGGGTAAATGTCCAGGTGGGTAAATGTCCGGTGGGTAGATGTCCGGGTTGGTTTCATTATCATAGACTATACCCCCTTTGAAACAACCGAGTAGCAAAAATTATTTATTTATTTATTTATTTATTTATTTATTTATTTATTTATTTATTTATTTATTTATTTATTTATTTGCCAAAGATTATTGAAAACCTGAGAAAATTTGGTTTCCAACCAGATGAAAAATCCTGTCATTAAAATCTTATGTCCAATATGTGAAGTTCTAGATTAACATGTGAATCAGGAATCAGCGCATTATGATCTTGCTTGTTGCTGCTCGCCATACATTGTTTCATTCGATACGATCAGCCATAAGTCTGGCACATCATCATCTAATATTTAAATATAGCTTGCTATATGCAAAATTCTAGATTACCATGTGAATCCGCGCAATCTTATATAGTTCTTCACTGGTCGTCCATGCATCGTTTCATTCTATACGATCTGTCGTTACTACGACAACATCTTCTAATAGTTAAATATAGCACGCTATATGCGAAATTCTAGATTAGCATGTAAATTTGCGCATTCTGATCCTGTTTGTTGCTGCTGATTCCTACATTGTTTCATTCGATATGATCTGCCGTTACTCCGACAAATCGTCTTCTAACATTTAAATAAAGCTTGCTAAGTGCAAAATTATAGATTACCATGTGCATCTACACGTTCTTATCTGGTTTATTGCTGCTTATCCATATTTTGTTTTCATTTGATATGATCTGTTGTTACTCTTGTACAATGTCTTGACTCATGTGCATGTATGATGCGATAATGCACAAGCGTGAGCAAGTGCATTGTCGCACGTACACGCGCAGAACCATGGTATATTAAACTGATTTATCTCATTTGCATGTATTTAGATTATCGTTCAAGCTGAATATTGGGAATTTTTCCACTATGTGATAAATATAGAATACCCACGCATTCTGATCTGGTTCTTTGCTGCCCGTCTGTACATTGTTTTATTCGATTTGATCTGCCAAGAATCGGGCACATCATCTTCTAATATTTAAATAAAGTGTGCTATAAAATGCAAAAATTTAAATTAGCATGAGCATCCGCACATTCTGATCTGGTTTGTTGCTGTTTGTACATTATTTTAATCATACTCCAGCACATCGTCTTCTAATATTTGGATTGAGCTTGCAATATGCAAAATTCTACATTAGAGTGTTCATTCGCGCATTCTGATCTGGGTAATTGCTGCTCATCCATACATTTGTTTCATTTGATAGGATCTGCCGTTACTACAGCACATCGTCTTCTAATATCTACAAATATCACATGCTAAAGACAAGAAAACATTGATGCAAAGCATCAATACGCCGGAAAACTAATCTGTGATGCATTACTTAGCTCCCTATAGATCGTGGTATAGTGAAAAAAAAATGTTATAATTTATGAAAGGTTAATACACAATACTCAACGATAAAAACATTATAGACATTACCAGACCTATGTAAAAAAAAAAAAATCAACTATGATCGTCTGTTTTCTAGCTCGCATACATAATTACATGTCGCCATCCATAGCCTAGGCCGAACATACTATATCCGAAATCATCTATGGAGCAGAGTTTCGTTCTTTTCTCCACTCATAACGTTTTCTTTCGGCCCAAATCTTTCCATGCTTGAATATCAAATTAAACTGTATTATTAAACCAGCTCCGTTCGATTTGAGAATGCATATTTCCAATCGTAAAAAAAAAAAAAAAATCTTTTGTTTCTTCTGCGTAGTACGACGAAAAAAACGAAAAAAAAAAATTCAAACGTGTACGAATATGAACAGCAACAAGTTCATTTTAGGTCGAATGGTCAAATTGGGGCTCCTACGGGAAAACTGCTCATTTCTCTTTTAACAAAACCCACATTGCTACATTCATTCTACACAGTACTTCCCATTTTTTTTTATTTCACTATGTTACCAATAGCACAGTTCTCTGCTGCAAAAGTGTGACTTTGAATAATAATAATAAAAAAGTGGGGAGTGAATAGTTATATATAGCCCCACTAAGAACCCCTTAAGATAGATAGATAGATAGATAGGCCGATCGACTGACAGACAGACAGATAGACAGATAGTCTGTCTGTCAGTCGGTCGGCCTATCTATCTATCTATCTATCTATCATGCTGTGTCCAACTATCTATCTTTCTGTCCATCTCAACATTTAGATTAGGCCTATCATTTAGATAGATAGATAGATAGATAGATAGATAGATAGATAGATAGGCAGGCAGGCAGGCAGGCAGGCAGGCAGGCAGATAGATACATAGGTAGCCAGCCAGACAGACATTTTGTCCTTGATTTAATTGATTAAAATATTGATTAAAAGCGGCAATCATTCATTACGAAAACACGCCTATTCAAATATATAGAAAAATTCACCTGCAAAAGCTAAAAATTTTCAGATAAAAAAGTTTATTTTTCATATTTGTGCTCAAAACATTGATTGTTGGTACTCGTTAGAACCTCGGCGAGGCAGTTCTAACGAGTACCCATAATTTATGCTTTTGAACAAAAGTATGAAAAATAATGTGTAGCCCTGTAAACCCCAGTATTACTATATAAAAGTGGGGTTTATAAGTGGGGTCAAAATTATATAGCTATGTTTTCGTGCTGATTGATTAATTGTTATGTTTGTTTTTGATATTTGGTAATCGATTTATCAAGGTGGGAAATTTTGGGCCAGTTATAGTTAGTCTTTAATCCTTTGCGATAATCCAAGTATTAATGGATTAATTGAAGTGTGAAAACGTGCGTGTTACTTAAATATGGTTTGTTTGCGAGTGACTTTGTCGGCGAAAGGCCGGCGGACAGTCTTTAAAGATACAACAATAAGATTGTTATGGTCAATTTTACTTTTAAATGCCGACAGAAGCGTATTTAAAGTGAAACTCACACAACTTCGAATCATGTGGGCTGGGTGGCCTAGTGGTTAGCGCACTCGACTTTCAAGCGGGATATCGTGGGTTCGAATCCCGCTCGGGTCGAGACAATTTTCAGACCATTAGTACGCCTAGCTCATACTCGACGTGCCCTGGTTTGAGTATAAAGTGGACAGGGCGGCGCTTGGTGACAGACAGCGGCACCAGGTGTGCATGGGTGATCCATGAAAGCAAGGCTGTACAAATACATGTACATCATAGCAATCGCCGCTGCCTCTGTGTGCCTCGGGTGCCTGGTAGCGTTAAAAATCTTTGAATTTTCTCTGATTGCAAAAGGTTCTTCTAATGTCTGAGTTGTGCATTGCTTGTAATTCTCCTGTGGAAGATCGTAAATATGCACTGACCTGCGATGTCTGTAGCCATCAAACTACAATCAGACTGTGTTGCGCATTTACTGATGTAAATCTCTTATATAATTTGACATTTCATGTGAATCGTTTGCTAGACATCCGATTCACATGAAATGTTAAGCCGTATTTTCTCTAGAAAGATAATTTTAATGTTTGATAAATAAAATAGGATATCCGAGACAAAACAGGCTTAACATTAAAAGGATATACCCTATCAACCAAGATCTATGATACCCACAGACTCTTCATCAAACAATCAAATGATTGTTCTATCTATCATCCCTAACCTGGAGGGACTTTTAAAAAAGGCGTTTGACATCACTAGACTCTTCATCAAACAACCAAATGATTTTTCTACCCATTATCCATAACTTAGGGGTACTTGAAAAAATCAGGCCGAAACGACCCACCGAAATTGACCGAAATGACCCAGGGCCGAAACGACCCAGGCCGAAACAACCCAGGGCCGAAACGACTCTGGGCCGAAACGACCCGGAACGGATCTAAAAAGGATTAGCACCTATAACACATATTTCTAGCAATAAATTTCAGTCAAGTGGATCATCTGTTCCAGTATATTTTATTTTTTTCATAACAGGAAAGAAATATTACTCAAAACAGTTAATTATTACGAAATTCTTTGATCTTGATTAGGTTGCGCAAGCTAATTTGGTTTGTTCCACATTGGTCATATATAAGCCCCTTTGAATACAAATGAGAGACCACCTTATGACATTTTAAATCGCAAACTGCTGCAATTTAGTTTTCACAGGGCTTTAACTCTCAAATCACTGCAAAATGCGTTTTTAATAGGGGAATTAAAACAAAATCAGCGTGAATAACCTATCAATTGAAACGGTAAATCCCAGCCATTTATATACATGTAAAATTATGTAAATAAATAAATATATAAATAACAATATAGAAATATTTTGTTGGTAAAGGGAATTTGACAAAATTCAGATAAATATAAATATAATATTTGGTCCTAACTGAACCTTTACCACTCTTTGGGCTAATTCAGCAGATGACAATTTTATGACATTTTTCTTTCTTATTATTTTCCCCATAAACAGGTTTGACATTTCATACAAATGGTCTCCAGTAAAGAAAATTTGCATGGAATGTCAAATCCTGTGGAGACAATTTGTATGAAATGCCGCAACCTGTTTTCAGGGAAAAAAAAAAAAACTTCTAAAAGGTTGCCTTTGAAACAAAGTACATGCAAAAGAATGAAAAACAACGATTGAAGATCTACGGCCATGTTTTTCGCAGTTTTATTTTGGCCTAGGATTAGCCTCGGGCAATGAAAATGAAGTTCAGCAAGCCCAAAAGGCTAGATCTTGTCGGTATTAATCTGTGTGTGGAAACTATCAAAGTTCAAGAATTAGTCATTTCAATAACTGACCATGGACGCATAGACGGACGGCCTTGTAAGTCGATTATAGGGCACACTCTGAAACCAAGCTTACGGCCGGTCGGTCGACTTTTGTGCGTGTCCTGCAACTGGTCTGGTCAGTCATCCAGCAAAAGGACACGAGAACACCGTCATCATATAAGGGAGGCTAATGCTATATTCAAAGAACTTTGATTCTTACTTAATTACTTCCGTTGAAGCCAATAAGCTATGGAATACGAATGTCATACATATGCGGATAGTGGAGACTCAGGGTGCGTTGGGTGGGACATGCGAGAGTGGAGACCCAGACCAGTGGCCCCATCTGTGAGTTCCAACGAGGCTGTTCACTGTTACCTACTTGTTTAACCCTCTCTGACTCTGGGCAAAGTCAGCAGACGACAACAGGATACATTTGCATTTTGCTTATTTTGCCTTGAAAATCTGATATATCGAATTCTGTTTTCGGAGAAAAAAGAAAATATTTTAAAATGTCGTCTGCTGAAATTTTTACCCGCACACTGAGCGTTAATGGGAGATAGTAGTCAGTTAACTCCCCTTAGTATTATTTGTAAACAACCAGGTCCAGTTATTTGGTTTCCTCTGTTTTTATCATTAAAATCTCAATTAAGTACAGCTTCCTTTGTCTGGAGAAATCTAGTTTAATTATGGTCAGATGCCAATAAAGCTTCCAAAAAATCAGGAAGAAACATTTTTTTTTTTTTTGTGCAATGAAATATATAATATCAATAATTTTGTGTGGATATGGAAAAAATAAAGTTAAAAATTATTTAGGGTCGTGCAAAAAGTTCTGCCACTAATAGGCTTCCTATGTTTTATCCCAGGTATATTTTAAAATGCTTCACTGCACTTGAATGATGTGTTGAACAGCTAACGATACCCGTTTATTTCGTGCAACTGACCGAGTTATTTCAAACTGAAATAGATGCAGTCATATACACTGACCAGTTTACTTGTTACATTGGAACATGGACCAGAAGACTGAAATTCGTAGCTATATTAAATGCCGCATTTTGCTTAACATAGATTCAAAGCAGATATTTAATGAATTGTGTGGTATATATGGACCTCAGACCATTTCAATGCGCACAGTTTTAGGTGGGTTAAAGCTTTTAAAGCTGGGAAATTTTCTGTTGAAGATGATACCCGTCCTGGAATGCCTAAAATCTCTGTTACCAAGGCTAACATCGCTGTTGTAAGGATTGTGGTCGAACAGGATGCGCGATTGTCTGTCCAAGATATAGCTAGTTGTACTGGCATATCACAAGGCAGTGTGCAAACAATTCTGAAAAAGCGTTTGGACCTGAGAAAGGTTTGCGCTAGGTGGGCACCTCATTTTCTCACTGAGGAGCAAAAGACACAACGCCTTAAATGTGCCCGGGAACTTTTGAAAGCATACAAAGGCTGTAATAGTCGGGTTATTTCTAACTTGCTAACAGGTGATGAAACCTGGATGCACATGTTTGAGCTACAAAGAAGGGCTGATAATAAGCAATGGAAGCGAAAAAATCAAAAACGCCCATCTACTGCAAAGAGAACCGTAAGTTCGAAAAAGGTGTTGTACGCAATATTCTTTAATTCAAGTGGGCCAGTCGTTCAAGTGCCTTGTCCATCTGGTCATATAGTCACTGGCCGATTCTACAAGTTCTGTACTGAAGAAAGTGAAAGAGTTTTACAATAAGAAACGAACAAGCAAAGGACGATCACGAGGCCACCTTTTACATGGCAACGCCTCCTCTCATAAGTGTGAGGTTGTTAAGTCTTTTTTGGCTTCTGAAAAGGTGAAAGTTTTAAACCATCCACCTTATTCATCTGACCTGAGTCCCTGTGACTTCTTTCCAAGGCTAAAGAAAATGCTTTCTGGAAATAAGTATACGTCTAGAAGTTCTCTTGGCAGCGCTATTTATCAGTGTCTCCAACAGATGCCAAAAGATATCTGCTTTTCGTGACTGGGTAAATAGGTTACAAAAATGTGTTTCAGTAAAGGGGGAATACTTTGAAGGTTTGTAATAAAAATATGTTTGATAAAACGTAACACTGAAGTAATCCGAACCCAGTGACAAAACTTTTTGCAGGACCCTCGTATTCAACTGAGGACCCATGAAAAAAAAATCAAAGTATTCCAATTAGAAGGACTTAGTAGTTGGTCTACCTTGCAGTTTATCGGGCAAGGGAGATAATAGGAGAACTACTGCTATCTCTCATTCTACATTTGCTGTTATTGTTCTAAAGTTTGAAGAAGCCCATTTATCTACTGATGTGTCTAAAACATTGACTGATGAGTGGAAAACAGTGTAGACACTAATCAGGCGCCGCGTTCTGTGGCGTCTGACTTGGGTCTACACTGTTTGCACAGGTCTGTCTGACTCTCTGAAAACATAGGATAAATATGGTAATAGATCTATCTATAACCGTCTTGGACAGGCGTGCTACTCCGAGCTCGGTCTACAAACTCACATGCAAACAACGAAGACCCAGACCCATCTGCAAGTCTGAATGGTTTTCATTATTGCAATATATATGTCTTGACTTTGCTTATCTCGAATAACCGCTTATCTCTAAGTGAAAATCTGGTCCCTGTTTCAACATGGGAATCCAACAACAGGTAACAAAATATTGTGGAAAAGAGGAGGAATTGGTCCTAGGAGTGTACTCATTAGAATTGCTCCAATGAGGCCATTCTAATGACTACACACAATAAACATTTTCATGATAAAATAAGCAAGATTTCTCTAAAATAACCCTCAACATTTGTATTCTTGAGATAACGGGATAATACTCAGTGATGAGGGTGACGCAGTATCGATAGATAGAATTTCCTAAGGACTCAAAAGCCACTGTAAACGAGCCATTACACGGAACAGCCTGCGTACTTACTTAGACACCTTCAAAGTTATAAACCCTGACTTATAGCCCCCCCCCCCCCCCCCCCACACACACACACACACACACACAGAGAAACACACAAACTGTTTCACGTCCAAAAAACGTCTAAAATAATTGTTTGTGTACAAAAACACTAAATAGGAGTTATCTGTATTACGACCATTCTCAAGAAAACGGAGGCGTGGGCGTTGTGCCAATGTTTTAGTCGTGTGTGTTGATATGAAAACGAAATAGATTTCGGGGCATTCTAAGTCTTGTTAGTACAAATCTAAAGCAGATCGTAATCCCAGGTGGCCAGATTGCTCTCTAGGGTTGCTCTATTTTAGTAGGTATAAATTTTACTGCCTGGGTTGTCTTATTCTGGCTCTTGTCAGGAAATTTGTGAATGATATGTTCCTCTCGAGAGGCTAATGTCAACTGCTGAAATCATTACACTGTTTAGTAAAATAAAAAAAAAATCATCAGATGTCACAAACTGCCTAATCCCACCATTTTAAACTGTAGCCTATGCGCACTAACGTCCATGATACTATATTGCGTCCTCTATTAATTCTTTATACCGCAGTCTTGTCTGGAGTATATGCATGCACTTTCTATAAATGCTATAAACGTGCACCCCCGCCCCCCCCCCCCCCCTCTCTCTCTCTCTCTCAGAGTATACAGTAAACAGTCTCTCTCTCTCTCACTTTCTCTCTCTCACTTTCTCTCTCTCTCTCAGAGAGAGAGAGAGTTAGAGAGAGAGAGAGAGAGAGAGAGAGAGTCTGTTTACTGTATACTTAACCTAAATGGTTGACAACGTGGTTATATGTTTAGATATAATCCGAGTCTTCTCTGATGTTTTAGTGGCTTTTCTTTATGATGATGATATTTGATACTATCATCAGAGTAACTCCTGTTACGAAAATCAGGAATTTCCTTGTTCTGTTTAGAATAGAGGCATGGAAGTTAATGTGTAATGTAGATAGCCACTACAGATTATCAAACTAATGTTTTATGACTGAAAAATGATGATGCGTGAATTTTGTAATGAATAATTGACATTTTGGGGTAACAAATTGGTTTTTACTGTGTACAGTCTAGGCAACGAGGGTAGACTTGGACAGGTATAGTAAAAACGCTGGTTATGCAAGTTTCCAATGAAACAAATTATTTAATTTTATTGGAAAATGGTTGCAATCTGCGGGACAATATTAAATTTTTTTTCTTTGAAAGTGTCCAAACAAGATTGGCTGGGGAAATTCTGCAGAAACAAAATAAGAGAAAAGTTCAGGGAGTGCCATTATCACAAACCGCAGCCCTTCCCAGACATTAAAAGCCACAAAAACATCAGAGAAGACCCGGGCTAGTCTGCAGACTTGCGGCAGTTTGATCTGGTCTACACGATTTTTGCTGACGTCCGTCCAGATTAAAATACAGTCCTTTTTTGGTCAGTCTGAAATGCAGTGAACGTTTTTTATCAGCCCATTATTCCCTGGTAGATCACGTGTTTTTTTTTTTACTCTAGATAAGTCACCTTTTTAACAAAAGGGTGTTTATTCTTTTCTTAATATTCCCCCAAATAAACATGTTAGAGTTTTAATATTTAGATGCATCCCACTTCGGTGCTTCTATTCAGTACATACACTGTCAAAATGTATGCTATTTGTGGAGAAAGAAGGTAAATACTTATCTGATTACTCCTCTTATCTGGGGCTATGCTGGCAGTGGCGACCTGACAAATCGGTATGACAAAGCGTGCATTTCGTGAATTGTTTGTTTGTTTTTTTTGAACACGTGTAAAAGCCATTGTTCATTGGCTTGGGTCAGACAGAGCTGACGAAGTGAACAGTTGATCAGCTGAGGGTGTGTGCGTTTGAAGAGATAGACGTAAGTTTATTTTTATACAAATAATAATATTGCTAGTTCGCAAGTATGATTTGCAGGTATACCTTGTTGTTGTTGCAGTACTTTGATCCCAAAGTATATTTCATAGGTCTTGAAAAGAGGGGGGAGGTAAATATTTTTTCTTATTTCTCAACGAAAACATCCCAGCAGGCACATGTCGTTAATACAACGTGGCCTCAATGTCGATGCAACGTCGTTGCCCAATTTTTCTGGATTCCTATGTGAAAGGCCCCATTTTCTCTGACATCCTGGTATATGCACATATTTTTCACTCAGAAATTTTTCGAGGCTGCTTATCCTCTTGGTATTACATGAATTGACTGTGATATTTGTCCAACGACCAGCAAAAAATGGGTACAAAAAAAATCAAAGGGCAGTATATGAATAGGTCAACATTTTGGATGATCAAATATATGAATGGGTCCGTTTTTTCAAAGGCCAGGTATATGAATAAGGTAGGTTTTGAAATACTGGCTCGCACACGTTGTTAGGAGGAGTATTTGGCGATACTGAATTCTGGGATAATTTTCTCTTATTCTCCATATGTTGAAATTGTTAGGAGGAGTATTTGGCGATACTGAATTCTGGGATAATTTTCTCTAATTCTCCATAAAACATATCATTACGAAAATATGCCTATTCAAATATATCGAAAATTTTACAACCAAAAAAAAAAAAAAAAAAAAAGGAAATTTTCAAATAAAAAATTCTGATATTTTTTTTAATTTCTGCTCAAAACATAGATTGTGGGTACTCATTAGAACCACCTTGGCGAGGCAGTTCTAATGAGTACCCACAATCTGTGCTTTTTAGCAAAGTAAGAAAAATAATGTATACCCCTGTAAACCCCAGTTTTACTCTATAAAAGTGGGGTTTAAGGAGGGGGTAAAATTATATAGGCGTATACATGATGGCGTGGGTACTCATTAGAAGTGCTGCGCCTTGGAGTACTCAATAGTAACTACCGCAAGCCAAAGTTTTAATTTTTTTTTCCCTAAAACATTGACAGGATTGCACTGAAAAATTATCCACAAATCAGAAAATAGTAGATTAAATACCATCAGAGAACTAAAATTTGTCCAAAATGACCATTTTGTTTACATTGGTAAATAGAACTGAAGAGAAATCTTTCCATATTTTTTTTTTATTTTTTGGGGAACAAAGGCATTTTTATGGCAAGAACATTCTAAAAAATGCAGAATAAGGTGCCAAGCACACCAGTCTTGTCATTGATTCTAAACTATAGTAAATTTTATAGTCGATGTCAAATGATCAGCTCTCTTCAAGCTCTGTTGTCTGCATTTGATTTTTTATAAGTTGACACAAAATATATAACATTTCCTTAAATAAATTGTAAAATGTAATGGTCCCAGCCTCAAAATGCTACAGGAGAGTTCTAAGAAATTATAGTTATCATAATGATATTTATCTTTAGCACGCAATTTGATTGATTTGAGGTTTTACAGCCCAGTCAACCCATTAGAGTCACATCGAGCCAGTAGTTTTCCTAACCACACTTTTCCTGGGCATGATTAGTTCTCTACATTCAACCAGTATTTATGCACATGCTTTCGCCAGAAACTTGACAACTGCCCTTCTTGAATCAGCATAAGGGAGAGAATGACCTTAAAAAATATTTCATGATCAATCTGTACGAAAGAATGTTGTCGAACTTGTGACGTTGGATAACTGAGCCACAGAGACAGGCTTTAGTACAATTGTAACAGATTACTTGAAGAAAGAAAGAAAGAAAAAAAAAAGAAAGAAAGATTTTATTTTCCCAGTCAAACAGAAGCAATGGGTACTTTTATAAACACTGACTGGTATATTGTCATCACGAATACATACCTATACAATTTTGACCCCTTTAAACCCCACTTTCATATAGTAAAACTGGGGTTTATAGGGGTTTATATGATTTTTCTTATTTCTGTTCAAAAACGTAGATTGTGGATACTCGTTAGAACCACCTCGCCGAGGCGGTTCTAACGAGTACCCACAATCTATGTTTTGAGCAGAAATAAGAAAAAATATCAGATTTTTTTTTCTGAAAACTTTCAGTTTTTGGTGATGAAATTTTCAGTATATTTGAATAGGCGTGTTTTTGTAATGGATGAGGGTACTTCTGCATCAGTCAAAGAGAAATAATACATAAAACAAAAGAAGCATAAATAAATATTTACAAGATGTCAGTGACAGATCCAGATGGAGATAGGGTGACTTTTTCTATTTTATTTCAGTGGAATATTAAAAATTTCTTGAATCAGGAAATTTACCTTTGCTTCTAAAATATAAACACCAGATTGTCATTAAGAAATAATGTATTTGTATTTCAGGTGATGATTTAAATAAGCTTTTAGCTTTTTATCAAATCCTGTACCATATAACATTATGAGATGCATATATGAATAAAATATTGTTTAAACAAAGAAATAAGTACAGCATTACGAAAACACGCCTATTCAAATACATTGAGAATTTTACCAAAAATGAAAATTTTCAGGTAAAAAAATCAGATATTTTTCATATTTTTGCTCAAAACATAGATTGTGGGTACTCGTTAGAACCGCCTCTCCGATGTTTTGAGCAAAAATAAGAAATTTAATGTATCCCCTGTAAACCCCAGTTTTATTATATAAAAGTGGGGTTTAAGGGGGTCAACATTGTATAGGTATGTTTTTGGATGATTTTACAGTTAGTGTATCACCTGCAACATAACAGAGATGAAGGTTCATGTTCAATTTCAGATACATACAATACAAGTTTGTGGCTGTGCTGAAATATATGATTGAATTAAATGCAGCTGTCGGTATTTTAACACCCATTGTCGCAGAAAATCTCCATGACAGAAATGCAGCAACTAGGAACTGTGCCAGCCTTCAAAATAATAAAACTGCTAACATCTTGCTTAAAGAATATCTGTCCTTGTAAGTATGCACTATAAATAAACTAGACCCTTATCGGACCGCACAGACTTGTCTGGATCAGCAATTTTCGCACTTGCACTAAGGCGCGTTTTATACTGGTCGGAACACTGGGATTTATCGGTAGACTCGTGAACCGAAAAATGGTTACTTCTTGAGCAAGAAATGATGACCTAGATCAGCATGGCATAAAAATGTTTCTAGGTCCTGTTAACGCTGTCAAGCAAACTTAGTTCCTGATTGGAATAAACGGATGTGATAACTGCTGCCTTATCATAGTTTTTTGGTTTGTTTTGTTGCAGTTGGTAAGGTACCTTTTTTTAATGACCGCCTTCCGTTATGCAAGCGATTAGTTTGATGTTTTATAGACGGTTTTTGATGATCGCCATTAGACAACTCTCGTGTGTCACGTCCGCACCAATGTCTAAGGAATGTTGAAATGCGTAGTATACGGATGACTGATTACAAATAAAGAAAATTATCTGCATCAAAATGACAGTGTTACTCTATAACTGAAGAAAGTTGAGAGTGACCTCAATTATGACCAGGCTACTGTTTTCCGAGGATAAGAAGAAAGTGACATAGAATGTTTTTGTTATTGAAAATGGTCCATTGTTATTGATACAACCATGAGCAATTATCGGTAAATACTGCGAGTTACGTTCGAGTTTAATCAACAGTGGGAAAATAGCTCAAATCGTGGACACATCACCCAGGGAATGATGGTTAGTTATTGATTTTTTTATCTTGACATGTTAAGACGGAGATTTTCTGCAATTTAAAATAGTTCGAACAGCGTTTTTTTTTCTGAAACTGATTTTCGTATAATTCGAACACCCAGATCAATATTTATTTTTTACCTGTTCGAACTAAAGGGAAATCTACCGTAATTCAATTATAATTGACCTTCTGCAGTGATAAATCACACTGCTGTGTAAACAGTATAAATGATGGAAGACATTTAGCATGCTGAATTTTAAAATGAAACAGACATTTAAGTAAGTAAGTAAGTAATTTGTTCATGCAATAAGCCATATGGCCTATGAGCACATATACAAATTTCAACATACATGATATGCAGGATAGCTGACATACATTATACACAGTAAATTTCCATAAGAATTGATACCAATGTATTCGGGAGAGGTGCAATTTTAAACTTTGAATAGTATAATCTATTTATGCCGAGTGGACTCCTCTACCTTAATTCTTCGGACCTGTTCACTTCCAGCAAAAGGGGTGTCTGGTTAGGTTATATAATTATTACCATATTTTATAGCAATTCCTGTATTAAATGCAAAGGATGTAGACCCTGATTAGACGCCGTTCTATGGCGTCCGATCCGTGTACATACTGTTTGTTTGGTAATAACTTTAGTTCACTCCATCCATACGGAATTTGGCATAAGAGGTGCACATAGAAATAGCAGTTTGAAATGCTTGCGTGATATTGACAATAACATGATTAACATGATACATGTACTCTCTCTCTCTCTCCCTCTCTCTCTCTCTCTCTCTCTTTATCTTTTAGTTAATAGCTGAAAATTATATGCCTATGTACATGCATGCATTCACCTGCATATATATATATATATATATATATATATATATATATATATATATATAAAATACACAATGTAAAATTTTTGATAGATTCAAAAGCTGTGGCTTTCAGCTTGAGAACATAGACTTTCTTACTTTGACTTTAAACAAAGAGCTTGGTATTTCATTTTTCTTTGTATTTAAAACATTTTTATCGCACCTGCTTGTAGCAGGGTGCGATATAGGCGTCCGATTTTCCGTCCGTCCGTCCGTCTGTCCGTCTGTCAACATTTATGTCGACATTGGACATTTATGTCAAAGTTAGTATTCTAATCAACTACAAGACTAAACAACCATCAAACCTTGCATGAAACATCTCCCTGACCTCCTGACTTTGCAACATAGGCGTCCACTTTTCCGTTTGTCTGTCCATTCGTCCATCCGTCTGTCAACATTTATGTCGACGTTCGACATTTATGTCAAAGTTAGTATTTTAATCAACTACAAGACTAAACAACCATCAAACCTTGCATGAAACATCTCCCTGACCTCCTGACTTTGCGACATAGGTGCCCACTTTTCCATTCGTCTGTCTGTTCGTCTGTCTGTCCGTCCGTCCGTCTCTTAACAGTTCTGTTATGTCGAAGTTCGACATTTATGTCAAAGTTAGTATTCTAATCAACTACAAGACTAAACAGCCATCAAACCTTGTATGAAATATCTCCCTGACCTCCTGACTTTGCAACATAGGTGCCCGCTTTTCCATTCGTCTGTCCGTTCGTCCGTCCGTCTGTCTCTTAACAGTTCTGTTATGTCGAAGTTCGACATTTACGTCAAAGTTAGTATTCTAATCAACTACAATTCTACAACAACCATCATACCTTGCATGACACATCTCCCTGACCTCCTGACTTGGCAGATATGTTGATCCAGTGACCTTGACCTATATTTTGCGCTCCATTGACTTTGACACAATTTACGTTGACGTTCCAGATCTTCTCAACTATAAGGCGTACAACTACCAAACCTTGCATAGTGCTTCTCCTAGAGGTACAGACTTGGCAGGTACCTTGACCTGGTGACCTTGACCTATATTTTGCGCTCCAGTGACTTTGACATATTTTGCGTCGACATTCAATATCTCCTCAACTATAAGGCCTACAACCATCAAACCTTGCAAAGTGCTTCTCCTCAATGTACTGACTTAGCAGATACTTTGACCTGGTGACCTTGACTTATATTTTGGCTGCAGTGACTTTAACATAATTTATGTCAACGTTCCAGATCTCCTCAAGTGTAAGACCTCTAGCTACCAAACCTTGCATAGTGCTTCTCCAATATGTACTGACTTGGCAGGTATCTTGACCCGGTGACCTTGACCTATATTTTGCGCTCCAGTGCCTTTTACACATTTTACGTCAACGTTCAATATCTCCTCAACTATAAGGCCTACAACCATCAAACCTTGCATAGTGCTTCTCCTCAATGTACGGACTCTGCAGGTACCTTGACTGGGTGACCTTGACCTATATTTCACGCTTCATTGACTTTTACACCTTTTACGTCACCCTTTCATATGTCCTCAACTGTAAGGCCTTCAACCACCAAACCTTATATAGCACTTCTTCTCGATGTACTGACTCGACAGGTACCTTGACCTGGTGACCTTGACCTATATTGTGCACTCCAGTGACTTTGACACATTTTATATTGATGTTCGGTATCTCCTCAAATATAAACCTACAACCACTAAACCTTGCATAGTGCTTCACCTCATTGCCCTGGCTTGGCAGGTACCTTGACCCAGTGACCTTGACCTATATTTGACACATTTTACGTTGATGTTTGATAACTCCTCAACTATAAGGCCTACAACCACCAGACCTTGCATTGTGCTTCTCCTTGATGTACTGAATTAGCAGGTACCTTGACCTGTGACCTTGACCTATATTTCATGCTCCAGTGACTTTTACACATTTTACGTCAACGTTCCATTATCATTGGGCTGTATGATACGAAAAGTCAGTGCTGAAGATATAGCCATTAGAGGGAATGGGACTAGCCTGGAATATATGTGCCCCACTAGGCACTTCGTCTACATTTTTTTCAACCCAGTTTTCCAAGGAAGCACTGCTAAGAATGAAATAAACTTATTTAATAACCACATTCTGATTGTGGCTCCTGTGACTTTTGCGCCAGCAGGTGCGATGATGCCTTCCGCGGAATTCTTGTTGTTTTTTAAGCATGCTAAATATGCCATTTACATACATAAGAATGAGGAGCAAGAAGTCCCTTATTCTATATACGTATTGAGAGGACACAAAGCGAAATCTTTGTTGATCCATTTAATTGTATAGCTGAGAGAGTCAACTGCTCAGTGTTGTAAAATTTACAACATTAATAAGCAAAATTTACATATAAGTAGACTGCAGTATATTAAAGTATTGTTGTTTTTTTTCTGTTTTAAAAAATCAAATACAAAAAACAGTAATGAAAATCAATTTTAGAAAGCACAAATATAGAGGAAACTAAGGAAGAATACAAACAAAACAAAAGAAAAAAAAAACAAAAAAACAAACAAACAAAAAACAAAAAAAAAAAAACATTTTTGTCTGGCAAATTAGCCTACATCATGGTAAACGTCAATAATATTTTCAAACCAGTATGTCTGAAACAGCTAAATGACCCCATAACCCGAAAACAGCAGTGCATGTGTTTAGATAAGCAGATCAAAACTTAATTGTCACTATTTGTGCAGAAAAGGCAGAAAATCTCCATGACAGAAGTGCAGCAACTAGAAACTGTGCCAGACTAATTCAATTATAATCGACCTCCTGCAGTGATAAATAACATGGGCCATAACAGTATAGGTGATGGAAGACATTTAGCATGCTGAATTTTAAAATAAAACAGACATTTAAGCTTTTCTTGCTTTGACTTTAAACAAAGAGCTTGGTATTTCATTTTTCTTTGTATTTAAAATATTTCTTTTGAAAAGTGTCCCAAGTGACCTCTCTCTTAAACAAAAAAAAAAAAAACAAACAAAACAAAACCCTCTTTGACTGGCAATTTAGCCTACATCATGGTAAACGTCAGTCATATTTTCATAGCAGTATGTCTGAAACAGCTAAATGAACATGTAACCCAAAAGCAGCAGTGTGTTTAGATAAGCAAATCAAAGCTTGATTATTTCTGTCAGTTAAAACAATGCCAGCAAGACGCGACAAGTGAGTTGTTGCAGTGCTTAAATTTCTCACCTTTCGGGCTCGAAATTTAAGCCCATACTTATTTCTCTCAGTTAAAACAATGCCAGCAAGAAGCGACAAGTCAGTTATTGCACATGTTAAATTTCTCGCCTCATGGCTGAAAATTTAAAACGATGCAATAACCTATACGTAATAAGTTGAAAACTTCTGACAGAACAGCAAATAGTGCAGACCTGTGTAACACATCTGTTTCCTCATGTGGCTCTGTCCCAATATCTATGACTTGCAGACATGTAGTTATAACAAAATCAGACACAGAAGAGCAACAACAGTATTTTTTTTTTTTAACCCTTTTGTCATGCTGAATAAATTAAGATGCCACGCCCACTTCCAATTTTCAGCCAATCAGATTACTTCATCCAGGTTGTTGATACAAATTCACATACTTAATGGCAAACAATGCAGATCCAGATCAGTTGGCTTCTTCAGAAGCCAACTGATCTGGATCTACACTGTTTGCTAAGATAGGGCATGTCGTGTTCAGCAAGAGAGGGGTTAATTTCTGACAGCTTAAGCATTTGTTTGGTGAAAATATTTGGTACAATTTAGCAGTGAGTATTTACCGTAGAATACTTGATGCATCATTTATACTACCTCTCACACTCAGAGAAAGTTAAACATTTTGGATGAGGTAATTAAGTGTAAAAACACTTTCCTCTTTTGAAAATTATATTACCTTAAGTAAATCTCAGGGAAGTTCTTCCATATTTGATGTCTTATTATTGCACACCATTCATGCATTCTTTTCTAGTAGGGCAAATACATAAGTGGCTGCCTGAGAAATTGTAACTTGCAAATTACACTTATGTTGAAAAATAGACATGTTTTTTCAAAGCTGTTCCTTGCTTCAAAGAATGAAGCTTTTCACATAATTTTCTACTACATGTACAACAAAAACAGATCTTGTTACTAAGGCCAAAAAAAATTAATTATTAGATTCTCAGGCCATTTTTGGCAAAAACAGATGAGGCAGGCAGGAATTTTTTTTTTTTTTTTTTATTCATGAAACAGGCGAGGGAACATTTTTTTTTATTACATGAACCCTTAAAAGTGCCCGTTTCATGAAATGCGTTTTATAATAATATTACCATAAAAATACTTAATTTTTGGACACCTAGAAATAGCTCAAGATAAGGAGAAGTACTGAGGATAACTTTTTTTATATGTCCTTATTATTATTAAATATAAAGGATAGTCCCCTACCAGCTAAAGTAAAGTAAAGTAATAAAATCAGTTTGTGCAGCTCCAGTTTAAAATATCTACCAAAGGTTTATATAGCTACAGAGAGAGATGTGTTGACAGAAATTCTGTCGAATGTGTCCACTTTGGAGCGTCTGATGGACGCACTTACATCGTGGTTTGATAATTCATCTGGGAAGGACCAGAAGTCGATACTTCAGATCCCGATTTTATGCCGTTATACAAGTCGGCAATTGTGCAGTCTTTTTCGTAACCACCTATAATGTTCCAGGACAGATGCACCGTAGCCCCAGATGAAATCTGGGTGGATATCTGAGACATCTGCTTTGAAAACGAAGGAAACACAAGTTTTGTTTACACAACTTGCGCTTTGGCAGACATTTTGATCAATGATGGTGCTAAAACGCTTACTCGCAATGTTCAGTCCAATGAAAAAATCAATAATTCAAGCGTTTACGTAACCGTGTATGCTACGGTTGCATCTAAAACTAAGATTTTAAAAACCGCGACGCACCGGCATGCTGTATCAGACGCGGATGTGTTTTTTTTTTATTGGACACGGAAAAAAAGGCTTATGCGCAGACTTTTTGGTACATGCGGCGGGGCCTGAGAATTTAATGATTATTTTTTTTTGGCCTAAAATGAATATTTTGGGCAGCGAAAAAATCTCTCTCTTTTAGACCAGGATCTCCTTCCTAAAAATTGCAGATCTCCCACTTTGTGTCCCAAAAAATATCACATGTATGCACAGTTTCATCAGGGTCTATAACTGTTTGCTACTATCAATGGGCAGTGTTAATGAATGACAAATGCATGAGTCATTACCTACAGTCAACATCCAGATCCTCACAATTCCCAGTTTTGAATATACCTTTATCATCATTTCAGCATCCAGTTCTGAAGTGAATTTTATCATTTTCAGACTTTGAGTTTTCAGATGTCATCTTAAAGTTCTTGAAGATAGGAGGCCACAAAACAAGCAAAAATTATCTGACCTATTAGGTAAGTTTGTTTTTGTGTTTATACTTTAGGCATGATACCTAATATTATATAATGGTCCTAAAATTTCGTATCAGGGCATATCAGGTAAATATTTTCCTATCTCCATAAAAACATAATTTTGTGGGTACTCATTAGAAGTGCCCACAACATACATTTTTTTACGGAGAAATAAGAAAAATATCATTTGGGTGTGTGTGTGTTGTTTGTGTGTGTGTGTGGGTTTTTTGTGTGGGGGGAGGGGGGGGGGGGGGGGGGAGGGCTGAAATAAATGCCTTACCTGGAGCTAATACCTGAGCTGTGCCATATGCAAACAGTGCAGGCCCAGATCAGACTTCTGTTGGAGCAGTCTGATTGGGATCTTCATATATGTCAGCAACATGGAAAAAAAGTAAATTTGAACTAGTGTTCAAAATTTTAGGACAGTTACTGTTGATTAATTGGGCTGTTGCACATTGCCATACAGGAATAGTAAAATTCCACACCAGTCTGTGCATTTCACAGTCTCATCAGGGCTTTCACATTTATACATACAAGAATGGGTGGGGTTTACTGATAAGAGAAAAAAATAGTCATTTTTTAAAATATATAGAAAAAATGAGTAACAAAGTGATGATTCTAGAAAAATGAGGGTTTAGAATTTAAAGGAAAATATTTACAGTAAAGTGAACAAGAGTTGTCAGAAGACAACACAGCTCAGCAGAACGGGGTAATCTGATATGAAAACAGTCTTTAAATATTAGAGATGAAATGCAAAACTTAAACATAGTTGTAAATGACAGAGTATGACCTGACTTTGATGTCCGAAGAATGTCAAAGTAAGGAATTGGGTATATGCCATTTTAATATCTTCCCTTAGGTTGGTATGGACGAACTAGGAAAACTATATCTTACATGTTGAATTCCTTAGGTTGGTGTGGACGAACCATGAAAGCTATTCTTACATCCTTCAGCAGTCATGCACACTTTTCAAAACTTAAACTCAGCTGTAAATGAGCTGTAAATGACAAAGTATGACCTGACCGTGACTTAGGCAGGTCAAATTGAGGAAGGGGTGTGTGTTATTGAAAGGTCTTACCCTAAGGTAGGTGTGGGCCAAATGTTAGAGCTGTATCTTGGATACTTCAGCAGTTATGTACACTTTTCAAAACTTAAACCCAGAACTTAAAAATGGGTTTAAATGACAAAGTATAACCTGACCATGACCTAGTCAGACGGTCAAACTGAGGAAGGGGTGTGTGCTGTCAAAAGGTCTTGCCCTAAGGTAGGTGACAGCCCAATATTAAAGCGGTATCTTGAATACTTCAGCAATTTATGTACACTTTTCAAAACTCATAACAGACCTTGAACATGGGTTTAAATGACAAAGTATAACCTGACTTTGACCTAGGAGGCAGGTCAAACTGAGGAAGGGGTGTATAATTTTGAAAGGCCTTACCCTAGGTGTGAGCCACATATTAAAGCGGTATCTTAACACTTCAGCAGTCATGTACACTATTTAAAACTTAATGGCAGAACTTGAACATGGGTTTAAATGACAAAGTATAACCTAACCTTGACCTAGGCAGAAGGCCAAACTGAGGAAGGGGTTTGTGCTATTTAAAGGTCTTACCCTAAGGTAAGGTGTAGGCCAAAGATAAAGGCAGAACATTAAATAATTAAACATTGTGCTAACACACAATCAACATGGATAAATGCCAGCGCCAACGACTGGTGACAACATAAGCTCTTCAGGGACATAGTTCTGGCTAGCTAATAAAATGTAAAAAAAAAACAAAAACAGAACTGATGAGGGTAAAATAAAGCCAACTGATCTGGATCTGCACTGTTTGTCATTCAGTAATTGGATTTGTACCAATAACCTGAATCAAGTAATCTGATTAGCTGACAGTTTGAAATAGGTGTGGCATCTTAATTGATTTAGCATGGCAAGGGTTAAGTCGGTGCTTGGATGCATATGCAAACTACATTGCTGTCATACGAGTATCTTCAGGTTTCATTCTTTCTTCGTTTCCAAGGACATCCCTCATACAGTTTTTATTCCAATATAAGCCCCCTGTCTTATAAATGCCCCCTCCTACTTTTCTAGGAGAAAAGTATTAGTAAACACATGCAACATGGGATTAGGCCATCAAAATATCTTATTTTTGGCCAAAATTTGGACTCGGTACTGTCATTTTAGGAGCAACAAATTGCTATGCCCCAGAAGTGTATATTAGAATAAATTTGGTAGATTTTCTTTGTTACATTAGATGCCAATTTTGAACTGAACTTTATAATTTCAGGTGCCATTTGAAATTTATTGAATGTCATAGTACCAGGGAGGGCCACAGTAACATTTTGTACTACTCAAGCAAAAGTTTTGTGGTGGAATTGGTAAATTTGTTTTTTGTCATTATACATAGCTGTTGATAAGATGTTTTTTTTTTTTTTCAATCCAAAGTATAGATAACTTTTTCTTACTGTTTCATAAAAACATATTAGAAGAGCCTCACTGAGATGCTTCTAATGAGTACCCACAGCATATGATTTTGTGGAGAAATAAGACATATTTATCTGATACCCGCTCTTTACTTGACCTATGCAAAACAGTGCAGACCCAGATCAGATTGCTCCATAGCATTCAGATCAGGATCTGTACTGTTTCCCATTCTACTATGTATTTTATGAAATACATAAAAAAATAAAAAATGGAATGAAGTATAGAAAATTTTGGGACACATTGTACATTATAATTAGTGCCAAGTAAAGTGCCAAGCAAAATTTGCAGCAGACCACATTGTATTTTATTTTTAGAGAAATATAAGAGATTTACATGAAATGTCAAGACTCATTTTCTCTGAAAAATAAAATCAAAATCAAAATTGTCGTCCGCTGCAGTTGTGATTGGCTCTTTTTGGGCTAGTTGGACTGTTGCACAGTGCTTTATACAGAAGTAGTAAAGGTCCTTACCAGCCTGTGCATTTGCATACCCTGTTTGACTTAATTACTCCACTTTGCATTTAGGTTTTTCAAAACTACTGGGAAAACTTGTGGTAAAATATGTACCTACCTATACTAAGGGTACACTTTGAAGCTTAGCACTCTGAATAAAATTTTCAGCAGATGACATATTGAAATATTTTTCTTATTTTTCCCAGAAGACAGGATTTGACATTTCATGCGAATTTTCTCCAGTGTAGATATGTTCATGAAATGTTAAATTCTGTGTTCTGGGAAAAAAAAAAAGAAAAATATCACCGATTTGTCTTCTGCTGAATAAGCCAAGAAATGGTAAAGGTTAAACTCAAAAGAGATTGCCTTTCAATTTGTGTGAAACATCAAATCTAGTTTTTTTGGAAAAATATTTTTTAATGTCTGCTGAGTTTTGACCCAGCTTTCTAAGCATTACATCCTTGATTGATGTGATATAGTGATCTTCTTTCTCCATATAAACATATAGTGGGGTACTCTGAGAGGATGTACTCCAAGCCAACAGAAAACATTTCCAACAAATATAATCAGAAAAGCTTTAAAAAATTGCCATCAGAAAAGATGGCAGATCTTGCAACCGAATTGCCACTCCTAAATTTGGTGTATTTCAATATATCATGGACATATTGAAACAGTCCAAAGTAAAAAGATGTATAGTATGAAATGTGGGCAAAATGATAATGTGAAAACAATAAATATCTATACTGTAAATGATTTTATTTTTGCCTGTCATTAGGAAACAAGCCTATTCAAATAAACCACCAAAAAATGAAAATTTTCAGATAAAAAAATTCAGATATTTTTCATATAACTGCTCAAAACATAGACTGTGGGTACTTGTTAGAACTGCCCCACAATCTGTGTTTTTGAGCAGAAATCAGAAATAATGTGTACCCATGTAAACCCCAGTTTTTTTTGTATAAAATTGAGGTTTAAGGGGTCAAAATTATATAGGTAGGTTTTCATGATGTCGTATTTTTTTATATTTCTCTTTTTTATTTATTTTCTTTTTTTTTTTTTCTTTTTTTTTTGCAAAAAATTACACTTTTGATGTGATTACTTTATATTATTTGTACAGGATACTCAATATTTGCAAATACTTTGAATTTCTGAGTCTACATATTCACAAATAGGGGAAAAATGCCTTATAAAGGTAAAGGTGTTTGCTGTATGTTTTTATTGGGATAAAAATTTTGCTTTGGTTTATTTCCTTTACTACTGTTCAAATGGTTATTTGGGGAGATACAGCTCCTTGTCAAGACTGCAATCTCTATCATGAATTATAAAAAAAACCACACACACACACACAAAAACAAACAATCAAGGAATGAAAATAACTATGCCTTGCAAAGCAAAAGTGTTTGGTTTGGTTTCAGAAATACTTTCTATGCTGCATATAATGAAGTACTATATATAAGTTTTAAGAGAATGTTGGATTTTGGTACTCTGGATAATTATTTTTCCAACCAGTATCATACTGATGAAATAAGGGCAGTCAGTAACTAAGAAAACCAGGATTCTTGGAATCAGTAGCCATGCTACGGACATTCTTAGTTATTTTCCTTGACCCAGGGGCTAGTGAGGAGGGGTGTGCTGTGGTTTAAAGATTTTGCTTTAAATTTTTGTTTGTGTCTCTTCTTGTACCTCTCCATTAATTTTTGTGCTGTACAATACGGCTGATCATTTTTCAGTATTTATTTCTTTCATAACTAAACAAAAAAAGTTCTGAAATGCGTGGTATGTGCCACATCCCTCTCTTCAGGGAACCCCTTTTTAATGACAGAACCATGGATCACCTTACATAGTATTTGGGTGATCTTCTTTGGATTTTTTTCTTTGTTAATCTGCCCTAGCAATGATAAATTAAAGGTACTTAGCTTTCGAACACTGAAATCTTATCAGTAACTTTTAAACCAGTGTGTTGTGAGCTATTTTTCACTTTCGACACTGTTTACACAGATCGGTCACAATCGCAGATGCTATTTTGTATGCATTCATCGCATGCATCGATGACTTCATCAGTTATGTTGCACACTAAATAAGGACAGTGAATCAAATTATGATGGCTGGCTAAAATATCCCATTATCTTATTTGATGCAGTTCTGCAATTAATCTCTTTCCTCATTCCTCTTTCCTCATTCCTGGAGGCCATGTTTCTGCAATCTTGGAAAACCCCAATGCAGAATGGTTACCTGCGTTTCTTTGTCGTTAACAACCAGACTGACGCAGAGAACCAGTTGCTCTTATGCACAAAAATTATGCACAGATGTTTAGCTGGGAATTAGTCATACTGTGTATCAGGGTGAAACTTTTGCGGTCAGGAATACGCATATAAAAATTATCATTTTGCATACAACCAGACTTGTTTTAGTTTTGATATGCTACAAATTGATTTTAAGTGTATTCTTTAGTACGGTAAATGTATTTGGGTATTTACGGAGACTACACTGCTTATCTAAGGCACTGAGTTACCTCTTCAGACTCAGGCTAATCTATCTAAAAACAGATATGACATCGCATTCTTATGGATTACCAGAAAAGCCACACAGAATTGATGAAAATGCATTCGTATTTGGGACTGGCTATTTTTCAAATTGACCCGTATTTGGTACAAAAGGATCCATAATTTATGGCTGTAAGGATGCTATCTGGAGCACTGAGCCATGTTTTGTTGCAATATTTAATGTACAAAGTGATAAAGTTTTTCTAGTATATTATGATATGTTGCCTATGAAAATGGTCAGTTTCAAGTACTGATAATCCTGATGAACATTTACCTAATATGCATATGTCATAGTAATTGATTGAAGACATTTACAATTCAAACTCAATTATCATGGCAAGTAATTACCGTATTTCAGAAATAAACAGTACCTGTCGCCTGACAGGGTAGCTTGCCTGACTCACGCCTGGCCCATCATACATAAAGACATGCTGATTAAATGATGCTGATTAAAAAAGTGTCTGTATTCTATCGGCCAGCTGTTTTGTTTGGTATTTGATAATACCGAAATTGTGTAATGATCACAGTGGTTTTCAAATGAAGCCATAAAAATGTAAGCCACTATGCAGAGACAATTTCTTTGGTTTATTGTAAATGCTTTGAAGGTGCCAAGGAAAAATTGTAACTGGAAGTATAGTTCGGACATGATTATATTTCTCCCCAATTTTCTGAATGACATGACACAAAACATTTATTCAAGTTTTTTTTATTGATCTATTCAATTCATAGATGAGTAAGTTAATGTTCAACTAGAATCTGGTTAAAGGGAAATCACTCCAAAAACATGAAGATGAGAATTGTCATTTCTTGTACATAACACACCTACTCAAACTGACTAACATCCCTACCAGGTATTATCAAAACAGCTCAAAGGGCATTAATGCTATGGAGCCCACAAGACCTCAAGAATAAGTTTTAGGCGAGATAACCAGCAGAAAAAGAAAGCTAGAGTTGTTATTCATACTTGCAATGCATCTAATCAACATGATCTATATCCCAATCAAATATTAAAATATGCGTGTGAGTTGGAAATATAATGGCTACACAAGTTTGTTTTCGCTTTCAGCCTAAGTAAGGGACAGTTTCTAAGGTAGATAACTCCATAAGGAATGCAGTGAGAGTTGTCTTTCTTGTATGTGACATGCCTACTCAACCTGACTAACCATCCCTACCATAGCTTATCAAAATATCTAAAAGGGCATTTAAAAGTTAAGGAGAGCACACAAAGGTGTCTACGGATGGATGGCTGGATGGCTGGATGGACAGACACTATGCTGGTGCGCTGTATCCTTTGAACCTATTCAGTTGGGGATAACAAGAAAAAGTATAAAGACTTTGTCATTGAAATTAATTGTTGAGACATAACTAGAAAACAAACATAGCAAGAGTTGTCATTCTTGCACACAACCTGACTTAATATATGTCTCTACAAAATTTAATCAAAATATATAAAACCTTATAGGTGTTACAGCTGCACAAGATTTTAACTACAGGAGAGATAACTATAAAAAGAAAAGAGTTCTCATTCTTGCTCTTTGAGAAACCTACAGGTCTTCATCTGTGTCTCTACCACATATTATCAAAAAGTTTCGAACCATAAAGAAGCTTAAGTGTCCCAAAGTCTTTGACTTTGAAATTCATTCTGAGGCGATAAAAAGAAAATGGGCATAGAAAGTGTTGTCTCTTTTGCACACAAAACTCCTGCTTGACCTGATATATGTTCCTACCAATAATTATCAATTTATCTCAAAACTTTATGGAGTTAAGACCTGCACAAGATTTTGACTTCGGTGGTGATTGCCAGAAAATCAACACAGCAAAAGTTGTCATTCTTGCATGCAACACTCCTACTTGACCTTCTGTCTGTCCCTACAAAAAATTATTTCAAACTGTATGGGAATTATGACCTGAGCAAGATTTTGGCTTCATGGGAGATACTGTTGCATGCAACATGCCTACTGATCCTTATTTATGCCTCTACCGAATATTCTCAAAATATTTCAAACCATTAAGAATATATGGAGTGCACAATAGTTTAGTTTAGAAATTTGTTCTGGGCAGTATCTAGAAAAAGAATAAAGCAGAAGTTTTCCTTCTTGAATGTGACACTTCTCTACATGACTTGAAAAATGTGTCTACCCAATATGTTTAAATCATCTCAAACAGTATGGGAGTTATGGCCTACACAAGGTTTAACTTCAGAGGACATAAGTACATTATGAAGAAAGTGAGAGTTATACCTCTTGCAGGCAACACCCCTACATGTCCTTATCTATGCAACAACAAAATATTATCAAAATAAATCAAACCATTAAGAAATTATGGCACACACAAGAATTTGGCTAAGAAATTTGTTCAGGGAGATAACCAGAAGAAGACCAAAGCAAGAATTAATGTTCCTGCATGCAAAACTCCTACTTGATCTGATATATGTCACTACCAAAGATTATTAGATTATCTCAAACAGTATGGGAGTTATGGCCTGCATAAGATTTTGGCATCAGGGGACAAAAGTAAATAATAAAGAAAGTGAGAGTTGTCTTTCTTGCACATGGCATGCATACTGGTGCTTATCTATGCCTCTAGCAAATATTAGCAAAATATTTCAAATCGTTAAGAAGTTATGGCCCGCACAAAAATTTGGCTTAGAAATTCATTTAAGGGGGTAACTCGAAAACAACCAGTGAGTGTTGTCATTCTTGCATGGGACACTCCTACTTGACCTGATATATGCCCTACCAAATATTATCAAATTATCTCAAACAGTATGGTAGTTATGGCCTGCACAAGATTTCAGCTTCAGGAGACATTAATGCATGATGAAGAAAGTGAAGAGTTGTCTCGTGCAGGTGACATGCCTACTGGTCCTCCATTTCATCCCTACCAAATATCAAAATACCTCTAAGGGTATCTAAGTTATAGAGCATGAGCACACAAGGATCTGTCTACAGATGGACATGAGTCTGATTGCTCTATCCCCCCAAACCTATTCAGTCGGGGGATAATGAGTACACACAGCCTAAGATTTTGTTAAGAAATAGGAAAAAAAATGTTTAGATACCCTCTAATCATGAGTACTTACTGACTGTCACAAAACACAAATTTTAGAAATTCAGAATAGGACTCTTAACCCCGACAAGGTGCATTTTTCATACAGAATTTAACAAATGACTTTTTGTAGATATCAAGATAAAGTTAGATTACCCAGAAAGGACATTTGTTTTAACTATTTCTTCTAGAATTTTAACCCAATAGTTTTAGTACAGTTTAAAAGGGGAATGCAGTACAAGTTGTAAATGTATCTTAGAGTAAATTGCTAAACAAGCCATTTACATTTTGTATTTTGATGCAATACTTTTCAAAATCTGAGTTAGAAATAAGAAAGTTATGGTGGTTTGAATATATTTGATTTGGCTGTCATGGATACCGCCATATTGTAGGCTTTTTGACATCACACAGCCCAAATTAAATATGCAAAACCAAATTATAAAGGGTTTTAAGAATAATTTTGCTACAGATTTTTTTTAATCTTTTAATTCTAGTGACAGGCAATCATTTCCCCCTAAATAAACCAACTTTATGGGATTAATGACCTTGATGAAATGAATTTTAATTTTTATGAAACCTCATTAAATATTCAAAATGGCGGCTCCCATACCACCAATGTTAAAATATTCAATTGTCTATCTTACTTAATTTTCCACCGATTTTGATCAAATTTGTGTCAAAATTCTTTGTTTGCAAAGTTCTTTACTTTAAAGCACAATGTCTTTTAAGGTTGCGTTCTCCTTTAAATAGTAGCTAGCTTTTCCAGTGAGAACATTTATTTTAACCTGTACTTCCAGAATTCAACAAGCAATTTCAGAGAATATATGTCCCCTGCATTAAAAAAACAAAAAAAAACAAAAAAAAAAACTCCAAAGGTACCTACCATGTATTCAGTTTGATAGTATTGGAGCTTGAAAAATGACTGTATTATTGCAAAAAATCTGATGTGAGAAAAAAAGTGATTTAGCTCAAAATGCAAAAGAAATAATAAAAACTAATCAGAGGATTATAATCCAAATCACATACACATCTTCAGACCATGACAAAAATACTGTACAGTTTAAAAAACTGTTTAAAACTGTAGGAGGATTTGGGACACAAGGTATCTACTTACTATACACTTTGATAGTATCTGAGCCTGAATGATTTAATCCTTGTCCTGCTGAACCCGAATATACCCTGTCTTTGCAAACAGCTGATGTGGATGTGTACTGTTTGTCATTATGTGAATTTGTATCAACAAACTGGATAAATGCGGAAAAAGTGATACAAATTAATCAGAGGATTATATCAAAATCAAATGCACATCTTCAGACCATGAAAAAGTACATCTGTACTGTTTCAGAAAGATCAGTGTAAAACTGTAGGAAGAGTTATGGACATAAGGTACATGTATGCTGTCAGAGGGTGTGGAACTAGTTACCCACACACCATAAACCATGGAAAGCTGAATACCATATGTCCCTTTGTTTTTCTTCAAAAGACAAGTGTGGGGGAGTAGGTGGGGCTGGGGGGCAGGACAACAAATCCCTTTTAACAGGCATAAAGACAGTTAGGTTACCAAGAATCGATAGTTGTTTTAACTATGTCTAGGATTTTAACCACTTTTAGAATTTTAATCACTTGTAGAATTTTAATCACACTTTTAGAATTTTAATCACACTATTAGAATTTTAATCACTTTTAGAATTTTAACAAGTAATTTTAGTACAGTTTTGAATAGTAGGCAGATAGAATTTTAACCCAATAATTTTAGTATCTTTTTAAATAGTACGGTGGTTAGGTTACCCAATGAGAATATTTATTTTAACTGCTGAATTTCTTTCAGAATTTAGCAAATAACTTTTATAGAGATCAAGACAGTTAGATTACCCAGAAAGGACATTTGTTTTAACTACTTTTAGAATTTTAACCAGTAATTTTAGTACAAGTTAAAGCAATAGGCAGGTAGAATTTTAATGCAGTAATTTTAGTTTATTTATTTATTTATTTTTTTTGATAGTTGGTAGGTTACCCAATGAGAACACTGTTGTCCCCCACCTTTTTGAAGAAAAGAGGAGACATGGTATTAACCTCTCCATGGTTCATGGTACGTGGTATGAGGTGCGTAGTTCCACATCCTCTGACAGTATGTACCTTGTGTCTTGAAACTGTACAGATGTTTTAGTCATGGTATGAAAATGTGCATATGATTGGATATAATCCTAAGATTGGTTTTATCACTTTATCAGTGTTTTGAACTTGGTTATTTTTTCATGCTCAGATACTGTCAAAGTGTATAGGTAGTGGGTACCTTATTTCTGCAACTCCCCCTGCAGCCCTGCAGTTTTATGCTGATATTTTTTTTTTTTAAATTGTGCAGGTGTTTTTGTCAGGGTCTGAAGATGTGTACATGATCTGGATATAATTCTCAGAATAATTTATATCAATTTTTCCCCATTTTGAACTTGATCATTTTTTTCACTTCTGCATTTTTACTAACATAATAGACTTTTTTCAAGCTCCAATACTATCAAAGTGTATATATAATAGACACCTTTGGAGGACTTTTAAAGGGCAGGGAACAATAATTCTCTGAATTTGCTTGTTTTACTTGCTAGAATTCTAACAGAATCATCAACCAAACACTTAGCACAATAAACGTCCATATATTGGACTAAATTTAACCCATTAATATATAATGGAAACAATTAAAATAGCATATATTTGCTCAAAAAAGTGGCATTACTGTTGCCAATAAATCTGCCCTAACCAGACATGAAAAACCCTATACAAAAGGAATATAAAGCATTTCAGATATGATCTGTGGTAACATCTACACTAGATGAGATGTATTATTGAGACAATCAAGCAGATCCACAAAGACATCAAGAATTAGGACAAAGAACAATATTATATCTGAGTCCTCTTATGTCCCCATCACTCTACATGTGGCACTATAGTCCTGCTAAAGAAATTTCACTCACCAAAAGTCTGACTTATAGGCCATGCAGCACTGAAATAGCATGGAATTCATACAGAAACCTACACTTCAGGAACCTATGGAAGACACGGCCATAATACCGTCTCTACCAATCAGCCCATCTTTATTCAATAGTATGCTATGTTTTGATGAAAATATTGAACTGTCACATGCTACTCACTGTATGGAATTCTCAACAAACATTGAACAGCATATATAGTATTTTATATTATAAGTCCTTATACTCATGGTATAACTTTGTTGTTTTTTCAACTGTCTACTGAACACTATTTCCTATTTTCACTTTTTCAACCGATGACATTGTTAGCAACAACTTCCACTTGCAATTAAAAAACAATTACATTACATGACAAACCTTGTCTGCTTAATGTTACTAGTTTGAACAAACAATATGTATTTTTTGTCTTGAAGGTCAGTATTTGACCAAAATGCACCAATCATAACAACCCCGTTCTCCTCCAAAAAAAATCCACAACACAGTTACATCCATTAGAATGTTTTAAGCTCAGTTAATACTACTTTGACAAGCAAGTCCAGATCAGACAGCAAAGCACTTCATCTGATCAGGGCCTACACTATTTTGCACAAAATGTAGGCATTTCTGACAAAAAAGAAGAAATAAATCAGACACCCAAAAATAACAAATGAACCTGCACTGTCCATAAAGTAGAGTATTTTATTATGCATTTATGGGTTTACCCAGTTATATCAAGTGAATTCTCCTACCACAACTCTTAAGACCAGTCCGTTTCCAATAGCAGTATGTCTAGTTATTTTTTATTGATACTATGTTTTATAGAAATTCTTGTCTTTAATACAAACAAGTAGACCCTGTTCAGATGATGCATTCTACAGCATCTGATCTAGGTCTGCACTGATTGCCAATTACCCTTTTTGGGGTTCCAGACTAAAATGGGTTAAACTGTTTGATCAAAAGATGAAAGCCATGTGCCTGCAACAAATGTGAATGCAAGCATGTCTACCAGGTGTAGTCATGTATTCATTTTGAGTATAATGATAGTGAGGGTGCCAAAGTCATCGAAATGCTGTTAAACAGAATTTATGAATAGACTGAGCTGTTTTGACAAAAATAGGCAGTAGCTTTCGTTGGCCTGCCATTTCAAGTCATTGTTCACTAAATATACATGCAAAAATACTTCACTAGGTGTTTTGCATCATTGAACTTAATATGTGCAGTAATGTTTAAATAAGGACGGACAACAGTGTTTACAGAGGAAACTCCCAAACCACAGCTTTTCACAAAAATCACGTTATGTCTTCACTATTGGCATCCAGTTAACAATTTACTATGGAACTTACGATGTATCCACATTGGTTGGGAAAACCAATCATAATGTATACTGTATTTAAAAAATAAGGTTTAAAAGTTCTCAAGACAAAACAAGTTTTGAATAGGATGCTTTTTATGCCCCACCCTCATTCAAAGAATGGTGTAAAGGGCACAAATTTTATAGTGTTACCCCTCTTAGTTTGTCTCCAGCCACATCTGGCATTAGCAATTTGCCTTTAAGTTTTTCAGGCGGGGGCGTCCATGTCCTTTTGACACATTTCTATTTGCTATTTTTGAAAAGGGAAAATTTCATGTTTACTTAGGAAACTCTCAGACCACAGGTCTAAATAATTTTTGGTCATATCCTGTTCAGACACTTTACATCCACTAGGGCAAATATTATTTACTGACTAACAGTGGTGGTACAGATGTGTGTTCAGACTGACATGTTATGCTTATCTGGGCCTTCACTGTTGGCATCCAGTTAACATGTTGCTGTGGAACTTGTGATGTGTCCACTTTGGTTGGGATGACCAGGCATAATACATACATATAATATTTAAATGTTGGAGTATAAAAGGTTGCATAGTAACATTAATTTCAAATCGGCTGTTTTTTTATTATTAAACATTACTTTTGTAGGGTCCACTAGTTTTGAATAGGATGCTTTTCATTATGAAATACCACTTTTAAGATATTTTTGAAAAGGGGAAAATATCAGGTTTCCTAGGGAATCTCTCAGACACAGGTCTAAAGACGTTTTGGCATCCACTTATGCAAGTATTATTTAATTACCAACAGTCATGGTACAGATGTGTCTTCTGAATTGCCAGTTATGCTTATCCTGGCCTTTACTGTTGGTATCCAGTTAACATTTTGCTGTGAAACTTGTGATGTGTCCACTTTGGTTGGGATGACCTTGCATGATATAGACATTATTTAAATGTTAAAGAATAAAAGATTGCAAGACAATATTAATTTTAAATAGGCTGCTTTTCAGTATATAAATATGACTTTTATAAGGTTGTAAGATAATACTAGTTTTGAATGGGATGCATTGAATAATTAAATATCTTTTTAAGGTTTTTTTAAAACAGGAAAAAATGGGAAAGGTTCATGTTTGCTTAGGAAACTCTCAGACCATAGGTCTAAAGAACTTTTGGTCATATCCTGTTAAAGACACGTTACATCCACTAAGGCAAGTAGTATTTACTGACCAACAGTGATGGTACAGATAAGTCTTCTGAATCAGATGTTATTTTTATCTGGGCCTTCACTGTTGGCATCCAGTTAACATTTTGCTGTCAACCTTGTGATGTGTCCACTTTGGTTGGGATGACCAGGCATAATATATACATTATTTAAATGTTAGGGTATAAAGGTTGCAAGTTAATATTAAGTTTAAATTGGCAGCTTTTCATTACTAAACATTACTTTTGTAAGGTTCCAAGGTTAAACTTGTTTTGAATAGGATGAATTTCATCATTAAATTTCACTTTAAAGGTACTTTTTGAAAGAGAAAATTTCATGTCTGCTTAGGAAGCTCTTAGACCACAGGTCTAAAGAATTTTTGGTCTATCCTGTTAAGACACTTTACAACCAGTAGGGCAGTAGTATTTACTGACCAACAGTGGTGGTACAGATGAGTCTGTTGAATGACAAGTTATGCTTATCTTGGCCTTCACTGTTGGTATCTAGTTAACATTTTGCTGTGGAACTTGTGATGTGTCCACTTTGGTTGGGATGACCATGCATAATATATACGTTATTTCAATGTTAGAGAATAAAAGATGCAAGGTAATAAAATTAAGAGAAATAGGCTGCTTTTCAGTATATAAACATTACTTTTGTAAGGTTGCAAGCTAATACTAGTTTTGAATAGGATGATTGCATTATTAAATATCAGTTTTAAGGTGTTTTGAAATGGGAAAAGTTCATGTTTGCTTAGGAAACTCTTAGACCATAGGTATAAAGAACTTTTGTTTGGTCATATTCTGTTAAGACACTTTACATCCACTAAGGCAAAAAGTATTTATTGACCAACAGTAATGGTGCAGAGAGCTTTCTAAATGATATATGCTTATCTGGGCTTTCACTGTTGGCATCTAGGTAATATTTTGTTGTGGAAATTGTGATTTGTCCACTTTGGTTGGGATGACCATGCCTAATATATACATTTTTTGAATATAAGTTACAGTTACAAGGTAATATAATATCTGAATAGTCTGCTTTTTCATTTACATTTTCATGTAAGGTGGCAAGGTAATACTAGTTTTAAATAGGGTGATTTTCATCATTAAATATCACTTTTAATCTATTTATGAAAGGCAATATTTCATGTTTGCTTAAGAAACTCTGAGACCACAGGTCTAAAGAATTTTTGGTCATATCCTGTTAAGACACATTACACCCATTAGTGCAAGAATAATATTTAATGACCAACAATTGTGGTACAGATGAGTCTATCGAAGGACATGTTATACTTAGCTGTGCCTTCACTGTTGGCATCCAGTTAACATTTTGCTGTGGAACTTGTGATGTGTCCACTTTGGTTAGGATGACCAGGCAGAATATATCATTATTTTATTTAAGTGTATAAAGGTTGCAAGTAATTATACAGTTGAAATTGGCTGCTTTTCATTATTAAACATTACTTTTGTAAGGTTCCGAGGTAAAACTAGTTTTGAATAGGACGATTTTCATCATTAAATTTCACTTTAAAGATACTTTTTAAAAGAGAAAATTTTTTATGTCTGCTTAGGTAACTCTCAGGCCACTGGTCTAAAGGAATTTTGGTCATGTCCTGTTAAGACACTTTACAACCAATAGGGCAAGTAGTATTTACTGACCAACAGTGGTGGTAAAGCTGAGTGTATTGAATGACAGGTTATGCTTATCTTGGCCTTCACTGTTGGTATCTAGTTCTAATTTTGCTGTGGAACTTGTGATGTGTCCACTTTGGTTGGGATGACCACGCATAATATATACATTATTTCAATGTTTGAGAATAAAAGGATGCAAGGTAATAATATTAAGAGAATCACTTTTGTAAGATTGCAAGATAATACTAGTTCTGAATAGGATGCATTGCATTATTAAATATCAGTTTTAAGGTGTTTTTGAAATGGGGAAAGTTCATGTGTGCTTAGGAAACTCTCAGACCACAGGTCTAAAGAACTTTTGTTTGGTCATATCCTGTTAAGACACTTTACATCCACTAAGGCAAGAAGTATTTAATAACCAACAGTGATGGTAGAGATGAGCTTTCTAAATGATGTGATATGCTTATCTGGGCTTTCACTGTTGGCATCTAGTTAATATTTTGTTGTGGAAATTGTGATGTGTCCACTTTGGTTGGGATGACCATTCAAATAAATACATTATTTGAATATTAGTTAAAACGGTTACAAGGTAACATATTTTTGAATAGGCTGCTTTTTCATTTACATTTGTAAGGTTGCAAGGTAATACTAGTTTTGAATAGGATGATTTTTTTCATTATTAGTATTACTTTTAATCTATTTATGAAAGGGAATATTTCATGTCTGCTCAAGAAACTCTGAGACCACAGGTCTAAAGAATTTTTGGTCATATCCTGTTAAGACATTCACTAGGGCAAGAATTATTTCATGACCAACAATTGTGGTACACACGAGTCTATAGAATGACATGTTACGCTTATCTGTGCCTTCACTGTTGGCATCAAGTAATATCAATTATAAAAAGGCTGTTTTTCATCGTTAAACATTACTTTCATAAGGTTGCAAGGTAATACTAGTTTTGAATAAGATGCTTTTCATTTTTATTAAAATATAACTTGTATGATATTTTTGAAAAAGGTAAAGGTCATGTATTCTTAGGAAACTCTCAGACCACAGGTCAAAATAATTTTTGGTCATGTCCTGTTAAGACACTTTACATTCACTAGGGCAAGTATTATTTACTGACCAACAATGGCGGTACAGCTGTGTCTTCTGAAGTACAAGTTATACATAACTGGGCCTTCACTGTTGGCGTTCAGTTAACATTTTGCTGTGGAACTTGTGATGTGTCCACTTTGGTTTGGATGACCAGGCATAATATATACATTATTTAAATGCTAGAGAATAAAAGGTTGCAAGGTAATATTAAGTCAAATAGGCTGCTTTTTATTATTATTAAACATTTTTTTTAAGGTTGCAAGGTATTACTAGTTTTTAAAAAGGTGATTTTTCATTATTAAATAAATATTACTTTTAAGGTATTTTTTAAAAGAAAATTTCATGTGTGCTTAGGAAACTTCAGACCACAGGTCTAAAGAATTTTTGGTCATATTCTGTTAAGACACTTCACATCCACTAAGGCAAGTACTATTTACTGACGGACAGTGTTGGTATAGGTGAGTCTTCTGAATCAGATGTCATGTTTATCTGGGCCTTCACTGTTGGCATCTAGTTAACATTTTGCTGTGGATCTTGTGATTTGTCCAGTTTGGTTGGGATGACCAGGCATTATATATACATTATTTGAATGTTAGAGTATAAAAGGTTGCAAGGTAAAATTTTACAAAGGTTGTTTTTCATTATCATACATTACTTCTGTAAGGTTTCAAGTAAATAAGTACTTAAATAGGATGCATTTCATCATTAGATATACTTTTAAGGTATTTTTGAAATGGTTAAATTTCAAGTTTGCTTAGGAAACTCTCAGACTGCAGGCCTAAAGAAATTTTGGTCATATCCTGTTAAGACACATTACATCCACTAGGACAAGCATTATTTAATGACCAATAGTGTTGGTACAGATGAGTCTTCTTAATCATGTTATGATTATCTGGGCTTTCACTATTGGCATCCACTTAACATTTTGCTGTGGAACTTGTGATGTGTCCACTTTGGTTGGGGTGACCATGCAGGCATAATATATACATTATTGAAATATTAGAGTATAACATGTTGTAAGGTAATATTTTAAACATTCTGTTTTTCATTATTTAACATTACTTTTGTAAGGTTGCAATGTAATACTAGTTTTGAACACGATGATTTTCTTAATGAAATATCACTTTTAAGGTACTTTTGAAATGGTTGAATTTCATGTTTGCTTAGGAAACTCTCAGATCACAGGTCTAAAGATTTTTGGTCATATCCTGTTAACACACTTCACATCCACTAGGGCAAGTATTATTTAATGACCAACAGTGTTGGTACAGATGAGTCTTCTTAATCATGTTATGATTATCTGGGCTTTCACTATTGGCATCCACTTAACATTTTGCTGTGGAACTTGTGATGTGTCCACTTTGGTTGGGATGACCATGCAGGCATAATGTATACATTATTGAAATGTTAGAGTATAACAGGTTGTAAGGTAATATTTTAAAAATTTTGTTTTTCATTATTTAACATTACTTTCGTAAGGTTGCAATGTAATACTAGTTTTGAATAGGATGATTTTCATAATGCAATATCACTTTTAAGGTACTTTTGAAATGGTTAAATTTCATGTTTGCTTAGGAAACTCTCAGACCAAAGGTCTAATGAATTTTTGGTCATATCCTGTTAAGACACATTACATCCACTAGGGCAAGAATTATTTAATGACCAACAGTCGTGATACAGATGAGTTTTCTGAATGACAAGTTATACATATCTGGGCCTCCACTGTTGGCATCCATTTAACATTTTGCTGTGGAATTTGTGATGTGTCCACTTTGGTTTGGATGACCAGGCATATCTACATTATATAAATGTTAGAGAGTATAAAAGATTGCAAGGTAATATCAATTTTAAATAGGCTACTTTTCATTGTTAAACATTACTTTCATAAGGTTGCAAGGTAATACTAATTTTGAATAGGATGCTTTACATTTTTATGAAATGTAACTTGTTAAATAGTTTTGAAAAAGATTAAGATCATACATGCTTAGGAAACTCTCAGACCACAGGTCAAAAGAAGTTTTGGTCATATCCTGTTAAGACACTTCACATCCATTAAGGCAAGTATTATTTACTGATGGACTGTGTTGGTACAGCTGTGTCTTCTGAATGACAAGTTATATTTAGCTGGGCCTTCACTGTTGGCATCCAGTTTACATTTTGCTGTGGACCTTGTGATTTGTCCAGTTTGGTTGGGATGACCAGGCATAATATAGACATTATTTGAATGTTAGAGTATAAAGCTTGCAAGGTAAAATTTTACATAGGTTGGTTATCATTATCATACATTACTTCTGTAAGGTTTCAAGTAAATAAGTACTTAAATAGGATGCTTTTTGTCATCAAATATACTTTGCAGATATTTTGAAATGGTTAAATTTCATGTTTGCTTAGGAAACTCTCAGACAGCAGTTGTAAAGAATTTTTGGTCATATCCTGTTAAGACACATTACATCCACTAGGGCAAGTATTATTTAATGACCAACAGTGCTGATACAGATGAGTCTTCTGAATCATGTTATGATTATCTGGGCCTCCACTATTGGCATCCACTTAACATTTTGCTGTGGAACTTGTGATGTGTCCACTTTGGTTGGGGTGACCATGCAGGCATAATATATACATTATTGAAATATTAGAGTATAACATGTTGTAAGGTAATATTTTATACATTCTGTTTTTCATTATTTAACATTACTTTTGTAAGGTTGCAGTGTAATACTAGTTTTGAACAGGATGATTTTCTTAATGAAATATCACTTTTAAGGTACTTTTGAAATGGTTAAATTTCATGTTTGCTTAGGGAACCCTCAGGCTGCAGATCTAAAGATTTTTGGTCATATCCTGCTAAGGCACTTCACATCCACTAAGGCAAGTACTATTTACTGACAAACAGTGTTGGTACAGGTGAGTCTTCTGAATCAGATGTCGTGTTTATCTGGGCCTTCACTGTTGGCATCTAGTTACATTTTGCTGTGGACCTTGTAATATATCCACTTTGGGTGAGATGACCAGGCATTACATATATATATTATTCGAATGTTAGAGTATATCGCAAGGTAAATTTTTACATAGGTTGTTTTTCATTATCATACATTACTTCTGTAAGGTTTCAAGTCAATAAATACATTTTAATAGGATGCTTTTCATCATTCAGTATACTTTTAAGGTATTTTTGAAATGGTTAAATTGTATGATTGCTTAGGAAACTCTCAGACCACAGGTCTATAGAAATTTTGGTCATATCCTGTTAAGACACTTCACATCCACTAGGGCAATTATTATTTAATGACTAACAGTGTTGGTACAGATGAGTCTTCTGAATCATGTTATGATTATCTGGGCCTCCACTATTGGCATCCACTTAACATTTTGCTGTGGAACTTGTGATGTGTCCACTTTGGTTGGGGTGACCATGCAAGCATAATATATACATTACTGAAATAACAGAGTAGAACAGGTTGTAAGGTAATATTTTAAACATTCTGTTTTTCATTATTTAACATTACTTTTGTAAGGTTGCAATGTAATACTAGTTTTGAACACGATGATTTTCTTAATGAAATATCACTTTTAAGGTACTTTTGAAATGGTTGAATTTCATGTTTGCTTAGGAAACTCTCAGACCACAGGTCTAAAGATTTTTGGTCATATCCTGTTAACACACTTCACATCCACTAGGGCAAGTATTATTTAATGACCAACAGTGTTGGTACAGATGAGTCTTCTGAATCATGTTATGATTATCTGGGCCTCCACTATTAGCATCCACTTAACATTTTGCTGTGGAACTTGTGATGTGTCCACTTTGGTTGGGATGACCATGCAGGCATAATGTATACATTATTGAAATGTTAGAGTATAACAGGTTGTAAGGTAATATTTTAAAAATTTTGTTTTTCATTATTTAACATTACTTTCGTAAGGTTGCAATGTAATACTAGTTTTGAATAGGATGATTTTCATAATGCAATATCACTTTTAAGGTACTTTTGAAATGGTTAAATTTCATGCTTGCTTAGGAAACTCTCAGACCAAAGGTCTAATGAATTTTTGGTCATATCCTGTTAAGACACATTACATCCACTAGGGCAAGAATTATTTAATGACCAACAGTCGTGATACAGATGAGTTTTCTGAATGACAAGTTATACATATCTGGGCCTCCACTGTTGGCATCCATTTAACATTTTGCTGTGGAATTTGTGATGTGTCCACTTTGGTTTGGATGACCAGGCATATTTACATTATATAAATGTTAGAGAGTATAAAAGATTGCAAGGTAATATCAATTTTAAATAGGCTACTTTTCATTGTTAAACATTACTTTCATAAGGTTGCAAGGTAATACTAGTTTTGAATAGGATGCTTTTCATTTTTATTAAATGTAACTTGTTAAATAGTTTTGAAAAAGATTAAGATCATACATGCTTAGGAAACTCTCAGACCATAGGTCTAAAGAAGTTTTGGTCATATCCTGTTAAGACACTTCACATCCATTAAGGCAAGTATTATTTACTGATGGACTGTGTTGGTACAGCTGTGTCTTCTGAATGACAAGTTATATTTAGCTGGGCCTTCACTGTTGGCATCCAGTTTACATTTTGCTGTGGACCTTGTGATTTGTCCAGTTTGGTTGGGATGACCAGGCATAATATAATTATTATTTAAATGTTAGAGTATAAAGGTTGCAAGGTAAAATTTTACATAGGTTGGTTATCATTATCATACATTACTTCTGTAAGGTTTCAAGTAAATAAGTACTTAAATAGGATGCTTTTTGTCATCAAATATACTTTGCAGATATTTTGAAATGGTTAAATTTCATGTTTGCTTAGGAAACTCTCAGATAGCAGTTGTAAAGAATTTTTGGTCATATCCTGTTAAGACACATTACATCCACTAGGGCAAGTATTATTTAATGACCAACAGTGCTGGTACAGATGAGTCTTCTGAATCATGTTATGATTATCTGGGCCTCCACTATTGGCATCCACTTAACATTTTGCTGTGGAACTTGTGATGTGTCCACTTTTGGTTGGGGTGACCATGCAGGCATAATATATACATTATTGAAATATTAGAGTATAACATGTTGTAAGGTAATATTTTAAAAATTTTGTTTTTCATTATTTAACATTACTTTTGTAAGGTTGCACTGTAATACTAGTTTTGAACACGATGATTTTCTTAATGAAATATCACTTTTAAGGTACTTTTGAAATGGTTGAATTTCATGTTTGCTTAGGAAACTCTCAGACCACAGGTCTAAAGATTTTTGGTCATATCCTGTTAACACACTTCACATCCACTAGGGCAAGTATTATTTAATGACCAACAGTGTTGGTACAGATGAGTCTTCTGAATCATGTTATGATTATCTGGGCCTCCACTATTGGCATCCACTTAACATTTTGCTGTGGAACTTGTGATGTGTCCACTTTGGTTGGGATGACCATGCAGGCATAATGTATACATTATTGAAATGTTAGAGTATAACAGGTTGTAAGGTAATATTTTAAAAATTTTGTTTTTCATTATTTAACATTACTTTCGTAAGGTTGCAATGTAATACAAGTTTTGAATAGGATGATTTTCATAATGCAATATCACTTTTAAGGTACTTTTGAAATGGTTAAATTTCATGTTTGCTTAGGAAACTCTCAGACCAAAGGTCTAATGAATTTTTGGTCATATCCTGTTAAGACACATTACATCCACTAGGGCAAGAATTATTTAATGACCAACAGTCGTGATACAGATGAGTTTTCTGAATGACAAGTTATACATATCTGGGCCTCCACTGTTGGCATCCATTTAACATTTTGCTGTGGAATTTGTGATGTGTCCACTTTGGTTAGGATGACCAGGCATATTTACATTATATAAATGTTAGAGAGTATAAAAGATTGCAAGGTAATATCAATTTTAAATAGGCTACTTTTCATTGTTAAACATTACTTTCATAAGGTTGCAAGGTAATACTAGTTTTGAATAGGATGCTTTTCATTTTTATTAAAAGTAACTTGTTAAATAGTTTTGAAAAAGATTAAGATCATACATGCTTAGGAAACTCTCAGACCACAGGTCAAAAGAAGTTTTGGTCATATCCTGTTAAGACACTTCACATCCATTAAGGCAAGTATTATTTACTGATGGACTGTGTTGGTACAGCTGTGTCTTCTGAATGACAAGTTATATTTAGCTGGGCCTTCACTGTTGGCATCCAGTTTACATTTTGCTGTGGACCTTGTGATTTGTCCAGTTTGGTTGGGATGACCAGGCATAATATAGACATTATTTGAATGTTAGAGTATAAAACTTGCAAGGTAAAATTTTACATAGGTTGGTTATCATTATCATACATTACTTCTGTAAGGTTTCAAGTAAATAAGTACTTAAATAGGATGCTTTTTGTCATCAAATATACTTTGCAGATATTTTGAAATGGTTAAATTTCATGTTTGCTTAGGAAACTCTCAGACAGCAGATGTAAAGAATTTTTGGTCATATCCTGTTAAGACACATTACATCCACGAGGGCAAGTATTATTTAATGACCAACAGTGCTGGTACAGATGAGTCTTCTGAATCATGTTATGATTATCTGGGCCTCCACTATTGGCATCCACTTAACATTTTGCTGTGGAACTTGTGATGTGTCCACTTTGGTTGGGATGACCATGCAAGCATAATATATACATTACTGAAATAACAGAGTAGAACAGGTTGTAAGGTAATATTTTAAACATTTTGTTTTTCATTAACATTACTTTTGTAAGGTTGCAATGTAATACTAGTTTTGAATAGAATGATTTTCATAACGAAATATCACTTTTAAGGTACTTTTGAAATGGTTAAATTGTTTGCTTAGGAAACTCTCAGACCAAAGGTCTAATGAATTTTTGGTCATATCCTGTCAAGACACATTACATCTACTAGGGCAAGAATTATTTAATGATCAACAGTTGTGGTACAGATGAGTTTTCTGAATGACAAGTTATACATATCTGGGCCTTCACTGTTGGCATTCATTTAACATTTAGCTGTGGAACTTGTGATGTGTCCACTTTGGTTTGGATGACCAGGCATAATTACAATATATAAATTTTAGAGAGTATAAAAGATTGCAAGGTAATATCAATTTTAAATTGGCTACTTTTCATTGTTAAACATTACTTTCATAAGGTTGCAAGGTAATACTAGTTTTGAATAGGATGCTTTTCATTTTTATTAAATATAACTTGTTAGATATTTTTAAAAAAGGTTGAGATCACGTATGCTTAGGCAACTCTCAGACCACAGGTCAAAATAATTTTTGGTCATATCCTGTTAAGACACTTTAAATTCACTAGGGTAAGTATTATTTACAGACTAACAGTGGTGGTACTGCTGTGTCTTCTGAATGACAAGTTATATTTAGCTAGGCCTACACTGTTGGCATTCAGTTAACATTTTGCTGTGGAACATGTGGTGTGTCCTCTTTGGTTGGGATGGCCAGGCATAATATGTACATTATATAAATGTTAGTGTTTTAAAGACTGTAAGATAATGTTATGGTTCAGTAGGCTGCTTTTCATTATTAAACATAACTTTTGTAAAGTAACAAGGTTACATATGTAAGGTTACTAGTTTTGAAAGGATGATATTAATATCACTTCTAAGGTATTTTTGAAAAGAGTAGATTTTATTTTTGCTTAGGAAACTCCTAAGATTTTTTTTTTTTTTTTTTTTTTTTTTTTTTTTTGCCATATCCTGTTAACACACTTTACATCCACTAGGGCAAGTATTTTTTACTGACCAACAGTGGTGGTACAGATAAGTGTTTGGTCTGACATGTTATGATTATCTGGGCCTTTTATGTGGCATACAGTTAACGTTCTGCTGTGGAACTCGTGATGTGTCCACTTTGGTTTGGACCAGGCATGATACATGTATATACATTATTGAATATATGAGTATAAAAGGTTGCAAGGTAATATTAATTTTAAATAGGCTGTTTTTTTCATTGTTAAACATTGCTTTTGTAAGGTTGCAAGGGAATACTAGTAATAAAAAGGAAGCATTTCATTATTAAATAAAACTATTAAAGGTATTTCTGAAAAGGGAAAAGATCATGTAAGCTAAGGAAACTCTCAGACCATAGGTCTAAAGAAGTTTTGGTCATATCCTGTTAAGACACTTTAGATCCACTAGGGCAAGTATTATTTACTGACGGACAGTGATGGTACAGATGAGTCTTCTAAATGACTAGTTTTGCTTATCAGGGCCTTCACTGTTGGCATCCAGATGACATTTTGCTGTGGAACTTGTGATGTGCACACTTTGTGGGTGACCAGGCATGATAAATACATCATTTAAATGGTAGAGTATAAAAGATTGCAAGGTCATACTTATTTTAAATATACTGAAAGGAAAAAGAAACGCAGGGTAAATTTTATTCCTAAATTTCATTCAAGTTTGAAAAAGTTTGTTAAATATTTTACCATGATTACAAAACGGTACATGTATGGAACAAAAGTTCCAAATTTCATTGGTTTGTGATTAACAAGTCTCGAGTTATTGAAGTTCATTGGTAGCTACCCCCCAAATCTTGAAATCAAAATCAAACTGAAAATCAATATCGGACAATACGGAAAGCCAAAATTTCGTGCAAAACAAGCATGTTTAAACCTTCAGCACAAGATTTCCTCACACCATTTGGTACACTTCAACGATACACAACGCTCTTTGATTCTTTTACCGATTTTTCATTTCATTTTTACGTTACTTTGAACTTTTTTTCAATCATGGTATGATTGACTGATGTTCAGAGGGGTAGGGCATTTGCGTTGCTGATGCAGGGTCAGAGGCAACAGCAAGTTGCTAATCATTTTGGGGTTAACGTCTCAACAATTGAACGTCTTGTTAGACGTTTAAGAGAGACAGGGCATTTAGCAGACCGACCGCGGTCTGGGCGTCCACGCGTGACGTCGCGACGTCAAGACAAGACAATCCGTCTGGCACATTTGCGGAATCGTCATCTCACTGCTACCGAAACTGCCCTTAATACAGTAGGTACGCATAATCGACAAATTTCTCCGAAGACTGTTGGAAGTCGATTGCGTGAGATTGGTCTTCGAGCTCGTCGTCCATACGTTGGTCTGCCTCTGACCCAGGCACGTAGGTTGCGTCGTATGGCGTGGTTGACGGCGCATGCGCCCAGGCTATTTCCGATGAGGCAGTGGAGACGAGTTCTTTTTACGGACGAGTCTAGGTTCACTCTCTATTGCGCAGATGGTCGACGTCGTGTGTACCGACGTCGCGGAGAACGCTTTGCCGACGCCTGTGTTGTCGAACGGGATCATTTTTGGGGGTGGCTCCGTTATGGTCTGGGGAGGCATTGCTCACGGAATAAAATCACAGTTGATTATTGTTGCGGGCAATATGACCGAAGTAAGGTATAGGGATGAGATCTTGCGTCCTGTTGCAGTCCCGCTTGTGCAACGACGTAATTTGATTCTGCAGCAGGACAATGCCCGACCACATGTTGCCCGAGTTTGTCAGGATTTCCTGGCAAACATCGCACCACTAGCATGACCACCGTACAGTCCAGATTTGACCCCAATAGAGCACATGTGGGATGAGCTGGACAGAAGGGTTAGGAAGCGCCGAAATCGCCCCGCAACTCTCGCACAATTAAGGAATGCGTTGATCGATGAATGGAATAACATCCCGATGCGAACTGTCAATGCTTTGGTTAACTCTATCCAAAGGAGAATTAGGGCAGCAACGGCAGCAAGAGGGGGGCACACCCGATATTGATTTTCAGTTTGATTTTGATTTCAAGATTTGGGGGGTAGCTACCAATGAACTTCAATAACTCAAGACTTGTTGATCACAAACCAATGAAATTTGGAACTTTTGTTCCATACATGTACCGTTTTGTAATCATAGTAAAATATTTAACAAACTTTTTCAAACTTGAATGAAACTTAGGAATAAAATTTACCCTGCGTTTCTTTTTCCTTTCAGTATAGTTTTTTTTCGTCTTCATTATTCAGCATTACTTTTGTTAGGTTGCAAGGTAATACTAGATTTTGAATAGGATGATTTTCATCATTAAATATCACTTTTAAGGAATTTTTGAATTACAAATATTATATTCTTGCCTAGGAAACTCTCAGACCTCTGACCACAGGTCTAAGAATTTTTGGTCATATCCTGTTAAGACACTTTACATCCATAAGGGCTAGTATTATTTATTACTGATCAACAGTGATGGTACAGATGAGTCTTCTGAATGACATGATCTGCTAATCTTGGCCTTCACTGCTGGGATACTATTAAGCTATGTACTATTTTTACAGATGAGTCTATGAGTGACATGTTATGCTTATCTTGGTCTTCACTGTTGGTATCAAGTTAACATTTTGCTATGGAACTTATGATGTGTCCACTTTGATTAGGTTGACCAGACATAATATTTACATTTTTCAAGTGTTAAGAGTGTAAACAGTTACAAGGTATTTTTTAAAAGGCTGCTTTGTATTATTAAACATTGCATTTGTAAGATTGCAAGATAATAATAGCTTTGAAAAGGGTGATTTTCATTACTAAATATTACTTTTAATCTATTTTTGAAAAGGGAAAATTTATGTTTGCTTAGGAAACTCTGAGACAACAGGTCTAAAGTATTTTTGGTCATATCCTGTTAAGACACTTTACATCCACTAGGGCAAGTATTATTTACTCACCAACAGTGGTGGTACAGATGGGTCTCATGAATGACATGTTATGCTTATCTGGGCCTTCACTGTTGGCATTCAGTTATCATTTTGCTGTGGAACTTGTGATGTGTCCACTTTGGGTGGGATGACCAGGCATAGTATATACATTATTTAAATGTTAGATGATAAAAGGTTGCTAGGTAATGTTAATTTTAAATAGCCTTAAGCCTGCTTTTCTTATTGAACATTATTTTATAAGGTTGCTTGGTAACTCTAGTTTTGAATAGGATGGTTTTTATTATAAAATACCACTTTAAGATATATTAGATATTACAGTGAACTTAATAGGCTGCCTATTATTGTCAAAATTGCTGGGACTATTCATAAATAAAAGATCTGGTTGGACAGCATTTCCATGATTTTGGCACCTGCACTCTCATTCTATTTGAAATGAAAATTGAAAATAATAACTCTTTGTAGATGTAGTTGGTTTTATATGTTAGTTGCAGGTGGAACAAAATGCCTGACATTCATCAGTCGTTGACCATCACTGTATTGTTTGACTCACTTCCTCTCAATAGACTGTTCCTTACAGACTAAGCAGGTTCACTTTTGATTTTAGGAATGTCTGAAGTTAATTTCTTCTCTTTTTTGATAGAGCTCTTCATAGCATAAAGGCTCTTTTTATCATACTTCCATGATCTCAGTATGACTTAAATAAGGTTGAAAAGGATGTATGATAAAACATGAAATCATCATCATCATCGTCATCATCTTCATCTTCTTCTTGTCTGTGAGAACTCAGAGGACTTGTTCAGGAGGAGTAATTGGTAATAATTCTGGGATAATTTTTCTTATTTCTCCATAAAAACATATATTGTGGGTACTCATTAGAAGCACCTTGCTGAGGCATTTCTAATGAGTACCCACAACATATGTTTTTATGGAGGAAATGATCCCAGAATTATCACCAAATACTCCTCCTTAACAAGTTCTCTGGAATTACCTCTATTTCATGCAAATAGTGTAATTTCTGATCACATGCAGCATTCTGTGCCATCTGATCTGGGGCCTGGAAGCATCAGTCTGACAGAGTGGTTAGCGCTCCTGACTTTGGGTCACAGGGTCCCAGGTTCAAAACTTGCTGGAGACAGAATTCAGTTAATATCTGTAAGGCATTTCATTGCACAGTCTTTCATTATCATCTCAACAGGACTAAAATAATGTTGAAAGGGATGTAAAAAACCAAACCATCATCATCATGATCTGGGCCTGCACTTCTTTCCAAAGTCCCTTTTATGGGACAGTAGGCACTCTTACAGTTGTAGCTTTAAGCTTCCTAAGGACATAATTGTTTTATGGAAGTTTTTTTTTGTTTTTCACTGCTATTCTAAAGGGGGTGTATCCATATAGTAGAAAAGAACTTGCTTTCCCTATATATAAATTTGGCACATATCCACTACTCTGCAAAACACAATTATATTCTGGAGTCAACAGTCCTCACTCAGTTCACAGTTATTAAGAACATTTGGTCATTATTCTGTAGTGACACATCTCAAGCACTGAAGCAAGTACAATTTACTCACCAACAGTAATGGTGCAGATGTGGCTTCTGGCTAGTTGGCATTTTATGCTTGTTTGTGCCTTCACTGTTGGTAATATTAATCATTTTCAGTAGGATGCTTAAGTTATTAAATTTGACATTTGTAGTATTTTTAAAGGGAAAATGACATGTTTACACAGGAAACTCGGATTATAGTTCTTGAAAAACAGTTGGTCAGTATCCTGTAATGACATTTCACATGCACTGAGGCAAGCCAAATCTTCTGATCACCAGAGATAGTGCAGATGAGGTTTCTGGATTGTGTGTTATGATTACAGTGGCCTTCACTGGTGACATGCAATTTACAGTTTTTCTGTGGAACTTGTATAGTGTCAACTTTGGTCAGGATGACCAGGTTTAACATTTGCGGTGGTTAGGTTCCATTGAAAGAAAAACTCACAACATAGTGCTGGTATTTACTCCTTATATGGGTAGGTTTTGGTTAAAGTTTTAACATCACGTTTTATGGGATTTCAATAAGGCAAAACTCCTGTTTAAAAAGCAAAGTCTTCCATCTGTAGTTCAGGAGAACATTTTGTCACTAATCTACTAAGCGTACTATGGGCAAATTCATTATGCCACTGATTGATGATTTATTTCTTATTTTCTCTTAAAAATCCAAATTGATGATTTAATATTAAAATAATTATGGAATAGACGATCAATTATTGGATACTCCTAAGATATTGTCCTTGCCTCACATAACCATATATTAACCATTTTACTGTTTGAACAAGATTTCCAAAGAAAATAGATTGGACTGTATACTTTTGTCAGAAATTTCAAGACAGTATTAAACCCATGATGGCTACACCACTAAGCGCAAAATGGTTTATTTCTCTTCCAGACATTTTTTTATTCATGATTAAAATTATTAATTTGGTCTGAATTCTGCAAAGTAAAATGCATCTGAAAATTCCAAAAGTTAAGCAGTATGTGATGATAGGCTAAAATTCTATGAAAATAGGAAGTTTTTTTCCTAAAATTCAAAATCTCGACTCCCCTTCTGAATAAAACATCTGTTGATATTCAACATCTGAGTAATGGTTTGGGATCCCACAGTAAAAGGCATTCTCCTCACTGTGGTCATCATCACAGGCGTTATCATCTTCTACAGTAACTGCGTGTCTGGGCTTCATATAGTTTTCCCATATTATGTCAGTCTCTGTGCTGCCCATCTTATTAGAAATGCAGCATGTTTTGAGCGCCTTGACAATGATAGCTTGGTGTAACCACAGCCTATGCCTCAGTAATCCATTTGCAGATATCTAGCAGTTCTGGCTTTCTCATCTTTCCAGTAGCCTTGAAGGAACAGCTGTCACCAGAGTACCAGTCATTCCACTTCTGCTGTAGCAGGACTTTATGGGCTTGTTCATTGAGACATCTAGAGGCTTAATACAAATGTCATTCCATCCATGTTAATAGCCAGTCTGGTCCAGTGTTTATCACATAGTAACTCCTTAACTTGGTTTGACTTGTAGCATTGGAAACTAAGGACCTGGCAAATGTTAATGCATTAAAAAATTATGTTCGATTGCTATTATTGCATCAAAACTGAAAACATTTGCTAGCTTTCGTGTTATTTCTTGCACTATTTTGCCTTTTCACTGATGTCTCGCGAATGCAATTTCCATGGCCTATGCTCATTCTAGGGCTTGCCACTACACATCTCATGATGGCAGCAATTCTGTGGCCCCGGTAAAGGCATATTGAAAGTTGCGTAGCTGTGCATTAACAGGGCATGAATTGCCTTGTTAATACACGGCTTTTTGCTGGTTAATGCACAGCTGTTAATAACTTGCAGGACTGCTTTTTATGCAATATTGCATTTAAACTTGGTTCAACAACAAATCCAGTGCTTAACTTATGAAATATGAGAACTATTTCTTTGAAATATGCCTTCAGCATTGTGTTACATCCTAATGTTACAAGCTGTCGGCTCCATCTGATAATGTTCAATCCCAAGTTTAGCATTAACTTCTGACTGGTCACCTCTCAGAACTATATCTTGCTATCAGATCATCTCACAAGTATCAACTCGGGAAGTCCACTGGTGGCTGAAACCCGATCACAGCATCTGTCTGTTTAGGAATCAATCCTACAAGACAGTTTTACGAAATTCTCATCCCATACAATTCCCTATGCTTATGATACAACACTCTATCTTGAAGTCAGCTTTTGTGCTCATCTCAATCGATATTCAGCTGCTAATAATCAAAAGTGTCTTCTATGAGAGTAATATTAGGCTCATCTCTGGGTTTAACTGCTGAGTCAACCAACTGTGTCCTTTAGCTCATCTTGTAATGCACCAGTCATTTGTAACCATTTCCCTCCCACTTACAAGGACTAGCAGGGACAATGACTTTTTGTTCATCACAGTCCTGCTAAAAGTGCAGGGACATATTGAAATCATTGCCCTGCCCTTGTTCCCACTCTTTTGAATTGTATAATTCCATAGAGCTGTGTTTTGCATAAAATGCCACAAGCAGAACACTTACTCTGCACTGCAGGAAACCTCAAAGTATCACTACGCTGCACATCAGCTCTGCCATCTCCAGACCATCCCCAATCCATCCATATAGGTGGGGTAAGAGTGGTACAAATAGCTGGTGCATAAGCTCATCTGTATATTTGGTTCCTGAGAGTTCCAGCCCTGTGGACCACAGTCAACAACCCATACTCTTATACCAAGCTACTAAATGCCTTCTCTATAAAGCTAGGCTTACAAGAGAGCCTGTGAATTAAGCTTGTTGGTACATGCATTTCTGTTGTGCAATTTTTGAACAGTACTGTTCACATGCTCTGTAGGTTTCTTCAATATTTATTCTCCCATAGCTTCTTCACAACTGACCCAGTTCCAATGGGCAGTCTGCTTTTGTAGTGTTTTCTATTTTTCAATAACATATTCATTTCCCTACATAAACAGTATATAGGGCTCCAGACAGCATCAGTACAGCAGTGATTTATTTACCTTTTGGTTCTCCTGAGTCCAAGGGACTCACATGACTGATATTTAATGAGTCCCAGGATAAAATCAAGAGTCCTTTACACATTGTCGAGCAGTTTTCCATTGCATTTGCGAGTTTGGGGACTCACATGTATAAATTTTGTGAGTCCCAGAGACAATGTTGTGAGTATATGAAGCAGGACTCGCAGGTAAAAAAATCACTGGTACAGTCATAAATAATGGATCCTTTTGCACCAATTTGAAAATAGCCAGCCCCACATATAGATCCATTTTTACTGATATGGTGCGGCTTTTCAGGTAACCTGTAAGAGTGCAATGTAATGTCCGTTTTTAGATGAATGAGCCTGAATCAGAAGAGGTTCAGTGCCTTAGATCAGCAATGTCTTTTCAGTAAATACTTCAATATATTTAATGGAGAATATATTTAAAAATCAGTTTATAGCATATCAAAACAAAGATTATTTTGTATGCAAAACAATAATTTTTGTATGCATATCCCCGACTGCAAAGTTTCACCCTGATATACAGTGTGATTGTTTCCCATGCTAAACATCTGCTTATAATTTCTGCACATAAGAGCAACTAGTTGTCTGTCATTGTCTAGTTAACGACAAAGAATTGCAGGTCACCATTCTGCATTGAAGTTTTCCAAGATTGCAGAAACATGGCCTCCAGAAAATGAGGAATGAGGAAAGAGATTGCAGAACTGTCAGATAAAATAATGGGGTATTTTAGCCAGTTATCATTATTTGATTCATTGTCTTTATTTAGTATGCAACATAACTGAAGAAGTCATTGATGAATCAGACAAATGCATACAGAATCGCATCTGCAATCATGACCCATTTGTAAACAGCATTGGAAGTGAAAGTAGTTTGCAACACGCAGGTTTAAAAGTCACTGATAAGACTTCAGTTCTGGAAAGCTAAGTACCTTTGATCAGTGCCGACCTCAGTGGCTCAGTTGGATGCAATTCCAAACCGTGATCAGGAGGTTGTGGATTTGACCTCGCCGGATCAGCAACATTCTTTTGTGGAGATTTGATCATGAAATATTTTCTAGATTTTCTAGTCATTCTGTCCCATCCGCTTATTCTGTAAGACTGTGGATCAGCTGTATTGTACTTCACAAACATTAAAGGAAATGTACAGGAAGAGACATAAAACAAAAATCAAAGCATTAAAAGACGTATTTTAAAGCATATTATTTAAACCACAGCATACCCCCTCCTCAACAGCCCCTGGGTCAAGGAAAATAGCTAAGAATGTCTGCAGCATGGATACTAATTCCAGAATCGCAGTTTTTACCATTACTGACTGGCTTTAACCCATTGTAGTCGGGATACCCATAAACGGGTACTTGGCAAACAGTGCAGACCCAGATCAGATGCCGCAGAAAGCAGCATCTGATCAGGGTCCTCACTGTTTGCAAATAGTTTAGCCATTTTTCTCTAAGAATATGTAAATCTCATAGCTGGGTGTAACTAAAATTGAAATTGGACTTTCCAGTATATTGTGTGGGAGAGTCTGTTCCGTATACAATGGGTTAAATTTGACCAGTACAATACTGGTTGGAAAAATAACGTTCCGGGTCGTTTCGGCCCAGAGTCATTTTGGCCCTGAGTCGTTTCGGCCCTGAGTCGTTTCGGCCCTGGGTTGTTTTGGCCTGGATCGTTTCGGCCAATTTTGGTGGGTGGTTTCGGCCTGATTTTTTTTAAGTCCCCTAGGTTACTGATAATAGGTAGAACAATCATTTGGTTGTTTGATGAAGAGTCTGTAGTGATGTCAAAGGCCTTTTTCTTAAGTCCCTCCAGGCTAGGGTTGATAGATAGAACAATCATTTGGTTGTTTGATGAAGAGTCTGTGGGTATCATAGGTTGTGGTTCATAGGGTATATCCTTTTAATGTTAAACCTGTTTTGTCTCCGATATCCTATGTTATTTATCAAGCATTAAAATTATCTTTCAAGAGAAAATAAGGCTTAACATTTCAAGTGAATCGGATGTCTAACGATTCACATGAAATGTTAAGCTTTATAAGCATACTCAATCAGCAAAGTCACTGATAATCCTGCTCATCCGCAAATGCAATCAGAAAATCCGATTCATATTTATCAAAAGCAGACAGAGCGGATGCGCAGACTGATCTAGACCTTCACATTTTGTGGTAAGGCTCTATAACTCCAGATAAGACAAAAAGTGCTCTTATTTCTCAATGAAAACATAAATTATTGGTATCTAGTAGAGATGCTTCTAATGATTAAATACATTATATATGTTCATGGAGAAATAAGAAAATATTTTTCTTATCTGGAGCTTTGCCTGGCGCCAAATTTCGCAATGGTTCTGTTTGATTATGTTCAATAAGACAACATTTCATGTGAATCGACTCCTATATAAAGATACTGACTCATGAGAAAAGGGATCTTCGTGACATATGTGAACACAAGATAAGTGGAGAAAGAACGTCCTGATCAGACTGCGCAGATGCGCAGGCTAATGCCCCGCATCAAAGGAAAATACCACAAAATAAGAGTATAGAAATATTTTTTTCCTCATACCACCAAGGAAACATAGGTTGTGGGAAAGAATGTCCTGATCAGACTGTGCGGATGTGCAGGCTAATGCCCCTCATCAAAGGAAAATACCACAAAATAAGAGTATAGAAATATTTTTTTCCTCATACCACCAAGGAAACATAGGTTGTGGGAAAGAATGTCCTGATCAGACTGCGTGGATGTGCAGGCTAATGCCCCACATCAAAGGAAAATACCACACTGAAATAAGAGTATAGAAATATTTTTTTCCTCATACCACCAAGGAAACATAGGTTGTGGGAAAGAATGTCCTGATCAGACTGCGTGGATGTGCAGGCTAATGCCCCGCATCAAAGGAAAATACCGCAAAATAAGAGTATAGAAATATTTTTGTTTTCATACCACCAAGGAAACATAGGTTGTGGGTACTCATTAGATTCTGCGTTGTGCTTCTAATGAGTACCAAGCAAATGTTTTCTTGGAGAGATAAGAAAATATCATTGCTTTTTGATTGAAAAAGTCCCATAGAAAAAATAATGAAATGACCAGTCTTTCAATTATGTTTATTTTTATTTTCATCTTTTATAAATGTGCATAACAGAATTAACAATAGCACCCAGGGCCCATTTATTCAAAACGAAGCTGTTAGCAAATATGATCTTAAAATTCTACCTTTAAATATAGCAAATACATTGTTTTTTTTTTGTTTTTTTTTGCTGCTCAAATGTTTGCAAAAAAAGTTTCAGTGTATTTGAAAATACCTTAGCCACAACAGTTAACGAGTTTGTCATTAAAGAGCTTGTAAAAGTATCTATCTATCTAGTTATCTATCTATCTACCTATCTATCTATCTATCTATCTATCTATCATGCTGTGTCCATCTGTCTATCCATCTGTCTTTCTATTCATCTCAGCTTTTACTTTAAACCAAAAAAAAAAAAAAAAAAAAAAAATTATTATATCAACCCATGCTTATATACCCTATCATATTGAAATTGGGCTGAAATGACTCAGGGCCGAAACGACCCACCTACCAAGGCTGAAACGACCCTCCCCCAAAATTGGCCGAAACGACCCAGGCCGAAATGACCCGGCCGAAACGACCCAGGGCCGAAACAACCTGGAACCGAAAAATAATTATCTATAGCAATGAGTATACTTCTGAAACTGAGATTAGCTGAACTGAGACCGACTGCTAAGATGAGGTTATATTTACATAGCTACAGATAAGAGGAGGTATCCACATAATATTTTTCTTATTTCTCGACGAATACATATGTTGTGGGTACTCATTAGAAGTGCCTCGCCTAATGAGTACCCACAACATATGTTTTCATTGAGAAATAAGAATGTTATCAGCATTTTTCGAATGAAAAAAGCGCCTTATCTGTTGCTATGTAAATAATATGAACAAGGCTGTGACTGCTAATGTTTTTAGGAGTTAAAAGTGAAGCCTGTTTCCAATACCTTCTTCTTTCTAACCTCAGTCTACTCTTTACCTAATCATAACCGATCTATAACAGTCATTAATGATTGTTTTTAAGCAACTTTCATGTTTCTGTTTTTAGAACTATTAGACCACATGACTCCTGATGACCAGTTTTTATGACTTCAGTAGATAAAAACAGTGCTTACCTTTCTTGAAAAAGGTATTGGATATACTGAAATGTGTCCGTCATAAAAGATATTAACTTAAAGGTACCGTTACTGGGTGTTTGTTCTTTTGTCTGCCCACCATTTTCTTTAAATAACCATCTTTTGCATTATATTGCATCTTTTATTATTTGTGAAATGCCTATTAAACTTAAAGTCAGTGGTTAAGTCCAAAAATCATTGTCAAAGCCTGTCATTCCTAAACAAACACACATATAATATGTTCATAGCTATGCTGCTGTACACTCAAACTTCAATACCATATCTCTTAATGCAAATGTGTTAGCATAGGCAACTTAGGTGTGCAAATTTCCCTCTGATTGTTTGTCCATGTACTTACACCCTTGTGCCCAGTCTGTTAGTTTCACTTCATTGATTGTTTCATATCACTGATCTAAGCAAGGATGACAATTCTTACTCTCTCCCAGGTGCAGTTAAGTTCTTTTTATTTTATGGGCCTTGATGGCTCAGTTGGATGTGGGTCTGACTGGCAATCGGGAGGTTGCAGGTTCAACCCTTGCCGGGTTGCCAACATTCTTTCATGAAGATTTCATCATGAAATATTTTCTACGGTCATTCTCTGCTGATTCATGAAGGGTAGTTGTCAGTTTCTGGCAAAAGAATGTGCACAATACTGGTCTACCTCTTAGAGGACTAAGCCTGCCAAGTAAAAGTGTGGTTAGGTAAACTGATTGTGCTTGACATATCCCCGTAGAGTTGATGGGCCATAAAACCTCAACACAAACAAGTAATATTACAATATCTTTAATTCCTTTAGCTGCAAAATTATTTTACATTGCTGGATGGGTTCCCAGGTTTGAACATTATACCAGCATTTCTCAGATCAGTTCTTAAGAACATTTAGTCTGTATGCTGAAATGACACTAAACATGCACTGAGGAACAGCGAGGCAGTTCTAATGAGTACCCACAATCTATGTTTTGAGCAGACATATGAAAAATATTAGAATTTTTTATCTGAAAATTTTCAGTTTTTGGTGTTGAAATTTTCAATACATTTGAATAGGTGTGTTTTCATAATGAATGGTACTGATGAGGCTTTCTTGTTGGTATATTTTTCTAGGCCTTCACTGTTGACATCCAGTTTGTCCTTTTGCTGTGGAACTTGTTATGTGTCCACATTTGATGAACATACACAGTATTTACATGTTGATGTATAAAATGTTCAAAGATATCATTAAACCTTGTCCTGCTAAACCCTGAATACCCTGCCTTTGCAAACAGTGTAGATCCAGATCAGTTGGCTTCTGAAAAAGCCAACTGATCTGGATCTGCACTGTATGCCATTAGATATATGAATTTGTTGCAACTATTGGGATGAAGTATTCTGATTGGCTGAAAATTAGAAGTGGGTATGGCATCTTAATTTATTCAGCCGGACAAGGGTTAATTAACCTTTGTGGCTCTCTGGGCAAATTCAGAAGACCACAAATTGGTGATATTCTTCTGGTTTGTCCAAGAAAACAGTATATGATATTTCATGCAAATTGTCTCCATCCATTGGAGACAATATGCATGAAATGTCAAAACCTCTTTTTGCGGATAAATTAGAAAAATATTTCAATAAGTCCTCTGCTAACAAAAAATTATGTAGAGTACTAAGCATTAAATTTATCAAAGGAACATCTTTGTACCAACACAAATAGTTCTTACAATAGTCTAATTTTGGACTTTCATTTTTAAAGTATACAACATGCTTCTAATGAGTACCCACAACATATGTTTTCATGGAGAAATACGAATTCACCTAATAATTTCTCTTATCTAGAGCTATGTGATCTATTCATTTTGAAAAATGTCAGGGAGATTGTGAAAATTTGAAAACTCGGGTCATTGTCAGGGAAATTTCTGAACTGTTTGTCAAGTTTGCAGTCTTTTTTAGAGGGCTAAGGCAGTTTCTTCATTTCTGGCAACACTAAAGTTTCATATTTCACTAACTTTTTTTCAGTTTTAAGGTACATTTGCATAGGTCTTTTATTCTTTAATTTGCATATACTATATCTTTAGTATTAATATTCTTGCAGAAATTGAAATGTCTACAGTTGTGTCTAGAAGAAGCTGAAAGGGATTTGCACCCCTTGCCTCCTGAGCAATTCTTGTGATGGTATTTGTGTCTAATGCTTAGTATCTTTTTTAACTATGTACTAACTGATCATAGCACATAGCCATTACTTGATATTGAGGCCCCAATACCACAAAATATAAAGTCAAACGGTGCAACAGGCCAAATCTACAGACGACAAACTAATGATAATTTTCTTATTTTCCCTAGAAAATGGGGTCTGACACTTCATACAAATTGTCTCCTTAGGAGACAATTTGCATGAAAGGTTAAATCCTATTTTCTGGAAAAAATAAGAATAATATTTCAAAATGATGTCTGCTGTAATTTTTACTCAGCGTGAAAAGTGTTAACTTTTGTAAAGGTTTATAGTTCTAGCAAGAAGGTTGGAGACATTTTGTGATATTGGGGCCTGACGTAGTTACTATTCTTTTACAGTGCTCATACATGCCATAAGCTGTGGATTAAAATCTGTGAGATAAGGCAAAAATTTAAGGGATATTTTACAAAATTCTGTGAGATTTTCTTAAACATCACTTTGGAGCTCCCCTAATATAGTCTAGTCTTTTAATTCATGTAAGGAACTTGTGAAAACCATAACAGTGTGTGATTTATGTTTATTTCTTCATAAAGTTTGTTGTATAATGGTCTGAAAATTCTGTGAGGTTTGAAATTTTTATGGGAATTGCCTTCCAGATGGGCCAAATTCTGTGAGATTTTATCTCACAGTGTGAGATATGGCATGTATGAGTGCTAATGATGAACAAGTACAGTGCTAATGCATAGTGCACCTAGTGTAAAGGACGGTTAGGGTTGCCAAAAACAAACCTGTAGTTAGGTGGGCCAATGCAAAGTTTAGGGCAGTTTTTCACATTTCTTTTTTCCAAAATATGGCCTTCAGAAATTTAGTGACATTTCGGCAACAACATGCAAAATGTGTTACATGGACTAAGTCACATAAATCATGGATATCATGATTGACTTCTGTAATCAATAATGCATATAAAAGCTTTGCAAAAAAAAAAAAGCCATGACATTGCTCAGCAAATTTCCATACAGAAAAGAAGCAACAGGAAAAATGGGTGAACCCATGTGAGATGAATGTAAGCAAATTGTGGGCATGATAGAGGAAGGCTTTTTATAGATCCAGATAAGAAGGGGTATCCACATATTTTCTTATTTCTCCATGAAGACATATGTTGTGGGTACTCATTAGAAGCATCTCAATGAGGCCATTCTAATGAGTACCTTATGTTTTCATGGAGAAATAAGAAAAATAACTACTTTTTGGTTAAAAAGCACCTTATCTGGAGCTGTGACTGACTTGTGGGAGATCGCATGGCACTTCATATGACTTCATATGACAGTAATGAGCTACCGGCACAGTGGCTCAGTGGTAGAGCGTCCGCTTTGTGACCGGGAGGTTGCGGGTTCGATCCCCGGCCGGGTCATACCAAAGACTTTAAAAATGGTACTAGCTGCTCTTTCGCTTGGCGCTCAGCATTAAGAAAGTAGAGCTAGAACTGGTCAGCTCAGTGTCAGTATAATGTGACTGGGTGGAATATCATGTCAAAGTGTCTGGGGCGTGATATTTCAGTGAGGCAGCACTCTAAAAGTGAGCATTGAGCTCCCTGCCACATCCAGACACCGTCGCGATATGACTGAAAAAGGTTGAAAGCGACGTTAAGCCCAAATCAAACAAACAAACAAACAGTAATGAGCTGCTGAGGTCGGCAACATTCTTTCGGGGAGATTGATAATGAAATATTTTCTACGGTCATTCTCTCCCTTCCGCTGATTCAAAAAGGGCAGTTGTCAGTTTCTGGCGAAAGAATGTGCACAATACTGGTTAACCGCTTAAAGGACTAAGCCTGCCCAGTAAAGGTGTGGTAAGGAAACTGACCGCGCTCAACATGACCCCATTGGGTTGACTAGGCCGTAAAACCTCAACACAAACAAACAAACTGATCTCATCTTTCCAGTAGCCTTGAAGGAACAGCTGTCACCAGAGTACCAGTCATTCCACTTCTGCTGTAGCAGGACTTTATGGGCTTGTTCATTGAGACATCTAGAGGCTTAATACAAATGTCATTCCATCCATGTTAATAGCCAGTCTGGTCCAGTGTTTATCACATAGTAACTCCTTAATTTGGTTTGACTTGTAGCATTGGAAACTAAGGACCTGGCAAATGTTAATGCATTAAAAAATTATGTTCGATTGCTATTATTGCATCAAAACTGAAAACATTTGCTAGCTTTCGTGTTATTTCTTGCACTATTTTGCCTTTTCACTGATGTCTCGCGAATGCAATTTCCATGGCCTATGCTCATTCTAGGGCTTGCCACTACACATCTCATGATGGCAGCAATGAGGCTAGATCAGTCCAAAATGCTGCTAGCTTCATAGATCATTGCCAGGGTATAACATATTTCATCATGCGTACATTAAAGCATGAAAGACGTCAAGTAGACATGCTTCAAGAAGAAGCAGTCCAATAGTTAAATGACTTCAATGTGAATTGGGGCTGACAGCAACATGCCCAAGCCAGGGCAATATTTCGATGATCTAATGTCATTGTAATGGTGGTAGATGGTGCCAACATCTCCAGTGGAAGCAAAATCAGTGGAGGGCTGTCATGTTCCAATGAGTCTTGGTTTTACTTAAACAGGGTGGCTGGACTCCATAGCACAGTCAGTAATACATGATAACACATCTGACTGCAGGTCCAGATTGCAAGTTAGAATCCAGCTTGGCAACATAAGTTTTGTAGAGATTGATCATGAAATCAATTCTGTGGTCAGCCTTCCACTTCCACTGATTCAAGAAGGGCAGTTGTCAGTTACTGGCACAAAGTACTGATTAACCACATAGAGGACAAAGCTTGGCCAGGAAAGTGTGAGTAGGTTAATAAAATCAAAATTAAAAAAAAAAAGAAAAAAAAGAAAAAATAGGGTGGATTGATAGTATGGGCATGGCAGCTGATGGGGAAATGCTATGCAAAATGTTTGTCAAGTAGATTGTTGTGGCAGAGGTGTTGTTATGGTGTGGGCTGATATCCCATGATACTATCACATGACACTACAGAATTACTCTGGTAATGATTGATGGCAGTTTGATGACAAGGACATACGTTGACAAGGTCTGTGCCAGCACCCAAACTTCCACCTTTTCCAGCAGAATAATGCATGTCCATCCTCTGGCAGGCTAATCTAGTAAAGAAGGTGTGTAACAAATGAGGTCACTGCAACCTTTATACTGATCTAACAACCGGCACAGTGGCTCAGAGCATCCGCTTTTTGACCGGGAGGTTGCGGGTTCGATCCCCAGCCGGGTCATACCAAAGACTTTAAAAATGGTACCAGCTGCTCTTTCGCTTGGCGCTCAGCATTAAGAAAGTAGAGCTAGGAATTGGAACTGGTCAGCTCAGTGTCAGTATACTGTGACTGGAAGGAATATCATGTCAAAGTATCTGGGGCATGATATTTCAGTGAGGCAGCACTCTAAAAGTGAGCATTGAGCTCCCTGTCACATCCAGACACCTCGCAATATGACTGAAAGATTGTTGAAAGCAACGTTAAGCCCAAATCAAACAAAACTGATCTAACAGCAAAAATATCTAAGGTATTTTTCTTGTAGTATATGGCCTGGGCTGACCAAATTTAGTTTATGAGTACAGATAATGGGTTAAGTTTGTACTGTGTCCACTACCAATAGTAGATCACAGCAATTTATTTGTAAACACTGACCTTGTGTCCATCTGAGACCAAATTTGGGGACTGGATGCATTCAGTAAAGATGGTTTGTCAAATACAGAGTAGATCAGTATGACTACAGACTTGTATTATAAAAAATACCAGTACTTTTCCTGAGCAGGTCTTATAGGGCTTAACTATTTGATGCGAATAGTCCCCACTCACTGGGGCTTCCAGAACAGATGGGCTGTTTGATGCCTCTGAACCGAGTTGCTAGTAACCTTATGCAGGATTAGAGTTTGTTAGGTCTAATAAAAGTCCCACAGACTCGGAGGCACTTTAACTAAATCTGTGGGAGATGGCTCGACATGGAGGTTGACAAGACTGTTTAACATATGACTCAAATCAAACAAGGTTCAAGGTTTAGGTGCTGGGATCCATAAAGCAGTCCATGGCATGCCTGGTTGTAAGTTGGAATCCCACCTTGGCCACACAGCTTTCATGGCAGTTGATCATAAAATAATTTCTGTGGTCATTCTACCCTTCTGCTAATTCATCTGGGCTCCATAGCAGTCAGTAATACATCTGACAGCAGATTCAGGGGTCACAAGATGGAATTTCAGCTCGGCCACATAACTTTTGTTGAGATTGATCATGAAATCATTTCTACAGTCCTTCTCCCCTTCCACTGATTTAAGAAGAACAGTTGTCAGTTACTGGCGGAAGTATGTGCACAAGTACTGGTTAACCACTTAGAAGGCTAAGCCTGCCTAGGAAAAGTGTAAGTAGGTTAATTAAATGACCAGCTTTATTTGAACTGAGTTGAGTTCCATCTCAAACTCTGCTGATTCAAGGTCATTTGTCAGCTATTGGTATATGTATGTGCACAAAGTACTGGTTAACTGCTTACAGGACTAAGCATGCTCAGTAACAGTGTGTAGGTGGTGTGTATAGGTGGACTGACTTTAAGGTTGTTGACTGGACTGTAAAATTTCAATCAAAGTCAAAGTTTAGATGTCAGAGCAATTCTTCAGATGTAGTCTTCTAGTTTTTAGTGAAAAAAAAAATTCTCAGATCTTTTGTTTCACTTTGTCAGGTGTTAAGATTTTGGAATGTTTCTTCAGGGCCAACCTTCTTGGTAAGAGGGTTTCAAGGATTATGTGTCAGAATGTTGTTTTACTGTTTACAAGATGTTGTCATTCTGTTTCAATCAAAGAAGTTTCATGGATTTGTTTCACAATTTCAGGAGTTCAGGTCTCAGTGGGTATTTTCAGGTCCTGTCTTTTTGTTTGTCATAGGGTTTCAAGGTTTCAGATGGTTGTTTTGTTATATTTAGGTGTAGTCTCAAAGTTTTTTATCAAAGGAGTTGCATGGATATTCTGGTTAACATTTTCAGGAGTTCAGGTATCTGAGTTTGTTTGTCAAGGTTTTGTTGTCAGAGGTTTTCAAACTGTCAATCTGTTTGTCAAAGCTGTTGAAGTGTTTGTTGGAAGTGTTTGTCAGAGATTTTCAACTGTCAATCTGTAAAAGATGTTGAAGTGTTTCTTCAGGCCCCATGAGTTTTGTTTGTCAGAGGATTTTATGGTTTAGGTATTGGAAGGTTTCTTCATGTGCAGTCTGTTTGTTAGAGGTTTTGATATCAAAAGGTTTCTTCAGGTCCTGTTTTTTTCGTTTTTGTGGGTTTACAGTTTGTATCAGAGAGTTTCTTCAGGTTCTCTATGTTTGTCAGAGTTTGGGTGTCAGGTCCTGTTTTTTTTAGTTTTTGCGGGTTTACAGTTTGTAGCAGAGAGTTTCTTCAGGTTCTGTATGTTTGTCAGAGTTTGGGTGTCAGAGCATTGCTTCGGATTCTTTTGTTAGGTGTATCAGAGGTTTCAAGATTTAATATGTCACAGGATTTCTTTGGGTTTGGTCTTTCAGTTTGAGGTTCGGGTATCATGAAAAACATGCCTTATCTGGAGATATGGTAGATTTAGTGTGCTGTGGTCATGCAATACTCTATGATTTATTAGTGCTGATAGAGGATTTTTTTAGGGCAAGTATTTCAGGTTGTCAGAGGTTTAGAGGTCAGTTTCTTTAGGTCCAGTCTTTGTCAGAGAAGTAAAATAGATTCTTTGTGGCTTATTTCAGTTTTATTTCATAGGTTGAAAGGTAAGTGTTGTTGGGTATGTAGGATTTCATTAAGTGGATTTAGGCATCAGAAGTTTTTTTTAGGTCCAGCTTTTCTGGGGTTTCATGGATATTGTATTTCAGTTTGTCAAGTGTTAAGGTGTTGGAATGTTCCATCTGGTCCTGTTCCTTTGGTTTATTAAATGTTTAGTATCAACAAGTTTGAAGGTTTGAGTATTGGAGGATTTCTTGAGGTACAGGTTTTGGGTATCTTTCAACTTGTGACTTCAAATCTTGGACATCTGACTGAACTTATCAGATCATGGTGCTCTATTATTATTAACCCTCGATCTATATGAAAAGAACAGTTGGGCTATTATGATTACCTCTGTCTGTACATTCCTTTGTTTGTCTATAAATGGTATATCTTCCTATATTGTTGGTTTAAACCAAATTTGCTGTATGCCTTTGCTAGGCTCTTGCAGCATCATGTTGATTTCTAGCCCTGAGCAAGGGATCGTAGGGTTAAATGCTTTGATTTTTGTATCTTACTCTATTTCTCCTAAACAGTTGTGTGCAGGATTTGAAGGTAATTTGCTATTTACCTAATCTTGTATGCTAAAGTCATGTAATATGTAATCAGTTTTTTTTTATTCTGACTCCTAGAGTCTGCTGTCCTATTTATTTATCTTTCTGTCCATCCTCATTGAAGGTTTGGAATACAGGAAATAGAAATGTAAGTTAGATCCTAGCTGGCTCAGTTGGATGGTAATCAGGAGGTCCAGGCTTTGATCCCCACAGAGTCCAGCAACAGTCTTCTGTGAAGATTGATCATGAAATAGTTTCTACTGTCATTTTCTCTCTTCTGCTTATTCAAAAAGGGCAGATGTCAGTTTCTGGTGACAGAATGTGCACAAGTACTGGAAAACCATTTAAAGGGTTAAGCCTGCCTAGGAAAAGCGTGGTTGAGTAAACTGACCAGCTCATCATGACCTTAATAGGATGACTGGGCCATTATAGAAATCTCAACTCGTAAAACTCAGACCATCTCAGACTATCTGTAGACATTTCTAATGAGTACCCACAACATGCTTTTGTGGGGAAATAAGAAACTATCAATAGTTAGATGGCTCAATGCAATTTTTAGGTCAAGTTTAGTTATGGTTGAAAAACATGCCTTATCTGGAGATATGGTAGATGTAGTGTGCTGTGATCATGCATTACTCCATGATTTATTAGTGCTGTGGTGGGATCTGACATCTATTTCATGAAAGTGGGATTGCCACTGACAAATACCGGTACCCATAGTCTGTTGAATATATACTGATATCTCCCACACAGGTGGTTGCACAGGGTGGAAGTGGTCTTGCTGCATTGTTATATGCTCACTTCCTGTCTAGCATAGTGATATAGACTTTTCAGTGTTGATGTAGCCTCATTACTGTCCCATGAGCACAATTGAATCATACTATCTCCTGATAGGACAGCCCTACCTCTATCAAACCTACATTATAACCATTTCTTTACTACGTATGTAGCATTTTGCTAATAAATGTCATGGCATCCTTTTGCAAGTGACTTCATTGTGCAAGATGTGCATTATTGGTTACACAAGACACAATATCCATGATTTTCATGATTTAGCCCATGGAACACATTTTACTTACAGTGACAAAAAAAAAAAAAAAATCTTGAAATTTCTTTAGGTAAAGGTAGTGTGCAAGATTTAGAAAACTAAAGACAAAAAAAAAAAAAAAAAAAAAATTGACCCTTTTTTTGGCTTAGCACAAAATTGTTCAGTTTTGTGCTTAGCACAAAGTTGTTGTTTTTTTGCAGAGAAAAGAAGACTTGGCATTTCTTGTGACCTAACTGCTAGTCAGATATTTCACCTGAAATGTCAAGCCTTATTTTCTCTGAAAAATACAAAAAAATAAAATATTTTGTCAGCTGCATTTAATTGTTATCAGGGCTAAAAGTACTGATAGAGATGTTATTGTCATCCTAGTGTCAGCTTAGTATGTGAGTCTGTGAGTCATGCTTTGTTAACCCATTTATTATGTTAACCCTTCTCTTGCTGAACATGACAAGCCCTGTCTTAGCAAACAGTGTAGATCCAGATCAGTTGGCTTCTGAAGAAGCCAATTCAGAAGCCAACTGATTTGGATCTGCACTGTTTGTCATTAGATATGTGAATTTCTATCAAAAACCAGGATCAAGTAATCTGATTGACTGGAAATTAGAAATAGTGGCATCTTGATTTATTAAGCAAAGCAAGGGTTAAGTGAACTCTTATATCGCAACTCTTTAGGCCAGTCTATTTCCAAAAGCAGGTGTCTGGTTAGGTTTTATGATTACTTTGTTTTTATAAAAGCTCTTGTAATTAATGCAAACAGTGTATTCCCAGATCAGACACTTCATTTTGCAGCATCTGATCTGGGTCAACACTGGTTACCAATTACACTGTTAGGGGTTCCTGACTAAAATAGGTTAAAGTTCTACATTAAAAACTTTTAACCTTTACCACTCCGTGGGCAAATTTAGCCAGTGACTAAATGATTTTTTCTTATTTTTCCCAGAAAACAAGATTTGTTGACAATTCATGCAAATTATCTACTTTTCCTAGAAAACAGGATTTGACACTTTATGCAAAGTGTGCTTTGTAGACAGTTTGCATGAAATGTTTAATCCTGTTTTCTGAGGAAATAAGAAAATATTTCAAAATGACATTCACTGAACTCTTTACCCAGCATGCTAAGCATTAAAATGTACTACAAAAAGGCCCACAAAAGTAACAGGTATTAGAGGACATGTTTATCTGACTGTAGCAATATCTATTTTACAATTTATATAATGAAATTGTTGAACAGACATTTCTGCTGCAAAATCTTTTACTAAATGACAAAAAAGTGCATGAGGTTATAAAACTTTTTTCATGCTCAACTCAGCTGAGCATGAAATTTCTCCTGCTAATAAAACTAAAATTATCAACAACTGCAAGTTCTTTCTTGCTAAACAAGGCTGAGCATGAAATTTTCTCTGCTAATAAATATGAAAATGCCAACTACTGTTGTTGGTATTTTCATATTTATTAGCTGAGAAAATTTCATGCTCAGATGAGTTGAGCATGAAAAAGTTTTATTACCTTGGGACCAGGTTTGAATCCGGCTGGAGGCAGACGTCAGCTCATGACTGTATTGTGCTTCATTGCACCGAGCCTATCATCTTCACCTTTCCATTATCTCAATATGACATATAAAATGTTGATAGGGAAATAAAACACCAAACCCTCGTCATCATCTGACTATTAGGTGTCTGCATTTATAGTGTAAATATGGAATGCTCTATACCACTACCTCTAATAACTTTGAAAATTACTTTGCGTGTGATCTTTAAATTGACCTTTGACTTCTTATATTTCCTTGTTCATCTGTATTAACACAGCATGAGATGGGCAAATTCAGTAGACAACAAACGGTGGTCTGGGTCCTAGTCAAATTAAACATTAACAAACCTTTGGTAGTGCTCTAACCATGCCTTCTGCTTTGAGTCTTCACACAGACATCTCTCCTGCATTATTCTTCACAGGTTTGTCACCAACAACATCAGCATTCTCACTTCTAATCTTGTTAGCAAGGCGGTAGACTTCTAGAGACTTACTGTCAGTATTCTTGTAGACATTCTTGTCAGCTTCTTGAGGAGCATGTATGTCTGTCATTGCATTTGGCTGCATCATATGAGAGCAGAAAGCCAGAGCTAAGACATCACCAACTAAGCTTTCTTCCTCAGACCTCTCTTGTTCTATCTGCAACAAGCAGTTTAGAGCTAAGATTGGTCTCATTAGCCATCTTAGAACACACAAATAATAACACTTCACACAGCTGATTAGGATTGGTCATTGTCAGAAAAGACAGATGAATGAAAAAAAAAAAACCAAACATGATGTCCTCATGCCTTTACCAGTTTTCCAGGCCTTGAAAGCTTCCTGCTTGGCAGCAATGGCCTTTTCCAAATGTTCAATTCGTTCTAGTTTTACATTTTATGCATTTATGACTTATCATTATAATCGTTTCATTACAGAACCACGTTAGTTAACCATTTTGACGCAAATGACCCTCATGGGTTGATGCGTCGTTAAACCTGAACTCATCATCATCATCCAAATGTTCATTCCATCACCAGGTTTCACAAAACCAATGGTTGGGCTGTTGTGCCACACACCTTCTCAGTTGTCTTGAGCAGTCCAGCCTTGATGTTGTTCCAGATATTCTTTTCACGACACCAATGGTTGGGCTGTTGTGCCACACACCTCAGTTGTCTTGAGCAGTCCAGCCTTGATGTTGTTCCAGATATTCTCAGTGGCTGCATCAGCTGCACCTGCAGACATGCTCACATGCTCACATGCAAGTTGAAGACCTCCTGAAAATGATTGCTTGTCTGAGGGTTTTTAAGCTTCCAAACTTTGAGGCGAGGGGTGAACTTTCACTTGGATTTTGATGACACATCAATCCTCTTGTTGCGTACAAGAAGCTGATGTTGCAGGGCTACTTCCTTGCCAGGGATCACTTACATCTGTGACAAGTTTGCGCATGGTCCTACGGCAAAGGATGAAGTCTCCTACAGAAAAGGATGAAGTCTATCTACGTGGCTATGTTTCCTGACTTGTACTGAGATGGCTGTCACGTTTCTTGAAACGTGTTCCCAAGAAGCAGGTCAAATGCTAGGGCATACTCCAGGGTTCTCTTACTCTCAACATCTGGTTCCCGCCTGCCATGCCCCATCCCACCATGCACTTCTCTGTTTCCAGTGCCTGCACAGCCTACATGGCTGTTCCAGTCTACACATGGGAACAGAAATCTGATGCTGGGATCTTGGCAGTCACAGCATGCAGCTTATCAAAAAACAGGTCCTTAAACTCATCACTTAGACCACTCTGTGGGGCATATACAGACAGAAAGGTAACAACACATTGGCCTACTATAAGCTTTACTGTTGGAGACTCTCTACACCTCAAAAAAATATATAGATCTTTTAAATCAATACTTGGATTGTTGGTGTGTAAGGGCCCAAATTTTCTTTTCATGTGAGCATCAACCAGTTCTGTGACCCAGAGGTCAAAGTCACAGACAAAGAAAATTCATTGTCGTGCTTGCTTTTAGCATGGTGTGATCTGATTTTCTGTCCATTCAGCCATCAATCCATCAACATTTGCATCAACCCTAACTATGACCCTAATGTTCAATTTCATTTCCCAAGAACTGTAAAGGCTATAGTGATGACAATTGGTGTAAACCTGCACAGGGATGATAGCTCGGCAGTATCCATATTTGATTTTGACCTATATTTCATGGTTCACCAACTTTGTAAATTTGTGTGGCACAACATAGCCTTTGGCAGAGTTCTGGTTTTATAAATTCTATATTCAAGTTCTGATAAAATCTTCTGACTAAATGGATGTAGTTCGATCATACTTGGATTAAAGTTAGAAACTGATCCAAAGATTTCAATGCAAAGCCCAGCCCAAGCAGTGGCCATGAGGTTATGTGAGTGGCCATAGGTCTAGATAAGAGTGGGTATCAGCTGAATATTTTTCTTATTTCTCCACAAAAACATGTATTGTGGGTACTCAGTGAGGTGCTTCTAATGAGTACCCACAATATAAATGTTCATGGAGAAATACGAAAAATATCAATACTTTTGGATTGAAAAAAGCGTCTTATCAAGAACTATGGCTGACTTTTTTTTCCATTTGATGGACACTGTGTATTCAAATGAGCTTTTCTGTCTGGTGACAAGTCAATTATAATTGCTTCTTCTCAGCATATGAACTCATTTATGCGAAGTAGACTCACTGTTTGGACTGGTCCATTTCCAGTAGAAAGGGATGTCTGGTTAGTTTTTATTCTTCCCATGTTTTATAGAAATACTTGTATTTAATGCAAAGAGTGTAGATCCTGATCAGACACTGCTGTGGCATCTAATCTGGGTCTATACTGTTTGCCAATACCCCATTTAAAAGAGTTTGGCATAAATGAGTTTGGCATAAATGAGTTAACCATTCCCTCTGACAAAGAACAATCAGTAGTTTACTCTTGTTTGGTGGAAGACTTGAGTAAATAAGATCTGATGTTGCTTGTCACTGTCCATTAATTAGCATGTGCATCTAACTTCATTGTGGTGGGTTTAACAATATCTGATCCTAGTTGCATCTTCACAATGTGCATTACTATTATTTAAGCTGACAAGAATTATCTGCAGTTTACTCTTGTTTGGTGGAAGACTGGAGTAAACAAAGATCAACCTAATTGTGCTTGTCATTAACATGCGCAGCTAACATAATGGTACAGTACTGGGTTTAACAAGATTGCACGAACCATCAATGTTGGGCGATAAGGCCAATTTTGGTTAATGCTCTATAATCAAGCTGACTTTGTATCAGTTTTGAAGAAACATCTAGTTATTGAACAATTCTTTCTGTATCATTTTTGATTGTTCATTGGTATTTTGTTTAAGTGGTTGTCTTTTTCATAAAGTTAGCAGTTAGCGGTTACGCAGCTAGTAGCTGGATGGGTGACCACTGTGCTTAACTTCATGGAAGATCCAACAAAAGAGTAGGCACTCGACGGAATATTTGTATTGTTTTTTTTACAGGTTATGAGATCTGGAGATATCCTCTAGCTCACTGTCAGGTTTCAATTCGACCGGTTGCAAAATAACAAAGACGTAAAACATCATATACCTGTAGTGTTTTATTGTCTATGGGAGTGACCTTTTGCAAATAGCTTATTTCATAACCGATTGACTTGAAAATTGATAGAAAAGTAATGGTAGGCTAACATTTTATAATATGTAAAAAAGATCACAAATAAACAGTCGTGTGCCTGTGGACAAATGCTACAGAAAGACTATACGGGCCCTGTATAGCTGCAAAAGCTTGTCTAACCATAGTTGCATCTTCACTTACATTAACAGCATTCAGTCTGACAAGAATTATCAGTAGTTTACTCCTGTATGGTGGAAGACTTGAGTAAATATGATCTGATGATGCTTGTCAGGGATCATTAACACATGCATCTAACATAAGGGTGGTAGGTTTAACAAGATCTAATCATAGTTGCATCTTCACAAATTACATTAACCCTTGTACTGCTGAACCCAGATATACCCTGCCTTTGCAAACAGTGTAGATCCAGATCAGCTGGCTTCTGAAGAAGCCAACTGATCTGGATTTGCACTGTTTGTCATTATGTATTTGAATTTGCATGAACAACTTGGATCAAGTAATCTGATTGGCAGAAAATTAAAAGAAGGTGTGACATCTTTTTATTTATTCAGCAGGACAAGGGTTAATTAATATCATACACTCTGACAAGAATTATCAGTAGTTTATTTACTCTTGTGTGGTGGAAGATTTGAGTAACTAATACCTGATGGTGCTTGTCAGGGTTCATGTGCATCTAACAAAATGGTGGTGGGTTAACAATATCTGATCATAGTTGAATCTTCATAACTTACATTAACATCATTCGCTCTGACAAGAATTATCAGCAGTTTACTCTTGTATGGTGGGAGACTTGACTAAACAAGATCCGATGGTGCTTGTCAGTGGCCTTTAGCATATGCATCTAACATACTGGTGGTGGGTTTAACAAGATCTGATCATAGTTGCATCTTTACAACTTACATTCTTTCACTCTGACAAGAATTATCAGTAATTTACTCTTGTTAGGTGGGAGACTTGAGTAAATATGATCTGATGATGCTTGTCAGGGATCATTAACAAAATGGTAGTGGGTTTAACAAGATCTAATCCCAGTTGCATCTTCACAACTTACATTAACCCTTGTCCTGCTGAACGCAGATATATACCCTGTCTTTGTCAACAGTGTAGATCCAGATCAGTAATCTGGATCTGCACTGTTTGCCATATGTGAACTTAGATCAACAATCTGGATCAAGTAATCTGATTGGCTGAAAAATTTAAAAGGGCATAGCCTCTTAATTTATTCAGCAGAACAAGGGTTAATTAACTTCATTCACTCTGACAAGAATTATCAGTAGTTTACTTAGTCTTGTGTGGTGGAAGACATGATTAACTTAAGACCTGATGGTGCTTGTCAGGGTTCATTAACATGTGCATCTAACAAAATGGTGGCGTGTTTAACAAGATCTAATCATAGTTGCATCTTTACAACTTCCCTTAACATCATTTCTTCTGACAAGAATTATCTGTAGTTTACTCTTGTTGGGGGGAAGACTTGAGTAAACGAGATCTGATGGTGCTTGTCAATGGCCATTAACACATGCATCTATAATGCTGGTGATTGGTTTAACAAGATCTGATCATAGTTGCATCTTCACAACTTACATTAACATCATTCACTCTGACAAGAACTACTAGTAGTTTACTCTTGTTTGGTGGGAGACTTGAGTAAATATGATCTGATGGTGCTTGTTGGGGTTTAACAAGATCAAATCCTAGTTGCATCTTCACAACTTACATTAATCCTTGTCCTGCTGAACCCAGATATTAAAGATATACCTGCCTTTGCAAACAGTGTAGATCCAGATCAGTTGGCTTCTAAGAAGCCAGTTGATCTGGATCTGCGCTGTTGGCCATATAGTATGTGAACTTAGATCAGCAATCTGGATCAAGTAATCTTCTGATTGGCTGAAAAATTTAAAAGGGCATGGCCTCTTAATTTATTCAGCAGGACAAGGGTTAACATCTTTCACTCTGACAAGAATTATCAGCAGTTTATTTACTCTTGTGTGGTGGAAGACTTGAGTAACTGATGGTGCTTGTCAGGGTTCATTAACATGTGCATCTAACAAATGGTGGTGGTTTTAACAGGATCTAATCATAGTTGCATCTTTACAACTTAACCTTAACATCATTCATTCTGACAAGAATTATCAGCAATTTATTCTTGTATGGTGGGAGAATTGAGTAAATAAGATCTGATGATGCTTTTCAGTGTCTACTTGCATTAGTTAGAAATATAGTTGTATAGTATGATTATATCAAGACCTGTCACTTAACAGGATAGCTCACCAGAAGTTGCACAGGTTTATCCTATGAAAAATTTTTCATTTGTGATTTGATCTCTGGGTCACTGCTGGGGGAGAGAGTCAGTATTCAGCACCAATCCAAATATCAGTGGCACTCGTCCAGACACTCAGGAGATATACATTTCTTAAAAACTTAAAAATAAAATTTAAATATGAATATTCTAAGCCTTTAGAATAAAACTTAAATATGGAAATTCTAAGCCTCACACTGAACTTAACTTTGGACCAGTGTTTAACATCACTCCTTATCCACACACTTTAGTGATAGGGATATTGTGAGTATCCCCACACTTTAGTGATAGGGATATTGTGAGTGCCTCTGTTTGTCCCTCTGTCCTTCCATCTGTTTGTCACACTATCTCCTCCTAAACCACTGGGTGGAATATAATCAAACTTTTAATACATGACTTCCCTGTGTAGTAGGTGTGCAAGAGCAACATTATTTTTCTGTCCATCAGTCCATCCATCTGTCTGTCTTTGTCTTTCCATCCATCTGTCCATCATGCCATCTCCAATTAACCACTGAGCAGAATTTATCAAACTTGCTTCATGACTTCCCCACATGGTGCGAGAGTAAGATTATATAGGGTTTATTTGTTTGTTTTGATCGATTGCGATGAAATAATTCACTAGTGTTCTAAGGCTTGCGTGTAAAAAACGAGTGAGCAAAGCGAACGAGTTTTTACCCGAAAGCCTTAGAACACGCGTGAATTATTTCTCCGTAATTGATCAAAACAACCAAATAAACTGTTTATTACATTTTCATTTATGTTTTACCTTTGAATTTTCATATTCAGCCATTACAATTTCCTACCAAAATAGTTCGTCAGTGTATGAATTTCAGGAGGCGTGGATTAGTTTGAAAATCAGTCGCGGGTTCATCCCCCACCGAGGTCGGCAACATTCTTTCGTGGAGATTGATCATGAGATATTTTCTACGGTCATTCTCTCCCTTCCGCTGATTCAAGAAGGGCAGTTGTCAGTTTCTGGCAAAAGAACGTGCACAATACTGGTTAACTGCTTAGAGGACTAAGCCTGCCCAGTAAACGTGTGGTTAGGTAAACTGACCGCGCTCGACATGACCCCATTGGGTTAACTGGGCCGTAAAACCTCAATACAAACAAACATCCTGTTCTTAAAATACAGACACAACAATGTCACGAAAGTTGAATTGGATTATCAAGAAAATCAAACTTTATATTTGCGTTGCAGGTCTTTCCTCAAAAACGCCAACTGGACGTGAAAATTGCAGTCTGATCTCCATGATTTTATCAAATTTTCCGCGAAACGGCAACTATTGTTATTGTTATTACCAACAACGTCAGCAACCTCGCCTAGTAATTATGACGTCAAAACGTTCGAAATGAAATAATTCACTCGGTGAATTATCGATTATAATTCACTGAGAAATCTCAGTAAATCAGAACTGAAAATGTAATAAATTTCCATCCATCCATCTGTCAGTCCATCAGTCCAACATATGCAACATTAGCACAGAGAGTGGGGATTTTGCAATGGTGTGCTATCGACTATGCAATCTAGTTGTCCATTTAAGTTCATTCAGGGGATCTTGATCTTTAAAATCTTTTGATATAAAAATATTAACATGGATATTCTAAATTGATTACCTTGAGAGTTGACCTTGCTCAACAAAACTTTTGGACCAGTATCTGACATAACTATTAAACCCATTAAAACATTCAGGACCTATAGATCATTAAAAACTTTTAACATAATGGTGTAGCAGGAAAGGTCTAAGTCTGTGTGACCAGGGGTTAAGGTGGTTTTGAAACTATCCACCAATATCTACAAGTATAGGCAGACAATGAACTTAATCACACAAGGGATTTGGCTAATATGATTTCTTAACATTTAGCACTCTGGGTAATATTGTCAGCAGATGCCATATATTTATCTTATTTTACCCAGAAAGCAGGTTTTGACATTTGATGCAGATTGTCTCCAGTGGAGACAATTTGCATGAAATGACATCCTGTTTTGTAGGAAAAATGAAAAAAAGAAATCATCAATGTGTTGTCTGCTGAATTAGCCCAGAGTGGTAAAGGTTAATGCTTAGCGTGGAGGAGAAAAATTCAGCAGACAATGTTTTGAAGTATTTTTCTTAATTTTCTTACAAAATAAGTTTTGATATTTCATGTCAATCGTCTTTTTGACATTTCATACAAATTGTCTCCAATTTCAAAGTGTCATCTGCTGAATTTGCTCATAGTGATAGAGGTTAACATACATGTAGGTAACAAGACCTGCCTTCTGTAGTATCTGATCTGTATCCACACTGTTTACTCAGGTCTGTCTGTTTGACTACTTAGAGCAAACAATTTAGGAAGGAGGAGTATTTTGATGATAATTTTAGGAAAATTTTCTCTATGAAACTGATATTGTGGGTACCCATTAGAAGTGCCTTGGTTATGAATAAATAAGACAAAATATCCCAGGATGATCATCGAATAATAATCCTTAAAAAGTCTTCTTTTAGGGAGTTAATATAACCTGCAACACAGTTTTATTGTCTAATTACTTGTATTGGCCTTTTGATTAAAAGGTGAAAAGCTATTTAACACTGGGTAAAGTTTTCAGCAGATAGCATTTTGAAATATTTGTTTTATTTTTCCCAAGAAGCAGGGTTGGACATTTCATGCAGATTGTCTCCAGTGGAGACAATTTACATGAAATGTCAAATCCTGTTTTGTCTGAGTAAAATCAGAAAAATATCAATCATATGCTGAATTTGCCCAGAGAGTGGCAAAGGATAATGAAAAGAAATATGAACAGTGTTTATTTGATACAAAAAATCTGTCACTCAGGAGTATGGATACTTTGGTAAAACGTTCTGTCTTTCAGAAGATATTTTTACTAAATTATCATGTTCCTTCATGACAGATTTTTTTGTATCAGGTAATCACTGGTTTATTTTCTGTATATTTGTAGGTTCTCATCTGTGGGTCCTGACTGTGCACAGATGATAGAGAAAACTGACCAAGGAAGGTATGACAGAGGCTAAAATTGCATTTATTTTGATCAATTTCATAGCTCCAGACATCCATGAGGATGCATCACATAAACATACAGTCGAACTTCAATGGCGCGAATACCGATGGCTTGTTTACCGTGGCTTATTTGAACTAATTTTTGAGTCCCTACGGAATTTTTGTGATAGCTCAAGAAAACAAATATTGAGGGAAAATGGCTTATTCAAACTCATTTTTGAGTCCTTACGGAATTTTCCGATAGCTCAAGGAAACAAATATTGAGGGAAATTTTATTATTTTATAATGATATTGTATATTGTGTGTACTCATTAGAATTGCTCGGCAATTGTAATGAGTACACACAACATACCATTATAACATTTTCATAAATTATCACCATTTGTGTCCTGATCTGGCACCATGATTAAATCTCATTGGCTCGAATTACCCCTCTCTGGAACAAATTTCCATGATCCCAAAGATGTTCAAGCCATTGAAGTTTGACTGTATTTCTTATTTCCGCTAAAAAAAATGTACATTGTGCGGACTCATTAGAAGCACCTCAGCAAGGATGGATGCAACAGACTTAGATGGATGCAATACCTAATGGATGCAACAGACTTAGGTGGCTGCAATACCTAATGGATGCAACAGACTTAGATGGATGCAATACCTAATGGATGCAACAGACTTAGGTGGATGCAATACCTAATGGATGCAACAGACTTAGAGGATGCACTACTTAATGGATGCAATACCTAATGGATGCAACAGACTTAGGTGGGTAGTTTCTCATCATCCTTCATGTCGCTTCATCCAAAAGTCTACAAATTATTATTGTCCAATTTCAGAGGGGACTAACTCCAAAACTACATAGACAAGAGTTAGGGCTCTTGTGTTCTGCATGTCGTCTGATGTTTTATATTTCAAAAAGTTTCATGAAAATATCATGAACGTTTTTCAGGTTTTCAAGTTATAAATCGGACATGAAATTTACCATTGTTGAATTTAAAAGGGGAATAATTAAAAAAACTATATGGTCAAGAGTTACAGTTCTTTTATTGTGCAAGTTGTCTGATGATGCTTTATATTTCTATGAAGTTTCTTGAAAATATCTTGAAGGGCTGTCAAGTTATGAAGCACATAAGAATAGACCATTGTCAAATTTCAAAGGAGAATAACTACAAAACTATATATATGTAGACAAGAGTTATGGTACTTGTGTTCTGCATGTTGTCTGAGGATGCTCTTGATTTCTATGAAGTTTCATGACAATATCTTGAAAGGTTTTCAAGTTATAGAACGGACACGGAATTACAATGCTCTGATTTAAAAGTGGACTAACTCATACTAGAAATGTGTCAACAGTACACGGATGCCCCCACTGTAGGGTACCTGATAATAAAACTGCAAAATTCTACCTGGTACTAATGCCTTAACCTGAGTCTAACAGAATCACGTACGTAAGTATGTACGTACATACACACATTCGTACAGAAGGACGTACATTAGTATGCATGTACCCATGTACGGAAAACCGAAAAACTATATGCCCCCTCATCATCCGATGCGGGGGCATAAAAATAAATAGCCAAGGGTTACAGTTCTTGTGGTCTGCACATGGTCTGATTATGCTTTATATTTCTGAAGTTTTATGAAAATATCTTGAATGGTTTTCAAGTTATAGAGCCGTTTTCAAGTTATAGAGTGGACACAATCGCATGATGGATGGACAGACAGATGGACAGACATTTGAGGCAAAAACAAAATGTCTCCACCTCTATCAGTGGAGACATAATTCTTTACATGTCTATGAAGTTTCATGAAAATATCTTAACCAGTCTTCAAGTTATAGAGGTGACACAAAATTACCATTGTCAAATTTCAAAGTGGAATAACTCCAAAAATGAACTGATAAGAAATACAGTTCTTGTGCTCTGTACATTGTCTGATGATGCTTTATATTTCTATGACATTTCATCAAATTATCTTAAACAGTTTTCAAGTTATTGAGCGGACACAGAATTACAATTCTCTAATGAAGGGCTTTCAAGTTATGAAGTGCACACAAAATGACCATTGTCAAATTTCAAAGGAGAATAACTCCAAAAGTGTATAGACAAGAGTTACAGCTCTTATTTTCTGCACACTTTATATTTCCATGAAGTTGCAAGTAAATATCATGAAAGGTTTTCGAGTTATAGAACAGACACGACATTACCAGTGTTGAATTTCAAAGGGGAATAATTCCAAAATTATTTAGACGAGTTTTAGGGCTCTTGACTGATGATGTTTTATATTTCTATAAAGTTTTATGAAAATACCTTGAACAGTTTTCAAGTTACGGAGTGGACACGAATTTACCATTGTTGCATTTCAAACCATACTTGTTCTAATATTTGATCAAGTCCATCTTTTTTCTCCCTGTTGTGTCTAAAAGTTGACAGATGAGGTAGCAAACAATGTAAACCCTGATCAGAAGCTGCATTCTGATCTGGGTCTACACTGTTTGCTCTGACTTGTATGTCCCAGTACGTAGGTTTCTGGGACAGCATATGCACAAGTACTGGTTAGGCGCTTAGAGGTCTAAGCCTACCTAGGAAAAGTATGATTAGGTAAACTGACTGGCTCGACATGACCTTAATAGTGTTGACTGGGCTGGTTAACTCCAAACCAACCAACCAATCCAATGCTTAGTGTCATTACGGTAATCTCTCTATATCTTTAATTTCCAGTAACGTGATTCAAGAAAATACTGATAGGAGCCATAACACAAGGTTGGAGGAAATATCTAGGCAAATATTTTTCTTAGTTCTCTATTTACCTTTACCATTCTCCAGGCAGATTCAGCAAACAACAAACTGATGATATTTTTCTTATTTTACTCAGAAAATAGACCTTGACATTTCATGCAAATTGAGGAGACAATTTGCATGAAATGTCAGTCTATTTTTTGGGAAAAATAAAAAAAATTTAATATGTTGTCTGTTGAAATTTTTCCATGGTACGAAGTTAAAACATGGAAGATTCCCTGGGCAGATTAGCTGGTATTTTTATTATTTTTCTCAGAAAATAGGCCATGACCTGTAAAGTCTATTTTCTGGAAAAATAAGAAAAATATTTCAAAATGTTGTCCACTGATATTCATTCCGAGCAGTTGAAACAACATACTGTAATGAGTCATTAGAATTGCTTCACTCAGCTATATCTAAATATTAACATACATGCCATATCTCACACTGTGAGATAAAATCTCACAGAATTTGGCCCATCTGGAAAGCAATTCCCATAAAAAATTCTGATCTCACAGAATTTTCAGACCATTTTACAACAGATTTTATGAAGAAATAAACATAAATCACACACTGTTGTGGTTTTCACAAGCTTCTCACATGAAAAAAGAAGACTTAAGACTATATTGTGGGAACACCAAAGTGATGTTTAAAAAAATCTCACAGAATTTTGTCAAATCTCCCTTAGTATTTTGCCTTATCTCACAGATTTTAATCCACAGCGTATGGCATGAATGTATTAAGTAAAAATATATTTTCATGAAGAAATAAGAAAAATATCATTACTTCTTGAAAAGTATCTCATCTACATAGCTCCAGATATAAGATGTACCCTATAAATACCATATTAATTTATTACCACACTGTGTTTTTAAGGTTTTTAAGAAATCAGAAAAAAAAACACCCCAAAATAACATGTAGTAAATAAAATATCTACATAATAAAGAAAGCTCAGCTGCAAAGGATTGCATGAAGGGCCTATTTAATGATCTTGTGCAACATTTTTCTGATTTTCTTTATAAAATATTATGTTGTGGGTACTCATTTGAATTGCCTCAACAATAGCTTTAATAAGGAGTGGATAAAAGTACAAAGGCTGTAATCTGAAGACTCGAAAATTGCTTGACTGTGTGCTTATAGGGTATGTGTGGTTATTTGGTGAATATGGTATTTTTCTTATTTCTCCTGAAAATATGTTGTGGTTACTCATTATAAGCACTGAGCTCCACAGTGCAGTTGGCAGTGGATCTGACTGCAGATCGAGGATGACTGTAGATCCAGGATCACAAGTTTGAATCCCAGCCTCCACCATATAGCTTTAGGGGAAACTGATCATGAAATCATTTCTATGGTCATTCTTCCCCTTTTGATGACTCAGGTTGTCATAGTGGTGAAGGTTTGTGCACAAGGACTGCTTAACTGCCTAGAGGACTAAGCCTGCCCATGAAAAGTGTACCGGCTTGACATGACCTTAAAAATGTTGACTGACCAGTAAATCTCCAGCTCAAACAAATGCTCATTATTGGCACTTTAGTGAGGCACTTTTAATGAGTACCCACAACATTTTTTTGTTGAAATAAGAAAGATAACTCTGGATACCAGTCTTCCCCAAATTTGAGTGGCTGATTAAATTTTTGAGGGATGGGTTCCATAATGCAGTTGTAGCATATCTAACTGCAGGAAAATAAGAGTTTGTGAGTTCATACCCCAGCTAGGCAACATAACTTTCATGGATAGTGATCGTTAAACAGTTTCTATGGCCATTCTCCCCTTTCAGCAGATTCAAGAAGGGTAGTTGCCAGTTTACTAACGAAAGTATGCACACAAGTTCTAGTTAACCACTTAGAGGACTAAGCCTGCCCAGGAATAGTGTGAGTGGGTTAACTAAGCCCTCTTGACATGACCCTAATAGGTTGACTTGGCCATAAAACCTCAACACAAAAGGAACTGGATACACATGTTAACCCTTAGCATGATGAATTAATTAAGATGTTACACCCACTTTTGATTTTCAGCCAATTAGAGTGCTTGATCCAGATTGATGCTATAAATTCACATACTTTATGGCAAACAGTGCAGATCCAAATCAGATGGCTTCTTCAGAAGCCAACTGGTCTGGATCTACACTGTTTGCTAAGACAGGGTGTATCCAGGTTCAGCAGGACTAGGGTTAAATTTTCTTCCATTTTTACAAGGGAGACATCTTTTGTGAGTCACTTCTGAAAATGGGTCTGCTCTAAAAGGAAGGAATTTGCTTGAGAGTAAATTCTTTCCTTTTTAGAGTGGGGACAGTAACAAGTTTGACAGAGTTGCCTTGCCTGAAAGTGTATCACATTTATTTCCTTAACCCTTAAGGGTTATTTTCCTTACACCCTGCCTCTGCAAACAGTTTAGATCCAGATCAGTTGGCTTCTGAAGAAGCCAGCTGAACTTGATCTGCACTGTTTGTCATTAATTATATCTGTATCAACAACCTGTATCAAGTAATCTGACTGGCTGAAAATTGGAAGTGGGTTTGGCATCTTAATTTATTCAGCATGGCAAGGATTAAAATGCATATGGAGCTGTCCTCGGTGGCTCAGTTGGATGCGCCTCCAAATGGAGACCAGGAGGTCACGGGTTCAACCCCCACCGAGGTCGGCAACATTCTTTCGTGGAAATTGATCATGAAATATTTTCTACGGTCATTCTCTCCCTTCTGCTGATTCAAGAAGGGCAGTTGTCAGTTTCTGTGGAAAGAATGTGCACACTACTGGTTAACTGTTTATAGGACTAAGCCTGCCCAGTAATAGTGTGATTAGGTAAACTGACCATGCTCAACATGATCCCATTGGGTTAACTGGGCCGTAAAACCTCAACGCAAACAATAAACTGTAAAAGGAGCATTAGTAGGAGAATAGTATGAAAAATGTAACAGAATTATTGGGAATTGTCTTCCAGGATGGATGTCATGTCTCCTGTATTTACCTTGTGTAATTGGGCTGAGCAAACAATGAAGGCCCAGATCAGATGTCACAGGAGGAGGAGTGATCAGGGTCTCCTCTGCTTGCCTCTCATCCAGCAGTTTTGAACAAATAAAGTCATGCAGGTAAATCAGAAAGCACTGGTGGTGGCTGCAACGCTCCGGAGTCAGCTTTTTAACACACTGGAGTGGGTGAAAAATGGCGGAAAAGGTAAACAAAAGCTATACTTGTTCTTGTTATAACTTTTATCTGAGCTTATTTCGGTATTACTTTTAAGGGCACTGGGTGCACGGAACACCGAAAAGACTGCAGTTTATGATTATGTAAGGCATTTGGAGATTTATTTTATCGTTTAGTCGGCAAATCAGTTTCCTATATATGGCATAGTACGGATGTGCGTGTCAAATAGCCCCCTTTTTCAGCACTGCCAGGTATATGATTGGCCCCCTTTTTTCAAGAAAAAGTATATGAATGGCCCATTTTTTCTGGATTCTTATGCGAAAGGCCCCATTTTTCTGGCATCCTGGTATATGCACATATTTTTCACTCAGAGATTTTTCAAGGCTGCTTATCCTCTTGGTATTACATGAACTGACCGTGATATTTGTCTAACAACCAGCAAAAAATGGGTACAAAAAATCAAAGGGCAGTATATGAATAGGTCAACATTTTGCATGATCAAGTATATGAATGGTTCCGTTTTTTCAAAGGCCAGGTATATGAATGGGGTAGATTTTGAAATACTGGCTCAAACACCCGTACCAAAATAACACCCCCCCACCCTCCGAGATCAAATGCTGCATTCTATGGCATCTGTTCTAGGTATAACCCTTAAAACACCAAGAAAACCTGCATCTGAAAATGTCGTCTCTTTATGACGTCTGCTGAATTATTCTTGCAAACTTTTCAAACATTTTTTGCATTATCTTCAAACAGTGTAGACCCTGATCAGACTGTTCCTAAGGAGCAGTCTGATCTGGATCCACACTGTTTGCAAAAATGACTTTTAAAATCACAAGCAGATGACAAAGCAGACGACAATTGTTGTGACTGGCAGTTTAAGGGTTAGAACAGTTTGTATAGGCTTTTCTGTATAAAAACTTAGGGTAAATACAGTAATGACAAGTCAAAATTGCTAAAGTAAATCTGCCCTGCTTGTTTCACTCAGGTGAGTAAATCATGGACCTTGGAATCTTGTAATTATTATAAGCTCGCCTTTATGAAGGTAGTGTAGAGCTATATATAGCAGTCACCATGGCATTGAACCATGTCAGAATGGGGTTAAGTTTTGTTTAAAGTTTTAACCCATTGTAGACTGAATAGAATCTCCAACACTACCCAGCAGGCACATGACGTTTATACAACGTCGCCTCAACTTCGATGCAACGTCATGACATTGCATCGATGTTGAAGCGACATTGTATAAAAGTCATGTGCCCCCTTGACGTTGCCTCGACGATGAGGCGAAGTTGTATAAATGTCATGTGCCCGCTGGGATATATTGGAAGAGTTCATTTTCAATTTAGATACATCCGGCTGTAAGATTTAGATATTCCTAGAGAAAAATGACTAAACTGTTTGCAAATAGTGGAGATGCTGATTGGATGCTGTATTTTGCCATGTCTGATCTGGGTCTGCACTGTTTGCCAGTTGCTCTTTTAGGCATCTCCAGGCTACAATAGATTAAACGGCTATATCTCCAGAACTTCTGGATGGAAGTAGTTCATCCTTGCCCTGATGTTAGATACTGATCTGAAATTTTATGCTGTTCCATCCCAACATACATGAGTGACCTTGAGTTCAAGATCATGAACTTAGAAAAAAATTATGTTGCAAAGGTCTTGGTTAAAGTTGTTAAAAGTTTATATCATAAAGTTTGAGCCTGATCTTACTGACACTCTCCTGTGACAGTTCTTTTTATTATCATCATCGTCATTATTACTATTGTCACATAATAGTTAGTTTACAAATTTATTTGAAATAAATGAACTATTGCTTTCAACATTTTGGTTGCTAGGCCTTTTCCATCAGTGCAGTTCCTTGAAGAAAAAGTCCTAGTGGCTGAAATGGTGGAAGTAATGCTTTAATTGTTATATGAATTATTATTACGGTAAATGTCCTAAAATTTCAAACACCAAAGTATCTGACAAAATGATATATGCAAACAGTGCATACCCAGATCAGACAGCTCCTGAAGGGAACAGTCTGTTCAGGGTCAACACTGTTTGCTTTTTCACTTAGTATTTTAAGAAACAGCAGCTGCTGCATAAAAAGCAAAATTTAGGCCAAAGTAGTATGGAATAAAACGTTCCAAATAGGACATATACCCTGTCATCATTATTTTATCATTATTATTATTATTATCATTATTGGTGAGGAGGGACATTGATCAATTGCAATATACTTGTTGATGTCTGAGCACAGTCTACATCTCCAGATTACTGTGAAATCATGAATGTTTTAGGCAGTTTCAGCTTCACTATTTATATGGTTTAAACTTTGCTACGCTGTGGGTAAATTCAGCTAATGACAAACTGGTAATATATTTTTTATTATTATTTTTCCCAGAAAATAAGGTTTGATGCTTCATGCAAACAGTCTCTGGAGAGAGTTTGCATGAAATGTTAAACCTTATTTCCTAGGAATGATTTGTACAGTTTTCTTCCCTGAAAGCTTATCCCCTCATCCCCCCCCACAAACTATTGAATTATGATTCCAGGAAGCTCTTTGTTGACTTTTGATAGCATCACATTTCTGAAGCATAGCTCTAAAATGCAGAACTGTATTTACCTGGAGTACCGGGACACCCTAACTCCTTACCATACTTGTTCCATAATTAGAAAATGTTTCTGCCACAATCTGATGTGTTTAAAAATTACTGAATAATTGGCAAACAGTGTAGACCCTGATCAGACACTTCATTCTGGCATGTCTGATATAGGCCTACTCTGTTTGCTAAGGCTTGTTTGCCCTAATACTTCAGGTTATGTGTTGGGACAAACATACCTAAGCAATCGGTGTACATCCAGATCAGTTGCCACAGAATGTGGCATCTGATCAGGGTCTACACTGTTTACCACTCATCCAGCAGTTCTTTTGACACAAGATAAGATATTAACCCATTTATGCCTTGCGTATGGGAACTTATGATGCAAATGATCCTTATGGGTGGATTGGCCATTAAACCTGAATTCATCACACCTAGCCTCCCACAAAAGAGACATTTGGCAAACAGTGTAGACCCTGATCAGATGCTGCAAATGTGGCATCTGATCAGGGTCTTTACTGTGTACATGAAATGCAGGAATTTCTTTGAAATGGTAACAATAAAACTTAACAAGACACATCCTATATTGGAAATGGACTAGTCCAAAGATTGAAGGTAGAAGAGTCCACTCAGCATAAATGGGTTAAAATGGACTTGTTCAAATTTTAAGACAAGTAAGGTAAGGAGTTAGGATGATAATTCTGGGATACTTTTCTCAAGTTCTCCATAAAATACATATGTTGTGGGTACTTACTTTAATCAAGGTGCTTCAAATGTGTACCCACAACAAATGTTTTTATGAAGTAAGAAAAATTAACCTAGAATTATCACCAAATACTCCTGCTTAACAGTTCTGCTTCCACCAAATGAAAATAAGAAAATATTTTGCTTCCATCAAACAAAAAAAATGAAATTATTCTGCTTCAACCAAACCAAAAGTATGAAATTCTGCTTCAAAAATATGAAATTATTCTGCTTCCACCAAAAAAAAATAAAAAAATATGAAATTATTCTGCTTCCACAAAAAAAAAAAAAAAAAAAAAAATGAAATTATTCTGCCTCCACCAAGCAGAAATATGAAATTATTCTTCTTCCACCAAACAAAAAGTATGAAATTTTTCTGCTTCAACCAAATGAAAAGTATGAAATTATTCTGCTTCCTCCAAACAAAAAAAAAAAAAAAAAAAAAAAAATATGAAATCATTCTGCTTCCTCCAAACAAAAAAATGAAATTAGTCTGCTTCCACCAAAAAAAAAAAAAAAAAAAAAAATAAGAAATTATTCTGATTTCACCAAACAAAAAGTATGAAACTTATTCTGCTTCAGTCAAACAAAAATATGAAATTAGTCTGCTTCCACCAAGCAAAAATATGAAATTATTCTGCTTCCACCAAACAAAAAAATGAAATTCAGCTGCTTTTACGGCCTCCAGATATAAAGTGCTACCATAAAAATCATCAAATGCAATTTTCTAGTAATTTAACTCCAAACAGAAATATAGATGTCAATTAATTTCACCACCTCTAAATATGAATAGCTGAAAAAATAAAGCAACAGCAAACCAATTTTTGCTTTTAGAAAAATCATACAAGTTGGTAGTACCATATCTGGACAAAGTACTTTCTGAAACCCTTTCAAAACAAAAACATTAGATACAGGCTTTGTTTTTAGTAGTTTGGATTTATCAATTTTTGCTTTTGACAGACATATTTTTGTTTTTTAATTTGGAAGAAATTGTTATTGTCATACATAATATTTTAAAAAAATAATACAATTTTATCTGTCTTTATATCAGAAGTTCCCAAAATGATAATTGTCATTTACACTTAACATGCCATGGATAAATTCAGCAGACGACAAACTGGTGATATTTTTTCTTATTTTTCCTAGAAAATAGGATCTGACACATCATGCAAATTGTTAAGGAGATAATTTGCATGATGTATCATATGCTTTCTAGTTAAAATAAGAAAAATATTTCAAAATGTTGTCTGCTGAAAGTTTTACCCAGCAGGCAAAGTGTAAATTACCAGCTTCCTGTTAACCATAATTCAAAAAATGTCAAGCAAAATTGGAGACAGGTGACATACAGTTGTTTTTGTTTTTTCCAGATTTTTTTTTCAGAAGAACTAAGAATTGACATTCATGTGAATCATCTGTTTGGCAGACAATTCACAGAAAATTTCAAGACTTATTTTCTTTGAAAGATAATTTTTTTTTTAGAAATGTTGTGCTGCAGTTTTGATGCTCTTTAAGGATTTAAATTGGCAAAGCATCATTTAGGTTTTTTTTTTTTTTTTCTCAGAGAAATTAATTCCTGATATGTGTTTGAATCCTCTATTTAGCAGATAGTTCACACGAAATATGAGTCTTATTTGCATTGAACAATAAAAAAAATGCGGAAAAAACAAAAAAAAAAACAAAAAAAAAAAAATTCAGAATGTTGTCTGCAGCAGTTATTACTCAGGCTTTAAGGGGTAGTTGTGGGCTCTAAATTGGTAGTTACATTTCCATGTAATGTACTGCGGTCTGACAATTTAACTTAACCTTTACCACTGTCTGGGCAGAATCAGCAGATGGCAAATTGATAATTTTTCTTATTTTTTTCCAGAAACCAGATTTTGAGATTTTATGCAAATTATCTCCTTAGGAAACAGCTGAACCTATTTTCTGAGAACAATAAGAAAAAAATATTTTGAAATGTCATCTGCTGAAAGTTCTACTCTAAAGGCTAAATAAGCAATAAAACATTGAAAAAGCAGAAACAAAAATGATAAATCTACCTGACTCCACCTGAAAACTTCCTGTGCTTAGGATTGCATTAGTTGAGTATTTCATGATAATTCTTTGATATTTTCTTCATTTCTCAATAAAACCATATGTTGTTTGTATACTCATTTTTTAGAAGTGCCTCTAATGAGTACCTGCAAAATGTTTTCACCTTTTTCTTATGAGTATATCCTGAACTTATGTTTTATGGAGAAATAAGATTTTTTTCAGAATTCTCATCAAATCCTTAACATCCATGCTCTCTGAATAGGCAGTTCCAATATTTCTGGGGTTTGCAGCAGATTGAAACTAAGACATGTTACCACTTGTCATATTTTCTTGCTTTTACCTACAACAGAGGGCAGATTATTGATACTTTCCTTACACTTCCTAGAAAATATGACTTGCAGTTCATTTAAATTATTTCTAAAGGAAAATAAGGTTGACATTTCAGACAATTTGAATGAAATGTTAAACCTTATCTCCTGTGAAAAATAAGAAAAATATCTGTAATTTGTTGTCTGCTGATTTAGCCAATAAAGTAAAGATTAATCAGGAAAGCCAAAAAAAAATACATTGAGATAATCTGATTTTAAGAACATAAAAAAATATTTTCTTGAGCAAAGAAGAAAAGTATTTATTCATTTTGACAGAAGGGATAGTTCATCTCCTTGAAAACATAATGATTTCACAGTATCTCCATTGTAGAAGTGGAAAGGGAATGGTCTGAGATCAGTGTCCAGTGAAGTCTGAGCACCTTCTACCACTCCAGCTCATCATTTGTCCAGTAGTGTGTTTAATTGTTCTGTTTATATTTGTTTAAATTTACTTCTTTGTAAGTGTGCAAACTAGTGAATTACATCACCTACCATATTTGCCCTAAATACAGACAGGTTAACATTTTGCATGCAGGGTAAAAGTTTCAGCAGATATTTTGAAATAGTTTCTTACTTTTCCTAGAAAATAGGATCTGACACTTCATGCAAACTGTCTTCTAAGGAGCCAATTAATTTGCATGAAGTGTCAGATCCTATTTTCCAAGAAAAATAAAAAAAAATGTCATCAGTTTGTCATCTGCTGAGTTTACTTGTAGCATGGTAAGTGTTAATTTTTACCATACTTATCCTGAAATTTGACTGCCAGGGCCCACTTGTTCAAAGCATCGTTAGCCTAACAAGCTCGTTAGTGGTCAAAATTTTAACTATTTTAGTAAGTACAATACACTAAACCTCTTTATAACATGGTTTGTTATAACACAGTTTTGGATATAACAATGGTCATTTTTCAATATAATCTATACATTTTTGTTTGGCTGTAACATGGTTGTTTAACTAAAACGTTTTATGCTATGGATCCAAACAATAGTGTTATAAAGAGGTTGTGGTGTATCTAATTCAGATATTTTTGCTGATTAACAGCATCGTTAGTTTTGAACAACTGGGCCCAGGTGATCTCACTCTGAAATTTATGATGGAATGGTAAATAGTATAGACCCTGATCAAACTGCTGCTTTAGAAGCAGTTTGATTGAAGTCCTCACTATTTGCACAAGCCTGTCTAAGTATTTAGAGTAAATTGGGTGCTCATTCATAATTAACATTTCTACTGGCCTTCCTTCTGAAATGTACCGGCCTCGGCGGCTCAGTTGGATGCACGTCCGACTGGAGACCAGGAGGCCACGGGTTCGGCCCCGCCGAGGTCGGCAACATTCTTTCGTGGAGATTGATCATGAAATATTTTCTACGGTCATTCTCTCCCTTCCACTGATTCAAGAAGGGCAGTTGTCAGTTTCTGGCGAAAGAATGTGCACAATACTGGTAAACCGCTAAGAGGACTAAGCCTGCCCAGTAAATGTGTGGTTAGGTAAACTGACTGCGCTCGACATGACCCCATTGGGTTGACTGGGCCGTAAAACCTCAACACAAACAAATCTTTCTGAAGTGTAAGCCTTTTTTTTTTCCCTAAAAATACAAAAAAAAAAAAAAAATGTCTGCTGTAGTTATTAATAGCACTTTAATCCATTTATGATTAGTGTCCCATAAAAGGGACATATGCAAACAGTGCAGACCCAGATCAGATGCTGCAGAATGGAACATCTGATCAGGGTCCACACTGTTTGCATTTACCGTATTTGACCTAATTACTGCACTGTGCACTTAGATTTTTCAAAATTATTGAACAAACGTTTAGTGAAATATCAACTTAAAAAGGGGACATTTTTTAAGAAAGATCAGCAGAGGATTTAATGAGGAGCGTATTAAATGATGCGTTTGCAATATTGTTTTCTGATTGTCCTTATAAAAACATGTTGTGGGCACTCATTTGAACTGCCTCGACTTGTCGAGGCAATTCAAATGAGTTCCCACAATATATGTTTTTATAAAGAATTCTATAAAAGTACACTGACTGTAAGGCTACTTAATTGCTTTACTGTGTGCCTATAGGAGCATGTGCGGTAATAAGGTCGAGTATGGTAATACAGGAATTTAAAAAAAAAAAAAAAAACGTGGTAGTAATAAAACCAATCAGACACCCCTTCTATTGGAAAAGGATTTTTCCAAAGTGTTGAGGTAGAAGAGTCTATTTTGCATAAACGGATTAAGGGGTAAGACTAATTTTTTTTTTTACCCATTGGTCATCTATAACTTCAAACTTGCTGGAGACCAAGCATCAGGTCTGGGCCAGATGTCATAGTCATGAATTATGACTAAGCATAGTTTCAAGCCATGGAATCCAACAAATTTGCATGTATGTAAATATGTGTTTAGTTGGCAGTTCTAATGGGTACACGTTTCTGTGATGACATAAGTCATGAGGTTGTTTTCTGTTTGGAGTTGTTAGACTTTATCAGATTAGGTATTATGCCCCCGCCCATTGGGGCCCGCGAAGTAGATGGGCTGCCTTGAGCCTCTGTGGCAGAGCTGCTAGTAACTTAATGCAGGACTTGAGTTCATCATTGGCCCAGGTCGGGTATAAGTCCCACAGATTCAGAGGTGATATCTTGACATGATGACATGACTGAAATACTGTTGACTGGGATGTTAAAACTTGACTAAGTATCATTCCCCCACCCATTGGGGCCCATTCAGATAGGCTTCCTTGTACCTCTATGGCAGAGCTGCTAGTAACTTCATGCAGGCGTTTGTCATTTGACCAGGTCGGGTAAAAGTCCCACAGATTCAGAGGCAATTATATTGACATGATGACAAGACAGAAGTACTGCTGACTGGATTAGGTATGAGATTGGATAGGTTAGATTATATTAGATTGATACTATGTTAGATTACACAGGAATATATACTAGTGGTAGATCAGACTATGAAGTTGGTCCACATCAAGCAGAAAATGGTGTCTTAACATCAAGAAAACATGCCTATATAATTTTTACCCCCTTAATCCTCATTTTTATGTAATAAAACTGGGGTTCACAGGAGTATACATTATTTTTCTTATTTCTGCTAAAAAACATAGATTGTGGGTACACATTAGAACTGCCTTGCCAAGGTGGTTCTAACGGGTACCCACAATCTATATTTTGAGCAGAAAATATGAAAAATATCAGAGTTTCTTATCTGAAAATTTTCACTTTTTGAAGGTGAAATTTTCTATATATTTGTATAGGCATGTTTTTTTTTAATGAAGCATGTGCAGAATGCACAGATTAAGATTCATCCCCCGCTGTACAAGGTCTCATTTGGGCCTTTGATCTCCATTGATACATTCTATAGTATCCATTGGCACCAGCAGTGTACAGTGGAGGTCCTGATCAGACTGCACATTTGCACCAAAAGCACATTTTTGCTTGGTGGAGCTCAGTTCAGCATGTATGATTGTGATAATTCATTGATAGTTTTCTGATTGATTGCTTTGAAAGTGACGATATAATGTGTGTTCTTATGCGCCTTACGTTTGCGGTTTCATCTCCGTACAGCCGAGTCTATTCGCGACACTTTCTACACGTTTGCGATTCACTCTTGCGGACGCTTGTGAATTTATGTTTGCGATTTAAATTTACGCTTGCGATTTACGTAATTACTGTGTGCCTTAAAACTTAGCATGCTGGGTAAAAATTTTAGCAGATTTCATTTTTTTTTTTTTTTTCTAGAAAATAGGATCTGATACTTCATGCAAATTATCTCCTTAGGAGACAATTTGCATGATGTAGAAAATAGGATCTGTTATTCCATGCAAGGAGACAATTTGCATGAAGTGTAAGATCCTATCTTCTAATAGGATCTGATACTTCATGCAAAATTTGCATGAAATATCAGATGGGATATTTCATGCAAATTAGGAGACAATTTGCATGAAGTGTAAGATCCTATTTTCTAGGAAAAAAAAGTATGAGTTTGACATCTGCTGAATTTGCCCATTGCATGGTAAGTGTTTTCAGTTTGTAACTCATGTATGTATTTTGCCTTTTCTCTTGAGTTGTATTTTGTATGTTTGTATTTTGTATACCACTCTATGGGCAAATTCAGCAGATGACAAATTGATGATTTTTTTTCGTAATTTTTCCAGAAAGTAGGCAGATTGATATTTCATGCAGATTGTCTCCTGGGGAGAGGAAGCTCCTATTCTCTAGGGAAAACAAGAAAAAATATGAGTTTGACATTCTGCTGATTTGGCCTATTGCATAGTAAGTGTTGAGTATTTTTTTTCAGTTTGTAACTCATGTATGTATTATGCTTTTTCTCTTTAAGTTGTATTTTGTATGTTTGTATTTTGTATACCACTCTATGGGCAAATTCAGCAGATGACAAATTGATGATATTTTTCTTTTTCAGAAAATAGGCATAGACATTTCATGCAGATTGTCTCCTGGGGAAATGATTTGCATGAAATGACAGCATTTACTTTCTTGGGAAATAAGAAAAGTATTTCAAAATCTGCTGAAATTTTTTTCCCAGGGTGCTGAGAGTTTTTTTTCTTTTTTTGTATGTAATTTATTTGCTTTAAAGTCACCTTTTTCCTCAGAAAATAGACATTTTTTATCCAAGAAATGTTTAATAAATTGTTTTATGGTAATAATGTGACATCTGTCAGCCAGTCGAATTTCAGTTATCTTTGTTTTTGAACTAAATCAAAAATGAAATGATTTTTTATTGTATCTATGAATTAATGTTCACAACATACAATAAAAAAATCATTTCATTCCAGTTCAAGAATGAAAGATTAACTGTAATTTTACAGGCTGTCAGATGCCACATTTTATGATTGTATTAATACCATATATTGATTTGCTAAACCTTCTTGCATAATAAAATGTCTATTTTTGAGGTATATGGAGTCTTTAATCATGCTTTGTCTCTGTAATTAATGTATGAATTCTTTTTGTAATTTGTTTATCTGAATTATGTTTATGTATTCTCATATGTGTTTATAATTTGTATGTCTTAATTGTGCTTCTATTCCAGCATTTGTAATTTATATGCCTTAATTGTGCTTCTTTTCCAGCATTTGTTATTTATATGCCTTAATTTTCCTTCTTTTCCAACAGCTTACCTTACAGCTAGCATTGGTTTTCTCAACTCTACCATTCATGACGAGGGTCCGGAGATTTAATGCCCGCAAGGATTGTTTGGTGTGTATCGTAGGGGTTATAGCCGGTGGCCACTATGATCAGGGAAGAGATTTGAATGCAAAGCTACATGATTACTACTTTATATTTAATGGCTTTGCCTGCAAAACCATTTTGTCTTTGATCTGCCTGCTTCACATCAAAACTGATGTTGATGACGATAATCATTTAATGGTGATGATGATGATGACAAAAAAAATGCTTAGAACATTTATGTATAATGGCATTTTTGATAATGATGATGATGATGATGATGATGATGATTATGCTTATTGTTGTACAGTAGCGTTGATGATACATGTACTTTTCAAATTATATATTGCATGTATAAATAAACAAAATAATAATTGTACTGTTACTGATGATGATCAAAACATCAATACATCAGATGTAATTACAGTTATAATATCAATGATAAGCATGTTAAGTGCCTTCAGTCCTTTGCTAGGATTATGATGATGATTGTAGTGCTAGCCTAATGTAGACAATGAGCAATAAGATTGGTAATGCTTATGGTTTGAAAAATACCACTGATGAATCATATACGTTGATATGTATACATATGGTAGAAGTGGTTCTAATTATTGTATGTTTATTGATGATGATGTGGTAATTTATGGAATTACTGAACCCAATTACTATCATAATGTTGGTGCAGATGATGATGTAGATTATGATGAAAATGGGTATTATGATTATGATAATGTTGATGATGATTAAATGCTTTAATTATGCTTCTTTTCCGTCTGTTAGTACTCATACGCCATAAGAATTTATTGTCTTTTACACATTTCTTTCAGCTGTCATTGGCTTTCTCAACTCTACAGTCATGACGAGGCTGTGCCAACCTAGTGGTGAGATTGCTTATTTATATATGATTTTACATGAATGAATATGACCTTGCCCAGTGACCTATGACTTCTGGTTTAGTTTCTTATTTGACAGAATATAGCTCGGAACTAGAAGCCTCAAGTAAGTGGGCAAGGTTATATGTTTTCCTGAAGAGTTACACAAACTTGACTTTAACTTGACTTTAAGATTTTAATAGTAATTGAACTGTAAGAGATGATGATGATGATGATGATGATGATGTAGTGGTGATAATGGTATTGATATTTAAGACATCAGTTTATTTGGTATATTTGCAATTGTAATGTTACTGAGACTGATGATAGATATACTAATGATGAGGATGGTATCTTTGCTATGCTTCTTTTCTCTCTGTATATGGTCACTATGATCAGGGAAAAGATTCTAAATGCAAAGCTTATAACTATTACTTTTATATTCAGCAGTTTGCCAATGTCTTTGATCTGCCTGACTGCACATCAACACTGATTTTAAAGATGATGACTGCCATTATGATTGTGATTTGTTGATGATGATAATTCTACTGCGGCTGCCATTGAGTTTGATAAGTGTCTTCAGTCCTTTGCTAGGATTATGATCATGATTGCAGTGCCAAACTAATGTTGATGACAATAATGAGATTGGTAAAGTTAATGGTTTGATAAAACTGTTGATGAATGGTATACTGTGTTGATTATGTAGACTAATGGTAGAGGTTGTTCTAAATATTGTATGTTTACTGATGATGATGATGTGTTCAATTATGGTTTACTATTTTTATAATGTTGGTGCAGATGATGATAGGGATTATGATGAGGATGGGTATGATGATGATGATGATGATTTAAGTGCTTTAATAATGCTTCTTTTGCCGTCTGTTAGTACTTCCTATGCCATAAGAATTGACTTTCTTTTACACATTTCTTTCAGCGATCATTGGCTTTCTCTACAGTCCTGATGTGGATCTGTCAACCTAATGGTAAGATTGCTTATTTATATATGATTTTACTATATACATATAAAAATAACCTTGTTTAGTGACTTGTGACTTCTGCTTTCAGTTTCTTAATTAACATAACACAGCTGGGAACCAGTACCCTTATGTCAGCTGACAAGGTTATATTTTTTTCCTAAGGTGTTACACATACTAGAAATTGATTGTAATAGAACTGAAAGAGATGATGATGATGATGATGTAATATAGGCTGTAATGTTATTGATGTTTTAAGGCATTAGTTTATTTGGTATATTTGCAATTGTAACGTTACTAATGATGATGGATATGTTGTAATGAAGATGGTAGTTTTGTTATGCTTCTTTCCTCTCTGTATTTTGTATGCCTTAATTTTGCTTCTTTTCTTACAGCTTACCTTTCTGCTAGCATTTGCTTTCTCAACTCTACCACTCATGACGAGGGTCCGGAGATTTAATGCCCGCAAGGATTGTTTGGTGTGTATCGTAGTGGTTATTGCCGGTGGCCACTATGATCAGGGAAGAGATTCTCAATGCAAAGCTTATTACTATTACTTTTATATTCAGCAGTTTTACCTGTGTCTTTGATCTGCCTGACTGTACATCAACACTGATGTTGATGATGATGACTGCCATTATGATTGTGTTTTGTTGATGATGGTAATTCTACTGTGGCTGCTGCTGAGTTTGTTAAGTGCCTTCAGTCCATTATGAGGATTATGATGATGATCTCAGTGCTTACCTTATTTAGATGATAATCAGTGAGATTGGTAATGTTAATGGTTTGATAAAACTGTTGATGAATGGTACACTGTGTTGATTATGTAGACTAACGGTAGATGTTCTAAATATTGTATGATAACTGATGATGATGATGATGATGATGATGATGATGTCTTCAATAATGGTTTACCTGATTTTTTTATAATGTTGGTACAGATAATGATAGGGATTATGATGAGGATGGGTATGATGATGTTGATGCTATTTGAATGCTTTAATTATGCTTCTTAGCCGGCTAATAGAACTTCCTATGCCATAAGAATTTACTATCTTTTACACATTTCTTTCAGTGATCATTGGCTTTCTCTACAGTCCTGATGTGGCTCTGTCAACCTAATGGTAAGATTGCTTATTTATATATGATTTTACTATATACATATAAAAATAACCTTGTTTAGTGACTTGTGACTTCTGGTTTTAGTTTCTTATTTAACATAATACAATTGGGAACCAGTAGCCTCATGTCAGCAGCCAAGGTTATATATTTCCCTGAGGTGTTACAAATACTTGAGTTTGATAGTAATAGAACTGTAAGAGATGATGATGATGATGATGATGATGATGTAGATGATGTAGTATAGGTTGTAATGATTTTGATGTTTTAAGGCATCAGTTTATTTGATATAATTGCAGTTGTAATGTTACTGAAACTGATGATGACGGATATTTTTGTAATGAAGATGGTAGTTTTGTTATGCTTCTCTTCTCTCTGTATTTTGTATGCCTTAATTTTGCTTCTTTTCTTACAGCTTACCTTTCTGCTAGCATTTGCTTTCTCAACTCTACCACTCATGACGAGGGTCCGGAGATTTAATGCCCGCAAGGATTGTTTGGTGTGTATCGTAGTGGTTATTGCCGGTGGCCACTATGATCAGGGAAGAGATTCTCAATGCAAAGCTTATTACTATTACTTTTATATTCAGCAGTTTTACCTGTGTCTTTGATCTGCCTGACTGCACATCAACACTGATGTTGATGATGATGATTGCCATCTTGATTGTGATTTGTTGATGATGGTACTTCTACTGCGGCTGCTGCTGAGTTTGTTAAGTGCCTTCAATCCATTGTGAGGATTATGATGATGGGCTCAGTGCTTACCTTGTGTAGATGATAATCAGTGAGATTGGTAATGTTAATGGTTTGATAAAACTGTTGATGAATGGTATACTGTGTTGATTATGTAGACTAACGGTAGATGTTCTAAATATTGTATGTTTACTGATGATGATGATGATGATGATGATGATGATGTGTTCAATAATGGTTTACCTGATTTTTTTATAATGTTGGTACTGATAATGATAGGGATTATGATGAGGATGGGTATGATGATGTTGATGCTATTTGAATGCTTTAATTATGCTTCTTAGCCGGCTATTAGAACTTCCTTTGCCATAAGAATTTACTATCTTTTACACATTTCTTTCAGTGATCATTGGCTTTCTCTACAGTCCTGATGTGGCTCTGTCAACCTAATGGTAAGATTGCTTATTTATATATGATTTTACTATATACATATAAAAATAACCTTGTTTAGTGACTTGTGACTTCTGGTTTTAGTTTCTTATTTAACATAATACAATTGGGAACCAGTAGCCTCATGTCAGCAGACAAGGTTATATATTTTCCTAAGGTGTTACAAATACTTGAGTTTGATAGTAATATAACTGTAAGAGATGATGATGATGATGATGATGAAGATGATGATGATGAAGATGATGATGTAGTATAGGTTGTAATGATTTTGATATTTTAAGGCATCAGTTTATTTGATATAATTGCAGTTGTAATGTTACTGAGACTGATGATGATGGATATGTTGTAATGAAGATGGTAGTTTTGTTATGCTTCTCTTCTCTCTGTATTTTGTATGCCTTAATTTTGCTTCTTTTCTTACAGCTTACCTTTCTGCTAGCATTTGCTTTCTCAACTCTACCACTCATGACGAGGGTCCGGAGATTTAATGCCCGCAAGGATTGTTTGGTGTGTATCGTAGTGGTTATTGCCGGTGGCCACTATGATCAGGGAAGAGATTCTCAATGCAAAGCTTATTACTATTACTTTTATATTCAGCAGTTTTACCTGTGTCTTTGATCTGCCTGACTGCACATCAACACTGATGTTGATGATGATGATTGCCATCTTGATTGTGATTTGTTGATGATGGTACTTCTACTGCGGCTGCTGCTGAGTTTGTTAAGTGCCTTCAATCCATTGTGAGGATTATGATGATGAGCTAGTGCTTACCTTGTGTAGATGATAATCAGTGAGATTGGTAATGTTAATGGTTTGATAAAACTGTTGATGAATGGTATACTGTGTTGATTATGTAGACTAATGGTATACGTTGTTCTAAATATTGTATGTTTACTGATGATGATGATGATGATGATGATGTGTTGAATTATGGTTTACCTGATTATTTTTATAATGTTGGTACAGATAATGATAGGGATTATGATAAGGATGGGTATGATGATGTTGGTGATGATTTAAATGCTTTAATTATGCTTCTTTGCCATCTGTTAGAACTTCCTATGCCATAAGAATTTACTATCTTTTACATATTTCTTTCAGCAATCATTGGCTTTCTCTACAGTCCTTATGTGGCTCTGTCAACCTAATGGTGAGATTGCTTATTTATATATGATTTTACTGTATACATATAAAAATAACCTTGTTTAGTGACTTGTGTCTTCTGGTTTTAGTTTCTTATTTAACATAATACAATTGGGAACCAGTTGCCTCATGTCAGCAGACAAGGTTATAAATTTTCCTAAGGTGTTACAAATACTTGAGTTTGATAGTAATAGAACTGTAAGAGATGATGATGATGATGATGATGATGATGCAGATGATGATGTAGTATCAGTTGTGATGGTATTGATCTTTTAAGGCATCAGTTTATTTGATATAATTCCAATTATAATGCTGCTGAGACTGATGATGATGGATATGTTGTAATGAAGATGGTAGTTTTGTTATGCTTCTTTTCTCTCTGTATTTTATATGCCTTAATTTTGCTTCTTTTCTTACAGCTTATCTTTCTGCTAGCATATGCTTTCTCAACTCTACCACTCATGACGAGGGTCCGGAGATTTAATGCCCGCAAGGATTGTTTAGTGTGTATTGTAGTGGTTATTGCTGGTGGCCACTATGATCAGGGAAGAGATTCTCAATGCAAAGCTTATTACTATTACTTTTATATTCAGCAGTTTTACCTGTGTCTTTGATCTGCCTGACTGCACATCAACACTGATGTTGATGATGATGACTGCCATTTTGATTGTGATTTGTTGATGATGGTAATTCTACTGTGGCTGCTGCTGAGTTATGTTAAGTGCCTTCAATCCATTGTGAGAATTATGATGATGATCTCAGTGCTTACCTTATGTAGATGATAATCAATGAGATTGGTAATGTTAATGGTTTGATAAAACTGTTGATGAATGGTATACTGTGTTGGTTATGTAGACTAATGGTAGACATTGTTCTAAATATTGTATGTTTACTGATGATGATGTGTTCAATTATGGTTTACTAAACCTGATTATTTTTATAATGTTGGTGCAGATAATGATAGGGATTATGATAAGGATGGGTATGATGATGTTGATGATATTTGAATGCTATAATTATGCTTCTTTGCCGTCTGTTAGTACTTCCTATGCCATAAGAATATACTTTCTTATACACATTTCTTTCAGCGATCATTGGCTTTCTCTACCGTCTTGATGTGGCTCTGTCAACCTAATGGTGAGATTGCTTATTCATATATGTTTTTACTATGTTTTTGATCTGACTGCACATCAACACTGATGTTGACAGTTCTAAATATTGTATGTTTACTGATGATGATGATGTGTTGCATTATGATTTTTACTACACCTTAGTACTTTTTATAATGTTGGTGCAGATGATGATGTAGCTTATGAGGAGGATGGGTATGATGGTTATGATGATGTTGATGATTATTTGTATGCTTTAAATATGCATCTTTGCCATCTGTTAGTACTTCATATGGGGGTGTTGGGTGTGACGAAGGTATTGTGTATCTGACATCACCAGGGCGCCCAACTGATATTGGCTTACAGTTGGGCAAATTGCTGGCAAGGCCTGCTATCCTTGTAGCAGATATGGGTGGGGTGGGTGTGTGTGTGTGTGTGTGTGTGTGTGTGTGTGTGTGTGTGTTTTTAATTCTTCTGTTTCTTTACTTTCATTCCTGTTCCTCTTTCTTCTCTGTCCCTCTCTTTTATCTTCTCCTCTATCTCTTTTCTCCCTTTATCTGGGAGGCAACACAAAATGACCCACAAGGGTTGACATGTTGTTAAACCCCAACACAATCAATAGTACTTCATATGCTGTAAGAATGTACTATCTTTTACACATTTCTTTCAGCGATCATCGGCTTTCTCAACTCGACAGTCCTGATATGGCTCTGCGGACCTAATGGTGAGATTGTTTATCTATATATGATTTTTCTATATACATATAAATATAACCTTGTCCAGTGACCTGTGGATTCTGGTTTCAGTTTTTTTACAACATAATATAGCTGGGAACCAGTAGCCTTGGTTCAGCAGGCAAGGTTATTTATGCTCCTGCATCGGATGATGCCAGGGGCATATAGTTTTTTGGTTTTCCACACGTGCGTATGTGGGTACGTGTGTAGAAATGTACGTCCATCTGTACAAATGTGTGTACGTATGTACGTGATCCAGTTAGACTTAGGTTAAGGCATTTGTACCAAGTAGAATTTTGCAGATTTATAGTCAGGTTCCCCACGACAGGGACATCCGTGTACTATGGACACATTTCTAGTTTTTTCTTAAGTGCTACACATACTTGACTTTGATAGTACTGTAAGAGATGATGTTGATGATGTAGTAGTGGTATTGATGCTTAAGGCGTCAGTTTATTTGATATATAGTCAAACTTTGATGGCTCAAACTCATTGGGACCACCAAAAAAAGTTCGACCAGTCGGTTGTTCAAGCCATTGAAGACCAGCTTGGCAAGATCCATCTTTGTGTACTATGATTTTCTGTCATAGCTATGGTAATTTTGATGACTTTCTGTATATTTATCAGTCATAATTTAAGCCACTTATTATACCTTTTGCACTTTCAGGGAGATAAAATAAGACAACAGTAATAAATCTGTCTGTTAATTTTATTTGCAAGATGAAAAGGAAAAAATAACAAGCATAGACATTAAGCAAACTTTGTAAAAAAGATACGATCTGTATTTAGTCTTGTCACGTGAAAAGTTCCCATTAGCTAAGACCCTAACCAGCTTGCTCAGCTTATAAAACTGCTAGAGTACTGAAATGCGGAACTTGAAGACTGCATGCACTATACCGACAAAGCAGCGAACAACTAAGGTGAACAACTAAGGTGTGGATTTGACTGTTCAGAATCATAGGCTGATCCACTCCTTTGATGTTAGCAAATGGCAAAAGGCACTTTTTCCCACCAGTCAACTTAAATTGACAACCTTTCAACATTAATCGATTGACCAAACTATCAAAGGGGGGCCTTAATTGAGCTCGTGCCAATCAAGTACACCTGTGTTATGTAAACAGCTGTTTCGGCAAGATGCTTTGTCAATATCAAAGTGTCTTATGATACTAATCACACACCTGAGTGACCGTAATTGATTAAACATGGCATTTTAATAAGGTTAATTGCGAGCCATCGGTGGTATTTTTCATAGAAAATGCACTCTAGGGACTAGTCTTGGGGTTCGAGCCATCATTGTTTGAGCCAAGTTTAGTTAAAATGAATGGGAATTATGCCTAGACTGGAAAGTCAGTTGGACTAAAATGTGGTGTTCGAGCCCAACCAAGTTCGAGCCAGGGAAGTTCAGCTGTAGTTGCAATTGTAATGTTACTGAGACTGATAATGATAGATATGTTAATGATGAGGATGGCATATTTGTTATGCTTCTTTTCTCTCTATATTTTATATGCCATTATTTTGCTTCTTTTCTTACAGCTTACCTTTCTGCTAGCATTTGCTTTCTCAACTCTACCTCTCATGACAAGGGTCCGGAGATTTAATGCCCGCAAGGATTATTTGGTATGTATTGTATGGGTTATAGCCGGTGGCCACTATGATCAGGGAGGAGATTCTGAATGCAAAGCTCATTACTATTACTTTTATATTCAGTAGTTTTGTCTGTGTCTTTGACCTGCCTGACTGCACATCAACACTGATGTTGATAATGATGACTGCCATAATGACTGTGAATTGATGATGGTGATGCTACTGCGGTGGCTTCCGAATTTATTAAGTGTCTTCAGTCCTTTTCTAGGATTGTGATGAAGATGCAGTGCTAACCAAATGTAGACAATGATCAGTGAGATTTGTAATTTTTATGGTTTGACAATACTGTTGATGAATCATATACTTGTTGGTCACATATGTATACTAAAGGTAGAAGTTGTTCTTATTATTGCTAATATGATGATAATGATGATGATGTGTTGAATTGTGGAATTACTATACCTGATTACATTCTTTCATGAAGATTTGATCATGAAATATTTTCTACGGTCATTCTCTCCCTTCTGCTGATTCAAGAAGGACAGTTGTCAGTTACAGGCGAAAGAATGTGCACAATACTGGTTAACCACTTAGAGGACTGAGCCTGCCCAGTAAAAGTGTGGCTAGGTAAACTGACCATGACATGACATGATCCCACTGTATTGACTGGGCCATAAAACCTCAACACAAACACCTGATTACGATCATAATGTTGGTGCACATGATAATGATGATGGGGTATTGATAATGATTTATATGCTTTAAGTATGCTTCTTTGCCATCAGGGGATGGTCAGGTGTGGCGAAGATGTCATGTATCTTACGTCACCAGGGCGTCCAACTGATATTGGCTTACAGTTGGGTAAGGCCTGCTATCCTTGTAGCAGGTAAGGGTAGATGGGGAATGTTTATTGTTTTATTTCTTCTGTTTCTTCCCTTTCATTCCTGTTCTTCTTTCTTCCAATCCCTGTCTTTCATCTCCTCTACTATCTCTTTTCTCCCTTTTTCTGGGAGATGACACAAAATGACCCACAAAGGTTGATGTGTCATTAAGCCCCAACACAATTTTTGCCATCAGTTGGTATTTTATATGCCATACGTATTTACTGCCTTTTACAATGTTTCTTTCAGCTATCAGTGGCTTACTCAACTCCACAGTTTATGATAAGACTCTGCCAACCTTATGGTGAGATGGCTTATATTTATGATTTAATGATAATTATAAATACACATGTATATCCTTATGGGTATCCTGTGACTACTGGTTCAGTTCGTATTTGACAAAATACAGCTGGGAACCAGAAGACTCAGGTCATGGCACAAGGTATATTCTTTCCTAAAGTGTTACATTTTCTTGATTATGAAAATGATAGTACTGTAACTGATGATGATGATGATGATGATGATGATCACCTCAGTATCAATGATGATAATAATTATGATGATGATGATTAGAATGATTACACTTTAGTATCCTTGATGATAATGTTGATGGCATTGCTGACCAGATATTGACTGTAATGATTTAACAATAGTGACAATGCAACTACTTTGTACTTATACTCTATTGAATATGATAATTATGGCATTGTTATTGCTGATGGTGATGATGATGGTAATGATATTACAGAAAGTGATGATAGCTATGATGAGTACACCTATACCAGTGATGATGATGATGATGATGATGATGAAATATTGACTGTGGAGTGTAATAATTCTGTAATAATTAATTTCAATGATAAATGATTAAACAATAATGTTTTGATATTACAGTATTTGATGAGTAGTTATTGATATTTTGAGTAATTCAGCAGTTAACTACAGATGTCAGTACCTTAGATTTGTTTATGTTGAGGTTTTACGGCACAGTCAACCGAATGGGGTCAGGTTACCTAACCACACCTTTACTGGGCAGGCTTAGTCCTCTAAGTGGTTAACCAGTATTTTGCACATTCTTTCGCCAGAAACTGACAGCTGCCCTTCTTGAATCAGCGGAAGTAAGAGAATGACTGTAGAAAATATTTCACGATCAATCTCCATGAAAGAATGTTGCCGACCTCGGCTGGGGTAGAACCCGCGGCCTCCTGGTCTCCAGTCGGACGCGCATCCGAGCCACCGAGGCCGGCAATAGCTTAGATAATGATCGTGATATTGATGATGATTGTGATGAAGACCTCAGTACTGACCCTGTTAGCATCATTGTTGACATCTGAAAATTTAGCTTTTATTGGTAAGATGAACTTGATTTTTATATGTTTAACAATATTGTTGTTGGAACCTGTTGCTTGTACTGTACTGATTAGTAACAAGAATGAAGATATCTTTGTTGAACTTCATGATAATCTGTGCTAATAGTGGCACACTGTTGAGCTCTATGGTAACTCTTTGCTGGTTATAATTTGTGCAGTAGATCATTATATCACTCAGAATGGCCCAATTCAAATGGCTTCATGGCTTCACTTGGTAGAATGTCTGCCTTAAAATTCAAGAGGTTCAACTGGGTCAGACTGAAGACTTTTCCAAAATTAGTTATAGTTTGGTACTCAGCTTTAAGAATAAGAGCTGGGGTTAGAATTACCACTGTCAGTATAATATGACTGCTGGTAGGATCATTACAATGTCTGCATTATGATACAGCAGTGGTGGAGCACTGCAAAAGGACATCAGTTCCCACCTTTAAATTCAGACACCATCACAGCATGACTGAAAGATTGTTGACAGTGATGTTATAAACACAAATAAAAAAAACTTGATGAACAGTAGAGTACTCTATGTACAGTTGAAACTCAGTGGCTCAAACAGCCTTAGGACCATGAAAATTTGCTCAAAATAGAGGTTGTTCAAGCCACTGAGGGTTAATCATAGCGCCAGGTCAGGAAGCAAAATGGCGATAGTTTAGGGAAATCTTTTCCATCCTCTACTCAGTAATAGTATGTTGAGTGTACTCATTAGAATTGCCTCATTGAGGCAATTCTAATGAGTACACACAACATACAATATCCTGATGAAACAAAGAAAACAAAAATCCCTAAATATTTGTTTTCTTAAGCAATCAGAAGAATTTCGTAGGGACTTAAAAACAAGTTTAAATTAGCTGTGGTAAATGAGACATTTGCTTTTTGAGGGAGGAAATGCTTTCATTTGAGAGAAGCTCCCATTGAAAAGCATAGGTCTTTAGATCTAGAGTTGGTATCAGGTAAATATTTTTCTTAATTTTCCACAGAAACATATATTGTGGGTCTCATTAGAAGTTGAAAAAAGCATCTTATCTAGAGTTATTGAAAAGGGAAGGAAATATTTTTCATTCAAAATGATCTCCCTTAGAGGTGTATCCATTCCTCTTAATGCTTAGCATGCTGGGTAAAAATTCAGCAGACAACAATTTGGAATGGAGGCTCCTAGGCTAATGCAACTGCATACACACATCCACCAGCAACATTCTTTTGTGGAGATTGATCAACATATGTTTTTGTGTGAGAAATTAGAAAAGTATCAATACTTTTTGGCTGAAAAAAAGCACCTTATCTAAAACTATGTACTACATGTAAGTTTATGTCTGATATTGGAAAATTCTGGTGTTTTTATTGCTGACAGCAAAAAAGTTTATGGCTAGATTGCAAGGTAAGAGTAAGTTATTCTTACCTGTCTGTTACTAATTGAATAAGAATTATCGGAACAGGATCATATTTTATCATAAGACGACGCCTTTAGTCAATGGCATGATGTGGTACATTGCCTCCCCTGCTGATTCTAGAATGTCAGTTTCTGCCAAAGGAAAGTGCACAAGTACTGGTTAGCTGCTTAGAGGACTAAGCCTGCCTTGGAAAATGTGCATCTGACTGGAGACGGGAGGTTGCGGGTTTGACCCCCACCGAGGTCGGCAACATTCATTCTTGGAGATTGATCGTGAAATATTTTCTATGGTCATTCTCTCCCTTCCGCTGATCATGCTTGACATGACCCTAACGGATTGACTAGGCCATAAAACCTCAATACAAACAAGCAAACTGTCATCACTATTACTCACCTTGACCTACTTTTTTATGCTTGGCTGAACAGTGTTTAATCTAAGGTTTTAACTCCAATGTTAAGTCTGTGCATTTAGCTCCATTTCTCAAACACCCGTGTATCTAGGCTAATGAAACTTCATACACAATATACACAGCTACCGGCCTCGGTGGCTCAGTTGGATGCGCCATCTGACTGGAGACCAGGAGGTCACCGGTTCAACCCCCGCCGAGGTCGGCAATATTCTTTTGTGGAGATTGATCATGAAATATTTTCTACGGTCATTCTCTCCCTTCCGCTGATTCAAGAAGGGCATTTGTCAGTTTCTGGCGAAAGAATGTGCACAATACTGGTTAACCGCTTAGAGGACTAAGCCTGCCCAGTAAACGTGTGGTTAGGTAAACTGATCGCGCTTGACATGACCCCATTGGGTTGACTGGGCCGTAAAACCTCAACACAAACAAACACACAGCTACTATGATGCACCCTGCCTGCTACCATAAATCATTACTGACCTTCACTTATTTGCCACCTTTGCTGAACAGTGTTTAGTCAATGCATTTACCTCTGATTCCTTAAAACCAAGGCCTCTACAATAATGTAACTTCATACACACATCCACCTTGATGTACCCTGCCCACTGCCATTGACCGTTTCAGACCTTGACCTTCTTTTCATGCTTGGCTGAACAATGTTGTCTATGCATTAAGCTCCATTTTGTGAACACCCAGGCCTATAGGGTAATAAAACTTTTGAAATACACACCTCCACCATCATGCTTCCTGTCCAGTGATGTAGATTATTGACCTTAATGTCTTTTCATGCTTGATTCAACAATGTTTAGTCTGTGCATTTAGCTCCATTCTTTGAATACCACCAGCAGTTGTGACACAGCCCTTTGGCAACTTTCTTGTTCTGTTATACAGATTGGGTTCCTGCATATAATTACAGATGATGCAATAACCTGTGATGATGATGATGATGATGATGGAACAGCAAAGAAGATTGATCTGAACTGAATTGATGGTAATTGCAATACTATTACTAATGCTGAGCATGCTGGGTAGAGAGCAGATTAAGCCCGCCTCAGTGGTTCGGATGTGCATCTGACTGGAGACGGGAGGTTGCGGGTTTGACCCCCACCGAGGTCGGCAACATTCATTCTTGGAGATTGATCGTGAAATATTTTCTATGGTCATTCTCTCCCTTCCGCTGATTCAAGAAGGGCAGTTGTCAATTCTGGCGAAAGAATACGCAATACTGGTTAACCGCTTGGAGTACTATGTCTGCCCAGTACAAGTAAACTGACTGCGCTTGACATGACCCCATTGGGTTGACTGGGCCGTAAAACCTCAACACAAACAATTCAGCATGTGACATTTTGAAATCTTTTTCTTTCTTTTCCAAGAAAATAGAATTTGACATTTAATGCAAATTTTCTTCTCAAGAGACAATACTTATGAACTGTCATATCCTATTTTCTGGGGAAAAATATCAATTTGTTGTCTGTTGTATTCGTCCATAGCATGCTAAGTGTTAACTCTTAAACTGCCAATCACAACAACTGTCATCTGCTTTGTCATCTGCTTGTAATTTTAAAACTCATTTTTGCAAGCAGTGTGGACCCAGATCAGACTGTTCCTATAGGAGCAGTCTGATCAGGGTCCACACTGTTTGCCGGTATGCAAAAATAGGTTCGTAAAGTTAGCAAGACTGTTCAGCAGATGACATAAAGAGACAACATTTTCAGATGCAGGTTTTCTTGGAATCTTAAGGGTTAATTAATGTTAGTATAATATTGTTCATATTTACCCATAGTAAATTCAGCAGAGGACAAAATATACCCCAGCATACTCTGTTTGTTTAGGGTATGCTGTTCTTACATTTGACCGCCCATATTTTATTATTCAATGGGGGTGCATATAGTATCACCGCTATCAGTATGTATGTCTGTCCCATCCATCCATCCCGTCCGTATGTAACAAAAATGGTTTCCTTTGATATATATTGAAAAGATTAATGTATTGGATTCAAATTTATACACAGGTATATAATCATAAACTGTAGGTCAATTTAGGGTAAACTCTTCCAATTATTATAGTAGTTATGGCCCTTTTTCAACTTTGACAAATAGTTTTTGTTTGATATCTCTTGAAAAGATGAATGTATTTGATTTATATTTTATACACAGATATATAATTATAAAATATAGGTTGAATTTGATTTAGAGTAAAATCCAAAAATTATTTTTGGAGTTGTGGCCCTTTTTCAATGTTGAAAAATAGTTTCTGTTTGTTATCTTTTGAAAACATTAGTGTATTAGATTCATATTTAATACACAGGTATATAATCATGAAATTAGAGGTCGTTTGATTTAGGGTAAAATCCACCAATTATTATGGGAGTTATGGCCCTTTTTCAGCTTCGAAAAATGGTTTCTTTGCAATATTTTTGAAAAGAGTGTATTGGATTCATATTTTATACACAGGTATATAATCATAAAATATAGATCAAGTTTGGTTTAGGATATAATCTGCCAATTATTATGAGAGTTATGGCCCTTTTTCAACTTCATTTTTTGCAAAATTCTTGTGTGCAGGGGAGGATGGGCTCTGGACGGGGGCATCTGTCATATTGACACATTTCTAGTCCATCTGTCTGTTATGTTTTGGTTCCTGCTTCTTACCTTGCTAAATAATTTAGCAGAAGGCAGTCATTTATTAACCTCTTATTGATACTTCTTGTTTTTTCCAGAAAACAAGCATTAACATTTGACATTTCATGCAAATTGTCTCCATTTGAGACAGTTTGCATGAAATGTCAAAACCTGTTTTCTGGGAAAAATAAGAAAATATCTGCTGAAATGTTTATCCTGCATGTTGAGCATTAAATACATCATCACAAAGTAGCCAAATTGAGAAGTCTGGTAAAAGATCTATTTCACTGCCTGTTGGTGTGTTTAAATACTGCAGAATGAGTGGCAAACAGAATAGACCCTGATCAGGCCTGAGCAAACTGGGTAGATCCATTTCGATAGAAATGTCAAATCTTGTTTTCTGGGAAAAATAAGAAAATTATCAATTTATTGTTTGCTGAATTAGCAATAGCATGCTAAGTGTCAATTGATCTAACTGTTAGAGGAAGAAATGTATGATATATGATATTTTTCTAACAATTCTTTTACATGGGCAAAGATTACTTGCCACGTTATAACATAGAAAGTATAGCAGATACTTTGCATTTACATGGGGTAAGAATGTGGGCCCAGTTGTTCAAAACTTTAATTTTTTAGCTAATGTGACGTTAAAATTTCTGTGTTGAAATATGGCAAATACATTGGTATTTTTTGCTGAAAAATTTTTGTAGCTTTTGCAAAAGCTACTCATATTTTTGCAGCAAAAATATCAATGTATATGAAAATAACTTAGCTACAATAGTTAACGAGGTTACCATTAAGGAGCTTGTTAAGCTAACTATGCTCTGAGCAACTGGAATCTGTATCAGAGAAAATTTGTTAAAGAGGCATTCATAGCACCAGATAATCAAAGTACTGACAGCACTGGTGGGTCGGTGTCTCTGAGTGTAGGCTGAGAAAATGGTCCTGAATGGGGACTTAAAGACTGTTTCATTTAACCCTTAACTGCCTGTAATTTAAGTAAACAGGGCAGACACTAATCAGAAGCCACATTCTATGGCATCTCTCTGATCTGGGTCTGTATTGTTTGCCAATGTCCCAGTCCAGGTTTAGCAGATAATCCTCTTTGTAAAGCACTCTGAGGTCACAGGGACAAGACTAGCATAGGTAACTGTTATCTGGAATTCTTACAAATGTGCAGTTTGATTTCATTGGTTCTTGATAATCTTGTGGACAACAACCTTAAGGATATTTTGCTGTTTGTATACTATGGTTTGATTGTAAACAGTCGACCCAAAAAGGGGTATCCACATGTATTCTTATTTCTTGCACAAAAACACACCCTGTGGGTACTCATCACAAGTGCCTCTAGTGCACTTATTTTGGTCGAAAAAGCACCTTATTTAGAGCTATTGAGCATTCACCTACTTTCACATATTACGAAAACATGCCTATATTCAAATATACTGAAAATTTTTACACCAAAAAAATAAAAATTTTCAGATAAAAATTTCTGATATAATTCATATTTCTGCTCAAAACATAGATTGTGGGTACTGGTAAGAACTGCCTCTTCGAGGCAGTTCTAAGAAGAGGCAGTTCTAAAGAGTACCACAATCTATGTTTTTGAGCAGGAATAAGAAAATGTATACACCTGTAAACCCCAGTTTCACTATAAAAAAGTGGGGTTTAAGGGGGTCAATATTATATAGGCATGTTTCTGTGATGAATATAAAATTTCATTGATATATAAGTGCCTCAGTTGTACAGTAAAATTTCGCTAATAAGACCACTTCTGGTGCTGCCTAAAAGTGATCTTATTAGTGGGGGTGGTCTTATTCTTGAATGTAGAACATAGCTGCAGATAAGGTGCTTTTTCAGCCATAAAGAGTGCCTGCAGATCCATCAGCCAAGTTAGCTTCAATGACAACAATGTGGATGACAGTTATAAAGCCAGTCCTCCAGATAGAGTTTAGCAAAACAGGTTTTATATGAATTTATTGTGTGTTACTTGCAGAGTTGACAGAATGGACCCACTATAGTCCATATACTGTAGTCTCAAAAATAGATGCTGTATTTGTCAAATTAGAAGAATGGGAGAAGAGAAGCAATTAGAAAAGAAAATTAGACAGTACATAACAGAGGTAAATACCATTAGTGGGCATACCTTATTCCTTGGAAACACCTTCATAGCTCAGATTAGAAGATTAGCTACATAATATTTTTCTTATTTCTACACAAAAACACATACACTTCAATCTCTTTATAACACAGTTTGTTATAACATGGTTCTGAATACAACACGGTTCAAAGATGGATCCCAAAAATGTATAGATTATATTGAAAAATGACCATAAATGGTATAATCTATACATGTACATGTTTGTTTGGAAATAACACGGTTGTTAAACTGACATGGACCCCAACAACAGTGTTATAAATCAGTTGAAGAAGATGCCAAATCTGGAGCTATATATACATGTACATCTTTTCAGCTTAAGTGAGCACATCGTGTTCAGCTTTCTAATGGCCAGTTGTCCAGTATCTTTCACCTGTCTGCATCTGTCAGTTTACATTGAACATCTCTTCCTCAACCACTAGCTTTTCTGGTGAAAGAATACGTACAATACTAGTTTACTGCTTAGAGGACTAAGCCTGCCCTGTATAGTCTAGTTAGGTAAACTGACCATGCTCGACATGACTGTGTCTGTCCGTCCGTCAGTCGTACATCCATCCGTCTTTTTTTTTGTTTCCGGATGATAACTTCAGTAAACTTTAATGGATTTTCACCAAACTTGGGATGTGCATTGATATTGTGGAGATCTGGTTTGGGATTGCTAATGGGCAAATTTCATCAAATTTTTACGGAGTTGTCTGCCCACGACATGATAATGGCGGGGTATTATAGTTTAACGTTTTTATTTTTTTGGGTCATTCTCCACTTTCTGCTGATTCAAGAAGGGCAGTTGTCAGTTACTGGCAAAAGTAAGCGCACAAAGTATGGTTACCCATTCAGAGGACTAAGTATATGCCCAGGAAAAGTGGGGGTAGGTTAACTGACTGGCTTGACATTACCTTATTAGTTTTGACTGGGCCAAAAAAACTCCAAATCAAACCAGTCAGTCTTGAAATCAGAGTAAATAATTTGCTTGAAACAGTAAAGTTTTTTTTTAAAATACCTGGGATGCAAACCACAGGTTCTCATCTGTGTTAAGGAGACATCTAAGGCTTTGGCAATACTGAAGATGATATGGAAGGACAAGAATAACAGGGTCATCTCAAAGATCATATTGATTTGCTCTCTGGCCCTGAGGTGAAAAAATTTTTTCATGCTCAACTGAGTTGACATATTAATATTTATTAGCAGAGAATATTTCATGCTGAACTGAGTTGAGCATGAAATTTTCTCTGCTTATTAGCTCACCTGAGCACGAAGTGCTCATGGTGAGCTATTGTGGTCAGTCAATGTCCGTCGTGCGTTGTGCGTCGTGCGGCGTCAACAATTGCTTTAAAAGCCTACTCCTCCTACACCCCTGGGCCAATTGACTCGATACTTCTTCAGAAGCCAACAGATCTGGATTTGCACTGTTTGCCATAAGTATGTGAATTTGTATCAACAATCTGGATCAAGTGATCTGATTGGCTAAAAATTGGAAGTGGGAGTGACATCTTGTTATTCAGCATGACAAGAGTTAAATGCCAAATCATCATCAGCAGCCTGTTTACTTTACTGCACATCAAGTCCCTTCTGAAAATGGGTCTGTTCTAAAAGGAAAGAATTTGCTCCCGCTATATATTTATAGGCCATTAGTAAATAGATACCCCTGAAAACTTTCACTACCATTTTACAAAGGGAGGTAACTATGCAGAGACAAAGTTGTCTCCCTAGTTCATGTTTTTGAAATCTGTAAAAAAAAATGGGGGCTACCCTTAATGGGAGAAGCATTCAGGTGACCAAGTGGTCAGTGCTCCTGACTCAATTCAAGAGGTCCAGGGTTCGAATCCCATTATAGGCAGATTTCAGCTCATAACTGTATGGTGATTCATTGCACAGAGACTTTAATTATCATCTCTTCCATCATCTCAATATGCTTTAAAAAATGTTGGAAGGGCTGCAAAACAACAAGACCCAATTGTTTAAAACTAATGGCATCGTTAGTTAACATATTGTTAAATCTTTGATCATCAAATATGGCATATATGCTAATACTATTGCTGGAAAAATGTGAGTAGCAAAAGCTACTCACATTTTTTCAGCAAAAATACATGTGAATAAGATATTATACATACTAGAACAGGTAACATTTTGACCACTACGAGCTTGTTAAGCTAACGATGCTTTGAACAACTGGGCTCAAATCATCATATTCTTAAAAAAAAAAAATTGCTTCTCAAATTTTAAGGTACCATAATAAACCTAAATATTGGGACAGAAAAGCCTGGGCAAACAGTGTAGACCCAGATCAGACACTGCATTAGGTGGCTTCTGATCAGGGTCTGCACTGTTTGCCACTTATCCAGCTACGTTTGAGACATACCAACATGTAGTAAAAGGGCCTTGTTCTAATTCTAAGAGAAGTAAGGTTATAAGTTAAAAGTTGTCCCAGTATTTATGGTCAATTTGGTAAATAAAAAGAAACTTTGCAAATCCAAGTAGGAACATGACTAGCATGGCCGACAACTCAAGAAATACACATATCCACTTGGCATAGCTCACAATAAGTTGCTTTTTGAACCAGTACTGATTCTATGCTTATTAGCTCACCTGGAGCTTTGCTCGAGGTCAGCTTTTGCTGTGGCGTGTTGTCCGTCATCTGTCCATCATCCGTCCATCTTCCATCCATCCATCATTAACCTTTCATGTTTTTGACAACTCCTGAATGGTAAGTCGGATTGAGGTGAAAGTTAGTGGTAGGCATTGTGGCAACATGGAGATGGCCGCCATCTTGAAAATCTATTTTTCGCTTTTTCTCCTGAACTGAAAGGCCATTTGACTCCAAACTTGCTAGGAAGCATCAGGGTGACTTGTAGATAAAAAATAGCTAAAATCGTGCCGATCGGAAATCCAAGATGGCCGCCATCTTGAAAATCTATATTTCGCTTCTTCTCCAGAACCGAAAGGCCAGTTGACTCCAAAGTTGCTAGGAAGCAATGGGGTGACTTGTAGATCAAAAATAGCTAAAATCGTGCTGATCGGAAATCCAAGATGGCCGCCATGGCCACCAGCTTGAAAATCTATTTTTCGCTTCTTCTCCTGAACTGAAAGGCCAAATGACTCCAAACTTGCTAGGAAGCATCAGGGTGACTTGTAGATCAAAAATAGCTAAAATCGTGCTGATTGGAAATTGAAGATGGCTGCCATGGCCACCATCTTGAAAATCTATTTTTCGCTTCTTCTCCTGAACTGAAAGACCAATTGACTCCAAACTTGCTAGGAAGCATCAGGGTGACATGTAAATTAAAAATAGCTAAAATCGTGCCGATCAGAAATCCAAGATGGTCGCCATGGTTGCCATCTTGAAAATCTATTTTTCGCTTCTTCTCCTGAACCGAAAGGCCAATTGACTCCAAAGTTGCTAGGAAGCATCAGGGTGACTTGTAGATCAAAAATAGCTAAAATCATGCCGATCGGAAATCCAAGCTGGGCAAACAGTGTAGACCCAGATCAGACACTGCATTATGTGGCTTCTGATCAGGGTCTGCACTGTTTGCCACTTGTCCAGCTACGTTTGAGAAATACCAACATGTAGTAAAAGGGCCTTGTTCTAATTCTAAGAGAAGTAAGGTTGTAAGTTATAAGTTGTCCCAGTATTTATGGTCAATTTGGTAAATAAAAAGAAACTTTGCAAATCCAAGTAGGAACATGACTAGCATGGCCGACAACTCAAGAAATAGACATATCCACTTGGCATAGCTCACAATAAGTTGCTTTTTGAAACCAACCAGTACTGATTCTATGCTTATTAGCTCACCTGGAGCTTTGCTCGAGGTCAGCTTTTGCTGTGGCGTGTTGTCCGTCATCTGTCCATCATCCGTCCGTCTTCCATCCATCCGTCATTAACCTTTCATGTTTTTGACATCTCCTGAATGGTAAGTCGGATTGAGGTGAAACTTAGTGGGAGGCATTGTGGCAACATGATTCAGAATTGCTAAAATCATTCCAATATCCAAGATGGCCGCCATGGCGGCCATCTTGAAATTCTTCAAATGACATCTCCTCCCAAACCATTAGTCCAATTGAGCTGAAACTTGATGGGAGGCATCACAGTGACACAGAGATTCAGAATTGCTAAAATTGTTCAATTCCGATATCCAAGATGGCCGCCATGGTGGCCATCGTGAAATTCTTCAAACGACATCTCCTCCCAAACCGTAAGTCGGATTGAATCAAAACTTGATGGGAGGCATCCGAGTGACACAAAGATTCAGCATTGCTAAAATCTTTCCGTTCTGATATCCAAGACGGCGGCTATGGTGGCCATCTTGAAATTCTTCAAACAACATCTCCTCCCAAACCGTAAGTCGGATTGAGTCAAAACTTGATGGGAGGCATCACAGAGACACAAAGATGCAGAATTGCTAAAATTGTTCAAGATGTCCAAGATGGCCGCTATCTTGAAATTCTCCAAACGACATCTCCTCCCAAACCATAAGTCCGATTGAGCTGAAACTTGATGGGATGCATCACAGTGAGACAGAGATTCAAAATTGCTAAAATTGTACCGTTCTGATATCTAAGATGGCCGCCATTCTTCAAAGGACATCACCTCCCACACCGTAAGTTGGATTGAGCCAAAACTTGATGGGATGCATCACAGTGACACACAGATTCAGAATTGCTAAAATCGTTCCGTTCTGATATCCAAGACTGCCGCCATGTTGCCCATCTTGAAATTCTTCAAACGACATCACCTCCCAAACCATAAGTCCGATTGAGCTGAAACTTGATAGGAGGCATCACAGTGGGACAGAGATTCAGAATTGCTAAAATGGTTTCATTCCAATATTCAAAATTGCTAAAATTGTACCGTTCTGATATCCAAGATGGCCGCCATTCTTCAAAGGACATCACCTCCCACACCGTAAGTTGGATTGAGCCAAAACTTGATGGGATGCATCACAGTGACACAAAGATTCAGAATTGCTAAAATCGTTCCATTCTGATATCCAAGATGGCCGCCATGGTGCCCATCTTGAAATTCTTCAAACGACATCATCTCCCAAACCATAAGTCTGATTGAGCTGAAACTTGATGGGAGGCATCACAGTGACACAAAGATTCAGAATTGCTAAAACTGTTCCGTTCTGATATCCAAGATGGCCTCCATGGCAGTCATATTGAAATTATTCAAATGACATCTCCTCCCAAACCGTAAGTCCGGTTGAGTCAAAACTTGATGGGAGGCATCACAGAGACACAAAGATTCAGAATTGCTAAAATCTTTCCGTTCAGATGTCCAAGAAGGCCGCATTCTTAAAATTTTTCAAACAACATCTCCTCCCAAACCATAAGTCCGATTGAGCTGAAACTTGATGGGAGGCATCACAGTGAGACAGAGATTCAAAATTGCTAAAATCTTTCCATTCTGATATCCAAGATGGCTGCCATGGCCATCTTGAAATTCTTCAAATGACATCTCCTCCCAAACGGTAAGTCTTATTGAGCTGAAACTTGATGGGATGCATCACAGTGACACAAAGATTCAGAATTGCTAAAATTGTTCCATTCCAATATCCAAGATGGCTGCCATGGCAGCCATCTTGAAATTCTTCAAACGATGTCTCCTCCCAAACCATAAATCCTATTGAGCTGAAACTTGATGGGAGGCATCACAGTGACACAGAGATTCAGATTTGCTAAAATAGTTCCGTTCTGATATCCAAGATGGCCACCATGGCCGCCATCTTGAAATTCTTCGAAAGGCATCACCTCCCAAACAGTAAGTTGGATTGAATCAAAACTTGATGGGAGGCATCACTGTGACACAAAGATTCAGAATTGCTAAATTCATTCTGTTCCAATATCAAAGGTGGCAGCCATGGTGGCCATCTTGAAATTCTTCAAATGACACCTCCTCCCAAACCTTAATTTAGATTGAGCCAAAACTTGATGGGAGGCATCACAGTGCCACAGAGATTCAGAATTGCTAAAATAGTTCCGTTCCGATATCCAAGATGGCGCCATCTTGAAATTCTTCAAACCACATCTCCTCCCAAACCGTAAGTCTTATTGAGCCAAAACTGGATGGGAGGCATCACAGTGAGACAGAGATTCAAAATTGCTAAAATCATTCCATTCTGATATCCAAGATGGCCACCATGGCGGCCATCTTGAATTTCTTCAAATGACATCTACTCCCAAACCGTGAGTCCGATTGAGCTGAAACTAGATGGGAGGCATCAAATTGATACAGAGATTCAAAATTGCTAAAGTCATTCCATTCTGATAACCAAGATGGCCACGGCCATCTTGAAATTCTTCAAATGACATCTCCTCCCAAGCGGTAAGTCTTATTGAGCCAAAACTTGATAGGATGTATCACAGTGACACAAAGATTCAGAATTGCTAAAATCGTTCCATTCCAGTATCCAAGATGGCTGCCATGGCAGCCATCTTGAAATTCTTCAAACAACATCTCCTCCCAAACCATGTCGGATTGAGCTGAAACTTGATGGGAGGCATCACAGTGACACAGAGATTCAGATTTGTTAAAATTGTTCAGTTCTGATATCCCATGGTGGCCATCTTAAAATTCTTCAAACAACATCTCCCAAACCGTAAGTTGGATTGAGCCAAAACTTGAGGGGAGGCATCACAGTAACACAAAGATTCAGAATTGCTAAAATCGTTCGGTTCCAATATCAAAGATGGCCACTGTGGCGGCCATCTTGAAATTCTTCCAATGACCTCCCCTCAAACCATAAGTCGCATAGAGCCAAAACTTGATGGGAGGCATCACAGTGACACAGAGATTCAGAATTGCTAAAATCGTTCCGTTCTGATATCCAAGCTAGCCGCCATGGCAGCCATCTTGAAATTCTTCAAATGACATCTCCTCCCAAACCTTAAGTCCAGTTGAGCCAAAACCTGATGGGAGGCATCACAGTGACACAGAGATTCAGAATTGCTAAAATCATTCCATTCTGATATCCAAGATGGCTGCCAAGGTGGCCATCTTGAAATTCTTCAAATGACATCTCCTCCCAAACCATGTCAGATTGAGCGGAAACTTGATGGGAGGCATTGGAGTATTTAGAGCTTCAGCATTGCTAAAATTGTTCTGTTCTGATATCCAAGATGGCTGCCATGGTGGCCATCTTGAAATTCTTCAAACGACATCTCCTAAACCTTAAGTTGGATTGAGCCAAAATTTTGATGGGAAGCATCACATGGACACAGAGATTCAGAATTGCTAAAATCATTTCATTCCAATAGCCAAGATAGCCACCAAGGGGCCATCTTCAAATTCTTCAAACCACATCTCCGCTTGGCATTCCAATAGCCAAGATAGCCACCAATTGGCCATCTTCAAATTCTTCAAACCACATCTCCGCCCAAACGATAAGACAGATTGAGCCGAAACTTGATGGGAGGCATTTGAGCATTATAGAGATTCAGAATTGCTAAAATAGTACTGTTCTGATATCCAAGATGGCTGCCATCTTGAAATTCTTCAAACGACATCTCCTGCAAAACAGTAAGTCCAATTGAGCCAAAACTTGATGGGAGGCATTGGAGCGACATAGAGATTCAGAATTGCTAAAATTGGTCCATATTGATATCCAAGATGGCTGCCATGGCAGCCATATTGGAATTCTTCAAACAACATCTCCCAAACAGTAAGTTGGATTGAGCAGAAACTTGATGGGAAGCATTGGAGTGACAGAGATTCAGAATTGCTTAAATCGTTCAGTTTGGCTATCCAAGCGGGCCACCTCTTGAAACCATATCTGCTCCCGAACCCTTAGTCAAATTGAGCCCTAACTTGGTGGGAGGCATTGGGGCCACAAAATGCTAAAATCATTCCGTTCCAATATCCAAGATGGCCGCCATGTCAAACAACACCTCCTCCGGACATCTTGAAAGTCTTCAATTGTTATCTACTCCTGAACAGTAAGTCAGATTGAGTGGAAATGGTGGAAGGCATCGGGGATCATGGAGATTTAGAATTGCTAAAATGGTTCTGTTCTGATATCCAAGATGGCCACCATGGCAGCCATCTTGAAAATGTTCAAATCACATCTGCTACCGAGCGGTAAGTCTGATAGAGCTTAAACATGTTAGGAGGCATTGGGGTGTTATGGAAATTCAGAATTGCTAAAGTCCATCTGTTCCAATGTCCAAGATGGCCACCATATTGGAATTCTTCAAACCACATCTCCTCCCAAACAGTAAGTCAGGTTGAGGTCTAACTTGATGGGAGGCAGGGGGGTGACATGGAGATTCAGAATTGTTGCGTCGTTCATTTCCAATATCCAAGATGGCGACTATGATGACAATCTTGAAATTCTTCAAACAACATCAGATTCTGAATTGCTAAAGGCAATCAGATCTCATAGCCAAGATGGCCACCATGGCACGATGTAACATATCATGATCAGCCTAATCCAGGTGAGCGATTTCTGGCCCACTTGAGCCTCTAGGTTTTTAAATGAAATCAAATGCTGTGGGTACTGATTAAAAGTGCCTCACCGAGGCACTTCTGATGGGTACCTATATCATGTTTTTGTGGAGAAATAAGAAAATATTCATTCAGTAACCCCCTCTTATGTAGGCTACTACTAGGCCAGCCAGGCAACTTTGCTAATTGCATGTCATTGAGCTAATTTTCTAACAGCTCCTAAGACATGTATATGGTCCGTTTGATCTTGGTACAGCAGTTGAAATCATCATTAGCTTATCCTTAACTCTTAGCATGCTGGGTAAAATTTTCAACAGATAACAATTTTCATAATATCCCAGAAAACGTGGTTTGACATTTCCTGCAAATTGTCTCCCTTCCCAGGAAATAGGGTTAGACAATTTCATGCTACATATTGCTTCTGGCTTGTTAAAAGGCTATATCTCCTGAACCCCTGAATGGAAGTAGTTTATACTACCCTGTTGTTAGATATTGGTCAAAGTTCTATGCTGTACCATCCTAACCCACTTAAATAACCTTGAGGTCAATGTCAGATTTAGAAAAAATTGTACTACAGTTTTTGGTTAAAGATTTTAGAGGCGAAGTGTGATTCAGGCAAGCTATGGCAGCTCAAATCTTTGAGATTGATCATGAAATCTTTTCTAAGTCATGCTGTCCCTTCTGCTGATTCAAGAACGGCAGTTGTCAGTTTCTGGCAAAAGAATGCACAAGTGCTGGATAACCACTGCTAAGACTAAGCTTGCCCAAGAAAAGTGTGGTTAAGTAAACTGACAAGCTCAGCATGACCTTAATAGTGTTGACTGGGTCGTTATACTCTAAACCAACCAACCGAGGTCGGCAACATTCTTTCATGGAGATTGATCGTGAAATATTTTCTAAGGTCATTCTCTCCCTTCCGCTGATTCAAGAAGGGCAGTTGTCAGTTTCTGGCGAAAGAATGTGCACAATACTGGTTAACCGTTTAGAGGACTAAGCTTGCCCGGTAAACGTGTGGTTAGGTAAACTGACCACGCACGACATGACCCCATTGGGTTGACTGGGCAGTAAAACCTAAACACAAAAAAACAAACAAACAAACACAAGTCTAAAGGTAAACCCTTATCCTGCTGTTCACAACAACCCCTACCTTTGCAAAAAGTGTAGATCCAGATCAGATGGCTTCTGAAGAAACCATCTGATCAGGATCTACACTGTTTGTCATTCAGTTTGTGAATTTGAAGGAAAACAGCATATGATGTAATCTGATTGGCTGATAGTCAGAAATGGGTGTGGCTAATTTAATTATTCAGCAGGATAAGGGTTAATATGGTATATAAAGTCTGCCAGGATAGGGTTCAACCCATTGTAGATTGAATGAACTCCCCCACACTATATATTGGAAGATTCAAATTTCGAATTTAGGTATGTTAGGCTATGTGATTTAGATATTCGTAGAGAAAAATGGTTGATTTATGTGGGTCTGCACTGTTTGCCAATTACCCTTTTAGGGGTCTCCAGACTACAATGTGCCAAATGCTGTGTGTTTTCACTTCTACACAATTCTGAAAGGCTTTGGTGGCTCAGTTGGATGCACATCCATTTGGTGATTAGGACATTGCCCGTTCAATCCCCAGTGGGTCCGGCAATAGCTCCTTTGTGAAGATTAATTATAAAATATTTTCTACGATCATTCTCCCCCTTCTACTGATTCAAGAGGGGCAGTTGTCAGTTTCTGGTGAAATAATGTGCACAAGCACTGGTTTACAAGTTGGAGAATTAAGCCTGCTAAGGAAAAAAGTGGTTAGGTAAACTGACTGGCTGTACATGACTTTACTAGTTATTCCCACGCTTTTTGAAGAAAGTGATACCCCACATCCATCTGTATGGCCGTACATCCATCTGTAATGTCACCCCATTGCTCCTAGACCCTTTAAGCTAGCATCTTGAAACTTTCACAGGTGATAGCCCTATGGATGAGCACTGGAAGAACACATTTGGAATTTTGATTTACCCTTTGGGGCAAGGCCAGGGGGGTGTGGCCCCAAAGGGTCCAAAATCCATTTTGTACAAACAGTCATGTTGCATATCAAATCAAAGGTAATGCAAATATTTTGCCCCTGGGGCATGTCAGGGGTCACCAGAGGTCAAAAAGTAGGATTTGAGGTCCTTTTTTTTTTGGATTGTCACACAACTCCTGGGCTTTTTGAGCTAGAACCTTGAAATTGTCACAGGTAATAGCTCTATGGATGAGGACTGGAGGAACACATTTGGAACTCTGATGTGCACGGAAGTATGCGATGGTGCTGGCATGAGAATATGGAATGGCATGCCATCGACTTGCTCTAATTTTGACTGGGTTGTTAAACTCTAGACCAACCAACCAATTGATTGTTTACAAGCACAGAGGCTCAATAAGTTGGAGGACTAAGCCTGCCCAGGAAAAGTATGGTTAGGTAAACTGACTGCCTCCACATGACCTTACTACTTTTGACTGGGATGTTGAACTCCAAACCAACCAACTAATTGACATTTTACAAGCACAGGGGCTCAATCAGTCAGTGCAATCAGTAGGGCATTCACCTTATGACTGGGAGGTTGTTGGTTCCATTTGTCATCATACCAAAGACTTTAAAAAATGGCACCAGCTGCTCTTCCGCTTGGTGCTCATCATTAAGAAAGAAGAACTAGAACTGGGCAGCCTGGTGTCAGTACAATGTGCCTAGATCGAATACCATGCCATGTGTCTAGTGAGGCAACACTCTAAAAGTGAGCATTGAGCTCCCTGCCACATCCAGAAGCCATCGCGATATGACTGAAAGATTGTTGGAAGTGACATAAAACCTGAATAAAACAAATTAATTGACATTTTACATATATTACCTCCTAAAATTGAGTATGAAATTTCAAGTCCTATTTCCGTTTAAAATAAAAAAAAATATTTCAATATGCCAGTCTACTGAAATTTTTACCCAGCATTCTAAACTTCAACAGCTAAATTAATCTTTAAAACTCTGTTTGCAGATTCAGCAGATGACAGACTGGTGATAGTTTTCTTATTTTTCCCAGAAACGATATAAGACATTTCAGTTTTTGCACAAAGTGTCAGCTCTATTTGTCTTGGATAAATTACATATGTCATCTGTTGCAAATTTTACATGTATTATTACATAGCTCCAGTTAAGGCACTGTTTTTAACTAAAAAGTACTGTTATTTATACCCCCCCGACATACGAAGTATGTGGGGGTATATAGTTTTCGCTTTTCCGTTCGTCCGTCTGTTCGTTCGTAGTACGTTCGTTCGTTCATCCGTTCGTTCGTTCGTCTTTCCGTCACAGGGTCAAAGTTTTTGCGTTAAGTTATAAGACCTCATATTTTGAAGACCCTTTGATGGATTTCATTCATATTTGGCATGATGGTAGATATAGGTCTAAGGTTTTTATCAGCACCATCCCCACCCCAGGGGTGACCTTGGGGTCAAGGTCACGGAATTAGAATTTTCATAAAAAAGTCAGGGTCAAAGTTTTTGCGTTAAAGTTTATAAGACCTCATATTTTAAAGACCCTTTGATGGATTTCATTCATATTTGGCATGATGGTATAGCTGTAAAGTTTTTATTGGCACATCCCCACCCCGGGGGGGTGGGGGGGGTGGGGGGTGGGGGGGTGACCTTTAGGTCAAGGTCACGGACTTCCAATTTTCATAAAAATAGATATAGGTCTTAAGTTTTTATCAGCACCATCCCCACCCGGGGGTGACCTTGGGGTCAAGGTCACGGACTTCGAATTTTCATAAAAAAGTCAGGGTCAAAGTTTTTGCGTTAAAGTTTATAATAATAATAATAATAATAATGGTCTTTATTTTCAGAGGGTTACACATTTAGCAACAATACAGGCTAATCTTCCATGAGGCCCTCTATTATTTACATTATATACAACGAAAAGAAAATGCATAGGCTAGAAACACACATACACACACACACTAATAAGAGAGATGATCAAGTTTGAATATACACTGTGAGCTGATGTAGAGTTGCCTTATTTCACTGAAACAAGACATATCTGACACCGGTCATTAGAAAAAAAAAAAAAAAAAATGCAGTAATATCCCCAGAAAACAGTCTTGCCGAAAGCGAAACACAAGTCCTGAAACCAGGTTACATGGATATGTACAAAATACACACAACACATATACAGGGTCTAAATTAAATATATATATATATATAAGACCTCATATTTTAAAGACCCTTTGATGGATTTCATTCATATTTGGCATGATGGTAGATATAGGTCTAGAGTTTTTATCAGCACCATCCCCACCCCAGGGGTGACCTTGGGGTCAAGGTCACGGACTTAGAATTTTCATAAAAAAGTCAAAGTTTTTTGTATTTCAGTTTATATAGCTATATCATCAAGACCCTTTAGGAGTTTCATTTATATTTGACATGTTGCTAGATATCGGCCTAGAGTCTTACTCCGCATGATCCCCACTCAGGGTGTGACCGAGGTCAAGGTCACAAACTTAGAATTTTCATATAAAAGTAAAAAAATTTTACGTTTAAGTTTATATAGCCATATCATCAAGACATTTTGTTAAATTTCAGTATTCCCTAATTGAAAGGCCAGTGGATATAGCTATCAGCAAGGAATCTGTTGGTCTGTCCGTCCATCCATTGAAGCATTATTCGTTCATACTTTATTTTTGTCTTAGGGTCAAAGTTTTTACGTTAAAGTTTATTAGACCTCATATTTTGAAGACCCTTTGATGGATTTCATTCATATTTGGCATGATGGTATAGCTGTAAAGTTTTTATTGGCACATCCCCACCCCGGGGGGGTGGGGGGGGGTGGGGGGTGGGGGGGTGACCTTTAGGTCAAGGTCACGGACTTCCAATTTTCATAAAAATGTCAAAATTTTTGTGTTAAGTTTATATAGCTGTATCGTCAAGACCCTTGTGGAATTTCATTTATATTTGACATGTTGCTATATATTGGCCTAGAGTCTTACTCCGCATGATCCCCACCCCGGGTGTGACCGAGGTCAAGGTCACGAACTTAGAAGTTTCATTTAAAAGTAAAAGTTTTTGCTTTTAAGTTTATATAGCTATATCATCAAGACCTTTTGTTAAATTTCATTATACCCTAATTGAAAGGTTGAGTGGATATAGCTATCAGCAAGGAATCTGTTTGTCTGTTTGTCTGTCCATCCATCCGTTGAAGCATTATTTGTTCATACTTTATTTTTGTCTTAGGGTCAAAGTTTTTACGTTAAAGTTTATAAGACCTTATATTATGAAGAGCCTTTGATGGATTTAATTCATGTTTGGCCTGATGGTAGATATAGGGCTTAAGTTTTTATCAGCACCAACCCTATCCCGGGGAATAACATCAAGGTCACGGACTTAGAATTTTCATAAATAAGTCAAATTTTTTGTGTTTATGTTTATATACCATCAAGACCCTTTGAGGAATTTCATTTATATTTTACATGTTGGTAGATATAGGTCTAGAGTTTTACTCAGCATCATCCTTATCCTGGGGTATGACCTTAAGGTCAAGGTCACAGACTTAGAAATTTCATATAAAAGTAAAAAAAAAAAATTTGCATCTAAGTTTATATAGCTATATTATGAAGACCCTTTTGTTGGTTTCATTAATATTAAGCATGATGGTATATATAGGTCTGAATTTTTTCTCGGCACCATCCCCAAGCTGGGGCATGGCTTTTAAGTCAAGGTCACAGACGTTTCATACAAATGTCATTTTTGCTTATATTATAAAGACTGATTTCACTGGTATATGGTGATAGTTATAGGGCTAAAGTTTTATTTAGCTCATTCCCTGCACCTGTGCCTGACCTTTGAGGTCAAGGGCTTCATATTACTATGTGATTGAATTTTTTCAATGTTATAACATATAGCATACAACTGCCATCTCCAGAGTCAAAGCTACATACTTTGTGCTCTTTAAAAGGTGGCGGTAGCGCTAGTCGGGTGTATGTGTGCCCCACTGGGCACTTTGTCTAGTTTTCTTATTTCTCCACAAAAACAGGTTATTCATTAAAAGCACCTCACCAAGGCGCTTCTAATGAGTACCCACAACATATGTTGTCATGAAGAAATAGGAAAAATTTTATGTGGATACACCCTCTTATCTTAAGCTATGTATAAAACTAACAAGTCTTGACATTTCATGTGAATTGTCTGCTTAGCAGACAATTCACATGAAATGTCAAGACTTGTGAATGCTTTGAACAGCTGGTCCCTATTGCAGAAGTAATATTCCCTGTAGCTACACAACATTGAAACAGTGCTGATTGAACTTGATTCTACATCTGACATTAAATAAATGTTCAGTCAACATTATTTCAACTTTGTGTGCCTGCTGGGTGTGTTTATAATTTTTGACTGTACTCTATTATTTCAGGTCCAGTTCTACTCCTTTCTACATTGTTTGGGATGGTAGTTCAAGGATTCAACCTCTTCCCATAAATCCAGTTCAGATTTGATAGAAGATGGGTTATTGTTTATGGATGTTAATGCTTAGCACTCTGGGTACAAATTCCAGCAGACAGGACCCAGTTGTTCAAAGCTGACGTCGTTAGTTAACGATTCTTTAAAATTTACACTGAGTGATATGCAAATATGCTGAAATTTTTTGCTGAGCAAAAGCTACTCACATTTTTTCATCAAAAAATATCAGAATATTGTGTATTGAATCCGCTAAAACAGTTAATGAAATGACCCTTAACGAGCTTGTTAAGCTAATGACGCTTTGAACAACTGTGCCCTGTATTTTAAATTCTTTTTCTTATTTTTCCCAGGAGATAGGATTTGACAGTTTATGCAAATGGTCTCCAATAGAGACAAATTGGTTGAAATGTCAAATTCTGTTTTCTGGGAAAAATTATAGAAATATCATCAATTTGTAGTCTGCTGACTTTGCCCAGAGAGTGGTAAAGGTTAAATTGTATACTATGATTTTGTCTCTATGTGATATAAGGAGTGTACTATAAGAACCTTAACCCATAAAACGCCAATCACAACTACAGCAGACGATACTTTTAAATATATTTTTTTTTATCTTTTTTTCTTTTTTTCTTGACATGTTATGTGAATTTTCTGCCAAGAGACAATTCACATGAAACATCAAGGCTTATTTTCTAAGAAAGGTATTTTTTTTTAGAATGTTGTCTGCTACAAATTTTGCTTGGTGTTTTAAGGGTTAAGTTTTGGGACAGATAGGCCAGAGCATACAGTAAAGACCCAGATCAGACTCCATAGTGCTGTGTCTTAATCAGGATCTTCACTGTTTGCCATTATGAAAACATGCCTATTCAAATATACTGAAAATTTTACTACCAAAAAATGAAAATTTTCAGATAAAAAATTCTGGTATTTTTCATATTTCTGCTCAAAACATAGATTGTGGGTACACATTAGAACCGCCTTGATGAGGTAGTTCTAACAAGTACCAACAGTCTATGTTTTTGAGCAGGAATAAGAAATATAGTGTATACCCCTGTAAACCCCAGTTTTAATGTATAAAAGTGGGGTTACAGGGGGTCAAAATTATATAGGCATGATTTCCTGATGGCCACTCAACCACCAGATTTTAGACACCTCAGTATCGATAGGTAGTATAAAACTTAATGCTTAATGGGAAAATTTTCAGCAGATGATATTTTGAAATATTTTTTTTGTCTTGTTTTTTATTTTTGTTTATTTTCAAGAAAATAAGGTTTGAGATTTCATGCAGATTTGCTTTGAATGTCAAACTCTGTTTTCTGAGAAAAATTAGAAACATATCAATTTGTTGTCTGCTGAATTTGTTTGCTCAGAGAGTGGTAAAGGTTAATGCTATCATTGTACATGTACATAGTGTGGTATTTAACACTTAACATGCTGGATAAAAATTTTCAGCAGACCACATTTTGAAATACTTTTCTTATTTTTCCCCAAAATTAGGCTTTGACATTTCATGCAAACTGTCTAGTTTATATGACATGTCAAAGCCTATTTTCTGGGAAAAATAAGAAAATATAAATTGTCGTCTACTGAATGTTCAGGGAGTGGTAAAGGTTAGAAGTTTTTAAAATAAGGTAAATATCCTAAAACTTTAGACACTTCATTCCATATTTTTTTCCGAAGTTTTTTATACTTGGTAGACTCGCAAACAGTATTATCTAGATGTAGTCTGAACAGGGTCTGTACTGTTCATATACATCATTTTGTCAGAACAATTGCTCATTTTCTCCCTTCCTCTGGGAGATGACACAAAATGACCCACAAGGTTTGACTCATCATTTTAACAAGAGAGAAAAACTTCTCATATAAAATGGACCAGACAATTACATACATACATACATAGCTCGAGATAAGAGTGGGTATCCAGATCTGGGATCCAGATAATAGTTTCCTTGGGAAAACTACACACACACACACACACACACACACACACACACACACACACACACCAGAACTGAATAATTAGGCAGAAATACATTACCAGATTACCCAGAAACAGAGTGTTTGAAGCTACAAATTTAAGTTCTTTTATCTGTACATACCCTAATTAAAAATTGATCGTCAGTGTTTACGGACAAAATGGACAGTTTCAGTCATTCTCTACCACAATCACAAAGGCTGAACACTCAAAGAGGTCAAGGAGGACATGATGATTACATTAGGGAAGGATACCCCGTCATGTAAATCACGGTGAAAAGGTGGGCTGCTGAGTTGAACTGTGGCAGGAAGACTGGGAGCTGTCTGGGAAAGCCAGTCACCATTACCACACAACAGACCATTGCCAAGGTAGCTTTTGCAATGCAAAGGCTACTCACATTTTTCCAGCAAAAAAATATTGATGTATTTGCCATATTTCAAGATAGAAATTTTAATGTCACATTAGCTAAAAACTTTGTTAAGTTTTGAACAACTGGGCCGAGACCAATCATATTTTAACTCCAAAAATAGCAGACTTGATTTTATTCAGCCTGGTCATGAACGGTCATGTAAAATGCAACCCTGCTTATGCCCTCAAACAAAATGTATGTGCATTTATTTATACATGCAATTTCAAATTAAGATTATTCTTTTTCTGATTTTACATGCATAATTTCCCCTTAGTGTGGACTAAGATCATTGATGATCATGATGCTGTCCATGCATGATTTCATGTCTGATCATCGAGTCAATTGTTGAATGTTTGTAACTACCAACCGGAATTGTTTTTTTCCTCCTAAATGATTAATCCTTAAAATGCTGTAGCAGACAACAGAGAAAGTAAGGCATGTCATTTCATGTGAATTGTCTGCCAGAAGATTCACACAAAATGTCAAGCCTTATTTGCTCTGAACAATCATGTCTTAAAAAGATCAAAATATTGACTATTGTAGTTGTGACAGGGGCTTTAAGGGTTAATCATTGTGCATCAGTGGTTTCCAATAAAATGGACAAGATGGGCCATCATAAAGTCATCCACTACCTCAGTCACAAGGGGTCAATATTCAAGGAGATCCAGGAATACATGGTGGTTCCACTATGACATGGTGAAGAAGTGTACTGTTGAGTTTAGCAGGGATAATCTGGAGGACAACCCCATCCAAGAGGACCAGTCACCAATATCACACAAGAGACCATTGCAAGGTTCTTGCAGTATCATTGTAGACAGAAGAGCACAGAGTGTTACATTGCTGCAAGGTGTCAGCTTCTTGGGTCCCAAAGCTCGGACCTGATCAGAAATGGATTCAGCACAACTTGTCAAGGGAGAATGACAACTTGGGTTTCTCTGGCAATTTGTGACCACAGATGACACCTAGGTCCGTCACTTTCAACCAGAGATGAAGTCTTGAGCTGAGGAAAGGTTCTCTGCCCTCCAAGAAAGCTAAGAGAGTGATGTCTGCAGGAAAGGTTCTGGCCTATACTTTATAGGATGCAAAAGGGGTGCTGCTGTTGGACTACCTAGAAGGGTCAAACTATCATCACGACCTCCATTGACAAGAAGGGTGCTCTTCAACTAGAACAGGGCTCTGGTACACACATCCACAGTGTCCAAGCCTGGCTACTAGGTGGATTCCAGCTTGTTAAACACCACTCCTGATGAAGTTTTAAATGCTGTGGACAACTTCCTGAGGGCCCAAGATGGTGCCCGCTGCACAGACTCATACAATCTGCTTCATGACCTCTGAACTAAATGTGTTAATGAAAGAGGGGATTATGTTTTCCAGTGGAACATGATAGTTTGATTTTCTAAAACTGGCTCCAACTGCTCTTAGAGCATGCTCTCAGAAGGGTAAATCAGCTATTTCATACACCATTACAGCAACTTATTTTGGGACAGATTCTTAGTAGGTTTTTTTATTAGAAAACTGGAAGAGAAATGCTAAAAACACTGTAATAACACTAAGTAATGGAACAGACAAACAGAAAGTCATGGGAATAGACATTTCTTTTTCTTTCTTTTTTTTTTTTTTTTTTGTCCTGCCCTAAACACATGGAACAAAATACTAGTCTTCTTTTAAGCAAGTTTTCATATATCTTTATGGTAAAGTCATATTAATTTCCATGTAAAATAGGTTTGGTGTAATAGATTGCCTGCCACAACACTGGTGTGAATCTAGTTAAGTTTTTAAGAATTTACTATGACTATATATGATAAGGTTTTTAACATATCTTTCTGAAAAAAAAATAAAAGATGAGTTTCATTCTTAAAACCTTTGTAAATGTTACAGAAATTCTCATCGCTACTCATTTTTGAGATTGCAAGTATGGCATCTGATTAACTTTTCACCCATTTAATAGAAATTTCTATAGTTAAATTAAAAGCTGTGACTGAATGAATTAAAGATATCTCCATTTTTAGTTAGAGATATCTTTAATTTAATAGGGTATATTTAAATGTTCCATCAGTTTAATAAAGATACCTGTAAGTCATTTAAAGATATCTTTATTTTAGTGTAAATAGATTTCTTTATTGTAAATAAAGGTCTGCAATAAAGACATCTGTTATTGGTTTATCTTAGTAATGATATAATTAATTGAATTAGATATATCTGCTTCAATTAAAGATATCAATATCCATGACATATATCTTTAGCTGTATTAGAGATAGCTCTGTTTAATCTTTAATATGGAAATCTTTAATTCGGTTAGAGATATTGAATTAAAGACATTTCTATAAAATGGGTAAAAACCAAACAGAATGCCACATGTTGCTCTTTAGCCTCCTGAAATTGATAATTATATGGTTTCATCCAGAATCTGCTTATTGCCTAATAATCACTGTATTAACAGCTTGCTACCTAATCACACACAATAATTGATAATTCTGTAATATTAATGTTAATAATTGTTCACTCTTGATGTCTAGGCAGTTGCTGGATGAAAAGACAGCAAAATTTAATATATAAATACTTCTATGTCAATTTCCTTACTTTGTCTATGTCATACAGACACGAGGCTTGTATACGGGGGATACCAGTTTCTTTTGTTATTTTTCAGAGAAAATAAAACAACATTTTATGTGAATCATCAGATAGGCAGACAGTTTGATTAAATGTCAAGCCATATTTTCTCCATAAAATAGAAGAAAAAATCAAACTGTCATTTGCTGTAGTTGTGATTAATGCTTTGAGGATTAATAAAGCAACAATTCCGTAACCTGGAAACCCCGAACAAGCTTCAGAAATATCTACTTCCACAAAGACTCGGCTAGATTCACAATAGAGTGGTTTGCAATTTCATTTATACAAAATTGCCTCTTTTGTTTATTTATTTATTTATTTATTAAGAACATCAGTATGGCTAATATATAGCTGCTGTATCAAAATTGCACCTTTAAACCATTACTTCATAGTAAATGGACAGTTTAGTCCAGGATAAATGAAAAAAATCCACAATAAACAAAATATCACTCCCTCAGTCTAAATTAAATATTTCTTACTTCCTTACCAAACATAAGAATCTTTCCTGAAACAAATGGCTGTTATGGTTTATTAAAGGATTTATTGTTTATTCTGAAAGCAAACTGCATGAGCATTTTTTCCAGTTCTGATAGTTTCCAAATTTTAGAACAAAACAACTTCAGATGCTGCGGGTTTATGATGGGTGATAAGTTTGCGGGGGAAAATAAAAGTCAGTTTTAGAAAATCAAACAGTTATTTTTCAGCATAGTCCCCTCCTAGATAAAAACACCTAGTTTTTTAGTCAGCAGTCATGGAGTAGATGGCTCCCTTTGGTGTAGAAGGTACCACGCTTGGCCCTTAGGAAGTAGTCCAAGGCATTCATAACATCATCATCTGAGCCAAAATGACAGCCACCAAGCTACTTTTTGCATAATCAGGAAGAAATAGTAGTCAGAGGGTGCTGTTAAGAGAATCAGATGGGTGTTCAACAAGTTTGAATCCACATTTTTACAGAGCAGCCATATATCACTGTGGATGTACAATGTATGTACTGGAGCATTGTCCTAGTGGAAGAGCATTCTTCTTGTCTCTGGAGATGGGCTCCGTGTAGTTGGCTCTGGCTCTGGTGATAGTGTGACTTTTTTTTAGTTTAGTAGAGCAAGTGATCACCTTGCCTGCAGACATCACTGTCTTAACTTTCTTAGGAGGCAGAAAACCTTGATGTTTCCATGGCTTTGACTGGTGCATCATTGCTGATTGAAAGTGATGGACCTTATTTCATCTGTTCTCACAAATCTCCAGAAGAAACTGTTGGATCCGCCTAAATGGCAACATTTTCCCTAGTTGTGGAGAGTCTATTTCTGATCAGGTCCAAGGGACCTGGTCATTGGGACCCAATGAGCCGACATGTACCTTGTCTAGCTCTGGCAATGTATTACTCAAGTGACTATGTTGCTCATCTGTCTGCACTGAGGATAGCAATTGTCTCCTCTGAGGTGATGGTGAGTGGTCCTCTTGGAAGGGGGTTGTCTTCCAGATTCTCCCTGCTAAACTCAACAGTACACTTCTTCACCGTGTCATAGTGGGAGCACCATATCTTCCTCGATCTCCTTGAATGTTGACCCCTCGTGACTGAGGTAGTAGATGACTATGATGGTCCTGCAAGCTTATCCATTTTATAGGAAACCACTGATGCACAATGATAGACCCTTAAAAACCCCAGTCAGAACTGCAGTAGTCAACATTTTGATCTTTTAAAACATGGTTTTTCAGAGAAAATAAGGCATGACATTTCATGTGAATCTTCTGGCAGATGATTCACATGAAACATCATGCCTTACTTTCTCTGTTGTCTGCTACAGCATTTTAAGGATTAATCATTTAGGAGGAAAAACAACTCTGCTTGGTAGTTACAAACATTCAACAACTGACTCAATGATTAGACATGAAATCGTGCATGGACGCATCATGATCATCAATGACCTTAGTCCACACTATGGGGATTTCTTCCCATTTCCTTAAAATATGCAGAAAAATTCTGTTAGAGGGCATAAGCGGTGTTGCATTTCACATCACTGTTAATGACCAGGCTGAATAAAATTAAGTCTGATGCTCTGGAGTTACAACATATATTGATCTTGGCCCAGTTGTTCAAAACTTAACAAAGTTCTTGGCTAACATGACGATAAAATTTCTATCATGAAATATGGCAAATACATTGATATTTTTTGCTGAAAAAATGTAAACTTTGCATTGCAAAGTTACTCACATTTTTACAGCAAAAATATCAATGTGTTTGAAAATACCTTGGCTACAACAGTTAACAGATTTGTCATTAATGAGTTTGTTAAGCTAATGATGTTTTAAACAACTGGACCCTATTCTATGTGTCTAAAGAATCTAGCCAAATATCCAGATAAGAGGGGTATCCAGATAGTATTTTTCATTTCTCCACAAAACATATATTTTGGGTACCTATTAGAAGTGCCTCAGTGAGGTACTTCTAATGAGTACCCACAAAATGCGTTTTAGTGCAGAAATCAGAAAATATCAACACTTTTTGCTTGAAAAAAAAAGTGCCTTATCTGGAGCTATGAGCTAGCTTGCATAACAAATTACTACATGTATTCTTTATATTTTTGGATCTCTGATATTGAATAAGTGAATAAGGTATTAATGTCCTAAAACACTTTATTTCATACTTTTTTGCCTATATTTTGCTTTTTATGCAGTTCTTTCTTAAAATACTTAGTGGAATAGAAACAGTGTAGACCCTGATCAGACTGCTCTTTCAGGAGCAGTCTGATCTTGGTCTACACTGTATGCATATGCCATTCATCAGACACTTTGGAGTACAAATTTTAGGACATTAACTCGTACCTAGTCTGGCAAAATAAAGGAAACATGAAGCAGTTCCTGTAATGAAATAGTGTTAAACTTTCAGGGCAGACAACTCTTGTCATATCATTTTTGTCTCCTTTCTGGAAAGGGTCTACTCAGAAAGGGGTAGACACTTTTTCAGAGAGGCTTGACATATGAAGGTTGTCTCCCTTGTAAAAAATGGTGAAATATCAGCCATTTGTATCTTGTCTCCCTTGTAAAAAATGGTGGAATATCAACCATTTGTATCTCTTCTCCTTAATCATAATTGAACAATATGTTGATCAGCTGGTGGTGTGCAGTATTATGTCTTTTTGTTAAGTGTTTTTGTGGACTTAAAAAATACGAATATTTCTGATTAAAGAGTTTTTTGTTTGTGTTGAGGTTTTACGGCCCAGTCAACCCAATGGGTTCATGTCGAGTGCGGTCAGTTTACCTAACCACACGTTTACTGGGTAGGCTTAGTCCCTTAAGCCATTAACCAGTATTGTGCACATTCTTTCGCCAGAAACTGACAACTGCCCTTCTGATTAAAGAGTTAAAACCATGACTAAATAAGTGATTATAGTTCAGTGTAATTGCTGTTCTCTTTCTGGATTCTGTACGAGGGTCCTGCAAAAAGTTTTGTCACTGGGTTCGGATTACTTCAGTGGTACGTTTTATCAAACATATTTTTATTACAAACCTTCAAATTATTCCCCCTCTACTGAAACACATTTTTGTAACCTTTTTACCTAGTCCTGAAAAGCAGATAAATAGTCTTCTTTTGGTATCTGTTGGAGACACTGATAAATAGCGCTGCCAAGAGAACTTCTAGACGTATACAGTCAAACCTGTGTTAAGCAAGCATCTAAGGGAAAGGCAAAAACTGGTTGCTTAAGACAAGTGCTTGCTTAAAACAGGTAAATTTGCTTTTACTTGACTTTTAAGGGATCTGAAATAATGGCCCTTAATACAGGTGATTGCCTAATACAGGTGGCCTTTAAGACAGGTTTGACTGCACATATTTCCAGAAACATTTTCTTAAAGCCTTGGAAATAAAAAGAAGTCACAGGGACTCAGGTCAGTTGAATTAGGTGGATGGTTTAAAACTTTCACCTTTTCAGAAGCCAAAAAAGACTTAGACACATTTTTTTCCTTCTTTGGCTAGACCCCCCCTTCATGATCACCCCTAATATACAGTCCTGATAGCAGAGCGCACATCAAAGGCTTATCTTATCTAAGTGATTATGGAGTCTTTATAAGGCTGTTAAGTCTCCTTAGGTGGGGCCATATAAGGGTTAATTCTTAAAATTGAGCAGTATTCAATATGTTACTATCAAATAAATTCATTTACAAATTTTGCATTTAACTTGATTTTATTTGTTGATTTGTATTGTATCATTTTATTTTTTTATTTATTATTATTATTTTATTTATTTTTTTTTTTTTTCTTGATAGTTTTTTTTTTCTAAACACAAAGGTGTTGTTTTTTTCTTGCATTGTGAAAAAGTACAAATGAACTGAAATAGAAATATAAAATTGAAAATATTTATTTATTTATTTATTTTCTAAAGTAAATAAGAACACTGCACAATTATTCCATTTCCATTTCAGTAAAACAATACATTATGGAATATGTCAAAAAGTTCTTGGACAATTTATAATTTGTATTTTATGCCAAAAAGCTTCTCATACTATCTTCCTAATCTTCTGTATTTGATCCAAAGAAACAAATAAAGGGGGCATTTGGTGATAAATTAGCGTATAGCATAAATATCTGTATTTCACCATGAGATATATTGTGGGTTTCATTAGAACTGCCTGGGAGAGACAGTTCTAATGAACAAAAACCAGGTATATTTTATTGAATAACTAGAAAAAAAACAACATCAAATTATCACCAAATTACCCACATTTGTTTCTCTGTCTTCATCTTAAACTTTGCTGATATAAAATCTAATTTCCCCTTATCAGACCCCTACCTGAAAGGATGGCCAAAGTCACCAAGAATTTCTTATCTTAATCTCCTCAGAGTCATTAGGGTGTTATGCAATCCAAAATGTGTCTTTAACAACCTCACACTTATGAGAGGAGGCGTTGTCCTCCTGACCATCCTTTGCTTGGTCATTTCTTGTTGTGACAAGTAAATTGGTCAGTGTATATGACTGCATCTATTTCAATTTGAAATAACTCGGTCAGTTGGAAAGCAATTTGAATAAAATAAACGGGTATCGTTAGTTATTGAACACACCATTCAAGTGCAGTGAAGCATTTTAAAATATACCTGGGATAAATAAAACCAAGGAAGCCTATTAGTGACAGAACTTTTTGCATGACCCTCGTAACATCAAACTCCAATGTAAGTTGACCTTTAAAGTGCCAATCACAACTGCAGCAGATGACAATTCATAGCTCTAGATAAGGATGCGTAAAAAGATAATTGAGGGATAAGTTGACACATTTCTCAGAAGAACCATACATTTCAATGAGGCAATTCTAATGAGTCCCCACAATTTATGTTTTTTATTGCGAAAAAAAAAAATCAATAAATTATCACTTTATCTGGAGTTAGGGGTATTTTGAATTATTATTTTTAGGGAAAATAAAGCTAGACATGACACAGGAAATATTGAGCCTTATTTTCTCTTAAAAATGGTATAAACTGCTACAGTTATCCTTAGCACTTCAAGGGTGAATACAGCAGATGCTGATCAAAGGGCACAGCTATGCAGGCTGGTTTGTCTGTACTACCGTATTCGACCTAATTACCGCACTGTGCACTTAGGTTTTTCAAAATTACTGGGAACACTCAGATGTGATAAAATATGTACCTATACCTATTAAGGATACACTATAAAAAGATCAGAAAAGGACTTATTTGATGATGATTATGCGATTTTTTTTTCTTCTGATTTTCTTTATAAAGGCATATGTTGTGGGTACTCATTTGAATTGCATCGACAAGTCGATGCAATTCAAATGAGAACCCACAACATATGCCTTTATAAAAAAGTAAATAAAATGTACACTGGCTGTAATCTGAAGACTATGGAATTTCGTGAGTGTGCGCTTATAGGGGTATGTGCGGTAATTAGATCGAATACAGTATTTGCTTATGGCTTTGCAGATTTTTCCATATCACAGCTCAGTACTTTCTAGTTTGTTTAATCCTTAAGGCGTCAATCACAACTGCAGCAGATGACATTTTACCTTTTTTTTTTTTCAGATAAAATAAGAACATTCTAGGCAGACAATTCACATGAAATGTTATCTTATTTTCTCTGAAAAGTAGCCACAAAAGGTTCAAAATATTATCTGCTGAAGCTGTGACTGTGCTTTAAGGGTTAAAATGTTTTAAAGTTTTGGCAGTAAATGCTTGTGAGAAAAAGTATTTTTAAATGTTATTTTTGAATATAAATTGTTTTGAAATCAATTTTTGCCTGTGTTTTTGTTGTTCTTTTTATTAATATGATATAGCTCATATTCATTTAAGGGGAGATTTGTGTAAAATTAGTCCTGGCCAACCAAAGTGTTTTGGACCATCAGTGTTCTAGCCTTCTAAGTTCTGTAAAATTGTATCTTCCTCCAGACTATTCAGTTTGTAAAAGGGTATGTTATAGTTTATAATTCACCTTTACTGCACCCCCCTCTCAGCTAAGCAGTTAATATACAGCAACACATGGGGTGGTGTTCTATACAAAAATCAAACCATGGTGATCAGGGACCAGTTTCACAAAACTTAGCACAATAAATATTTTTTTATTTATTGCTGGGTAAAATTTTCAGCAGATAGCATTTTGAAACATTTTATTTTTCCCAGAAAACAGGTTTTGATATTTCATGCAAATTGTCTCCACTAACAGGTTATGACATTTCATGCAAATTGTGCTGGCCTCGGTGGCTCAACTGGATGCACCGTCCCACTGGAGACCAGGAGGTCACGGGTTCAACCCCCACCGAGGTCGGCAACATTCTTTCATGGAGATTCATCATGAAATATTTTCTACGGTCATTCTCTCCCTTCCCCTGATTCAAGAAGGGCAGTTGTCAGTTTCTGGCGAAAGAATGTGCTTAATACTGGTCAACCACTTAGAGGACTAAGCCTGCCCAGTAAACGTGTGGTTAGGTAAACTGACCGTGCTCAACATGACCCCATTGGGTTGACTGGGCCGTAAAACCCCAACACAAACAAATTCATGCAAATTGCAGTGGAGTGGAGACAATTTGCATGAAATGTCAAAACCTGTTTTCTGCAAAAAAAAGAAAAATATCACCACTGGAGACAATTTGCTTGAAATGTCAAAACCTGTTTTCTGGGAAAAATAAAGAAAAATATCAGCAATTTGTCATCTGCTGAATTAGCCCAGAGAGTGGTAAAGGTACAGTAACAAAGTGTTCCAGGGGTCCCCTGGGGTTATCCACACCCCCTCCAGTTCTTATAAGGCTAAATATTTCAGAACCCCCTAAACACTGTATATTTTTGTTCCTTGTGATAGGACTCATTCAGTGACACTGACCGTGTCCCCACGGGGCATGCCCTATCCCCTTCACTCCATACAAGGCTTAATATTATCTCAGAAATTGTTCAGATCCCCACACCTAAAACTGTATATATTCTTGTTCTTATGATGAAATGATAATGACACTAACTGGGGGTCCCCTGGGTGCATGCCCAACCCCCATCACCTCATAAAAGGCCATACCTCAACCGTTCAGATCCCCACCCCTAAACCATATATATTCTTGTTCCTTATGGTAAGAGGCATCCAGTGACACCAACTGGGGGGTCCCCCGGGTGTATGCCCCACCCCTCCAGTTCATATAAGGCTAAATATCTCAGAAACCATTCAAAACCCCAACTCTAAACCATATATTATTGTTCCTTATGCGAAGACATATTCAGTAACACTGACCAGGGTCCCAGGGTTGATTGCCCCACCTCCTTCACTTCATAAAATACCTACTATATCTGAAACCCATTCAAATCCCCACCCCTAAACCATATATAATCTTGTTCCACATGATAAGCTGCATCCATTGACACTGATCGGACATCTCTTTGGAGTATGCCCCACCCCCTCCAGTTCATATAAGGCATAATATCTCAGAAACTGTTCAGAATCCAACCCCTAAACCATATACATTATGCCCTGCCACAAACAGTGGTGAGGGTATTATGTTAGACCCTCCAAAATTTTAAGTGTTTGCCGTCCACCAGCACTTCCATCATTTGTGTCCACTCCATAACAATATATACAGTTTGAAATATTTTCACGAAACTTCACACAAATGTAAAGCACTGTGAGACAACGTGCAGAACACAAAAATAGTAACTATGGTTTGCCTACTTTTGGAGTTACTAGCATCCTTTGAGCATTGAACATAGCCATTTCTACCATGTTTTCATATCTGCTCTGTAAGTTGAAAACCATTCCAGATATTTTGACAGAACTTCACACAAATGTAAAGTGTCATGAGACAAGGTGCAGAATTTAACAGTCGTAACTGGTTTACCTACTTTTGGAGTTATGGCCCTTTGAACTTTGAAAATAATGATTTCTGTAATATATTCATGTAATATACTTAAAAACTGAGTATTTTCTTGAAACTATGCAAATGTTTATCACCATGATACCATGTGCAAAACACAAGAACCATAACTCTGAATTACCTGCTTTTGGAGTTACCACCCTTTGAATATTGTTAATAGCGATTCAAGTATCATACTTGTGACCTTTCTATAACTTGAAAACCATTTCAGAGGTTTTCTTGAAGCCTTACAAAAATAAAAAGCAACATAAGATAAAATGTAGAGCACATTTTATTTTAACAGAATTATGGCACTTGCTTGATGTAAATGCAGTGGCCAGACATGGTGCAGTGCTTTCAGTGCTTTTATTCCTTATGATAAGATTGCTTTCAGTGACAGACTATGGGGTCCCATATTTGTATGCCCCAACCCGCCAGTTCATGTAAGGTTTAATATCTCAGAAACCATTCAGACCACACCACACAAACATGTGTATTCTTATTCCTTATTATAAGACACATTCAGCAACACGGACCAACCCACCTCCAGTTCATATGAGGTTTAATATCTCGGAAACCATTGAGAACCATACCCCTAAACCATATATACTGTTGTTCCTTATGATAAGGTGCATTCAGTGACACCAACCATGGAGTAGGGCATACCCCCAAAGGACCAGTGGGTGGTGTCACTGAATGTATCTTATCATAAGAAAAAAACAATATCTATAGTTTAAGACCAAGGTATGCCCCACTCCATTCAGTTCATATAAAACTTAATATCTTGGGAGCCTTTCCAAACTCCACCCCTAAACCAAATATTTGTTGTTTCCTTATGATAAGACACATTCAGTGACACAGACTGTGGGTTCCTCTGGGATATAACCCACCCCTCCAGCTCATATAAGGTTTAATATCTCAAAAACTGTTCAGAACCCTACCCCTAAACCATGTGTATTTTTGTTCATTATGATAAGATGCATTTAATGACACTGACCATGGATCCCCAGGGGGTATGCCCCAACCCATCTCAGAAACCATTAGATCCATACCCCATGGGGTATGCTTCCCCCCCCCCCCCCCCCCACCACCACCACCACCACCACCACCGACTGTAGTTCACTTAAGGCTTGATTTCTCAGAAAAAGAAGGATGGTTACCCACCCCTGAAACATGTATTGTTGTTCCTTATGATAAGACACATTCAGTTCAGGATACCCCTGGGTATGCCCCACCACCTCCAGTTCACAAAGTTTAATATCTCGGACACTGTTCGGATCCCTACCCCTAAACTATATGTATTACTGTTCCTTATGATAAGATGCATTCACTGACACTGACTGTGGGTCCCCAGGGGGTATGCCCCACCCCATCTTAGAAAATGTTCAGATCCATGCCAAGGATTCGAAAATTCTTTTATCTTGGATAACAAATTAAAATGGACACAGGCGTCCAATTGATATTGGCTTACAGTTAGGCAAGGCCTGCTATCCTTGTTGCAGGTAAGGATAGAGGGGAAATGTTTTTATTTCTTCTGTTTCTTTGCTTTCATTCCTGTTCCTCTTTCTTCCCTCTCCCTCTCTTTGGTCTCCCCTACTGTCTCTTCTATCTCTTTTCTCCCTTTCTCTGGGAGACGACAAAAAATGACCCACAAGGGTTGCAGTGTCATTAAATTCCCAACACAATCAAAAAATGGACACAGAGTCCACATGGGAGCTCATTTGAGTATTGGGAACTTGTTTGGGAGACTTTATGATTGGTAGTTAATAATCATATCATGTTTTTATACGCTTGTTTTGAAAAAAAGGATGTATTATGGCACTGTCCGTCTGTCTGGCGTAAACAATTCTTGTGCGTGTCACAAGTAACTGTACAGGTAACTGTAAAGAATATTTTGATGAAACTTCATAGTAATGTGTATGAGGTCAAGATGGCAGTGTGTACAAAAATGGTTGCTCTCCCTTTCTGAGTTACTGCCCTTTAATTAGTATTTTAAAGACTATCCTTGTGTGCATCATAACTGGGTAACCATAAGGAATATTTGAATGAAACTTCATAGCAATGTGAATGAGGTCAAGACAATGTGTTGTGTGCAAAAATGATTGCTCTCACTTTCTTACTTTCTGAGTCACTTCCCTTTCATATGATTTTTTATGCCCCAGCCATTTTCAGTGAGTGGGCATATAGTATCATAGCTGTCCGTACATATGTCTGTCTCATCCGTCATGTCTGTCCGTCCTGTCCATCCTGTACGTACCATTCAATATCTTTTGAAAAGATATAGTGTATAGGTCAAATTTTATACACAGGTATATAATCATAAAATGTAGGTCAAGTTCAGTTAGGGTAAAATCCACCAATTATTAGCTTGCTGGGAGTGTGTCCCTGGAGAGCTTATGTTGTCACCCAGTCGCTGGTGTCGTCGTCTGCGTTGGCATCCCTGTTGGCATCAGTGTTGGCATCCATGGCGGCGTCCGTGTTAGCACAATGTTTAAGTTTTCAAAGGTGTGCCAAGTTTTTTAATCGTTTAAGGTACTGCTTTAATATTTGGCCTACACCTACCTTAGAGTAAGACCTTGCAATAGCATACACCCCCATCCCCAAGTTAGACCCTTTAAGTAGATCAGGGTCAGTTCTTACTTTGTCATTTACACTCCTGTTTAAGTTTTGCATTTAAGTTTTGAAAAGTGTACATAACTGCTGAAGTATTCAAGATAGAGCTTTAATATTTGGCCCACACCAGCCTTAGGGTTAGACCTTTAAATAGCACACTCATGTTCGAGTTCTGTGTTTAAGACCTTGCAATAGCATACACCCCCATCCCGAAGTTAGACCCTTTATGTAGATCAGGGTCAGTTCTTACTTTGTCATTTACACCCATGTTTAAGTTTTGCATTTAAGTTTTGAAAAGTGTAACTGCAGAAGTATTCAAGATACCGCTTTAATATTTGGCCCACACCAACGTTAGGGTTAGACCTTTCAATAACACACACCCCTTCCTCAGTTTGACCTGCCTAGGTCAAGGTCATGTCATACTTTTTCATTTAAACCTGTGTTGGAGTTCTGCGTTTAAGTTTTGAAAAGTGTTTGTAATTGCTGAAGTATTCAAGATACCGCATTGATGTTTGGCCCACACCTACCTTAGGGTAAGACCTTTCAATAGTACACACCCCTTCTCAGTTTGACCTTCTGCCTAGATCAAGGTCAGGTCATACTTTGTCATTTACAGCTGTGTTTAAATTTTGAAAAGTCTACATGACTGCTGAAGTATGTAAGATATAGCTTTCATATTTTGTGTACACCAACCTAATGAATTCAGCATGTAAGATACAGCTTTCATATTTTGTCCACACAAACTTAAGTGAAGATGTTTCAGTGGCATATACCCCATCCCTCAGTTTGACATTCTTCAGACATCAAAGTCAGGTCATACTCTGTCATTTACAGCTATGTTTAAGTTTAAGTTCTGCATTTAATCATTAATATTTAAAGATTGTTTTTTTTAATTTGATCAGCCCTTCCTGGCAAGCTGCGTTGCCTTCTGACAACTCTTGTTATGCAAGTTATGGCCCTTTTTCAACTTTGAAAAATGGTTTCCGTTCAATATCTTTTGAAAAGATTAGTATATTGGATTCAAATTTTATACACAGGTATATAATCATAAAATGGAGGTCAAGTTTAATTTAGGGTAAAATCCACCAATTTTTATGGAAGTTATGGTTAGTTTTTCAACTTTGAAAAATGGTTTCCATTTGATATCTTTAGAAAACATTAATGTATTGGATTCATATTTAATACACAGCTAAATAATCATAAAATAGAGGTCAAGTTGGATTTAGGGTAAAATCCACCCATTATTATGGGAATTCTGGCCCTTTTTCATCTTCAAAAAATGTTTTCCTTTCCATATTTTTTTAAAAAGATTGGTATATTGGATTCATATTTAATATACAGATATAAAATCATAAAATATAGGACATGTTCAATTTAGGGTAAATGCCAATTATTATGAGAGTTATGGCCCTTTTTTCAACTTCATTTTTAGCAAAATGCCTGCTTGCAGGTGAGGATGGGCCCTGGTGGGGGCGTCTGTGTCATATTGACACATTTTTAGTTTCCATACTATCCTTGTGTGTGCCGTAAATAGGTAACCATATAGAATATCTTGATTAAACTTTATAGCAATATGTGTGAGGTTAAGATGGTGTGTTGCATACAAAAAAGATTGCTCTCCCTTTCTCAGTTTCTGAGTTACTGACCTTTAATCTAAGACTGGTCTTATGCATACCATAAGTAGCCAACTGTTCGGAATATCTTGATGAAACCTCATAGCAATGTGTATGAGGTTAAAACGGTGTGTCATGTACGAAAAAGATTGCTCTCCCTTTCTGAATTTGAGTTACTATCAAGACTTTCCAGACAAAATCCAGCGCTGTGACTGAGTTAGCCTGAGTAGGCCAGTCTAAGTCTCACTTGGTTGGAAACCTCAAAGACAGTTTTCTTGTGTCGTAGCTTATATTATTTGCACTTTGACAAATTAAGGAGAAACATTTCAGGGGCATCACACAGTGCTAAACACCAGCTACAATTTGGATTAACAAACAATGGAAACATAATTTCACTGCAAGTTTATTCTTACATAATATGATCAAAATAGCAAAGGCTTTAAAATCAAAATTTTATTCTGCGAGGGTTATCTTACCCTGTCCCTGTGCTGTATTCATGTATAAAATCAAAATATTTTTTAACAACTTTCAGTAACCACTTTGCCAATGTCCACCAAGTTTCATGTCGATCCTGCTGTTGAAACGGGCTTGAAGGTTTGTTCAAATGGTCATGCTCTATTGACTGTCATGTCCACATATGGTACAAGGTAATAATAATAATAATAATCAACATTTTTCTTCAAAACCAAGATCTGTTTAAATGATGATCCTTTCATTAGTTGCAATGACAGGTTTGGAAAAATGTTGCATAACATCTGCATATCTGCAGTGGCTATTTCATTCAGGTGAGCAAGCCATGGCCCGTGGGCCTCTTGTATCAAGAATTTTGCCCCAATCTCAAACCGGATTTCAGTCCCAGTATATTTAGTATGTTAATTTGCTTGCTATGATTTTGGTACAAAACCAAGATGAAGGCCAAAATTGCTACCTATAACATGACTAGGGATCTTACCGGACACTATTCAGATTAGTCATAATAATCTCATTACGAAAACACGCCAAATATACTGGAAATTTTACAACCAAAAAGGATAATTTTTAGATAAAAAAAAAAGTCTGATATTATTCATATTTCTGCTCAAAGCAGATTGTGGGTACTCGTTAGAACCACCCTGCCTATGCAGTTCTAACAAGTACCCACAATCTATGTTTTTTAGCAAAATAAGAAAAAATAATGTGTACCCCTGTAAACGCCAGTTTTACTATATAGGTTTAAGGGGGTCAAAATTATATAGGCGTGTTTTCGTGATGCTCTCGTTTGTACAGTACAAAACCGCATATAGTATTTTAGATAATTATGTTATGTTCCAGTTTTAGCATTTGAACAAAGCTGAAATATTTATAACTTGCCATATTATAATGATATGATCAGGAATCGATACAATTACCTAACACCTTCCGTTCTAAGACACCAAAGGGAAAGAAGGACGTACTTAAAGCAACAGCATCACGATCAAAACACTACAAGCAGAAAGCCAAAAGGACAGTTTCTTTCCCCAAAATTGGCCAAACGGCTATCCAAAATAACAATTTCACTAGACATTCAAGCAAAGACATACATTGACAGAGGCCTCGGTGGCTCAGTTGGATGCAAACTGGAGAATTTTATGGAGCTATGTAATGAAAAATTAAATCCTGAAATGTTTAAAACAGCAAATGATATACAAGCTTTTACTGATACATTAATTCATGTAGCCGAAAAATGTATTCCGAAGTCCTCGACACGTTCAAAAAGAAATAGACCTTGGTTTAATAACGATGTTAAAAATTCAATAAATAAAAGAAAATCTGCCTTACGAAAGTTCAATAGGCAGCCAACAAAAGAAAATCTAATCCATGCCAAACAAATGCGAGCTAAAGCTTGCAAGACAATAAAAACGGCTAAAAGAACATCTTGGCAGCAATACGTCTCCAAACTTAATTCTAGAACTCCAGCAAAGAAAATATGGAACATGATTCGAAAAATTACTGGCAAAAATAAAAATAACAAGCTTGTCCATATTAAATCAAATGGAAATATATGCTCAACGACTAAAGATATTTCCAATGCACTAGGAGAGAATTTTCAGAAAAACTCTTCTAGTGCAAATTACTCTGAAAATTTTCAGAACATAAAAATAGAACGAGAGAAAAAGCATTTAAATTTTATGTCACTAAATCATGAAAAATATAATGTACCATTCACAGCTTCAGAATTATTAGATGCTCTTCATAAATCTCATGATACAGCTGCTGGTCCTGATGATATTCATTATCAAATTCTTAAACATTTACCTGATAACGCTTTAGAAACATTATTAAATATTTTAAATGATATTTGGATCACTGGGAAATTTCCAAAAGACTGGAGTAAAGCAACGATTATACCTATACCAAAACCAAATAAAGATCATACTGAAGCTACTAACTATAGACCTATTGCTTTGACAATTTGTTTATGTAAAACAATGGAGAGAATGATTAATGATAGACTGGTTTGGTTCTTGGAATCAAACCAGCTTATAACAAAATATCAAGCTGGATTCAGAAAAAATAATTGTACAAACGATCATTTGATTCGTTTGGAATCTTTTATTCATGATGCCTTTGTTAAAAAAGAACATGCCATAGCTGTATTTTTTGACCTTGAAAAAGCTTACGATACTACTTGGAAACATGGCATCATGAAAGATTTACATAAATTAGGCCTTAAAGGCCGATTACCACTTTTTATTCAAAATTTTTTATCAGACCGAACATTTAATGTTCGAATAGGTAATACGTTATCGGACATATTTAAACAAGAACAAGGTGTACCACAGGGAAGCATTTTATCACCTACCTTGTTTGGCGTTAAAATTAACGATATTGTTAAATGTGTGAAAGACCTTGATTGTTCTCTTTTTGTTGACGATTTTGGAATATTTATTAGATCGAAAAATATGGAAACCATTGAATTCAAACTACAACGATGTTTAAATAATATAGAAGATTGGGCAACAGAAAATGCTTTCAAATTTTCAAAAACAAAAACACAATGCGTTCATTTTTGTCAAATACGTCAGCTACATTTAGATCCTCATCTCACCACATACGGTAGTCCCATTCCAGTCGTCAGTGAAGCAAAATTCCTGGGTCTTTTGTTCGATAACAAATTATCTTTTATACCACACATCAAAGCTTTAAAAGCTAAATGTTTAAAAGCACTTGATATTCTTAAAGTTCTCTCCAGTTCCCACTGGGGAGGAGATCGTACTGTTCTTTTAAATCTTTACAGATCATTAATTAGATCTAAACTAGATGATGGATCCATAGTTTATGGATCCGCTAGAAAATCTTTTGAAATCTTTGGATACTATTCATCACCAAGGTTTACGTCTGGCTCTAGGGGCTTTTCGTACTTCTCCCATCGAAAGTTTATACGCTGAATCAAATGAACCATCACTATATATAAGAAGGGAAAAATTGTCTCTTCAATATGTTACTAAATTAGCCGCCAATCCACGAAATTCAGCTTATGATTGTGTTTTTAATACTAAATACGAAAGATTTTACAACAATAAACCAACGGCTATTAAACCCCTTGGCCTGAGAATACAATCGTTACTTGAAGAGGCCAATATTAATATTAAAAATGTTCAGCATTTTTCTTTTCCTTCAAAAGACCCGCGGGCCCCCGTAGCCTAGTGGATAAGAGAGTTGACTCTTAATCCATTAGGTTTCTCATCGCTGTGGTTCGAGCCTCGCTCGGGTCATATGTGGGAAAGCCAAGTTCTGCTTACGGATGGTCAGGTGGTTTTTCTCCGGGTTCTCCGGTTTTCGCCCACCTTCGATGAACGATCGGCTCGATATAAGTGAAATATTCTTGAAAGGGCCGTAAAACCCAAATCAAAAAAAAAAAAAAAAAAAAAAAATCAAAAGAGCCATGGACGTTAAACCCTCCAAAGATAATATTAGACCTTCATAAAAATAAAAAAACAGAAGTTGAGTCGCATATTTTTAAGAATGAATTTTTAGAAATTAAATCAAATTATAAACATTACCTGTCAATTTATACAGATGGTTCGAAACAAGATGAGAAAGTTGCTTGTTCTGTTATTAGTCCAAATTTTACTGACAGTATCAGATTACCTGATAATAGCTCCATTTTTACCGCCGAAGCCAAGGCTATTGATATTGCACTTTACCATATCAGAGATCAGTCTGAAAAACAGTTCATCATTTATTCAGATTCTCTTTCTGTATTAAAATCTCTTAAAGATTTACACCATAGAAACCCATTAGTTCAGCAAATTCTTAAAAAATATTATTACCTTTCAGTTTCAAAAGAAATTGTATTTTGTTGGCTTCCCAGCCACGTTAATATTCGTGGAAATGAATTAGCCGATTTAGAAGCCAAATCTGCACTATCCTTAGTGATAACAAATTTCAAAATTCCTCACTCCGACTTTAAATCGAACATCCGTCTATACATTAATAATAAATGTCAGTCTGTTTGGGAAACACAAACTCAAAATAAATTAAATGAAATAAAACCAAATTTTAACACCAAATGTACATTCTCTAATTACAGCAGAAAAGAACAAACAAAAATCACGAGATGTAGAATTGGACACACTAGACTTACTCATTCTTACATATTAAAAAAATGAACAAGCTCCATTCTGCATTCCTTGTAACGAACCGTTTACAGTCAAACATATTCTTATCACTTATTTCTAAATCCCCCTTTCCGAGCAACATTCATACCTATTTAGGGACAAAGTGCTTCAGAGGCTTAAAGTCTGGATTTTTTTTTTTTTTTTTTTTTTTTAAATTGTTAATGGATAGACGGACAGATAGACTATGATCAAAAAGTGATCATTACAGCTCATTTTGAGCATAGTTCAAGTGAGTTAATGAATACATCCAGATATACTGTTTCCATTCAGACTGGAAGGAGTTCAATTACAAATCTCCCCTGGATGCATTCATTTTTGAAATCGGTATTTCGATTACAATAACTATCTCACCTCTAACAAACACTGATTGAAATTGAGTAAAACCTGTTTAATTGAGCTAATCAAATGCTTTCTTGCATGATGAATGTAAAACAAAAGGTGCTTAAGGTTTCTTGCTGTTCTTTCTTTCTTTATTATCTCACATAGATTGATTGTGTTGGGGTTTAACGACACGTCAACCCATGTGGGTCATTTTGTGTCGTCTCCCAGAGAAAGGGAGAAAAGAGATAGAAGAGATAGTAGAAGAGATGAAAGAGGAATAGCAAAGAAAGAGGAACAGGAATGAAAGAGGAGAAACAGAAGAAATAAAAACATTACCCCTCTACCCTTAGCTGCTACAAGGATATTAGGCCTTGCCCAATGGTAAGCCAGTATCAGGTGGACGCCCCGGTGATGTAAAATATATGACACCTTCGCACCACCCGACCACCCCCTTATTAGCTCATGACTTAAAAGGCTCAGAAGGTGAGCTTTTAGTATAGCAAGTGTTGTCCGTCCATCCATGCGTCAGATAATGAGGACAGGCATTAAATCTTGGACATCTTTGATTTTAAACCAATTTTTACTACTGGCATGAGTTACCTGCCCTTGAGGGCCCCATAGACTTTAGAAAATGTTGTCCAGATGATAGCAGTTTCATTTTTGATAGAATCTTCATTATTCTTGCAGGTAATGAGGACAGCCATAAAATCTTGGACGAGTTAATTTTGGGGAAGATTGGACTATTCACATGAGAGTTGCTTGCCCTTTAGTCTCCCATAGACATATAATGGGGAAAACATTGTCCAGACAATAGCGACTTCATTTTGATCAGATCTTCATCAAAATTGCAGATAACAAGGACAGGCATAAAATCTAGGGAATTCAATTTTGGCCCACTTTCAACTATTGGCATGAGAGTTACCTGCCCTTCAGTGCCTCATAGCTTTTGGTACCTGTTGTCCGGACAATAGCTATTTTATTTTTGATTGAATCTTCTTTAGGCTTGCATTCTTGCATTTCACAAATGAAAATATGATGTTATCCAATGCAGCTCTAGATAAAAGGAGTATCGGTATAAGTATTATTTTTTCTAATTTCTACACCAAAACACGTTGTGGGCACTCGGCAGAATCACCTCTGTTAGCGGTTCCACTGAGGATCCATATTTTCATGGAAAAATAAGAATTTGTTTGTGTTGAGGTTTTATGGCCCAGTCAACCCAATGGGGTCATGTCGAGCGTGGTCAGTGTACCTAACCACACTTTTACTGGGCAGGCTTAGTCCTCTAAGTGGTTAACTAGCAATGTACATATTCTTTTGCCACAAACTGACAACTGCCCTTCTTGAATCAGCAGAAGGGAGAGAATGACCGTAGAAAATATTTCATGATCAAATCTCCACAAAAGGATGTTGCTGACCCAGCGGGGGTCGAACCCGCAACCTCCTGATCACCAGTCAGACGTGCATCCAACTGAGCTGCTGAAGCTGGCGAAAAATAATATTATATCATTTATGCTAAGTATCAAGACAGAAAATCCTGAACAAACAGTGTAGACCCAGACAATATGCTGCAGAATGTGTTGTCTGGTCTGGGCCTACGCTGTTTGCCAAGTATCTTACAGTTTATAGACACATTAAAAAAGGTAGAATGAACTTGTTCAAATTTGGGACAAGTATGATATGGATTTAATGTATCTATGCTTTGAATAAATGCAGTTTTTTTGGGGAAAAAGGCCTTATCTATAGCTGTGACCATAACACCAGATTAACTGATTCATTACCGTATTAATCTCGAGACAAATACGATATGTGGCTGTTACTGTGAGGGTACATTGTCTGAGAAAATGAAGAAGTTACAATAAAGTTGAATGGACACAATGACATATCTAAGAGAGAGCACTCTATCCTGGAAAAGTTTGCTTTTTTTTTTTTTTTTTTTTTTGTCTCTCAACGGTAAACCACAAATAAATACAAACAATATATAACAGCTACCTCTTTTATTTGATGCTTTAAAGGGATCTGTGGAACAACAAGTATAGGAGATAAAAGTAAAATAATAATATTAGCACTTTATGCTGGATAACTTTCTTATGGGGAACTGATATTGGGCATTTGTTTTGCCATTTTTTTCAAGGGAGATCACCTTTGTGACTTCCTGTCTGTAATCCTACAAGTAAAGCACCGTCTCAAAAGGGGTCTACACTAAAAGGAAAGCATTTCCTTGGGAGCAAATTTTTTCCTTTTAGAGTAGACCACTTTTCAGAGGGAAAATAATTCTGATGACACAGTTGCCTCCCCTAAGAGTCTAACCATTACCCTTAATCTGAAAAGAGAAAAAAACGCTGAAGACCTTAGAAAGACATGTAACAGATCAGACCAAAAAATCTCTGATCAGACTACAGGTGCGCAGACCAATCACAATCACAGTGATTTGCTAATATATAATATGTCTGAAATTGCTTCCGACAGAACAAAGAATTTCTCAAACTGATATTAAAGATGCATTTATATGAGATTAAAATAAAATAAAAATATACTGTGTGCTGAAGTGAACAAGAAACCAACCAGCATGCATCCACATCATAAAGTCCGCACAGATATTTCCCCGTTAGCCTACAGACAATCCCCAGTCAGCATTCTACGTAAATCTATATCGGGCCGTCATTGGCCCGTCAGGGTAGCTGACGGGCCGATGACGGCCCGATGTAGATTTACGTAGAATGCTAGCTGGGTCTAGTTTATTTAGACTGAATATAGCAGACAGGAAGAATTCTGACCAGAAATATTTGCTAAAGGCTAAATATATGCCAAAAGATACTATGCAGTACAATTCCACTCATTTCTTTTATCCAGGCAAGAAAAGTTAAATGCTAAGATTGAAATGTATCCAAGTAACATAGAGTTTATCATTTCACTATGGCTGAGGTAATTCCTATACCATACACATATACATCATTGGAGAAATAAGAAAATATTATTATTTTCATCTCCAAACTAACAGCAAAGAATGAACTAAGAGATTTTGGAATCTACAAAGAACAGCACTGAATATGCATAAATATATGGTTTTCTGTAAATTCTCCATCCTTGAACATTTTTATGCAGAATATAATGTCATGTTTTGTATAACACTAAAAACTTGACTAAAAACACACTTCAATTTATAAGCATTTTCTGATATAGCTGACCAACATTACTGTACTGGTTTTAGACACTACCACATAGTTCAACCATAGCCCCAGTATCAGCAATTGTCTTGAATTAACCCATTTTAGTCTGAATAAACTCCCTATACTGTATACTGGAAGAGTCCAATTTCAATTTTAGGTATGTCAGGCTATGTGATTTAGATATTCCTAGAGAAAAAGATCTGAACTATTTGCAAACAGTGCAGACCCTCATCTGGGTCTGCACCTGTTTGCCAATTAACCTTTTGTGGGTTTCTAGACTAAAATGGGTAAAAAAAATTCAATTATTTTAGATATAAATAAAACCCAAAGGGGAAGATCCTATTTAGCTTTTCCTTGGGCTGCAACCTTATCCATGGCGGCTTTAACTTGTGCCTCATCTGCCAGATAATAATGTTTTATGGGTTTTATGTTTTCGTCCAATTCGTACACCAAAGGAATACCTGAAATCACAAGGAAATAACCATATTTACCCTAAGTATTAAGACAAACAGACGAGCAAACAGTATAGACCCAGGTCAGACACAACTTTCTGTGGCATCTGATTAGGATCTACACTGTTTGCCAATCATTCAGCAGATCTTTAACACATCAGAAGGCAGTAAAACTGACCTGTTCAAAATTTTAGGTCAAGGTGTCTAAATTTCTTGAAGTACTGTATTCGACCTTATTACCGCATATACCCCTATATGTGCACAGTCAAGCAATTTCTTAGTCTTCAGATTACAGCTGGGTACCTTTATCTATTTCTGGCTAGTAAACTTGTCAAGGCAATTCAAATGAGTACCTACAACATATGTTTATAGAAATTAATTAGAAAAATACGGCATAAGCATCTTAAAACAATCCTCCCATGAAATTTTCAGCTGACTTTTTCTTGAACACATGCCTTATCAGATGGTTATTTTACTAAATGTCTTATCACTGTGCACACAGTGCAGTAATTACATGGAATAAAGTAGATATAGTCATTTTATATGATAAACAATATCTGAAAAGGACCCTTATGCCATATATAGGCAACAGACTGAGATTTGTCTGCATATCTGTGCAGTCTTATCACAGCCTTCATTTCCTACTTCTTTATTATTTGGACAGACAAGCTTGAGCAAGTAGTATAGACCATAGTTGATTGGTCAAAGGCTGGTTACTAAAACTTTTTGGTTCATTCGGCAACCAGTCTTTCACAAATCTACTTTCACATCACAATATCTATTCAACAAAATATCATGTGATGAAAACATGGGAGCAAACTAAAGCATTTTTTGTCAAAATTATTTCAAAACGTTATTTCGCAGCTCTTTTTGGATGTAGATAATTTGTGACCATTCGTAAATTGTATAATTACTGATATATAATTGATCACAGTCAAAAATTCATGGCTGCACGTGTGTCTTGCAGCTCTATGGCCTTAGGGTGGGTGTTTGCCGGGTCGTGTACAACCTGTGAAAATGTCACAAAATTGACCTTTTTCACTGTCTGTAGTATGTAGACCGTTTGACAAAAATTAATCTGTCCATTGTTAAGTGTTGGTATTTTGTGACATTTACAGCTAGTGTTTCAAAGTGAGCATGCTTTGATATTTTCAATAGGAGCATGTAAAATAGGAAATTGTCGTACTGAGGCTTTTTGCCATGTTCAACCCTTGTCTATATTGAGTAAAACCTAAACTATTTTTTACATTTATGGCCCTTCCGGATCACAAAAAAAAAAAAAAAAAAAAGCAATAAAAACCTGTCAGACCCCTATGATACAGACCCTGATCAGATGCCACAGAGTACAGTGTATAATTAGGGTATACACTGTTTGCCATTCATCCAGCAGTTTTCAGACACAAGAGGTAATGTACTGGACTTATTCAAATTTTAGCACAACTGCAGTTCGGACTGTGAATACTCACAGTAGATGCTGCAGAATATATCACCATGAAGAAAAAGCCCTGAACAGACTGTGTTGATGGACATGGTTTTATGGAGAAAAAAAAAATATATCTTCAATTTCATAGCAACAGATAGGATGGGGTATCAGGTAAAAAATTTTCTTATGTCTCCATGAAAACATATGTTGTAGTGCTCAACATGCTCAACAGAAGAGCAACATGTTTTTTGGAGAAATAAGAAAAATATTAATCTTAACCCTTGTCCTACTGAACCTAGATATGTCTTGCCTTTGCAAACAATGTAGATCCAGATCAGTTGGCTTCTAAAGCCAACTGATCTGGATCTGCACTGTTTGTCATTCAGTATTTGAATTTATATCAATAATCTGGATCAAGTAATCTGATTGGCTGACAATTATAAATGGGTATGGCATCTTAATTTATTCGGCATGACAAGGCTTAAATTTCATAGCTCCAGATAGGATGTGGTATAAGGTGAATATTTTTTTGCTTGTTGCTCCATGAAGATGTATGTTTTGGGTACTCAATAGAAGTGCCTGGCTGAGGCCCACAACATATGTTTTCATGGAGAAATTAGAAAAGTAACAATACTTGATAACAGAGCCTTATCTCCAGCTATGCTTAATAAGCTTCTTATCTAAAGTTTGTATCTACAAGAACAAAGCCATAGTTTGATAAAAAGAAACGTGCATTACCTGTAGGAATATTAAGTTCAGTTATATCGCCATCTGATACATTGTCTAGGTACTTCACTAGGGCTCGAAGACTGTTCCCATGGGCAGCAATAAGTACCTTCTGGCCAGACTGCAAATGAACAAGAATTACCAGGTGCATTAATATCAGTTTTATTACAATTCTGAATACTAAGAGCAAGCATGAAGCCTTAAAAGAACAAGTATTCAGTGGAAGGTGGTGGTGCATGTCGGCACATGTCAGTATTACAAACAAGTTAAACACTAAAATCTATATAAAGAATGACAAAGCCTTTGGACTGTGATATGTAGTAAGGCTGGCACAATTAATCAGATAATCGATTAATTGATCGATAAATTCCACAAAAATGCTTATCATTACAGATTTGCTAATAACTGATCAATTGATTTCTGTGTTTGTTACTTTACCGTATTTACCCTTAGCATTCAGACACCTCAGCTCCTTACAATACTTTATCTAAAATTTGAACAAGTACAATTTATTACCCACTGTTGTGTCTAAAATAGCTGGATGAGTAGCAAACAGTGTAGACCCTGATGAAATGCCATGTTTGCAGCGTCTCATCTGGGTCTACACTGTTTGCTCAGGCTTGTCTGACCAAATACATACAACAAAGTATAACATATGGAAGGGTCATGCTCAAACAGGTAAAATTATGACCAAATTTTCAGTGATTACTAATCGATTATCGATCACAATGGCAGGACTGAAAATTGATTATCTTTTCAGCTCTGATTAGCCAGCCTTAACATGTAAGTCATGGTCAAAAAATGATACCACAATGTTTGAGTCCCTGTAAGGATGGAAGTGTATGCCAGGGCCCAGTTGTTCAAAGCGTGGTTAGCTTAACGAGCTCGTTAAGGGTCATTTCGTTAACTGTTTTAGCGGATTCAATATACAATATTCTGATATTTTTTGCTGAAAAAATGTGAGTAGCTTTTGCACTGCAAAAGCTACTCACATTTTTTCAGCAAAAAATTTCAGCGTATTTGCGTATCACTCGATGTAGATTTTAACGAATCGTTAACTAACGACATCGTTAGCTTTGAACAACTGGGCCCAGGTTTCATGACTGTAGGTCATACAGTTAATCAGAAATGGAGCTAAATGCTAGCATTGATGTAAAAAATGACCACTATTTGACCATGACATATGTCTGGGTCAAGTAATGATAACGCAGTGTTTGTGTTCAGGTTATGGAGAATGCACATGTCATCTTAGATAACTGTAGGCGTTACGGTTAATCAGAAATGGTATTAAACGCTTGGATGCTATGGTTGATACAAATGGATGGATCGAAAACTGGACACCTATATTGCACCAGCGTAACAGATATGTGACAAAAATCTGACACCAGGAGAAAAATCTGCATATAGCCAACTATCCTTTCCTAAAATTTGACTTTTTGATTTGTTTTAGGTAACATCTAGCAATTTTATCAATTACAACGTGAAAAAATACCATTCTCCCCCACCAAAAAGAAAAACCAAAAAACAAAAACAAACTAGACATGTTCCAAAGTACACAAATGTCTCAGTGACTCAGTCAGATGGGCGTCGGGAGTAGTGATCAGGAGGTTGTGGGTTGAAGTTCGACACACGCAGAGTCAGCAACATTCTTTCGTAGAGATTGGTCATGAAATATTTTCTACAATTCTCTCCCTACTGGTTAACCCCTTAGAGGACCAAGCCTGCCCAGAAAAAGTGTGGTTAGGTAAACTGATTGTGCTTGACATGACTCCATTGGGTTGACTGGGCCATAAAACCTCAATACAAACAAACACAAATGCCTGTCACTGTGACCCACAAACTTTAGGTCATACTGACTCATAATCAGAATGTATGGTGTTTATATATGAAATAATTTTCAAGATATAAGGCAAAATCACTGGACTTTGAAAACTTTGATAAAGGGCAAAATTACTGGACCTTGAAATATAAGTCATGCTGACCTTCACTTTATGACCTACAATGTCATAAGGTTGACCAATGTCTGACCAAGTATCTGTCCAAGTTGTTTCCATACAGGTGTCCTATATTTTGACCTGTTATACATTTTGACTCTTAGCCCCACCCCAGGGCATGAGTAAGAGGCTGCTGTAGCACAGAGTTCAAGATTTAGGTCTGGGTAAGTAGCATACCAAATTTCAACTTTCTGGCCTGAAAGGTAACCAAGTTATGACCTCTAAGAGAAACGTGGACATAAATGTGAATGTAATGCCTAGCAGACTATTCCCATGAAATACCAAGTCTTATTGTCATTGAAATATACTTTTCACTGAAAAATACAAAAATTAGAATGTATGCTACAATCCTACTTACTGTCCTTTCGGCATCACTTGAAAAGGTGTTTTTTTGCTTGGTGTTTCATTTCAAATGATAATATTGTGTTCTGATTGACCATATCTTATCAGAAACCATTTGTCTTTTCTGTTTCTGTGTTTTGTTCTCAAATATTTACTCTAAATTTAAATTAAATCTATGACTGAAAATTGGTCTGACCTATGAAATTTATTTATTTATTTTTTTTTTTTTTAATTTTTGTCTAAGAAAAATAGTTTTTACATTTCTCTGTTGAATTTGAATTATTGATGTTTCAGAACAATATTGTGAAAATTTCAGAAAAATTGAACAAGCAGAACTTGTTGGAAATCTGCCTCCAAGTTACCTACCCTACAGATTTCTCATAATTTGCATTCATTTTTACTATGGGAAAACAAAGTGAAAATATTTGATTTTTTTTAAAAAGCATTGACCAGAATAAATGTTTTTGTGCATAGGTAGTTATGACAAATGGTTTTGCATTGTCATGACAAAAGTTTGCAAATTTACTTCTTCTGTGTAAAAGGCCAAGCAATAAATGACTTTCTGAAAGGTGTCGAAAACACAGTAGGTTTTTAAAGCTTAACATCACAAAAACATGCCTATATAATTTTGACCCCCTTAAACCCCAATTTTATGTAGTAAAACTGGGGTTCACAGGGGTATACATTATTTTTCTTATTTCTGATCAAAACATAGATTGTGAGTACTTGTTAGAACTGCCTCACTGAGGTGGTTCTAATGAGTACCCACAATCTATGTTTTGAGCAGAAATATGAAACAATATTAGGATTTTTTAACTGAAAATTTTCATTTTTTGGTGGTAAAATTTTCAGTATATTTGAATAGGCATGTTTTCATAATGACAACTGGGTTTTGGTGTTAGAATTTACCTTGATTGTGGGTACAATAACATCATGCCAGTAGGGCAATACTCTCTCTACTGTATCCTTTAGACACTCACATAGTGGAACAACACTCGCATCATATTGCTGAAAGAGAAAATTAACATATATGTACAAAAAGAGCAAAACCCAGTAACACTGTGCTGGCTTGAATTACTCTCCTATTTCCTTTATTTTTGATCTAAGCCTCTGCTGTTTGTATACAACAATAAAAAAAAACTTTTTTTTATTTTTATATGAAAGGCACTTCCAGTGATTACCAATAACATTTAAACAAATGTTTTCTTGGAGAAGCATAGCTCTTGATAAGGCACTTTTTCCAACCAAAATGTATCTATATTTTTCTTATTTCTCGACAAAAACATATGTTGTGGGTACTCATTAGAAGCGCCTCAATGCAACATATGTTTTCGTCGAGAAATAAGAAAACTATTTACTGATACCCACTCTTATCTAGGCCTATGGAGAATTAAAAGTAACAAATGTAGTCATTGAGCAGTAAGAAAAAATATCAATACTTTCTGCTAAAAAAAAAAAAACCTTATCTAGAGCTATTATACAAACCCCATTTCTTTTGTAATGGCAAAACAGACTATACTCAGACACATGTACAGTCGACGCTGGTTATCTGGAATTCCAAGGGACTCTGAAATACTTCGAGATATCTGTACTTCGATATATCAGAACTGAGGAAAAACAATTTCAATTAACCACATCTAACAAATATATGTGTAATAGGACTCTTGAAGTTAATATATTGAAAATATTGTGGAAAAGAGGAGAAATTGCTCCTTAGGAGCAATTTCTCCTCTTTTCCACAAGATTTTTTACATGTTAGATTTTCATGTTTAGGCAGGGACCAGATTTTCACTTCTAGATAAGCGGTTATTCGAGATAAGCGAGGTCGAGATAGCGAGAGTCAACTGTATTTTACATTGAGGTAGACCACTTTTCAAAATTGCATGTTACAATGCTCAATTCTACAACCATCATGGTAAAAACAGGACTATTCTTCAGCATTTGTAATGATAGTGGTGTTATACTGAATAAACATACAAGCTTTTTACCAGATACTGTGTTTTTTTTTGTTTTATTCATCAAACAGTCCAAAATGACCCCATTTTGCATCATTACAAGCTGCACTTTTGTTTTCCCTGTTTGTTGTTAGAGCAAAAGGCAAATTTCTTGCAGCAGCTGTTAGACTGAATTATATTTTTGTTGCAGTATTTTATTTTTAAGGGTTGTTACAAATGGAAGCTTGTGACAACAATTAATAGTAAAAGCATCGCAGATACTGCATGATACCCGTCACTGCAGGGTATCAAAACATGTAGAGAAGATGGCTGTGTTAGATAACTCTATGAAAATTGGGTGTACTGTAACCTTGAAAGAATATGAAAATTTAGTGTACTGTAACCTGGCTGCAATCCTCCACATCTTCATTCCCCCGTCCCCTACTAAGTTTGACACAATTTATCCTGTGCTGACCTTGAAAATTAAGTCATGGTAACCAAACTCAAGACAGCTACAAAGCTAGTCCCAGTACTGAGCAATGGAATCCCACAAATTTGATGACAATCTGCCAACTGGTTAAAGAAACACATGTTTCATGGGCACAAGAAACTGTTATGCCAATGCTGATGCCAGGACTGAAAACAATACATTCCCCATCATCTCAAGTTGGGGAACATAAACAGCCTGTTTACAATCCCATAAAAATATTCCTAATACCAATGCATTGCATCTATATAAAGTGTCCATGAAATCTCCAGAACAGAACTAAAGTTATGACACAGAAACAAAATACAAGGTACATGCATACAACTGAGAGACACACAGACTTCAATTATAACTAGATTGGGCAGTCGATGGCACGCCATCGCAAATCCCCACGCTTGTTAATATTTGACCTTTTGACCCCTCCCCAGGGCCCCTGGGGCCGGGGCCAAAAATAAACGTGCTCTTGCATGCCCCACTTGTGTAAGCCAGCCACTCACCAAATTTGGTTGGATTCTGTCCAGCGGTTTGGGAGGAGATAGCATAACGGACAGACGGATGGACAGAGGGACGGAGGAGATAACAATATCCCCTACGCAAGCGTGGGGATAACTAGAGCTGTCATAGGATCTGACTATAGCCCTCCTACAATGCCATCAGAGGAGTAAAACACGAGTGTGTTGAAAAATTTTGATGTTTTAAAAATTGGAGAGAAAGATGGGATGAATCTGTTACGAAAATTTTCAAGAATGGCAAAATTTGAAAACCTACTAAGGGACACAACTCCAAGAGTTATGGGCCCTTGGCCACTATTCTGTCATTACATCTTCCTTACCTTAGAAAGAAAGTGTGGTATAAATTTTATCTAAGTACAACCACAAACATAAAAGTTTTAAAGCAAAATGCATTTCAATTTTTCTGAAAACCTACTAAGGGACATCTCCAAGAGTTATGGACCCTTGGCCCCTAATCCAGTATACATAATACATCCAGTCATTGTTCATGTTTATACGAACTTTCAGCTTTTCTAGCTTTCTTAGATTCTGAGAAATCTGTTATGAACATTTTCGAGAATGCCAAAATTTGAAAACCTTCCATGGGACATAACACCATGAGCAAAATTTTTATTTTTTGAAAACCTACCAAGGGACATAACTTGAAGAGTTATGGACCCTTGGCCCCTATTCCGGTATACACGATACAGCTAGCCATTGTCCATGTTTATACAAACTTTTAGCTTTCTAGCTTTCATGGTTCCTGAAACATCTGTTGCGTAAATTTTCAAGAATGGCAAAATTTGAAAACCTATAAAGGGACATAACTCCAAGAGTTATGGGCCCTTGGCAACCATTCTGCCACTAAACCTTCCTTACTTTAGAGAACAAGTGTGGTATAAGGTTGATTGAAGTAAGACCACAAATGTAAGAGTTATTAAGCAAAATGCATTTGAAATTTTGAAAACCTACCAAGGACATAACTCCAAGTTATGGGCCCTTGGCCACTATTCTACAACTACACCTTACTTACCTTAGAGACCAAGTGTAGCATAAGTTTCATTGAAGTAGGAACACAAACATAAAAGTTATTAAGCAAAATGCATTTTAATTTTGCAGTCACCGAGTCATAGAATCACAGAGTCACAGTATCACGGAAAGCGGAATCATGGAAGGACATGGCAAATCCAGTATAGCCCACTTTTTCAAAGCAGGGTTATTAAAACATAATACCTCACCACTATTGTGTAGCAGGGTATAAAATCTGATTTGTCGTGAGACAAATCAGATTTTGACCGCGTCACATGCTGACCACTATGATAAGACATATTTTGATTTCTACCTGGATATTTAGCTTTTTATGACAATAGTTTGAAACTTTTTTTTTCTTTTTTTTTTATACAAAATGGTTTAAGAGCATTAGTATTAAGAAGATAAATTTTAAACTTACTGCATATTTAGCTTCCTTAGTAGCTGATCTGGGGTCTGAGGGTTCCAATGCTGGTGGTGGGGTATCATAGGATCTCCTCCAGATCTGAAACAGTTTCAAACCATTTTATGTATTCAGTCATATCATTAATAAAGTTACTGTATAGTCAGGGTTGTAGAATTACCAAATTTTATTACTTATCCACAGACAAGAAAATGGTCAAAGTTCACTTATCAACCAAGATCAAGATTTTCTTGCCTGAAACTTGACATTTTTCTTATTTCTCTAAAATCATATGTTGTGGGTACACATAAGAAGTGCCTCAGCTTCTAATGAGTACAAAAAATAGGTTTTCTTTGAAAAATAAGAAAAATATAGGCATAAACTGGATACTCTTCTCAGCCAGAGCTATGAAGTCTTTGTCCAAGGACAAGTAAATTGAAATATTTTACTTGTCCTCATGGAAATGGGACAAAGTGGACATGGTATTTCTGCATTCCTGGTACAGTTAATAACAATCAGAGAAGCCCTGTTCAGCCTGCATAAATAGGCAATCTCAATCAGGGCCCAGTTGTTCAAAATTAACAACGTCATTAGTTAACATTTCGTTAAAACTTTGACCATTAAATATGGCATATATGCTAATATTTTTGCAGAAAAAATGTGAGTAGCTTAAAAGCTACTCACATTTTTTCAGCAAAAATACCTGTGAATTTGGTATCATACTTACTAGAACAGTTAACATTTTGACCACTAATGAGCTTGTTAAGCTAACAATGCTTTGAACAACTGGGCCCAGGAGTATTCAGGACCGCAGAAGTTCACAAGCAGTATGTTTAACCCTCAAAGTATCAATCACATTTGAAGCAGATGACATGTTAAATCATTTTAGTTTTCAGAGAAAGTAAGTCTTGACACTTTACATAAATCATCTGCTTGACTGACAATTCACATAAAATGGCAAAGACTTATTTTCTCTGAAAAATAAGAAAACAAAATGTTGTCTGCTACAAAGTGTGCTTGCCGCTTTAAGGATTAGTGAACAGGAAAGGTCCTAATCAGACTAACAAAGGCAGGACAATCCGGATTATAACTGTTCTTACATACATTGCAGAATCTGATCAGCAGTCCTGTATGAGCTGTCTCATCTGGGTCTGCACTATTTGCAAAAATATCTGTTTTGGTCTTTAATCTAAAATTGTTCCCATGTTTGTTCACTGCAAAAAGAAAATACTGCATAGGTGCAAAGACTGATCCGGTCCTCTGCTGTCTGCATATTTCTGATGATTCAGTTTTTCACTCTATATATGAGCCAGCACATGACAAAACCAACAAACTGGCATGTGCACCCAGCAAAGACTCAGATCAGCCTGGGCATCCGCCCAGTCTGATCAGTCTGCTGTCCGCATGAAGAAACCTTGGGTCCTCAGCTATCTACTGAGCACACAACGAAAACTGATCAGACTTGATGGATGCCCAGGCTGATCTGAGTCTTCCCTGGGCGCACATGCCATTTTGTTGGTTTTGTCATGCGCTGGCTCATTCATATCAATTATGGTTATGTATTATAAAACCTGCAGATTTCCGTACATTTAATTACCCTAAATAACTCCTTTACATACTTGCCAGATTTGAACATATCTATCTGATATGGTAAATGTCTGAAAAATACGAACATTTTATTTGATACATTTTTGGGCCTATTGCTTTTCATATAGTTGTTTCTTAAAATAATTAGTGGAATGACAGTGTAAACCCTGATCCGCTCAGTCAGATCAGGGTCTGCACTGTTTGCATATGTCATTTTGTCAGACACTTTGGTGTACGAAATTTTAAAACATTTACTGTACCTGATGAGGTGCCAAATCTTTTGACAGACTGGCAAAGTAACACACACTTTAGATACAGTTTGATCTGGATCTATGCTCAGGTCTGTCTTGTCTGAATATTTAGGGTAAACAAAAGTTAACAAATATGGTATTACTGGAAAAATAGCAAAAAAAAAAAAAAAATGGTTGAAAAATGTCTAAAATATGAAATTGCTGTATGCATATGTCAATTTGAAGAAATTAACACAACTAATAATTTAAAGACATAAAGAATGTATTTATTTTTCCACAAGGCAATTCACTGAGTATAAAACATATGTATCTGTGAACTAATAAGAAAAAAAAAAAACACACAAAAAAAACCACATCAATATCTCTATATTAAGCTAGACATTTGTCCAAAGCACACAAATGCCCCTGCCCTTTACTCTTTGTCCATATGTCAACATTTGGATGCATAAATTTCAACAACCAAATACTCAATCTGATCTCCAAGCACCACCCCAGGGAATGACCCAGGGACAACTCTAGCACAGAACTGAAGGTTTAGGTCTGGGTAAGTAGCATACCAAATTTAGCTTTCCAGCATAAAAGGCAGCCGTTGTGACCTCCACAAGAAACATGCATGTAAATGTCAATGTAAATTTGAATGTAAACTTAAACAGAGAGTCGGCAGGCAGGGGCATAAAAGCTGATTTTGACCCCTGCACGACATGAAAAGCTGGTACATGTATTACATACCTTCACCTGAGCATCTCCATGCTTGGCTGCCGTCTCAGCTTTATTCAGACCCTGCAGGCCACCATAATGTCTTTCGTTTAATCGCCAGTGTCTTATCACAGGGATCCAGTGCAGATCTAGCTCCTCTTGGGTTAAGTATAGAGTCTTGATGGCACGTTTTAAAACACTAGTGAATGCAATGTCAAACGTAAAATTCTTCTCCTTCAGCATCTAAGAAAGAAAATTCCATAAGTAACACAGTATGGGCATGTTCAGCAGAGCCTATTTAACTTATTTTTCGTAGCTACAGATAAGAGGGAGTATCCACATAATATTTTTCATATTTCTGGTCGAATACATATGTTGTGGTACTCGTAAGAAGCGCCTCATAGAGGTGCTTCTAATGAGTACCCACAACATATGTTTTTATTGAGAAATAAGAAAGATATCTGCATTTTTCGGATGAAAAAAGCGCCTTATCTGTTGCTGATTTTTCATTATCTGACATTTCATGCAAATTTTTGTTTGTGTTGAGGTTTTACGGCCCAGTCAACCCAATGTGGTCATGTCAAGCATGGTCAGTTTACCTAACCACACATTTACTGGACAGTCCTCTAAGCGGTTAACCAGTATTGTGCACATTCTTTCGCCAGAAACTGACAACTGCCCTTCTTGAATCAGCGGAAGGGAGAGAATGACCGTAGAAAATATTTCATGATCAATCTCCACGAAAGAATGTTGCCGACCTCGGCGGGGGTTGAACCCGCGACCTCCTGGTCTCCAGTCGGACGGCGCATCCAACTGAGTCACCGAAGCTGGAGTCATGTAAATTGTCTCCTATCAAATCCTATTTTCTGGTAAAATGTTTCAAAATGGCATCTGCTAAAATTTTACAAAGCATGCTCAACATATATAAACTATGGGTATAACCATATCTCTAGGTAAGATTTATTTGCCAAAAAATATTCATCACGAAAACATGCCTATGTAATTTTGACCCACTTAAACCCCACTTTTATATAGTAAAACTGGGGTTTACAGGGGTACACATTATTTTTCTTATTTCTCTCGAAAACATAGATTGTGTGCACTCGTTTGAACCACTTCGTCGAGGCGGTTCTAACGAGTACCCACAATCTATGTTTTTAGCAGAAATATGAATAATATCAGAATTTTTTTTTGAAAACTTTCAGTTCTTTTTGTGGTGAAATTTTCAATATATTTGAATAGGCGTGTTTTCATAATGGATACTCATTTTGACATTATATGTTAAGTAGTACTCTTTAGAACTGCCTCACAAGGATAAGTCAACCAAAAAATGTATAAATTACAGAAACAAGAAATGCCTTGATGCTTTTATCTAGAGCTATGGACACTATGACTAATACTTGTTCCTTCATTACGGAAACTTCTCCATGTAAACATACCCTGCATTTCCTAAACTTTATAATACTAATTGGTCCCACAGGAGGACTGTTTATATTTATATATTTAATGTTATTATTCCTAATTTTTTGCCTTGCTTAAGGTGTGTTGGCAATCAAAAGACCATTTTATCTGCTGGTATCATATACACAACTGCAACAGCCTAGGTTTTCAACATGGTGATATTCACATAGCTGGGGCTGTAGCATAAATTCTTTTGTTTGGATTTAGTGCATAATGCAGCATTAAATTAATAAGCACATGAAACATGTCCATTTTAACGAAAATGCAAAATCAATACAATTTTCAGTTGTTGTAGATACTTTGACAAATTTTGTTTAAATCATTAGAGTCACTGAATATCAACATGTATGGTCAAAGTATCTGAATATCCCTTGCGGTTCAGAATTCGGTGCACTAAGATAATATTCTGAATTCCATAAAACCCCAATTAATTCAGAAAATTTCCGTGGAATTAGTCATTGACAAAACATTTTCATCATTGATACATGTACAACATTGGTTGTAAAGGGTCATAATGTTGTCAGTTTAGTACTTCAGATTTTGCTGTAGCATACAGAATAAGATTCACCCCTGGCATAAAAACTTCAGTACAAGATACTTCATGACATACTGACATATGTTTTATGTTTACCAGAAAATAAGATTTGACATTTCATGAAAATTGTCTTCTTATGAGACAGTTTACTTAAATGTCCAACCATATTTTCTGAAATTTCTGTTCTTAACACCCCATATCCTCTCTCCAGCTCACACCTGTACACATTTGGCTCAGTGAGTTGATACTATCTCTGGGTAGCTAGTGTAGGTGATGGTGGCCACTGGTGGAAAGGATGCACAGCTGCAAAAAACTACCCTATTCATACCAAGTGAAAACATTCATATGCTCTCTTTCAGCTTTACGTAACCTCCAATCCATTAATAAACTTGGTATATTGGATTTATTTCACTCGTTAAATCAGCAAAAAATGCATTAATGCCATTTATTAATGCCACTTATTTAAACAAACAAAATTAATACAGAGTTTTTTTTCCAAATTTAAGGTGTACATAAATGTATTTAATCTTAAAAACAGCATTTTCTTCCACTAACCTTTTGTGTTTGACTTGTTTATCTATTGTAAATGGTGTGATCTGGAGAGAGGAGTTTTAGAAACATAATAAGTATATGAAAATAGTGTTGGGAATCGGAAAGGACAATCACAATCGATTATCGGGAAAGTAAAACCGATTGATTATCAATTATACAATCAGATGTCCCATAACTGGCATCAAATAATAAATCATTATAGCATATGCGCTTTATGTTTTTATATTACTTAAAATGCATCAGCATATAATAGCATAACTAGGGTAATTTAAAATATAGGTTGTTTTAAGACAAAGCAGATTTTGCAGCAAAGTTTCTAGTCAATGAGTCTTTCATAATACTCTTAATCTGTAGGTCTCATTATGTGACCTTTGGCCCACGTTTCTAAAAATAGAATTTCAAATAATCGGTAGTGAAAAAAAAAATATCGATATCGATAGCTGCCGATAGTGGGCTCATCCAACTAGTTTTCGATTATTTCGATTAATCGGCACAACACTATATGAAAATCATAAAATTCAACACATTTTAACGGTTTTGTTATAGTTTCAGTTAGCCATACATGTATATAATTTATTTCTGTATTTAAAACCTTTAACAAAGAAACTGATTGTTTTGACAATTATAGAAAAAAAAAAAAAAACTTAACCCCCCCCCCCCAAAAAAAAACAAAACAATGTTTGGTCTGTGGGTTTCATACCCCTGGAAATGACAGCACTCCAGCTAGCCCTAAACTGAGGGTGGACCACTCCTCTTGCCCTTTCCTGCTGCCCCCCTGTCCTTTTAAAGCTGCTATTTGTCTTATTTCAACCCCAGACATCAAACCCTACATTTTGGTGAAAATTTCATTAAAATTGAGCCAAAATTAAAAAAGATATCAATATTTAACCTTTACCACTCTCTGGGGTAATTCAGCAGACAACAACTGATGATATTTTTTATTTTTCCCAGAAAACAGGATTTGACATTTCATGCAAACTGTCTCCATTGGAGTCCAATGGAGACAATTTACATGAAATGTCAAAGCCTGTTTTCTGGGAAAAATAAGAAAAATATTTCAGTATGTCATCTGCTGAAAACTTTACCAGAGTGCTAAGTGTTAAAAGTCAATTTTATGAATGGGATTATTTTTTTAAACATGTCTGCTGATACTAAGCGCATCGCACGGCACATCTTACCCTCAGTCTTGTATGACCCTGGGGACAGTGCAAAAAGTGCCCTCCATACCCAGCACCCTTCTGCCCTCAAATCCTAGCTGGATCACTGTGACAAATCTGAGTTTAAAAATTAATTACAAGTCTGATCTAAATTTCTTTTCTCTCGGATAATATTTATTCAATACTGGTATCACATACTAGTATAAACTCAAAATGAACAAAGATTAAAACATATTGGTCTTGCTATCCAGGATGAAAATTTTGGTCTTGGTCACAGGGTACCAGTCTGTGGGTTTCATACTTGACCTGTGAGACTAAGTAAGAGGTTGAAATACATAACCTGAATTTGGATATTGGCCATCATGCCAAAATGTCAGCCTAATCTCAGCTGACACTTCCCTATAATGTAGGTCTGCAAAGATACACTCATGTCATGATACGTATCGGGATACTTGCTTCACTATATGATACGTATCGCGATACACTGTTCAGACTTGAGATAATCAGTAACTGCATGAGGATTATACTACGGTGGTCAATTAAGGCACTCATACTTCAAAATTTGTTTAAAATGGTTCACAACCACAGTCATAGTCTTAATATCATATATGTAAATGTTTCATAATGTGAAAAGTATATTCTTTTTTTTTCTTCAGTGAAAAGAACCTAATATAAGCATCCTAGTTCAAGTACTAAAGCCTCCTAGATATACAATGTTCGAAAACAGGTAAAACAGGTTCTAAGTTTCAGCAACCATCTCCAGCAGATCTCCTTATGATTTGCTTTTCAAAACATGGCATTGCGCAGGTGGAGACAAGCAGCCATGACTGAAAGTAAAGTAAGCAAACATCTACAAGCCTTCTATTTTTTTTTTTTTTTCTGACTTAATGAACACAACCCAAGTATACCATTGTTGAGCAGTCTACGGAATAATCCGAGCCTTCTCTAACTTAAAAAGCTGTCTGATATTTACTGATTGGTCAAGTGTCAACAACTAATGGATAACCATGCTGCCAACCATTCTGATGAACGCTTTGATTAAATACACCTTCGTCGGTTCTCCACTTTGGAGAATGTCAGACGGGAAGGACCTAGTTCGTGTGGAACTAATCTTCCACTAGGTACTACTGACCAACAGATACAAGAAGAGGGCTGAAAGCAGGAGGCAGCCTGCACCCTCTGCTGGCGAGTGGCCTCGCCAGCCTGCATCAGCCAGACGACCGACAACAACATCGACACCAGCTCGCCGACCAACGCCCTGTATGGAGCAGGAGGCAACAACACCAACGCCGCAGACACTACCAGACATCACAAGATACTACATAACATATGACCGCACCCAGAAGACAGCTATCATCGAGCCATCACCAGTCATCAAGAAACCTGCCACACCACCTACTACTCCAGACAGCCCGCCAATGAAGAGATCAAGACTGAACTCTCTGCCAGAGCCGATCCGAGATCCCAGTGAACCGCCAGTGGAGATCTGCTACGATGTAATCAGCCAACTGTTCCCTCTACATGAAAAGTATGACCATATATACGTCTACAATCCTACATTCGAAGAATTCGAAGCCGTGGTAGTGAAAGTGCAAAGACTCCCTCGTCCAGACGAAACAGTCAATGTGGACCTACCAGTCTTCTTCATGTTTCATATGGAAGACTGGTACTACATCAAGGGACCAACTTCAGAACAATACCATGGAGAATACTACACAGCGATCGAGAAGAAGATAGAGACCTGCCAGATGACTGAGAACGTCTTCTTCTGGTACAACTTCTTAGAGGAAGCCTGTAAAGAACCAGAGGGAACGGAACATAAGCTCCGTCAGTTGGTACCTCCTGAATAGGTGGTCCTGGGTGAGGACACCCACTCGGCCCAAGGGTGAGGACACCCAACAAACTCTAGGGTAAGGACACCCGCTCGTCATCTTGATGAGGAGACCTGCCTTGCACCCTTTCCGACGACGACTGACTCACAACGAGCCGTGTACCTAATGCATTATGCAGTCAAAACTGACACGCATTAGGTACGAGATTGAAGGCTCAAACTTTTTCGGCTGATCATCAAAATTCGGCAACTTACAGACTGGACTACTTCTCTCGCACGAGGTCTGGAACACGCCCGCACCGTGTCTGGACATGCACGCACTCCGTGTCTGGGCGAGGTGATCTAGTTATGACCGACCATATCTTATCAGAAACCATTTGTCTTTTCTATTTCTGTGTTTTGTTTTCAAATATTTACACTAAAATTAAATTTACGGCTAAAAGTTGGTCTGACCTATGCAATTTCAATAGTAAAGTGATTTTTTGGAATTTTTATCTGAGAAAATATATTTTACTTTCCTTTGCTGAATTTGAATTATTGATGTTTCACAACAATATTGTAAAAATTTCAGAAAAATTGAACAAGAGGAACTAAGTGAAAATCTGGCTCCAAGTTACCTACCCTACAGATTTCTGCATGATTTTGCTTCATTTTTACTATGGCAAAAAGTGAAAATATTTGATTTTTTAAAAACCAATGACTAGAATGAAATTTTTCATACATAGGAAGTTACGACAAATGGTTTTGCATTAGATCATGACAAAAGTTTGCAAGTTTACTTCTTCTGTGTAAAGCGTCAAGCAAAAAACGACTTTCTGAAAGATGTCGAAAGCACAGTAGGCACCGTTTCAAGCCAACCCAGTAGTCCAGTAAAACTAATCCAGATTTATCTGGCGCTGCCTCTATATGACTCAGTTGCCTGGCAGCGTTAAAAATCTGAAAACTCAACTGACTGATTGGCGGCTTTGTGTCAAAGACCCCAAATCAATAAGACGGCTTTGAACAGCCAGTCGGATTATCTACGGAAGAAAAACGGAAATCAAACCTCAGATACCAACCTTGCCTGCGTTTACTGCCTCAGCTATTCCTGTCTCTGATAAGTCGGCATCATACCAGCCGGTGAATCGGTTTTCTTTGTTCCATGTACTCTCTCCATGACGGAGAAGAACAATTTGATACGTTTTCGACATGCTGATGGTTGACAGTGACCTTGTATCAAAACGAAAGAGAGTGGCCTTGACCTTTACAAGCCGGTAAAGGGACAGAATTGGGCAAGTTAATTCCCTTAGAAAGATGTCCGCCTCCTTGAGTTTTTCGAGATCGGTTTTACCGTTGGTTAGAACGCTCCTGGCAAACAAAAGACACTTTTTCGTTGCCACGAAACAAGTAAGTAAATGTGCTAAATTAGTATTTTATTTAATCGCAATTCCCTGGTTATTTTTTTGCTTTTCAAGTAAAAATTCTGAAGAGGCTGAAATATTGGCACGATCGCTATGCAGACCAAATACAGGTAAGACAGTCGTGCCGTTAATCTGCACGGCAGCCGTTTAAATTTTTTTGGCACTTTATTTTAGTACAGTCTTATCTGCAAAGGTTTGGTTTAGTATGCTTGTTCTTAGAAGTGTAGTGGTGCGCCGATATCGGCTAGATAGCAATTTCATGTTGATGAAATTTGGATATTTGGTCATGATGTAGCTTTCGTGCTAAATTCATAAAATTTTTGGCTGTAATACTATCAGGGAAATTTGAATTTGTGTCAGGTAACTTGATCAGTCCTGAATGTATGGACCCTGAAGTGAGCACTGGACCTATTCCCATCGTCTAAGGGGGCTTTAATGTTTTCGTATAAAAGCGTTGGATGAAACTGCAACGCATTGAATCCAACATGCAACCCGAAACGACGGAGAGTCCTTGGAGGAGGGGAGGGTCTGACAGAGTCCTGACTCAAGAAAACAAGCAGTTTCAAGGTTTTGCGAGGGTTTATTAGATAAAAAGCTGAGCTATCTGTTTGTGTAGATATACCATCAACAATGGCTATAAAGTGCGATGGTACCAACATGTGCACTCTTCCGTCTAGAGCAATCCCGCAAAGCGTGATAAAAAGACTGACATAATAGAGGAAGAGCAGTATTCTGTCAAAGCAGTACAGGAAAGGGGGCGCCAGATCCAGATGTAAAATATCTGAGAGGGGAGACTGCAAGTACTGTTGAAAAGTCTTTGACAGAAATAGATAAATATTTGGCAAAGGAGGAACTAAAGAAAAACTGAATATGAAAATTTCCTCAGGCCCTCAGTTTTGTGCAACGTATCCAGAAAAGGGGTCTTGCTTAAACTGTGGGGCTAAGGGTCATTTTAGAAATGACTGTCCGTATTTAAAATCCACACAATAATCTGGCAAAGTAAATACAAATCCCCAGACGAAGAGTACCAAAAATTTAAGACAGATACCAACATAATCAAAAGAACCTCTCCAATACAAGAAATTGTTCCACAGAAACCAGGTGTCGAGTCTAAGATTAAAGGTATTCCATCTGTGTCTGCAAAAGCAGGCTCAAACCTGAATACTGTGTCTATGACTCCCACACTGGAAGAGAACATAAAAAATGTCGAGTCTAAGATTAAAGGTATTCCCACTGTGTCTGCAAAAACAGGCTTAAACCTAAATACTGTGTCTATGACTCAGACAAGAAAGAACAACACAGGTGAAGAGTCTAAGATTAAAGGTGTTCCATCTGTGTCTGTGAAAGCAGACTCAAACCTGAATACTGTGTCTATGACTCCCACTCTGAAGTTGAAAAACACTAAAGAGGTTCCCTTGCAACTACCTGGCATCAGTCAACAAATCAACGGTCACTTCACCTCCCCAAGAAGCGCCAGAGGTTGCAAAAACAAGCAAAGTTTATCTGTCTTGCCAGAAAAGGGCAATATGGAACAAGAACATATTATAGTATGCCAACTACAGCTAGTCTGTGTCCCAATTCAGCCTAGAAATCCAGGTAGAAGAGAAGATGTCATGGTAGATTCAGGAGCCCAAGTGACAATTATCGGGCCAGTCAAGATCAAGATAGGCAACCAGTTGCACACAGAGGAATTCCAAGTGGCTACTATTCAACGAGATTGCAAATGTCTAACATTCTTGTTCACCGAGAAAAAATGATTATGGACAAGGCCCGGGTACTCTAATGTTTGATGGCCAGATCTTTCAACTTTATATGGAGGACAGTCAAGGCGCACCAGAAAGAGCAGAGAATATCACCCAAATAGTGGTGCGTGTGAAGTGCCACAGGCAGGGAGAGATGCTAAATTAGAGGATGCGAAGATGCCCATACTGAGATTATTGAGGGAAGCAGATTCAGATCCGGTTGTGTGTCCCAGAAAGTATGGACTGCTGAAAAAGAAAGCATGGCAGAAGATGCATAAATTAGAGAAAATATAGATCACCAAGGTGAATCCAGATGCTCAACGGTGGTGATTTCAGCCATGAACCGGAAATGCAGGAGCATCTTCAATAGCTGATACATGAGAAGTAAAAGACGCATCTCTAATTAATCAATATAATAGTAGAGTGGCACAATTATTGATGATGTTCCTAGATGTCTTTGCCAAATCAGAATTTGACTCGGGCACATTCCATGACAAACAGCATGGTATCAATACAGCCAGTGCCAAACCTGTGAAACAACGCGAGGCGAACCCCAGCTTATTTTAGTGGGGGAGAGGAGGACCTTCGGATTGGACTTAGGCACCTGTACTGATCCGGAAGAGAGATGAATCCCCGGGGATGGATCAGTAAGGTGGATTACAGAGCGCTAAATGAAGTTGCTGTTTAAAACATGTTTAGTCTTCCTTTACACTGTTTAGATACACTGGCTGGCAGTTTGTGGTTTTCAAAGCTGGATATGAATTCCACATGCTGGCAGGTAGGAATAAAGGAGGAAGATGGTGAGACAGCCTTCATTTCCAAGTACGGCTTATTTGGTTTAGGCTCTGTAATGAATTAATTATAACATATTGATCAGGCTATGGGACGATCTGATTGAAAGACGGTGGTGTTTGACTTCTCAGGTGTAGATTATGGCTTGGGATTGATTATAACAAGCTTCCCCCTTGTATGAGAATCTCAAAAAAGTCTCAGTAAACATTGTCTAACACAGACTGATAAGACAGATGTTCGCAGGAAAATGCTAGTATTTTAATCCCCGTCTTGTGGCCGGGTCAATGCGGTAAAGGATACCTGCAACATTAGCAAGTTATGAATCTTGCATTAAGGGTCCTCACATGGAAAACAGTTTGGCCGTCCTAGATGACATACTCATCTTAGGAAAAAGAAAGTATGGTCTAAATTGAAGCCAAAGAAATGCCTCTTGTTTCAACAGGAAGTGGTTCAGGTTATGCACAGCGATTGGAGCGGAGTAAATTAAAGTGCAGAATGACCAGGAAAGGGTCATTGGTAGTTTTGCATTGACTCAGATCAGTGGCGGTACTGCACTACAGGGAAAGAATGGCTGTAGGATTTGATTGTCAGTACCGGTATTATGTTAGGGCGCCTGACGGTTTACAGATAGAACTGATCAGGCTGGTCTCTCATGGCTATTGCGGTTAGAAAATTCCAGAAGGTCAGCTTGCTAGGTGGATCTCTGTAGAAGAATTATGTCAGTATAACAGGATACTGGAGTGCAGGTATGGGGCTAGGCACGGGAATGCGGATGCTTTGAGTCTGGATAGCATTCCTGTGTCTAGAGAATATTACAAGGCCTTTAAGCTTGAGGAGAAACCTAGTAATCTACCTTCCGGAGGCTGTGACTACTGCACAAGGGCTGACAAGATTTGGGGCAGTTTAGCCAGGGTGGTAAACTGCACAGTAACAATGGCATCACAAGGGCTGCTAGGATCATGGCTAGCAATGATGGATGCACAAAGGTGATGCAACTGGGGAGTGTAAAATTGGTACCCAGAAAATGTCGGATTCAAAAACCGGGGAATGATGAAGCGCCATTGAAGAAGTACAGTTGTCAAATCTGGGGATAGAGGCACAGGTACCAGAATCCAGCACAGTTTTCAATTCGAGCTGCAGAAGCGAAAAACTTGGAAAGAATGGCAAGGAAACTGGTCATAGAGTGTTAGCGAAGGAGCAGCAAGACCTGGGGTATGTGAATTTGGCTTGCCCCTGGGGTCACAACCGTTGCAGTTCACAGGCAATAGCCCGCATGAGGAGGTCATTGAATTGTCCCTTGATGCAAAAAAAATGTGAGACTAGGAGCAAAACTATGCACAGGAATTAGGTCTGTAGATGGTAATGAAGAGATAACGACACAGGTCACTAATGTGATTGTGGCTGAGGGACCATCATGCTGGGGCCTCCCTCTCACCAATTTGAGAGAGAAACAAGCAAAAGATGCGGATCTTTCAGTAATACTTGACCAGCTGGTGGATGCTGTCAAACCGGGGGTAGGTGTATTGTTCCTTGCTGGGTCAGCGGCAAACGCGTACTGGCTTAATAAGGAACAATTCACACACATTGATGAAGTACTCTACCGGAATAGAGACCATTGTGATGAGAAGGATCTCGTTACCCCCACCCCCAAAAGGATTGAGAGCAGAAGCTGTACGGTTGAGCCTTGATCTGTCATCTCCAAGTCACCAAAGTGGCCCAAACAAAAGCCTGACAGGGTGGTCTATTGGTATGGGATCGTCGTGGGGACTGTTGCCGGATATGTTGCTTCATGGGTGTCTTAATGAATTTTGGACACCCATGGGGGGTATCGGGCGGGAGCTCCCGTGTGGGGTTCCATATCAGTTTGAACGTTTCCTCATGATGGTGGACCAGTACACAAAGTGAATAGAATGTGTGACACTTCCATCACAGACAGCGGAAGTCACAGCAAAAGAAGCTGTGGATAACTTCGACATTCAGATGTCCGTTCCAAGTATTCTCAGACCAAGGTGGAAAGTTTCAAAACTGTATGCCGCCTTGTGGAAAGCACTCCAGATCCATAAATCCAGGACTTCACCAAACAGACCTTCTAGGTTGTAGCGGCCAAACTGAAAATTATACATATATCAAATTGCTTATGGGTGCTATTGTGTGTTTTATTGGCATGTCGCGGAATACGTGGAATCTTCATTTGCAACAGTTTGCGGGAGCCCTAAGATCGACTATTGGCCTTATTACCGGTATACGTATTACCGGTATACGACTAACAGGCTGATATTAGGTAGGGACGTAAATTTCCTAGCTCACCTCATGTTCCCTCATCCTGTGACCAAACCAACTGACGTAGAGGACTATGTTACAAGATTCACGGGTAGCATCCAGAAGGCTCATGACTTTGCCAGGAATACACTCAAAACCTCTCTTGGCCGCATGAAGAGAGATACTACAAAAACCTACGACGAGGGTGGTCTAGTGTGTCTGCTTTGTGCGGCAGGTGTTAAAAGGCAAATGTATAAAACTACCCCACTTTGGAAGAGACCGGCCGTTATAACAAGAAGGATCTCTGTATCCCTCTGAAGAGTAAAGTTGAAAAGATACGATTTCAAAAATGAGGGATGTCCTGGAAGGAGGTAGTGGAGGCTGAAAGAAAGTAGATTATTGCTGTGCAGAGACTTTGTAGAACGGCTCATGAGGTCATAGGGTAGTAGAACGTAGATCAGTAGTATTCTTTTGATCAGTAACTTAACAGTAGCAGAAAACTGCAATAAGCAATACAGATGGCCTCTTGGTCTCTTGGCGATCATAGGGTTCTTCTTATTGCTACAAAAAGTAAGATACTTTTACTGGTCTGAAGCTCACGAAGGATATGCACGCAATGTAGATGGCCACTTGGTCATTTGGCGATCATATGGTTCTTCTCATTGCTCTATGATGAAAGTAATACAATAGCAGTGTAGATGGCCACTTGGTCATATGGCGATCATATGGTTCTTCTCATTGCTCCAAGATGAAAGAGGTGATAAGCACATTGTTATAGGGTGAAGGAAATATTCTACTGATCAAGAATCTGAGGGAGAACAGTTGCTAGCAATGTTGATGGCCACTTGGTCAGTTAGATCATATAGTGCTTCATAGAATTGCCCAAATTAACAGAACAGCTGACAGCAATGTAGATGGCCACTTGGTCTGCAAGATCATATGGTACTTCGTACCATTGTCTGTACAAAGTGTTCCCTCTAATTCCTCTGTTGGCCTCTCACAATTACAACCTGATTAAATCAAGCCTAAAACATTCTACAAAGCAACTTGAATTACCACTCTGTATTAGTCTTGAGTCAAATCCATACATCCAAGACACCTTGTTACTTGATGTCTCACAGAAGCAATATAGTACCAAGTTAGCCCTCGCAGCAGTATGGTATTGATACTGTGGTATTCTGCAGTGTGCAGTGGGCTGTGATGTGAAAATGGTACTGTGGTCAGATTGGCAATGGGGTATGGTTCAACAGATTGTGAACAGTCAAAGTGCCAGGATAGAAAACAATGAGATGATGTGAGACGGTACTTACAAGGTGCATGATGTATGTATACCATCTAACAAAGCTAAAATTGGTCCAATAATTACATATAATATTTGAATTACATGTCAGTATGTAAAATAGCTGCAAAACCGGCGTCTGATGCACAAGTTGAATGGAGTAAAGAAAGTGTTGACGTTTTTGCATCAGATGTCTCTTCAGTACAGATAAGGCATGGCTATGTAATGTAAAAATATTATGCCTTGGTCAAGTATATTTACCAGTGTTTCAACGTCCTTTTTTGCCGAATGAGGTTCCCTCCCTTTTTATAAAGTGGGGAGGAGTGTAGTGGTGCGCCGATATCGGCTAGATAGCAACTACAGCAGATCCGCGTGGGTCCATTGACAGGCGTTGCCGGTAGTTTAATAGCCACTGACGTCATCGGTGCGAACCAATATTTCGGCCTACTTCTACTTAGAGCGCCAAGTTGGAAGGACGTGTTTGGGAGCTCTGAGGGATCCCGGAGCAGCACAATACAGGACTTAAAAAGGTAACCTTTGCGGGTTTACTTTAGAAGTATTGCACAGTAAGTGCATCCAGCTTCACATGCATCGGCAATACTGTTCACTGTCTTATTTGTCTTGCCATTTACTTACGTATTATATAGGTTTGTATTCCATTGTTTCAGCTGAAGAGTGTTGTTGTTGGAGTTTATGAAGCACCAGAGAAAGACAAGGACTTCATCCTCACTAAAGCTGCACAGGAGCTTGACGAAACATCTTCAGGAAAACTCTCACAGACTCTCAAGATGTGAGTGTCTTCACAACCAAATAAGGATTTTCTTTTTGATGTATCAACCAATTCATTCCTGAGATTCTGAAGTGGACTCATCCATCTTTGAATTTGGACATTTACACTACCTCAAATAGGGGTTTAAGTGTAAAATCAAAAACAGAATGGCACAGTGTAGATCCTGATGAGATGGCTTGTTAGGAGCTGCCTCATCTGGATCTACACTTTTTGCACAGGTATCTGTTTTGGTCTGCTGGGCTGAAAGGGTTAAACAGTATAGATCTGTATGTATCGTAATAACCCTAAGTATTGGGACACCTAATCTACTTACCAGACTTCTCCTAAAATTTGAAGTAGTTCATTCTACTGCCTCTTGCTGTGTCTAAAATATTGCTATATGTATGGCAGAACAGTATAGACACTGATCTGACACCACATTCTGCAGCATCTTATCTGGTTCTAAACTGTTTGCAAAGTCATATCTGTCCCAATACTTAGGGTGATTATGGTAAACAACAAAGAGTCATCAGATTGTACCGATAGATTTATGCCTTTGTTGCCTATATATGTGGTAAGGATCTCTGCATAAAAAGTTGCTGAATTTTACCTTGTTTATTCAAAATGTTTAACCTTTGTCCTGCTGAATTGGATACACCCTGCCTTTGCAAACAGTGTAAACTGATTGACCGAAAATTAGAAGTGGGTGTGGCTTCTTAATTTATTTAACAGGACAAGGGTTAAAATCAATAAGTTAACACCTTACATTACTTGTCCTATAACTTGTTATGTATACATAGGTATATAGTGTACAATACTGACCAGTCTAATTGGTACAGACATTTTAGCCCAGTTTTGTGCTCGCTTTGTGATCCCAGGGTCTTCAAGATTGTCCTGGGTTTTGATCCTCGGTCAAGGCACTTGATTGGATGAATTATCACCCCTCCGTCATCTCGACATGACTTTAATAATGTTGAAAGAGATGTAAAACACCAAATTATTGCTATCATTAACTGCACCCAGCTCTGACCCCACCCCTCAGCCCTCTCACAGAAACATTGGATACTGGAGAATGTATGTACTGTGCTCACATTTAACATTTAAAAATAGCAGGACTTCCTGGCATTATTATTTGGAAACTTGTACAACTGAACATCAGTTTTCATATTTTGCCATAATTTTTATCTCTTTATGACATAATTTCTTGTTTGTTTTTTTAAAGTTGAAAATAACATTTAATTACTAAATAAAATAGGATTTCAAGCTGAATTTGTTTTATAAATGGCAATATAAGTTTTGGAACTTAGCCTTCACCTCAGGGCTAATTCAGCAGATGACAAATTGATGATATTTTTTCCCCAGAAAACAGGATTTGACATGTCATGCAAATTGCCTCCATTGGAGACAATTTGCATGAAATGTCAAAACCTGTTTTCTGAGAAAAATAAGAAAAATATTTCAAAATGTTGTCTGCTGAAAATTTTATCCTGAGTGCTACTAAACGTTAATGCAAGCATGTATTATCAGTGGAAGTCAAAAGACCTGATGAGGCTTTGGATGCACAAGATAATCCAAAGGGCATAGCATGTTTGGTCAAAACATCATTTCACTTCACACATATACCAGTTATCAAAGATAATAAGTCACTCTTGCTTCTTGTGACCGATGATCGGAAAGAATTTTCATAGTCCACCAATCAGAAATTCTATTTTTTAAGAATATATTTTTTCTCACTTTTTGCTTTTATAGGCAAATTGTAAAAATGGCATACTAAGCTGTCTGTTGTGGGCCATTTTATACTTGTGGTGAAAAAAAGATGAAGAAATATGATAAAAAGATATCCTATCATTAGCATAGCTCCAGATAAGGCACTTTTTTTTTTCAACCAAATGATGCTTTTTTCACATAGGCACTTCTAATGAGTACACACAACATTTGTTTTTATGGAGAAATAAGAAAAAAATGTTATGTGGATACACCATCTTATCTGGAACAATGATCATGAAATATGTTCTGCGGTCATTCTCTCCCTTCGGTTGATTCAAGAAGGCAAGTTGTCATATTCTGGCAAAAGAATGTGCACAAGTACTGGTTAACAGCTTAGAGGACTAAGTCTACCCATGAAAAATGTGGCTAGATAAACTTTACTGTGCTTGACTTCACCCTAATGGGTTGACTGGGCTGTAAAACCTCAACTGAAACAAACAAACAAATCTGGAGCAATGAATAAGTCTGGAAGACAGCGAAAAAAAAAGAATGAATTACTTTTTTTAAAAAAAAAATTGACTATTAGTTGATGATCAGTCAGTTTTACAAAGCGATGTCTATGAAATTCTGGCTGATTCCCAACACTTTATTTTGTCTTCGATAGTGCTGGAAAGAAGTTGAAGAAGGGAGGGACTAGGGTTCTCTACAATGTTGACCCAAGCTATTCCTGTGTCGCAGTATGTTGCCTTGGTAAGCAGGGAGTGGGTGTCAATGAGTTGGAAGAATTTCATGAAGGGAAAGAAAATGTTAGAGCAGCAGTTGCAGGTAGGTTCATATGTGTGGCATCATTGAAAAAGTGTCTTCAAACATGCACAAAATGTGCAGATTCAGATCATCCTGTGCATGCACAAAGTATCATCCGGGCCTTTGCTCTCCATTCATACATTCAATAGTATCCAGTGATTCTGTTATCAGACAGTGAAGGCCCTGATCAGACTGTGCAGGTGTGCATGCTTATCTGGGTTTTCAGTCTGCATATGCCCGGAGGCATGTTATCACATGGCACAGTCCATATATAATCTGAAAAAAAGAAAAGGTAAGAGAAAAGTCCAGGGAGTGCCCCAATCACAAACCGCAGCCCTTCCCAGACCCCAAGAGGAAGAGGAAACCGACAAATCTAAAGAAGCACAAACCGAACAAACGTACAAAAAGCGCTAAGATTAGCTCTCTCTTCCCCAAGCGAGGTAATCGCAATACTAAAAGGACTGAAGAACAAAATGACACACGGAAAGACATACAACAAATTGCCTCATAGAATAAACCACAAAGCAACAAACAGTAAGACTAACACCAGGACCACCACCTTAGAACGGTCAGTAGAGCAAACCACCGGGGGGTTTAAAGCAAACCCTGTAGTGCCCACTGTATCATATATGATACATGGCATGTTTTTGGTGCTGTGACTAGGCTATTTCATTATACTGTTGATATCAAATGCTAAACAGAATGTCAAGATATAAGGTAATATGAAAGTACAGTTGAAAATTCAATGGTTTAACTTTAGATTTGTTTTTTTCTGCTCTCAAAGTGAAAAAAAGTTGGCTGTATCATATATGATACTTCTGCTCAAAACTAAAATTTCCCCTCTTAACCATATTTTTAGAGATAACCTAGATAAGTTTTTTCAAAAAGAATCCATTTAATAAATGCAGCTATTCATACCACAAATAAATCCTAAATCATTCTTTACATTGGAGTTATTCACCCTTGTTTGGGAACACTTAATGCCCAACAAACAAAGTTTTAAGCATGGTTTTTCATTTGACCTCCCAAAGTACTGGAGGGAATATGAATTTTTTTGACAAAGCTTTCTATTGTTGGGCACTAGAGGGCTATTTAAATTAGTTACCAGGGTTAGAAATTAACAGTAGCAAGTAGCAAATTTGCTACCTGAAAATTCAGTTTGCTACCTGGTAAAACTGTTGGTAGCAAAAAGTTGCTACCTGGTATAATGCCCTGAACACTATCAACTTTGTGTTGTGAATGTCCTCAGTGCAAATTAGGCTTGTTGTTTCATGTGAACTGTCTGCTAAGCAGACAGTTCACATGTATGTCAATCCTGATTTTTGCTGAAGTAGAAAAATACTTTGAAAATGTTGTCTGCTAAATATGCTTAGCTTGTGAAGGTTTAACCCATGACACGGGGGAAACATCTTTTGCTGCCATGTAGATGCATTTTGCTACCTACTTTCAGACCAGGTAGCAACTACTTGCTACTTATAAAAAAAGTTAATTTCTAACACTGGTTACAACATGACAAAATATTCCTTCATACTCACTCACTGATGGCTCATATCAGCCTGCACTTCTGCATGGGTCTAGATAAGAGTGAATATCAGGTAAACATTTTTCTTATTTCTCTACAAAAAACATATGTTGTGGATACTCATTAGAAGTGCCTGGCCAGGGTGCTTCTAATGAGTACCCATAACATATATTTTCAAAGAGAAATAAGAAAAATATCAAGACTTTTGGATTGAAAAAATCTTTTATGAAGAGCTATGCACCTGCACAGTCTAATCAGAGACTTTGCTTAGCACCCTCAGGATCCAGCTTCTTCTGGTGGACATTGAAGACTAATTGGTCTATGTGCAGGCTGATCTGAGTCTTAGTTGCACACACATATTTTTAGGTACATTTCCTCACATTGTGGCTCATAACATGTAGGGTAAGTGTCCGAAAATTTCGATCACCTAATTGTCTGACAAAATAACATATGCAAACAGTGCAGACCCAGATTAGACTGCTCTGTTGGAGCAGTCTGATCAGGGTCTACACTGTTTGCCATTCCACTAGGTATTTTAAGACACAACTGCATAAAAAGCAGCTGTGTCTTAAAATACCTAGTAGCGAGGTGGTTCTAACGAGTACCCACAATCTATGTTTTTGAGCAGAAATAAGAAAAATAATATATACCCCTGTAAACCCCAGTTTCACTATACAAATATGGGGTTTAGGGGGGTCAAAGTTATATAGGCATGTTTTCGTGATGGTATTACAACATACATTGTCGTGGAGAAGTAAGAAAAAATTCAGTATTTTCAGTTGAAAAATAAAAGTGCCTTAACTGGACTTATGATATTTCTTAAAAAGATAGGGCTTTTGACCTGATTCAAATGAAGTACTGACTACACTGCATAGCATTACAAAAACACGCCAATTCAAATATATAGAAAATTTCACCACCAAAAAATGAGAATTTTCAGATAAAAAAAACTCCCATATTTTTCATATTTTTGCTTGAAAACATAGATTGTGGGTACTCGTTAGAACTGCCGCAGTGAGGCAGTTCTAATAAGCCCACAATCTATGTTTACGAGCAAAATTAAGAAAAATAATGTATACCCCTGTAAACCCCAGTTTTACTATATAAAAGTAGGGTTTAAGTGGGTCAAAATTACATAGACAGGAACCTTTCTTTGTCACCCTTCCACATAGCTGCAGATGAGGCCTTTTTTAAAGCCAAAAGGTACTGATATTTTTCTTATTTCTCCATGACAATGTATCAGGTGCTTCTAATGAGTACCTACAACATACTTTTTTGTGCAGAAATAAGAAAAAATATTTTGTGGATATCCCCACTTGCCTGGAGCTATACCTTCCAACTGGATATGACTTAAATAATTTTGAAACATCAAATCATCATCATCATCATCATCATCATCATCATCATCATCATCATCAAATGCAAGTAAAAAATATTTTAAAATGTTGTCACTATTCATGTCTGTGCTATCAACAAATGATTTACCATATGATGTCGCTATTATTCAGTGGATAACATCATGTCATAAAAATGATATGACCTCACTTTATATAATACTTGATTACTGGTTATTTATAAATAGTGAGCAGGAAGTCTTGTAATCATGTAAATGTCCTAATATTTCAAACACTTTCTTCCATATTTTTTTGTGCCAAAATTTTGTTTTTTGTTTAGTTATTTCTAAAGCTGCATGTACATAGTGGAATGGCAAACAGTGTAGACCCAGATCAGTCTAATCTAGGTCTGTACTGTTTGTATATGCAATTTCGTCAGAAAGTTTGGTGTACATAATTTAAGAACATTTACCTCAATATATATAATTACATTGCAGATGCTGTTAAATGTCTCAGAACATATGGAGAAAGTAGTGTAGAGGTGGATCCTTGTGGTGATGCTGAAGGTTTGTTTTATACTGCATCACGAAAACATACCTATATGATTTTGACCCCCTTAAACCCCACTTTTATATAGTAAAACTAGGGTTTACAGGGCTAGACATTATTTTTCTTATTTCTGCACAAAAACATAGATTGTGGGTACTCATTAGAACTGCCTTGTTGAGGCAGTTCTAATGAGTACCCACCATCTATGTTTTGTGCAGAAATATGAAAAATATCAGAATTTTTATTTGAAAATTTTCATTTTTTGGTGGTAAAATTTTCAGTATATTTGAATAGGTTTGTTTTCATAACTGGAAATGGTCTTATTTTTATTTTCCTTGGGATCATTCTCTTATCTCAGAGAATCAAGTTCAGCTTAAGCTGGTGCTGGGGTCCGTATGCAGCCTTGCAAACTACAATGCTATCCAGGGCTGTGGAAATACCATGCCTGACTTGTCCATCTTTTCCTATTTCCCTGAGGACAAGTAAGAAATTCCAATTGACTTGTTCTGGAACAAGCACTTCATAGCTCTAGCTAAGAAGTGTATCGAGATTATGATATATATTTTTTCTTATTTCTTGAAGAAAACTTGTTGTAGGTACTCATTAGAAGCACTTCATCAATTTTTGGGCAAGTAAATCTTGGTTGGACAAGTGGATTTTGACCATTTACCTGTCTGTGGACAAGTAATAATTCCACAAACTACAGTGCTGTCATATGAAGAGCATCAACGAAACCTGGGCCTAGTTGTTCAAAGGGTCGTTAGCTTAACAAGCTCGTTAAGGGTCATTTTGTTAACTGTTTTAGCGGATTCAATATACAATATTCTGATATTTTTTGCTGAAAAAATGTGAGTAGCTTTTGCACTCACATTTTTTCAGCAAAAAATTTCAGAATATTTGCGTATTACTTGATGTAAATTTTAACGAATCGCTTACTAACGACATCGTTAGCTTTGAACAACTGGGCCCTGATTTCCTTTCTTTTTTGTGTTCTTTGTTTCCAAGGGCAACAGATAATGCACCTTATTCGTCCGAAAAATGCTGATATCTTTCTTATTTCTCAATGTAAACATATGTTGTGGGTACTCGTTAGAAGGGCCTTGCTGAGGCGCTTCTAATGAGTTCCCACAATATATGTTTTAGTGTAGAAATAAGAAAAATATCATGTGGATACCCCCTCTTATCTGTAGCTATGGACAACTTTAATAGATTTTGTTTCCAAGGACAACCTTAATAGATTTTATTAGTCTGTTTCTTTTCATTCTGCTCAAAGCTTTTCTTCTTTGTGATGTAATGTGGATATATTAATGATTAAAGAAGATCTATAAAAAAAAGATAAGAACAATCTTAATGTAGTCAACTCTGGTTATCTTGACTTCCCTTATCTGGAATAACCGCTTTTCTCGAAGAGAAAATCTGGTCCCTGTTTAAACATGAAAATCTAACAAGTAACAAAATATTGTGGAAAAGAGGAGAAATGGCTCCTAGCCATTTCTCCTCTTTTCCACAATATTTTCAGTATATCTCAAACTTAGGGAAGTTACATATTCATTTATGAAATGTGGTTGTTCAATTTATTTTTTCCTCAATTTCGCGAATCTGATATGTCCAGGTACGGATATCTCAAAGTATTTTAGAGAGTTCCTTGGATTTTGAGATTTCCAGAGTTGACTGTATTATTATTTAGTGTTGTAGAGAAAAAAAAATGTTTTCATATTTTTTTTTATTATTGTGTTCATGTTTATATTAAGGTCACAAGTTAAGAGATAACTGACACATGTACTGCCTTGCAGCCACCATTCGTAGACCCATGATAAAGTTCTTAGAGTCACACAAGTGACCTGGGTTAATGCTTAGTATTCTAGGTAGAATTTTCAGGAAAAGCAAAGCAACCAGCTCCCTCTTCCTCAGCAAGGTGATCACAGTGCTAGACAGAACCCATTAAACACAACACTAAGACAATGAACAGAACAAAATATGAAAAAAGCCATGCAGCAAGCTCCACAATGCAATGCATAGAATAGAACCACTGCCTTAGCATAAATAGCAGTAAAAACTGGCGGGGTGTGTGTGTGTTTGTGTGTATGTGTGTGTTGGGGGTGGGGTTGGGATAGGGGTGGTGGGGGGCAAACATTCTACTCCCGTCTATCAGCAACATAATTTCGGGGAGATTGATCGTGAAATATTTTCTGTGATCATTCTCTCCTTTCCGCTGATTCAAGAAGGGCATTTGTCAGTTTCAGGCAAAATAATGTGCACAATACTGGTTAACCGCTTAGAGGACTAAGCCTGTCCAGTAAAAGTGTGGTTTGGTAAACTGACCACACTTGACATGACCCTAAATGTGGGCTGTAAAACCTCAACACAAACAAAAAATATACATGTAAAAAATATCACAAGATTCTTGTTTCATTTCAGCGGCAGCTGAGGGCAGCCATCTTGGATTGTTTGAGTATGATGAGTTAAAAGCTAAACATAATAAGAAAACTCAGGTTTCACTGAAATGTTTAACGTCGAGGTAAGCTGTAAGTTAGTATTAACATAATCACAGGGTAAACCCATGTTTCACTATAATGTTTAATGTCAAGGTGCTCTGTAGTTTAAGTATTGACATTGTCATAGGGAAAATCCATTTTTCACTAAAATATTTAGTTTAAACTTTTATTTCATTTGTATACATATAATATTACAATTGACAACGAGACATGACAGAACATCAATACATACAAATGGGATCCAGAAGAAAGTCGTTTGACTTTTTTTAAATCTGTATACCTAAAATATTTAATGTCAAGGTGAGCTGTAGTTAGTATTAACATTATCACAGGGGAAATCCACATTGTTGCATGACAAATTTGTAAAATTTAAATTTGATAACCATGTGAAATATCACATCAAATATTTGTACCTGGTGGCAATATTTTTATTAGTACTTGGTTAACAGCCTGCATTTGGTATAAGGGCCTTTTTCTTATGTTGCGCATCATATGGAGTTAGTTTGCTGTTTTGTTTCTGTTGACTTGTGTTTATATGAGTTAGTATCCCTTTGCCTAAAAGCAATTAATTTTCTACCAACAGCTGTAGTACTGAGGAGATCTGGCGTCGAGGAATCAGCAAGGCTGAGGGACAGAACTGGGCTCGACTTCTCATGGAAACTCCAGCCAATAAAATGACCCCAACAATTTTTGCAGAGAAAGTTAAGGAAAAACTGAGTGCTGTAGGTTGTGAAGTAACTGTTAGGTAATTGAATATCTGAAGCCTACTCAAAGGTGGAATGACTTTTCAGGTTGGGAAGTCATTGTTTGTCATGAAATCAGCATATCATTATTCATTTTTATACCAGAGATCTAGATAAAATGTATTTTCAACAAAAAGTGTTGTTACTTTTCTTATTTCTCCAGGAAAACGTATGTTATGATTACTCATTAAAAGTACCTCACTGAGACACTTCTAATGAGTTCCCACAACATACATTTTCATGGAGATGGACTCCTTGACCCAGTCAGTAGCACATCGGACTGCAGATCCAGGACTTGAAAGTTCAAACCTCAGCTTGGCCACATAAAATTCGTCAGGATTGCCAACCTAGGTGGCTCAGTTGGACGCGCGTCTAACTGGTGTTCAGGAGATCGCAGATTTGATACCCGCAGGATTTGGCAACATTCTTTCATGAAATACTGATCATGAAATATTTTCTATGTTCATTCTCTCCCTATCGCTGATTCAAGAGGGGCACTTGTCAGTTTCTGGCAAAAGAATGTGCACAAGTTAATTGCTGAGAGGAATAAGTCTGCCTAGAAAAAGTGTGGTTAGGTAAACTGTCCAGCTGGACATTACCTTAATAGTGTTGACTGGGCTGTAAAACTCAATTCAAAATCAGATTTGATCATAATATCATTTCTACTGTCATTCTCCCTTTTCTGCTGATTCAAGATGGGCAGTTGTCAGTAACTGATGAAATTATGTGCACAAGTACATGTAATAATTAACCGCTTTGAGGACTAATCTTGCTGAGGAAAAAGTGTGAGTAGGTAAACTTACCAGCTAAAGATTTTAACACTGTTGACTGGACTGTAAAAGTCCAAATCAAACAAAAAATCAGACAAAGGTGGAATGACTTTTCTGGTTCGGAAGTCATTGTTCATCATGATTTCAGCATATTATTATTCATTTACCAGAGCTCTAGACAAAATGTATTTTAAACAAAATTGTTGATACTTTTCTTATTTCTCCACAAAAAATATGTTTTTTGTCCACATTAGAAGTGTCTCAATGAGGTGCTTCTAATGAGCACCCACAACATTTATTATTGTGGAGAAATAACAAAATATTTATCTAAATACCCCTCTTATTTTCATAAATACATTACATGATACATAACATGAAGAAAATTATTACTTATTATAATTTTTGGGCTGAGTTATTCAAAGCATTGTTAGCTTAACGAGCTTGTTAGTGGTCAAAATGTTAACTGTTCTAGAAAGTACAATATCTAATTCACGGGTATTTTTGCTGAAAAAATGTGAGTAGCTTTTGCAAATGCAAAAGCTACTCACATTTTTGTCAGCAAAAATATTGGCATATATGCCATATTTAATGATCAAAGTTTTAAGGATTTTTAACTAACAACATAGTTAGTTTTGAACAACTGGGCCCAGTTGTTCAAAACTAACGACATCGTTAGTTAACGATTCGTTAAAATTTACTTTGAGCAATATGCAAATATGCTGAAATTTTTTGCTGAAAAAATGTGAGTAGCTTTTGCAGTGCAAAAGCTACTCACATTTTTTCAGCATCAAATATCAGAATATTGTAAATTGAATCCGCTAAAACAGTTAACGAAATGACCCTTAACGAGCTCGTTAAGCTAACGACGCTTTGAACAACTGGGCCCTGATCTACATGTATTGATGAATCTAACCTTTACAACTATCTGGGCAGATTCAGCAGGTGACAAATTGATCATATTTTTCATATTTTACTTTGCTGGGTACAGTTTGGATGGACATGGATGTAAAGTTTCTTCATGCGGCCAATGAAGACTGATCAGATTTTGTATGATGTGCACTGCTGCGTTTTGGTCTAACATTTTATGTATTGTTAAGACTTAGGATGCTACTCGTAGGTCAAACTTTCAGCAGAATACATTTTGTAATTATGTCTCCCCACTTTAGGGTTGGGAGACATATTGTTTTTCCCCCGGGCATCGGTTTGTCTGTCTGTCTGTCACACTCGTATCCGCTCTATAACTTGAAGACCGTTTAAGCTATCTTCACAAAACTTCATGTAAATATCAATTAACATTAGACGATGTGCAGAGCGCAAAAACCATAATTCTTGCATTTATTCTTTGTGAGTTATTTCTCTTTGACTCTGTCACAAAATCGTGTCTGCTCTGTAACTTGACAACCATTAAGCTATCTTCATGAAACTCCATATAAATATCAGTCAACATTAGACAATGTGCAGAGCACTAGAACCTTAACTCTTGCATTTATACTTTTTGAGTAATTTTCCTTGGACTCTGTCACAAAATCTTGTCCACTCTATAACTTGAAAATCGTTCATGCTATCTTCATGAAACTTCATATAAATATCAATCAACATGAGACGACGTGCGGAGCATAAGAACCATAACTCTAGCATTTATGCTTTTTTAGTTATTTTCCTTGGAACTTTGTCTGTCACAAAATCGTGTCTGCTCTGTAACTTGAAACCTGTTCAAGATATCTTCAAGAAACTTCATGTAAATATCAATCAACATTAGACAATGTGCAGAGCACAAGAACCGTCACTCTTGCATTTATACTTTTTGAATTATTTCCCATGGAACTTTGTCCATCATAAAAAATGTGTCCACTCTATAACTTGAAAACCTTTCAAGATATCTTCACGAAACTTTATATGAATATCAATCAACATTAGACAACATGCAAAGCCCAAGAACCATAACTCTTGCATTTATAATTTTTAGTTATTTCCCTTGGAATCTCATTAGTTAATATAAATGTTCACTGAATGTACAATACAATATGACACCAAAAAGTGGGGAGACATCTATGTTTTTGTAGAAACACAAATTCTAGTATTTTTCTTATTTTTTTTCCAGAATACAGGACATTTCATGGAAATTGTTTCCGATAGAGACAATTTGCATTAAATGTCTAATCCTGTTTTCTGGAAAAAAATAAGAAAAATATCACCAATTTGTCATCTCCTGAAGTAGCCCAGAGAGTGGTACAGGTTAACTATTCATTAGTAAATAATACTTTATTTTCAAATAGAAACAGGGCTTGGATACAGTCTGAGAAGATGGGGGCTTTTCTGTCAGTGTCCCAAGGGTCAGCCCAGCCCCCAGTTTTTCTGGAGATAGACTATAAAGAGGCTGAAGTGGAGAAGCCAATAGCTCTTGTAGGAAAAGGGATCACTTTTGATAGGTAACAGTCAGGGTTGCGAAATTATCAAATTTTACTGGTCAAAAACCACTTGTCCAACCAAGATTTACTTGCCCAAAAATTGACATTTTTCCTATTTCTCGAAGAAAACATATGTTGTGGGTACTCATTAGAAGTGCCACACCAAGGTGCTTCTAATGAGTTCCCACAACATACTTTTTCTTAGAGAAATAAGAAAAAAAAAATATATATCTCATAAACTGGATACCCTGTTATAAAGTCCTTGTCCAAGGACAAGTAAATTGAAATTTCTTACTTGTCCTCAGGGAAATGGGACAAGTTGGACAAGTTGAACATGGTATTTCCACAGCCCTGGGTAACAGGCTAAATGGGATTCAGAACTTTATAAATGAATCAAGAAAAATCTACAAACAAGTACCAGTGTTTGAAAACCTTGCACAGAACTCCATAGCTCAGTCAGTAATGCGGATTTTAATCTTATCTTGGCCAGATTAGTTTTGCAGATTGATCATTAAATAGTTTCTACTATCATTCTCCTGTGATAAGTTTTGTGCAGATTGATCTTGAGGAATAATTTCTATGGTAATCTCCCCCTTCTACTTATTCAAGAAGAGCAGCTTTCAGTTACTGGCAAACGTATGTGCACAAAGTTCTGGTTAACTGCTTAGAGGACTAAGGCTACCCAGGAAAAAGTGTGAGTAGGTTAACTGACCAGCTGAAGGAGGCCTTACCAGTATTGACAGGGACATAAAACAAACAAATCACATCAAATCAAAATTGAAAGTCTTTCTTTTTGCCACCATTCAAGTATTTCAATGGCCATGTAAGTGTGTATAATTTTGGCATATAGAGACAGTGAAAGTCCAGACCACTACCCATAACTCTTGATAAGATGTTTTTATCTATCCAAAAGTATTGATATTTTTCTTATTTCTCCATGAAAACATATGTTGTGGGTACTCATTAGAAGTGCCACATTGTGGCACTTCTAATGAGTACCCACAACATATGTTTTTGTGGAGAAATAAGAAAAATATTTATCAGTTATCTGCTCTTATCTAGACCTGTGCAGTACCCACACAATCTCAAGAGAAGCCTTTGCTGTCTACGGTATAATTATTGGGTAATAGAGAATATATCAACATATAACAAAAGCCTCAGTGGGACTATTCAGTTCCATTGGTTAATCTGGATTCTTAGAGTTGCCAGGGCCTAGTTGTTCAAAACTAATGATGTCATTAGTTAATGTATTGTTAAAACTTTGATCATTAAATATGCCACACATGCTAATATTTTTGCTGAAAAAAATGTGAGTAGCTTTTGCAAATGCAAAGGCTACTCATATTTTTTCAGCAAAAATACCTGTGACTTAGATTTTGTACTTTCTAGAACAATTAACATTTTAGCCACTAATGCGCTCGTTAAGCTAACGATGCTTTGAACAACAGGGCCCAGGTGGCCAAGTGGTTTGTGCTCAAGAAGCTCAGCGTTCTAATCCCACTGGAGGCAAAATTCCGCCATAAAAGTCTTTTATTATCACCCTTTCATACTCTTGATATGATTTAAATAATGTTGAAAGGGAAATATGACTATCATCTTCATCAACATCATAATCAGGATCTTTACTATAGAAATATGTGCTCAAGACATATTTTCTTATGGCACTGTTCATTTATATTCTACACAAGTCCTGGGAGAACAGTGGGAAGGAGATCCTGGTCATACTTGCTCAGGTGAGCAACATATTGGGTTTAGGGAGGTAGGTTTAGTGTGACTTCCTGCTTCCAGGGTACTTGAATGGGATTTATTCCATACAGCATGTAAAAACTAAATGTTTTTGTGGATAAATTTCATCACTATGATTGGAACTATTGGATCTTCATGTAAGAATTTAAAGGTTATAATATACATGCAGATATGTGAGGTCTAGGAGGGTATCTAGTTTCTAAGTGCCCAAAACATACATTTTTGTGGAGAACTAATAAGATATGTGGATACCCCTTCTTATCTGGAGCTATGCTTATCAGTTCTGTTGGGTATTGTCAGTATAATTGTCAGTATCAAATGATTTTTGTCATGCCTGCTTTTACCATGGCGCAATATAGGGATCTGGTTTTCCATCTGCTTGTCTGTCTGTTCATTTATTTGTCAATCCGTTAACATTTGTGTCAACCCTAAATATTTCCCAAGTGGGGGTGGTCGGGTGTGGCGAAGGTGTAGTGTATTTAACGTCACCGGGGCGTCCACCTGATATTGGCTTACAGTTGGGCAAGGCTTGCTATCCTTGTAGCAGGTAAGGGTAGAGGGGGAGTGTTTTAATTTCTTCTGTTTCTTCTCTTTCACTCCTGTTCCTCTTTCTTCCCTGTCCCTCTCTTTCATCTCATCTACTGTCTCTTTTCTCCCTTTCTCTGGGAGACAACACAGTATGACCCACAAGGGTTGACGTATTGTAAAACCCCAACACAATCATTTCTCAAGCACTATAAAGGCTACATTGATGATACATGGTATAAGCTTGCACTTAGGGATGACACCTCAGACAGCAGTATCCTTGTTTGACCACAACATATGTTTCATCGTTCACAGGCTTTGTAAATTGGGGTGTGACTGTCTTTGGCAGAATTCTTCTTAGCAGACAACAAAGTCTCTGATCGGACTACATTAATACACAGGTTGATCTGGGCCTTCAATGTCTACATATACAGTGGAACTTCCATGAATGGTTGCCTCTTTACAACAGCCACTTGCTGTAACAGCCACTTTTATGATTTCTCTCTGCACCAGTCACCTCTCAACACATCACGAAAACACACCTATATAATTTGACCCCCTTAAACCCCACTTTTATATAGTAAAACTGGGGTTTGCAGGGATATATATTTTTTCTTATTTCTGCTCAAAAGCATAGATTGTGCGTACTTGTTAGAACTGCCTCATCAAGGCTGTTCTAACGAGTACCCACAATCTATGTTTTGAGCAGAAGTATGAAAAATATCAAAATTTTTTTAACTGAAAATTTTCAGTTTTTGGAGGTGCAATTTTCAGTATGTTTGAATAGGCATGTTTTCGTAATGAACAGGCAGTTTTGTTTCTTCCAAAGGGTGGCTGTTGTAGAGAGATTGCACTGTACCCTGAAGACACATTTTTACATGGCACAGCTACGGCCCATTTTAGTCTGGAGATCCCGAAAAGGGTAACTGGCAAACAGTGCATACCCAGATCAGATGCCACAGAATGTGGCATCTGATCAGGGTCTTCGCTGTTTGCAAATAGTTTTGCCATTTTTCTCCAGAAATGTCTTAATCACATAGCCAGGAATACCTAAAAATGAAATTTGACTCTTCCAGTGTACATACAGTGTGGGGAGTTCATTCAGTCTATAATGAGCTATTATAATCCCAAAATATGTATTTTCCTGTTAAACAGACTTTTGCTGACATTTTGATTAATTGATAAAATAGTTTTATTTGTTATTTAGTGGCGGTTATTCCATCAAGCCGTCTGCCAACATGGGCCAGATGAGAGCTGATATGGGGGGAGCTGCCTGCACTGTGGGAGCTCTGTATACTATTGCTAAACTGAACATGCCAGCACATGTAAAAGGTAATGCACCTATCAATGTTTCCCTAAGAGGTAGGATAGCAGGGATACCCTTCCATAGCTCCAAATAAGAGGAGTTATCCAGATAATATTTTTCTTATATCTGCACGATATATATGTTATGGGTACTCATTAGAAGCGCCTTACCAAGGCGCTTCTAATGAGTACCCACAACATATGTTTTCATGCAGAAATAAGAAAAATATCAATACTATTCAGTTGAAATAAAAGCGCTTTATCTTGAGCTTTGATACCTAGGGATAAGACTTCAAAAACAACCTTGCCCCGGGGAATTTCACAGACCTATGAAAAGCAGGGGTGGTATTTTAGATGTCTGTGCTGGAACTTCTTCAGGAAAATATGTTTAAAATCTGAAAACTGCCCTTGTGATTTTTGACACAAAATTTGAACTTACAGGTAAGGAATTAGACATAAAATTTCAAATTCTCTAACTGTTAGAGGAAATCCCACCACCCCTACCCCTCAGGTGAAAACCATTGGTAGGTGCGTAACTGTCAGTCCAATTAGAAATGCATAACCATCTAGCTATCCTATGAAGTATTATGAGGAATGATCTGACTTTAATTTTAAGGGAAACAGATACACCTTGTGCCTTTTGAGCCATTTTTAACAAGGGAGATAACTTAAGCAACTTCCAGTTTGCTTTCCTGCACACCAAAGATTGATCATTGAATATGTTCTACAGCCATTCTCTCCATTCTGCTGATTCAAGAAGGGCATTTGTCAGTTTCTGGCAGAAGAATGTGCACAAGTACTGGTTAACACTTAGAGCACTAAGCCTGTCCAGGAAAAGTGTGGTTATGATCCATATGGGTTGACTAGGCCATAAAATCTCAACTCAATCAATCAAATCAAATTCCTGCATACCAGCCTCTTCTGAAAAGGTGTCTAGTCTAAGAGGAAAGAATTTGCTGTCACAGAGATCAAATTTTAGAGTAGACCCTTTTTTCAAAAGGGAGCAAAAATGATTTTGACAGTTGTCTGTCTTGAAAATGTATGTGTTCCCCATAACAGTGCATGTTTGTGTGATGAATTTGTTTTTAACAGTTTTAACTGTACACCAACCAAAGAATGGTAACAATGAAAGATTGCAATGTAGGGTGGAAGTAACAGGTCTGCTGTACGTGCAGTAGGTGATGGAAGGGGGGCACGTTAGTATTTCTTCTGTTTCGGTGCTGTTATTCACTTTTCCCCTCTATTTCTCCTTTTCCTCTTGATTACCAGATGTTCTGTCTCTTTTCTCTCAAAATGACCCACATGATTATATGTGTTTAACATAGTGGTGACAGTGTATTTTTATGTAGTTTTTTATACAAATATTCTCACCCCCCTTTGCACTGAGTCCTCAACAGACTGTGGATGTATGCATAGCTCTTGATAAGATGCTTTTTTTCAATCCAAAAGAATTGATATTTTTTCTCATTTCTTTACAAAAACATATGTTGTAAGTACTCATTAGAAGAACCAAAATTGAGGAAATCTACCTGTACACCACGACCTCTTTATAACACTATTGTTCGGGTCCTAGCATAAACCGTCTTAGTTAAACAACCGTGTAATATCCGAACAAAAATGTATAGATTATATTGAAAAATGACCATTTAATCTATACATTTTGGGATCCAACTTTGAACCGTGTTATATCCAAAACCATGCTATAACAAACCGTGTTATAAAGAGGTTGTAGTGTATTAAGTAAGCACCTGTCCTATGCAACTACTTCTTTTTACCCCACTACACGATAGTGGAAGGGTGGGGTCTTATGGTTTCACGTTGGCTTTCCGTGTTTTCGTCAGTCCATCTGTCGTACGTCCCTTTGTATTTTCGTTTCCAGAGGATAACTTGAGTAAATATAAATGGATTTTCACCAAACTAGGTATTGCTAATGGACAAATTTTGTCAACTTTTGACAAAGTTATCTCCCTGGGACATGTCCGTATTTTCGTTTCCAGACAGTATCTTGAGTAAATATCAATGAATTTTCGAGAAACTTAGTATGTGCGTTGATATTGTGGGGATCTGCTTTGGGATTGCTAAAAGGCATATTTTGTTAACTTGTGACAGAGTTATCTGCCCACAACATGATAATGGTGGGGTATTATCACTTCACATTTTTATTGGCTTTCTCGTAGGTGCTTTCTTAACACAGGTTTGACTATATTGTTGTATTTCATTTGTAGCATTTATCCCTCTGTGTGAGAATATGGTTAGTGGCCTAGCAACAAAACCGGGAGATGTGGTAACAGCCAGGAATGGTAAAACTATAGAGGTAAAATGAGCCACAACGTGAGAAAACACATTTTATGACATGCGTCCAGTAAAGACTCAAGTCGGCCTGCACAGCCTGATCAGAATCTTTGTTGTCCGAATGGAAAAAATTATATCCTTGGCTATCCAGTATACACCCTGTGAAGATTCTGATAAGACTGCACAAACATTCATGATGATCAGAATCTTCCTTGGGCAAACATGTCTGAAGTATGTTTTCTGACATGGCTCAAAATATTTAGAAAACAAAGTGAGGACAAAACAGAAAACAAAGAACAGCTTTGGATGACTATTTTAAAAAAAATTGTAACAACATTCATGCATCATATGAAAGTATTGTGTGACATTTTAATAAATTAATTAACCCTTATGCTAAATAAATGAAGCTGTCACGCCCACTTGTAATTTTCAGACAGTAAGATCACTTGAACCAGATTGTTGATACAAAGTCACATACTTAATGACAAACAGTGCAGATCCAGATCAGTTGGCTTCTTCAGAAGCCAACTGATTTGGATCTACACTGTTTGCACAGACAGGGTATATCCGGGTTCAGCAGGACTAGGGTTAATACAATATTGAAAAAAATAAACAGTTATGACCATAACTTATATTTACAAGCAAAGACAGTAGAAAGAGGTCAAGTTCCCATTGAAACTGGATTTAATAAGTAATTCTGCATCTAACTATAGAAATAGAAAATCAATACTAGTAGGTTTCTTGTCTTCACGAGATCTTTTGAAACAGAAGGTTGATATTTAACAAACCTGACTGGATATATCACTGGGAAATGACTAAGGATTGTGTGGGCTTTGGTGACCTTGGCCTAATTTTCAAGGTTAGCTCAGATTGTGGGACATCAGTTGTCTTCTAAAAATATTTCTTGTCACAATATTAGGGTCTTTGAGTGGTCATGAAATAAGGCATCTAGCAAAAAATTCTCAAAAAAAAAATACTTAGTTCATACTCAAATGAAGCTCATTGCTGAGACTATCTGGTGAAAGCCAAAATGTGTTTCTGCTAAGAAACAAGGAAAAATCTATATCTGTAGTCCTAGCCCATCCTAGGTACAAGGGAGAGGAAATGATTTTGTGAAATATTCTATAGTTTCTCATACAGTATAAATCAGAGGCATGGCCAGGCTGATGGTATGAAGCCCTGACTTCAACATAAATTTGGCAGTTTGACCTTATTTTCACCTCAAACTTGTTCAGATGACATCAGATGGGCCGGGCCACAGTATTTCCTACAATACCACATGTCCGCTAAGCAATGACTCAGATCAGCCTGTGCAAATGGGCAGGCTGATCAGTCATTGCTTTGCGCTAATTAGGCAAACACCCAAGCTTCCTTTAGGCAAACGCTGGGCACACATGCAATCTTGTAAGAAATGCTGTGCCTCGGCTAAAATACCATCTATTAGCAGGCTTCATCTTCATAAAGTTCCTGGCTATGCCTCTGGTATAAATCAAGTTAACTGATACTTTTAACAGACAAGAAAAACATGGCTTGGCTAATAAAGAAATATGATTCAGAAAACAGGGAGCTTAGATAATTGGCTGTGCATTATAATAGACATTTCTTTCAGACTGAGTAACCAGTTCAGATGATCCAGAAGGCCGCAATACTGTAACTCGCCAAATTATTCTGACACCTAAGCTCCTTACCATAGTTCTTATAATATTTGAACAAGTAAATCTTGCTGCAGATAAATTGTCATGGAAGTGCATTTCGAACAATAGCCAACAAAATATTGGGACATTTTAACCCTAATTTCCCTAAATATTGGGGTACTTTAACTTCTTACTATACTTGTTTTGAAACTTTATATAATTCCATTTAACTAATTGGTGATGTGTCTAAAATGTTGTGATGAACTGGCAAACAGTATAGACCCTGCTCAAACAGCTTCTGTAGGAAATGTTTGATCTTGGTCTACACAGTTTGCTCATGTCTATCCATACAACTATTTGGGGTAAATATGGTAGACCCTGAATAGATAGCTCTTTAGGAGCAGTTCTAAGAATAGTCTAATCGGGTTCTACTCTTTTTGCCAATATGCCTGTCAATTCCAAATATTTAGGGTAAATGTGATGGACCCTGAATCAGACTGTTTTCAGTAGCAGTTCATTAAGCAGTTACGTCAAGGTCTATACTGGGGTGGTACTGTTCAAATATTTTGAATACTTACGGTAATAGGTATTCAGATAATCTTTACTGTATTGTTGACCATTACATGAGATTGTTTATTCTGACTGCTACATTGTCTGGACAGGAAACCAGGCAAGCCAGAGGAGTTGATCTTTCTTTTAGCCTTAACCACTGTCTGGACTTATTCAGTAGATGACAAATTGGTGATATTTTGTCTCCGCACCTTAGGGGAGGGGGACATATTGATTTTGGTGTGGATCCAGTTGGCATTGGCGTCGGCTTTGGTGTCCCACTTTCTTGTCTGCATAATATCTTAAGAACCAATGGTTGGATTTATACCAAATTGGCATAGATATATAATTGGGTCATAACAAAGAACTGATAAGACTTTGGTGGCCTTGACCTAATTTTCAAGGTCATAGCAGTAGAAAAAATTGAAAATTCTGTGATACTTTCTTGTCTGCACGGTACTTTGTGAACCAGTGGTTGGATTCTTACCAAATTTGCATGGGTATATAATTGGAACATAACAAAGAACTGATTAGATTTTGGTGACCTTGATTTAATTTTCAAGATCACAGCAGTAGAAAAAATTGAAAATTCTGTGACACTTTCTTGTCTGCACAATACTTTATTGTGAACCAGTGGTTAGACTCTTACCAAATTTGCATGGGTATATAATTGAAACATAACAAAGAATTTATTAGATTTTGGTGACCTTGACCTAATTTTTAAGGTCACAGCAGTAGAAAAACTAAAAATTTATGGTGGAAGGGACATCTGTTTTCTCTGAAAACTATGTTACTAGTGTTTCTTATTATTTTTCCCAGAAAACTGGACGACATTTCATGCAAGACAATTAGCATGAAATGCCAATTCCTGTTTTCTGGGAAAAATATGAAAAATATTTCAAAATGTTGTCAGCTGAAAATTTGGATATACAGTAGTATTATTCTGCAAGTATCTGGGGAAAAAAAGCCCAAACAGAGATTTCAATCCAGTGACAATATTATAACTAAAAATTACAAAATATTTAGGAACTTGTGTAAATTGCTTAAAAAAGTATACTAAAATGCTTAGCCATATTTTCTTTGTCTTTATATTAAAAATAATTCATACAACTCTATCACTCTATGCTAGCAGATAGAATGAAAAATCTGAGTTTCAGTCTATCAGAGATCATTCTGACTGTTATATTAATAACCATATATGAGACTGTTAGAAAAAGGGTCCGAAGCACAATAAATTTTGTGAACAGTGAATACCAAGATCAGCCTAAGCATATGCATAGCCTGTAAGATGAGGTGTTGTAGAATTTGGCTATATTTGGATTGAGTGGCTGCACATGCCTTTCACTGTGATATCCCTAGACACATTTTTTAACCGCCCAGACTTAAAAATAGTAGCAGACAACAACTTTATAATTTCCTCCAGAAAATAATGCTTAACATTTCATTTAAACGGTCTCATAAGAAGAAGATTTAAATGAACTTGCTAGGAGACAATTTACATAAAGGGGATAGTAGGGGGTGGGGAAGGTGTCATATATCTAACGTCATTGGGGCATCCAACTGATATTGGGTTACAGTTGGACAAGGCTTGCTATCCTTGTAGCAGGTAAGGGTAGAGGGGAATGCTTTTAGTTCCTGTGTTTCTTCTCGTTCATTCCTGTTCCTCTTTCTTCCCTGTCCCTCACTTTCATCTCCTCTGCTGTCTCTTCTGTCTCTCTTCTCCCTTTCTCTTTGAGACAACACAAAATGATCCACAAGGGTTGATGTGTCATTAAACCCCAACACAATCAAATTTACATAAAATGTACCGTATTTACCCAAAGTATTCGGACACCTCAAACCCTTTCCATATATGTTTTAAAATTTGAACCAGTACATTTCACCACCCGATGTTGTGTCTAAAAATTGCTGGATGAGGGCCAAACAGTGTAGACCCAGATGAGACGCCGTGTTCTGTGGCATCTCATCTGGGTCTAAACTGTTTGCTTAGGCCTGTCTGTCCGAATACATATGGTAAATATGGTAAAAAATAAACAATAAATATTTTAAAATGTTATCTGCTGGTTTTTCCCAGATAGTGCTAAAGGCAAATGGTGCCAGACATGTGGACCTCTCAAAATAGAAATCAACCTAAAGACCAATGCACCCAGCATAGACTTGCACAGCACCTGCACAGTTTGATCTGGGTCTACACTGTCAGTAGAATGCTAAGGGGCCTGATAATGGCTTTCTTGTGTTCTGGCTACAGGTCCCTATTGAGCCCTTTGGTTTATTTCATCACATTGTTTGTGATTACATGTGTTTAACTGTGATGTTTCACAGATGAAGTAGAAAACCCCTATGCTGACCAAACATATATTTGTAATTTGAGTAACATCAGAATTGACCCTTAAAGCACCAAGCAAAATTTGTAGCAGACGATATTCAAAAAAAATTTTTTTTTTATTTTTCAGAGAAAACAAGTCTTGACATTTCATGTGAATTGTCTGCCAAGCAGACAATTCACATGAAATGTCAAGACTTGTTTTCTCTGAAAAAAAAAAAAAAATGTCTGCTGCAGTTGTGTTTGGCGCTTTAAGGGTTAAGGGTGAGGTTTTGTGTGAGTAAAATTGGTTTAAGCCCCTGCGTATCTTCACCTCTGTTTTTATTATGTACTATCTTATAAAGAGGTTACAATGTACAGTCAACCTTCATTATACTGACACTCGATACACAACAAAATTTGTTATACTGACAATTTGACTAGCATGGAAACTTTCTCTCAAGAGGTGACAGTTAATCAAAAAATATGCAGGAACATTGTCATTCAATACTTCAAGATATGTATGTTTTGAATACTTGTTAGAATTGCCTCACCAAGGTGATTCTAACAAATATCCAAAACATACGTTCTATGAAGAAATAACAATAAAACATGACTTTTGTTGCATATGATTCTGCTTATTAAGGATTCTTCACAACAGCAAATTCATTTTAATGGCAATATCTTTGGGAACAAATGCTGTTGTTGTAATGAGGGTTCACTGTATTATATGAGTGTATAGGGTAGATTCAGATCATACTGCCTTGATGCACAGCCTGATCTGAGTTCATACTGGTTGCATATGTCATAAGTTCCATTATTATCCTGAGAGGCTTATATTTGAACAGGTTGACAACACTGATGCAGAAGGAAGGCTAATACTAGCAGATGCTTTATGTTATGCTGAAACCTTTAATCCCTACCTTATACTGGATATTGCAACATTGACAGGTGAGTTTGTAATGTTGAAACATAATCCTTACCTTATACTGGTTATTGCAGCATTGACAGGTGAGTTTATGGTATGCTGAAACTTAATCCTTACCTTATACTGGATATTGCAACATTTACAGGTGAATTTATGTTATGCTGACACTTAATCCTCGTCTTATACTGGATATTGCAGCATTGACAGGTGAGTTTATGTTATGCTGAAACTTAATCCTTACCTTATACTGGATATTGCAACATTGACAGTTGAGTATATGTTATGCTGAAACTTAATCCTTGCCTTATACTGGATATTGCAGCATTGACTGGTGAGTTTATGTTATGCTGAAACTTTAAATCCTCTACTTATACTGGGTGGTGGTCGGGTGGTGCGAAGGTGTCATGTATCTTATGTCACCGGGGCGTCCAGCTGATATTGACTTACAGTTGGGCAAGGCCTGCTATCCTTGTAGCAGGTAAGGGTAGGTAGGTGATGTTTTTATTTCTTCTGTTTCTTCACTTTCATTCCTGTTCCTCTTTCTTCCCTGTCCCTCTCTTTCATCTCTTTTACTATCTCTTCTGTCTCTTATCTCCCTTTCTCTGGGAGACGACACAAAATGACCCACAAGGGTTGACGTGTCGTTAAACCCCAACACAATCAAATCTACTTATACTGGATATTGCAATATTGACAGGTGAATTTATGTTATGCTGAAACTTTAATCCTCTACTTATAGTGGATATAACAACATTGACAGGTGAGCTTATGTTATGCTGAAACTTAATCCTCACCTTATGCTCAGTGTTGCAACATTGACAGGTGAGCTTATGTTATGCTGAAGTTTTAATCCTCTACTTGTATGGGACATAGCAACATTGACAGGTGTGCTTATGTTATGCTGAAACTTAATCCTCACCTTATACTGGATGTTGAACCATTGACAGGTGAGTTATGTTATGCTAGAATTTTTAATCATCACCTTATACTGGATATAGCAACATTGACAGGTGGGCTTATGTTATGCTGAAACTTTTAATCCTCACCTTATACTGGATATTTCAACATTGACAGGTGAGCTTATGTTATGCTGAAACTTTTAATCCTTTAATATTGATGTCTGTATGTTTCAAATGTTAGTGATGTCTGTATATATTACGGAGCTACTGATGTCTATATTGCAGGTGTATTGATGTGTATATTTCAAGTGTTAATGATGTCTATCTTTCAGGTGCTATTGATGTCTGTGTTTTAGATATTATTGACATTTCTGTTTCAGGTGCTATAGATGTTGCCCTTGGCTCTGGAGCTACTGGTGTATTTACTAATTCCAAACAGTCTTGGGAGCTGCTTCAGAAGGTACATAACTCTTGCTGGACTCTTCGTGTCTCAGATTTAACCTTTTACACCCCTTAGGCAACTTTAGACAAATGGATAATATTTTCTTAATTTTTTCCCCTGGAAACAAGGTTTGACAGTTCTTTGCAAATTCTCTCCTAAGGAGACAATTTGCATGAAATGTTAAACCTTATTTTCTGGTGAAAAAAAAAAAAAAAATGAAAATGTTGTCTGCTGTAATTTTCCCAACTATATTTAACATTAAGAGTTATTGATATTAAGTGTGGATCCACATATATATATGTTTTGAATTTGAACAAGCCTTATTATCTTAATACAATACATTTCACAAACAAATCACAAATAGAATGGTATTGTAGAGAGTGATGACCCAGTTTTCAAGATCTACACTTGAAGGGTTTATATGTTCATATTTTTTCTATTGAAAGGACCAGTCTGAATGTAAGCAACAATATAAATGAAGTTAAATGCCACAATCACCAAGCTCAGATTTAGCAAGGCACTGGAAGAAGAAGAGATGAGGAACAAATAATAACAAGATGCATCACAGTTGTAATAACAAACATAAAAACAAACAAGAACATCAACAGAGGAATAAATGAAACAGTCAGTCTTCAATAGCTCGAACATCTTTTGGGACCATGAAAATATGTTCCAGAGATGGGTAGTTTGAGCCACTGAGGTTAGTCATAGTGCCAGGTCAGTGGCAAGTGGGGATACTTTTAGAATGTCTTTTCAATCTTCCATAAAGTAATGGTATGTTGAGTGAACTCATTAGAATTGCCTCAATGAGGCAATTCTAATGAGTACACACAACATACATTTTCATGGTTAAATAAAAAAATTGCCTAAAATATCCCGAACTATTTGTTTTCTTGAGCTATTGGAAAAGCTTCCTAGGGGCTCAAATATGAGTTTGAAACATCCACAGTAAACGAGCTGTCGGTGTTAGAGTCATTGAGATTTTACTGTATATACCGTATTCAACCTAATTACCGCACTGTGCGCTTAAGTTTTTTTTCTTCAAAATTACTGGAAAAAAATGTAGTAAAATATCTTCCTAATAAGGACACACTTTAAAGGAATATGAGGAGAGGACTTCCTAAGGGGCATACATTGTATTTAATGATGCTTACTTGACATGTGCTCTGAATTTCTTTATAAAAACATATATTGTGGGTACTCATTTAAATTACCTCGACAGGTTTATAAAAGCATATGTTGTGGGTACTCATCTAAACTGTCTTGATATGCTAATAAAAAGAAGTAAATGATATTACACGGACTGCATTCTGCAGCCTACTAAATTGCTTGACTGTGCGCTTATAGGGATATGTGCGGTAATTAGGTAATATGGTAAAAGATATAATTTTATATAATTTTTAATTTGGACTCTAAATCACTCTATAGGCTATCATTGCCTGCATATGGCACAAAGGCCTTTTTCTAAGGTTGCATATCATTTGAATTTTAGAGTCATTGTCTGGGACTTTTCTGAAGCATTTCTGTCAGAATATTTAGGATTTTTTCTGATGTTGTATTCTGGTCCTTGTTACTGATGTTTTCTTGAGATGACATATTTAGCAGAATACAGTGCTATTTCAGGTTACACTGTGTGAAGAATTTATTATTTATGTTTGATTATTGTAGGCTGGTTCCCTCACTGGTGACCGTGTTTGGAGAATGCCACTGTTTCAACACTACTCCGAACAGGTGAAAAAGTCTCAGCTGGCAGATCTCTCTAATGTTGGAAAGTTCTCAAGAAGCGGTGGATCATGTACAGCGGCAGCATTTCTCAAGGTCAGGGGCTATTCTTGTCACTTAAGGGGAATCGATACCATTTCAGGGGCAACAACTGTCAAAATCTTTTTTATACCCCGCCACATGATAGTTTCCGGACGAGAACTTGAGTAAACATCTTTACCAAACTTAATATATGCATTGATATTGTGGAGATATGTTCGGGATTGCTAATGGGCAAATTTCGTCAAATTTTTATGGAGTTATCTGCCCGGGACAGGATAATGGCAGAGTATTATAGTTTAACGTTTTTATTCTTCCCTTCTGAAAAGAGGTCTACTCTAAAAGGAAAGAATTTGTTCCCCCCTGGGAGCAAATTCTTTCCTTTTAGAGTAGACCCCTTTGATGCAGGAAAGCAAACAGGAAGTCACAAAAGTTGTCTCCATTGTTAAAAATAGTGGAAATTCTACCAAGTGTATCCAGTCCCCGTTAAATTAGAACTACCATAATTGATCTAAATATCATGACACCTTAACTTCTTGCCATACCATAAATCCTGAAATTTGAAAAAAAAATGTCTATTTAACTACCTGATGATGTCTAAAATGTAGTGACAGAATGGCAGCGTAGACTTTGATCAAACAGCTCTTAAAGGAGCATTTTCATCGAAATCAAAACATTGCCTGGGTTTTGCTTGTTTGTTTGCGTTTCATTAAATGACATTTAATAACCCTTAAGCAACAAGTTTTGAAAGAGTTATATCTCCTGAAAGTGTATTTGTTCTCCTTGAATGAGGTAAATTGGACTGGCTGTGAAACAAAACTGTGAATGAGCTAAAAGTTGGATTGGCCTGTTCAATTACTTAATTTGATTACTACAATGTATCTTTGCTGAGTGTTTGGTCCTTATACACAGCAGACAGTAAACACCCTTTCCATCCTGCATGGATGCATAGCCGATATGGAGCTATGGTGTTTGTTTATAGACCTAATTAACCTAATTACCCTAAATATTCAGACAATTTAAAGGCACCATATTTCTCAAAATAGACATTTTATTATCCAAGAAAGGTTTAATAAATTGATATATGGTATTAATACAATCATAAAATGTGGCATCTGACAGCCTGTAAAATTTCAGTTAGTCTCTTGTTCTTGAAATGAAATGATTTTGTTATCGTATCTATGAATTAATGTTGGCAACATTAATTCAGAGAGACGATAAAAATCATTTCATTTTTGATCTAGTTAAAAAATAAGAGACTTACTGAAAATTTTCAGGCTGTCAAATACCACATTTTATGATCGTATTGATACCATATATCAATTTATTAAATCTTTTTGATTAAAAAATGTCTATTTTTGAGGAATATGGAGCCTTTAAGGGTAAAACCCTGAACATTTGACTGCCTAAATACATTCGGGAGAAATTGTTTACTGAGGCATTTCTGTCAGAATATTTAGGGTAAATACTAAATAACTATAATATTTCAGGAGTTTGTCCAGAACAAAAATTGGCTGCATCTAGATATAGCTGGAGTGATGTCTAATAAAGATGAGGGTCCATATTTAACGAAAGGAATGGCAGGTAACTGAATTACACTTAGCCCTTTTTATACCAACTCTGACAATAATGACAACATTATTTATAATGATAATTTGACTGGAATGAAATCTTCGCTGAATAGGTGACAGTTAATCAGAAATAATGCGAGAAAATTTGATCTAATACTTCAAGAAACACGTTTTGGATATTTATTAGAATTACCTCAGTGAGGCAGTTCTCACAAATATCCAAAACATATGTCTATGAGGAAATAAGAATAAATTAAATCCTTTCTTACATATATTCAGAAGCATCCAGGGCCCATTTGTTCAAAACTAACGATGTTGTTAGTTAACATATCGTTAAAACTTTGATCATTAAATATGGCATATACGCTAATATTTTTGCTGAAAAAATGTGAGTAGCTTTTGCATTTGCAAAGCAAATCACATTTTTTCAGCAAAAATACCTGTGAATTAGATATTGTACTTACTAGAATAGTTAAGATTTTGACCACTAACAAGCTTGTTAAGCTAAGGATGCTTTGACAAGAGGGCCCAGGTGGCTGAGTGGTCAGTGCTCCAGACTTCTGATTACTAGGTCCCCAGTTTGAATCCTGCTGGAGGCGGAATTCAGGCCATGATTCTATAGCACTTCATTACACAGAGCCTCTGATTATCACCCCTTCCATTGTCTCTATATTACTTAAATAATGTTTAGAGGGATGTAAAAAACCAAACCATCATTACACATGTGGAAATGTAAAAAAAATGACATAACTGTTGCACTTCTCTGTTACTCTTTAAATTCATTTAAATATTTAAAATAATAAAGATAAAAAAAAGAAAAATTAATAATAATTCAAATAATAATGATTTATTGGCATGGGGTGCATGGTCTGACATAGTGGCATGCTGGTGTGGATAGGATGTATAACGTGCCAGACAGCCCATGCACTCAGCTAATATTTTTAATGTGTTCTTTTTTTTTTTTTTTTTTTGATCAGGAAAAAAAAACTAATACATGTATAAGTAAATAAATAAATAACAGGTACGATGACTGTATGTATGAGAGTAGTGTGCGTTGAGTAGTCTACAAATATATGTATAGTTAAAAAAGAATTTGAAGGAAGGTAGGCTGGGGATGGCAGATTGGGCCGAGCTGCCCTGGCCGGATTTTGTACATGCTATGGAAATGAAATACAGGGACATGCTGTTTGGACATCGGGTCCACCACATGTTGCCTGTATCAGCAAAACCTACAGGGATAAGTCAAGCTGATTGCTGGCTGGTGCAGTTGGCCTGGTTCACTGTCTACTTTCCGCTAGCTCCTTTCTGAAGCTATTTTTCTTAAGTTTGTTATTTATAATTATCCACCTTCTACTTGTCTCGTTGAAAGAATGAAAGAAAGAAAGAAAGGAAGAAAGAAAGGCTGATTGGTAGTGATAAATGTGATAGAGATTTGCAATCTAAATAGTTAAATTTATATTGATTTATTTGCACTATCAAATGCCATCACGCATGATGATGATGTCTTGTATCCTCATGGGCTTAAAAGCCTTTTGGATTTCTGAAATAACCTTATTCTATTCTATTCTATTCTTGAAATAAATTAAGAAATTATAGGTGGCCAGTTATAACTTTAGCCTGTTATATAAGACAAAATACAAAGCTGCCAGGTGGCCAAGTGGTAAGCATGAGGTTGGAAACCCACTGGAGGCAGAATTCAGCCCATGACTGTACTGCACTACGTTGCACAGAGCCTTTAATTATCACCCTTCCATCATCTCGATATGACTTTAATAATGTTGAAAGGGACATAAAACAGCAAATTGTTATCATCATTATGCCAAAATATACTATATTAAGGAAGTTTTCTTTCACAGATAAAGGCTTTGTGTTGTTGATGGCTATGTTCTGTGATCTTGCAAAACATCTTCATTTTGTATAAAACATGCTTTGAGAATAGCAATACTAAAGTTCTTGTTTGACAAACAAACATTAACATTCCTTGCTATTTCTCCATGAAAGCATACATGTATGCTGTGATACCTCATTGAATGAAACCAGATGAATCGCAAAATGAGAAAATGTACCTTCTGACATGTGCAGCCAATGAAGACTCTAATCAGCCTGCAAAGCTTGTCAGCATAAGGAAATTTTGCATCCTTGGCTATCTGGCACTCTAAAATGTATTCTTAGAAGGTTCTAATCAGACTGTGCAAATGCGTAGGCATTTGCACAGGCTGATTTGAATCTTCACTTGGCACACATGTCCAAAAGGTATGTTTTCTGATGTTTTGGCTCAGACATATATGCAGTCTGATTATCTGTTTATTGGCTTAACATGATACAAGTACGTGTTAAGCTGACCCTGATTACCCTATTTACCTTGAATGGTCAGCCAGAGGAGCCTTAGTAAACAGTGTAAACCCAGGCAAAACTGCTCCTCCAGGTCTACACTATTTCTAATTCTATCAGTACTCTTTAGACATGTCAGGTAGTCAGATTGGCTTATTCAGATTTCAGGATAAGTATGGTAAGGTGTTCAGGTATCCAATTATTTAAGGGGAGTTTATACACTTTGAGGACATCTCTGTCAAAATTTTGTCTCCCTTCTGAAAAGGGAAGGCATCTCTGTCAAAATTTTGTCTCCCTTCTGAAAAGGGGCCTACTGTAAAAGGAAAGAATTTGCTCCTTTCAGGAGCAAATTCTTTCCTTTTATAGTAGGGCCCCATTTTCAGAAGGGACTTCATGAGCAGGGAAGCAAACAGACAGTAACAAAAATTGTCTACCTTTTACAAATGGTGGAAAATCTAGTTAGTGTATACAGTCCCCTTATGCTAAATATTGTGTACAGGTGATGTGCATCTCAATGGTGGAAAGGTGGTCTTTGATCACATGTAGATATTGAATGCAAGATCAGTCTATTTATTGACAAACTGGTTGTCTGTTTGCTTAAAGTCCGATTCATAGCCATGATTTACACAAACTGTAGGTACTGTAGGTATTTTTTTAAAAAAAAAATAATTGTTTTCTGTATTTATTATTTCTGTATTACTATACTAATCAACTGTTTGTAAGTAATTAAATAATGTTACTGTTCACTTGTGAGGGCATCAGCTCTAAGCTTACGTGAGAACGTTAAAAACGTGTCAGCAAAGTGGCATCCTATAAATTTTGAAAACTCAAAACATTGTTTGGTGATTTTCTGACTGTCCCCAGGAAAATTTGAAGAAATAGAGGAAAATCAAAATATTATTTTTTTCTTTTTTATACCCCGCCACACAATAGTGAGGGAGTAGTATGGTTTCACGTTGGTCGTCCGTGAGTCCGTCCGTCTGTCCGTCCGTCGAACGTCCGTCCGTCCATCCGTCCGTCCGTTTTTCGTTTCCGGATGATAACTTGAGTAAACATCAAACTTGGTATGTGCATTGATATTGTGGAGATCTGGTTTGGGATTGCTAATGGGCAAATTTCGTCAATGTTTGATGGAGTTATCTGCCCGAGACACCCCCATATTTTCGTTTCCGGACTATAACTTGAGTACATAACAAGGGATTTTCACCAAACTTGGTATGTGCATTGATATTGTGGAGATCTGGTTTGAGATTGCTAATGGGCAAATTTCGTCAATTTTTGACGGAGTTATCTGCCCGAGACATGCCCATATTTTCGTTTCCGGACTATAACTTGAGTAAATAACAAGGGATTTTCACCAAACTAGCTATATGCATTGACATTAAGGAGATCTGGTTTGGGATTGCTAATGGGCATATTTCGTCAAATTTTTACGGAGTTACTGCTCGAGACATGCCAATATTTTCGTTTCCGGATGATAACTTGAGTAAATAACAAGGGATTTTCATCAGACTTGCTATATGCATTGACATTAAGGAGATCTGGTTTGGGATTACTAATGGGCAAATTTGGTCAAATTTTTATGGAGTTAGCTGCCTGAGACAAGCCCATATTTTTGTTTCCGGATGATAACTTTAGTAAATAACAAGGGATTTTAACCAAACTTGCTATATGTATTGACAGTAAGGAGATCAGGTTTGGAATTGCTAATGGGCAAATTTCGTCAAATTTTTACAGAGTTACCTGCCCAAGACACGTCCATATTTTCATTTCAGGATGATAACTTGAGTTAATAACAAGGCCTTTTAATCAAACTTCCTATATGCATTGATATTATCAAGATCTGGTTTAGGATTGTTATCTGTCCCGCCATCATTTTCTTTCCAGACATTTTCGCTACGATAACTTTAATACATAAACAAATAATTGCTATGGCAGGGTATTATGCTTGCAGTGCTTTTATTTATAAGTGGTAAAATTGTTACAGTTAACCTGGATAACTCGAACACACATCACGAACACATGCCTATATAATTTTGACCCCCTTCACCCCAGTTTTATATAGTAAAACTAGGGTTTACAGGGGTATACATTAATTTCTTATTTCTGCTCAAAAACATAGATTTTGGGTACTCATTAGATCCGCCTTGCCGAGGCAGTCTAATGAATACCACAATCTATGTTTTGAGCAGAAATATGAAAAATATCGGAGTTTTTTTATCTGAAAATTTTCAGTTTTTGGAGGTGAAATTTTCTATATATTTGAATTGGTGTGTTTTCGTAAAGAGATGGCTCATTTACCATAGCTAATTTGAACTTATTTTTGAGTCCCTAGGAAATACTTCCGAGAGCTCAAGAAAAAAATTATTGAGAGATATTTTAGGGAAATTTTCTTATTTTATCATAAATATATATGTTGTGTGTACTCATTAGAATTGCCTTATTGAAGCAGTTTTAATGAGTACTCTCAACGTACCATTATTTTATATAAAGTCAAAAAGGCATTCATATATACTGGGCATATCATCTAACCGGCCACTTTTTGTTTTCTCTGTGAATCCTATTAAATGTGAATGGATATGAATTAACTTTGTCTAAAATGATTTTCTAGACGTTGTCATATGATTAGCTGGCAAAGATTGGCATTTTTGAAATTTGAAAATGCAGTTTTCTAGCAAAAGTTAAAAAGCATTAAATGCACATGCACAATCCTTATTCTATGAATTTTAATTCCAAAAAATAAACAGCCACAGTTGAAACTTCATCACTAACAATAAAAATATTAAAAACTGCAGTTCTGTCGAAGTGCAAAGCAAGAAAATGAGGTTTCAATTTTTTTTAAGTTTGTAATTTTCCATTCACCTCAATGGAAACTTAGTCAGTATGTAAGGCAAGAACAATTCGGCCATTCCATTTTCGGTCTGCTCTTTTGAGTATTGCTATCTGGATGATTTATTCTGTGAAAAATCTTAACCCTTGTCCTGCTGAATAAATTAAGATGCCACGCCCACTTCTAATTTTCAGCCAATCAGGTTACTTTATCAAGATTGTTGCATTCTTGATGCCAAACAGTGCAGATCCAGATCAGTTGGCTTCTTCAGAAGCCAACTGATCTGGATCTACACTGTTTGCAAAACAGGGTATATCCGGGTTCAGCAGGACAAGGGTTAAAAAGTTTATCTGCTACTTTTTTTTAATAGAAAACGTCAAATACCGTTTATGGAGATTTGGCCAGTTAGAACTTTTGACTAGTATATTATTTTTTCTGTCTTTACAGGTCGACCCACTAGAACACTTGTAGAGTTTATTAGAATGGTTGCTAAACAACAGTCTTGATGATACCCAGAACATTAGCTGTTTATTGAACAGTATGAATAAGACATCTAAATATTTTGTGTAGAAAAGTAGCTAGTTATGATGAACCAAAAATTAAACAATTTCTCAGGATTTATTAGATCTCGAGAGAATGCATTGTTTAAGGCTACTGGATACACCTCAAAGGCAGAGAACTGAAAAGTGAACTGCTTTGCCTCCTTTTACAGAAGAAAACCACAGCAGCAGAAATAAATACTTCCCTTTCAAGAGGGTAGCCTTCTTTGAGCATTCTAGTCAGAGCAATCTCCCATGGAGGTGTATCGCTTCATCTTAAAATGCTTGGAGGAAATGCAAGTAAATATCTTTCTAATTAGGAGTTAATTGCCTTGTGTTATTAATTCAGGTAAGGAAGAAGTCATATTTCTTTGCAGAACTGATTACCTTCTTTCCTTATATATAAAAACCCAAAAAGCACCAAGAAAAATTTGTTGCAGATAACATTCTAAATTTTGCAGACAATTCAAATAAGAATGTCGTCTGCTGCAGTTCTGCTTGGTGCTTTAAGGGTTAAAACTTCAGGGCCCAGTTGTTCAAATGATGTTGTTAACGATTCGTTAAAATTTACATCAGATCTTACACAAATATGCTGAAATATTTTGCTGAAAAAATGTGAGTAGCTTTTGCAGTGCAAAAGCTACTCACATTTTTTCAGCAAAAAATATCAGAATAATGTGTATTGAATCTGCTAAAACAGTTAACAAAATGACCCTTAACGAGCTTGTTAAGCTAATGACACTTTGATCAACTGGGCCCAGGTGGAGATAGGATTTTGTAATATTGCTCACTCCATGAGAAAGTCTGTACTATGCTATAAATGAAAAAAAGATGCCTACTAACTAGCCGGCACATCTGTTCAGTCTGTTTAGTGCTTTGTAGTTGAATAGACTTGGTACACCTGTAGTTGTTTTGTCAATTTAAAAGGATGACAACTACTGGTCTGCTCGAAAAGGATATTTTTAGAAGAAATCCTATTTCCAAAGGGACAAAAAACAGTTTTGAAAGCATTAACTCCTTAAAGTGTTTGTACTGTATATATATGTGACTGTATAGAATTTGTGTGTGTGTGTGTGTGTGTGTGAGAGAGAGAGAGAGAGAGAGAGAGAGAGAGAGAGACTGGAAAGTACAAAGTTGTTTGCATTTTTATTATACCCATGCTCTGGATTAATAAAACAAATGGAAAGTACAAAGGTTGTTTGCATCTTTATATGCTATGACACACTGTCCTTTCCATGTAAATGAAATTGTTTGTTTGAGTTGGAGTTTTACAGCCCAGTCAACACTGTTAAGGTCATCTCAAGCCAGAGAACCTACTCACACTTTTCCTGGACAAGCTCAGTCCTCTAAGCGGTTGACCAATTCTTGTGGACATACTTTTGCCAGAAACTGACAACTGTCCTTCTCAAATTAGTGGAAGTGGGAGAATGACTGTAGAAATGATTTCATGATCAACCTCCGCAAAAGTTATGTGGCAGATCTGGGATTTGAACTTGCGAGCCAGGTGAATGAATTTCAGCAACTTCCTCAGAACAGAAAAGGAATGCCATTAGTCTGTTATGATGTTACAGGATTTTTACAGATTAAGGGGAAGTCATACACTTTCAAGGGAGACAACTTCATCAAAATGTCAAAATTGTTTTTTTAACTGCCGTCTGAAAAGGGGTCTAATCTGGATGGAAAGAATACCTTTTAGAATAGATCCCTTTTAAGGAGGGTTTCAGTGTCCAGTAAAACAACAAGAAGTCACAATAGGTGTCTCTCTTGTACAAAATGATCTACTATGTGCAGCCAGTCCCCTTAATTGGATTCTAAAGATAACTTGCAGCAAGTAACTGCTTCACATACTGGGCCCAGTTGTTCAAAGATAACGACATCGTTAGTTAACGATTCGTTAAAATTTACATCGAGTAATACGCAAATATGCTGAAATTTTTTGCTGAAAAAATGTGAGTAGCTTTTGCAGTGCAAAAGCTACTCACATTTCTTCAGCAAAAAAATATCAGAATATTGTATATTGAATCTGCTAAAACAGTTAACGAAATGACCTTTAATGAGTCGTTAAGCTAACGACACTTTGAACAACTGGGCCCTGGATTCTGTTGACTAATTGCAGTAGATGATTGCCACATGTTAACCCATTGTAGACTGAATGAACTCCCCACACTATATATTGGAAGATTATAATTTTGATTTTAGGTATGTCAGGCTATGTGATTTAGATATTCTTAGAGAAAGTGATTGTAACTATTTGCAAACAGTGGAGACCCTGATTAGATACCACATTCTGCGGCATCTGATCTGGGTCTGCACTGTTTGCATGTTACCCTTTTAAGAGTCTCCAGACTCCAATGAGTTAATGAATTTTACTAAACAGTTACAGCAGATATTTGCCAAAGATCATTGGAGTGGGTGGGTGGATTGTGTGCCCTCCTGCTGAAACTTTCAGAGAGTTGGTCTTGCTATTATTGGCTCTTGATAGAAACAGTCTTTCTTTACTTGAAGCAAGATCAGAATTGGTCTTTTTCTTATCTGTCCAATACTTTTCTTTTTTCCTCTGTTTGGAGGACTTCTGCACAAGACAGAAATGTTGACAAGGCCATTTAACCTCAAACAAACAGAAAAAAGTGAATGCTGCTAAACAAATGCAGCCTTTACTTGCCAAAATAAGCAATGCTTCAAGATAATTGTCATCACGAAAACATGCCTATACAAATTTGACCCCCTTAAACCCCACTTTTATGTAGTAAAACTGGGATTTACAGGGGTATACATTATTTTTCTTATTTCTGCTCAAAAACATAGATTATGGGTACTCATTAGAACTGCCTCGGTGAGGCGGTTCTAACGAGTACCTACAATCTTTGTTTTGAGCAGAAATTTGAAAAAAAAAATGAGAATTTTTTATTTGCAAATTTTCATTTTTTGGTGGTCAAATTTCCAGTATATTTGAATGGGCGTGTTTTCGTAATGTAGTAGTTGGTTACTACAGATGAATGGATTGTACCAACTACATGTATTTGCTACATCAATTACCACTGATCAATGAGTTCTACCAAATAATTAGGGTTACTTGCTACAGAATTGTAGTTATTCAAAATTTAATGGTACACCACAACCTCTTTATAACACTATTATTGGGGTCCATAGTATAAACCGTGTTAGTTAAACAATCGTGTTATATCCAAACGAAAATGTATAGATTATATTGAAAAATGACCATTTATGGTCATTTTTCAATATAATCTATACATTTTTGGGATCCATCTTTGACCCGTGTTATATCCAAAACAGTGTTATAACAAAGCGTGTTATAAAGAGGTTGTAGTGTATTTGCAATATATGGGTACATTCATGTACGAGGCATAGGGTTGGACAGGTGGATTCAGCTGTAGTGAGTAATTGCAGCAGTTGACTGCCACTGATTAGAGGGTTGCTAAATATCAACATTTAATTGCCAAAGATAAGTGTATTAAATGGATAATTACTACATTTATTTACTACTGATGTGGATTCTGCTGAATAATTGCAGTAGTTAATTTTAATCTATAGTGACCATGTTTGTCACTCGAGATCAATGGGTTTTTTCTGATAAAAGACTGCAGTAGTTAATTACTACAGATAAGTGTAGTCTTCCAAATAATTGCAGTAATTGATTCCCATGGATGGGTATATTCTGCTGAATAATTGCTGCAGTTAATCACCACTAAAGGGGATCTTGCTGAACAATTGGAAAGTTTAGTAGATTTTGCAGAATAATTGTAACAGTTAACCCTTATTCTGCTGAATAATTTAATTAGCCACACCCATTTCTGACTATCAGCCAATCAGATTACATCATAAAATGATTTTGTTCAAAATCACAAACTGAATGACAGTGTAGAACCTGATCAGATGGCTTCTTCAGAAGCCATCTGATCTGGATCTACACTGTTTGCAAAGGTAGGGGTTGTCATGAACAGCAGGATAAGGGTTAATTAATATCAGTGAGTGGATTCTACTGAATAATTGCAACAAGATTATCTAAATATTGAATAAGTGCTACAGATCTGAAGAATAAATGTTTTAGATAGGTGGCTTTAGCAGAATAATTGTGGAATTTAATGCAATTTGCAAGGTGAATCTACAGATATAAAGCAGAAGTAAGTGGATTCTGCCAACCAAAGATCACAGTCAGCAGGCAACAGCTCGTTTCTACTGAATAATGGCAGATACAGCAACTTAGCTGATAGTTACTGCAATAAAAGCTTTGAAAAGTTAAAGTTAGATTTCACTCAAATTGCTGTGTTGGTGGGTACCTGTGTACTAAGTTTAACATGATCAGACCTGTTACCGATTACATACAAATGTATTCGATTACAATTACAATTACTTTGTGATTTCATGATTACAGATTACAATTACAATTACATCTTTCCTGAATGTAATCAATTATAATTACAATTACATTGCAATGTAATTGATTACAATTACAATTACTTTCCTGTTGTTCCGTGTTAAAAAATTCTAGTTTAAGTTCATAATTTGTTTTATTGTTCTTTCAAAGCTTCATGCATGGCATGCTATATCTTCTGACAAGATGTTATTCATATTCTTTATACCATATATTCATTTTTTTTATGATATTCCATTTGCTATACATTTTCTATGACGTATGGTTATTTTTTACTCTTCCCTTTTTTACTATGAGCTGGTTCAAAGACTTCTGTGCCTGGCTTTTGTTGTACTCCCTGGGGTGCAACATAATTCTGTCAGGCTGTTCATCTTAAGCATTGATATATAAAAATGAAAACAACAATGGAATTAAATCAATTTGTCATCTGTTATAAATAAGTTTACATCATGAAAACATACCTATATAATTTTGACCCCCTTAAACTCCACTTTTATGTAGTAAAACTGGGGTTTACAGGGGTATATATTATTTTTCTTATTTCTACTAAAAAACATAGATTGTGGGTACTTGTTAGAACCATCTCAGAGAGGTGGTTCTAATGAGTATCACAATCTATATTTTGAGCAGAAAAATAAAAAATATCAAAATTTTTATCTGAAAACTTTTAGTTTTTGGTGGTGATATTTTCAATATATATTTGAATAGGCGTGTTTTCGTAATGATTTGCATAAGCAGCATTATTTAGCTTCATGGAACAAAGGAAAGAATAATCCCTTCTCTATCTAAAAATGTAGTGTGGTGGTTGATGGGGCTGTACAGTTTAAAATTTGCAGTGAATATGTTTTGTTAGGACATTGCTTTACCTGTCAGTAGACCAGATAAGAGGAGTAAATTGCTGATAATTAAAGGATAATTTTCCTTATCTTTCAATGAAAACATATGTTGTGGGTACTCATTTGAACCATCCCATCGAGATGGTTTAAATGAATACCCACAACATATGTTTTCATTGAGAGATAAGAAAAATTATCCCTGAATTATCACTAAATTACTCCTCTTATTTGGTCCTCTGCCTGTATGAAAGAACCAGCTCAAAACCTGTTATTGTCCTCAGGCAATATGTCAAAACTTAACACAGGTACTTTACAGAAGGGTATAATTGGGCCAGTTTTAGTAAATGCCATAAATAATTATGTATTTGGACACTTGATAAATAGGCCTATGCAAACAATGAAGAAAAGTACATCAGGGTCTACATCCTTTCAAATTCAAATGTCATTGTTTAGATGCAGAAATATATGACAAGACCACACTCCAACTATAAATTATGACAGGTCAACTTTAGCCACTTAACAATTGTCCAAATATATATAACTTTTACAGTAGGTCATCTGACATGAGAGAGACATTGTTGACAGCATGCACACAATAAACAAGAAATTATATAAGTCAGTAAGTTACTGTAAAAACACTAAAATTTTCATTTTCCATATTACATGTGTGGTGACAGTGAAGGCTCTGGTAAATTAAACAACCTACATATATACAATCTACTTTTCACACATTTCTTGAAACTAATTAGCATGTACAGCAGCTTCAAAGAAAACTACTTTAAGTAATTAAATGTTTGCCAATTTAATAACTTTGATTTTTTGCCAATCCATATCAGCTAATCCATGTATGAAACTTCAATTTCCTTTGATCTCAGAGATGTATTTTTTAAATTTTCTTTTATCTCAAAGATGTATTGATTGTTTTTAACCAACCAATACAGAGTCATTTAGTCATTAAATGTATACAAATCAAAATAATTATCTCCAATATTCTTGTTTCTTTTCAAGTTGTCATACCAGAAATGATTTTTTTTTTTCAATTCTATTCCTTCTGACTTATTTTATTTGAATATCCATATTGTAATCATATTGTATTCGTCAAAGTAATCATGATTACAGGCTGTTTTGCAATGAATTAGATTACAATTACTTGTAATCATAAAAATCAACGATTACAGATTACACTTCGATTACTCGAAACGTGTAATCAATTACATGTAATCACGATTACTGATTACAATTACAACAGGTCTGAACATGATACCACTAAGGGTCCCCACTAAGCCCCATTTATGGCAGTCTGATGATGATATTTAAAGTATAGCTCTAAATTAAAATCATTGGAGCACTTTGAAAATTTGGTAGTAATATCCATATATGGTCCACTTCTTAGTGTGTTCCTTTCTTATCCCCCGACCAATAGGTTTGGGGGATATAGCAATCAGTATGGCGTCTGTCCGTCCGTCCATCTGTAGAGGCATCCTTTTGGGCGCCATAACTTTGATACCCTTTGACATATTTTGATAATATTTGGTAGGAATGTACAGGAGGACCAATAGGTGTGTTGCGTGCAAGAGAGACAACTCTCACTGACTTCGTTATGTAGTTATCTCCCCTGAAGCCGAAATATTGTGCAGGCCATAACTCCCATACTATTTGAGATAATTTGATAATATTTGGTAGGGATGAAGAGGAGGACCAGTAGGCATGTCACATGCAAGAGAGACAACCCACTTTATTCCTTATGTAGTAATCTTTCCTGAAGCAGAAATTGTAGACTCAACCTTGTGCGCTCCATAACTTTGATACCCTTAGACATATTTTGGTAATATTTGGTAGGAATATAGAGGAGGACCAGTAGGCATGTCGCATGCAAGAGAGACGACGTGTCTTCGTAATGTAGTTATCTCCTTTGAAGCCAAAATCTTGTTCAGGCCATAACTCCCATACTGTTTGAGATAATTTGATAATATTTGGTTGGGATGTAGAGGAGGACCAGTAGGCATATCATGTGCAAGAAAGACAACTCTCACTTTATTCATTATGTAGTTATTTCCCCTGAAGCAGACATTGTAGTCTCATCCTTGTGCGCTCCATAACTTTGATACCCTTAGACATATTTTGGTAATATTTGGTAGGAATGAAGAGGAGGACCAGTAGGAGTGTCACATGCAAGAGTGACAACTCTCACAGTCTTTGTTATGCAGTTATCTCCCCGAAGCAGAAATTTTGTGTAGGCCATAACTCCTATACTGTTTAAGATATTTTGATATTATTTTGTAGGGATGAAGAGGAGGAACAGTAGCCGTGTTGCGTGCAAGAGATGCAACTCTCACTTTCTTGGTTATGTATTTGTTCGGCGCAAAGTAAGAATCGGGACAATTCCGGAATTGTCCTGCACAAAGTAAGAATTCTCACTTTGTCCGCTAATTCTGGAATTGTAACGGACAATTCTAGAATTGCGCAGGAGATATTATAGGTGATAAATAAGGTACATGTGCCTGCGCAAAGTGGGAATAATTTGGACAAAGTGAGAATAGGTTAAACTAGTAGTTTGGTTAGTTTGTGTTGAGGTTTTACGGCCCAGTCAACCCAATGGGGTCATGTCGAGCGCGGTCAGTTTACCTAACCACACGTTTACTGGGCAGGTTTAGTCCTCTAAGCGGTTAACCAATATTGTGCACAGTCTTTCATCAGAAACTGACAACTGCCCTCCTAGAATCAGCGGAAGGGAGAGAATGACCGTAGAAAATATTTAATGATCAGTCTCCACGAAAGAATGTTGCCGACCTCTGCGGGGGTCGAACCCGCGACCTCCTGGTCTCCAGTAGGACGGGTTTGGTTAGTGGAAACATGAAATGAGAATTAGTTTCAACTTGTAAAAACAGGACACAGCTCCTACTACCAACTAACAACGCCCCTACAATTTTAGATTTCTTCCTTACGGGTACTTCCCATAGTTCTAGAGATAGAATATAGATGTACCATCGTGACGAAAGTACATGTAGTTTCATTTTTTTTTTTCTTTCTTTTTTTTTTTAAATTTATTCTTTGTTTCTTGATTAGAGAGAGAGAGAGAGAGAAATACATTGATTTCACCGCTGGCAATAAAAAAAATCATTTATCTGCCCGTCCGTTCGCTGAAATCTATCTATCTATCTATCTATCTATCTATCTATCTATCTATCTATCTATCTATCTATCTATCCTTTGCCCTGCCAGAAAGGAAGAAAGTATTGTACAGCTGCTTAATTACATTTATATTTATTAGTACTAAGCATTAATTCATTTAGTTTAAGCATGTTGTGAATGAATGAATGAATCCAAAAGAAATAATAGTAAAAAAGTAAAATTTCTAATTAATTAAATTCTTTTTAAAAATTATCCTTCTAAAAAGTCAGTCAATACTGTATATTAGAAACAAACCCCAAAACATTAATTTATCCATTTGAACTCGCCATCAGATATAGTAATAAATCTGGCCAAATTTTCCTACCGATTATTTTCTGGCTGGCAAAATCGTCTACTGGCCAGACTGTCCTTGATTCTTACATTGGCCAGACTGTCCTTGATTCTTACATTATTATTAATTCATATAATATTATGGTATAATGTAGTGGGTCAGGGTCTCCACGGTTTGCTTGCAGAAGTTTCAACATGTACCCAACCAATATAAGCCAGGTCCCATTTTTGGACATAGGCAAACAATGTAGACCCAGAGCGGACGCCGCAAGTTACCGCAATCTAGCTTTCTATATAAAACATTTCGACAAACCAGCTAGATATGTATTCACTTATGCTGTTTTTTAGCAATTGGATATACGCATTACCATATTACAGTCGACTCTCGTTATCTCGAATTCCAAGGGACTCTCTGAAATGCTTCGAGATATCCGTAGTTCGACATATCAGGTTTGCAGAATTGAGGAAAAAATAATTTGATTAACCACATTTAACAAACTGATAGGTAATTGGACTTTTGAAGTTAGAGATATATTGAAAATATTGTGGAAAAGAGGAGAAATTGCTCCTTAGGAGCAATTTCTCCTCTTTTCTACAATATTTTCCATCTGTTGTTAGGTTTTCATGTATAGGCAGGGACCAGATTTTCACTTCGAGATAAGCGGTTATTCGAGATAAGCGAGGTCGAGATAACGAGAGTCAACTGTATATCTCTTTTTTTTTTTCTTCAGTATAATGCTCCAAACAACAAAACTGTCATTATTTATGTTAATTAATCCGCTCATGACAGGTGGGCCAATAAACGAATTAAAGACGGGGCATGGCATGTCAGGTGGGGATTATCTCGGATGTTAGACTAGCTCCTAGACAGTTTTCTTCTTGCCACGGGTGAAATACCTGCAAATTATTTTTGGAAAGACAAAGTGCATTTAAATCAACAGGGTAAACAAAAACTCTTGTCGAACATCAACAATATATGTAAAATCACCAATGTTCAGAAACCTTTACGACCAAAGAGACTGTTTCAAGGATCTCAACAGGGAGCAAGGCCTCCTTACCATAAGGGCCCTCGCTCGATATCGAGATTCTGCCATATCTGCAAAACAAACAGTCATAGTACCAAGATGCGTTGGTACAATGGGAGGAACACTGGTATGCCGGGTCGATTCCCCCAATAGCAAATAAATGGGCGTGTGAAACACATATTACCAACAGATAATAATATATCAATGAGACTGCCCCCAGACACAGAAAACCATTCACCACAACAACAATGTGAATATGATGAAACAATTATCATACCACAAGAACCTGTGCATCCCGGTGATCCTTCCCTTGCTAACACTTCTTCTTTGCCCAATCAAAACATTATACCAAACTTTCATACCTCTGATCTACCTGCTTGATGCCTAACACCACAAGTAATACCACTTTGGACTTGTTATCCAAGTCAAAAGGGTTGCATTTTTGTAATCTTAATGTTAGGCACATTGTCTCTAAATTTGATGAGATACGCATTATCATGGCTAACAAGACATGCCCAGATATTCTGGGTATTTGTGAGTCATTTTTAGAACCGACCGTCTCTGACAATGTGGTGGCGATCGACGGATTTGAGATTCTTAGAAAAGATAGAGCAGAGACCAAAAATAAAACTGGTGGTGGTCTACTATTATACATTAGAAACACAATTAAGTTCAAACGCAGGCCTGAGTTTGAAACATCTAGCTTAGAAACACTTTGGGCTGAAATCGAGCTACTGAATGCTAAACCTTTTCTCTTATGTACAGTTTACAGGCCACCCGATGCAAAAACCGAATGGATCGACTTGTTTGAGGTAGAGCTTTCCATAGCACAGACATCTGGTCTTGAATTCCTTCTCATGGGTGATTTTAATGTTGATTTGAAAGCTCATACGAATAATAAATGGCTAAACCTTATAAATCTATTCGATTTAACTCAACTGGTAACAGAGCCAACAAGGGTAACGGAAACTACCAATACGTTAATTGATCATGTATATACGACTCATCCAGAGAATATTGTACGTTGTTTTACTTCTACTTTATCTTTAAGCGATCACTTTCCCATTTGCTTTACGCGAAAAGTAAACTCAAAGCTTCTAAAAGACAAACATACTACCACTACTTATCGCAGCTACAAGCATTTTGATGAAAATAAGTTTATATCTGATATTGCTAACGATTTGGATGCGTTTGCGGCAGATAAATCAAGTATAGACGAAGACCTTAACATCTGGTATTCATTCCTTTTGAAACACTTGAACAATCATGCTCCGATTAAATCCAAACGCGTAAAATCTAAACGTATGCCTGACTGGTTTACTCCAGATATAATTCAAATGCAATCTTTACGAGATAAAACCAAACGATTAAAGCAATGGAGTGATCATAGAAAATACCGCAATAAAACAAAACAACTCATACGACAAGCAAAACGTAAATATTTTTCTAATAGCATAACAAATTCAAAAGATACCAAATCCTTATGGAAACACCTGCGAGACGTGACTAATGGTAGCAAGACTGCCTCCAGTAATTTGCCTCAAAAACTTATAATCGGAAATGAAACCATTACGGAGTCTGAAGCTGTTGCGAGCAAACTGAATAAATACTTTGCTTCAGTTGCCGAGCTTTTGAATAAAAACACATCATCCGGAAATTCATTAGACACCAAATCAGCGATTTTGTTGATAGCAAAGTGCCTACAAACACACAATTTACAATTCCATTTATTACCCCCGAACAAGTTTTATTACATATTAATACCTTAGAGGTTTCAAAATCGACCGGGCTTGACGGCATAGGACCAAGGATCATCAAACTTGCTGCCAAATCATTATCGCCATCGATTGCGATGCTTATCAATAAAAGCATTGCGACCGGCCAGTTTCCTTCTCAAATGAAATTGGCAAAGGTACTTCCAATTTACAAAGGTGGTGAAAAGTCCGACCCCTCAAACTATAGGCCAATTTCTATCCTGTCCACTGTATCTAAAATTTTCGAAAGCACGTGAACAAACATCTTATGGCATATTTGAACAAATATAAACTTCTACATAACAATCAATCCGGGTTCAGGCCAAAACATAGTTGCCAAACAGCTTTAGTCAAACTCATTAATGACTGGATGAAATGTATTGATAAGGGTGACTTGGTTGGAGCCCTTTTTATCGATTTTCGGAAGGCTTTTGATCTAGTTGATCACTCCATCTTGCTGAATAAACTTGCATTATACAAACTTAACCCTTCTGCCATTCAGTGGTTCAAATCATATTTATGTTCTCGACAACAAGTAATCGAGAGTGATAAAGGGTTGACGGATTTCACCACCGTACAATCTGGTGTGCCTCAGGGCTCAATATTAGGCCCGACCTTATTTCTCATTTTTATCAACGATCTTCCGCTTCATATCAAAAAGTGCTCCTCTGATTTGTATGCAGATGACACGACGATTCACACGCATGGTAATGACATAGATGCTATTGAAGAAGATCTGCAAGGAGAATTCGGTAACACAAAAACATGGGGAAAGATAAACAAAATGAATGTTCACATGACCAAAACAACTTGTATGCTAGTTGGCGCTAGAAAACGCTTGAACGACTCTCGACCTCTAAATATTATTGCTGATGATGTCAATATTCAATCCGTTAGTAAACAGAAACTCCTTGGTGTTTATATCGATGAACACCTTTCTTGGTCTGCCCATATAGACCACTTATGCTCCCTTATCTCATCTAAAATATCTCTATTACGCCAGTTAGCAACGTATGTACCGACACATATTCAAAAAGTTTACTATCAGGGGTATATTCTTCCTTATATTGATTATGGCTCTGTTACCTGGGGGTCAGCCTCTGTAACTAATATTGAACGCATATCCAAGCTGCAAAAACGCGCTGCTCGAATCATCCTGCGAGCAAATTACGATACCCCATCAGTAGATATGTTCAGTCAGCTGGGATGGCTGTCAATTCCGGACAGACTTAAATATAATAAGGCTGTCTTGACATACCGAGCAATAAATAATTTATCCCCTGAATATATAACACAACTTCTAAAACCAGTATCCGAGGTACACACTCTTAACCTCAGGTCATCAGAAAATGGCTCACTTTATGTGCCGAAAGCACGGACAGCACTTTTTGATGGCTCTTTTTCGTGTTCCGCACCAAGACTATGGAATGCTCTACCTCAAACAGTAAAAACATCGGGGTCACTCTCTACCTTTAAGCAGTCTCTTAAAGCAACATTTTAACCCTTATAAAATGTCTTTAACTATGATTTTAAATGATATACCATGTGTAAAATTATCGCTGAAACCGTTATTGTAACTGAATTGAGAGCTTTTATGACCTAGCATAATTGTTTTAGATATTGATTTTATGCGCTCGTCAAATCTTAAAGCACTTACAAAAACTGTGATAACATACAGATTTGTCTTTGATATAATTAAGTGCCATGTTTGGTTTTAAATCACTTGCACATACCTGTTAGCACTTTTTATTTTAATAAAAACTTTATACAAGCATTCACTTCGCTACAAGCTACTTTTATCCCATGAATTTCTTAGCTGTTAGCTAAGTCTTGTTGTATATATGTATATAAATTTTAGTTAGGGGACCACAAGGTAGAATAGTTATTTATAGCTAATTGTGTCATCCTCTTTAAACATTGTTTAAATAAAATAAATAAATAAATAAAGACCTTGATGTCATGTTTTATCACTTCTAACTATAAGCTGATTCAAATTTTGTATGACATCTTGTATAGCCAGTCTCTAATAGTTGGTCTCTGACATTAAGGTCTAGTAAAATACGAATTTTACCTCGCAGGATTCTGCTTGGTAAATGATTAATTACATCTATTGAGAACCACCACATTTGAAGTGTTTATTGCTTTACTGACCACATACTGATCACTTGATACTGATAAGAGAAAGTTGGAAAAGCTAAATTTCATTTTGGTGTGTTTTGATGATGAAACAAAGTACACATTCTTTTAGGCTGAAAAGATGAAGTTGCTATTGATTATGGTCTGTAAAATCAAGGTGCAACTGGGAAGCTTTTTGAAAGGATGTGATGTTTTATTTTGTTCTCCCAATGGTAGGAAGAAAGCTGACATTTGAAATTTTACTTTTGGTAGATATGGTATCTAGCTACTCTTTCGAACTGTCTCAAAAAAAACAGTCCCACATCATTTATCCTAAATTATTGCCTCATATGTCTTCTTATCTTAAAGCTATAGAAAAAAGTTTTTTTTTTTTTTTAATTAATGCATATCTCCATCAAAATATATATGGTATGTAGTTACTCTTTCTACCTGTCTCAGAAAACAGTACCCATTGTTATCCTTAAATATCACATCATATGTCTTCTTATCTTAGAACTATAGAAAATGTCATTCTTTTTTTTATTTAATGAATTTCTCCATCAAAATAAATATGGTATGTAGTTACTCTTTCGAACTGTCTCAGAAAACAATACCCACAACATTTATCCTAAACTATTACATCATATGTCTTCTTATCTTAAAGCTATAGAAAACAATTGTTGTTTTTTGTTTTGTTTAATTTAATGCATTTCTCCATTAAAATAAATATGGTATGTAGTTACTCTTTTGAACTGTCTCAGAAAACAGTATCTTCTTATCTTAAAGCTATAGAAAAAAATATTGTTTTTTTTGTTGTTTAATTCAATGCATTTCTCCATCAAAATATACATGGTATGTAGTTACTCTTTCGAACTGTCTCAGAAAACAGTATCTTCAACATTTATTCTAACTTATAACCTCATATGTCTTCTTATCTTAAAACTTTGCTTTTTTTATTTAATTTTTAATGCATTTCTCCATCACAATATATATATGGTATGTAGTTACTCTTTCGAACTGTCTCAGAAAACAGTACCCACAACTTTTATCCTAAATTATTACCTCATATGTCTTCTTATCTTAAAGCTATAGTTTTTTTTTTTTAATTTAATGCATTTCTCTATCAAAATTTATATGGTATGTAGTTACTCTTTCGAACTGTCTCAGAAAACAGTATCTTCAACATATATCCTAAATTATTACCTCATATGTCTTATCTTAAAGCTATAGAATAATTTGCTTTTTTTGTTAATTTTTATGCATTTCTCTATTAAAATATATATGGTATGTAGTTATTCTTTTGAACTATCTCAGAAAACAGTACCCACAACATTTATCCTAAATTATTACCTCATATTTCTTATCTTAAAGCTATAGATTTTTTTTCTTTTTTTATTTAATTTAATGCATCTTCAAAATATATATCATACCTCATATGTCGTCTTATCTTAGAGCTATAGAAAAAGCTTATCCAGACATCAAAGCAAAATAAATATACAATGTTCCATAAATTATGTTGATACAACAGTTTTTAATATGAAATACTTATTCTGTTTTCCTCTGTTTTTTCTAAAATTTACTAATACACAAAACAAAAACTGGTAATACATGCAGTACACAGACAGGCTTCTAAACAATGTTTATGTTATCCCTTGAACTCTAATGGTCAGTTTCTTATATATAAACAATTTATTGGAGAGGGAATGATTTTAACAAGATGGCGAATTAGATAAGGAACATTAGAAAGGCAATAAATGTCAATCACTTCTAAGAGTACATTTCGCATTTTACTAGTCGGATATCTCCAAGATTAGTTGCTGCTATCAAAGAGGTGAGGCAAGCAGTAAGTAGTAGATGGCCCTTAGGTCATTAAGTAAATTAATAATTATAATTGAATGATGAAAAAAATATTGATATCCGACTAGTAGCTAGTCTACTCGGATGTGTGTATGACTTTTATCCAGACACATTATTTATTTAGATGTTCAAATCCGACATTTGTCTGATTTATGTTTTTTATTTCTTTAAAATATCAATAAACTACAAAAAAAAAAAACAATGTAATAAAGATAATAAAGCTACTAACCCGCTGCAGATAAAAGGTAGTATTCACATGATATTTTTCTTATATCTCCATTGAAACATGGTGTGGTTTAGAAGCGACTCAAAGAGACATTTCCAATGAATACCCGCAACATATGGTTTCATAGAGAAATAAGTAGCATGTGGGTATAAAAAATCAGCAGGCGACATTTTAAACATTCTTATTTTTTCCAGAAAATGACAATTCATGCAAATTGTCTCCTATTGTTTCCAGAAAATAGGTTTTGACATTTCACGCTAATCTTCTAGGAGACAATTTGCATTTCAAACCATATTTTCTGACAAAATGAGAAAGTTAATATCGAAATGTCGTCTGCTGCAATTATACTCAGCATGCTAAGCGTCAAAATATTAAGGTTTAGTGGGGTAACTTTCTTTCTTCTTTCGCTGCGAACAGTTTACGACTTGTTTTTATAATGGTTTTGAAGGCATCCATCCATCCATTAATCCGTCTTTCTTTCGCTTCCGTTCGTTCGTTCGTTCGTTCGGACAGACTATACAAAAACAACATTTTTTACGTTTTTTTCTTTCTTTCTTTGCTAGCACAAATAAGAATAAATGGTTATCTGACTTTTGTTTATTTGACATTTTGTCGCAGTGAAATGCAGTTAAATAACCGTGAGAATGTTTGTCCAAGTAATTATCGTATTCTGTCTTGTCTTGTGTTGATTATCAATTATCAATCAAGAGAACCTAGAAGTAACTACTTGACACCTTGCAATAGACAATTCCAGTCATGACATTGGTATCCTTGAAAGCACAGATCAGCCTGCATCAGTGTAATCTGATCAGCACCTTTGTTTTTTGCTACCTAGATAACTTGTGCTTAGCACCCTTGATAACTTTTTCAGCAGATTACATACTGAAACATTTTTTCTCTTATTTTTTTCTCTGAAAACAGGTTTGATATTTCATACAAATTGTCCCCAATGGAGACAATCATTAATAAAGTAATTATAATTGAGTAAAATACATGTATCATTAATGTGTGCACTGTTGAATTTGCCCATTTTGACATGTCATTACATATCAGAAATATGCCCCTTTCCTAAATTATAGCCCTTCGAAAACATATGGATGAAATCTTGTCAGCAAAATATCTCAAAAAAAAACTATTTAAGCAGGAGCCTTGAGTGGAGTGTCTCTAGCGAAATGTATGGTCAGGACATTTCTATGCATTTCTTGATCAACCCTCGTCTGTATCGCAGTCGGTATGAATAATGCTTCAAATTGTAACCTTTATAAATTTTTACTCCTAGATCCAGTCCAGATATGAAGGTATTCCAAGATAGGGTTTTGAAATTCCGCACGAAAAATAACTGACACGGGCTTTTTTCTTGTCACGGGTATGTGCCTTTCCTGAGTTATGACCCTTTGAAAATATTTGGATGAACCGCCTCTGGTCTAACCAGTGCCCATGACCTATATTTTAGAGCAGGAAATAGTATACTAGTACGAGGGGTGTCTCTAGCGAAATGTATGGTTAGGACGTTTCTGTGCCTTTCTTGATCAACCCTCGTCTGTATCGCAGTCGGTATGAATAATGCTTCAAATTGTAACCTTTATAAATTTTTACCCCTTGATCCAGTCCAGATATGAAGGTATTCCAAGATCTGCCATACAAGAAGTTGGGAGAACATGTTCCGTATGCCTTCTGTCTGTGAACAAACCAACAACGCTGAACTGAAGCCTATACTCTCGTTCGGGTTCTTGACAAGAGCACAAATAGATCTCATCGACATGCGTCACAAGCCCGACGGAGAATTCTCATACATCGCCCACTTCATGGATCATTGGTCAACGTACCATGCCTTTAAAGAGGAAATTGCAGACGAAGTTGCTAGCGGTTTGAATGAAAGGGTGTTCCCATACCTTGGCCTACCCAGAATCATACACAGTGACAACGGGAGAGACTTCGTCAACAACGTCATCCGAGAGTTGGTGAAAGACTGGGGTGGAGAATACGTCCTGTTTGTAAACGGAAGTCCACGACACAGCCAATCACAGGGGTTGGTAGAACAAGGAAACGCCACCATCGTGAGACATACAGCCAACAAACGTGCGACTCTAGGACTGACCAGTGATTATCCCCGAGCAGGCTGGCTGCCAAAAATCCAGTACAATATGAACACAGAGGTAGCAGGCGGAACAAAGAAGACGCCATATGAAGTCGTATTCGGTCAGCCACCACGAACTGCTATCATGCCAGGAGCGACTGTTGGGAACGAGGTTATAAACGAGGAAGACCTAACTTCGAGCTAAATCCGGCAGCAGAAGATACAGTAGAAAGTCAAGACACTTTTTCTATCATCGAGAGACCGACACCAAAGCCGCGTATAGGCGGCCCAGCACATTAATATCCTGGACAGAGAACAATCAGAATCTTGACGCGAACACATACAGCCGCGCTATGAGAAAGGGTGTATTTTGGGATATGAGTACAAGGAAGACCCAGATGACGCAGACTGACCTGGGCCTTGACTGGGCCTACAGAATCTTTGCTTAATCAATATTTACTCTTTTCCGTATAATATGACAGAGTAAAAAATTACTTTGAAGCGGGGGGTACCTCCTACAAAATTGCATGTGCGCCGAGCATGCGCGCAGTCTGATAAAAGTTTTCACAAGTTGGGCTCTTTGGGTAGCCAAGGATTAAAAGCGTCTTCAGACAGACAGCGGCGACTCAGATCAGACTGCGGGGATGCACAGGCTAATCTGAATCTTCGCTGAGAGCACATTGCAATGTTGTAGGAAGTATTCCCCGGTTCAAATGTACTTTTTTGTCTCTGCCATATTGTACGGAAAATATATTCCATTGGGATGCGGATGAGACCAGGGTGCATTTATTTGCTTTTCAGTTATTATTGAGCCGCAACGTCCGAAAATATGCCTTCTGAGATCTGCGTCCGCCGAGGCTCAAATCAGCCGGCGGATCTGCGCAGTCTGATTGGGGTCTTTGTTGTCCGTTTGAAGAAAGCTTGCAACCTTGACTATCCAAAAACGCGCCCAGTGAAGATTCTGATCAGACCGCGTAGTTTGATCTGAATCTTCCCTGGGCGCACGTGCCCGGAGGTAAGTTTGCTGGCGTTGCGACGTCATTGTTCATTGCCTATTGTATTTATTGTATTGGTCTTCGATCTGTCAAAGCCATAGTATGATTCTGTTGTATTTTACAGCTGTATGTGTGTGAAATATCATAACTTATACGGCTTTATGATGTTGTAAAAAGCAAACGACATTTGGTTTTATTCTTTTATACATTCATACATTTATAAGCATCCCTGTGATGATTTTCCTCTGAGAAACAACCAATCATATTTACCGGTATTTGAGTCGTATTTCCGCAACATTAAAAGAGATAAGGTCACTTTTGTTTGCTTAACCAAGGCGATTTCTGTTTGGTTGTTTTCCAGAGATGAACGTTTCGTATGTATGCTTGTAACTGTAGAATCCCACCCCGAATGGCTCGATGCAACAACAAAAACATTGTAGACTTCCAGTGGCACCAAGAGGAAGAGTAAACACATTATGTGACTTTTACGCAGAAAGTGGCGTCTGATCAGGCTTCACTCTGTTTGCTTCTCATTCAACGCTATTTTAAACATATCACTAGGTAGTAAATTTTGCATATATATATATATTTTAAATTTTAGAACAAGTATGGTAAGGAGTTATGGTGTCCTAATACTTAGGGTAATTACGATATGCCCACGCACTCCCACACTAATAACAAATAACAAATAAATGTACAACGATAGATATTCTCACTTTGTCCCGATTCCTACTTTGCGCAGGAGCAATTCCGGAATCGTCTTGCGCAAAGTAAGAATTCCTACTTCGCCCGGCAAAATGAGAATTCTTACTTTGCGCAGGACAATTCCGGAATTGTCCCGATTCTTACTTTGCGCAGAACATATTTATCTCCCCTGAAGCAGAAATTGTTGACTCATCATTGTGAGCTCCATAACTTTGATACCCTTAGACATATTTTGGTAATATTTGGTAGGAATGATGAGGAGGACCAGCAGGTGTGTTGCTTACAAGAGAGACAACTCACACTGTCTTCGTTATGTAGTTATCTCCCCTGAAGCCGAAATCTTGTGCAGGCCATAACTCCCATACTGTTTGAGATAATTTGATTATATTTGGTAGGGATGAAGAGGAGGACCAGTATGCGTGTCATGTGCAAGAGAGACAACTCTTACTTTATTTGTTATGTAGTTATCTCCCCTGCAGCAGAAATTGTAGACTCATCCTTGTGCATTCCATAACTTTGATACCTTTAGACATACATGTATTATGGAAATATTTGGTAGGAATGAAGAGGAGTACCAGTAGGCGTGTCGCATGCAAGAGAGACAACTCTCACTTTCTTCGTTAAGTAGCTATCCCCCCTGAAGCTGAAATCTTATGCAGACAATAACTCCCATACTGTTTGAAGTAATATGATAATATTTGGTAGGGATGAAGAGGTGGACCAGTAGGCATGAACATGCGTGCAAGAGAGACAACTCTCACTTTTTTCGTTATGTATTTATCTACCCTGAAACAGAAATCTTTTAGACGCAGCCTTGTGCACTCCATAACTTTAATACCCTTAGACATATTTTGATAAAATTTGGTAGAAATGAAGAGGAGGACCAGTAGGCATGTCGTGTTTAGGAGAGACAACTCTCACTATCTTCGTTATGTAGTTATCTCCCATGAAGCTAAAATCTTGTGTGCTCCGTAACTTTGATACCCTTAGACATATTTTGATAATGTTTGGTAGAAATGAAGAGGAGGATCAGTAGGCATGTCCTGTGCAAGAGAGACAACTCTCACTTTCTTTGTTATGTAGCTATCTCCTCTGAAGCTGAAATCTTGTGCAGGCCTTAACTCCCATACTATTTGAGATAATATGATAATATTTGGTAGGGATGAAGAGGAGGACCAGTAGGCGTGTCATATGCAAGAGAGACAACTCTCACTTTCTTCTTCGTTATGCACTTATCTCCCCTGAAGCCAAAATCTTGTGCGCACAATAACTTTGATATCTTTAGACATATTTTGATAATATTTGGTAGAGGCATTGGTAATGACCAGTGGGTGTGTCACATGCAAGAGAGACAACCTCTGCTGTGGTTGTTTTCTAGCTCCCTTTCCTGAATGGACTTCTAAGACAAATTCTTGAGTATGTGGTTTGAAATATTTTGTTAATACGAGGGTCCTGCAAAAAGTTTTGTCACTTGGTTCGGATTACGTCAGTGCTACGTTTTATCAAACATATTTTTATTACAAACCTTCAAAGTATTCCCCCTGACTGAAAAAAAAAGTTAATACATGATAAAGATTATTTCGTGTTGGTGTTGATTTACTGTACCAAACCCTTTACTAAAAATGTTAATACATGATAAAGAGTATTTCGTGTTGGTGTTGATTTACTGTACCAAACTCTTTACTGAAACACATTTTTGTAACCTTTTTACCCAGTCGCGAAAAGCAGATAAATAGTCTTCTTTTGGTATCTGTTGGAGACACTGATAAATAGCGCCGCCAAAAGAACTTCTAGACGTATACTTATTTCCAGAAAGCATTTTCTTAAGCCTTCGAAATAAAAAGAAGTCACAGGGACTCAGGTCAGGTGAATAAGGTGGATGGTTTAAAATTTTCACCTTTTCAGAAGCCAAAAAAGACTTAACAACCTCACACTGATGAGAGGAGGCGTTGTCATGTAAAAGGTGGACTCCTGATCATTCTTTGCTTGGTCGTTTCTTATTGTAAAACTCTTTCACTTTCTTCAGTACAGAATTCTTGTAGAATCGGCCAGTGACTGTATGACCAGATGGACAAGGCACTTGAACGACTGGCCCACTTGAATTAAAGAAATTTGCGTACATCTTTTTCGAACTTATGGTTCTCTTGGCAATACATGGGCGTTTTTGATCTTTTCGCTTCCATTGCTTATCAGCCCTTATTTGTGAAAATTATTATAACTTTTAAACCCTTAGAATATTGCACGCAGATACATACTGACAATACCTAACCAATGAAATTTTCAAATGCCTGGTTTCTTAATAAATAGCCACCACCAGGCATGTCCATCCATCCATAATCAGTTTGTGAAAATTGCTGTAACTTACTGCTTGGAATAGTTTGATACGTTTTGGTATGCAGTTACATATTAAGAAGACCTAACTATTGAAATTGTCAAATGCAACTGGGTGTGACAATTGTGTACCATTCATAAAGCAGTGGATGTTTTTAGGGTTCCAGATACGAGAGAAAATACATTAAAGGTTCAGAGGGCTCGGGATAAGAGAGATAAACCAATGAAGTTTGGCATGCAGATACATATTGACAAGATCTAACCAATGAAAAATTTTAGTGCCAGATTTCTTTATAAAAAGCCTCGCCAAGGCATGCCTGTCCATCCTTAATTAGTTTGTGAAAACCGCTATTACTTTTAAACCACCTAGAAAATTTTGATAATTTTTGGCATCGAGATACATATTGAGGTCCTAACCAATGAAATTGTCAAATACTGGGTGTAATTGATGTGCACTACTATTGACAAGAATAGAGGTTCTTAGGGCTCTAGGTAGGGCTCGGGATAAGAGAGATAAAACAATGAGGTTTGGCATGCAGATACATATTGACAAGATCTAACCAATGAAAAATTTTAGTGCCAGATTTCTTTATAAAAAGCCTTGCCAAGGCATGCCTATCCATCCTTAATTAGTTTGTGAAAACCGCTTTTACTTTTAAACCACCTAGAAAATTTTGATAATTTTTGGCATCGAGATACATATTGAGGTCCTAACCAATGAAATTGTCAAATACCGGGTGTAATTGATGTGCACTACCATTGACAAGATCTACCCAATGGAATTTTTAACAATGAAGGTTCTTAGGGCTCCTGTTAAGAGAGATGAGCTCAAGATAAGAGGTAAAACAACAGGGGTTCTTAGGGCTCTAGATAAGACAGTTTAAAATAAAACAATTTCCTGGGCACCAGATAAGAGATTAAGAAAGTTTATAAAGGCTACAGACAAGACATACAACAAAGGTTTTCAGGGCTCCAGATAAAATGATAGAGATTCTTAGGGCTCCAGATTAAAATAAAACAATAAAGGTTCTTAGGGCTCCAGATAAGGGATAAACCAATAGAGATTCTTAGAGGTCCAGATAAGATAAAGCAATAGAGGTTCTTAGGGCTCCAGTAAAAAGAGATTTTTTTCTTTGGGCTCCCGATAAGAGCCAAAACAATAGTTCATAGGGCTCAAGAGAGATAAAACAGTTTTGTTGGAGAGAGATAAAACAATAGAAATTCTGAGGACTCCAGATGAAATAAAAGAGAAACAACAATAGAGGTTCTTAGGGCTCCAGAGAGAGCTGTAACAATTTTCTTATGGCTAAGATAAAAGTGGTTTATAGGGATCCAAATAAGAGATACAAAAAGAGGTTCTTTGGGCTCAAGATAAGGTGGACAAAACAAATGTTCATAGGGCTCCGGATAAGAGATACAACAATAAAGCTGCAACAATAAAGGTTAGAGTTCCAGATAAGAGAGAAAAGTTTTTCTTGGGCTTCAGATGACATTAAACAATAAAGGGTTTTAGGGCTCCACATAAAACAATAGAGGTTCTAAAGACCCCAGATAAGAAGAATAAAGCTATTAATAAACGTATATATGGCTCCTAATAAGAGAGATAAAACAATAGAAATACTTAGGGCTCCAGATAAGGGCTACAAAAATAGAGGTTATTAGGGCTCTAGGTAAAAGAGAGAAATATGTTCTTAGGGCTCCGGATAAGAAAGATAAAAGCAAGAGTTTCTCATGTCTCCAGATAAGAGAGATACAACAATATAGGTTCTTAGGGCTCAACATAAGAGAGATACAACGGTAGAGGTCATTAGGGCTCCAGATAACAGCTCAACGAATAAACTTCTTAGGGCTGAAGATAAGAGAGATAAAACAATAAAGATTCTTAGGACTCTATATAAAAGATAAATAACAGTAGAGGTTCTTAGAGCTCCAGATAAGCTCGGACTCATCAATATGTATTGATGGGTCCGAGAGATAAGAGAGAAGGAACAGTTTTCTTATGGCTCCAGATAAGAGGTTAACTACAAGAGTTTCATAGGACTCCAGATAAGAGGGATAAAAGAGTTTTCTTTGTGCTCTAGATAAGAGGTATGAAAATATGAAACTGCTAGGTATATTTTGATAATTTTGGCTTAGTGATAGCTACTGACAAGATCTAATAAATGAACTTGCTAGATATCCACAGTCATTCAAGCATTTTTGCAGGTTGTGCACTTTGGTATAAGTTCATTTTGCTTTAATGAGACAGTTGTCGTAACAGTCATAGGTTGAAAATACTATACCTGCACCAGCTATGTGTGTTTCAGCCAACTATGTCTATTCAGTGGTGCTTAAGACATTGGACCCTTGACTACTCATCACAGAGTGCCCTGTGAAGATTGACGAGTGTGGATGCACAGACTTGTCCAAGTCGTCACTGGACGCACATGCATTCTTGTAGGAAATGTTGTGCCCCAACCGATATCTGACAATGGACGTCAGAACAGGTTATAACACGGAAGTCAATTTACACATAAATGTGGGAGCAGTCCACTGCTGTAGAACAGCCACATGAAGCAGCTCAACTGCTACTAGGTTAACCCATTGTATACTGAATAGACTCTCCCACACTATATACTTGAAGACTCCAATTTCAATTTTAGGTACGTCCGGCTATGACATTTACATATTCCTAGAGAAAAATGGCTAAACTATTTGCAAACAGTGGAGACCCTGATCAGACGCAGCATTCTGTGGCGTCTGATCTGGGTCTGCACTGTTTGCCAATTACCCTTTTACGGGTCTCCCGACTAGAATGGGTTAATAGTGCCTCGGGTGCCTAGCTACTTTAAGAATCTTATTTAAACTTGAATTGTTCCATCTCTGGTAGGTAAAGCTTTAGAACTGTATAGGCTAAACTTTCAGATAAAAAATGAATGATACTTTTCTTATTGTCTTAGACATTGATTAAAATTCCTGTGAAAACTAAGAAAAGTATTTTGTCAATGTTGTCTGTTATTATTTATAGTTCAAACTTACAACTTCGGAACCTCTCTTATGCACTTGTGCAAAGTTAGGTTCTGTCCATTTTCAGTGATCTGTTTAATAAATTTATCTGATCTTGGTCTACACTGTTCACCACTCATCCAGCAATTTTAAAACAGATCAGCTGGTGGTAAAATGGCCGAATTAGATTCCACGTGATTATCATTAACCAATGAAATCATACCGCGCGTTTGCACGAAATCCAGGTAACGGTTATTTATAGCTGTGCTAGTTTTGTCGCTGTGATGTCAGAGTGTAAAGAGGGTTATCTGTAAAACCTGGACTGGGACATAGGCAAACAGTGCAGGCCCTGATCAGACGCCACAGAACGCGGCGCCTGATCAGGGTCTACACTGTTTGCTTAAATTACAGGGATCATTTTCCTAGCCTGCACCCAGGGACAATCGCCCCACAAGTACTGTCAGTGATTTGATTATTTGAAAGACGTGAAATTTTCTTTAAAAATGTAACTTTGCAAATAAATGAATTAATAATTATAATAAAATAAAATAAAAAAATAAAAGAAAAGAAAAGAATAATCAGAAATAGATTGAGACAATGATCGGATCAGTTATCGAGTCAATCTGTTTTGATAGTTATATCATCGTGAACTTTGCACTTCAGCTATTAAATAAATACTTACAAATACCGAGTCCCTAACGGACATAAAAAAGATAGTTGTGTTCGATAAAATGCCGTATTTACACGGTGTATGATCGTTCCGCTTCCTTCCTCGTTTGATCCGCGTTGTACATATCCTTCGCGATTAGCACCGCTTCCTCGTGGATCGAAATATGGAACCAACACCCCAAAATCCGCATAAAATGGACAACAACAGTGAGATTAAAAGGTAAGTAAGGCTTTCTACCAGATGACGGAACGATGAATAGCCAAATGTTTGAATTTCTGCATCAAGCTGATTCGAAAGTGATATGACTTCTGTAAAACTTTTGATACATATTCGGGAGGGAACATTCCGAAGCATTGAAAATGAAGCTTTGAAACGGCTTTTTGAACAAACTATTACTTCATATGAAACAGTGACACATTTTAATACAAGAGCAAATCCTCCAAAGCATTCTGTATCAATAAGGATACACCTTGTGCCGTGAAATAGAAAATATCACGATTTTTGAAAATCAGGTCAGATCCGCATCCTTCCTGCTGAAGTCAAAAAATGGCACCATATCCTTCGCAACATGAAACACCATATCCTTCATCCTTTTAATCCGTCAAGATCCACGGGCACCATATCCTTCAGCTTCATGGGTTTTTCTCACTTTCAACATGCGACCCGCGGGGGCGTCTCTAAGTTCGTTCTGTTGCATTTCGTGCAATGAGAGTAGCTGAGAAAACATTGTCCATTTGAAAATTTGGATTTTTTCAGATAAAAATGTGATATTTTTCTAATTTTTGCGCAATATATATTTTTTTTTCGGGGTTCGTTAGAACCGCCTCAATGAGGCGGTTCTGATTAGCCACAAAAATCAATGTAAGAATCATAAATAAGACAGCTAAGGTATACCCCTGTAAACCCCACTTTTCTCTATATAAAGCGGGGTTCACAGGGATGCTTACTGTATGGACGTGTTCACGTAATGCAATAAGTATCTGTTTTTTTAACATATTTCTAGGGCTATATAAAATTGCCCATGTACTTTTTCTATCAAACGCAAAGTCTTGGTTTAGGTGGCACACTTAGACACTGTGGTTGTGAATTGTGGGTGACTTACGCTCCAAAGGTTCTCCCTATGGTAAGCAGATATGCAGGTCGGGACTGATCTGAATGTTTCTGTCTGGAGAATCTCACAGTAAGTTTGGATTAAGAAATGACATAAAAACGGCATAAAATGAGCGCTACGGAAAACTGTGTCACGCAGTATACATGTAACTTTTTTGTCATACTCGTGTATCAAATATGTAATGCAGAATGCATCCGGCAAATTTCTATTTGGAGCATTTCAGATATACATGTAGTTACACGTAAGGTGCAATGTAACGACGCACTGTGCGTCGTAAATTGTGTTGTGATTATGGTGAAAATGAGCAGAGCGCTTTGGTGGAATTGGCGGAAAGTTGATGGGGCGAAACGACCCCGTTGATGATGCTTGTAGTTGTAGTTAGATTTAGCTCCCTTGATAGACGGATGGCATTCTGGGTATCGCTGAAGTGCGCGAATAAAAAATAAAAACTGTTTAGAAGAAGAAAATCTTTATTTTGTGTTAATCCCCAAAAGGAAGAAACTCAACATGGTGGAGAATCTAAAGTTCCTACTCTTATTCGACCATTCCGTATGACGTTCTGATAGAATCGTTGGCTGTTATGGACACCAAGACTCATAGTCATCAGATTTCGCGACTCCACGTGACTTTCACAAATACAACAATTTGCTCTTACCTTCCATATGCAGTGGATTGTCAGGACCATTTCACAAACCTGCATGTACATCAGATTGCTAGATACTTTTTATGAACTATTTAACTGGTGAATCTGTTAATTTGCTTAACATGAACACTTCACTAAACCCCTTCCTCACAGAGGGGCTTGATGACTCATTGAACCTTGATCAACCTCTTCACAATATGATGCATCAGCAGCTTCAACAGTTTGGACATGCAACGCAGACCAGTACACCTCACCGCAGTCAGCCAACAACTGTGATAAATCCATCACAGGCGGCCTTGGTTTCCGGAATTCAGACTCAGAGTGGTATTCCACAAACATTTTATGTAGCCCCAGTTATGCAAACACCCATTATGACGGAAAAACTGAAGAAGTTCTCTGGATATATGCATGAGGATGGACCTAAATTTTTAAGTGAGTTTGAATCCTTTCTGACCCTTTCAGGGGTAACAGACGATGAGCGAATAATAGCGGCATTTCACTTACATTTAAAGGGTCCAGCGCTAACTTGGTATCACACCCTTATGACGAAAGACAGTTGGCCAGCAGTGAAAGCTGAATTCCAGAAAGAATTTGGAAATAACATCAACGATCCCAGGTTAATTTCGGAAGCGGCAGCCTTTGACAATTTGAAACTTTCTGGTACACAGGCGATCGAAGAATTCCATTCTATTGTACTGGAGAAAGGCACTCGCCTTGGGAAAACCGACAGAGATATGACCAATAAGTTTGTGAATGGCTTGCCAAGCCAATTGGCCTTCTTCATTCGTGCTGGTCGCATAGATACTTTCAGAGACGCGCTCCACTCTGCCAAAATTGGAGAGGCCCATGGATACAGGGTACATACCCAAGTCCCAAGTGTTCCAAACCCTAGTGATACTCCACAGTTACATGTACCTGTACCAACACAGGTCAATGCATTAACCCCAGCTACCTCAGAACATCAAGGACGTTATCGTAAACCTCAACCACGTTCACGTGTATGCTATTCTTGTTCTGGAGCGGGACATTTTAAATCCAGATGTAATTGGAACGGTGTCGGTTCACCTGAACCTACAGTGAACTGCCAACTATGTCTACAGAAAGGACACGCTGCCCCGTCCTGTAAAAAACTTAAGACACAGACACCTAAACCTAACAACATATGCCAGTTGTGTGCCAGTGCAGGGCACACAGCCCGTGAGTGTCCATCTTCAAACCCCAATCAAGACCATTCAACTTTAAACCCACAGGGCCTGGGAACGATGCCCAATTCCCAGGCTTGAACCAGATATCTTCGAAAAAGGGCCTGTACTCGGTGAATTGTCATTCAGATACTGAAAACTCACAGTCAGAGGAATCAACACAAATGCCAGTTGTTCGTGATCATAATTTCATGTATTTGGAGCTTCAGATTGGCAATAGAAATGTCACGGCTCTCCTTGATAGCGGCAGTGCCATTAACATTCTGTCGAAATCATTTTATGATTCAATTCCACAATCATGCATCTTAGAATATCAAGAATGTGCCGATTCTTTGATACTGGCTAATAATACGACAGTTACTGTTTATGGTACTGCTGTTGTCAAGGTCAGCCAGGTAAATTCCAAGTCCAGCAGTGTGACTGTGTATATTCTTAAGGATGCTTCACACCCAATCATTCTTGGGACAGAGTATTTGAAAACCAACAATATAGTTCTCGATTTCAATAAAAGTACTTGTTTTTCACAGGTGAAGCACAGTACCAAGATCAGAAGTTCAAATACATATACAGTCTTGCCAAATTCAGAATGTGTTGTGAATGGCTCATTGTCAAAGAATTTACTTATTGGTATGCAGGGTGTGGCAGTGGGTCATGCAGAGTTGTCAAACAAGGGCTTAATAGTTGCTAAGTCAGTTGTCACCTGTAATAGTGATTACTGTGTTCCAGTGAAGATTTTGAACCCTGGAAATGAGACTGTGTATATCCATAAAGGGACAATCTTGGCAACTTTTCAGCTTTGCGACAACTCTGTTGACCTTATACCATTGTCCTGTTCTCATGTGACAAAGCAGATTGACGTTTCAGATAACGGTGGCAATTCAACAGAGTTTCAGTCCAATTTTGATATTAACCCTGATTTGCCGGCAGAGCACAAAACAAAGTTGTATCAGTGTTTGTATGAACATAGGGATTTGTTTATTACAAAGAATAATCCTGATTTAGGGCATACTAAAGTTGTTAAGCATGAAAAACATCTGAAGCCAGATGCTAAATCCAAGCATCAGCGCCCGTACAGGCTTCCACCAGATAAAAAACAAGTTCTTAGACATCAATTAGACGAGTTGCTGACTCAAGGCATTATTGCCCCTGTCTCAGAAATGGAAGACGTCAAACACATGCTGATTTTGCCGGATATTACATGTTTTCATTGAATTTGATATCGCTGTATGCAGGGCACGGTCTACACGTATAGTTGAATCAGTCTCGGGGGCAACGTCGATTCGACGTTATAGCGACGTTCCCCTGACGCTGTTCTACACAGTCACACATTTACATGTATTTCGTATTGTATTAAGTACCAGATGATGTCTCAACATAAAATCCCAATTTTGCATACATTGGGATGAAGGTTGTTTAGCAGTTATGTTTGTAACATGGAGATGATCCTTGATATTGTACATGATTAGCATTACCGGTGCTACTGATGGTTTGGTACAAATAGGATTTTACCTTGTTGGAATGAAAAATGGTGTAGCCTCTTGTGCTATCAATCGTGCAAAGATTTTTGAGGTTGATGCAATGCTTTTTGGCGATAGACAATTTTTCATTTATGCGCCTTTGGAAAAGGCAAGGTTTGTTTGTGGATATTGATTTGAACTAAAATCTGTTTCATATAAACAGCTTACTATTTTGGTACAGTGAGATAATGGCATAACATTTTAGATTGTACTGACTGAATATCTATATTCCAACATATCGTCCGCAGCCTAACATGCATACTCAGTATGAAACATTCAAATTGTATTATGACTGATACAAGCGATGCATCATAGACTATTATGATTTGGAATATTTGAAGTGATGTACATCATGTAACTCTTCTCATATGATTGCCAAATTGAGTTGTATTTGATGACACAGTTTATTACTTTGCTGTAGAATTTTTCATTTGAGAATTCCTTTTTCTCCAGTTAAAGCTATTTTGTCAATGTAAGGGAGGTAATTGTCATTTTAAATTTTTTCTCCAAATTTATGGATGCAGATTCATGGTTCACTGCTTGATTTGAGTTTGATCTTGTGTGAGAGTGTGTGTGTGAGTTGTCTTGCCTGGCCAGCATTGACATGTCCGAATATGTGTATAATAGTGTATATTTTCAACTCTTATCATTCAGTTTTCACATGGTTTTTAAACTTTCAAACATTTTCATGTAGTATCAGATAGTTTCAAAGCTTATATTTCTGCAACTGCTTTTCGGTTTCATGTGCATGTATTGATCCTATTATTTTTCGACCGGTTCTGGGAAAGGGTGTAGACCCGGATCAGACTGCTCCTAAGATCAGGCTGATCAGGGTCTTCACTGTTTGCCACCATATCCATTTGCAGCTCATGAATAGGTTTGCGTTATGCAATTTATGGATTATTACAGTTAATCTTTGTCCAAAATTTTAGGATTTTTACAGTACATGCAGTTGTATTTTCAATATTCTATATCTGCACCTACATTTTTTTTTTAATTAAGTACATTGTATATCTGCAGCTGTGGTTTCATCTTCGGGTTTAATTAATACCCCACCTAAGGGCTCTGCTCATGTTAAAATTGATAAATTTCAATTTTAATTTTCACGGGGGGATGTTGTGATTATGGTGAAAATGAGCAGAGCGCTTTGGTGGAATTGGCGGAAAGTTGATGGGGCGAAACGACCCCGTTGATGATGCTTGTAGTTGTAGTTAGATTTAGCTCCCTTGATAGACGGATGGCATTCTGGGTATCGCTGAAGTGCGCGAATAAAAAAATAAAAACTGTTTAGAAGAAGAAAATCTTTATTTTGTGTTAATCCCCAAAAGGAAGAAACCGTTGATGGGGCGAAACGACCCCGTTGATGATGCTTGTAGTTGTAGTTAGATTTAGCTCCCTTGATAGACGGATGGCATTCTGGGTATCGCTGAAGTGCGCGAATAAAAAATAAAAACTGTTTAGAAGAAGAAAATCTTTATTTTGTGTTAATCCCCAAAAGGAAGAAACTCAACATGGTGGATAAAAAATAAAAACTGTTTAGAAGAAGAAAATCTTTATTTTGTGTTAATCCCCAAAAGGAAGAAACTCAACAATTGGGTTACGCATGCCGACAACGTTATCGTATTAAGAAACAGATCCGCTCTGACAGTGATTTGTTGAGTAATAAATCACGGTTTGGCGGTCAGTTGTGAAGTAGATCATATCACGAGCACAGAGCGCGAGTAATACATCTACTTACAACTGACCGACAAACTGTGATTCATTACTCAGTAGTTTACTTTTGGAGTTGAGCTATTTCGATTCCAACGCGCAAAAAAGGCTGAAAATATGCTACATTGCATACAAATTCTCCTAGCCATCCTAATAACCTAGCGCACGCACTGTATATGCTTGAGTAATTACAACTGACCTGCTTTGTTTACACTAATGATCACTCCTACTGCAATGAACGTATTAATAGTGCATATTAGGATGAATGCATACATTTCTTAGATAAGTATGTATTTTTGTGGATATTATATCGATGTCGATGGTGTCACGTATAGGTCTGTAATGAAACTGAATATGCTATCATGTTAATAATAATGAACCGCATATTCTCCCTCGCTCCGTATATATAGAGTTTATCGTGATACCAACAGGAATAGTTTCCATTATCATACTGCCACCTCACCCACCATGTTATTTAATGTTATTCCTTATATGTCATGTACATGACTGAAGAGAATAAATGTGTTGTCTGTCTGTCTGTCTGTCTGTCTGTGTCATTCGATGTTTATGTAATGACGTTACGCCACTGATTAACAGCGTCGTCATAGTGCTTAAAATTCTCTGAAACGGACCGATAGGGCACTAAATATCGATGTTACGGGCGATTTTGTTTTCCTTTTGAATGATTTTTGACCGAGACACGTAGCCATTCCAGCGGTCTGGTGTGGTCTTGAGAAGACACCTACCCTTACTCAAGCGATACTCCAAATAGAAGACCTTATACAAGTAGTCATTTCAAAAGGGCATATAGCGTCTAATAATGGTTTTATAAACGATTAAATGTAAGTATTATCGAGACATCTGTGGCTGGATGATTTATTTAAGACGCTCAAATTACGAAGATTTTTTTTTTCTCTTACACCAACTCCACTTAGAGTGCGTCAGCAAATCCTTTCTAAATTTCTGATAAATATCCATGCTATTGAATTAAAAAACAAAACAAAAAAACAAAAAAAAAAAAAAAAACGTGAGCAGAGTAGGCAGAGTCCATCTAAGATATGAAAATGAATCAATCTGTAATGTGACAGGCTGTTTTCAGCACTGTGACAACGTAGGATATCGTAATGTAAAGTACGAAACAGAGGCGGAGCGAATAGACTTTAAGATTTGAAGGAAGTGGAGTCTGGATCACGCAGGAAGCGGTTCCTGTCACAACTCGCTAAATTTGTCTCTTTTATAAAGATCAGTGTCTGTCATCATTTCCAAATACCTAGAACTGGTAAAAGCAAATGAAAACTTCCCACACAAGCTTTTCGATGCTATATGTACGCCCCAGGGTCTTAATTCTGAGCTGACAAACAACAACGAATGATGAAAACTGCAATCACAAGCCCTCGAATTCGTAATGTTGTGGCGTAACCACTACAATGAGATACATCAAATGCATTCTGAGTTGAAGAAAAATCACTTTAAAGTTCCGCAGGCACAGAAACCAGTACTGTAAATATGTGCGAAAAAAATAAAGGCAAACAAACTTCACTTACCGAAATCTTCTCCATCATTTTACATCAGAAGGAAGCGGTGCTGATCGCGAAGGATGTCTGCAACGCGGATCAAAAGAGGAAGGAAGCGGAACGATCATACACCGTGATTTACAGTGCATAGTGAAAACTAGCAACAACCCAGACTAACCCTTGCGTCTGCATAGTCCTATTAGGACATTCACAGTTCGCCTTGAGAAAGACTCGACATTTGAAACATCTGTTGGCGAAAAGTGAAGGTCCGATCGTCGTGTAACAGATTGTGCGAATGGGCCGGCTGATCCGGACTTCTATTGAATGTGTGTGCAAATATCATTTTTACCATGAAACGGCTTACTAACTTTCATCATGTCTATATAATTTTGAACCCTTAAACCCCACTTTTATATAGTAAAACTGGGTTTACAATGGGTATACATTATTTTTTCATATTTCTGCTTAAAAACATAGATTGTGGGTACTCAGTTGAACCGCCTTGGCGAGGCGGTTCTAACGAGTACCCACAATCAATGTTTTGAGCAGAAATATGAAAATATCAGAATTTTTTATCTGAAAATTTTCATTTTTTGAGGTAAAATTTTCAGTACATCACGAAAACATATCTATATAATTTTGATCCCCTTAAATCCCACTTTTATATAGTAAAACTGTGGTTTACAGGAGTATACATTATTTTTCTTATTTCTGCTCAAAAACATAGATTGTGGGTACTCGTTAGAACCGCCTCGGCGAGGCGGTTCTTACGAGTACCCACAATCTATGTTTTTAGCAGAAATATGAAAAATATCAGAATTTTTTATCTGAAAATTTTCGTTTTTTGATGGTAAAATTTTCAATATATTTGAATAGGCGTGTTTTCGTAATGACTACTATCATGTCTGAGACCACCCCAGAACAGTCGTTTTGGCAGATCGTTCTAAACTACCCTTGCATAATTAGGCAGTCAAGGCAAAAATGTGCCACAAAGTCAGAAAACGTACCTTTAGACGTTTGCCCAGCGAACATTCAGGCCAGCCTGCGCATTCGTGCAGTCTGATTAGAATTTTTACGGGCGCATTTTGGATAGCCAAGGATGCAACGTCTCTTCATGCGGACAACGGATGTTCTAATCAGACTGCGAATGCGCAGGGTGATCATACTCTTCGCTGTGCGCACATCTCCGAAAGGCACGCTTTTTACGGTACGGCTCAAATGTATTTGCGTGCAAAAGTGAATAGTGAATGATTGCAAATACTGAAGAGCCATATGGGCCCAGTTGTTCAAAGCATCGTTAGCTTAACGAGCTCGTTAGTTGTCATAATGATAACTATTCTACTAAGTACAATATCTGATGCACAGGTATTTTTGCTGAAAAATGTGAGTAGCTTTTGCAAATGCAAAAGCTACTCACATTTGTCCGCAATATTGTTAGGGTATATGCTATATTTAATGATCAAAGTTTCAACGCTACGTTAATGAACAACTGCGCCTAACATGTCTGGCCGGACGTTCTCGGTATATCTGCATACAGAATCCTAGGATAACACGCACGGTTCTGGAGAACAACGGAAGACCGAATTGTCAGGTCTTTCGCTGTTCTCCGGAAAATTCAGATTAGCCTGCGTGATAATGCAGGTTACTTTGGGTCTTCTGTTTCTCGCACAATTATGCTAACAAGACTCCTTTTTGGCATGTCGAGACCCTCTGACTCCGGCTTGGGGAAATTCAATCAAACAGCTAATTGAGTATGGCAGATGTTACATAAGATTATCGGCGGTTATGTCCTGGGAAAAGGTCATATTATTTGCGAACAGCACAGTTTCAGACCGGCCTGCCCATCAATCCCACAAAAAAAAAAATTCGACGTCGTCCAGGCGACGTCGTATCGACGCTATATGCTTATTGGGTGCTTCCTCCCAATTTGGTCGACTTTTTCGATTATGATGTTTAAAGCGGATACTCGAGCTTGTCTGGCCTTTTGTGTGTTCGCAAATGTAAAAAAGTACACTTTCGAACGATCAGACCTGCCGACACGGTTGAGAACAATGCGAAAGAGTGAACGTGAGAATAATCAGTCGGTGTATCCTAGTATTCTAATCAGGGTCTTCTCTTTTAGTCGATATTATCCACAATATACAATTCCGTAAGGGGGGAAAGAGAGCCCCGACCAGACTGTGCAAATAGTGGCTCAGTCTGATCTGGAGATTTATTGCGCACATATACGAAGGTAAAGATTTCCCACAGCCTTGTACCGTAGGACGGTGGGAATTAGAGTCTGCAGTGTTTTGAGCAACTACATAATTGAGCCAGCGCACGACAAAACCTACAAGACATGTGTGCCCAGCAAAAACTCGGATCAGCCTCGCCCAGTATGACAAGGGTTCTCGTTTGTCTCTTTTTGGATAGCCTGGAACCTGTAGAAGGTACCTGCGATCAGCGAGGACAGATCAGACTGCGCGGATGCGCAGGCTGATCTGAGTCTTGGCTGTTCGCACAATTCTTATTGAAGGTTTTGTCGTGCGCTGGCTCATATGAAAGATGGGACCCAAACCTTTTCTTCCCGGGGTAAGGTGGGTGGCGGGAGGGGTGGGGGGGGGGGGGGGGGGAAGGGGGCACTCACTATATAAGCATGGGTAAGGATGTGCTGACAAAAGGGGTCTTATTTTCAGTCCGTCTGGAACGGGTGTATGTTTCATTTGTAAACAAGAAACATTTTTAATAAAGATAAACGGCGTAAGAGGTACTGGAATATGAATATTGAAACTACTTTGTGGTTCAATATGAAAAGAAGAAGGCTTCTAAAATATAAACTTTATTACGAATTCAAACTATCAAGAAAGGTTTAATACTGTAAGACATTATATATACTGCAAGGGTTGGCATGCAGGAAAGGGAGTGTACTCAGATGTGTAAATATCTGTGCTAAATTATGAAAAGCAATTTAGCATATAAATGTAAAGCATGTAATTTTTGTGTGTTAATTTGTATACTATACCAGTATTTGAAAAATCCTTGCCAACCATGCACCTTTTTGATAAAGAGTAAGCAAAGTGTAACACTGGCCATGGAGATTGGCAAAAACTGGAAAAAACAAATTTAAGTTGTAATAGAGGGTCATGATGGCCCTGGATTGCTCACCTGGGAAGCAGATTTTTTTTTAACCTGGTGAAAGGGTATTTTCAAAGTTTTCTGCATATATATATATATATATATATATATATCAGACCCTGCCCTTTGTTGGTTATTTATTTATTTATTTTTTTGGTGATACAAATTAATTTGAAACATTTTGATGGATGGTCAATCGAGTGATGTTTGTGAGTATTGTTGAAATCTAGTTAGTTGTTGATTACAAAATGTTCGAAGTGTTCTAGACAGACATATAAGGAAACAACAAAAATAATTTGAACAAATTCGATAGACATTCACCTATGGAACGTTTGTACAAAAAAAAATTGAAATTGGACCATAGTTTGTGCAGAAGAAGAACTGTCAAGTTTACTCTACATAATTCCTAACCAAGCCAACTGGAAGTCATATTTTGAGACGGAACAGAATTCTTTTAACAAGATTTAAAGATTTTCTATTGAGGAAACATTTCTGTGAAAAAAACTAGAAATGTGTCAGTATGACACAGATGCCCCCGCCCAGGGCCATCCTCACCAAAGCGCAGGTATTTTGCAAAAAAAAAAAAAAAAAAATGAAGTTGAAAAAGGGCCCTAACTCTCATAATAATTGGCAGATTTTACCCTAAATCAAACTTTTTTAAAACAAGAAAAATGCCTAACGCATTATGGGCAGGTTGTCAAAAGATCAATGAAAAGGTAAACCTCGGAAGACCCAATGCCCACGGCCATGACATCGCTATTTTAAAGGACAGATTTATGAAAAATCCGTCCAAAATTCAATTTTGGCTGCACAAGCTTTCGGCTTCAGGTACCTAACAAAGAAAGTCAGCGTTGTCTCTCTTATACAGGGCATGCCTACTTGCCCTTATCTATGCCTCTACCAAATATTATCAAAATATTTCAAACCATTTAGAAGTTGTGAAGTGCAAGAGAATTTGGCTTAGAAATTCATTCGGGGGAGTTAACTTGAAAAAAATAGCCATCAAAAGAGATGGCAAATCCCCTGACCGCACCGCAAATGGCAGTCTTTTTTCAATCTAGGGCATCAGAGATGTAATTCTATCAAGGGATACACTTGTTTAACCCTGCAGTGGGTGATAACTCCACAACTGTGAATCAGACACAGAACTCTAAAACCATAAGTTGTAGAAACTGGAGTTTGTGTTTTTCAACAAAGAAACTGAAAATAATGAGAAAAATAAGGCCCGTTGCCTGCAATGATTATAACTCTCACTGTAAGTCATGGAAACTGGATTTTTTGTTTGCTAGTATGTGATTTTCAACAAAGAATCCAAAATAATGAGAAAATAAGGCCTGTTGCCTGCAAAGATTATAACTCTCAAACTGTAAGTCATAGAAACTGGATTTTGTGTTCGCTAGTAAGTGATTTTCAACAAAGAATTCAAAAAATAATGAGAAATATAAGGCCATTTGCCTGCAAGGCCTGTAACTCTTCAGCCATTAGCCTGAGAAACTCAATTTTGTGTTCGCTAGTAAGTGATTTTCAACAAAGAATCCAAAAATAATGAGAAAAATAAAGCCTGCTGCATGCATTGCTGATAAATCTGCATCCGAAGTGTAAGTAAGGGAGATAACTCCAACATTCGGTAGGTCAGAGTTGTCCTTACATATTGTGCTAGACTCCTAGTTTATGTTCTAAGCATCTCTACATACTATCATCAAAATGTCTCCACTGGTTAAAGAGTTATGGCCTGCACAAGATTTTACAACCAGGGGAGATAATTGAAAATAAATGGAGTAATGAATAACCAATAGTTACAATTTTTAAATGCAACTCTCCTTCTTAATGTTCTAAGCATCCCTATTAATTATCAACAAAAAATCTCAACTGGTAGAGAAGTTATGACCATCAGCAAATTTAAAAAATATGGGAGATAACTCAAAAATGGAGTCAGTCGTCTTTTGTGTACATGACATGCCAACTCAATGTCCTCTACAACTTGATGAAGTATCATAAAAAATATCTCAAAAGGTTGAAGAGTTATGGCCTGCACAAGATTTTACAACCAGGGGAGATAATTGAAAATAAATGGAGTAATGAGTAACCAATAGTTACAATTTTTAAATGCAACTCTCCTTCTTAATGTTCTAAGCATCCCTATTAATTATCAACAAAAAATCTCAACTGGTAGAGAAGTTATGACCATCAGCAAATTTAAAAAATATGGGAGATAACTCAAAAATGGAGTCAGTCGTCTTTTGTGTACATGACATGCCAACTCAATGTCCTCTACAACTTGATGAAGTATCATAAAAATATCTCAAAAGGTTGAAGAGTTATGGCCTGCACAAGATTTAACAAATATGGGAGATAACTCCAGAACGGAGTCAGAGTTGTTGTTCTTGTTATGTGACACACCTACTCAATGTCCTCTACAACTTGATCAAGTATCATGATAATATCTTAAAGGGCTATTGAGTTATTGCCTGCACAAGATTTCATAACTATGGGAGATGACTCCAGAACGCAGTCAGTTAGAGTTGTCATTCTTGTATGCGACACCCCTGCTCAATGTCCTCTACCAGTTGGTGAAGTATCATGAAAATAACTTATAAGGTTTTAGAGTTAAGGGCTGCACAAGATTTAACAACTATGGGAGATAACTCCCAAAAGGAGTCAGCTAGAGTTGTTGTTCTTGTATGTGACACACCTATTCAATGTCCTCTACAACTTGATCAAGTATCATGAAAATATCTCTAAGAGTTATTGTTATGGCCTGCACAAGATTTATAACTATGGGAGATAACTCAAGAACACAGTAAGAGTTGTCTTTCTTGTACGCGACACACCTACCCAATGTCCTCTACCTAATGGTGAAATATCATGAAAATACCTTAAAGGGTTTTAGAGTTATGGGCCGCACAAGATTTAAAAACTATGGGCGGTAACTCCAAAACGGAGTCAGCTAGAGTTGTGTCTCTTGCACGTGACACACCTACTGATCGTCCTCTCTATCCCTACTAAATATGAAAGCAATCGGCTGAAGAATAACGGTCACAACTTTGAAAACAGGTTAACCAAAAGGTAAACCTGGGGGGTCCGGATGAAAAGATATTGAACGGAAACCATTTTTCAACTATTTTTTCAACATTGATAAAGAGCCATAACTCCAAAAATAATTGCTGGATTTTACCCTAAAACAAACTTGACCTTATTTTATAATTATATGCTTCTGTATAAAATATGAATCCAATTCACTAATCTTTTAAAATGTTATCGAATGGACACCATTTTTCAAACTTGAAAAAGGGCCATAACTCCAAAAAAAAAAAAATTGGTGGATTTTACCCTGAATCGTACTTGACCTACATGTTATGATTATATACCTGTGTATAAAATTTGAATCCAATACACTAATCTTTTCAAAAGATATCAAACGGAAACCATTTTTCAACATTGATAAAGGGCCGTAACTCCAAAAATAATTGGATTTTACCCTTAATTGAACTTGACCTACATTTTATGATTATATACCTGTGTATAAAATTTGAATCCAATACACTAATCTTTTCAAAAGATATCAAACGGAAACCATTTTCAACTATTTTTCAACATTGATAAAGGGCTGTAACTCCAAATATAATTGGTGGAGTTTACCCTAAATCGAACTTGACCTACATTTTATGATTATATACTTGTGTACAAAATTTCAGTCCAATACACCAACCCCTTCAAAAGATATCGCACAGAAACCATTTTTCAAAGTTGAAAATTTTTCAAAGTCGAAAAGGGCCATAACTCCCAAAATAATTGGCAGATTTTACCCTAAATCGAACTTGACCTGTATTTTATGATTATATACCTGTGTATAAAATTTCAATCCAATACACTAATCCTTTCAAAAGATATCGCACGGAAACCAAAAGTGTTACGTACAGGACGGACGGACGTACGTACGGACAGCGGTGATACTATATGCCCCCCCCCCCCCCCTCCACTCATTGAAATTGCGGGGTCATAAAAAAAAAACAACAACAAAAAAAACAAACAACAATCCAACCAGCTCGTACTGAGGAGATTTTGAAAGATTTGGTTGCTATATAGCAATACGAGGGTAACTCTATTCATAAACTTTTGACAATCATTCGGCCCTCCTACATATTGATGTTTCAGACCGTTTGATTGCAGTGGGGAATCCACGTGACCAAATGACTAGGTGCATAGAGTTTGTAACTATTTTTGGCTCCGCTTCAGGTAGGATGTTTTAGAATATCTCGATTTATACCTGATGGAATTTTTTTCAAATAAAGCACAATATGCGGAAAATCAAGCTCTTTCTGGTGGTCAGTGCTATTCTAATCTGGTCGGATTCTCGAGAACATTCGGAGATTGTTTTTCGTCAAAATTCATGTACATTGTCCCGGTGACCCAGATTGACAGCAATAACATTCTTCGAATGTTCTCGAAAATTAGACCAGATCGCAGAATAGCGCTTACACCACCAGAAAGAACTTGATTTTCCGCGTACTCTGCGCTTATTTGAACAAATTCCATTCGGTATGAATAGAGATATTCTAAAAATTCCTACCTGAAGCGGAACTAAAAATAGTAATATTTCTTCGTGTCGTTTACGCTCCGACGCAATAGGCCGCTTTCACCGCGAAAAAAAAAAAAATAAATAAAAAGGGTGTTCAACAAACATATTTCCTAGTTAAGAATGAACAATATTTATGTTGCCAACATTTCTATCAAGCTTAAGGCATAGTTCCTGTTTATTTATTATATAAAATTAAACCATGCGATTTTACATCCTTTTTTTTTGCACATAATATAAGACACATGATAATTCTGTATATTATCGACACAGTGGTGAGAAGTAAACTTGAACGTCCCTTGTTCGCTTAGCGTTTAGGCCGCTTACATCAAACATTTAGTTACACTGTACAAAAAAAAAAAAAAAAAAGCTCGTCTATAATAATTTATTTCATTGCAACTATTTTATCGATATTATTTAAATTATGGGTATTTTTTCGATTGTTAACATCTGCATTGCCATACTGTACAATTTTAAATAGATAAATGTCATAATTAAGTGATTGTTCAGTCACGAATATATTTGTTAAACATCGGTAAATTCTATACTTACCCCTACTTGTTTGCAGAAGTTTGCACATTACTATTTATTCATTCGAGACTAATACCAATAAGTATGTCAAAAGCCAGCTTATACAGCTACGCCGAAAAAAGACTGGGAAGGGATTCAAATATACCTGCTTGAAAAGGGGCTCATGTCTAACTGGAAAGTAGGTGGTAAACTACCTTAGCTTGGAACGGGGCTATCATAAATGGATTTTTGTTAATGGTATAAAGCGTCAGTGGTAAATGAAGTCTTAATGATATTGATAATACGAGTATGTAAGTAAAGCCTTGTTAAGTTAACTGACTGAGCAAATGAGCATATATTTTTTGTCTACAATGTGGTATATGTTCGTCTTACTTTTGTCTGGAAAGGGGTCTCAATCGTGTCTGGCAAGGGGTAGGGGTCCGGGGCTCCTGGCCGCAGACCCCTACCCTTTTTGATAGTAGTGCCCCCCCCCCCCCCCCCCCACACACACACACACACCTCTCGGCTCTTCTTTCGCTGCCTTTAACCTTTACCACTCTCTGGGCAAATACAGTAGACGACAAATTAATGATAGTTTCTTATTTTTATTTTCTCCAGAAAATAGGATTTGACAGTGTATACAAATTGTCTCCATTAGCGACAATTTGCATGAAATGTCAAATCCTGTTTTCTGGGAAAGATCTGAAAAAAAAAATAAAATAAAATGTCGTCTGCTGAACATTTTACCCAGAGCGCTAAGCGTTATCTTCCGTGGAAGTGTACCCATTCACTGCAGGGAGGACAAAGAAAGTTTTTCAGTCGATAGTCTGAGCTGAGCTAGAACCCATAACGTTTAGCACTACAGTCAAACGCTGTAACCACTCGACCTCGAAGCCTCTCTGCGTAACATAAGACAGGCCCATTTTCTCATGCTTAACAATCGGGCGATTTTGAAACAAAGAACAGAACTCTTAAACAAGAAAGTTTTTCTCAACTTTGAGCACATCGCAAGACAAAGTATTGAAAGGTAAGATGTAAATAAGGCGCAAAGTAAACATTTCTAATCTGCATAACAACATAGGCGTAGCGCTCATTACGCACATACGTATGTGCTTAACATGCGTACATATTAAGAAACATTTTTACATTAATATAATTTTTTGGCTCTTTACATTAGGGGCTACTCTTAAAGGAAGGAATTTGCTCCCTCTGGGAGCAAATTCTTTCCTTTAAGAGTAGCCCCTAATTTAGAAGGGCTTCCAGGCATAATTTTTCAAATTCCACTGAACAAAAGGATAATTATCAACCTTTAAAGTGCCAATCATAACTGCAGCAGACGACATTTCTATTTTATTTTATTTCTATCTTTCAGAGAAAATAAAGCTTGACCAGCAGAGAATTAACATTAAATGTCTAGCTTTATGCTTAGTGAAAAAATAATAAAAACTAATTTAAAATGTCCGTTACTATTTTGCTTGTCTCTTTAAGGGTTTATAAAAGCGTCGGAACGGGTTCGCTGCATATTTGGAAAGTGACAGAGACCAGCTTACGCATACGTCCGTTCTCAGAATTCACAACAGAACCGCTTGGTGTGAGATTTTCTAGTGAACAAAGAAGGCCCAAATCTGTCAACGCATTTGCGCAGTCTGATCAGTGACTGCTGTCCGCTTACAGATTATTGGGATTAACGCTTAGCATTCTGGGTAAAATTTTCAGCAGACGACATATTAAAATATTTTTCCCAGAAAACAGGATTTGACATTTCATGCAAATTGTCCCCAATGGATGTCAAATCCTGTTTTCTGGAAGAAATAAGACAAATGTCATCCAATTGTCGTTCACTGAATTAGGCATGGGAGTGGTAAAGTTTAAGGAACATCGAATGCACTGATATACCATAAGTTCCCTTTTCACACTGTACGGTAGAGTTATAATAATAGAGTCATTGCGATTAGCAGGGGTTGTGCCAGATTCCAAAGCTAATTACTGGATAATACCTGTCGGCACTGGCACGTTTTTATGCTATTTGAGATTATTTATGCAACAAAGAAAATGTTGCAATCTTTCATTTCTCGATTTACGGTTTTGTTTTGCTTTCCATTATTATTTTTTATATTTCCCTTTTATTTTCTCTTTTGTTTTCTTTCCGTGTTTTGCTTTGTCAAAACATTCCTGTTTAGCTTCAAGATACCTTCAAACGAAACTCATAAGCTGAGACATCCTCGCTGTTCGCATTTCACACTGTGCAGTTGATCCCACATCTCAGCAAATCATAGAATGCCATATGCCAACAATAACGCCACAGACAAGCCTAAAATCTTATAAAGCTTTTCGCATTTCACCAGAGTTCCCTAGAATCGCATTACGAAAACACGCCTATTCACATATATGGAAAATTTCACCTCCAAAAAACTGAAAATTTTCAGATAAAAAACTCTGATATTTTTCTTATTTCTGCTCAAAATATAGATTGTGGGTATTCGTTAGAACCGCCTCGGCGAGGCGGTTCTAACGAGTACCCACAATCTATGTTTTGAACAGAAATAAGAAAAATAATGTATACCCCTGTAAACCCCAGTTTTACTATATAAAAGTGGGGTTTAAGGGGGTCAAAATTATATAGGCGTGTTTTCGTGATGGCTTGTCCGTCCGTGGACAGTTTGTGAACTTGTTTATGGACACAAAATGGACACAACTCTTGAGCCATTATATACTTACACCTTGATAATTTTTCACGCACAGATTGATACTGACAAGGTCCAGCCTATGCGCTTATCAAATGCCACTTTTCATCGTGGCCAAAAATGTGAAAATATTTTCAACCATACTAGATATTTTGATACAGATTTGTATACACATTAATATTGACAAGACGTAGCCCCAAGAATTTCCAAATGCCACTTTTCATCGACAGAAGCAACGCCGAAAATGTGACAGCGAAAATGGTCTTGTACCGTTAGGAATATTTTGATAGTTTTCGTTATTAAATCGTGTGTCAAAGAATATAAATCATACATACAACATGCTAAGTTGTTCGCTTGAGATAATAATGTGCTCGTTCGAAATATCAAGTGCACTCTAGATATGGAATTATATAAACAGTAATTACTAAATCATGATATCGATTTAACATGTCATATCTTGTGTGTACATTTAAAAAAAAGCGTCGAGACGTTCCCTCGTAATTTTTGGGGCTTTTACCGGATCTTGAGACGAATGAAGAGCCCAAGGCTTGCGGTTCTGCTGCAAAAGACCGATTGGCGGAGATCAGAGAGCATGTCTTAGAAGGTGGTACATGACTTAGTATCTTGAGCGAATGGCTTAACAAAATAAGTGCACAACTTACCCGTATTTACCCTAAACATTCAGACACCTCAGTGAACTCCTTATCATAATTTGTCCTAAAACTTGAACAAGTTATTTTACTACCTGTTGATGGGTGTAAAGAATTGATGGTTAAAACCCTGCTCAGAGTAAATACGGTAGTATCTCGAGCGCATAACTTAATAAGTCACGTGGTCAGTGTATCGAGCGCTCAAGATAGTATGTCGAGCTCACGATTTACTGAGTCAAGTGCACAACTTACTATTTCATTGCTCCAGCTCACGTTTTACAAAGTCGATCGCATGATTTAAGGGGAAATGATACACTTATAAGGGAGCTAACTCAGTTAAAGTTGTTTAGCATCCCTTCTGAAAATGAGTCTAGTTTAAAAGGAATGAATTTGCTCCCGTTGGGAGTAGGCTCTTTTCAGAGCGGACTTCGTATGTTGGAACGCAAACAGGAAGTCACAATAATTGTCTCCCTTGTAAAAATGGTTGAAAGGTGTACCAAATCCCCTTATATCTCGAAAGCATGAGTTATTATCTCGAGGACACGACTTGTTTGTATATCATGCGGACGAACTGACTTAATAATCGTGCGCACGATTTAGTATCTCAAGCGCACCGGCTTATTAAGTCATGTGCACTCGAGCGACACAAGATAAAATTAAATTAGTGTGTCCTAAACTGTCATACCTTTGCCTGTTGCCTTTCGTGCACCATTAAATCAAACTTTATGCTTTTTTTAATGTAGGTGTAAATCAGTCTTTGAAAGCATTAAAAAGTGATCTATTAAAAAAATTATGGACAGGGAAATGCCATTAAATTATACACAGCAGTGTGATTGTTTATTAGTCTTTAGCGTGTTTTTGACAGCATCAGCATACAACAAATGCATAGTGTCTTTTTCTTACTTTTTTTCTTTCTTGAAAATCATTCATAGTGTCTTTGAATGAAATGTCAAGACTTGTTTTCGAGAAAAAAATATTTTGAAGTGTTGTCTGCTGATATTTAAAATCAGCAGGTTAAAGGTTAGTTTGACAGTATACTCGTTATTGTACTACCGTATATAAACTAAAAATTCGGACAGGTAGATCTTGGCGAACAGCGTAGACCCAGATCAGACGCCGCAAAACGCGGCGTCTGATCAGAGTCTACAATGTTCGCCATTCGTCGCTACATCAGCATGCAGCAAATGGACTTGATAAAGTCTAAAGATAAGACGTTAGACCGTCCGAGTATTTAGGATATACACGGTATATGATGAGAAAAAATGAAGATTACCGAATAGCTCTAACAGGTAGAGAATGAAATAGTAAACGTATCCATCTGAATCTGTCGGATCACAGGCGTACAAAATATAACCTACATTACTCAAGTGATTAATAGCTCAGTTTAGAAAAAAAATAAAATAAATGCCGCAAAAAGTTTTAGATAACTAAGTATCTGAAAGTGAGGATGCTGGTTTAGAGTTCAGCCGCAAAATCTGACATTACAAATCATTTAATGTGGATGTTACTTTCTTATTAATATTTTCCTTTTTTTGTTATTTCATTTTTTTTAAGTATTTTGTGGTATTTTTGTTCGTTATTCTGTTTCGAATTTGCTAAGGAGGCGTGTATTATTAAATGTATACTGTGAAGTTGAAACATAAAAATGAAAAGAAATGTTCGAATTAGTTTTATATTCGTTAGGAAGAAGGATTCGTTAATACGATGACTGGAATTAAAGAAATTGTGTTGGTTTTACTTGAAATTGAAATAGTTGTTTTAAACATACGTGTCAACGGCCAGTCAGAGTGTACATTTCAAGATGGAAAATGTACGTACAATATCAATTTATCACCGTCACGAAATTGTTTTCCGACGTCATCGACGACGAAAATTGAAGTCGCCCCGGAAGCGATTAAACAGCGAGATGATACTAAAATGTATCAAATGCAACAAGATTTCAATGTGGTCAAATCTGATCATGAAAACAGGATAAAGGAATTGGAACAGTCAATTCAAAGAGTTTTAAGAAATGTTATACCAACTATTCCGGTGGATTATTCTAGTAGGTCTTCTGTAATAGTTGACAAGCGACCTGCAGATCATAAAAGTACTAGAAATGACTTAGAAGGAAGAATTCAAGGTTCTGAGGACACTTTATTAATGCAGTTACAAAGTCAGTTTAATAGACTGCGCTCATCTCTCAGTACAAGGACAGCAGATCTGCTGGAAACTAAAAACAAACTAAACGAAACGTCCGATCTACTGAAAGAAACACAGAAACAACTGTTTACATCATCGAATCAGCTAGCTGTGTTTGAAACAAAAGCAGCTGTTCTTGAACGAGAGGGAAATATATTGAAAAATAAACTAAAGCATAAAACAGAAAAACTTGAGTACACAGAAGAGAGATTAAATCAGTCAGAAGGTAAACTGGTAAGTTTGGAGAATCAACTGTATGATCTCGTACGGACTGAGGCAACTCTCAGAGAAGAATTTGACACTGTTAAATTAAAACTGAATAAGACTTTGTCGGAACTGGATGAACTCCGAACAAATCATACAACACTTACCAAAAAGTACCATCGAACGAAGAAAACATTGCATTTTAGGGAGGCAGAGCTGATGGAGTGCTACACAGGTAATTTAACTTAACTCCCTGGGCTAATTCAGCAGACGGCCAGCAAATATATTTATCATCTCAGAAAATGAGAGTTGAATTTCATGCAAATAGGAGACAATTTGCATGAAATGTCAAATTCTATTTTCTAGGAAAATAAGAAAACTATTTCAAAGTGTCGTCTGCTGAAATTATTACTCAGCATGCTAAGCATTAGTATGTCATCAGGTAAGGAATCGCTCCTTACACTATTTATCCTAAATATTCGGACACCTTAATTGTTTGATATACTTGTCCTAAACTTTCAACCAACCCATTTTACTTCGTGTTTTATGTGTCAAAAAGCTGTTGAATGAGTGACCAGTAGTCTGGACAAAGATCGGACGCCGCGTACGGCATCCATTACGAAAACAAGCCTATTCAAATATATTGAAAATTTCACCACCAAAAACTGAAAGTTTTCAGATAAAAAATTCTAATATTTTTCATATTTCTGCTCAAAGGCATCGGCGAGGCGGTTCTAACGAGTACCCACAATCTATGCCTTTGAGCAGAAATAAGAAAAATAATACCTACCCCTGTAAACCCCAGTTTTACTTTATAAAAGTGGGGTTTAAGGGGGTCAAAATTATATAGAGATGTTTTCGTGATGTGATCTGGATTTATACTGTTTGCTTAAGCCTGTCTGTTACATTTTTTAGAGTAAATACGATAACCCCTTACCTTACTTTTCCTAAAATTTTAACAAACCCATTAGATTGCCTAGAGGCGTGTCTTAAAGGGAATGAATACACTTTCAGACATCACGAAAACACGCCCATATAATTTTGACCCCATTAAACCCCACTTTTATATAGTAAAACTGGGGTTTTACAGGGGTATACATTATTTTTCCTATTTTTGCTCGAAAACATAGATTGTGGGTACTCGTTAGAACCGCCTAGTACCAACAATTTATGTTTTGAGCAGAAATATGAAAAAATATCAGAGATTTTTATCTGAAATTTTTCAGTTTTTGGAGGTGAATTTTTCTATATATTTGAATAGGCGTGTATTCGTAATGGGAGGAAACTCTGTCAAATAGTTTATGTCTCCCTTCTGAAAAGAAGAAGCCTTTTCAGAAAGTGCTACTTGTGTAAGGAAGCAAACAGGAAGTCACAAAATTTATTTCCCTTGTCAAATGATGTTAAATCTACAAAGTGTATCCACTTCTCATAAAAAGCACTGATGAAATGACAAACTGTGCAGCTGCTGATCATGTTGTGCATATAAGGTCGAAGGTCTAAAGTAGCCTGTCAATCAGCAGTCTGATCAGGATCTTCACCGTGCGACGAAGGTCTTTATTGATGCCTAATGATTCTGCAAGCGGACAGCAAATGTTAACGGACAACGAAAGACTTGATCAGACTGTGCAGGATGCCCAGGGTCTTCGCTGCCTGCATAGTCTCAGAGAATAGCATTATCTCAGAGAATACCTTTTTCTCGTCACACCACGCAGCAAAAGCCTACCCAGTAAACAGACGTCACAAAAACGTCGTTACAACGTCGTTGCAACGACGTTGTAACGACGTTGTGGCGACGTTGTGTGTTTGCTGGGCTAGATCAGCAGAGGAGTTGTTGAGAAAGTGTATTTCTGAGATAATGGTTCTTATTTGTCCATTAAAACCTATTTTGTGGGTACTCATTAGATGTGCTATAAAGCGCCTCGCGAGGCGCATCTAATTAGTATTCACAAAGTAGAAATTTATTGAGAATTAGCGAATGTTATCCTAGAGGTATCATTTAATACTCCGTAATAAATAAACACCTCTGTCTCCTTTCTCTCTGCTTATGCCTCTCTGTCTCTCCCTCTATCTGTGTCTCTGTCTGTCTGTCTCTTTTTTCTGTTTGTTTGCACGTCTCTCTCTCTGCGAAAATCTCTCTGTGTCTCTGCGAAAATCTCTCTGTGTCTCTCCCGTTTGTCTGTCTCTCTCTCTCTACAAAACTCCTCCAACAACATCATTGTTTGAACTCATCTTTTTACATGTACGTACTTCTTCTTCTTTTATCTACTGAAACTATGTTAAGCATTAATGTTTCCGACTTGACATAGTAACACTTAGTTACATAGCCATTAAGACATATTCATATGTCTTTAAACAATTATTCTGAATCCCACCTGCATGTATTGCTTGTAGTGATTATTTGAATTTATACAAAATAAAATTTGTTTTAACCAACATTATTTAAAATCATTCTCATTGAATCTTATTATAAATAATTATGTCAAACTATTTTAACCACCGCCCTAAGCGCTGAGCAGATTTGTGCCAGACGACATTCTAAAATTGATATTGTCATTTTTTCAGAGAAAATAAGACTTGACATTCCATATGAATCGCCTGCTTCGTAGACGATTGATATAAGAAGACGATTCACATGAAATGTCCAGCCTTATTTTCTCTTCAAAATAAAAGAAAAATCTCAAAGTACCGTCTGCTGTAGTTGTGATTAGCAGTTGAGGATTATTACTTTCGATGATGAGTAAAATGTACTGTTTAAAGATCTAGGTTTCACTTTCTATGTGCATAATTGATGCCGATTGGGGTCTATTTTGAGTATTCTGTTTTCACTAGACTAAAACCCTTGTAAAGAATTTTGTTTTATAAATTTGGCCTTGTATAAAGAAAAAGAAGTACTCTCTGTTATATGAATGAGAGTGATTGGGGCCAGTGACTTAATGCGTGTTTAGGTTAAAATACAAAAATAAAATAAACTAAAAAAAAAAAAAAAAAAAAAAAAAAAAAAAAAAAATGGGTCATTCTTTGAAAAAAAAATACGATAAAGAAATGGAGATTATTATACAACAGGTATTACACTCTATTAGCATAAATGCAATAAATAAGTTTACGCCACACAAAATGCGTGAAATTTATCAAGTTAATTTATTCACTACCGTCGGAATATTTTGAGTGATAATGGACTCGGCATATTAAAAATCAGGCCGATGGGTTGTACAGAGACGATAGATTACAAATTTGCTCATAAATCCTAGGCAACAGCAAGATCCCTGTCACGAGAAAAATAACAATCTTAAGTGGAGTGATTACACTTCCAGGTGAGACAATTTTGTTTTTGTCTCCCTTCTGAAAAGGGGTCTACTCTAAAAGGAAAGAATTTGCTCCCTATTCGGGAGCAAATTCTTTCCTTTTAGAGTAGACCCTTTTCAGAAGGGACTTAATGTGCAGAAAATCAAGCAGAAAGTCACAAAAGTTGTCTCACATGTAAAAATGAAGGAATTGTACCAAGTGTATCAGTACCCTGAAAGGTAAGTATATAAACAGCATTCTTAGAGTGTATATTCTGATGAGGCATTCAGGCATTTCGCCCAGACAATTATTTCGTCCAGAAACATTTGCGGGTGGATATACCCTTGGTTGATTTTCAAAGAAAATAGCTTTCGTGACTTCCCGTTTGCGTTCTTGCACATCAGGGGTCTGCTCTAAGAGGAAATAACTTGCTCTAAAGAGAGAGCGAATTCTTTCATTTAAGACTGGACCACGTTTTAGAAGGGAGACAAAACACTCACTTGACGGAGTTACGTCCCCTGTTAGCGTATCCATCCTCCTTAACACAAAAGTAAACTGTGCACACGTACGCTCGTAGAAAGAAAAGTTTACATACACAGTCTAATTTTGCCATGCAAACCGATGACTGGTACTTTTTGGCTACAACCTTGCATCACGAAAACATACCTATATAATTTTGACCCCCTTAAACACCACTTTTACGTTGTAAAACTGGGGTTTACAGGGGTATACATTATTTTTCTTATTTCTGCTCAAGTACATAGATTGTGGGTACTCGTTAGATCCGCCTCGACGAGGCGGTTCTAACGAGTACCCGCAATCTATGTTTTTGAGCAGAAATATGAAAAATGTCAAAAATTTTAGCTGAAAACTTTCAGTTTTTGGTGTTGAAATTTTCAATATATTTAAATAGGCGTGTTTTCGTAATGGATTTTAAAAAAAAGTATGTGCCTGCAACACAGAAAGGGGCTTTTGCGCATATGGGAGCAGCAAAGTCTTAGATCTTTCAGTTCCATGATGGCCTTCCCTTTCGCTAGTAGATTCTACACGTCTATATAGAATCTAATATTCCAGGGTATTACTAGTATTTTGATGATGTTTCTTCTCTTGTCTTTGGCCGAACCTTTAGAATATATCCCTGTTAATATTTCAACCTTTCCCGTATATTCGTCTACGCATCATTTGACATCAGTATCTTGGTTTTTGTTTTGCTTACAAACAATATTCGGACACCATTACACCTAAAATTCGAACAAGTCCATTTTACTATCTGTTAAGGTGACCGAAACAGCCACTGGCGAAGCCAGAACGGAATTATTTTTACGTACTCCCATGGAAAATATCTTGAAAATTATGCCAAGAATCGCTTCCAAAATAGGGGCTACTCTTAAATGAAAGAATTTGCTCCCAGAGGGAGCAAATTCTTTCCTTTAAGAGCAGCTTCTATGGCAAAAAAGCAAAATATTTTATGTTAATGCTACTTTATCATGAATATTTTTCTTACGCATGTTACGCACGTGTCTAATGTGCATAATGAGCGCTACGCCTATGATAGCTCAAACACAGAAGCCCTGATCAGACGTTGCGTTTTGGATGTTTCACAGAATGTGAATTTGATCTCACAGTTGTGTACTGAGAATGAACTCGATCAAATGTAAAGCTGTCGATTGTTTATCTTGGTACATATATTTGATTAAAGATACAGCTATATGTAAATCTCACAGCTGTACATTACTCATGACCCCATTCAAATATAGAGCTGAATGTGCAGATTTGGGATTCGATTGAATATACAGCTGGATGTAGATCTACCAACTGAAAACTCACAACAATCCTCATTCAAATGTAGAGGTGCATGTACAGCCAGCAGATTGTACTTTTTGGGGTCTGATTGAGCGTAGAGCTGAATGTCTCCATTTGACTGCAGAGCTGAATGAACAACTGACGGATTGTTCGTCTTGGGATATGATTAAGTGAAGAGCTGAATGTAGATCTCTCAACGGTATATCTAGCACTAACGCCATTCGATGTACAGAACTGAATGTACAGCCAGCAGATTCTTCGTCTGGGGTTTGATTAATTATATGTAGTTCTCACAACAGTACACTGACTTGATTCAGGAAATGACATGTATAAGCTTTAAGCTTACCGTCTGATCCTGACACATTAATGTTGTGAAACTAATATCCATGTAATTGAAACAATAAAATATTGTTTAAACCAACTGTACACTGAGGAATGCATGGCTGGGTGTACTGCTAGCATATTGGATTGGCCGTCTAGAGTGTTGATCGAATGCACGGATGAATGTTGATTTCGCTACTGTACATGTAAAGTGAGAACGAGCCTCATATGAATGTAGATCTGAATTTAGAGCCAGCGGATTGTTCACCTTAGGAAATTAATAATCGACCGAATGTACAGCTTACTGTAGCGCGGAATGTACGGCTAGCGAATTCAACGATTTTTAGCGTTGACTGAATTAAAAGCTGATTGTAGAGCTGAATGTATGGCTAGCAAATTAATCGATTTTTCGTGTAAATTGAATGTACAGCTTACTGTAGAACGGGAATGTACGGCTAGAGAATTAATCGATTTTTCGTGTTAATTGAATTAACTGCTTACTGTGGAACGGAATGTACGGCTAGCGAATTAATCGATTTTTTTTTGTGTTAATTGAATGTATAGCTTGCTGTAGAACTGAAATTTCAAACTTTATAATATAATTTCAGGTTTACGAAAGGTAAACAGCAAGAGAGACATATATCAGTTATAATCAGTGATTTCAGATGACCGGTATAATTATAAGCAAATTTTGTTTTCTGGGTTCATGGGAGGACACCTTACAATCCTTCTTCCAAACATATTGTTGGATTATAAGGTGTGTACAAGACGAACAATTATATATTTTAATTGTCACACCCTTCCATCGCTAAGCGATAGAAGCATACCAAATAAATACGGAAATAAATCAATGTTTAAATAAGTATAGCTTGTCATGGTGCATTGTGTATATAACTGTGGCTCGTTTCAATATTTTGGCAAGTAAAGTAGTCATCCAGTTCTTTTTACACATAAGAACAGAGTTTCTGAGTTTACGAAAAATAATATCTCATCTTTGTAACACACACACACACACACACACACACACACACACACACACACACACACACACACACACACACACACACACACACACACATACACACACACACACACATGTACAGACCACTCTTTATCAATTTATTCTCTTAGTAATTACTTTGGTAAAATAGCACAAATTTCTTAGTTGGCGTTAGTTTTACTTAAGAAATAGATCAGCTCTAGCAGTGATTTGTTGAGTAATAAATCACTGTTTAGAGGTCAGTTGTAAAGTAGATTAAATCACGAGCGCGGAGCGCGAGTGATTTATCTTCTTACAACTGACCGACAAACTGTGAGTTTTTACTCAACAAATCACGCACAAGAGCTGATCTATTTCGATTCTAACATATAGAAAACGACGAAAAATGAATTGTATCCTTCAGATTCTTCCATAAAGCATAAAGAAATCCCGCCAACAGTTTTGACTGTAACTCTGTAGTTTACATGCATTTCTTACGTTGTTGACGAGAGAAAAACGACGTTACACCGTCTAACGTCGTGGAAACGAAGACTGACGTCAGCAAAGTGTCCATATGACGTCGGAACGGCGCCAGATAGTGTCGCGCGTTCCCGCCCAGTGATTTGTTGCAGAATAAATCACTGAATTTAACCATTGGCGATATAGGCGAGGCGTGTTTGAATGTTCATTAATTGTTCAAATTATTATCGTTTGGCCTTTTATAGAAATATGGCAGCAAACATTTGATCCTATCGTTTTGAAATTGTGGACAAGTAAATAGAAAATGGTATTCGTCACTAATTTCCGTAGAGCATGTGGGGCATAATCTTTCATTGATCAAAACACTCCTCCACCTTCCTGTTTCTACTGGGAGTCTGTGATTTCTCGTCCTAAATTTTAATAACATTTGACATAATGTATTAGGAAGAATTGAAATATATGTGCTTTGTTGGAAACTCGTTTTAAAAATTCTCTATGTGTTTGATTGGGATGTGATATCTATGTCTGAAGTCCATTTTTGTATGAATTCATCTTTTAAATTTTAATTTGCAGATTTTGTAAACCAAGTTGGGTTTATGAAATTCTGATTATCCCAGAATCCTGTAAAACCAAATGAACATAAAATAGTTTTAACATTTTCTATTCATTGTTTTGGCTATATACATTTCATATAATATATTGTAAACAGTAGAACTCAGCTTATTAATTTCTCTGCTTTCAAGTAATTTCGCCCAGTATGACAATATACGCGTTTTTATATCGATTGATGGTGGGATCACACCAAGTTCACCATAAATCATACATGATGGAGTTGCTTTTTAAGATTTAAACTCTGTTTATAAAATTTTAGTTGTACCCTTTCAATAACCTATATTATACCACACCCAATTACTGGTTAACCGCTTAGAGGACTAAGCCTGCCCAGTAAACGTGTGGTTTGGTAAACTGACCGCGCTCGACCTGACCCCACTGGGTTGACTGGGTCGTAAAACCCCAACACAAACAAACAAACAAAACCACGCCCCATTAGTTCGCATCCATACAAAAGTACTGGCTTGTTTTATTGAAGAGATCAATGGATGTACGGCTAGCGGAGTAATCGATTTTTCGTATTTATTGAATATACAGCTTACTGTAGAGCGAAATATACGGCTAGCGAATTAATCGATTTTTCGTGTTGATTGAATGTACAGCTGACTGGAAAGCTGAATGTTTGGCGGGCAAATTAATGGATTTTTTTGTGTTAATTGGCGAATTAATCAAGTTTTCGTGTTAATTGAATGTACAGCTTACTGTAAAATGTATGGCTAGCGGATCAATCGATTTTTCGTGTTAACTGAATGTACATCTTACTTGTAGAGCTGAATGTACGGCTAGCGAATTAATCGGGTTTTCGTGTTAATTGAATTTAAAGCTGAATGTACGGCTAGCGAAGTAATCGATTTTAGGTGGTAGTTGAATGTATAACTGATTGTAGAGCTGAATGTACGGCTAGCAGATTATTCGGTTTTTACGTTGATTGAATGTATTGCTGAATGTTGACTCAAAGCTGTAGATTAAGCTAAACTCCGACTAGAATATGCAGCCAGCGGAGCACTGATTTGTATAACTGAACGTAAATATGCAACAGTGGAAATGCTCTAAGCATCAAATTTATAGTTGATTCTATATCTCACAGTTGCGGACTGGTTAGAAGAAAACTTGTTCTGTTTAGCTACTGAATCTGGGCCGTGTCGAGCGAAAATGTGCTATCGAACATACGTAAAATGTGCATTCAGTGCGCAAAGTATCATCCGGGTCTTTGCTCTCCTTTCGTACATTCTGTAGTATCCAGTGATTCTGTTAGCGGACAGTAAAGGCTCTGATCAGACTGCGCGGATGCGCAGGCTGATCTGGGCCTTCACTGTCCGCCTATGCCTGAAGACACGTTTTCGCATGGCGCGGCCCACCTTACAGTCCACTTCACATTTATCAATGGTATGGTAAAATATTCTGCACGAGTCTGACTATGAGTCCTATTATATTTCTTTAGATGATCATTGCCACTGCCAGATCACAGATACACACGAAACGCTGTTATCTCCAAACGTTTGTGTTCGTTTGATAAATGTACATCACTGTGAGAAATGTACCCTGTGGCATGTCCGCCATACATATACTCACATCAGCCTGCGCATCCACCCAGTCAGATCAGAATAATCACTGGACATGCGGATAGCCAAGGATCCAAGATTTCTCTAGGCGAACAGCACAGCCTCTCACCAGACAGCGCGAATGCACAGGCGGAAAAAAAAGATATTGGCTGCGCTAACATCTCTGAATAGATTTTCTAATGAAGAGCCTCGAATGATAAATGATTAAAGATGCACATATATCATATTTCTTGATTCTTGATTAAGGGGACTGGCTGCACATTCACGGAAGACAACTCTGTCAAAATGGTTTTGGTAGACCTTCTGAAAGGATCTACTCTAAAAGTAGAACGCGGCGTCTGGTCAGTTTCTACACTGTTTGCCGTCCATCGAGCAGTTTTTTAAAAAATACCCCTTTTCAGAAGGGGATTGGTATGCTGAAAGGCAAAAAGGACATAAAAGAAATTGTATCCCTTGTAAAAATTGGCGGAAAATCTACCAGCAGTATCAAGCCCCCTTAATTTAATCTTTGATTTTTACATTCAATTGCATTTATCTCCATGTTGCACATAGATTTATTATGTCTGTCAAAATTTTATGCTTTAACCCATCTATGCCGAATAACCATCACTCTTCGGACAGGTCCATTTCCACTATAAGGGGTGTCTGGCTAGTTTTTGTTATGGCCATAATTTATAGCAGTTCCTGTGTTTAATGCAAACAGTGTAGACCCTGATCAGACGCCGCGTTCTGCGGCGTCTGATCTGGGTCTACACTGTTTGCCAATGTCCTTTTTAGGGGACGCTAGGCTTAAATGGGTTTTATTTCATCTGTCTAAATGTATAGCAAAAGTTTAAGCTTCGTAAAAAGCATATAATAATGTCACGCACCACTTCAGTTACACATATTTTTCTTTGATGTAACATGCATAAGGTAGCTTTAAGAAATTATGATTGAATATGTGGTTGTAATTTTTATGTAAGATGTTAATCATGTCATAACAATAATAATTATTTAACAGTCACATGTAAAAAGGGTGTTTAACGCATACATGAAAACGCAATGAAAGTTTATAGAGTCTGTACACCGACGCGATTAAACAAGCACCCCGGTTGTAACCGTCTTAACTGATCTTGTTGTTTGCACCGGCTCCTGAAGGGAATAAAGATCTCCTGCAGGGTACAATACAATGTTTACCCTAAATCATCACGAAAACATGCCTATATAATTTTGACCCCCTTAAACCCCACTTTTATATAGTAAAACTGGGGTTTACAGGGGTATACATTATTTTTCTTATTTTTGCTCAAAAACATAGATTGTGGGTACTCGTTGGAACCGCCTCGTCGAGGCGGTTCCAACGAGTACCCACAATCTATGTTTTAAGCAGAAGTATGAAAAATATTAGAATTTTTTGTCTGAAACTTTTCATTTTATAGCGATGAAAGTTTCAGTATATTTGAATAGACATGTTTTCGTAATGTGTTCGGACAGACTGTAGGCATGAGCAAACAGTGAGGACCCAAATCAGACGCCGCAGGAAGGCTTCACACTGTTGCTTCTCATCCAGCAGTTTCTAGACAAATCAATAGGTATTAAGAAGGACGTGTTCAAATTTTCGAACAAATATGGTAAAAAGATAAGGGAAATTAATACACTTTCAAGGGAGCCAACTCTTTAAAGCTTGCTTTTACTCCCTTCTGAAAAGAAGTCTACTATAAAGGGAAATAATTTGCTCCCTTTCTTTTAGAGAAGACCCCATTTATAGAAGGGGACTGACATGCAGTAAAACAAACGGGAAGGCATAAGAGTTGTTTCCCTTGGCGAAAATGGTAGAAAAAGTATCCAAGTGCATTTAGTGCCCTTAAATGGTCCTAATACGTAGAGTGAATATGATGTTTCGTTCAGACGTTATTTCTCATGACGCAGTTCAGTTTTCCTACTTCAACATGTATTACAAAATTTGAACAAGACCGTTCTCCTACTTTGTGGGCTGGCTGAATATTTGAAGGGCCACGCATGGTTGATTCAGCCATATCTGCCGCAATATTTAGAACCGGGCGTTTTACCCCAGCTAGCATTCTACGTAAATCTACATCGGGCCGTCATCGGCCCGTCAGCTACCCTGACGGGCCGATGACGGCCCGATATAGATTTACGTAGAATGCTGACTGGGTACAATCCTTTAAGCCGACTTTGCACACTTGGTAGATTTTCTCTCATTTTATATTAGGGAGACAACTTTTATGACTTCCTATTTGCCTTCCTTTACACCAAGCCCCTTCCAAAAATGGTCTACTCTAAAAAAGAATTTGCTCACCGTGAAAACACTTTTTTCCTTTTAAAGTTGCCGCTTTCCAGAAGGTAGGCAAAGACGTTTTGATAATAAAATGTCTCCCCTGAAAGTGTATTATTCCTCTTAATGTATTAGCTAAATAGTTTCTGTAGGAGCAGTTCGATCTGGGTCCACACGGTTGGCTCAGTCACATCTGCCTGAATACTTAGAGTGACGTTTTACAATATTTCAAAGTAACAAAAGCCAATATCTTCATCAAGCCACGTAGGCTGATCTATCTTTCTGCTACTTTTTCTGTACTTAAGCTTGAAATAATTGATTGCTGAAGTAAGGGTACTTGATATACTTGCTAGACTTTACACCATTTTTTAAAAGGGAGACAACTTTTGCAACTTCTTGTTTGTCTTCTTGCACACAAACCCCTTCTGAAAAGGATATACTCCCCTTTTGACCCCATTTCCTTCAAGAGTGATCCCTTCTTTCAGAATGGAGCAAAACAATTTTGACAAATGCCTACCTTGAAAGTGTGTCAGTTTACTTTAAATAACAAAAGCGGATACTTTCAATGGCGTAGCTAGAACAGAATTATTTTTACACAAACCCGGGAAAAACGACAAAATATGTCTAGAATCGCTTCCAAAATAGGGGATACTCTTAAAGGAAAGAATTTGCTCCCTGAGGTAAACAGCAGCCCCTATGCTAAAGAAGCAAAATATTTCATGTTAACTCTTTCACTGCCACAGGCGATAATAAGGGGCTTTTGCAAACAGCATAGATCCAGATGAGACGGCTCAATGAGCCGTCTCATCTGGATCTACGCTGTTTGATATTCAGTCTTTCAACTTTATATATAATAGTCTTTCCAAGGGGCAGTTTGTTAAAATAAAAAAAAAAGAAAAAGCAGACGACAAATGTCGTCGGAAATTTGCCACCGAAAGAGTTAATATCCTTTTTAAGTAAATATTTTCTTATGCATGTTACGCACGTGCCTAATGTGAGTAATGAACACTACGCCCTTGAGTTTCATCTCGCTTTGTGGGCTGATCTGACTTTCTGCTACTTTTTCTGTACTTAAGCTTGCGATAATTAATTGCTGCATTAATGAATTCGCAACATTCTGCAGTTCACAATGACAAGTGATGCTGCACCAGCTTTTGGCATACGTGTGGTTTAACGTTTCAGGAATGGGACCTTCCTAAAGAAAACAGAGGGTACTTATCCGTTGACGCAAACGCATTCTACGACCAGGACAGTCGCCGTCCATTGATAAACTCATCTGCATAAATCCATTTATGCCTAGCATCCCGTAAAAGAGACATTGGCAAACAGTGTAGATCCAGATCAGACGCCGCAGAATGCGGCGTCTGATCAGGGTCTACATTGTTTTCATTAAATATAGGAATTTCTAGAAAACGTTGCCAGTAAGAACTAACCAGTCACCCTTTTAATTGAAAATGGGTATGTCCAAAGAGTTGAGGTAGAAAAGGTAGTTGAGGTTAAATAGTATCTAAAGGAACGGACAACGGCCTTGATTAGAAACACCGTCTGACCAGGACTTACCCTATTTTGTCGGTACACCCGCCCCCTACCCTCCCCCCCCCCCACCCCGCCACATACACACACAAATACATTTTCTCTAGGTACGGCGCAATTATACAATAACGATGTTGCTGACATTTTACGTGTGCGTGGATATGCCATAATAAGGTTGTTCCTTAATGCTTAACTTGCTGGGTAAATTATCAGCAGATAACATTTTGAAATATGTTTCCCAATTTTCCCCTTATATAATTCTCCTTATAGGAGACAATTTGCATAAAATGTCAGAACCGGTTTTATGGGAACATAAGAAAAGTCATCAGTTTATCGACTGCTGACTTTGCCAAGAGCCTAGTAAAGATTAATGGAGATTGCATTTTCAAGTGTCTTATAAATGACAGGCCGATGGCGGCTTCTCATTTCAGATTTGATGCTTCTGATATCACTTTTCTGTCTTCTGACGTGGTGTACTTCTCAACTCCATTTACATTTATCATCTTATGCGATTTGAAGAGCGTATAGTCATTCGGCTGATTTCAATGCCCATAACAAAACTTTGACTGCCAAACTTCTCCACATTATGAAAACATGCCTATTCAAATATTCTGAAAATTTTACCACCAAAAATGATAATTCTCAACGAGGCGGTTCTAACGAGTACCCACACTCTATGTTTTGAGCAGAAATAAGAAAAATAATGCATACCCTGTATACCCCAGTTTTACTATATAAAAGTGGGGTTTGAGGGGGTCAAAATTATATAGGCATGTTTTCGTGATGAACAGGGGTATCGGTATAAACCGGTAAATACGATACTGGACTGGAATTCTTCTGCTACAAGGCCTATCGGAACCTGATTTTTACGATGATTAATAGTGTATAAGCTAAGAAAAAATGTAGAAAAACCTGAATTATCTGATAGTTTAGTAAAATTGTTATATGTTATAAACGAAAGGGGTACAACATTGATGTCATAAAACAGTCTGCTTGCTTTACAGTTGACCCAATCACGGCTGACCACTTTGCTTACCTCTTTAATTGGACGCCGGTGGGTCGGGGTTCGGACTCTTTGACAGCCGGACTTAAAAAAAGGAACTATTCATTTAGATGGTCTGGGCCGGAACTTTTTTGTCGTTTCTCGGCGCACCGGTGTTCAACTGGTGGTTTTCTTTTGCTCCAGTATTCTAGTGGTGTTGTTTGACACCCTAGGGATCTCCAAGTTTCTCAACACGTTGTTTCTGTTGAGTCCCCATCTTTGCTTCGTTATACACTTTAACCTTGATATACTTGTTGCCCGTAATGATTCATGGGTGAATTAGAAGACCGCCACGCGGATCGAACAAATACATGTTTTTGCCACAATGGAAGCTGAGGACGCGGGTTGGGATCTCGTAAAGCTGTCTTAGCACCCCCCCCCCCCCACCCCGCCAAGTAATTTATTACTGACCGCTCTAAGGCGGTACTTTCATTGTGTTACTTTTTGCTAAATGTTCTGTAGTGTTTCGCTTTGAAATGCTTTCCTTTTAACAATTATGTGCAAGTTAAAAGATATATTCAGTTATATTTAACTAGCATAGTTGCCACCTTTTTGGAAAAAAGGTTGCCAACTCTGCTTGCAATATGTTTAATTACATTTGTCTGTCTTTCCCTTTGAAGTTGAGAGATGTGAATCTGATCATATTAGTTCCTGAGTTCACTTATTTACTTCTCACTTCTTCTTCTCACTTCCGACTGCTGACATCTCATCTCTTACAATTACAGTCGACTCTCGTTATCTCGAACTCCAAGGGACTCTATGAAACACTTCGAGATATCCGTACTTCGACATATCAGATTTGCAGAACTTGAGGAAAACAATTAATCGAACAACCACCTTTAATAGAATGAATATGTAATTTGACTCCTAAGTTAGAGATATATTGAAAATATTGTGGAAAAGAGGAGAAATTGCTCCTAAGGAGCAATTTCTCCTCTTTTCCACAATATTTTGTTGCATGTTGGGAGACCTCTGTGTTATAACAGGGACCAGATTTTCACTTCGAGATAAGCGGTTATTCGAGATAAGCGAGTTCGAGATAACGAGAGTCGACTGTATTATGTTCACTAATAATACAAGTGCCAATCATATGTAGAGCAGCAATTAGAAAATACAGTCGACTCTCGTTATCTCGAATTCCAAGGGACTCACTGAAACACTTCGAGATATCCGTACCTCGACATATCAGAGTTGAGAGAGTGAGTAAAATAATAAATTGAACAACCACATTTAACAAATGAATATGTAATTTGACTCCTGAAGTTAGAAATATATATATAAAATAATGTGGAAAAGAGGAGAAATTGCTCCTTAGGAGCAATTTCTCCTCTTTTCCACATTATTTTGTTACCTGTTGTCATAGCTTCATGTTAAAACAGGGACCAGATTTTCACTTCGAGATAAGCAGTAATTCGAAATAAGCGAGTTCGAGATAACGAGGTTCGACTGTATATGGAGTCTGAAGTGGGAAGTAAGACAGCAGTATTCGAAAGATTGGTAGCTTCTTCTCTTCAGCCATCTGACTTCATAATCTTCACATACGATTTTCCTTAACGCTTAGCAGGTTGGTTAAAAATATCAGCAGCCGACATTTTGAAATATATTTCTAATTTTTCCGAAATAATAGACTTTGACATTTCTGACAAATTGTCTCCTTAGAAGGCAGTTTGCATGAACTCTCAAAGCTTAAGTTCTGGGAAAAATATCATCTGTTAGACGTCTCCTTAATTTACCAAGAGAGTGGTAAAGGTTAATGGAGATGATATCACTTTTCTGACCACATATCTTAATTCCCAGCTTGACTTCTGACTTGGTATACTTCTCGCTTCTGCTTCTCACTTCCGCCTGCTGACATCTCATCTCTTACTTTAGACATAACATAATATAAGTGCCTGTCATATGCAGAATAGAAATTAGACAGTATTAAGAACGAAATCTGAGACAGAAAGTAAAAAAGCAATATTCAAATGATTGGTTTAGTTTCTTCTAACTTAGCTTTCTAACTTCACACTCCTCATTTTTTTTACTTCAAACTAATTCTGATTTGTAACTTCTCACTTCACACTACTGACTTCTCATTTCTGACTCTCTAATTCTGATTTATGACTTCTCACTTCCCACTACTGCCTTCCCACTTTGTGACCCCCTAATTCTGACATGACATCACTTCCCACTACTGACTTCCCACTTCTGAGTCCCTAATTCTGACATGACTTCTCACTTCCCACTATTGACTTCCCACTTTTGAGTCCCTAATTCTGACATGATTTCTCACTCCCCACTACTGACTTCCCGCTTCTGACTCCCCAATGTTGACTTCTCACTTCATACTTAACTATCACATTTACCCTAAACATGGTGACACCCTGACTCCTTGCCATATTTGTCTCAAAATTTGAACAAGATCCATTTTACTACCTGTTAATGTGTCTAAAGGTTGCCGCATGAATGGCAGACAGTGTAGATGCTGATCAGACGCCGCGTGTTCGAATACTCAGGGTAAACTTGTGCCACATTCAGTACAAACAATATAATAACCATGCAGGAGTTGATCAGTAACGCAGATGTATGGGTGGGTCTAAGCTGTTTTAACAAGATGATTCGCTCATGTAAAATTGTTATACCCGTGATTATTCCAAAATATTTGAACCCCGTAGCTCCGTACCACTGTTACAGAATTTACCTTAACCCTTAAAACTCCAAGAAAACCTGCTTCTGAAAATGTCGTCTGTTTATGTCGTCTGCTGACTATTCTTGCAAACTTTTCAAACGTATTTTTGCATACAGGCAAACAGTGTGGACCCAGATCAGACTGCTCCTAAAGGAGCAGTCTGATCTGGGTCCACACTGTTTGCAAAAATGACTTTTAAAATCACAAGCAGATGATAAAGCAGACGACAATTGTTTTGATTGGCTGTTTAAGGGTTAACACTTACCATGCTATGTGCAAATTGATGATATTTTTCTTATTTTTCACAGAAAACAGGATTTGACATTTCATGCAAACTGTCTTCATTTGCATGAAATGTTAAAACTGTTTTCTTGGAAAAATAAGAATAATACTTCAAAATGTTGTCTGCTGAATATTTTACCCAGCATGCAAAGTATTAAGTATTCGGACACCTTCAGTTCTTACAGTGTTTGTCCTATACTTTCAAGTCTTGATGGCTCTAAAATAGGGCCCTGTTGTTCAAAGCATCGTTAGCTTAACGAGCTCGTTAGTGGTCAAAATGTTGACTGTTCTAGTAAGAACAATATCTCATTCACAGGTATTTTTGCTGAACAACATGTGAGTAGCTTTTCACATTTTTTGTCAGCAAAAATATTAGCCTATATGCCATATTTAATGATCAAAGTTTTAACGATACGTTAACTAACAACATCGTTAGTTTTGAACAACTGGGCCCAGATTTCTTCGGCTTCTGTTCTGGGTCTACACTGTTTGCTTTTAAGCTTAACTGTCCGAATACATCTACTTATGGTAAATACGGTATACTGAAGTTTGTATATATCCATGGGACGATCTAGTAGTTAACCTTAAAAGGGCTGGCTTAAAGGCAAAAGTATAGACCTCGATCAAAATAGTGTATCCAATTGCCTGATTGTAATATCCAAAGACGTATAAAATTGTATTATTTACGTCCTTGTAATATCAGAAGAACAGAACAGAATTTATTCAGACTTAAGCATAAACAAGCTCATCGTCTACAAACATAATTTACCACACAATAAATAAATAAATAAATAAATACATGTACATGCATGAAAATAGCACATTGAAAACAATGATACATATATTCCTAATCTATTATATTCAGAGAGTGAAAAAAAAAAAAAAAAAAAAAAAAAAAAAAAAAAAAAAAAATATGCATTTTATAATCTAACCGAAAATACCGTCAAATGTTAACATTTTCACAAGCTTCGGTGATAAGTTTTGCTACAAAATTATTGCACAACATCATGCCATCATGCCCAAGCTGCCAACGCAACAAGATTTTCTGCTGTAACTTTTGAGCCAGAAGAGATACGAACACGAAGCTCTGGATTTTCTGGTTCTACATAGTTATCTTTATATCCGTATACGCCATTGTCATTACGAAAACTCGCCTATTCAAAGATATAGAAAACTTCACCTCCAAAAACTGAAAATTTCTAGATAAAAAGCTCTGATATTTTTTCATATTTCTGCTCAAAACATAGATTGTGGGTACTCGTTAGAACCGCCTCGGCGTGGCGGTTCTGACGAGTAGCCACAATATATGTTTTTGAGCAGAAATAAGAAAGTAATGTATACTCCTGTAAACCCCAGTTTTACTGTGTAAAAATGGGGTTTAAGGGGGTCAAAATTATATAGGCATGTTTTCGTGATGCATGGTTGGTCGCGAGTCACTGAGCACGGAGTCCAGGGTACGAACGTTACAAAACAATGTGAATGTTATGAAATGGCCATCGAAACCTCCAGACTTGTCGCCGATAGAGCAGGTGTGAGACGTGTGCGCCAAAGTCCTGTCCAGCCACAGACGTTGAGTCAACTTCAGCAGGCGTTAGTGCAAGAATGGAACATCATTCCAATGAACGTAATTCGGCGGTATTTTCGCTCAATTAGAAGACGTTGTCGCGCTGTGATCTGCAGGGGGCCACACAAGGTACTGAATTGTTAACTTTTGAATACCACCCCAGTGAAGTGTTAGTGTTGATTCTGGCGTTATCTGAATGAATTAAGCCACACATGTTCTGATGTGTATTACAGGATAATTGGTGAATAAGTGTGTCAAATTTCATTAAATTCTATTATGTAATAGATGAAATGTTTGAATTTGAAGTCTTTGTTGCGTAAGCAGTTTGGGCTAGTTATAGTTCGGAACACTAAAGAAATCTGTTGAATTGCAGTTTCGGGTGAGGTCTCCGGTTTTGCAAAAGATGAAGGAAGAGCGACATGGGTAATGTATGAAATTAGGCTACAAAGCATTTAGTTACATCTTCGTTTATTCACTATTTCTTTTATATGAGATTAACATATTCCAAGAGAAAATTGTCTAAACTATTTGCAAACGGTGGAGACCCTGATCAAACAGATCTGAGCTGGGTCTGCACCGTTTGCCAATTACTCTTTTACGGGTCTCCCGACTACAATGGGTTAACGTAAGGCCTTTTTCTCGGGTGACGTGCCATACATAATTGGTTGCCTCTCTTGATAACTGATACACGTGTGGGAGAAAAAAAAAAACCCTTACACATGTCATTTGCGAAAAAGCGAAGGCCCAACTTACTGTCCGCATATGGCGTAAGGTCGGTTTTCGCATGTTGTGCATCATACACATTTCTTTACGCGAATTTTGATGGTAAATTAAAACGATATTATAAGAACGCGTTTGTATGGTTACAATAACAAATATAATCATTAAATGGCCACGTGAGTTTGTAATTTCTTTTTGTAAGAGTTTCCAAGAAGATGAAGCTAATATAGTGGAACATAAATATAATAAAATCTGTCAGACAGCGACAGATGTTGTGTCTAATAAACAGACAACAGAAAGACAACAATAAAACATATTACTGGGTAAAAACATGAGAAAATGTACCTTATGACACATGTGGCTATCACGAAAACATGCCTATATAATTTTGACCCCCTTCAACCCAACTTTTATATAGTAAAACTGTGGTTTACAGGGGTATAAATTATTTTTCTTATTTCTGATCAAAACCATAGATTGTGGGTATTCGTTAGAACCGCCTCGCCGAGGCGGTTCTAACGAGTACCAACAATCTATGTTTTGAGCAGAAATATGAAAAATAACAGAGTTTTTTATCTGAAAATTTTCAGTTTTTGGAGGTGAAATTTTCTATATATTTGAATAGGCTTGTTTTCGTAATGCAACGAAACAGATCAGCTGCGCATGCGCGCTATTTGAATAGAATTGCCGAGTTCAGTCCGGCTCACAAGGGTCTGAAAGTGTGCAATATTTTCACAATGACCTTTCCAGAGCTATCTTGGTATCAATCATTACTAGCATAAGCCAGATTCCCATAATGGTCCCTTTATCAGTTTATGTTTCAGAACTCCTTCCAGTCTTGCAGTAAAATAAACAAACTTTCATTCAGATTGAGAAGTGCTGTTTATACTTGCTTTGTCCTGAATTTACAGAGTACATTATTCATTTCATTTTCAACTCTCATACATGTAGTTCTTCTTATTTGCTTGTTGATGCTTTTAAGTTGAAAAAAAAAAAAAAAAAAACTAAAAAAATAAAAACAACAACAACAAAAAAAAAAAAACAAAAAAACTTTTATTTAACTTTTTGTTATTGTAATATGTTTCACTGTGACTAGAACTGTTCTGAAAGCACAGGACAGCAGTCTATGACGCAAGACACACAGAAGCAATGTTAAGTTATTTTCTTATTGGTTTATTACTTTATTTCAGCAGACAGAAATGCAACACTTATCATGATATGAAAGACTCGCTAACACTCACTGCAGGGTTCGAAATTAACAGTAGCAAGTAGCAAATTTGCTACCTGAAAATTCAGTTTGCTACCTGGTCAAACTGTTGGTAGCAGAAAGGTGCTACCTGGTAGAGTGCCCCGAACACTATCAACTTTGTGTTGTGAATGTCTTCAGTGCAAATTTGACGTGACATTTCATATGAATCATCTGCCAAGCAGACAATTCACATGTAATGTCAAGCCTCATTTTTGCTGAAATAAGAAAAAAATACTTTGAAAATATGTCTGCTAAATATGCTTAGTGCTTGAGGGTTTAACCCTTAAACTGCCAGTCACAACAATTGTCCTCTGCTTTGTCATCTGCTTGTGATTTTAAAAGTCATTTCTGCAAACAGTGTGGACCCAGATCAGACTGCTCCTTCCTTTAGGAGCAGTCTGATCTTGGTCCACACTGTTTGCCTGTACGCAAATATAGGTTAGAAAAGTGTGCAAGAATATTCAGCAGACGACATAAACAGACAACATTTCAAGATGCAGGTTTTCTTGGCATTTTAAGGGTTAATTAACCCATGGCACGGGAGCATTGTTACACCTTTTGCTACCACGTAGATGCATTTTGCTACCTACTTTCAGACCAGGTAGCAACTACTTGCTACTTGCGAAAAAAGTTAATTTCTAAACTGTAACATCATAACTTTACCCGCTTTCCTGCAAGTGATGTTGGCAAAAAGTGTGTGGCTCCTGATCATAAATGGTAGAACGTAGTGTATGATCAAAGCTTATATGCACTGTTTGCATTGTAATATATAGTCATTTCTGATAAAAAAAAAAAAAGAAAAAAAGAATAAACCTCTAAATATAAAATTTGAAAACTTACAGCTTGTTAAAGTTATAAGAGGGCGGGTGTTATTAAGTGTAAATGGGTTAATTACTCAATATCACAAGGTGAAATGTAATCAATGTTCAGCAAAGTTTTCTCCAATAATTATTACGCATAGAAAATAGATCATGGTAATCAGAATCTCCAACAAGTGGCCTTTAGATATGAAAGTTACAAAACTTTTAAAAAATTCATAATAAAATAGGCACATGTATAAGATCCTCTGACACCCCCACCCCCCCCCCCCCCCTCCCCCGCGCGCGCGCTTACACATATGTCTAACGATACAATTTCTCCATTCCAACTAGATCAATCAAAGCGCCAGAGGCACTGAAATGACAGATTCTATCAGATATTCATCAAAAAAAAAATCTTAATTTGTATAAAACCTTTACAAGAAGAACGCCTAACGGCATTATGGACGGGTGTATCAGAAAGGTTAACCAAAAGGTAAATCGGCAAATTGATTCCTCTTTTGAGACAATTTGCATGAAATGTCAAATTATGTTTTACGGTAAAATATCTGCTAATTTTGGACACGCGGGCCATGAGGCAGCGCCTGTTCTATTAATAGCTAACAACAAATTGCGCAGATCAACCTTACAACCTATCTAACGCACTCAGATAATATCGAAGAATACACATTGCAGCATGGTTATGAGCACAGCCGTTTTTTCCTTTTAGTATCAAACATAAAAAAATCTTCAGAATTTATATTAAATTTGGACAGTAATCGCTGATTAGACAGTGTTTATATTGCTGGTAACAGTAGCTTACGGTCTAGTTTCTCGCGCCACGTCTTTAGTCCAGAGCAGGCTAATTGTTACACAAGTATGTTGATATGTTAACCCTTAAATTGCATACTACGACTGTAGCAGAATACTGATGTCAATTTCATTTTTTAATCTTATTTAATTAGAGAATTTTATGCGATTCATCCGCTGGCAAATAGTTCATATGAAATGCTTAGTCTGGTTTTCTCTGCAAAATAATGGAGAATTCTGAATGTCGTCTGCTTTAAAATTTGCACGGCGCTATTAAGATGTTACTAGCATCAGACTACATTTTGAGCGGACACATATTTCAGTGGTAGTGAAAGCCGAATGCAACGTGAAAACGCGTATGCCAGCAAGGAATGACTCTCATTAGAAAGGGCCCTAATTGGGCATGTAATGCTATGATACTTTTTCACTGCCTTTAATGCAAGAATATATAGAGGAATTTTCTTTTTTCATTAAATGAATTGAAAACACAATTTTCACGAGTGGCAGCAGTTTTCAAAACATGTGATGAAATATGAATGAACTGAAAACATCAGAATTTTCATGAGTGCATAGCACAAGTTGAAATTCTTCTGTTTACAATACGAGATGAAATATCTTTGGTATTCGCCTACAAAAATGTATTTTTCTTTATTTCTTATGTTTTAAGTAGAAATTACGCACGTCAGAACATGCTTCAAAATTATCTCACGTCCTCGGTTCGAACTAGTATGTGTGGGTATCTGGAGCATTACTTTTGAAAAGTGTTCTACAAATTAAACCATTCCAAAACCATTTTATCCTAGATTTTTTTTCAATGTTTACTACAGTGAAAATATAAATCATCAATCAGATGTGATTTGATACAGTATTTTTTAACTTGTGACTGATATCAGTTTTATTTAATTGATATTCAGCGTGATTTCACTTCTTCTAGGTATAAAATAAAATGATGAACTCATTACTAATGTTTGACAACGACACCATCACTATCAATAAGGACTGCTTTGTAGGCTGCATGAAAGATTTGTATTGTCCAAAGAAGTTTGACCCAGACACTTTAAGCTTTGATCAGGTCAGAGCCTTAACAATTGGCAAGAAGAGTTCAGTTTCCATTACTGGGAAGACTACAAAAGACCCAAAAAGATGGCTTCCACCAGAATCTGCTATTCGCCGGTTGGCTGACATTGTTCAGCTGCAGATCGATTATCTGCTGATTGCAGGTTTTCATGAGAAAGAGCTTCCAGACCTCAGTTCCGGACTTCCTTGGCAAAGGCTGTCTGGTGAAAAAAGATGGCCATATTGAATATGACTTCGGGCCAGATGCTCATTTTTCATCCATAGAGACTTTACCGGTGGTCTCCGAGATGGTAGAATCAAAGAAGAGAGGAAATGAGGATACTCCTCAGGCTGGTGCCAGAAGGAAACGACCCTTAACATCAACACCTGCGAAGAAATAACTAATAATAATAATAATAATAATCAACTTTATTTATAGAGGGTAACACATTTAGTTAACTAGTACTAATCTTCCATGTGATCCTCTTTTTTTCCTGGATAGAAACCAGTTCTAAGCAATGTGGATAAAGTTTCTTGCTCAAGGAAACCAACACTTGATGTTAGTAGGGATCGAACCCGGTACCTCTCGATCTCGAGTCCGACGCTTTACCACTGCACCACAGCGCTCCACTTACCACTGCACCACAGTGCTCCACAAAACATTTAACTGTTAAAGACAGGCTAAAATGGAGAGAAACTAGCTCAAAGTTATCATTTGTGCCCCAACGACCCACAAGGTTAAGAAGAGAATGAAGTGAAGTAAAGTGGAGCAACTAGTATCTGGCTAGGAGAGAGAGAGACATTCAGAGTACATACATCAGTTTTAATGCTCAAATCTTGAAGATAATGTACATCGATACAGTAAAACAAATTATGTTTTTTGTTGAGAATTTGACTTGTGATTGGGCAAAACAGAATTTGATCATTTGGATTTCCGAAATTTGGGCAAAAAACTATTTATTCAAAGTCGTATGATGATTCTAGAAACGGTCATCAACAGACATCGTACTTAACATGTAACTGGCAATGCAGGCCAGTGCACGGATGCATTTTTTGTAAGGGTGGAGATTGGTGTTGATTCAGGATCCACTTAGTTGGGCAAGTTATTTCAAAATCATGGAGTTTTTTTGACCAGAACTGAGTTTACACCCCTAAAGTTAGCCTCAAAATCCATTTTTTGTTTTTTTTTGTTTTTTGATTATTTTTACTTTTTTTGTGGGGGAGGGAGGGGGCGAAGGGGGATAGGGGTGGCGGGTGTTTTGTTTAAGCATTTTTGAAATTACCTAAAAGATGCACCCAATTAAAGATTGTGCACAGGCTTTTATGCTTTTACACAAGCTCATTTAAGCACAGTCAATACCCAAGGACCCTTTTGCATGGCACCTCTCAAAAGCGAATTGAAAATAATTTTATCATGCAAGGTATTTACAGTAAATAGTGTTCAGTTTGTGCTGGCCTTTCTATAGCCTAGCTACTAGGCCAATATATAAGTATGTTTGTCACTTTTTGTTTACTTATAATTATTTTTTGTTTTCATTTACATTCTACTTTTTGATTCAATGTTTAGCTAGTTTATGGGTGAACTTTTCTTCTGTGGTTGTCTCTGAAATATTAGAAATCCAGACCATATTATCTGTAGACTAGCCACAGAGCTCAATAAGCCAAAAAATATATATGTATATTTCTAAGCCTTGGGTAAGGCTAGCCTTTCTATTGAGTGTTTAATAGAATTTGAGAGGTCATGTGGTTTTGCAGGTCTTGCAGTATTACATGCAATAGTCTGTTGCAAATATTATTGTGCATAGATCCGTATATATTAGCAATCCATACTTTAAAAAAACTGCCCAGATATATACATGTCACATAAATTTCAGTAATCTAGTTGCATTTAACACTGAAGACTACAAACCCACCAAACTGAACCTTTTATTTTTGACTTTAAAGAGTAACAAGGGGAATTGACCATTTTATGCCTAGCATCCCAAAAAGGGGCATAGGCAAACAGTGCAGGCCCAAATCATATGCAGCAAAATGTGACGTGTAATCACTGTTTGCATGAAAAAAAAAAATCTGCAGTTAATGGTAAAATGACATTTTCCTTATTATCTCAGAAACAAATAATGAAATTTTTGCAGAGTAAATGGCATTTGTATTTTTATCTTGTACATAACTAATTCCATTTACATTTTAGGATAAAAAAGATTTTTTTTTAAAAAAAGCACGCTTTGGTCAGGTTTTGCCCATTTTTTTTTAATGGCAGTATATGTATTTATGTAATAGCCACAGAATGGTTATTCTTTACCTCTGCACATGGCAATTTCAATGATTATTTGCCTTATGAATAATTGCATACATAGAGGATATTTACTCTTTTGCAGTGAATACCATAATTATTGTCATCGAGTGTAATGAAAAACATCAGTATTTTCACGAGTGTGAAGCACGAGTGAAAATTTGCATGTTTTCATTACACGAGATGAAAATTTTATGGTATTCACTGAAAAAGAGTAAATTTTCTTTTTATTTTATTTTTTACACGCCACTGCACGTTTCTGACGTCATATCTAACGGCACCAAACAAAACATGAACGTCATGGCGTCGACGTTCAGTGCTTAACATACGAAACGCTGGAGAGACAAAATCAAAAAGTTTCGGCAAATCAAAATAATATTGATACCAAATGTTCCTTACATTCTAACTAAGAAAATGCATACCAACACTTGATACTTTAGTTAAGAAACAAAGAAGTTAGAGGTGTTCAAAAATCTGAAGTGGAGGTAAGATCCACATCTGAAACAACGAAGAAAACCGAAGTCGCCCAAAGCGAAGAGTGAAAATATAAATCGTATCAGTCACTATAGTGAAATGATACGAAATCATTTCACTAGTGATTGATACCACTTTTATTTTCACCAGATATACATTGATTTCTCCGCTAACAATAAAATAAAAGCTTTTGTGTAAGTGTAACTGTGCAAATGTTTTAAGCAGCATATTTTTTCCACACTGCAGTGAATAGGATTAACATATGTATATACATGTAACTAAATACAGTGGAACCTCTACTAAGCAGCCACCCAGGGGAATGGTCAATTTTGGCTGCTTAATGGAGGTGGCTGCTCAGCAGAGGTACTCACTCATGGGCAGTTTTGAGACAGCTGGAGGACTGATAAAGCCCAAATGGTGGGCTGTTAGTGAAATACACAATATGATTATGATACTCATTCAGCATAGTGGTATCTATCTATATATATATATATTTTATTGTCAGCGGTGAAATCGGTGTATATCTGGTGAAAATAAAAGTGGTATCAATCACTAGTGAATTGATATCTTATCATTTCACTATAGTGACTGATACGATTTATATTTTCACTCCTCGCTTTGGACGACTTCGCTTTTCTTCACTGTTTCAGAAGTCGATGTTACCTCCACTTCAGATTTTTGAACAGCGCTAACTTCTTTGTTTCTGAAATTATTCTGATTCGCCGAAACTTTTTTGTTTTTGTCTCTCCAGCGGTTCACATGTTAAGCACTGGGCGTCGACGCCATGACGTTCTTGTTATGTTTGGTGACGTTATTTATGATGTCAGAAACGCGCATTGACGTGTAAACAATAAAATAAAAAGAAAATTTACTCTTTTTCAGTGAACACAAAAAACATTTTCATCTCGTGTAATGAAAACATTTACATTTTCACTCGTGCTTCGCACTCGTGAAAATACTGATGTTTTCATTACACTCGATGAAAATATTTTTGGTATTCACAGCAAAAGAGTAAATATCCTCTATTTATTTATTACCTGTAACATTCCAAATTGTCCAAAATAACAATTATATATTGTTTATTCTGATCAATTTTTAGAATAAAAATCACTGTTTGCTCAAGAAGTATTCAGAAGTATACCATAATAACACTAAGTATTGGGATAGATAGCCCTTTGCAAACTGTGTAGACCCAGATCAGACGACGCAGAACCCAGCATCAGATTGGACGCCGCAGAATGCAGTGTCTGATCAGGATCTACGCTGTTTGCCATATTTCATCATTTCTTCGAATTATGAGCGACCCACACCAAACTCTTCGGCGACTTTCCCCGAGTACTTCAATTTTCATCCACCTTACAGATTGGATCAACTCAAAATAATTGATACAATCCTGAAAGGGCCGTAAATTGCAAATAAATAAATTTTTATGGTGTTTTGTATTCAACCTGAAATCAGGCATTTGATCCTTTCTCTTGCATCGGTTCAAACACTAGAAACATTTTTTTTTTTTTTTCATAAAAATGTTTCTGTATTTCTGTACATGTTGAGTATAGCAGTTTGCCAAGTGCATAAAGACAGAACAAAAGGTAAAATATATGTGATGATATAAGAATATATGGAATAAATTCTATGAATTTCTTTACATGTTTTTTTTTCTTTTTTTTTTTTTTATTCCTGTCTTCCTCACACAGTGGCAATTACAGCCTCTAGTCAACAAATGCTTCGCTGCAGATCTGCTAATGATCCTTTAAGGTAGTATATGCTAACAGTTGTAGAGCAGAAAACTCATTAAAGTATTCCAAAGATATCATGAGAAAGTGAAGCTATTAATGTACAGTTATAATAACACCCCTGAATGATGAGGAGGTCAAGTGATTCTGGAGCTTTCTGAACCTTGTGAGCCGGACTGAGTTTGCCTGTAGAAGGCTTGTATCATGGCTATCCGCTAAGCACGTGGCGAAAACTCTGATTAGACAGTACGGATTTGCAAGCTGATCTGAGTCTTCGCTGGGCGCAGGTGTGATAAGGTATGTTTTTTGATCGTTGTAGCTAATATTACAGCGTTTAACAGCTGTCTTATACTTACCAGGATCCGCGTCATGTAAAAAAGCCCTTATAGGGGAATGGAACCACTTTTAGGGGCGGCAACTGTCAAACTTGATTTTGCCTCCCTTCTTAAAAAGGCGATCTATCCTAAAGGTAAAGAATTTACTTCCTATTGGAGAAAATTATTTCCTTTTACAGTAGAACCTTTTTCAAAAGGGAGAGGGGGGTGGGGGGTGGGGGGGGGGGGGGGGGGTGGGGGGGGGTAGGGGGGGGGGGGGGTAGCAGAAAAGCGAACAGGAATTCATAAAAATCGTCTCCCTTGCAGAAGAGGATGGGAATTTCATTACGAAAACATGCCTATTCAAATATAATGAAAATTTTGCCACCAAAAAAATGATAATTTTCAGAAGAAAATTCTGATATTTAATATATTTCTGCTCAAAATATAGATTGTGCACGATTGCGAGGCGGTTCTAACGAGTACCCACAATCTATGTTTTTGAGCAGAAATAAGAAAAATAATGTATACCCATATAACCCCCCCCCCCCCCTCAGTTTTACTATATAAAAGTGGGGTTAGAGGGGGGGGGGGGGGTCAAAATTATATAGGCGTGTTTTCGTGATGTCAAGAATGGTATCAAGTCCCCTTAAGACATATTTCACCGTTTCTGGGCAGACTGATTGTAAATTTGCCCTCAAAGGCACAGAAGCCATAGCCCGATTATTTCTTCACTTTGCAGAAAGTTCAGGACATTTCAAGCAGAGTCACCTGACAAACAGCAACGACTCTTGTTACCAGACAACATTAATGGTATACTGATCTCACCGTTCACTCGGCTCGTATAGGCGTTCAGGACCCTTTTTGTATAACCAAACAAAACTAAAAAAATGAGCCACAACGACAGATAACGTACCTTCGGACATGTGCGCCCAGCGAAGATTCAGATAAGCCTGCGCATTCGCACTGTCTGACCAGTCTGGACGCATTTTAGATAAACAAATTTCTTCATGCGGACAACGAAGACTCTGATCAGACTGCACGAATGCGCAGGCAGATTTGAGTCTTCGCTTGGCGCGCATGTCAGAGGTACGTTTTCTGACGTTGCGGCTCAAATGACATCGGTTGTGTTTTTCTGATGGTATACGGTAGTGTTAAGCGCGTGCTGGCTGATCTAATGGTTGTGGTTTCAATAATGCTCGGGTCGAACTTCCTCTCATGCCTTCTTGCACAGAGTCGTTATCAGCTTATGGTCTTTCTGAAAAAGGCCTTTGGTCAGGTATTAACCCATTTGTGTCGAATGGACTCTTCTACCGTCACTCTTCGGACAGGTCTATTTCCAGTATAAGAGGTGTCTGGTTAGTTTCTATCATTAACATATTTTTATAGAAAGTCCTGTATTAAATGCATACAGTGTAGATCCAGATGAGACGCCGCGTTCTGCGGCGTCTGATCTGGGTCTACACTGTTTGCCTATGTCCCTTTTATGGGACGCTAGGCTTAAATGGGTTAAACATTCTCGAGGTTGGACACACTAGTATAATCTTATTGTCTTTCTGAAAAGGCATTCGATGGGGTATTAAACAGTATTAGGTAGTTTTCCGCTATTTTTCATAAGAAAGGCATTTTTTGTAACTTACTTATTGCTTTCTTGTAAAGGAAAGATTTTTTTTGGGAGTAGATCCCTTTTCAGAAGGGAGGCAAACATTTTGACAGAATGTCTTCCCCTGAAAGTCAACATTCGCTCTATACTTACCATGCTTACCAATGGAACAATGCATATACAACCACAGTGAGTAACAAGCGAATCGACAAGATAAACGTTGCGGTTTAATCAATCAAATTCATAGAATTTCATTTAAGGGTGTTTTATCCACTTGTAAGAAGTTTCACTGTTTCCTACAAGGGAGATAATTTTGTGACTTCCCGTTTGCTTTTTTGTATACCAATCCCAGACTGAAAAAGGGGAAGTCTACTCTAAAACGAAAGAATTTGCTCCCCGTGAGAGCAAATTCTTTCTTTTTAGAGTAGACGTCCTGTTTTCAGAAAGGAGACGACGATTTTAACAGTGTTGTCTCCCTTGAAAGTGTATCCATTTCACCTATATTTTGTCAGTGATGGATTCTTTTACCTGTGCGGAAGTTTTGGCGGATAGAACTATAAAACCTCCAGTAGAAAAAAAAAAATATCACTGGTAGAGTAAATTGAAAATGTGGACGTGGATTTGATTGTTTCAGCTGGACTGATTAATTTGTTGACTCGCAGGCTATCCCTCGTGATAATGTAACCATAAGAAATCTACAATCAGCATTGAATTTGACATAATCAACGGGCACTTGGAAACACTTAAAAAAACACTTGATGCAATATGCATTTTTATCAACTGATAAGCTCAAAGCACGATATGGAATTCTTCCAATTTAACAGAGGCGTCCTAATTACAATACATTTATAAAATCTAACAGTATTTGCCCTAAATACCGACCCTCATTATTTCCCGATATCTCCCGATATTTCAAACCATGCTTCATTCAAACTACAGTCGGACCCCAATATCTCGAGCACCGATGGTTCGTTTACCATGTTGAATTCGAACTCGTTTTTGAGTCCGTACGAAATTTTTCCGATAACTCAAGAAAACAAATAATTAGGGAAATTGTCTTATCATGAAATTGTATGTTGAGTGTACTCATTAGAATCGCCTCATCGAGGGGATTCTAATGAGTACACTCAACATACAATTATTGTGTAGACAATCGAAAGATTTCCCAAAATTATCGCTATTTTCTTCCTGACCTGTCACAATGATTAACCCTCAGTGGCTCGAACTACCCATATCTCGAACAAATTCTATGGTCACGAAGATGTTCAAACCATTGAAGTTCGACTGTAAATAAATGGTAATATTGGTTTAGTTTACTATATGTTACTTACGTTTCAACTTCTTTTCTCACAAACTACTGTTATTTCGGACAGAGCTTCCTGAGTAAACGGCATATAGCCAGGCCAACGAGTAGTTAGATTCTGGTTTGAATTATTTGCCCTTTAGACATTTCACTAGATAATCAATGTACAAATTTTAGAACAAATACTGCAAAATTCTTTAGTGAATGTTTAAAGGGAAAGCCAGGTTGGACAACAATGTCTTTGAAATAATAGGTCTTGACAAACCATGCATTGTGATACAAATTTGATCAAAGTCGGACAAAAAATAAGAATTTTAATGACTTTTAAAGATTTCAGTACTTTTGTCTTGGGAGCAGCTTTTTTGTATATTCAGTGAGGTTCTAAACATTGAAAATAAAATCTTTCTGACAAAAACTAGCGAAATCAATTTATGTATAGAGAAGAAGCTACTTGCACAAATATAGAGGTGAAATAGGGTTGCAAATATTATTTATTTAGGTTTTGCATATTTTATTAAGGCTTTATGACATCATAAATTCTCATCAAATATTCAAAATGGCGGAACGCATAAGAGCAAAATTAAATTATTCAAACCTCAGTAACGTCCTTAGTTTTCATCCGATTTTGATCAAATTTGTATCAAAATGCATGGTTTGTCTTTCATTTTCAGTTATATGTTTCTATGCAAACTTTGCCTTTCCGCGGTACGCAAGAAAAAATACCTTAACGGGGATAGAAACACTTTCAAAATAGAAGGAGGCACCCTTTTCAAAACTGTTTTTGTCTTTCTTCTGAAAAGATGTATATTCTAAAAGAGGCAAATCTGTTAAAACTGGTTTGTCTCTCCTTTGAAAAGGTGTTTACTCTAAAAGAAAAGAATTTGCTCCCACGGGGAGTAAATTCTTTCAGTTTAGAATAGACCCATTTTCAGAGGGGTTTGGTGCGCAGGAAAGCAAAAAAAGAAGTCACAATTGATGTCTTTTTGGATGATGTCAGGGATTAACCCTGGTCCTGCTGATCCCGGATATACCCTGCCTTTGCAAACAGTGTAGATCCAGATCTGAAGAAGCCAACTGATCTGGATCTACACTGTTTGTCATTAAGTATGTGAATTTGCATCAACAACCTGGATCAAATAATCTTATTGGCTGAAAATTAGAAGTGGGCGTGGCATCTTAATTTATTCAGCATGACAAGGATTAAAAAAGGACAAAAAAAAACAACAACAAAAAACCCTTAGCTACAACAGTTAACGGGTTTGTCATTAACGAGCTCGTTAAGCTATCGACGCTTTAAACAACTGGGCCCAAAAAAGCAGAATGCGGCGTGTGATCAGGGTCAGTACTGTTTGCATTTAGGACAGTAATTGCTATAAAACATGGTAACAATAAAAACTAACCAGATACTCCTTATATTGGAAATGAAACAGTCAATATAGTAAAGTAGAAAAGTCCACTTAGCATAAATAGCTTAAAATGCCATTGTCCAAATAAAATTTATAGCAATGTATACGAGACTTAATAAATTCGGCTCTCCGAAGAATATCATTGCTAGTATCCAGAAACGTACCAGACAGACTGGCTCCAATAGTAATCAGTTTTACTACATGTATAAAGTTTAGTAGCTTTGCCCAAGGCTTAGAAATATACATATATATTTTTTGGCTTATTGAGCTCTGTGGCTAGTCTATAGATAATATGGTCTTGATTTCTAATATATTTCAGAGACAACCACAGAAGAAAAGTTCACCCATAGACTAGCTAAACATTGAATCAAAAAGTAGACTGTAAATGAAAAAAAAAAAAAAAAAAAAAAAAAAAAAATAATAATAAGTAAACAAAAAGTGACAAATATACTTATATATTGGCCTAGTAGCTAGGCTAAAAGTTTAGTTATGAATTTCTTCCAATTGCCTTTCCGCGAGCCGTGCCTGCCGTCAACTTTCTATCTCTTGTACTGTATGCGACATCTTAACTACATACGGTAATCCAGCTTTGACCAGAGTTTACCACCGATTCCGTTTCTCAGCCTATCTAATATAACAAATTGTTCTCAAAGACCGCAGATTAATTTTTCCGCCTATGAGAGTGTGCCCGAATCTCTTTCGTAGTTGCCCTTCTTTACAAATAATCATTTAGGGTATACCAAAAGAGTCAAAACGGCCGATATTGATGTACCGATAAAATATTATCGGTACACAGGTTTTATTAAGGTTTTGACCAATAAAATTATCGGTTATATATATCGGCGGCACGGTATTTTTATTGGTGGGGCGATAACATTAGATATTTTTGATACGATACTTACATGTATATTGCACTAGCAAATTACCACAGTCGGATTTGTGTTAAAATGCATGTTACAAGCAAGATAAAGAAATGTGGTTATAAACCAAAATCTAATTAGTTGACTCATATGTTGGACCAGCTGTCATTATTGGATCACACAAAGCTTATCGGTGCGCCGATATTTTTATCAGTGTCACGATAACTTAACAACCCACCAATGTTTTGCTGTGGGAACATCAACTGTACTAGTTGAAATTTTATGATAAGTACGATGAGGAAAAACGATGGTCGGATATTTATGGTAACTACAGTAGGCAGATTAAGGGAACTGAATACACTTGGTAGATTGTCTGCCATTTTTTTTTTCAAAGGAGACAGCATTAGTAACTTTCTGTTTGCTTTCCTGTATGTCAATCCCCTTCTTAAAAAGGGATCTTCTCTAAAAGAAAAGAATTTCTTTTCTTTTATAGATGACACCTTTTAAGATGGGAGACAAAACAATTTTAACAGAGTTGCTTCCCTTGAATGTGTATATATTCCCCTTAAATGACTTCTGTAAGGACACTGCTTGATAGAAATGCTTGAACTATATTTAAATGAGAACATATACAATTATCTTCACCTTTGATTGTGCAACATATCAATTATTATACCCCATGCCGACATGTAACACGTATCGTCTAAAATCACATAATTTTGTAACCTTAAATTTATCTTCAAGATTAAATGATAAATTTTAACAGACAGGGGTCTGTTCTTAAATAGATACTAGTTTATAGGCTGAAAACCCATTCGTGCGTTTTGCTGTCGGTGCAAATGCGTTCATTCTTTACGATTAACATTCGATCATAATTAGATTTAGGTACCATAAAATAAATTTGCAATTCACCCACAGGGAAGTAAAGCAGTTTTGGATTAAGGGGACTGAATATATCTGAAATATGTTCCGCCATTTTTTACAAGGTAGACAACTTTTGTGACTTTGTGTTTGCGTTAAAGCACACTAAGTGCCTTCTGTGAATGGGTCTACTCTAAAATAAAAGAGGGGAGCAAATTCTTTCCTCAGAATAGACCCTGAGGGGAACAAATTCTTTCCTTTTAGAATAAATCCCGAGGGGGCAAAATTCTTTCCTGAGGGGAGCAAATTCTTTCTCTTTAGAATAGACTCGAGGAGAGCAAAGTATTTTCTTTTAGAATAGACCCCTGAGGGGAGAAAATTCTTTCCTTTAAGAATAGACCCAAAGGAGAGCAATTCTTTCCTTTTAGAATAGACCTGAGGGGAGCAAATTCTTTCTTTTTAGAATAGATTCTGAGGGGAGCAAACTATTTCAATTTAGAATAGACCACTGGCCTTTTCAGAAGAAAGCAAAATCAATTTTGTCAGATTTGTCTCCCTTGAAGATGTATCGAAACTTTCGCTCTGGTGTTGTCGACGATCAAGATCAGTGCTTCTCTCGTAGTATCACAGACACTGTACAAGACCCAGAGGGTGTGGGTGGGTAGCGGAGGGAATGAGGGGACAAGGGTGATTCTCTATCATTTTTCCATAGCGGCTTATGTACTCGATTACATAACCAAAACATACTACAGGATAAAACATATTTTATTTAATTTTTTTAAGTTTTACATTCATTTTTTTGCAAGTGATCACACCTCAATAGTCGTAACGCAGGGACCAAAGTAATATTCTGCCCAGGAGGGTGTGTCCGAATCACTTTAATGCCGCTTTTTCAAACAATCGTTAAGGGTACCATAAGGGTCAAAACAACCGATATTGATGCACGGAAAAAAGGTTATATTTTTCATATTGGAACAACATAGTATGAGATCTATGGAAGGAGTCCCCGGGGTATAAATGTGTGTGTGTTCAGCCACGCACTCCATGTCGGACCGAACATGTGGTCGTTGAGCTTGCTGAACTATCAAGGGTAGTACTCCTAGGCGGGGTTAAAGGTACAAAATTAGTGCCCAGTTGTTCAAAGCTAACGATGTCGTTAGTTAACGATTCGTTAAAATTTACATCGAGTGATACGCAAATATGCTGAAATTTTTTGCTGAAAAAATGTGAGTAGCTTTTGCAGTGCAAAAGCTACTCACATTTTTTCAGCAAAAAATATCAGAAAATTGTATATTGAATCCGCTAAGATAGTTAACGAAATGACCCTTAACGAGCTCGTTAAGCTAACGATGCTTTGAACAACTGGGCCTAGAATGGTATTAGGTAAACTGGCATAAAGTCTGTTAAATTTAACAATGACTGAATAAAATGCATTATCTGCATATGGAATCATATGAAACTAAACTTGTGACAGTGAAATCAATAGTGGCCAGTCTTAATAACTGGATATACATTTAACCTAGCTTTAATTTGGTGAATGCATCAAATATATACGTAGTCGCTGAAGACTGGAGCCATTCTCTTAAGTATAAGGATAACTTTTAACAGTAAATGTTGTTTCTTTTGAATGATTTTCCTTTGAGTTGATTGCCAAGCTATCATTTTCTTTGATCAGTCTTATTATATACGCCCAATTGCTTCAAAATCGGTTTAAAAACGATGTTGTTGCAGAGGACTTGTTAAGGAGGCGTATTTGGTGATATTTCTGGAATATTTTTACTTATTTTTTTAATTTTAAACAAACATTGTGGATACACATCAGAAAAGCCTCGACGAGGCGCTTCTAATGAGTGCCCACAACTTATGTCTTGTGGAAAAATTGAGAATTTTTTTCTAGAACTATCATCAAATACTCTGGTGTCGGTTAACACTTCAAGCGCCAATCACTACTGCAGCAGACAACATTTTATTTTTTTTTCATAGAAAATAAGTCTTGACATTTCATGTGAATCGTCTGCCAAGCAGACGATTCACATGAAATGTCAAAACTTATTTTCTATGAAAACTAAAACAAATGTCGTCTGCTGCAAACTGAATGTCATCTGTTACAAATTTTGCTTGGCGCTTTTAAAGTTAATGTAACAACAAATAAACATAACATCCAGTTATGGATGACGGATGTAGAAAGGTATATATGACCTTCGTTTAACATATAAGGTACAGGTTGACATTATGCTTAATGCTTACTATTTTAAATGCTATGCGTTTACGTTACAAATGATGGCTTATGTTTCTCCTATCACAATGAAAATTGTCCCGAGCTGTCGACCTTTCATTACTTTACATGCTTCTCTCTCACTTACACCTGTATTTTATAACCTTTCAGTGTTAAGATTTTTATATAGATGTAAGTTTGTTTTCTTTCACTAGTATCCCATTTCTATCGGAGAAAATTAATTTATATTCTGTCTGTAACTGGCAGATCATTTAAAATCGAGGCCCTCCCAGGGGTTATGGGGAACAGGGGAATAATGTCATTTAATTCAGGGGAACAGGGGAACAAAAGTGTAAAAATGAAGGGAACAAGGGAACAAATGTAATTTTGGGGAGCAGGGAACATAAAAAATTAAGATTTTGATTTTGGGGAACAAGGGAAAATGCTGAAATATTTCAGGGGAACAAGAGAAGAGGTAACCCCCGCCCCCACTGGGAGGGCCTCAAAATTGGGCCGCATCAAACAAGAAAGTCGCTTAATGCCTATAAAAACAGCTAGGGCCCAGACCCGACTGAGCACCTACGCAAGCTGATCTGGGTCATTCGCTTTTCACGATAGATTCTAGTGTTTACTCTTTGTGACGGCCTTGATCAGACTATGCGGAAGCGCACGCTGATCTGAACTTTATCTGTTAACATACATGCTCATCTCCTCTCGCGGATCTGTGCCGCAGGCTGAGAAAATGGCCCTTGTGTCATTATTTAAGCATCACGAAAACATGCCTATATAAAACACCACTTTTATATAGTAAAACTGGGGTTTACAGGGCTGTACATTATTTTTTCTTATTTCTGCTCAAAAACATAGATGATGGGTACTCGTTAGAACCGCCTCGTCGAGGCGGTTCTAACGAGTACCCATAGTCTATGTTGTGAGCAGAAATATGAAAAATGTAAGAGTTTTTTATCTGAAAATTTTCAGTTATTTAGGTGAAATTTTCTTTATATTTGAATAGGCGTGTTTTCATAATGAGGTACTGATCAGTCTGCGTATTCACGCGGACTGATCAGGACACTCTTTGTTCTACCGTGCCCTAGAATTCTATAAGTTCTGATCTGTCTGCATGGATGCTCAGACTGAGGTGGGTCATCATTGTTGCATATTGCATAGGACCTTTTTCTAATGTTGCAGCCCGTTTTAATTTTAACCTCTCTCTTTGTCTAATTCAGCAGACGACAAATTGGTGATATATATTTTTTCTTCTTCAGAAAACAGGATTTAACATTTCATGCAAATTGTCTGCATGAAATGTCAATTCATGTTTTCTAGAAAAAAGAAAAAAAATAAGAAACATATATCAACATGTCGTCTGCTGAAAATTTTCACCCAGAGTGCTAAGCGTCAAAATTGTTAGTTTTACAAAGTCGTCTGATACGTATTTTGTCCTACCATAAATCATTTCCTGACGCAAATCGTGTATCAAAACTGTAGATGGGTCGCCTTCGAAAGGCCAGGTGAACTATGTGAAACGCTCTGTGCTGCTGTCCTTTCTTCCTACATTTTGATTAGGCCTAAAAAATAGCTGTGTTTCCACTAACCCGACCGACCCTGTTTCAAACACCCGACTCTGCTATTTTCTTATCAGTAAAAATGCAAAATAAAAAGTAAAGCACCGACCCTCAACAAAATATCTGCATTTTCATAAAATTACAGGCCCGACCCTGTTCTTTTCTGGAGAAAAAATAGAAAACTAAAGATAATAAAAAAAAAAAGTTTCTCCTACCTACCGACCAAATTTTTTTCAGCATGTTAGTGGAAACAGCTATTTTTTACGCCTAATATCATTGTGCATCCTAAATCAAGATGAACTGATACACCTGAAGGGACCAGGAGCCTAATTTCTTTTCCACAGGTTTCCATTATTGCATTTGGCTAAATTCTGAGTCTCACAATATTCCTTGACTTCCAAATTTGGTCTCAAATTAAAGGCTAGCCTTTGACTGATGCACACAAAAAGAAGGGGTCTATCAGCATGGTATGCCTTTTTTCTGCCCTTGGACACATGTACCCTCATTTTGGAGGAAAATAAACACAAGAAAAAAAAGAAAAAAAAAAAAAAAAAAAGAAAAAAAGAAAAGATGTTTATCAGGTCCGATTTTTCAACTCTAGTACACTGAAAATACCATTGACAACAATTTGGTCTGAAATTAAATCAGATATACTTTATGTAAAACTGACATAAATTCAAACAGTCTCATCTATTATTATCCAATTAGAGTAAAGCTTTTTATGAAATATAGCCCTTGACATCCGAATACGTTTTGCTGGTTCCAGTCCTCACTACCCTTACTGGTACCCTGTTCCCTAAAAGAAAGCCGTATACCGAAGGCCGCGGTTTTCAACACCTCCCAAGAGACCTGGCGAATGTTAATGCATTGAAAAACCACGTTCGATCGCTATTATTGCATAAAAACTGAAAACATTTGCTACATTTTGCGTGATTTCTTGCACTATTTTGTTTCGCCTTTTCACCGATGTCTCGGGAACGTTATTTACACGGACTATGCTCGTTCTATGGCCGAGCAGTACACATCTCGTAACGGCTGCAAAATCTGTGGCCCCGGTACGACCATATTGAAAGTTGCGTAGCCATGCATTAACAGCGCGTGAATTGCCTTGTTAATACACGGCTTTTCGCTGGTTAATGCACGGCTGTTAATAACGTGCGGCACTGCTTTTAATGCAATAATGAGGAACAAGCCACACGCGATGGATGGACTGAGTAATGTGCGGAGCTTTAAAATAACAAAGGTGATGAAGATCCAAGTACTAGAGTAAGTTCAGATACGGACTACTGCCCAATCCTTTGCGAAGTTGATCTCATATCAGCAGAACTAGTTCAAGTTGGAGGAGAAACTGTGTTAATGCCATGACGTCAATCTGTAACAGGATCTGACAAACAGATGAATGGCTGCCACATGGACTCAGTAAATGCCAAAGAAAACTAGAGAAGTGCCAGAACTATCGAAACATCACCCTCATTAGCCATCCAAGCAATATAATGTTTGAGATAATCCTCACTAGACTCCCGCCTCAGGTAGAAGAGATAATCGCTGAAGAACAATGAAGTACAAGTGAGCAACTATTCAATCCTAGACTGCTAAGCGAGAGACACATTTAACATCAGCAAGATCTCTGCCATGTCTTCATAGACGTCAAGAAAACCTTTAATAGGGTATGACATGAAACCTTATGAGCAACTATGATGACATAATGTTAGTGCCAACTTGGTCCCTGCGATTGAACGACTGTACTAATGCACTAATGCAGTCATGTACAGTGGTACTAAAGGCAAGTGGCTCAGGACTACAATTAGAGTAATGATTATTTCTGTCACCAATATTTTCCTTAAAAGGATCATGGCTGATGCCTTAGCAGATCATAGGGGTTGGGAAGGGAAGAAAGAGCTCAAACGACTGGTTGATCATCTCGACAAAACCACTACAGCCTACAAAATGGAAATAGGACCAGAAAAGACAAAAGTGACGACCACAACCCAGATGAATCCTATCTTGATAGATTGCACCAAGCTTGAAACGTTAAATCCTTTCAAATACTTTGGATCCATAATATCGGATGACGGCTTTAAACCAGAGATTATATAGTCTAGGACAGCTCAAACAATTACGGCATCAGCAAAAGTGATATGAAATGACAAGAATGTCAGACTCTGTTCTGAAATGAAATTGATGCTCCTACTGGTTTCATCTGCATTCCTATATGCTTGTGAGACTTAGACTTTGACTGCAGATATGGCGAAAAGAGAAATCAGATTCTACCACAAACTACATACATGTATAGGTAGAAAAGACCCCAGTCTTTGCTGCTGACATACATATAACGATTGCACCGGGGCACAGCATTTCCTAAGAAATTGCAAGTGTGTCAAACGAAGACTTTGATCAGCCTGCACTTTCGCAGAATCTGGTCAAAGTATCAGAGCACTATGGGCAGCCAGCATGCTAAGCGTATTCAGGCGAACAAGACTTTGACCGGCCTGCGCGAATGCGAAGTCTGATCTGAGTCTTCGTTGGTCGCACATGCAATCACGTAGGAAATGCTGTGTCCCGGCTCATTTAAGAACCGTTTACGGCTGACACGTCTCAAATGAGATTGATAACTGATAACTCTAAGGGTCGATAACTTATGGCAGATTACAGTGTCTCTCAGGTGCACGGACGGTAATCTAGGGAACTGTCTCGAAAATGCGTCAATGAAATTTTGTTCCATCGCCACATCCGGGAACTTTCGAGCTAGTACACTCGATAGGAAAACAGTAAATAAGGGTATGTCTCGAAGAATTTTATCATTGATTATTTCTTTATTAGCGAGTTATAAAAGAAAATCGGGCAATACTATCGTGTGTAGATATAATTTAACTTTATAAATAAGCTGAAAAAAAATACTGGCGTAAAAAACGAAGATGGCGAATAATGCCGAAATTATTGTTCGACAAAGAGCTAGTTCCACTGACAAAGAATTAGTTCCGTCGACCATTTTTTCTGTCAAAAGGGAAGGAGCTTTTAATCAACTTTGGCTATACAGATTTATGGAGGTTTCGTCCCAATGCGAGTCCGCCCCAAAAGATTCCATCCTAGAGATTTCGTCCCGAATCAAGTACGTGCTGAGAGGTTTCGTATCTATCTGCTAACGTTTTTTTTTTTTTTTTTTTTTTTAATGCAGTTGTCTTTTTTTTTAATAAAGACAGACGTTGAAAATGCAGTATCGTCTGTCAAATTCAAGCGTATTCGTTTAAGATGTTGGTTTTATGTATCAGTTAATAATTATTCAGCCCTAAAATTTCCTGGTTCTCTAAACAGTTTGCGCTTTATTTCCAAAGACTTCAATTTATGGATATGTTCGGTGCAAACTGGACTATAAAACTGCTTTATCCCCGCTCCCCCAACCCCCCACCCATTCCTGGTAGTTTACACTACTGAGGAGTTCTAAGGCGGTGGTCTTGGTGTTGTTCTTATTCTGTGTAGCTTTGTAGTTAATTCTACAAGGTAATTTATATTAAGTCTTGCCTTGCGTTTTGTCCTTGTGTTTTTCAGTCCTTTTAGCATTAAGATCACTTCGCTTGGGGACGAGAGAGCTGGTCTGTGTGCTTTTCGTGTGTTTGTTTGTTTTGCATGTCTTGATTTGTGTCACTGGCTGCGACTTGTGACTGTGGCACTCCCTGGACTTTTGTTTTTTACCTTTTTGTAATACTTTTTAATTTTTAAATTCTGGGTTGAGTGTCATAAACCCATTACTTAAACGAGCTTTTTGGACGACCGAACAATTTATAGGAGATAAAACGTATCACCGATAAAAACTTAAGCATGGGTGCTTTAAAGTTATTTATCAATGGTTAAAAATTTGCGTTTATAGAAAGAGGCATTTCGTCGCAAAATTTTCACCGATATTATGCGACATGTTGAAAATATTTCTTGATATGTTTCAATACTCGTAGGCTATTTCTTTTGATTGCAGTACTCCCGAGAGCTTCATTGACCATTTTGTTTTCATAAAAAATGTGTTCAATAACAACCTTGTTAATTGTTACACGTTTCAATATTTGTTAAAATTTGAACGTCAGAAACATGTCAGCGATAACAAAGTATTGCGCTACTCTTACACCAACTGGAGTGATATATTTGTTAGTTTTGACAAGCTTCTGTCTGTGTTAAGATTAGTACAATAACAGAGACATGTCCAACATAGCAAAATAAGTAAGTGAACATCAAGAACCGATGCAGTTAGATCCACATCAAGTATATTTATTTGGTTTGTCCCATTTACTCATGTGACTCATCTGAACCATTTATCTGCCGTTTCGAATCATAAAACAGAGTGGCTTGTTGGTCGATTTAATCAGTATTTCCTGTTTGAATATAGCTTTATGACACATTTATCACAATAGAAAAAAATAGTCAACGGAAATAGCTCCTTGTCGAGGGAACTACTTCGGACAATATTTTCGTCATTATTGGCCAGCTACTTCTTCTACGCCAGGATTTTTCGGCTTATTTATCATATTTCATGTTTGATTTCACCAAGGATGATGCTTCAGGGGTTCTCAAGGCTGTAAATTTGACGGAAAGTGAAAAGTCATGGGCCCAAAATGTCATGTTGACAGAAAGTTTAGACATTTCAGTTCCGTATTCAAAAGTTGTGGCAAAAATATATTAAAGCCGTGCACATATCTACGGCAAATTCTAACGGAGAACAAAGATAAATCATATCTACACAAGATAGCGTTGCCCGATTTTTTTTTTCAAAAACCGCTAATAAAGAAATAATTAGCGATAAAATTCTTCGAGACATATCTTTATTTACCGTTTTCCTGTCGAGGGTACCAGCACGAAAGTACCCGAATATGGCGTGGGAACAAAATTCTTGACGCATTTTCGAGCTAGTTTCCTAGATTACCACCCGTGAGGTGTTGATTACCAGAAAACATCTGTCATAATACACCGTTCTTGTTTCTAGTACTTGACATAACCGTTGTTAAATAAATTAGGCAGGAGGGTTTGATTTCATCTCTCTCTCTCTCTCTCTCTCTCTCTCTCTCTCTCTCTCTCTCTCTCTGTGTTTATTTAAGCGAATGAAGGTTACGAAATGATTAAATATCTATTGCATCAGCATTGTGTTTTAAAGACAGACGTGGGTGAGAGTGGGGAGGGGATAGCTATAGATATACTCGTATGTCAAATGTCCTGCAATGAAAATAAAATGCAGCATACAGCTTGTAGGTGTCAAAGGACTTAGTTCAGATGTCGTAACGGATTCAGATTGTTTAAGTTCTTCGAGATCCATTGCAATCAGAGAATCAAGTTTATTGTTACTTCCTTCCTTACTTCCTTAAAGGTGAGACATCACCAATTTCAGAATATTTCAAATCAAAGATATTTTTTTGTGACGATAAAAATGTTGAAAACCGCATTTAAAACATCCTATAGGTTCAAAAGGTACATGCATTCAAAGTCGTATTATTAACTTGTGTTGCTATTTATAGTTTAGTAAAAAGCTATCCCACAATGCATTATTCAATGATGTCATTGTTTATTTTTAACTTTTTCTTTAAAATTTAAATTTTATTTGAATCTCCATAATCTAATTGCAGCTCAGAATTGCAGACTGCTAATATTGATGAAAACAGTAAATATTCTATTACTATTAATATCTAGACTTTATATTTCAAGCTAGCATTTTTTTTTCAAATATTACGAAAATTGACTTAATAAAGTTTTAAAAGCTTTTTTTTTTTTTTCTAAATATTTAAAAATGCAAGATACAGAGCAAGGGCTCATCACTATATTGGTAAAAAAGCTTAACAAGAATAAATGAATTGTTGAAAATTAAATTCCGAAAGATTATTATATAATTTTTTAATACAAATAACTTCAGAAGATGGAACAAATTAATTTTAAAATTTTACTCATTTTTTTAAAGTTAAATTTCATTCAAAAATCAAACTGATTATGAAAACTTCTAAGCACTACAGCTCTACATACAAATATTGAGGAGGTCTGTTACTCGCGGCATATATTTCCTGAATATTTTTAAATAAAGTTTAAAAAAAAAAAATATTCATAAGAACCAGTGATATTATTGGTTCCTTATGAATGTTAATGAGATGTAATTGAGCAAGAACCTAAGATCTCAATAACTGTTAGAATTTGGAATATTTCAATGGGGTTTTCATCGCTGGATTCGCCAGCCACATGTCCGGCTTTCTTTTAAGAATATATACAACCAAAAGTGAAATTAGGGGATGTGTCTGCTTTGAAGGACTAGGAAAACGTCGTAGTTTTTTTCTCCAATATTAAGAAGGGAGATAATTCTTTTTAATTCATTTTTGCCTTTTTGCACAGCAAGTCCCTTCTGACACGTGTCTTCTCTAAAAGGAAAGGGGTAGGGAGGGGATAGCTGTTAGAGTAGACCCCTTTCAGAGGCGAGGCAAGAACAATTTGAGCGAATTATATCTTGAAAGTGTATTTATCACGAAAACATACCTATATAATTTTGATTCCCTTAAACCCCACTTTTATATAGTAAAACTGGGGTTTATAGGGATATACATTATTTTTCTTATTTCTGCTCAAAACATAGATTGAGGGTACTCGTTAGAACCGCCTCGTCGAGGCGGTTCTAACGAGTACCCACAATCTAAGTTTTGTGCAGAAATATGAAAAGTTTCTGATTTTTTTTTATCTGAAAATTTTCAGTTTTTGGAGTTAAACTTTTCTATAAATTTGAATAGGCGTGTTTTCGCAATGAAAAATCCCATACTTAAGTGTACAAAAACGTTCACACACATAAATTTAATGATACAATAAGAATATTCACACAGCTACAATATTAAGACGATACAGTCGTTGATTTTAATATCAAATGCAACTTGAAACTGCCACAACCAAACTCCAACTTGTAACTTGACTCTTTCATTGATAGAAAAAATGGAAATAAGAATATTATCTATAAGGCTGGCCAAAAATTGCATAAACTGGGATTGAAAATGGGAACTTGTTGTCTTTTCTTACAGTTGAAGAATATTTTACGGAGACAACCCGGCTAGAATGCAGACATAAGGAAACGACTCGTGTTAAATATTTAAAAAAAGATACCTATACAAGATGCTGATACCGAATTCGATATCATATCACGAAAACATGCCTATATAAAGTTGACCCTTTTAAACCCAACTTTTATAAAGTAAAACTGGGATTTACAGGGTATACTCGAACATTATTTTTCTTATTTCTGCTCAAAAACTTAGCTTGTGGGTACTCGTTAGAACCGCCTCATCATCGAGGCGGTTCTAACGAGTACCCACAATCTATGTTTTGAGCAGAAATGTGAAAAATATCAGAATTTTTTTATCTGAAAATTTTCATTTTTTGGTGGTAAAAATTTCAGTAAATTTGAATAGGCATGTTTTCGTAATGAACTGCAAATGAGGCGGGCCACAACATTTCCTACAAGATTACATGCATGCTTAGCGTAGACTCAGACAACACTGCGCACCATATAAGAGTCTTATCTGTCAGACTGAAGACGCTTTGGATCCTTGTCTACTCACAGAGCGCTCTTCGAAGACTGATCTACGATTTCGTTGGGGGCACATGCAATCTTTATAGGGAATGCTGTGCCCCGGCTCAAATAGTATTTGTCAATGACTATTTTCTGCCAGTTGGTAAAAGCACGTCAGGTAAGATTAGGTTTGGTTTAGTATCCATCTCATATAAATATACCATAAGTGATTTTGTCAAAATGAAACATAATAATATCAGTGTGTATCTGAAACATCTTTAAACATAATGAGGTCGTCTCAGTTGGAGTTCTACAGGGCGGAAGTAATCATTCATTGGGGGAATAGACTGAGGACAAATTGCAATTATTATTATGTGACTAGGGTATATTGTCTGACTATCTGTTTGTCTGACAATCACAGCGACAGTTCATCAGCTTGAGTTGCTACGAGACATAGAAAAATATCAAACCTTGTTGCCTAGTAAAATCGCTCTTAATGTATGTAGTTCTTACATCAGAAATGATTTAATATTTTATGCCCAATGTCAAGATACGACCTAATTTAAACGCAATGTTTTATACATACTGAATTAAGATATCAGCATACAGTATTTTAAGGTACGTTTAAAGATTAACATGCAGGGTATTCTGGAGACATTACGAAAACACGCCTATTCAAATATCTTGAAAATTTTACAACCAAAAAAGGAAACTTTTCAGATAAAAAATCCTGATATTTTTAATATTTCTGCTCAACATAGATTGTGGGTACTTGTTAGAACCGCCTCGACGAGGCGGTTCTAACGAGTACCCACAAGCTATGTTTTTGAGCAGAAATGAGAAAATTAATGCTTACCCCTGTAAACCCCAGTTTTACTATATAAAAGTGGGGTTTAAGGGGGTCAAAATTATATAGGCAAGTTTTCGTGATGGTAATAACGAACAAAGCAGGCTCTGATCAGCAATGTGGATCCTAGCAATTAGCGCATACACACTCTGATCTGGGCCTTTGCTACGCTGAGAGGGAATTTACAAGCAATATAAATATAATTTTGGTAACAGGACGTGGCGTTTCATTGCAATCGACAAATCCTTGTATGTGTTAGACTGTATACACGCACGTTGAAACGTGCTTTTTTTTTTATTTCTTTTTAACTCCTGGTTTCTAGACATCATAACATCATATATCTATGGTTTTATTTCAGCAAAAACTCAAACATTTTGTGGATTTGAAGATCCTAATCTGTGTGGATACAGCCAGGAGAATGTCACAGACGTCTTTGACTGGGAGAGAGTTCGGGGACGAACACCATCACAGAGTACAGGACCAACGTCGGACCACACATGTAAAGACAATAATGGTAACTTTAAGCAATAATTACTATTAATATCTAAAGGGGAGGGGGGACTGAATACGTCATTTTATTAAAGGGATACAGCTTTTGTTGTAACTCCCTGTTTGCTTTAATGCACGCTAAGCCCCTTCTGAAAAGAAATCTACTCTGTATGCAAACAATTTTGCTCCCTCTGGGAGAATGTTTTGAATTAGAGTAGATCATTCTTTTCAGGTAGGAACAAAATTAATTTTGATAAAGTTACTGCCTCGAAAATAAGGCCCCGAGGTTATCAAACTTTTTTCATGCTTAACTCAGCTGAGCATGAAATGTTCTTTGCTAATAAATATGAAAATGCCAACAATCGTTAGCACTTTCATATTTATTAGCAGAGAAAGTTTCATGCTCAGCTATGTTAAGCAAGAAAAAAATGCAAACTTTAGTAATTTGAATTTTATTTGCAGGGCAAATTTCATGCTCAGCTGACTTGAGCACGAAAAATGTTTTATAACCTTGGACTTAAATGCCTTAGCAAGAAGTGTAGGTGTCTAAAGGATCCAGAGAGAGAGAGAGAGAGAGAGAGAGAGAGAGAGAGAGAGAGAGAGAGAGTGAGAGAGAGAGACAGAGAGAGCTTTCGCACCGGTTGAATCTTGTGAATATGTAGGCAAGTGAATGTGTTCAGTACTTTATCGCCCAATAAATGAAGCAACAGATAATTGCTTATAATGCTATAGGATATTTTCATTTATTTGACAGAGTATAGTAAGCGTCACGGTTTTAAAGAGATTCGACCTAGTGACCTAGTTTTTGACCCAACATTACCCATATTCAGACCTGATCGAGATATCATCAAGAGAAACATTCTGGCAAAATTTACCAAGACTGAAGCAAACTAAGGCCTCCAGAGGCTGAACAAGTTTTTAAACAAATCTGATCAAGTGACCTACTTTTAGACCCAACATGACCTACAGTCAAACTTGACCAAAATATTATCAAGACAAACATTCTGGTGTAGTTTCAGGAAGATTGAAGAAAAACTGTGGCCTCTAGAGGGTAAACAATGTTTTGAATAAATGGTAACCTAGTAAAGTAGTTTTTGATCCGACATGATCCATATTCAAACTTGACCAAGATATCATCAAGACAAACATTCTGGTGTAGTTTCATGAGGATTGAAGCAAAACTGTGGCCTCTAGAGGGTGAAGAAGGTTTTGAAAAAAATTGACCTGGTGACCTAGTCCCCCCCCCCCTCCCCAACATAACCCATATTCAACCTTGACCGAGATATTATCCAGACAAGCATTCTGGTAAAGTTTCATGAAGACTGATGTAAAACTGTGGCCTCTAGAGGGTGAACAAGGTTTTAAACAAATCTCACTTGTGACCTAGTTTTTGATCCGACATAACCCACATTCAAATTTGACCAAGACACTATCACATCAAACATTCTTATTTAGTTTCATGAAAATTGAAGCAAAACTGTGGCCTCTAGAGGATGAACGAGGTTTTAAAGAAATTTGACCTACTGACCTAAGTTTTGACCCGACATAACCCGTGTTGAACTTGACCGAGATATTATCCAGACAAACATTTTGATAAGGTTTCATGAAGACTGAAGCAAAACTGTGGCCTCTAGAGGGTGAACAAGGTTTTAAAGATATTTGACCTAGTGACCTAGTTTTTGACCTGACATGACCCTTATTCGAACTTGACCGAGATATTGTCACATCGAACATTTTGGTAACGTTTCATGAAGACTGAAGCAAACCTGTAGCTTCTAGAGGGGGAAAAACATAAGGGACACACCTACAACGGACACAGGGTGATCACAATAGTTCACCTTGACAGTTCGTGCTCAGGTAAGCTAAAAATTGGCCAAACGGCTATCCAAAATAAAACTTTTACCAGGACAAATATGCAAAGACATACAATGACAGAAATAGTAAACTACAAAAGAAGCACCGCCTTGGAACGGTCACCAAAAACCTCACTGGGGGCTTAAATCGATTTTACGTGGTCACAACCCTTGCCGTTAGTTGTGCCGTAGTACCAATACACAAGACATTTGTTCAGTCCGCGTGAAGGTTTTCTAACTCATCAGTGTAACATCTCCGAGAACATAAAAATCAAGCGAATACAGAGATGAAACAACGATGAGGGCTCGATAGCAAGAAATAAATGAAATGCGGATGCAAAAGAAAACCAATAATTGGACTCCGGTGGGCCCGACCAGAGCCAGAGCATCAGGCAACCGACTTACTTAAAAGTCTTTAGGTCGGAGCCGTCTGAGTCTGAGGCCCGACCCGCCGGCGTGCAACCAAAGAGAGAAGCAAAATTATTAACCGTGGTTGGGTTAACTATCATGCATGCAGTCTGTCGTATTACATTTATGCTGTACCAAATCTTAATATATCGAAGAATTATTTTACGAAATTGAGTGCTAAAGTCATTTCAAGCAGATACGTTTTCTGATTTCATATACTAAGTCACCATTCAGGTTCCGATAAGCCTTGTTGCAGAAGAGATTTAAGTTCAACATTGAATTTTGAAACAAAATCGAAATGACATCTGTAAAATTTGGAAAAGCCTTTGCGGAGTTTAGTGTACCAATAACCCTAATTTAAAAATTTAGAAGTTAATTTATTTCGAGTGTTGAAGTCAGTAACATGACTAGACACTCAAGCGAACCGAATTAGTTGCGATACATAAACACCGTAGGATGCTCGACGAGGAACATCCCCATCCAAGTAAGGAAGGTTAACAATCTCAATATCAAAATTATTGCGTTTATCATGAATTTCGCATGAAATATAAACCCATCTAAAATAGACAAATGCAAATCCAAAAACGGGGCTTCAGTTTCAGAAGAATTTGCTTGTTTTAATTGAAGCTCTGTAGGATAAATTTGACTAATCAAACCATCGAAGTAGTCATTGTCAATATTTTATAAATCGTCCAAATATCTAGACGTCCAGCTGAGCTGAAAGCTTCAATAACTCCGAATTGTTTTTCTTCAGAAAGAGATACCATGAAGTCTCTTTCGTAACAGAACAAGAACAACTCAGCCACAAGCGGCGCGCAATTCGTACCCATCGGAATACCCACAATTTGTCTAAATAGCTTAGTACCTAATCTTATATAAATATTGTCAAGTAGAAAGTTGAGAACTTCACAAGTCTGTGAACTTGACCTCAGTCATGGATGTGGGTTGTGATGGTACAGCATAAAAATGCAGACCAGTAGCTAACACAAGGACCAGTATGAACTACATATAGTTACATCTATAGGTTTAGGAAATATAGCCTTTTAAAAATTTGACCAAAACATCTAACGTAAAATTTCGAAGTCTATGACCTGGACCTCAAGGTTAGTGAGGAGGCGGGGATGGTACAACATATATTTAGCGTAGTATCTAATATCAGGCAAAATATCAATAAGATCAGGCTCAAATATTTGAAGATATAACCTCCAAAAATCTAAACTTTAACAAATAATTCTTTTTAAGCCCGTGATCTTGATCTCAAGGTCACTCATGTGAGTCTGGATAATATAGCATAAAACTTAGCCCTATATCAGCCCTGTATCTAACATCAGGACAAATATGATGTACTTCCATTCAGAGATTCAGGGGATATCATGGGATTTTTTAAAAACTTTAACCAAAATCTTACGACGCCCACACCAATCCAGGCTTTCGTACTGGCGAGTTAAAAACTTTTTTTGAGCTTTCAGTTAGCCGCTTTATTATTTAGCTACTGTCTTAGAGACAAACAAACACGTGATCTTTAGCACGTAGCATTTCTTAACGCTTAGCATGCTGAATAAAAAACTCAGCAGAAGTCATTTTGAGTTGTTTTTCTTATTTTTCCCAGAAATGAGGTTTTGATACTTTATGCAAATTGTCTTCATTGGCGACAACAATTTACATGAAATGCTAAATCCTGTTTCCTGACAAAACTAAGAAGAAATATAATCAGCTTATCAACTGCTGAATTAGCCCAGAGAGATGGTTAGAGGCTAAATAACTGCAGCAAGAAAAATATTTTTTTTGTTTGTTATGGACAAGAACATATCCCGTATATGTCCAAGCTGGTGATACTGTATCATAAAAAGATATATAGGAAACAAATTAGCTTGTTCCAAAACGATCCTTTAACCCTTAAAATGCCAAGAAAACCTGCATCTGAAAATGTCGTCTGTTTATGTCGTCTGCTGAATATTCTTGCAAACTTTTCAAACCTATTTTTGCATACAGGCAAACAGTGTGCACCCAGATCAGACAGAGGAGCAGTCTGATCTGGGTCCACACTGTTTTCAAAAATGACCTTTAAAATCACAAACAGATGACAAAGCAGACGACAATTGTTGTGCTTGGCAGTTTAAGGGTTAATTTGTTGCTCCTTAGTATAATTGATAGTTCAAAGATTATATGTAAATGCTCTAATCTAAGGGAGGTGGTAACACTTTTAGGAGAGGTAACTGAGTCGAAGTTGTTTTGCCTCACTCCTGAAAAGGGATCTACTCTAAAAAGAGAGAATTTGCTCCAACTGGGAGCAATTTTTTTCCTTTTAGTGTAGACCCTTTTATCAGATGCCTGCTCTTAAAAGAGAGAATTTTCTCCTACTGGGAGTAAATTCTTCCATTTTTAGCGTGGACCGTGCATGAAAGCAAATATGAAGCAAAAAGAAAAAAAAAAAAATGTTCCCTTGTAAAAATGGCAGGAAGTTTACTAATTATATCAAATTTACCTAATGGTGATAATGATGATGATTTGCTGTTTTACGTTCCTTTAGATAATATTTTAGTCATATCTAGACGAGGAAGGATGCGCCCAGCGGGCACATGACGTAAATATAACGTTGCCTCAACGTCGATGCAACGTCATGACGTTGCATCGACGTTGAGGCGACGTTATGTGCCTGCCAGGTGATAATGAAAGGCCCTGTGTAATGAAGCGCCGTACAGTCATAAGCGGACTTTCATCTCCAGCGGGACTTGAGCACGGGATCTCGTGATCCAAAGTACGGAGCGCTTACCGCTCGGCCACCTTGACACTTCTAAGCCCCTTGATGACAACACTGACAATGCAAATGCCCGGCTAGCATTCCTTATAAATCTATAGCGGCTCGTCATCGGCCCGTCAGCTACCCTATAAATTTATGTAGAATGCTTACTGGGTGTGTAGATTGGAATGATCTCTGTCTTCGCTGGTTGCATCTATTGCAATAAGATCCCTTGTCGAATGACAAGGATTGAAGAAATTTGCTCACTTATAACTGACTGACAACTGTAAACTGGTTTGTTTGTGTTGAGGTTTTACGGCCCAGTCAACCCAGTGGGGTCATGTCGAGCGCGGTCAGTTTACCTAACCACACATTTACTGGGCAGGCTTAGTCCTTTAAGCGGTTAACCAGTATTGTGCACATTCTTTCGCCAGAAACCGACAACGGCCCTTCTTGAATCAGCGGAAGGGAGAGAATGACCGTAGAAAATATTTCATGATCAATCTCCACGAAAGAATGTGGCCGACCTCGGTGGGGGTTGAACCCTTGACCTCCTGGTCTCCAGTCGGACGGCGCATCCAACTGAGCCATCGAGGCCGGCTGTAAGCTGGTAGCTGTGAAAATGTCCTTCCTCCTTATTTGAATAAAAATCTAAAAAAGAAAGTTGCCTTGGAAACAAAGAACACAGCAAAAACCGTAACGTCCGGAAACCAAGGCTGGCTTATCAGAGCTGAAAAGATAATCGATTATCAGATCCTGCCATTGTGATCGATAATCGATAAGTAATCACGGAAGACTTGGTCATAATTTTACCTGTCTGTCTGAGCATGACTCCTACCACATATTATACTTCACTGTATGCATTTGGTCAGACAGGCCTGAGCAAACAGTGTATACCCAGATGAGACGCCTCAAACGCGGCGTCTCATCAGGGTATACACTGTTTGCCACTCATCCAGCATTTTTTAGACACAACATTGGATGGTAAATACTTGTTCAAATTTTAGATAAAGTATAGTAAGGAGTTGAGGTGTCTGAATTCTAAGGGTAAATACGGTTAAGTAACAGACACAGAAATCTAATGATCGATTATTAGCAAATCTGTATCGATTATAATTTTTGTGGCAATCATCGATCAATTTAACCGGTTATCCGATTAATTGTACCAGCCTTACCGGAAACGTACCTTCGGATATGTGCGCCCGGCAAAGATTCAGATTAGCCTGCGCAGTGGCAAAGTCTGATCAGACTCTTCACGGGGCGCATTTTGCATCGACAAGGATTGAAAGTTTCGTCATACGGACGACGAAGACTGGCCACTGCACAGATGCGCAGGCTGATTTGAGTCTTCGTTGGGCGCACATGTCAACAGGTACGTTTTCTCACGCTGCGGCTCATTCAAAATAAAGAAATCCACATAGCATTACTTATTCCATCTCATATTCACTTTAAGTTCCTGCACTTTTTAGGCCTAACCATTAGATAACAATTGACGATATTTCACTTATTTTTCATAGAAAAAGTACAGTTGCCTGAAATATCAGGTCTTATTTTATGTGAAAATTCTTTTTATGAAAAATGCCTGATGTTTTAATTATAGCCATCGGGTTAAAATTCAAGCTTTTTTTACTTCTCAACCTCTCTAATGTGTTTGCGCAGTTAGCGCCCCTTTTCGGGGTGCACTTTAATAAACAAAAAAAAAAAAAAAAAAAAAAAAAAAGTTTTCATTAATTAGTTTTGAGGTTTTACACACAATGTAAAAATAAATACTTTACTCATTCAGAATTCAAGCAATACCCGAATTCACCACTTATATCATGAAAAAAGAATATCGAGGTAAGGGGCTGCGTGGTGGTCCTGCGGGGCAGTAATGAGGATTTCATATGACAGGTTTGTTTGTGTTTAACAAAAAGACGCCCTAAAACGTAGTATAGCATGTGCGAACAGTAAAGCTAAATGGGACAGTCTGATCATGACCTTCTATGTTAACTTGCATGAATATAGGGCACTGCACAGATTCGCAGACTGATCTGGGACTTTGCTTTACGTAAAATCTAGACCACGTTTTACTTGCACTGCCCCAAAGAATCGTGAGAAAGGGTCAACAGAAAAAAAATCGCATTCAGTAAATTTGTTTTTCAAATGATGTGCAACGCACAAAAAAGGACCCTTATGTAATTTGCGGGCAACGTAGGCCCGGATCAGCCTGCGCATTCGCGCAGGCTGATCAGGGCCTTCGTTGCTCGCTCACAAAATCAGTGGATACTGTAGTATACTTCGACGAAAAGAGAATGCCTAGATCAGACTGCACGGGTGCATATGCTGATCTGGACCGACGCAGTTCGCTTATGCCTTAAGACCCATTTTCCCGCGTTGTGTATGAAATATGATGTTGCGCAGAATTGATTAGAGAAATTCCATTTCTCGGAAACTGTAATATGATTTATGTGAAACGATCCGTTTTCTTTTTGTCTACAATCGTCAAAATAATGATAAATTTTAAAGTAATTGATTATCACGCGTTGTCTGATTTTCAGGAATTTTTAGCTCTGGTTAATTTCATCATCGACCGCGTCAAAACAATCATCTCTGTTCAGGGCATTTGTGAATTGCACACGCTCAGACGCGACTGCCCGAATGGGCAGTCGCGTCTAAGCATGCGCATTTCGCCTAGCATATATTTAAACCTTGTAGATTTTTTTTTTAAAAAAAAAAAAGCGCACTACGTGTGCTCAAATCACAAGTGATCAACCCGATATGAGCATGTACTTTTTGCATGTAAGACCGGTTTTGTCAGAACGCGGCGAATATCTGTTATCTATATATCTCATAGATGATCTATGAACTATGCTAAATGCTATTTCAAAACCGATATCTTTGTTTTCATTCTGTGTATTTTTAACTTCTCAATGCTATGAGTATACAGGTTTTTCCTGACTCGCATTTGGGCAGTTTTTACTTCTCAAACCTTGTTCTGGACCCTCAAAAGATAGGGGCAAAGGTCCTTAGTAAAGCATGTATGATCAATCTAAATCTATTGCTTTGTATTTTTGGGCAGTAATTAATCCTTAAAGCAAATTTCCAAAATGTTGTTTTTTAAACAAATTAGAAGAAACCTCGTACTTAATTCTTATGCATCTCATAATTACGGTCAACCCTCTTCATACCGACACTCGATACAACGACAAAATTCGTTATAATGACAATTTGACTGACACGTAACTTTCACTTAAGCTGTAAAATAAGTCACAAACTATGCTAGAATATTGTATTTGATACTTTGAAGATACATATGTTTTGGATATTTATTAGAATCGCCATAGTGAGGCGATTCTAACAAATATCCAAAACATACGTTCTATTAGGATATAAGACCAAACAAAACCTTTCTCACATATCAATCGGCTCATTAAATATTCTGTACAACAGCAAATTTGTTTTAATGACAACGTCTTTGGGAACAAATGTGGTCGTTGTAACGAGGGTTCACTGTATTACATGTACAAATCTGTGTTCTGTTCGCGTAGGGTTCTGTACCTCGTCGGTGAAATATCACTAAAACACAAATGATAATATAGGGTTATTGCACGAATATTGGTGAATATTGTCCCGAGTTGGGATATTGAAGGACGATATTAATCAATATCAGTGCAATAACCCTTTTATTATATAGCTGTAAACATGTTTGCTCGATTAAATGCTTTATAGACAGAAATCTGTGAAAATTTTTTTGTTTGAAAGCAATTCTAACAACAGTGCGAAGTTGGTATTACAAAAGCGATATCATTTGCAATAGTGTGATACCATATGTCGTATAACGTTACCCATTCGAAGGCTTCCGAATAAGCGTGCAATATCAGCTAAGCGTGCCGATATTGTGTGATATCAGCTTGCTCCTCGAATTTTATCGCATATTTCAATCATTCAACATTTATAGCTATATAATAAAAACACAATGAAACAAAGTTGAGGGTTTAATGGCAATCCGACGCCAGAGCAAAAGAAAAACGCAAGATGGGCCACAATGGACCCGGCCACAGACACCAGTTGTCAGGCCGTAGGCGCTAAATTTCTGAAATAGATTGAGGATATGTGCACGCTACGAATAATCAAATCAGCATGTGCATCCGCGCAGTCTGACTAGAGTGTTCGTTGTACATGTCCACATGAAGAAACTTTGTATAACTGACAATCCAAACTGCGAGCAGTGAAGATCCAGATCAGACTGCGCGAATGCGCAGGCTGATTTGGATCTTCGCTGGGCGCACATGTTTTGAAGGAACATTTTCTGACGTGCTACTTACATGGTTGTAAAAATGCTTGCCTGCATACTATTTTATAGAATTATTGACTGGTGAGTCATTGAATATGATGTGACATCCACTAGAAAATATCAATATTGACCGAGGCAATAGCCGAGGCCAATATTGATAGTCTCCAGTGGATATCACATCATGCTCAGTGACACAGTAGTCAACAATCGTTTTATTATATAACCAATGAACAGATTGATTAAGAAGTTCATGACTATAATTACTCCAAAAAAGAATCAACACTTTATTCAACGGAACAATTTAGTAGTCCTACAAAGCTGAGTTTGGTTTTAGAGAAACAATAAGGTGGATACAAGGTAGTCAGTTTGAGACATTGTTTTCAATCGAAAATCATACATTTTTCTTTTTTCATGCCCATGGATGACGGTTTCCCAAAATCCGTTGTTTCATTCTAGGTACACATATTGAATGGGGAAAACCCCCAAGCCGGTGAATATTTGACAATTAGTAATGTCTACAAAAAGCCGTGATTATTGCTTTCAGGTCATTATATGTACATCGAAGCTTCCGGAAGATCTAAAGGTGACAATGCACTTCTATATTCTCCCAAGTATCGAGGACTAGAGCCGCAGTGTATAAAGTTCTACTATCATATGACTGGTAGACATACAGGGACACTGACAGTTTATACAAAGGTACGTGTCGAAACAATCACAACTTATTTAATGGTAAGGATAATAATTCCCTTAACCCTTGTCCTGCTGAACCCGGATATACCCTGCCTTTGTAAATAGTGTAGATCCAGATCAGTTGGCTTCTTCAGAAGCCAACTGATCTGAGTCTGCACTGTTTGTCATTCAGTATGTGAATTTATATCAACAACCTGGATCTAGTAATCTGATTGGCTGAAAATTGGAAGTAGGCGTGGCATCTTAATTTATTCTGCATGACTAGGGTTAAGATAAATATTAGACAGTCAAAGTGTAATGCTTTCTTTCCATGTACCCGGCGAAGTAACATATTTCATACCATACCAAGGGGAAATCAGAGAAATACGTTATATAATATTCATTGCCATATAAACATATGTAGCGTTGTATCGAAACGTTTTAAATCCGTAAGAATACGCTCTTAACGGATCAGTTCAGAAACTTATTCTTCGTATGCGGGAGTGGCAAGAATGTTTCTGGCATCGCAGGCAGAGTAATTTAACGCGTTCTCATTCAGATCATTGTTGACTGAATGAACTCCCCCATACTGTATGTTGGAAGTTCTGATTTTGAGTTTAGGTATGTGATTTAGATATTCCTAGAGAAAAATGGTTGAACTATTTGCAAACAGTGGAAACCTTGATCAGACGCCGCGCTATGCGGCGTCGAGAGCACATATCAGGAGGTTGGTCTTCTCACGTTGCGGTTCAAATGTCGGTAACCGGTGTCTGGTAATATGGTCTCCTATACATTCAGTCTGACCCGACATACCTAGCCTACACATGTGCCGACATGACATACCTATAACTCCAATACTTCTTTAATGCTGTATATACATGTAACTGCAACTGCAACAGAAACTGAACTTCACTATATGCATCTCTGTAAAATATCCGTTATGGTCTATTTCATATAGATATTCCAGGTATGAATTCCACATACCTTGGACGAATTTAACCTCATCAAGAACAAGCTGTGAAATAATTTGGTTATCTGAGAAACATAAACGTAATAAATTATCGCGAAAAAATTATATGAAAGATCAAGTGAATGTCTGCTTGTCAACGTCTGATTCTTCCCCACACTAAATTAGAATACTGAATATTTTGATTAAAAATATATATATATAAAGCTCCATGGCGGTATTCATTTTGAGTTCCTCTTCGTTTTGTATGTTCTGTTTGTGTTGGCTGCTGTTTTGTTATGTTAAGAGTGTTGTTTTGTGATGTCCTTTCGTGTTATTCAAACATTATACGGAACCTTAGAAGGGACTTAGAAGGACTGTGTTCCATGAATACGGTATCCCCATGGGTATCCCCTTATTCATACTGTTTACATAAATATAAGTAGTAGTTGCGGTCATGGTACCAAAGCCGTAATCCAAAATCATAAATCCATAAACGAATGACGAATCAGAATGTTCAGACCAACAGACATGGACCCCAGAACAAAGGGTGTAATCAGGCGTCCGCGGTGTATAAAGGAAAACCCACAGCCACGAAACACAACCTTTTCGAACAATGACAGGAGAAAGTACATCATTGTAATTTACTTTTTTTTGTTTTTGATATTTTATTTTATACAGTTGTTAACAAGCGACGAATTCCAGTCAGTCTGGCGCGTCTTTGGTAACCAGGGTAACGTCTGGATCCAAGCTCGGCTCTCGATATCAGAAGAAATAACAAAGGCCGGGTACCAGGTATATTCCACTATCATTAAATACGAAACTGCATCACAGATACTTGGGGTCAGTAGAGCTTTCTTGCAGTTGGTAGAGCGGATGGTCCAAATTGAACCCTTCGATTTTTTTTCTCTTTATTTTTTTTTTTTTATCTTATTTTTTGCATTTTATTTTACTTGAACAACACCTAAAGTCATACAAATGGTTGCGCCACGTCTAGAAATCGTTTGAAAATAATGATATTTTATGGATAGGATATAATTACCACATCCTATCCATAAAATATCATTATTTTCAAACGATTTCTAGACGTGACATAACCATTTGTATGATTTAAGGTGTTGTTCAAGCATCATAAAATGCAAAAATAAAGAGAAAAAAATAATAATAAGAAAAAATCCAAGAGATCAATTTTGGACTATCCGCTCTACCAATTGCAAGCAAGGTCTACTGACCCCAAGTATCTGTGAACTGCATCTGACTCAATCATCTAGAAAATTCAAAACAGATAATTTCACATAATAATTTGGGCCGGAAAACATGCCGTCGGCCATATGCGGACAGTGAAGGCCCAGATCAGCCTGCGCATGCGCGAGTCTGATCAGGACCCTCGCTATCCGTTAACAGATAATTTGGGTACTAAATATTGATGTAAATGGAGAGCATATGACGGGACGTGCATGCGCAGGATGATCTGAATCTGCGCATTCTTCTCATTTCGAAGACCCTTTTTCGCTTGATGCACCCCATTTAATTTTGCTGCTCTCGTGGGAGATCTCAAGACCATTGCTAGCTTTTATTCTTTTTGAATGTTTAGAAATTTATTATTAATAACTGTTCATATGATCATATTTTGTACAGTACATGGTAATATGGTTAACAACAATGAATGTATGTATAAATCATTAAATTTTACGTTTAACCCTCACTGGAGTCTAAACATTTATTGGTAAATTAATTTCATATGACCATAAATGAAAACACAACTTGTGAGTCCAGCTGTTAAGAGAGAAAGCGCTGACTATTAAAGAATCAGTCAGTTGAACACAAAGAAAAGTGTCATACATTCAAGGATCAGTTTAATGAGAAATACACCAAGTATTTTAAGGGAACTGATACTATTTTAGGGGGAGATAATTTTGTGAAAATGTTTTATGTCCCTTTTGAAAAGGAGTCTATTCAAAAAGGAAAGAATTTGCTCCCCGTGGGAGCAAATTCTTTCCTTTTAGAATATATCCATTTTCAGAAGGGGCTTGGTTTTGTTTGTGTTGAGGTTTTACGGCCCAGTCAACCCAGTGGGGTCATGTCGAGCGCGGTCAGTTTACCTAACCACACGTTTACTGGGCAGGCTTAGTCCTCTAAGCGGTTTGGTAGCATGGAGGAAGTCACAAAAGTTGTCTCCCTTGAAGATAATGGCGGAAAATCTACCAAGTGTTTCCAAGTCTCCTTAATACCAGCCCCCTTGGTATTTCCATATCAGCTGTAGATCAGTTCTTAATTTGTTTTTTGAAATTTTCTATGTACGCCCTTACACGCTAGATTAGCAGAATATAATTTAATATAAAGCCACCTAAAAATAAAATCTTTGGAACACTCACTGCGCTTAATGTTTATGACCTTTGCCGTTTATTCTTTCAAGATAATATTTGAAGCGGTAACAGAAAGCGGATATGAGGGTGACATTGCAATAGACGATATAAGCATTGAAGATGGAGAATGTCTAGCTGACTTCAATACAGTGGAAGTGAAACCAAAAACAAGTGGATTTTCAAAATCACTCCAGGAACAGATAAGCAAATACAGAAAGTTACTTCGAAGACGCCATAGAATGAGATTGAACAATGCACGTAAAGAAAAACAACAAAGTGCCAGTAAAGAGCGTATAAACAGCAATAGTAAAGAGAAACCGAATGATACTACTAAAAACACAAATAATTGAAATATAGGACCCCAGTTAGCATTCTTTATAAATCTGCAGCGGGCTGTTATCGGCCCGACAGGTACCCCGGTAACGGCCAGCTGTAGATTTACAAATAATTTTACAAATTACAAATACTGCTTACTGGGACACAAGTCAACATAGACTTAAAATCAACATCTTCAAAATATGTATACAATATATTTACTGTAATTGGCATTATTATAGCACATACATCTTTCTGTGTACATTAAAGCAATTTCTGAGTCTTCGGATTACTGCCCCTGTATTTTTACCCAGTCCTACATAAACGCTTATGTTGTTGTTACTCATTAAAATTGCATCGACAAGTCGAAGCATTTCTGGTTAGTAATCATAACATATGCTTTTATAAAAAAAAAAAAAAAAAAAAAGAAAACAGAACAAATCTCATAATCATCGTTATATAACTTCTAATGAAGACCTCTGTTGATCCTTCTTTTGAATGTGCTCTTATTAGGTGGATTTTTGTTCACTTTTTCAGTACGTTTGGAAAACCTTTGGACACTTTGCAGTAATTATCCTCAATGCTAAGAAAACATCATATTATCGTACCTAATTTTTATTTACCCAAAGACTTTTGGGCATATCCCAACTAACATTCTTTATAAATCTACAGCAGGCCGTTATCGGCTTGACGGGCCGATAACGGCCCGCTGTAGATTTATTTAGAATGCTTACTGAGTACCGACCTAAGAAAAACAGAAGAATGCAACACAGGAACCGCTTTGGAACGATCAGCAGAAAAAAAAACACTGGGTGCTTAAACCAGCTTTACTGTGTGGAACCTCCCCTTAATTCTGATTATTGCATAAAAAGCAGTGTCGCACGTTATTAACAGCCGTGCATTAACCGGCGAAAAGCCGTATATTAACAAGGCAATATACGCGCTGTTAATGCACGGCTACGCAACTTTCAATATGATCGTACCGGGGCCACAGATTTACTGTCGTTACGAGATGTGAACTGCCCGGCCCTAGAACGAGCATGTCCGTGGAAATTGCGTTAGCGAGACAGCGGTGAAAAGGCGAAACAAAATGGTGCAAGAAATAACACGAAATGTAGCAAATGTTTTCAGTTTTATGCAACAATAGCGATCGAACATGTTTTCAATGCATTAACATTCGCCAGGTCCCTAGGGAGTTGTTAAAAACCACGGCCTCTGGCCTCGGTTTTCAACACCTCCCTCGGGACCTGGCGAATGTTAATGCATGAAAAACCATGTTCGATCCTTACATGCAGCTCAAAATTACATTTATATGTTCGGTCCATATAGGGGTCCTCTATCTCATCTCTTAAACATCACATTGTAAAACATACAATCAAGTAGACCTGTCGCCAGAGAGAAGAGCTCGCCTGATATTGCACATGTTGTTTCTGGAAAATTCTAAGTCCTTGACCTTGATTTTGACAGGACCTGGGATTCGATTGCAATGAGCAAAATTTTGGACCAATATGTATCATCAAACCAAAGATGAATCAAATCGGTGATAAGGTTAGGAAATAATGAGGTCCTAAAAACTTTAACAAAAACTTTAACATTTTTAAAACTCTAAGTCTGTGACTTCGACCGCAATGTCACGGTCACGGGTAGTGATGTTACTGATACAAAACTTTGAACCAGTATATATCATGATACCAAATATAAATTAAATCCATCGTTTGGTTTAGAAATAATGAGGTCCTTAAAAACTTTGACGTAAAATTTTAACATGAAAATTTTGATATGACCGTGACCTTGACCTTAACATGAACTAGCGGGGTGGGAATGGAACTAGGCAAAATGTTTGACCAATATGTATCATCATACCAAAGATGCATTAAATTGGTGGTAAGGTTAGGAAATAATGAGGACTTAAAAACTTTAACGAACACTTTAACATTTAAATTCTAAGTCTGTGACCTCGACCTCAAGGTCATGGTAATGAGTGCTGATGGTGCCGATAAAAACTTTTGACCAGTATCTATCATGATAGCAAATAGGAACATTTGGTTTAGAAGTAATGAGATTCTAAAAACTTTGACGTAAAAGTTTAACATGAAAATTCTTAGTCTGTGACCTTGACATGACCTAAGGGGGTGGAGATGGTACTGCGCAAAATTTTAGATCAATATATATCATCATACCAAAGATGAATCAAATCGGCGATAAGGTTAGGAAATAATGAGGTCTTAAAACTTTAACGAAAACTTTAACATTTGTGGACGCCGACGCCAACGCCGACGCCCGACGCCGTGGGGTAGTACAACAGCTCTCCGTGAACATTGTTAAGGCGAGCTAAAAACTCTGTGATAAAACAAAGCAAAGGACTCAAACGATGTCCATTTTACTACTTACTGTTGTGTTTACAAACGGCTGGATGAGTGGTAAATAGTGTTCCGCGGAGTCTAATCTGGATCGTCACTGTTTCCTCAGACCTTCCAATTACTTAGGGTAAATGCGGTAAACTTACAGTCTGCGAATGGTCGAGATAAACGACAACACTATTTTTCTACATACATAACAAACTTATAATTATAAATGTATATTATTTTATGCTTCCACATATTCTAAAAAGGTATGAGAAAAAAAACCCAGGGAGTGCCACAATCACAAGCCGCAGCCCTTCCCCGACACCAAGAGGAAGAGGAAACAGACAAAACCAAACAAGCGCCAATCGAACAAACGTACGAAAAGCACTAAGATAAGATCTCTCTTCTCCAAGATAAGCTCTCTCTTCTCCAAGCGAGGTAATCGCAATGCTGAAAGGACTGAAAAACTCAAGGACAAAACACAAGGCATCGCTCCTAAGTTTGAGATAGTGTATCTTTTACATAGTATATCATGAGCTACTACATTACGAAAACACGCCTATTCAAATATAATGAAAATTTTACAACCAAAAAATGAAAATTTTCAGATAAAAAAATCTGATAGTTTTCATATTTCTGCTAAAAAAATAGATTGTGGGTACTCGTTAGAACCGCCTCGATGAGGCGGTTCTAACGAGTACCCACAATCTATGTTTTTGAGCAGAAAAAAGAAAAATAATGTATACCCCTGTAAACCCCAGTTTTACTATATAAAAATGGGGTTTAAGGGGGTCAAAATTATATAGTATATTTTCGTGATGAATTGGATGTAGAATAACTCAACGTTGTGCCAAGACAATTTTTCTATCTAAAATCAGTTTTATGTCCAATATGTGGTTTTCACCGTCGTGCAATTAAAGAGGGGAAAAAGAGTTATGAACCATAAATAAGTTAACAACCATGCATACAGTTTGCCGCAGATTATCAATGTTGTCAGCTATCTTGTTTTATAGCAAATTACACTTGTTTTGTTCCGAAAAATCATACAAGCTTTCTAAATGTCAAATTTCACATCAACTCTATATGTATTCAGTATCATTTGCCATTTTGTGTACAATGATTTCTTTGGCATCTGCCATAGCTGTCGCAGAAGTGGCCATCCTTTTGATGCAGTTTGGAGGACATACGTATTGCTAGGATCCATCTTATGTTGATATGCGCCATAAACTAAAGACTGCGCAAACCGTCCACATACACAGTCTTTCAAAACACTCAAGTCAGTGGAAGATAAGTGTTGTTCACTAAGATAGCCCGAAAGTGTTACACCCCCTACATCAACCAGGTCCATGCTGTCATTTTGAATCATCATGTACATAATAGCGATGGCAATATCAAACACATGGTACTTGTATACACTATCTCCGAAATCTAGTACGCCCAGAACACTGAAAACTTCAGCACTCGTAATCTGTTTAGATCCTGAAACTGATTCGCTTACCGTCACCTGATTTACGTCAATGTTACTGACTGGTTTCACTAATAAGTTCTGGTCGTTCAAATCTCCGTGAATCACCCCTGAAATAAAACAACAATTATGCTAAGATGAGAAAATACTCATACAACATGCGAACACGAACATATTGTATTGTTCTTAAATCATCAATTGTGATATTTAGATGTCTTTATGTATAAAAATCAGAATAAAAATCATTTTACTCAGGAAGCCTAAATGAATAGTCTAGCCATTCACTACAATGCCATGTAGCTTCCTTGTGTGAAGTGTATTTGAACACGAACTTATAGCCATTATGAAAACACGCCTATTCAAATATATAGAAAACTTCACCTCCAAAAACGTAGTGAAAATTTTCAGATGAAAAACTCTGAAATTTTTCATATATCTGCTCGAAAACATAGATTGTGGGTACTCGTTAGAACCGCCCCTGTAAACCCCAGTTTTGCTATATAAAAGTGTGGTTTAAGGGGCTCAAAATTATATAAGCGTGTTTTTGTGATGGCGTTCAAGACACATCAAAAATAAAACTGAAGTAACTCAGGAATGACATCATTCACGAAGCATAGTCTTCTCGTTCCCAAACTGGACGTCAAAGCAAAAGGAAACCATAAGTATAATCACGAATGGTCTGGTCATAGACGAGTTAGATCGGGCACAAAAGAAAATCCATTCTGCCATCCTTCTGAGGACTATTGCAATAGAGTCTAAATGAAATGACCCTTGAGAGTAATTACCACACACACACAAAGACCTGAAAATTCCTGAAGTGTCCATACATTATGCACCAGACAAGCTAATTTCGACAAATTATGCCTCATCAGTGACCCTTTAAAAAAATCCAGAATGGACTCAATGATCACAAAAGACAAGAAAATATAAACTAAATTAAAGTGAAGTAAGGGGAGGCGTTTAACGGCTGCTACACGTCACTAGCACGAGCTGTAGTGAAGAGAAATAGATTCTAAAAGAATTACCCTTGTGAGCTAAGATGTTAGTTTAACCTCTTTATCGTATCTACCTGAGCATGCAAAAATGGACAGCTCCTAAAGTGTGACCAGGAATTACACTGCCATTCAGCCAGCACTTTTTAGGCACATCAATAGTAAGGTTTTAACCCATTAAAGACTGAATAAACTCTCCCATACTATATATTGGAAGAGTCCATTTTCGATTTCAGATATGTCAGCAATATGATGTAGATATTCCTAAAGCAAAGTGGTTGAACTATTTGCAAACAGTGGAGACCCTGATCAGACGCTGCGTTCTGATCTGGGTCTGCACTGTTTGCAAATTTCCCGTTTAGGGGTCTCTAGTCTTCAACTGGTTAAGAATATTTCAATAGTCTGGATAAGTATATTATTGCCAAAACACTTTTTTCTAGTTTTGTTACAAACGAAAGAAGGCAAATGTAACAAAAATCCAAAACAAAATAAAGAACAAACAAACAACACCACAAAAAGGTATTTATTTTTACCTTGCTGTAAATTGTGATAATTATTGGCAACGTTGGCTTTGAACTCCGCAACAACCTCCCGAATTAGATCTCTGTCTGCCTCAGTTTCAACAGCATCTACTTTATCTAACAGGAACTCTACCCTGGACAGACACCAGTGTCGAGCGTGATTATCATAGCCAGGATGGTAGAATCCCTATAACACAACAATCACGATACTGTAACATAAGCCAGGACACAGCATTTCCTACAAGAATGCATGTGTGCCCAACGAAGGCTAAGCGAAGGCCTGCGCGTCCACTCAATCTGATCGGTGTCTTCGCTGTCCGTCTGAAAACGCTTTGGGTTCCTGGCTACCCAAAGCGTGCCCTGTGAAGACTCTGATCAGACTGCGTGGAGTATTCGCTGGGCTCAGGAAATGCTTGCCCAGCCCATATGATTTCAGCCTCTATACTGGAATCCAGAATTTTCTAGGAAACAGCCGCTCTGCCGTATTTTTTTTTTCATTTAAATCTGAGGAAGGTGAAGAGAAGAGGTTGATTTGATACTAAATATAGCTATATTTTGAGTTGATGCCTCTCCCTGCAATGCTCTGTCCCATTCTACCCTACCCTTCCTTCTGCTACCCTACCCTACGAAGCTAGGATAGGCCAGGATAGAAGGGTAGGGTAGGGCTAGAATAGGGATAGGATTAGGGGTGGGAGTGGGGTCGGGCGGGGCGTGGCGGGACGGACGGGCAGGCCAGAGTAGGGTAGGGTAGGGCACAATATTGATACAGTGTTAAATAAAAGGAAAGTCAAGATTTCTAAGATGGCCGTCTGGCTGCCATATTAGTTGACAGACTGGACTCGTTTTCGGGGAGACGCATCAAGGAGTTGAGAAGAATCCATAATCGTTTCGACAAAGTTCTTCCACTAGCTACGGAGGAGACGCAATAACGGGAAAATCCAAGATGGCCGACGGCGGCCATATTTGTCGACGGACCAAAACCAAATTTGGGCGAGGCACAACTAGACCACTTGGAGAACACCCGGACAAGTTCTGAAAAAAAAAAAAAAAAAAAAAAACGACAAAAAAACAACAAAAAACAAAAAAAAAAAACAATTGAAGATTGTAACAGTTTTAAGTAAAAAGGAAGTCGCGAATTCTAAGATGGCCGTGGGGTTAAGAGGAATCCATATGCAAAGTTTCGACATTTTTTTTTACTGGTTACGGAGGAGATGAGATAACGGGAAAAATACAAGATGATAAAGAGATTGTAACAATGTTGAGTACGTCGCGATATCTAAAATGGCCATCTGGCGGCCATAATAGTCGACAGAGCGAAAACATTTTCTCGGAGACACATCTAGGGGTTGAGAGGAATTTTGTATGAATTATGTATGAAGCGTTTGACGAAATTCCTCCACTGGTTACGGAGGAGATGCGATAACGGGAAAATACAAGCTGGCCGACGGTGGCCATATTTGTCGACGAACAGGAACCAAAATCGGGCGTGCATAACAAAGTTACTAGGGAAACATCCCAGACAAGTTTCGAGACAAACCGATCAGTGGTCTCGGAGGAGATGCGTGTAACAGTGTAAAGAAAAAGGGAAGCCGCGATTCCTAAGATGGCCGTCGGGCGGCTATATTAGTCTTCGGACCGGAAACATCTGGGGGTTGAGAGGAATCCGAATGCAAAGTTTCGACGAAATTCCCTTTACTGGTAACGGAGGATATGCGATAACGGGAAAAATCCAAAATGACCAACGGCGGCCAAATTTGTCAACGGAACAGAACCAAATTGGGGGGTGCACAACTAGACCACCAGGGAAACATCCCAGACAAGTTTCGAAAAAATCTGACCAGTGGTCTCGGAGGAGATGCGATAACGAGAAGTTGTCTTCGGCTGTAAGGACGTATGGACGTACGGATCCCGGATAGTCCCACTGTGGGATAAGCTATACCTAATACGACTGAATCCTTCTCACACAGAAGCGACCTTAAGACGTATGCGACCACCGTAGACTCTACCCGGCCTTTTCATCCGCTCAGTATGTTTAGTATATACTGTTCGTTAACGCCAGAAACTTGCTTAAACATTTTATTAGCGAACAGCGTAGGTGCTGATCAGTGTGCGCGGATGCACATTTCGCTGGTTGCATTTGCAATGTGTTGTCATTACAGTCGAACTTCAATGGCTCGAACATCTTTGGGACCATGGAAGTTTGTTCGAGACATGGGTAGTTCGAGCCACTGAGGGTTAATCATGGCGCCAGGTAAGGAAGCAAATGGCGATAATTTAGGGAAACCTTTTCCATGTTCTATACAATTATGGTATGTTGAGTGTACTCATTAGAATACAATTTCATCATAAAATAAGAAACTTTCCTAAATATTTGTTTTCTGGAGTTATCGGAAGAATTTCGTAGGGACTAAAAACGAGTTCGAACTAGCCATGGTAAACGAGCCATCGGTGTTCGAGCCATTGAGGTTTTACTGTATTTGTTCCACATCTCTCTTTCTTTTGGTGCCTAGGAAAGGCTGTGCATCGTGATTGTGGCATTTCCTGGGTATCTTCACTTATATTTTTATTTCTGTTTGGAGGGATCAAATTTATTGTAATTTCCACTGCCGAAATGATCAACGAATGAAAAGATAATATCTAGAGGGTAATTCAATAAGTTCGTAGAACTCGGTATTTTTCTATACAATTCAAGATTTCTTTTTTTCATTTTTGTGCAGTGTAAACCTTTGTCAGTTGAATGATAACAGCCGTTCAGTCAACACGTACATTTTTTGCTCTTACTTTTTGTTTGAAAACCTATACCCATAGGCAAAAATGGAAAGTCAGAATATTGAGTTCAGAGCAGTCATAAAGTTCCTCACTAAGGAGGGTGCAAAAGCCAAAGAAATCCATCGGCACATAGCTGATGTGTATGGTGATAGTAGCCCAAAGTATTCCACAGTGGCAAAGTGGTCAGCAGAATTTAAACGTGGGCGAGACTCCTTAGAAGATGACCCAAGGCCAGGTCGCCCTGCTGATTCATCAGCCAGGAGATGATCGACCGTGTTGAGAGACTTGTGCTAAACAATCGCCGAATCAAAGTTGCCGAACTTGCTTCAGAATGTGGTATTTCTAATGGAAGTGTTTACACTATAATCCATGAACATTTAGGCATGTCAAAAATATCTGCCAGGTGGGTACCCAGAAACCTGAACATGCAAGATCGTCAGCAAAGGGTGGAGTCAAGCCAAGAACTTCTGGAAGTGTACAATGCCAATCCAGAAGACTTTGACACTCGTCTTGTAACAGGATATGAAACTTGGCTTCACCACTGGGACCCAGATACTAAAAAAGAGTCCATGCAATGGAAGCGCCCTGGCTCACCCCCACCTAAGAAGTTTCGTACCCAACCATCAGCCAGCAAGGTAATGGCCACGGTGTTTTGGGACTCCAAAGGGATTATATTGATAGATTACAAGCCTTCTGGTACTTCAATTACATGAGAATACTATGCCAATGTCATTAAACAATTAAGGGTTGCTATTAAAGAAAACGATGGGGAAAGCTAGCTGCTGGTGTCCTTCTTTTGCATGATTATGCCCCTGTGCAGTGTTGCACAAGCGGCTATTCGTGAGTGCAAGTTCGAGCAGTTAAATCACCCACCATACAATCCAGACCTGGCCCTAAGTGATTATTATCTGTTTCGTAATTTGAAGTCCCACTTGCGTGGAACGAGATTTCGGGACGATGATGAGCTCAAGGCTGCTATAGCCCTTCCCTACAAACACACCGTGGCGTACTAAACCCTTGTCTTGCTGAAACCCGGATATATCTTGCCTTTGCAAAAAGTGTAGATCCAGATCAGCTGGCTTCTGGATCTGCACTGTTTGTCATTAAGTTTATGAATTTGTATCAACAACCTAAATCAAAGTTAGAAGTGAGAGTGGCATCCTAATTCATTCAACATGACAAGGATTAATAACATTGAACTGTTTGATCTGCGTACGTTTTTTTTCTAACCCATCAGTGCTTAATCACGGAAAACATAATTAACTTCTCTGGACTAGGATGAAACAAAGATGAGAGTCCGAGGAAATATACGTGACCCATCTCTTGCTGAACACGACATGCCATGTCTTAGCAAAAAGTGTAGATCCAGATCAATTGGCTTGATCTGCACTGTTCGTCATTAAATATGTGAATTTCTATCAAAAACCCGGATCAAGTAATCTGATTGGCTGGAAATTAGAAGTGGGCGTGGCATCTTAATTTATTCAGCCAGGCAAGGGTTAAAGCAACATACCATAGTTACCCTTCATATTCGGACAGCTTCACTCTTTAACATACAATTTGAACGTGTCCCTTATATAACCTCTTGATGTATTTAAATACTGCTGAATGCGTGGCAAAGAGTATAGAACCTGATCAGACGCTCCATCCGGCCGGAATCTAAACTACAGTCGATTCTCGTTATCTCGAATTCCAAGGGACTCACTGAAACACTTCGAGATATCCGTACCTCGACTTATCAGAGTTGAGAGAGTGAGGAAAACAATAAATTGAACAACCACATTTAACAAATGAATATGTAATTTGACTCCTGAAGTTAGAAATATATATATAAAATAATGTGGAAAAGCGGGGAAATTGCTCCTTAGGAGCAATTTCTCCTCTTTTCCACATTATTGTGTTACCTGTTGTCATAGATTCATGTTAAAACAGGGACCAGATTTTCACTTCGAGATAAGCGGTAATTCGAAATAAGCGAGTTCGAGATAACTGTATTTGCTCAGGCCTGTCTGTCCGAATACTGAAGTAAACAATAGGATCACGCTGCGCTACAAATTCTATCGACATGAGTTATAGCCCTTCCCTACAAACACACCGTGGCGTACTAAACCCTTGTCCTGCTGAAACCCGGATATATCTTGCCTTTGCAAAAAGTGTAGATCCAGATCAGCTGGCTTCTGGATCTGCACTGTTTGTCATTAAGTTTATGAATTTGTATCAACAACCTAAATCAAAGTTAGAAGTGAGAGTGGCATCCTAATTCATGCAACATGACAAGGATTAATAACATTGAACTGTTTGATCTGCGTACGTTTTTTTTTTCTAACCCATCAGTGCTTAAACATGGAAAACATAATTAACTTCTCTGGACTAGGATGAAACAAAGATGAGAGTCCGAGGAGAAACCAAAATCACAACAAAAGAAAACCATCAGCAGACTCATTGTGAATCCGGTAACAGACGAGTAAGGTCAGACACAAACATTCTAGAGAAGATTTAGGATTTAGAAATTAATTCACAGTACTGACAATAAAAAAAAAAAAAAAAAAAAAAAAAAAAAAAACAACATAAAAAAAAAAAAAAAAAACGATTTACGAAGTTTATGATACCGATAGCCTTGCTTTCAGAAATTTAGCAGGGGCTCAAAGATTATTATGGTTGTTAAAGTCGGAAAAATATGTCCTTGTGTCTGAAAAAAAGCTGGAGGAGTGGCAAACAGTGTAGCCCCGGATCAGACGCCGCATTATGCGGCGTCTGATCTGGGTCTACAATGTTTGCTCACGCCTGCCAATCCGAATATATAGGGTAAATATTGTAATCCACCTACCATTAATGCCTTGTCAATTCTAGCAGCTGTCTGACCGACACTGTAACATAATTGCGGACTACAAGGTTTCCCTTGCAACAGCTCGCCGGGTATATACTCAAACAGTCGCACCAGAAACTTACATCTCTCTTCACCTGTAAAAACATTCGCTAGCGTTAATCCTAAAGTCATTCAATATTATATAAGACAGTTTCTTCTTTTTATTTTCTGTGTGATTACTGAACCCGTTCTGGCTATTTGGAATTCCACTTAAACCCGTGCCAGTTGGACATGATTATCCAGTCCTGCAAACTACACTGCTGCCGGCCTCGGTGGCTCAGTTGGATGCGCCGTCCGACTGGAGACCAGGAGGTCGCGGGTTCAACCCCCGCCGAGGTCGGCAACATTCTTTCGTGGAGATTGATCATGAAATATTTTCTACGGTCATTCTCTCCCTTCCGCTGATTCAAGAAGGGCAGTTGTCAGTTTCTGGCGAAAGAATGTGCACAATACTGGTTAACCGCTTAGAGGACTAAGCCTGCCCAGTAAACTTGTAGTTAGGTAAACTGACCGCGCTCGACATGACCCCATTGGGTTGACTGGGCCGTAAAACCTCAACACAAACAAACACTGTTGCCATATGAAGAATCTCAACTGAACCAAGACTCCGATTTTCGTACTGTTATATGTTCTTTGTAGACCCTGATCAGACGGCGCGTTCTGCGGCGCAGAACGCGGCGTCTGATCCGGGTCTACACTGTTTGCCACTCATCTAGCAATTGTAGACATATCAACAGGCAGTAATGTGTACTAGTTCAAATTATATGACATGTATGACAAGGAGTTATGGTGTCCTAATATTCGGAGTAAATAATGTAAAATTTTTCCAGATGTGTATTTGAGCATTATGTCTATGTTGCTTGCTATTTAAGGAGCGCATTTACCTTAAATAACCAGACACGCATTCCTGAGCAAACGAAGTGGGCCCAGAATAAACTGCTGCAAATGGATCTGTACTTTGGATACACCTCATCAGGTAGTGAGAGAAAGAAGGACGGAAAGGAAAAACAATGTCTGAATAATTAGGTTAACCCTTTTTATCCCTGCAGACCAATTCAGGTACATTGTAAACAGTGCAGCTACAGAAGAAACGGCTCATAACGAGCCGTCTCATCAGGATCTAAAAGTGTGGGTAGGTAAACTGACCGCGCTCGGTTGACTGGGCCGTAAAACCACAACACAAACAAACATCAGGATCTACATGTACATTTTTTCCAATCCTGTTATTCATTTGTGACTGAAAGCTCTTTCTGCAAAAATGGATCTGTCCAAATTCAGAGAAGGAAAATTCTATTTTCGAAACACAGGAGTGAAAGGATTAAATACGGTAATGTGGCGAGAAATGGGTCAACCCTAGGTTCTATTCAGTCAGTGCAAATTCTAGGTGGGCCTGCACTCTTTGTCAATATAGATGTGTTAACCCTTGCCCTGCTGAAGAAATTAAAATGTCACGCCCACTTCTAATTTTCAGCCAGTCAGATTACTTGATCCAGATTGTTGATATAAATTCACATACTTGATGGCAAACATTGCAGATCCAGATCAGCTGGCTTCTTCTTCAGAAGCCAACTGATCTGGATCTACATGGTTTGCAAAGGCAAGGTATATCGAGTTCAGCAGGACCAGGCCTCAAGGTTATAAAACTTTTTTCATGCTCAATTGAGCATGAAAAAAGTTTTATAACCTTGGGGCCTGGTCCTGCTAAAAGTCTCAAAATAGTGATAATTACAAATTCTTTCTTGCTAAAGAAAGCTGAGCATGAAATACTTGTCTGCTTATAAATATGAAACTGCCAACTATTGTTGGCATTTTCATGTATTTATTAGCAGAGAAATTTTCATGTTCAGCTGAGTTGAGCATGAAAAATGTTTTATAACCTCGGGGCCAGGGTTAAGGTTTCCAATTGTCATTGTTATTGATTCGTTATGGCTTATTCTTATGAGGGTCTACGTACTTGTATTGCTTGAGGTTGAAAGTTCTTCGAGTGAAAAGTACTCGCCGTCTAAGTTTGGAAGAGGACGTGGTGTTACTATGCCGGCAGCATAACACTGGAAAATAGCACCATGCATGGCGTCTACAAAATAAATATACAACTAATTATCAGATAAGGTTAGATCAACTTTCAGCAGAGGTGCACGGCCCGCTTCATATGGCATGTCGTTTTAGTATAAAATCGCTATGTTATCCTCGAGTCGATAAAATCAACTGCCTCGGCTCAGTCTTGAGTCGATAAAAATCAACCAGTTGGCAAGTCCATTGGCTAGATCTTGTCGGTATCAATCAATTCGTGACAAAATTATCAAAATATTCCACATGGTTCAAGGGTTGTGTCGATTTTTGTATTTTCACATTATTTTGCCTCGGCTTAGCCTCTGTCAAAGAAAGTTCACATATGGCAAGTTCATTGGCTAGATCTTGTCGGTATCTATCAGTATGCCAAAAGTATCAAAATATTCCCAACGGTTTAAGCGCTTGGGCAATTTTCGCTAACCAACCACAGACGAGCCGACGGATAGTCGGACTCACAAGGTGATTATAGGTCACTCCTTGAAAGTCAACCTATCGGTCGACTTTTCTGTGAGTTGTGCAATCAAGTTAGGTCAAATCAGATTAAATGTTCTAGTATTTCAGGACACTAACGTCATATGCGAACAGCGAAGGCCCAGATCAGCCTGGTATCCACAAGTCTGATCAGGGCGTTCTATGTTCGCCGAGATATCCTACAGTATCCGCTGATTCTTTAAGCAGGCAATGAAGACCCTGATCAGTCTGCGCTAATACATGTGCATATGAGCCACTCCATCAGTGAAGACGTCTTTGGGGCATATACGGACACATCACGAAAACATACCTATATAATTTTGATCCCCTTAAACCCCACTTTTGTATAGTAAAACTGGGGTTTACAGGGGTATACATTATTTTTCTTATTTCTGCTCAAAACATAGATTGTGGGTACTCGTTCGAACCGCCTCGCTGAGGCGGTTCTAACGAGTACCCACAATCTATGTTTTGTGCAGAAATATGAAATAATATCTGAGTTTTTTTATCTGAAAATTTTCAGTTTTTGGAGATAAAATTTTCTATATATTTGAATAAGCGTGTTTTCGTAATCAGTGACGGCCTGATTAGACTGCGCAGTCTGATCAGGCCGTCACTGACCGCTGAGAGAAATATTGAATATTGAATACTACAAAATACAGCGACGTGTTAGAAAGAATCTTATCAAGTTTTATGACTTTGTTGGCTAGGCTGGATCTTTGCTTTTCGTATAATCACGAAAACCCCCTTTTTTATTGATAGGCAGACAGATCTGAACAAATAGTATAGACTTCAGATCAAACTGATCCTTAAGGAGCAACTGGATCTGTGTCTATACTGTTTAAAATTCAGTCTACATTACGAAAATACGCCTATTCAAATATATAGAAAATTTCACCTCCAAAAACTGAAAATTTTCAGATAAAAAGCTCTGATATTTTTCATATTTCTGCTTAAAACATAGATTGTGGGTACTCGTAAGAACCGCCTCGGCGAGTCGGTTCTAACGAGTACCCATAATCTATGTTTTTGAGCAGAAATATGAAAAATAATGCATACCCCTGTAAACCCCAGTTTTACTATATAAAAGTGGGGTTTAAGGGGGTCAATATTATATAGGCGTTTTCGTGATGTATTCTTAGGTAGTCAAATGGCCTTCACTGATGGATTAAAGAGTCTCTATACTTTTTTTACAACATTCGAAGCTAGGGTAGTTTGGTCCCAATAAAATCGAATACCACCCCCACCTCTACGTTGGTACCAATAAATTCGAATAGCATCCCCACCTCGCGATTTTTGTTTTCTTATGACCGTTCTAAGTCTGTGTGTCTGATGCTGTATGACTTTGTATGACATTGTGGCTGCTCGCAGTGGGACTTTTTTCATGTTTTGGTCAGAAATGGGTGCTAAACTGGCCCAAATCGACTTTCCTATAAAGCCAGCCGAAAGCGAAGCCAAGGATAGTCGATTTAGGCCATTTTAACATGCATTGCGGACCGAACTTCAAGCTTTTGTCGATGCAAACTATGGATATTCTGTTCTGTTTTTCTCGGAAGTCACACGGTTTGTGATTGGCGGATATGATCACGTGACAAAGCATAATCACGTGGTCATATCAGGTCTACATAAACCGTTGCCTTTGTTGTTTACAGGTCGGCGCTGCCTCAATGTGACTCGGTTGCCTGGCAGCGTTAAAAATCTGTAAACTGTAACTGTTTACAGGTCATGGCGCTGCCACTATGTGACTCAGTTACCTGGTAGCGTTAAAATCTGAACAGTCAGTCAGTCCGTTTAAAGGTCAGTTCGGCCTAGGAAGTCCCTTAAAGAAGCCTCTTTCGGTTGGTCCAGAAAAAACATTGCAATTCTAACGCATATCTCCTCTCCCCTTTTTGGCTTTCGACTACGCGATCCTTTAGACTACGTGCTCAAACTAATATTCCTAGCTACTCTTCACCACCTTAGCTTTCGACTACGCCCATCTTTAAAATACGCGATTGAGCTAATTACTCCGAAATGCTCCTCCTCCTTCCACCCCCCTTTCAGACTCTGGGTCTCCTCTCCCGCAGCGTAATTTCAACCATATCTTGCAAGCAGGATATGGGTTGCGCAACGCGCGGTGAGCCGTGGCATAGTATATAGGATAGAAAAAAAATACAACACAAATAATGTGATGATATTAGTTTTAAATTCAACCAATTTCTGGCCAACTTTCAAAGTTCTGTAACTTACTGACTGGACGACTATTCACATGCACGGTGTCCGGGCGAGGTGACCTAGTTAGAAATTATAAGTAGGCCCGTCTCACTCCAGTCCAGGAGTCCAGTGAAACTAATCCAGATTTATTCTGGCGTAGCCCCTGTGCGAGTCTGTTGCCCGGCTACATTTAAAATCTGACTGATTGATGAATTGTTTAAAGGTCGGCATGAACCCTATGTGACTCTGTTGCCCGGCTACTTTTAAAAAAAACTAACTGATTGATTGATAGTCTAAAGGTCATTCTGAAGCTGACTGTTGAAGAGCTCACTTTGTAGGAGACAACAGCGGTATTACAAGGACAGATACGGTGACTTTAGACAAGAAAAGCAAGTGGTTTAGTTTCCACGACTCTCTCTCTCTCTCTCTCTCTCTCTCTCTCTCTCTCTCTCTATATATATATATATATATATATATATATATATATATAGACAGTGGAGCGCAGTGGTGCAATTGATACAAGAAAGTGAGTTAGCTAGTTAACAGGTTCGACCCCTGTGAGCACCAAGTGTTGTGTCCTTAAGCGACACTTTATCCACATTGCATAGTACCGGTTCCTACCTATAATATAAAAAAACAGAGAGTGTCGCCGTTTACAATATATCGGTATATAGAACAAAATGACGTCATAGAGTGGTTACTGAGTCACAAAGACTGCTGCCTGAGCAAGTAGCCTTCCCAGTGGGTAAATGACGTTACAACGTCGCCTCAACGTCGATGCAACGTCATGACGTTGCATCGGCGTTGAGGCGACGTTGTATAAACGTTATGTGCCCGCTGGGCTTGTTTCACGTTCTCTACAGATGAAACGACGTCAGAGAGAGATTACAAGGCTACAAAGGTCGTTTCCTGCGTCGCAGCTATACTTGTCTTCTAGAAGCTATTGACAATTAAAGTTTAAAGGTTTCGGACAGTAAGTGTGGTTACATCTATTAGTGTCAACGCTTTAAGCGAAAAAACAAGTGGCTTACTTTCTGACGTTTCGAAAGTGATGACATATATAGTAAGGCGAACTGGACACGTCCGGCTATGGCCAAGAAGTAAAGGTTTGGTAGATACACTTTGGGAAATACGTCACGCTTGATAATGCGTCTGACAAATAGATCCGCTCTGCAACAATATCACTTACTTGCCTTTATTACAATCTCGCATTAAAACACGCTACAGAAGATACACCTTACACAGATGTGTAAACATAAACAGAAGGCTTTTCTTATAAGGTTGTGCTAATTTGGGCCTCCTCCTCCCTCGTGGGGTGGGGTAACTTGGGGGTAAATGTAGTACGGGTGTTCGAGCCAGTATTTCGAAACCTTCCCCATTCATATACATGGCCTTTGAAAAAACGGGCCCATTCTTATATATACTAGATCGTCTGAAATGTTAACGCATTCATATACTGCCCTTTGATTTTTTGTACCCATTTATTGCTGCTAGTTAGAGATATATCACAGTCAATTCCGGAAAATCTCTGAACGAAAGATATATGCATGTACCGGGATACATCAGAAAAGTGGGGCCTTTCATATACCAATTCAGAAAAAATGGGGTCAATCATACTTTTGCCTGAAAAAAGGGGGCTATTCATATATTTGGCAGCGCTTGAAAAGGGGGCCATTCGGCACGCACATCCGTACTATGCCATAAATAGGAAGTTACCCCCCCCTCCCCCCCACGCCTTCTCGAGCCTCCTCCCTTCGTATACGCAGGAAGACGTTTTTTCGCGTGGTACGGTTCAGTCGGATGCTGAAGTCAGCCGTTGCCTTGTTTTGCTATAATCAGCAAACAGACTGGTTATTAATTCATTTATATTCTCTATTGTGACCGTCGTTGTGAAACTATCAACAGAGCATGCAGCCAGAATGAACTATTAAATTTTCATAGATCTTAACCATAACAACTCTCTAGGTTCATTCAGTAGACGGCAAAATTGATGATGGTTTCCTAGTTTCCCCAGAAAATAGGCTTTTTCATGCAAATTGTCTCCTAAGGAAGGAGGCAACCCAGCTAGCATTCTACGTAAATCTACATCGGGCCATCATCGGCCCGTCAGCTACGGGTAGCTGACGGTCCGATATAGATTTACGTAGAATGCTGACTGGGAATTGGCATGAAAAGCCAAAGCCTATAAACAAAAAGTATTTCAAAATATAACCTGCTGATTTTTTAACTAATCATTTAAAGGAGTAAGAATTAACAAAGAGTATAGTTATATTCCAGCTTGTTTTGAAATAAGCAAGGGAGTGACAATCGATTGCCTAGACCAGCAGACGCAAAATGCATATATAATTTATCAGCTGAACAACAAAGCACTGACTATATATTGCATTCATTGGTCGCAAGACTTTGATACTTCACTTCTGGGAACGCATAAGATTTTAGCTACCAAAAAGATAAAGTTAGTCGTGAACATCACGAAAACATGCCTATATAATTTTAACCCCCGTAAACCCCACTTTTATATAGTAAAACTGGTGTTTACAGCGGTATACATTATTTTTCTTATTTCTACTCAAAAACATAGATTGTGGGTACTCGAGGCGGTTCTAACGAGTACCCACAATCTATGTTTTGAGCAGAAATATAAAAAAATATCAGAATTTTTTATTTGAAAATTTTCATTTTTTTGGTGGTAAATTTTCAATGTATTTAAATAGACATGTTTTCGTAATGAACTGACAAGATTGCTTTTAGTTACCTTTTATGTACAGCTTTAAAGTGATGATACAAGGTGCTGGGTAAAAATTTCAGCAGATGACACTTTGAAACATCTTTCTTATTTTCACCAGAATATAGGCTTTGGCATTTCATGCAAATTTGCATAAAATTTAAATCCAAGTTATGGGGGAAAATAAGAAAAAAATATCATCAGTTCGTAGTGCTAAAGTTTTCTAAGACGACTGACTTTTTTCCAGAAAAATGATATTTGTTATGATTGTAAGTGCAACTATCATACTTCGGTTCTGTGACGCAACAAGTTACAGTAACTTGCATAATCTGCAGTACAATAAATGCCGTCACCTGGATTCTCGAATCAAAGACGTAAAGTTCAACATGTCGCTTTTGAATTGTATTTTTGAGTGCAACTCGCGCAGAGAGTGCAAGTCATTTGCGTACCATGCACAGATTCACATGTGCGCCTTTTATAACACAGACAACGAAACTGGAGTCATGGACTGTGGTGAACATTTCGTTTGGTATGGTGCGATAGAAAACTTTTCGAACCTACAAAAAAAATGCGGAAATTGTAGAGGCAAGGAATGTCCCGCAGACTACCGAAACAATTCACACATTACTGTTATTGGGAATATGAATCAAGAAGGAACAAGAAGACGCTTGATAGATAACTCTGCTGGAGACACATACGTACAGAAGTGTGATACGGGGAAGTGGAATGAAATACCAGATACTCGTCTGTCTCTTGGCGCCAGTTGTTGTCGTCATTGGAATACAATGCCTGATTCTCCTCACATTCTTTTGCCACCGTAAACTACGCTTGTAGTCAATGGATTAGAATACAGACAACGCTCTTTATACCGATACTTGATATAACGACAATATTCTTTATAATGACAATTTAACTGTCACAAAACGTTTGCTTTAGACGTAACAATTAATCACAAATTATGCAGGAATATTGTATTTAAATACTTTAAAGAAACATATGCTTTGGATATTTGTTAGAATCGCCTCACTGAGACGATTCTAACAGATATCCAAAACATATGTTCTATGAGGAAATAAGAATAAAGCAAGTCATTTCTAATATCTCATTCTGTCCATTAAAGATTCTTTACAACAGCAAATTCATTATAATGGTAACATCTTTGGGAACAAATACTGTCATTGTAACGAAGGTTCACTGTACTAGATTCTTTTCAAAGTCTTTTGCCACCGCCAACACCTGTTGTAGTTACTGGATCGTAATACCAGATTCCTTTTAGAGTCTTATGTCACCGTAAACACCGGTTGTAGTCACTGGATTGGAATACTAGATTCTTTTTTAATGGCTTTTGTCATCGTAAACACCAGTTGTTGTCACTGGATTAGAAAATAGAGAGAGAGAGAGAGAGAGAGAGAGAGAGAGAGAGAGAGAGAGAGAGAGAGAGATAAAAAAAAACAGATTCTTTTCAAAGTATTTTGCCACCGTAAACACCTGTTGTAGCCACTGGATTAGAATATCAGATTACATGTCTCGCAGAAAAGTCGACCGATTGAAAGTTTGACTTTCGAAAAGCGTCCTATAATTTCCTTGTGAATCTGACAGTACATCTATCAGTCCTTGGTCAGATAGCGAAAATGACCATAGCGCTTAAAACTGTGGGTATATTTTGATAATTTTGGCACACTAGTTGATACTGTCAAGATCTTGCCAATGAACTTACCAAATATGGGTTTGACAGAGGCTAAACCGAGGCATAAATGTGAAAATATGAAAATGGCCATTACCATTGAACCATGTGAAGTACATGTATTTTTGATAAGTTTTACTGACAAGAGCTATCCAGTAGACTTGCCAAACATTTGATTTTATCGAGCCGAGGCTGCGCCGAGGCAAAATATGAAAGCTGATTTCATCGAACTAGGGCTGAGCCTAGGCAAACAATGAAAGTATATAAATGGCCATAACCTTTAATAGTCATGAATATTTTGATAACTTGGCAGATAATATTTTAACTATTATGAGTATTTTGTTAAATTTTCACACGTACCTATTGATATGAACACGACCTTGCCAACGGACTTGCCAAATCCCACATCTTAATGCCAGTTTAAGCCGAGACAAAAATTGAATGTGGTCATAATACTTAAACCAAAAATGTGAAAACAAAAAAAAAATGGCCATAACCCTAGAACGTTGTGTGCTATTTTGATATTTTTTTCACGTACTGATTGATACCGACCAAATCTAGCCAACTAATTTGCCAAATGTTTGATTTCATCGACCCGAGATTAAGCCGAGGCAAAAAAAAAAAAAAAAAAAAAAAGAAAGCTGATTTTGATCTACACGAGGCTGAGCCGAGGCAAAAATGAACTTGTGATGAAATCTTTCGGCCTATCTAAAAAACGTAAAACAAAAGCCATACAAGAGATTGTTAGTCCGGTCCTAGAATATGCATGTTCTGCTTGGGACTCCATACTGATATCCTCTCTGAGGAGGAACTAGAAAAAGTCCCAAAACCGAGCAGCTTGATTCTTTATGTCGCAGCATCACACGTTCATTCCTCCGCCAAGCCATACCATCCTGGTGAGAGGTTGTTCTTATACACGCATCAGTAAGCAATTCATATCGGAGAAACGATGTCCAGCACTATTATAATTTAATTAGCAATATTGAACATTACCATACATCTTGATCCGGAGTCCCTAACTATGGTTTCGGGCCGGCCTTGTGTCCAAAATAAATTTACAGCCTTCACTACTTTTGTACTTTCAACAGGATGGTATATAAGAAAATGAAATCAAACCAGAATAACTTACCACTGAACAGAAATACAAGCACATGATATGGCCTATACAGAAAATTCGGTCCCAGTTTTAAATTTACCAGTCCCGAGTTCATTTCGGGTTGAATATTGCAGAGAGAGAGAGAGAGAGAGAGAGAGAGAGAGAGAGAGAGAGAGAGAGAGAGAGAGAGAGAGAGAGAGAGAGAGAGAGAGAGAGAGAGAGAGAGAGAGAGAGAGAGAGAGAGAGAGAGAGAACAATAAACAAACAACAGTTTTATGATAAACGTTTACCGATATTCACAACTTCTAAATGTTCAGTGCTGCCGGACAGTTATAGCGTAACATAGCGATTTTATACTAAAACAACCTGCCACATCACGAAAACATACCTATATAATTTTGACCCCCTCAAACCCCATTTTTATATAGTAAAACTAGGGTTAACAGGTGTATAGATACATTATTTTTTCTTATTTCTGCTCAAAATGATAGATAGTGGGTACTCGTTAGAACCGTCTCGCTGAGGCGGTTCTAACGATTACCCACAATCTATGTTTTGAGCAGAAATGTGAGAAATATCAGCATTTTTATCTGAAATTTTTCATGTTTTACAATATATTTGAATAGGCGTGTTTTCGTAATGATATAAAACGCGTCTTGCACCTGTGCTGAAAATTGATTGTTTAGTCCTCTGCCACTGTAAACATCAGCTGTAGTCAGTGGTTTAGAATATCAGATCCCCTTTAAAGTCTTTTTACCACCGTAAATATCTGTTGTAGTCATTGGATTAGAATTCCAGATTCTACATCAGGTCCTTTTCAAAGGTTTTTTTTTGCCACCGTAAACACCGGTTGTATTCACTGGATCAGAATACCAGATTTTTTTTTAAATTTTGTTTTTTTGCCACCATAAATTCGGACTCTAGCCACTCGGTTAGAATACCAGATTCTTTTCAAAGTCTTTTGCCTCCATAAACTGTGATTGTAGTCTGTGGGTTAGAATATCAAACGTTTTTAGTCTTTTGCCACCGTAAACACCAGTTCTAGTCACTGGTTTAGAGTACCAGATTCTTTTCAAAGCTTTTTGCCATCGCAAACACCGGCTGTTGTCACTGGTTTAGAATACCAGATTTGTTTATTCTTTGGCCACCCTGACAACCGGTTGTAGTGACTGAATTAGAATACCAGATTTTTTTTATAAATCCAAAGAATCCGTTTTATCTTACCCCGAGGAAGAATCTTCACTTACAGTGACAGTTTCGGTTCTCATCGAGGACAACCATCAGACTGTGACCTTGACCTTGGTGCCAAGGGGCTTGGACTGCTTACCACAGGACTGATTACTAGTGGTACAAAAACGGCCTGTAGCTGTTGCTAAGGTTGTATCTCCCACCCCCTTGTCCCGGTTCATGACATGTGGAGACTGACCGATTTTGATAGCTCTTTGAATTGTCTGAGTCTGATTATGCTATCTGTCAACCACTTTTGCCCCCTCCTTATCGATGATATAGTTAGCCTTGGCGATATGGCCCCGAGGTTATAAAACTTTTTTCATGCTCAACTCAGCTGAGCATGAGATTTTCTCTGCTAATAAATATGAAAATGCCAACTATTGTTGGCATTTTCATATCTATTAGCAGAGAAAATTTCATGCTCAGCTATGTTCAGCCAGAAAAAACAAACTGGAATTGTCAGTTATTTGAGATTTATAAGCAGGACAAATTTCATGCTCAGCTGAGTTAAACATGAAAAAAGTTTTATAATCTCGGGGCCTGATCTGTTACTGCACTTTTCAGATGACTTGCTTGCGCTCTGGCCTGGTGTATACTTGTTTTAACAAAAGTGCATTGTCAGATCTTACCGCTAAACGATACTGTAATCACTTACCTACAAACTTGACCTTTTCCGAATCAATGGAATTTAAGATTTTCAGAACATATCCATCTGGCGACACTGACATCCCATGAGTACTGTTTTTGACATAGATACGCAAATTGACGTCGTCGTAACTGTTCAATTCAGCATAATGAGTGACAGATAGCCCATATAGTTTCTTAACCATTGCTACCACTTCATGATGTGTCAAAGAAGCTCGCTTCATTTCTCACTGTCTCCGAAAAAAATCCTGAAAAAAAAAAACAAACAAAAAAAAAAAAAAAAAAAAAACAAAAAAAAACAAACAAAAAAACAAACAAAAAAAAAACAAAAAAAAAAAACAAATGCAGTAAAACCTCAGTAGCTCGAACATCTTTGGGAAATTCATTTGAGAAATGGGTGATTCGAGCCACTGAGGGTTAATCATGGCGCCATGTCAGGAAGCAATGGTGACTATTCTTTAACACTTACCATGCTATGGGAAAATTCAGCAGACGACGAACTGACAATATTTTTCTTATTTTTCCCAGTAAACAGGATTTGACATTTCATGCAAACTGTCTCAAAGTAGACAATTTGCATGAAAGGTCAAATCCTGTTATCTAGGAAAAATTAGAAAAATATTTCGAAATGTTGTCTGCTTAAATTTTTACCGAGAGTGGTCAGTGTTAAAAAAATATGACATGTGGGTCGTTATTCTATGGGGGTCACTTTACAGTGGGCCAGTTATAGCATAAGAGCGATTTTATACTGAAACAACATGGCATCACGAAAACATGCCTATATAGTTTTGACCCCCTTAAACCCCACTTTTATCCAGGGTTTACAGGGGTATACATTATTTTTCTTATTTCTGCTCAAAAACATAGATTGTGGGTACGCGTTAAAACTGCCTCGTCAAGGCGGTTCTAACAAGTACCCACAACTTGTTTTGAGCAGAAATATGAAAACTACCAGAATTTGTCATCTGAAAGTTTTCATTTTCTGGTGGTAAAATTCTCAATATATTTGAATAGGTGTGTTTTCGTATTGCATATAAAGCGGGTCGTGCACCTCTGCTGAAAGTTGATTTTCATGTAGGAGTTTTAAGTTGATTTTCATGGATTTCCATAATGTGCTTTCAATTGAAATCTTAGCAGCAGAACTGTAAGCAGATCTCACTATAGGAAACAATATGACATCTAAAGGTTACCCGTGCTCAATATCCCAGTGGGCACACAACATTAAAAGGACGTCGTATCAACGTCGATGCGACGTGATCACGTCGCATCGACGTTGATACGACATCATTTTGATGTTGTGTGTCTGCTGGGATGTCGGTAATTTGTTGACCAGGTCAGGCCTTTAATGCGCCAAATTTAAATATTTACAGATGACATTTTTTCAAGACAGATAATGGCGTGCCTGTTCATCCGAATCGTCTCCATACCCATAAAAGATGATTCATAAGAAATGTCAAACCACGTTTTCTTATTAAAGTATTTAAAATATCATAAATTCGCCATCTGCTATACTGAGGGATAATCATAGAACTTGCTTTAGCAATCCTATTGCAAAGTTTTCAACAGAAAGAAAACGCATACAGACGAACTGATAGGACCAGACCAGTCTGCCCACCCGCGCATTCTGATCAATCAATCCCTTTGCTGTTCTCACGTAAGCTATTTCAGCCTTAAAATCAACCTGAACTCTCAAATAAAAACAACCCTTATGTCACGTGCGAACAGCGAAGGTCCATTTCAGTTTGCACATTCTGCTCTGTTTTATGAGAAATCATCCCGCGCGCGCGCGTGTGTGCGTTCATGTGTGTGCGTTCGTTTGTGTGTGTGTGTGTGTGTGTGTGTGTGTGTGTGTGTGTGTGTTCATGTATGTGCGTTCGTTTGTGTGTGTGTGTGTGTGTGTGTGTTTGCTATAGTTAGGATGGCGCTTTTACACAATATGAGATCGGTAGATTTTTAGGAACCTGAAAATATCGTATTGTTACAAACAGAAACATGGTCTGTACCCGGGGGTGGGGTGGGGGAGGGTGGGGGATAGGGGTGGGGGGTGCTCACTATATAAGCATAAGTTAGGGATGTGCCGACAAAAACTATCTTATTTTCTGTCTTGAACGGTGGTGTTTCATTGTAAAAATGTGGGAAGGGATTGTCTGGAAAGAAGATCATGTCTGTCTGGAAAGGGAGTGGTAAACTACCTTAGCCTGGAACGGGGATATCATAAATGGATTTTTGTTAATGACATGAAGCGCCAGAGGTATTTAATGAAGTCTGGTCTGCATAAATGTGCTTCATTCAATCCCTCAATTCCATTTTATGGCACTGTTAGACTCTATTATTATTATTATTATTATTATTATTATTATTATTATGGTATTTGGTAAACATTCGTTTGTTGGTGTTTTGAATGAAAAAAAAAAATGTGAAAGGTTATGAAAACTGACAGCAGACATGATGTAATGATGTTCGCTCTTTTGTGTAGACAAAGTTTTATCAAGGCACTTGTATTTCTTTATGTAATGTTAGGATAACATTGAATTCAATGGGGATCTTTTGTGCCCCCTCGCTCGGTCATTCTGTCGCTTATGACCGAATACCGGTCTGTTATAAAGTAATGTACGGTGTTGGGCACCTTGTGAGGGACGACCGTATGGTGGCCAGTGAGGTGTTACTTTTTTCCGTGTTGTCTGAATAAGTAGGTCAGTGAACTAATGTGCAATGGTTAATGATTTTATTTCAGATCAGATCTTAAGATTCTACAGATACATTTTAAGGGTCATTTTATTATCGGAGTGCTTTATAAGGTGTTAAAATGTCTTGTTTTTTTTTTTTTTTTTTTTTTACCAAACATCATCTATTAGGATATTTAACTACTTTTACTTGCTTATTATTCAAAAAAACTTTTCACTGCGATTCCTAGACTGTTCGAATGTTTTATGTCATAGATTATGAAATTACCCGTTTGGCGTTGGGACGATGGCAGAGCAACATACTACCAAGGTACATCAGCGTTGCTCTGGCGTCGACCCGGCGAACTTGTCGGACGATTTTACAATGTAAATGTGTATAATATGTATATATTGTTAGAAGTTTTTAATGAGGACCATATGTTAGATTAGTACACTGTTTGCTAAATATGTCATCCTCGTAAAATAAAGACATTATTATTACAGTCGAACCTCAATGACTCGAACCTCTTTGGGACCATGGAAATCTGTTCGAGACATAGGTAGTTCGAGCCACTGAGGGTTAATCATGGCGCTAGGCCAAGAAGCAAATGGTGATAATTAAGGGAATCTTTTTGATCTTCTATTTATATTTATTGTATGTTGAGTGTACTCATTAGAATCGACTCGATGAGCCGATTCTAATGAGTACACTCAACACACAATTTCATTATAAAATGACAAAATTTCCCCAAATATTTGTTCTCTTGATCTATCGGAAGAATTTCGTAGGGACTAAAAAACAAGTTCGAATAAGCCATGGTAAACGAGCCATCGGTGTTCGAGCTATCGAGGTTCGACTGTATTATTATTATTATTATACAAATTAACACATTGTATATACCTTAAACTTAATATTGTGTGATTCTTGTTGTATGTGCTTAATATTGATAAAATGCAAGTAATTTTTTATTAAGTTAACTGACTGAGCAAATTAGCATATATTTTTTGCTTGTATTTGTGTTGAGGTTTACGGCCCAGTCAAACCAATGTGGTCATATCGAGCGCGGTCAGTTTACTTAACCAAACTTTTACTGGGCAGGCTTAGTCCTCTACGCGGTACCAATATTGTGCACATTCTTTCGCCAGAAACTGACAACTGCCCTTCTTGAATCAGCGGAAGGGAGAGAATGACCGTAGGTAGTATTTCTCAACGAAAGAATGTTGCCGACCCAGCGGTGGTAGAACCCGCAACCTACTGATCACCAGTCGGACGCGCATTCAACCGAGCCACAGACGCCGGCATATATTTTTGTCCACTATAAGGTATACATGTATGTTCGTCTTACTTTTGTCTGGAAAGAGGTCTCAGTCGTGTCTTGAAAGGTGTAGGGGTCCCCAGCTTACTGGCCTATCTTTTTGGTAGTGAATGCCCTCCTCCCTTAGGGGTCTGTACGTATGCACGTTTGTCGGGACGTGGTAGCGAAGTGACCCCTGTTGCTATAGTCTCGATCCTGATGTCTGTACCAATATTCTGCAAGGCAAAAGTTCATCAATCGAAATCGACCCATTACTTAGAACTGTCCCAAGTGGGCAATGTTGAGACAATGTCGAATCAACGTCGATGTAACGTCATGACGTTGCATCGACGTTGATGCGACGTTGTTTAAACGCCATGTGCTCGCTGGGTCGGGTAAAATAGAAAGAAGAACGGAGAATGATAAATCACAGTACACTATGAACGAACTGGTTTTACCTTTATTTTCATCAGCGACCAAAAGAAAGCATGATTTACTATTTGGGGGTGAGGGGTGGGGCGGACGGGTGAGCAGAGTGAAAGTATTATTTCCTCAAAACATGCAACCAACAAGTACAAGGATACAAATATCTACACACGTAGGTTCGAAAAATGATGACATACCCGCTTTAGTATCGTCCAAATATGTCCAGCCACACAAGATGAAGGAAATCCAACTCAACTGAGAAATTTAACAAGGTCATTAACTGAACGTGTAACAATACGGTGCTCAAAAACTGCCATCATATCGGTACATTATAAATGTGTGTGATCTATTTGATGGTATACTATATATGAACCACGACGTGTTAAAAACAAACCTTTTGACATACATGTGCGCCCAACGAAGACTCAAAATCAGCCTGCGCATCCACGCAGTCTGATCTGAGCTTCGTTGTCTGCATGAAGAAACCATGTATCCTTAGCTATCTAAAACAGCTGCCCAGTGAAGATTCTGATCAGACTGCGCGAATGCGCAGGTTGATCTAAATCATCACTGGGTTCACGTGTCCGAAGGTACGTTTTTTGGTTGTGGTATATGGCTGTTTACTGCATCCTTCCATCTGTTTACAATTTTCAGTTTGATACATCTGGGAACCAGTGACTACCTTTAATCGGACGGAGTCAGATTTCTTTCTTTGTACTGATAACTATATTTATGTATGGTCATTAAACAATGCAACGCAGACGAGAATTGATTGTTGACACAAACGGTTCATTATTATTCAAATTTGCATGAAATGTCAAAATCTTTATTTGTGGGGGAGGGAAGTGGAGGGTGTGAGGGGTGGGGGGTGGAATAATAAGAAAAATATAATCAATTTGTCGCCAGCTGAATTAGCCGAAAGAGTGGTTAAAGCTAAAGGGGATTCGAAAAACTAGGTCATTTCCGCTGAGGGAAACAACTTTTATGCGTTTTAGTTTTATAGCACGCCAACCCCCTTTTGAGAAGGGTCGACACAAAACGGAAAGTAAACTCTTTACTTTTAGACCTCTTTTCAAAAGGGAGACAAAACAAGTTTGATAGAGTTGCCTCCCCTGAAAGTATATCTGTTCACCTTAACGCTTAACATGCTGGGTATAAAAACAGCAGACAATTTGAAACATTTTTCCAAGAAAATACGCTTGACATTTCATGACAATTTGTATGAAATGTCAAACCTATTTTCTGGAAAAGCAAAAAAAAAAAAAAAAAAAAACTACAAAAAACAACAAAAAGTAAACAAACAAACAAAAAAAAAAAAAAAACAAAAAAAACAAAAAAAACACGAAAAACATCACGAAAACATACCTATATAAATTTGACCCCCTTAAACCCCACTTTTATATAGTAAAACTGGGGTTTACAGGGATATACATTATTTGTCTTATTTCTGCTCAAAAACATAGATTGTGGGTACTCGTTAGAACCGCCTCGTTCTAACGAGTACCCACAATCTATGTTTTGAGCAGAAATATGGAAAATATTAGAATTTTTATCTGAAAATTTTCAGTTTTTGGTGGTGAAATTTTCAGTATATTTGAATAGGCGTGTTTTCGTAATGATATCACCAATTTAAATCTGCTTAATTTGGCCAGAGACAGGTAAAGGGTAAGGATGGAGTGAGTCAGGTTGATTCCGAGATCTAGATATTGTACTCGATGAAGTTTAATGCTCAGCACACTGGGTAAAATTTCAGCAGACGGCGTTTTGAAGTATTTTTCTAAGCTTTCCCAAAAACTAGCATTTGGCATTTCAAGTAAATTGTCTCTTAAGGGCCTTGACATTTGATATCATCAATTTGCCGTTTGCTGGATTTGCCCGTAGCATGCCAGTGTTAATATGGAGAAACATATGTTTTTGTAGATGTAGTACATGTAGTATAGATCAAATGTATGTTGTTGTGAATTAAAAAGCGAAATGCCGTATTTACTCAAAGTATTAGGACACCCTGACTCCTTACCAAACGTTTCCTAAAATTTCAACAAGTCCCGTTCTACTACTTGCTGAGAGGTCAAAAGACTGCTAGATGAGTGGCAAACAGTGTAGACCCTGATCAGACGCCGCACCCTGCGGCGTCTGATCTGGGTCTGCACAGTTTGCTCAGGCCTGTCTGTCCCAATACGTATGATTATTACGGTAAATCAAACTATTATGTAAATAAAGTAAACTATTATGGAAGTAGTTCGTTTGATTGTTTATTCGGGTTTTCAGGTCGCTTTTAACAAACTTTCCGTCATAGCGCGGCGGCATCTGAATCAAAACGTCACGTGCCCGCTGGGTAGCCAATCCTCACTTTTAGGGTACTGTCTCACTAAAATATATTTCTCCAGACATATACCATGATATTCGATCGAGTCACATTATTCTGACACTGAGCTGACCAGTTATATCTTTCCTAAATGCTGAGCGTCAAGAAAAAAGAGCAGCTACTACCAGTTTCAGTCTTTGACATAATATGAAAAAGATACCACACAGAGAGCCACAGAGTCGGTATGGAAGTTAATGTCGCTGTTGGTGTTAAGAGGGTAAATTGACAAAAAATCAATGTGGAAATGTGATGTAGATGTTAATATGGAGATGTGGGGACTAATATGGAGGTAGTGCCAAGTTCTCTCCCTCGCCCTTACACAAACACACACACACACACACGCACGCACGCAAACACACCCACACACGCACACACACACACACACACACGCACGCACGCACGCACGCACGCACGCACGCAAACACACACACGCACGCACGCACGCACACACACACACACACACACACACACACACACACACACACACACACACACACACACACACACACACACACTCTCTCTCTCTGTGTCTCTCTCCGAGCACTTTGGACAACATCTGTCAATTCGTATGAACACAAAACGTGAATAAGAGTAACTCCGAGAATAAGCCTACCTTCCAGGAGTCAGGTAAGTGTTCAGCATCTGGCAAATGTCCTAAAATTTCGTCCACTTTATTCCGCAGCTTTTTTTTTTCACTTTATTGTGCATTTATTTAACAAAATATTTCGCGAAATGGCAAACATACGTGATTAAAAGCAGCAGCTGATGGGTCCACATTGTTTGCATATGCCGTTTTGTCAGTAAAGTTGGTGTACGATATTTTAGGACAATTACAGTTTGTTTGTTTGTTTGTGTTGAGGTTTTACGGCCCAGTCAACCCAAAGGGGTCATGTCAAGCGCGGTCAGTTTACCTAACCACACGTTTACTGGGCAGGCTTAGTCCTCTAAGCGGTTAACCAGTATTGTGCACATTCTTTCGCCAGAAACTGACAACTGCCCTTCTTGAATCAGCGGAAGGGACAGAATGACCGTAGAAAATATTTCATGATCAATCTCCACGAAAGAATGTTGCAGTAGTAGAAATATAATAAGTTCAGGTACTTCACTATCTAAATAAGTACAAAATGGGGTTTCATATCAGACAAAATTCACAATGACAGTCGTAAGCTCTTTATTAAAATATTTCCAAATATGTTTTCAGAAAATATCACATCTGTATTCTCAATCAAGTACAACAAGTAGCTGACTATAAAGCTTGGTACCAAAAGCGTCTGTAAATTCTCAGAATACAGTTGACTCTCGTTATCTCGAACTCGCTTATCTCGAATAACCGCTTATCTCGAAGTGAAAATCTTGTCCCTGCCTAAACATGAAAATCTAACAACAGGTAAAAATATTGTGGAAAAGAGGAGAAATTGCTCCTAAGGAGCAATTTCTCCTCTTTTCCACAATATTTTCGATATATCTCTAACGTCAAGAGTCCAATTACATATAAATTTGTTAAATGTGGTTGTTCGAATTATTTCTTCCTCAATTCTGAAAATCTGATATGTCGAAGTACGGATATCTCAAAGTGTTTCAGAGGGTCCCTTGGAATACGAGATAACGAGAGTCGACTGTACATAAATTACTTTAAACAACTGAAATGACATTGAAATAAAACCAGCCTTTAGCTGATATTTATTATGTAAACATGAGTAAGCATAAAGTGCTACTGGCAAGGGAGGGGGTGGGTGGTGTGGGAAAGGGGTGTTGCAGTTTTTTTTTTCCTCATGACGCAGTTCAATTTAACCAACTCAGAAATTTTCTGTTTTTGGTTTTCTTCTATATTTCCTAAGGGACCTTTCTCAGATTTTTTCATGAGTTTGTGATGAATAAAACAAAAATAGACCAGTTTGTTATGGCAAAACCATTGCAACCTGAAAATATGTCACATTAAACAGCATGTGAGTGTTCCTGTAAATGTGGGTTTCGTTCTTTCTCAGAATGGCTCCCAGCACAGTCTCGCAGTATGGGCGTTTATACAGTCATCACGAAAACACGCCCATATAATTTTGACCCCCTTAAACCCCACAGTTATATAGTAAAACTGATGTTTACAGGGGTATACATTATTTTTCTTATTTTGCTAAAAACATAGATTGTGGGTACTCGTTAGAACGGCCTCGTCGAGGCGGTTCTAACGACCCCAAAAATCTATGTTTTAAACAGAAATATGAAAAATATCAGACTTTTTTATTTGATTTTTTTCCCCTTTTTTGGTTGTAAAAATTTTCAATATATTTCAATAGGCGTATTTTCGTAATGGAAATAAAGTTTATGTTCATATCACGCTCAAAGAGGATTTCTTCTCATACTTGCACAGTGGTCTGCATAGAAATAGATGGGAAGGCAATGATCAGGAATCGATACAATTATACCAAACCTCCCATCAGAGACATCAAAGGGAAAGAAACACAAACACGAAATAACTAGTCCCTAAAGGAAACACCACTAGCAGAAAGCCAAACGGACAGTTACTTTCCCACAAAGTGGCCAAATGGCTATCCGAAGTAAAAAGATGTAAGCGACACACACATTCAAAGACGAACTATAAAAAAATAAACCATGATAGAAGAGCCGCCTTGGAACGGAGATGAAACAACCATGAGGACTCGACAGAACGAAACAATTGAAATGCTGGAACAAAAGAAAACCAACAGTTAGACTCCGGTGGGCCCGACCAAACATATAGCATCAAGTACCAACCAACATTACCCATAGAAACCTACCTTATTACTCTTCCGAAATGGTAAGAATGCCGTTCATGTGACGTAAAAGCTTAAACGTCAAATTAATGTTCTATCGATCGGGGTATACAACTGCTGATTTAAAATCACAATTTAAAGTCCTCACATGCAAACGGCTGATCTAACAAACCATGTCAAGCAAAAAGGTGTTTACGAGTATACCATATTTATCATAAGTAAAGGAACAGACAGGCATGAGCAAACAGTTAAGACCTAGATCTGGGTCTACACTGTTTGCAACTCACCCAACAGTCTGTAGGCATATATGAAATAAATTGAACTTGTTCAAATTTTAGTATAAGTATGGTAAAGAGTTAAGGTGTTCGAATATTTAGAGTAAATGTGGTATGAGAAATGAGCAGATTCAGATCATCCTGCTCTGTTCCATTATGGCATTGCTCTCACAGCGATGATATTTCACAGTATGATATTCCACGGAGGCACAGGCTGATCTGAACATTCAGTCTGAAAATGACTCGAACACCCCTTTAGGGGAGATGACATTCAGTCGGAAAATAACTCGAACACCCCTTAAGAGGAGGTGACATTCAGATTGAAAATGACTCGAACACCCCTTAAGGGGAGGTGACATTCAGCCTGAAAATGACTCGAACACCCCTTAAGAGGAGATGACATTCAGTCTGAAAATGACTCGAACGCCCCTTAAGAGGAGGTGACATTCAGTCTGAAAATGACTCGAACACCCCTTAAGGGGAGGTGACATTCAGTCTGAAAATGACTCGAACAACCCTTAAGCGGAGTTGACATTGTCTGAAAATGACTCGAACACCCCTTAAGGGGACGTGACATTCAGTGTGAAAATGACTCGAACACCCCTTATGGGGAGGTGACGTTCAGTCTGAAAATGACTCGAACACCCGTTAAGGGGAGGTGACATTCAGTCTGAAAATGACTCAAACACCATTAAGGGGTTTGACATTCAGTCTGAAAATGACTCCAAAACCCCGTAAGGGGAGGTGACATTCAGTCTGAAAATGACTCAAACGCTCCTTAAGGGGAGGTGACATTCAGTCTGAAAATGACTCGAACACCCCTTATGGGGAGGTGACGTTCAGTCTGAAAATGACTCGAACACCGGTTAAGGGGAGGTGACATTCAGTCTGAAAATGACTCAAACGCCCCTTAAGGGGAGGTGACATTCAGTCGGAAAATGACTCGAACACCCCTTAAGGGGAGGTGACATTCAGTCTGAAAATGACTCAAAAGCCCCTTAAAGGGAGGTGACATTCAGTCTGAAAATTACTCGAACACTCCTTAAAACCGGTAAGTATTAAAATTGTTTAACGAAGCACATTAAACCATGTCGTAAAAAGGTCAAAGGTCAGCTTACAATGTTGGTAGATTTCCTATTCAAGATGCTCTGTACTAAAAACACCGCGTCAAAAGCTTTCTTGGTTTCGGAGAAGACGACTTTAAAATGGTTTTTAATATCTATGGATATGCCAGTCATCTTTATCAACGAATGGAGGTCATTTGAAGAAATAATGTTCAATTACCTTTTGACAGAAGGCGCCACATGAAAATTGGTGAAAATAGTCCCAGTGATTTAAGAAGACAATGCTTGATAGGTTTTCTGGTTTTATACATGTATACAAGAAGTATCAAATGTTTCTTGGTTCTGGGGGAGATTTTAATGTTGTTTTTTTTTTTTTTTTTTTTTTTTTTTTTGTATCATATACGGGCATGGTGACCATCTTCACCAACTGACTGTAACCATTTGAACAAATCCCAAACCCATGGAGCTAAATAGATAGCCAAGCTGCTTTAGAGAAGTAGTTTAAAGAACTGGACAACGCCAGATGACCGACAAAAAAGATGACAACAGCTCGTCCTGAACCTTCGGCAGTGGTAAACTAAAATCTTATCATCACTTGGTCGTCTGCTTAATTTATACAGAGTTCCCAGCAAGCAAACAACGTCTCAACAACGTGGCGATTTCGAAGCTACGTTGTTACGACGTCTGTTTACTGTTTGCATGCCTAGCTAGACACGTAGACAGGTGGCTTATGATATATGGGAATAACTAAGACCCACACCTATCTGCACAATATCATCAGGATCTTACTGTGTATCTAAATAAAAAGAACCTAATGATGACTAGTGAAGACCATAATCAGGCTATGTCAAAGTGCACGCTGCTCGCAGTTCTACGTCCATAGCTACTTCCGAGTCATACAATTTAGCAGGGCCCAGTTGTTCAAAACTAATGATGTCGTTAGTTAACGATTTGTTAAAATTCATATCGAGTGATACACAAATATGCTGCAATTTTTTGTTGAAAAAATGTGAGTAGTTTTTGCAGTGCAAAAGTTACTCACATTTTTTCAGCAAAAAATATCAGAATATTGTATATTGAATCCGCTAAAATAGTTAACGAAATGACCCTTAACGAGCTCGTTAAGCTAACGACGCTTTGAACAACTGGGCCCAGATTGTTAATGTAGTAATTAAACCCATTGTAGTCTGGAGACTCCTAAAAGGGTAATAGGCAAACTGTGCAGATCAAGATCAGACGCTGCAGAGTGCGGCGTCTGATCAGGGTCCCAAATGTTTGCAAATAGTTCAACCATTTTTCTTTAGGTATATCTAAATCACATAGCATGACATACCTTATATCAAAATTAGAATCTTCCAATATATGTGTGGGAGAGTTCATTCTGTCTACAATGGGTTAAGAAACAACCGACTTAAGTCAAGGCTAGAATGTGCCTTTTGTTCGTAATTTGCATCTCACTGCAATAATTACAAGCAGTATATTAATGCATTTTGTTCCCTTGTTTTATGCCATCAGCTCTTGTGCACGGTAAATGACTGCCAATTTTGTGGTTTGCAGAGTAGCTCCACACATGTCACCTTTAGCTCCACACCTGTCACACTTAGCTCCACACCTGCCACATTTAGCTCCACACCTGTCACATTTAGCTCCCCACTTAGCTTAACATCTGCCACACTAAGCTCCATTTCTGCCACACGTAGCTGCATACCTGCCACACTAAGCGTCACACCTGTCACACTCAGCCACACACCTGTCACACTCACCTCTTCACCTGTCTCACTTCGCTCTACATCTGTCACAGTTTTCTCCACAGCTGTCACCCTTAGCTCCACATCTGTCTCACTTAGCTCCACATCTGTCACACTTAGCTCCACATCGGTCACACTTAGCTCCACATCGGTCACACAGCTCCACTATTGTCACACTTAGCTCCACAATTGTCACACTAAGCTCCGCATCTGTCACACAGCTCCATATATGTCACACTTAGGTCCACACCTGTCACAATTAGCTCTACATGTGTCACACTCAGCTCAACATGTCACATTTAACTCCACACTTGTGTTACTTAGCTCCACATCTGTCACACTTACTCCACAGCTGTCACACTTAGCTCAATAACTGCCATACCTAGCACCTCAACTGCCACACTTAACTCCATAACTGCATATTTAAAAACAAACAAAAGTGTGGAATCTTGGCTAATGTCAATCAACAATTACCTCCTTGAATTGGTTCACCAGGATTGAATATCACATTCATCAAACAAGAATTTTTCACTTACTGTGACAGTTTCGGTTCTTATCGAGAACCATCATCAGATTGTAACCTTGACCTGATGATGTTACGGGACTTGGACTGCTTACCACTAAACTCAAAACCTTTCGAGTACAATTTTAAGCGAGCATGAACAAAAAAGTACTGTCAAAGGGCTTTAACCGCTATTATCCCAGACAATGTCCCTGTGACCGATTTCATAAGATCACGGTAGCCCAGTATGATCACCTATAACCCACAGCAAACCCATTCCCAGGATGAATTGAATACTGAAGATACATAAACAGAATATCAACTACACAGGTTCTATAGACTACAACACGTCTAGGGCTCTGGCGTACATACTTGGTCCTTTAGTTGACACCACTGAGAACCATGTCAAGAACTCAAAGGACTTCAACATGAACATTGCAGGGATCATAACTGAAGAAGAGGGAATGTTCAATTCACATGATGCAATTTCTCTCTTCAAATATTTAGAGTAATGACCTATATCAGTCTGAGGTGAACCTGCCCCGGGAGACAGATGAGGGCCTTCTCTAGCCATAGATCTATTTCAGAATTTATGGTGTACTGAGCTTCTTGCCGGCCTCGGTGGCTCAGTTGGATGCGCCGTCCGACTGGAGACCAGGAGGTCGCGGGTTCAAACCCCACCGACAACATTCTTTCGTGGAGATTGATCATGAAATATTTTCTACGGTCATTCTTTCCCTTCCGCTGATTCAAGAAGGGCAGTTATCAGTTTCTGGCGAAAGAATGTGAACAATACTGGTTAACCGCTTAGAGGACTAAGCCTGCCCAGTAAACGTGTGGTTAGGTAAACTGACCGCGCTCGACATGACCCCATTGGGTTGACTGAGCCGTAAAACCTCAACACAAACAAACTGAGCTTCTTGTATTACACATCGTATGTACCGAGGCTTATGACAATGACCCTCGAAATGACTTACAGGAGAAAAGTGCCATATCATTGGCTAGCTGGCTTCAGCAGTGATTGACATTAATGGGTTTGTACAGCTCTTGCTCCAAATTAATATCAGATTAAGAAATGGTTTCAAATTTAAGTTACCACGCTCAGGGCAAATTCAACAGGCAACAATCTGATGATTTGTTTTCAGAGAACAGGGTATGACATTTCATGCAAACTGTCTCCTTGGGAGACAGATTGCATGAAATGTCAAACCCTGTTCTCTGGAACAAATCAGAAAAATTTCAAAAAGTCGTCTGTTGATTTTTGTTTCTTTGACTGTGCAACTGGCATGTGGAATTATTATTTCTGTAAGCATTTAATGAAGTAGATATCATACCAGTTTCTCTTAGAAAACTAGACTGTATCCCTGTTGATATACAGCCCTCAGTCAGTAGCCAATATAGGGACCCGCACACTACATGTTGCACACCTATACTGGGGAGCTGATAGCCCCGTTAGTAGAATGATAAGCTTGTGATGTACCGTATTGGGACAGACAGGCCTAAGCAAACAGTATATACCAAGATCAGTGCCGTCTACACGTTTTGCCACGCACCCAGCAATTTGTAGGTTCATCAACAGATAGTAAGATGAGGACAAGTATATTATCTCTGTATTAGGGTAAATATGGTAATATAGACATTACGAAAACATGCCTATTCAAATATATAGCAAATTGTACCTCCAAAAACAGAAAATTTTCAGATAAAAATCTCAGATATATTTCATATTTCTGCTCAAAACACAGATTGTGGGTACTCGTTAGAACCGCCTCGGCGAGGCGGTTCTAACGAGTACCCACAATCTATGTTTTTGAGCAGAAATAAGAATAATAATGTATACCCCTGTAAACCCCAGTTTTACTATATAAAAGTGGGGTTTAATGGGTCAAAATTATATAGGTATGTTTTCGTGATAAAATGCCATAAGCGAACATTGAAAACTCAGACAATCTGTCACATCTGTGCTGTCTGATAAATATTCCATGTTCTCCCAAGCAAACTACAGACATGCAAAATCCATACAGCAAACAGCAAAAAGCTAATACTCCAAGACTCTGATCAGACCTGTTGCACGGGTCGATCTGAATAGGCAATATATACCCCTTGTTAGTTCTGCTGCGATCCAGCTTTGATACTGAAAAATCCACAAACAATGCAACGTTGCATCTTTTGAGACTCTGGAAGACATAAAGATTGACATAATGAATGTATGTGGAGTCCTTTTCCAGAGTGAAACAGAGAAATGAAAGAGAGAGCAGCTGTGTGGTCTCCGACATGACGAGCTGTGAAATGCTGCCATGGTGGAGAAATTGGGTTGAAACTGTAAGGATCTGGAGACGACTGTGAATTTCCTGTCAATAAAAACACTGTTTTTAATGGGACCAGGAGCATACACAGGTGAGTAAACTTATTATTCTTTGGGGGAATTAACAGGGATATATAAGCTCAATTGTGTTTACCCTAAGAACTGGGACAGGCAGGACTGTGCATAAGAACTGAGATCACATGCAGCGTTCTGTGATGCCTGGTCTGGTTCTGGGCTGTTTTCCACTAATCCAGCAGTTTTGACATATCAACAGGTAGTAAATGGACTGTTTTAGTTGTAGGATACTAAGTCAGGTAAGGAACTAAGGCATCCAAATGTTCAGGGAAAATACAGTATAACCTCAATGGCTCGAACCCGGATGGCTCGTTTACCGTGGATGATTCGAACTCTCTTTTCAGTCCCTACAAAATCCTTCCAATAGCTCAAGAAAACAAATATTAAGGGATTTTTTCTTATTTTATCATGAAATTGTATGTTGTGTGTACTCATTAGAATCACCTCATCGAGGCGATTCTAATGAGTACACTCAACATACAATCATTGTGTAGAAAATCGAAAAGATTTCCCTAAATTATCGCTATTTGTTTCCTGAATTGGTGCCATGATTAACCCTAAATGGCTCGAACTACCCATGTCTCGAACGAATTTCCATGGTCCCAAAGATGTTCGAGCCATTGAGGTTCGACTGTATTGTATATCTCTGTATATGGGTGACTATATGCACAAGTTTTTCTGGAGATATACAGACAGCAAGGCTCAGCTAAGCGTACACATTTACCAGTTTGGTCTGTACCTTTGTTATCTGTTTACATAGCTCCAGATAAGATTGGTGTCAGGTAAAATATTTTTATTTTGCTATGAAAATATGATATAGGTACCAGAGGAATTGTTAAGGAAGAGTATTCGGTGATAATTCTGGGATAATTTTTCTTATTTCTCCATAAAAACACATGTTGTGGGTACTCATTAGAAGCGCCTCGTCGAGGCGCTTCTAATGAGTACCCACAACATATGTTATTCCATAATTATCACCAAATACTCCCCCTTAACAATTCCACTGCGTGCTCATTAGAAGAGCCTCACTGAGGCAGTTCTAATGAGTACCCACAACATACAATTACATGAAGAAATAAGAAAAATGTTAAATTTTTGTTTGTAAAAGCACCTTATCTCTAGCTATGCATTTACAGAATACGACGTATGATGTAGAATAAACCAAAATCAAACACAGCTGCACATACACTGATCTTTTATAAAACAAAAGAAATGTGGCTCATGTATACGGAAAATAAAAATAAACATGTACAATATTCCATATGCAATATGAGCAGGATGATATTGGTCTGGGCCCAGTTGTTCAAAGCTAACGACATCGTTAGTTAACGATTCGTTAAAATTAACATCATGTGATTTTTTGCTGACAAAAACGTGAGTAGCTTTTGCTGTGCAAAAGCTACTCACGTTTTTTCAGCAAAAAAAAAAAAAAAAAAAAAAAAAAAAAAAGAAATATATAAGTATATTGAATCCGCTAAAACAGTTAACGAAATGACCCTTTACGAGCTCGTTAAGCTAACGACACTTTGAACAACTGGGCCCTGGTCCATAGGGCCTAACCAGGGCCTGTCATCTATCTACGAGGTCTGTGCTCAGAATAATCCGACAGTGCCAATCGGGTAGTGCTAATCATTTGTTTTAAGCTTTCAAGAAAATAAAGCTTTAAATTTCCATGACTCTACTGTTTATCAGACGATTCACATGAAATGCAAATCTTATTTTCTAGCAGACAATTCACACGAACTGTTAAATAACAAAATAATTTTGAATGGCATCTGCTGTTGTTGTGACTGGCACTTCATGTATCTGGGATGAAGCTAGGTTTCCACTGTTACCTTCCAACAACACTTCATAGGAATATGTTACTTACATTTAGCTTTTACATGTAGAATAAACGTAACAAAACCCCCCTCCCCCCCCCCACCCCAAAAAAAAAAAAAAAAAAAAAAGAAACTTAAAAAAAAATTTAAAAAAAAAAAAATTAAGAAGAAAAACACCGACACAAATTTCAACAGGAGGACCATGAGGTCCTGAATCGCTCACTAGAGCTTCAAGGTAACTGGTTGTTTAGTTGTGAAGAAATTTTTTGACGGTTTGTTCAATGGCAGCCATCTTGTATGATGCCTTGAGCCGACGTACGCTGATCAATTGCTCATATACGAGGGCTGTTCCAAACATAATGTCACTTTCATTGTTTCTCTTTTACTGCAAATGTTAAAATCATTTTGACTTGCTCTGCTCTTCAAAATGCTCCCCATCTACCTAAATACACCATTTTAACCGGTCAATCCACTTTGGAAGCAGTTTTCATACTCTTCAAAGGGGATACCATCAGATACTGATAAACCGCAGATCCAAGGGCATTTATTGAATTGTATCTCTTTCCAGATAGATGATATTTGAATTTTTGAAACAGAAAATAGTCGCAGGGGCCAGGTCTGGCGAAAATGGAGGATGTAGTAGGACAGTGACCAAATCTGACTCCAAAAATTCGGTCCCAAGGTGTGCCTTGTGAGTAGGTGCATTATCATGCAAGAATCTGAGGTACCTGTTTTGGGGTGGCGGGTTTTGTAATAGTTCTTCAATTTTCTTAGTACGATATTTTTTATAGAACTTTGTGATTGTTCTGCCTTTTGGCACTGGAATTTGCATGACGGGACCCTTATAATCGAAGAAAATTACATACAAAACCTTTTTTACCGTTCGTGTTCGTTTGGCAATAATTGGACGTCTTGCATTTTTGGTGGCCCAAATTCTGTTGGAACACTTCCGCGGTTTTCACTATTTCCCATGCAAAAGGCTGTCGGAGAAACTGACCTTGCCTTATAATAGGTCAAGGTCAACCCATGGTCACCATTTGAGCAGGCTATGATGGGCCCCGAGTACCAGATGCCACATTCCAAGTTTCAAGGTCATCGGCCTGACGGTTCTGGAGAAGTAGATTTTTGAAGGGTATTTACCATATATGAGCAAGGTGGCCATCTTGGTCATGTGACACAGACCCAACAAACTTTCATCCTCCTATCCTGCTGAGGCCCCAGATGAAATTTGGCTTCAATCAGCCCTGTGGTTTCAGAGAAGATGCTTTAAAATGGTTGACGAATGACCACAGACGACGTACAACAGACGACGGACGAACAATACAGCATGAACATACTATAGGCTCCCATGCAGCTTTTGGCTTTGGTGAGTTAAATATCCATTGTTTTCACTCTTTCCTATCCAAAAGCCTAAATGGAAAAATTTGACCTTGCTGTAGAATAGATCAGGGTCATCCTAGGGTCATCATTTGAACAAACTGTGATGGGTCCAAGTACCAGATGCTACATGCCAAGTTTTAAGATCACCGGCCTTACAGTTCTGGAGTAGAAGATTTTTGAAGGATTTTAACCATATATGGGCATGGTGGCCATCTCGGTCCTGTGACCTAAACATATGAGCAAATTTTCATTTATTCATCCAATAAAGATTCCATATCAAGTTTCACTTCAATCGGGACAGTAGTTTCAAAGAAAAAGCTGTTTGGAATATGGAACCTGAGTGACCTTGGTCCAAGGTCACTGAATGGACCTGACCTATGTTACCCATAAATCTTCATGTATTCATTTGGTTTACCTGATCTACCAATATTGGTGACATGGTCTTCAATGGTTTCCTAAAAAAATTAATTATTTTCATTTTTCCCATGCAAAAGCCTAAGTCGGCAAAACTGACCTTGCCGTAATATTGGTCAAGGTCAACCAAGGGTCACCATTTGATCAAACTGTAAAGAGCCCGAGTACCAGGTGCTACATGCCAAGAGTCAAGGTCATCGACCTTAGGGTTCTGGAGAAGAAGATTTTTGAAGGGTTTTTACCATATATGGGCATGAAGACCACCTTGGTTATGTGTGACCCCAACCACTGAACAAAATTTCATTTATTCCCCAAATAAAGAGTCCATATCAATTTCACTTCAATCAGCCCAGTAGTGTCAGAGAAAAAGATATTTGAAATACGGAACCTGAGTGACTTTGACCCAGGGTCACTGAATGGGCCTGACAAATGTTACTCATAAATCTTCATGTATTCATTTGGTTTATCTGCAGATGTACTAGTACTAATTTTAGTGACATATTCTTCAATGGTTTTCTAAAAAATCAATTGATTTCTCTTTTTCCCATGCAAAAGCCTAAGTCGGCAAAATTGACCTTGCCGTAAAATAGGTCAAGGTCAATCCAGTGTCACCATTTGGACAAACTATGATGAGCCCGAGTACCAGATGCTACATGCAAAGTTTCATGGTCATCGACCTTACGATTCTGGAGAAGAAACATTTTGAAGGTTTTTTATTCTATATATGGGCATAGCCGCCATCTTGGTCATGTGACCCAGACCCTGGGAACAAACTTTCATTCCACCATCCCACTGAGGGCTAGATGGAATTTGTCTTCAATTGGCCCAGTGGTTTCAGAGGAGAAGATGTTTGAAAATGGTTGACGGACGATGGACGACAGACGACTGACGGACAACAGAGCCTTACCATGCTATAGACTCCACCGGAGCCCGGCTCTGGTGAGCTAAAAACAATTGCACACCCATGTGAAATGTATAAGCCATCACTCCAGATAAAGTACTTTTTTAACACTTAAACATTTCTTATATCTCCATGAAAACATATGTTGTGGGTTCTCTTTAGAAGTTCCTTGCACCATGTCTTATCTAGAGCGATGTTTCCACTATCATACAGAGACAAAAATGAACATCTGGTTATCAAGTGCACAGAGAAATATTTATACAGTATAATTGATAGAAATAACAATATAAACTCAAATCATGTATAAAAACTGAACACTTCGCAAAATTTGCCTAAAACTGTAAACCTCCGTATATCCTTACTTTCACAATTGGTAAACTTTATGGGGGAAAATTGGTGTCTATATTAGTAGTAGTTGGCGTCGCTCAATACTATTTATATTACACTGACTTAGTTAACTAAACCCATTTATGCCGAGTGGACTCTGCTAGTCAAGCTCTTTGGACAGGTCCATTGCCAATATAAGGGGTGTCTGGTTCGTTTTATTATTACCATTTTTTGGAGAAATTCTTGTTTTTAATGCAAACAGTGAAGACTCTGATCAGACGCCGCAGACTGCGGCATCTGATCTGAGTCTACACTATTTGCCAATGTCCTTTTTATGGGACACTAGGCATAAAAGAGTTAGTGGTATCTAAGAATTTAGGCAGTGCCTTCCTCTGATTCAAGAAGGGCAACTGTCAGTTTCTGGCGAAAGACTGTGCACACTACTGGTTAACCGCTAGAAGACTAAGCCTGCCCAGTAATTGTGTGTTTAGGTAAACTGACCGCGCTCGACAGGACCACACTGGCTTAACTGGGCCGTAAAACCTCAATACAAACAAAAAAAAGCATATTGTCTGAGAAAATAAAAACACATCTTTTTTACCCAGCAAGCTAAGCAGTAAAGACAAGATTAGATGCAAAGGATTTCCTACAGACATGACTGCAATGAAACCTCACCCTATTTTCCATGGAAAAATATATGTCCTGTCATTTGCATTTACTTAGTCCTCAATACAACCACAACAGCAGCGGTCAAAATTATATTGGCGTGTTTTCTTGATGTAAATTGATATCAGAGTTTATGGTCCTATTACATTACGAAAACACGCCTATTCAAATATATAGAAAATTTCACCTCCAAAAACTGAAATTTTTTAGATAAAAACTCTGATATTTTTCACATTTCTGCTCAAAACATAGATTGTGGCTACTCGTTAGAACCGCCTCGCCGAGCAGAAATAAAAAAAATAATGTATACCTCTGTAAACCCAGTTTTACTATATAAAAGTGGGGTTTAAGGGGGTCAAAATTATATAGGTATGTTTTCGAGATAATTTTGAAACATGTAATACTTTTTGGCCACAGTTCCAGATAAGCCAGTTTCTTTTAAATAAAAGTATGGGTATTTTTCTCTGTTCTCCACAAACATATCATAATGTTATAGGTACTCATTTGAAGCACCAGGCAGAGGTGTTTCTAATGAGTTTTCACAACATATATTTTTGTAGAGAATAGAGAAAAATATTTATCTAGCAATCTCTTATGTAGTTATGCAGGCCATGACATTTTCACTATATAACATAAGAATCACGAGGGCTTGTTATTAAACGCAAAAACATATTAGTGCAGTAAAAATAGGTCGCTAGAGGTAAAAAAAAACCACATGGAAAAGCTGGTTTAAAAACTGCACAATTTTGATGATCTATCCCGTAATGTAGACTCCTGCGTACTCATCTTTTCATTGTATATGATGGGAGAACATAGATGTACACATTACATATACTTGTTCACTGATATGATTAAGGTCTTTAAAATAGTCATGATCTGTATTCCCTGAGGGCTTACGAAGCTTAGAAATAAATGTGTCATGTGCCCAGTTACCTGCATACTTAGGGCCTACAAACTAGTCATGTGCTTTCCTGTAATTCCTGACTGATCAAGACCTTGGAATTCGGCCAGTATTTTCCAATTCTATTGACATGTTCAACACTATCAAAACAATTACATATTGACCAAAAAAAGAAAACGCAACACTGCTAAATGGCAAAGAAACAGAGACTAACATTACGAAAACATGCCTATTCATATATACAGAAAATTTTACCACCAAAAAAAAAAAAAAATTCAGATAAAACATTCTGATATTTTTCATATTTCTGCTCAAAACATAGATTGTGGTTACTCGTTAGAACCGCCTCGACGAGGCAGTTCTAACGAGAACCTGCAATCTATGTTTTGAGCAGAAATAAGAAAAGTAAGTATACCCCTGTAAACCTCAGTTTTACTATATAAAAGTGGGGTTTATGGGGGTCAAAATTATATAGGCTTGTTTTTGTGATGTATCTTATTTTTGTAAAACTGGTCTAGTGTGTAAAACATGCATGCAAATCAACAACTTTGGTATATTTGAATTGCTTTTTCCTCAATATACTGTAATAACCCTAAGAATTAGGACACATCATCTTCTTACCATACTTCTCCTAAAATTTGAAATAGACCATTCTACTACCTCTTGTTGTGTCTAAAATATTGCTGTATGTACGGCAAAAAGTGTAGACCCTGATCAGACGCCGCATTCTGCGGTGTCTGATCTAGGTCTACACTGTTTGCAAAGGTCTATCTGTCCCAGTACTTAGGGTGATTACGGTAGAGTAACAAGACAGAATATTGTGGACCACAAGAAAAGACACATTTTTATTGCAACAGAAAAATAAAAATTACTGTATTAATCTTTTTTTTCTTTGCATTTCAGAAGTGTTGCATTTCTTTTCCAGCTCAGTATAACAGAAACATAACTGCAAAAACAAAGTAAAAACTGAATATATGATATAAGAAAATAGATATAAGAAAAATAACCCGTTTCAGTCCATCACTGTTCCCATGTACGTACCCTTATTATTCGGACAGAGAGGCCTGAGCAGATGTAGACCCAGGTCAGACTTTAACATGCCGTCACAACATAGTAACTCATAGTTTAGTCGTCAAACTTACTTATTCAAATTTTAGGACAAGTATACAGGGTTCTCATTAGCTCCGAATATTGAAACATGGAGTCCTGTTTTGAGGTTGGAGCTCCTATTTTCTCAGTGGAATTTAGCAAAGTTGCATAGTGGGGAGTCCTAGTTTTGGCAGAAAATAGCTTTGGGACTCTTGTTTTCAAAATTTTAGTGAGAACTCTGGTGCAGTAAGGAGTTAAGGGTGTCCGAATATTTAGGGTAATTACAGATCCCAATTAGGTACATGTAGTGTTTCTCCAACAATAAGCCTGCAAAATAGTGGCACATTAGCTGGCAATCTTTTAAAGTGAATGATACCCTTCATTTTTAATGAAGAGAGATAACACTTGTGGCTTCTTGTTTGCTCTCCTTGCATTATGTCCCTTCTGAAAAGTGATCTAAAGAAAGAATTTGCTCCTAAGGAGACTACTTTTAAAGGAAAGATTTTGCTTCCAAATTCTTTCCTTTCAAAGTAGGCAGGTAAATTGTTGACAGAGTTATAAATTCTGCTTAATGTGACTGGATGCAGTTCAAAGAGAGAATACTCCAAGTTGAAAGTGGCTATCTCTCTTTTCAAAACAGATACCAGTCAAGTAGAGAATTTGATTCCCTTCAAAACGGATGAGTTATCAGTTAGGCTACTCTTGAAGGAAAATAACTGCTCTCATGAAAAGCCTCACTTGGAGGCTGATCCATTCATTTTAGTATATTAAACTTTTTTCTTGTATAAGACGGACTGGCTAAACTGTCTCGATTCAGTGTGGCAGTCCGTCTCATGACCACCAGATTTGTTAGAAACACAACAAACCTGTATTTAACCTGATTTTACGTCCTATCTGTTTTATAATTTAACGCTGTCATCTGTTTTTTTTACCTCACTTTTTACGTTTTTTAGTCTTACTAATTAGCTTCCTTTATTTTTCAAGACGCACAATCAACCTGCTCGTAATCTTCTTGCGGGAGATGTTGTAGTACTACTAGATTGATAGATAGTAACAGAAAGCTCAATAAAGAGAGACAAATGAAATGTCTTCCGTTTCAAAGAAGAAAAAAAACAACAACAAATTATGATTCAGGTGCTAGTCATCTTTCTATCCTATTCTGCATGTCAACGTTGTAAGAATTTTCCATTCATTTTTTGATGCATCACAGGCACAGATATTAACGAACAGTCACATTTTCTATTACTCTTATTCATCCTCCCGATGGTACTGGTATCATAACAACTCTGCCTCTATTCTATCACAACCAATATCTGTGTTTAAGTGTTTATGCGGAATGTCTGGCGGTGGTAGAAATGGAATGAATTTGAGAATTTTCGATCTTTTCAGCTCTTTTGGCATCCATGGACTGTAAAGTTTTCCAGACTCCAGATAATGTGAACTTTCCCTGACCAATCCACTAGGAATGTGCCAAGCTGTTATTCCACGTTCTTCTTTTGTGCCTGTAAAAAACAGTAGCTCCCAAAATTACTCTAACCCATTTAAGATTGAATAAACTCTTCTACACCATATATTGGAAGAGTCCGTTTTCGATTTTAGGTATGTCAGGCTATAGTATATAGACATTCCCTAAAGACAATGGTTAAAATGTTTGCAAAAAGTGGAGACCCTGATCAGACGCTGCCTTCTGCAGCGTCTGATCTGGGTCTGCACTATTTGCCAATTACCCGTTTAGGGATCTCCAGTTTTCAATGGGTTAAATATATCGACACCCTCTCCTTTCTGTCTTATCTTAATATACTGACAAGTCAGTTTGGCTACTCAGCGATTTATCAATAATGTTGTGAGGGGGGAAAAGGAAACGGTGTAGATCCGGATCAGATATCTCCTATATCACTATATCTGGATATAACAAACATAAAAGAGCCCGTGGGTACAATACTCTGTCAGTAGAGTGCAGATAGCCCAGGGTCACAGGCTTCTTCAGACAGACAGATATGACTGAATGTGCAGACTGATCTGGGACTTCACTGGGAGCATATCAAACGCTACATTGTCTCATACTGAGTCTTTGACCCTAAAACTTTACCAGGACATGGCTCCAACCTTGCCAATCAATACAATCTGATTTCATCAACCTGGAGCATACCAGCTGGCTGCCTGGTTGGCTAAACATTTATCACTGGACATTTGAATGTCAAGCCGCATGACATTAGACATTCCATATTTTAATGTCCAGCCATTCGACATTCAAATGCCTGGAAACAAGACATTAGAAATTCTATATGTCTAGCAGCACGACATTAGACATTCAACATTCGAATGTCTAGTGGCATGACATTAGACATTCGACATTCGAATGTTTAGTCACACATACATTAGACATTTGACATTCGAGTATCTAGCAGCATGACATAAGATATCCAACATTCGAATGTCTAGCAAACAGACATTCGAATATCTAGCCATTAGGCATTAGAATGTCTAATCATTAGACATTCGACATTCAAATGTCTAGCTGCTAGACTTCGGACGTTTGACATTTCAATGTCTAGAAGCACGACATTAGACATTTAACTGTCGAATGTCTAGCGGCACGACATAAGACATTTGAATGTCTGGCATCATAACAGACATTCAACATTTGAATGTCTAGACATGCCATTAGGCATTGGACATTCAAATGTCTAGCAGCACAAGATTAGGCATTCAACAGTCGAATGTCTAGCCATTAAACAGTAGACATTGAAATGTCTAGCCATTAGAATTTAGACATTCAACATTCGAATGTCTCGCAGCATGACATTAGACATTCGATATCCAAGTGTCTAGCTAACGACATCAGACATTCAAGTGTCTAGCAGCTAGACATTAGACATTTAACATTCGAATGTCTAGCCACATTAGATATTCGACATTTATATGCCTAGCCATTCGACATTCGAATGTCTATCCATTTGACTTTAACATTTGAATGTTTAGCATCACAGCAATAGACATTCGACATTCGAATTTCGAGCCATTAAGACACTAGAAATTCGTCATCGAATGTCTAACTATTATTAGAATGTACAGCTTTACGGCATTGGAAATTGGACATTCGAATGTCTAGGAGCATGGCATTAGACATTTGAATATCTAGCCAGACAACATTAGACACTTGAATTCGAATATCTCCCCGCATGACATTAAAAATTTGACATTTGACTGTCGAGAAGCACAACATTACGGTAACAGGCATTCAGTATTCGAATGCCTAGCAATTTGACATTCGAAAGTCTAGCCATTTGACTGTAGATATTTCAATGTCTAACAACACAATATCTGACATTCGACATTCCAATTTCTACCCATTAGACATTAGAAATTCAACATTCGAAAATAGGCATTCGATCTTCGAATGCCCTTCGAATGCCTAGCCATTCAACATTCTAATGTCTAGCTATTTGACGTTAGACATTTGAATGTCTAGCAACACAAATTACGCCATTCTACATTCAAATATCTAGCCCTAAGACATTCGAACTCCAATGTATAGCTGCTAGACATTGGGCATTCGACATTTGAATGTCTAGCAACATGACATTAGACATTGAAATGTCTACCCGCATAACATTCAACATTCGAATGCCTCCCCTGGCCAAATCAGACGCCACCTTATCATGCCCATACACCTCACCTTCCTGTACTATGCATCAATAGACGAATTCTATTGGCGGATTAAAAATTTGGCCGAAAAGAACAACCAAATAAGGCCCCGTTCTATGACTCCCTACCCTTATCCCGTCGCCGGATTGTCTAAGACATTTGGCCGAAACGATCGACCTAAATAAACCAGGGACAAACCGACCTTGGTCGTTTTGACCTCTGGCCGAAGCGACAGACCCACTGGTAATAGTTTTTACCAACAGGAGCCTGAAGCTATATTATTCCTTTTCATGGTAACCCTACATGACTACAGGATTTTCGAAGAAAATTGAAGGACGAACACGTCACAGTTCAAAAAATAGGTTTTGGGCGAATATCATCTTAAGTAACCAACATGCAAACTCAGTCATATGTTATTATTGCGAACTGGAAAATCGTCGAAAATCGTATAGTCATTTATACGACTGTAAAAATAATTTCAAGCTTCTGTACTTTTACTCAATGTGCAGACGGTGATAAGTACTTTGCGGCCCTCGCCGTGCTGAATTACAGATTTTAAAAGCTATCAAATATATGGTGCTATGAAAGATGGGAAATTTAGTAATTATTGAAATCAGTCGGTTTGACGTAAGTGAGCATTATTCATATCCTTCAATATTAACTTTTTACCACTGTCTGAACAAATTCAGCAGGCGACGAATTTTGTTTTTCTCATTTTCCCCAGAGAACAGTATTTGACATTTCATGCAAATTGTCTCCAATGAAGTTGTTTTTTCATGAAATCCCAAATCCTATTTTCTGGAAAAAGAAGAAAGAAAAATATTTCATGTTGTCGTCTGCTGTAATTATTACACAGTACGCTAAGTGTTTAAGTACTCCTCGCTTTGCACTCATATTTCCAGTAAATTATTGCTTTCACTGCGTTTTATTTCAAAAAAGCTACTCTGTAAAACTATGAAATATTTACAAAATTTATACGGAACGCTACACCCGAGAGAAAGCTTATTTCAATACCTAACCGAAAGCAATAAGACTAGTACTTTTATAATAAATGAGCCGCAACGTCAGAAAACGTACCTTCGGAATTATGCGCCCAGCGGAGATTCAGATCAGCCTGTGCATTCGCGCAGCGTGATCAGAACCTTCACTGGGTGCATTCTTGAATAGTCAAGGATGCAAAATTTCTTCATGCGGACAGCGAAGACACTGTTCACACTGCGTGGATGCACAGGCTGATTTGAGTCTTCGTTCGGTCAATCTGTTAGCCTCGGAAAGTACGTTTTCTCACGTTGTGGCTCAAATATCTGTTCGGAAAATTGTTGCGTAACAAATATAGGCAGCATCATGTAAAAATGGCCTTGGCGATTTTGCGCACAAAGGAGGACTACCCATGTGCACAGTCTAACCAGGGCATTCGCCTGAATGAATACTGGATAAGGTTGCATTTTAATGGTGAAAGCTAATGTTCAGAACAGATGCGCAGGTCGATCTGTGCATTAGATATTCACACAAAGGCTTGGTTATTTTTTTTTCAATTTCTGGGTTTTTATTTTGCGAACCATTGCGACAATATAGGGAGCGTTTTGCACAAACACATCAACCGAACAACGCCTACTCAAAAATGATTAAATCCTCGTCAGCATGTGAAGTTAAAATGTATTTTGGGGTATAATCACACAGCGAATCCAGGCACGCCTTAGGTATCTGCTTGGCCAGAATCGTATGGCAGTATTTACTCTAAAACAGATATACCAAAGCAAACCGTGTAGATCCTGATCAGACGCCGCAGAACGCGGCGTCTGATCAGGATCTACACAGTTTGCCTCTCATTCGACAGTCTTAGACACATATATAAGCGGTAGTGAAATGGACTCTAATAAACTTTTAGTAGAAATACTGTAAGGAAATGTAAGATATCAGAATAACTAAGGTAAATACGGTACTGTGGACTATGTCAGTGGGTAGGAGGGGCCCGGATGAGACCGTGCGAATAGTCACAGAAAGCTCTGAATATGCTTATTTCGTATATAGGCTTGAATGTATATTTTCGCTTGACGCAACAGTTGTTTCCTGGTCAGTTTACCGTTTTTTTATTTATCAAGGCGAACTGATACACTTTCAAGGGAGCAATTCTTTCAACTTGCCGTTTTGTCAGCCTTTTGAAAAGCTGTGCACTCAAAAAGAAAAAGAACTTGCTTTCCTTTCGGATACTTCAGGATCATTACGAAAACACGCCTATTCAAATATATTGAAAATTTAACCATCAAAAGACTGAAAGTTTTCAGATAAAATTTTGATATTTTTCATATTTCTGTTCAAAACATAGATTGTGGGTACTCGTTAGAACCGCCTCGCCGAGGCGGTTCTAACGAGTACCCACAATCTATGTTCTCGAGCAAAAATAAGAAAAATAATGTATACCCCTGTAAACCCCAGTTTTACTATATAAAAGTGGGGTTTAAGGGGGCCAATATTATATAGGCATTTTTCGTGATGTGTTCGGATACCGAGGTCACTATCAAATATGGAAAGTTGTGCAGTTCACATAACAAAGAACTTGCTATATACCACCACCAGAAAACAGATCCTCATCACGTGAACTTGCGCATAATTTCTAACCCACCCCGCCCCCTCGATGTCCCGTTCACTTTACAAAAATTGTGAATTGGGGTGGGTGACTTCTGAATAAATTAAGTATTTCTTCTTATACTTGTGCTAATAGCCTCAGAAATATTTTTTTCTTATTTATTAAAACACACACTGTAAAGGGACGGGGTTTCAATTTGTGCAAGCACATTAGAGGGGTTCCAAAGAACAAGTCTTAAACTTCAACCTGCTAACTATAAATAAAAGCAGATATTTAAAACATGGTTTCCTTGTTTTTCACAGAAAGTAAGAGTTGACATTTCATTCAAATTGGTGGGCAAATGCTTTGAATGAAACATCTAGCTTTAGTTTCTGTGAATATTTATAATATAATATCTCTAATTTTCATCTGATATTCTAGCATACAGTGTGCTAATGTTTAACTTTTTCAGCCCAGCAGACCAAGACATGCTTTTGCAAACAGTGTATATCCTAATGAGATGGCTCATAATGAGCCATCTCATTAGGATCTACACTGTTTGCCATTCTGTTCTTGATTTACAACTGTCACCCTTTTGCAGCATGGACATTTTCAAATAGAGAGATAGAAGAGTTTATTCAGAAACTCAGGGTTAAAATGGTTAAAATGAACATGAAATGGAACACATAATGTAACTGTTGAGTCACGTTTTCTAATGATACAATGGTAAGCATAGCCTGGCACCACACTATGAGTTTGACATTTCTAATCTAACAATGGTAATATACTCCTCCAAGACTATCATCTCACTTACCAGTCAGAAACCTATAACTGTTCAGCCAAATAGGAGAGAAGTACACTCCAAAGATAGGATTTTTGTAAAATATAGATAGTTTTTATGTTGATTTATGTATCAGTTAGACGGGAGCAAGTCTATAGTAAGCAGTTTGTTTGCTGAATTCACTTTTATCGTGCAAACATATACAACACCATACAAACGTCCTTCTAGACACCACCGCGACGAATGCAGTGTTGGAACACTTTGTATGTTGTTCCGACGTTGTGAACGTCGTTTCGATGCTATTCCATTATGTTATGACATTGTGTACTTACTGAGAACATTATAATCGATACTTTGAAATTTTATTCTCTGTGAACAGAGTTCAACTTTTCCATGGCTTTGTGAGTTCATTAAGTATTCACATTTAATTTTGCACTGGAGATGAACAAATAACACGATTATTCATTCACACCAGTTGACATGTTTAAGCCCAACGAGAGGGAAACCTAAACAGCATTGTATGTAAATAACTTTTCAGCAGATGCGTAAAGTTGGTTAAACATTACCCATTCGACATTGGGCATTCAAATGTCTAGCCACACGACATTAGATATTCAAAAGTCTAATATCTAATGTCTAGCCAATAGACATTACACATTCAACATTCGAATATCTAGCCATTAAACATTAGACATTCAACATTCAAATGCCTAGCCATTAGACATTAGACATTCGACTTTCCAATGTCTAGCAGCATGACATTAGACAATCGACCTTAGAATGTCTAGCCGCCAACATCAGACATTCGACATTCAAATGTCTAGCTATTAGACATTCAACATTCGAATGTCTATCAGCACCAGATTAGACATTCGACATTCAAATGTCTAGCAATTAAACATTAGACATCTGACGTTCAAATGTCTAGCCATTAGACAATTGACATTCAACATTTGAATGTCTAACCATTAGACATTTGACATTTGAATGTCTAGCTGCTAGACATTAGACATTCAAATGTCATACTATTAGACATTCAAATGTTTAGCCATTAGACATTCTAATTCGAATGTTTAGCCATCAGACATTCGACATTCAAAAGTCAAGCGACTAGATTTTGGACCTTCGACATTCAAATGTCTACCTTAACGTCTAGCCATACCACATTAAACATTCAGCATTCGAATGTCTAGCCAAACAACATTGGATATTCGACATTTGATTGTCTAGCAGCAAGACACTAGACATTTGACTTTTGAACGTGTATCCACACGACATTATACATTTGAATGTCTAGACGTATGACATTAGACATACGAATGTCTAGACATTAGACATCTGACAATCAAATGTCTAAACATTAAGTATTTGACTGTCTAGCCATTAGACATTCGACATTCCAATGTCTAGCAGCATGACATTAGACATTCGACATTATAATGTCTAGCAGCACAACATAAGACATTTAATTGTTTGGACACTAGACATCAAACATTTAACATTCAAATGTCTAGTCGCCTGACATTAGACCCTAAACATTCGAACGTCTAGCAGCACGACATAAGACATTTGATATTCAATAGTCTAGCTGCACAACAGTAGACATCTGTCATCGAATGTCTAGTCACTTGAAATTCGAATGTCTAGCCATACAACATTAGACACACAACATTTAAATGTACCAGTATAACATTAGACATTTGAATGTCTAGCAGCATGACATTAGTCATTCTAATGTCTAGCCCTATGACATTAGACATTCCACATTCAAATGTCTAGCCACTAGACATGACACATTTGACAGTCGAAAGTCTAGCCACATGACATTAGACATTCGAATGTATAGCAGCTAGACATTCAACATTCAAATGTCTAGCGGCATGAAAGTAGACACTCAACACTCGAATGTCTAGCAGCTAGATATTCAACATTCGAATGTCTAGCAGCTACACATTGGACAGTCGAATGTCTAGCTGCTAGACATTGGACATTTGACAGTCGAATGTCAAGCCACATGACATTTGAATGCGGAATGTCTAAATGAGATTTGAGCAAGACAGCCTATCAGACTGAGCGTACCGTATGTCCCCTAAATATTCAGACAAACAGACCTGAGCTTACAGTGTAGACCCTGATCAAACTGCTCCTAAACGTTGATCAAACGGACAATAATGCGAGTAAATATCAATCAGTTTTCTTCAAACTTGTTATGGTCATTGATATTGTAGAGATCTGATTTGGGATTGTTATTGTTCAATTTTTGTCAGAGTTATCTGCTCGCCAACATCCGTATTTTTGTGTATAACTTGGGTAAATATTAATGGATTTTCGACAAACTTGGTATGCCTATTGATATTGTGGAGGTCTGGTTTGGAATTGCTCATGGGCTAAATTTGTCAAGTTTTTGACAGCGTTATTTGCCCGCCGTGCACAGGTATTTTTATTTCCGGATGATAACTAAGATGGTATTGCAGGACTCGCAGGAAAGGTACAGACTGAGGTCGGTTGACTTTCTAAGTCTACAATCACCCTCTGTGTCCATCCGTCCGTCCGTCTATGGTCAGTTAGTGAAAATGTCATTATGCTTCAATCCCTTGGAATATTTTTATCCAAAACATGTTTTAATGAAAGAGCTTACCTTGAGCTACATTTTTACTTACCTGGAACAGTGTTATCCAAAAAGAAAGCTGTAATTGCACCAGCAAAGTTGGCATTCCCAAAGAACATCTTGAGAAAGTTATTTAAGGTCATATTATCTGCAAATAAAAGTACAGATAACACTCTTAAAAATGTGTTACAAATCGAAAATTGTTTATTGACATAAAACATTTGGAAAACAAACAGAAACTATCAGATACGATCTGCCTGCATTTAAACTGCCATTAACCAAGAAATCGTTTTCTTCTCTACTTTCAACAAAAACTATTGAACTTTTGCCATAAATGGATTCATTATATTCTGCTCAAAATATGTATGGACAGCTGACATATAAGTGTTCTATCGTTTTTTTAGATTTTTTTTTTTCAAAAAGTTGGTTCATTTAATCTTCATATCTATTGTTGAACAAATTCCGATCAATGGTCAGCAGAGGTTTCGATAAAAGTTTGGCTGAATGATCACAAAGAACTAGAACAATATGAATAAAATGAAATATTTCAAAATGTTGTCTGCTGAAATTTTTACCCAGCATGCAACGTGTTAAGCACCGAAATAAAAAGAAGATGAGGAACAAACAGTAGCAGGACACAATGGCAATAGTCACAATCACCCACAAAGAAACAAAGATAAACCGCTTTGGAATAGTCAACAGAAACAACTTAACTATTGGAAATGGGGGCTTCAAATGGTTTTACTCAATCAAAATCCCGCCCTTTACTATGATGCCTGTCCAGTTGCAAATGTAGTCGAATCTCAATACCTCTGTAAGTTTGTTCCAGACATGAGTAGTTCGAGCCACTGAGGGCTAATCATATCACCAGGTCAGGAGGCAAATGTGTATCATGTAGGGATGTTTTTTCAATCTTTAATAATCGTATGTTGAATGTGCTCATTAGAATCGCCTCGACGAGTACACGCAACATACGGTTCATGATAAAATAATAAAATTCCCTAAAGTATCTATAAATATTTGCTTTCTTGGGCTATCAGGACAATTTCCTAGGGACTCAAAAACGAGTTCGAATAAGCCATGGTAAGAGACCTCTCGGTTTTCAAGTCCATCACGAAAACATATATATAGTTTTGATCCCCTTAAACCCAACAACTATATAGTAAAACTGGGGTTTACAGGGGTATCATTACTTCTCTTATTTCTGCTAAAAACATGTTTTGCACAGAAATATGAAAAATATTAGAATTTTTTATCTGAAAAATTTCCTTTTTTGGTTGTAATTTTAGGAAGAAGCCGTCATTTAGTCTGACGCTTGATTCACTGTCTTGTAATTAAAGTGGAACGCAAAGTTATCGATCACAACTGGTTAACAACTATGCACACAGTATAACATTCATCTTGAAACCTATCTTTTTTTTAACGACGGTATATTTTTTTAACTGAACTATCAACAATCATTCTGAATTTATAGACGCCGATGCAATAAAATTCAGGTTCCGATAGATCTTCCCACAAAAGTTTTTGTTTGTGTTGAGGTTTTACGGCCCAGTCAACCCAATGGGGTCATGTCGAGCGCGGTCAGTTTACCTAACCACACGTTTACTGGGCAGGCTTAGTCCTCTAAGCGGTTAACCAGTATTGTGCACATTCTTTCGCCAGAAAATCCCACAAAAGTGTTTTCAAGCTAACGTTATATTTGTAAATTAAGAATGACAGCGATATATAACAGATATTGTTTTACACAACTTTTGACACCGATACCCAGTTTTTTAAGAAGTTTAGTAGTTAAAAGTTTATTCAAATTATTCGACTCACTGATTTGACTAGATGCTCTTACAAAATGAAAAGCTGAGAAATATATTCTACATACGGTATAGCACGAGAGGACCATTACAAAACATTAAAAGGTAAATTTGACAAAAATAAAATCCAAAATAATCCCGCGTCATAAAATTTGGAAAAGATTATATTATTAGACACCAATACATTGTAATCCAGAAACAGGATCTCTGTACAAGAGGTATTACCTTTGTTAAGGTAGGTTCTTTTGGATAAATTTTATCTACCATTTAATCAAAACAAGCAAAATAATGAGTCATCTCAATATTGAGAAGTTACATTGAATGCTTCAATAATATCGACGATTTGATCTTCGTGACTACTCAAAAGTGAAGTAAACAAACACACTACAAATGGAATGTCTCTCTTTAGTAGCAGGCACAATCAAAAAAACGAAAGATAAGCTAAAGGACATAGGTCTTCGCTTGGGGAAGAGAGATAGTGCTTTTCGTATGTTTGCTCGATTTGCGCTTGTTTGGTTTTGTCTGTTTTCTCTTCCTCTTGGTGTCTGGGAAGGGCTGCGGCTTCGATTTGTTGTATGTCGTTCCGTGTGTCATTTTGTTCTTGTGTTTTTCAGTCCTTTTAGTATTGCGATTATCTCGCTTGGGGAAGAGAGAGCTAATCGTAGTCCTTTCGTACGTTTGTTCGGTTTGTACTTGTTTGGATTTGTCAGTTTCCTCTTCCTTTTGGGGTCTGGGAAGGGCTGCGGTTTGTGATTGTGGCACTCCCTGGATTTTTCTCTTACCTTTTTTTGTGATTGTGGCACTCCCTGGACTTTTCTCTTACCCTTTCTCAGCTAGACCAGCTAACCTCGGCCAAGGAGGTCTTACTAGTGACCTTCATTTAAATGTTCCAAACTTCCGCAATCAGCTCAATGATCACATTGAGGACCTGAACATAATAACTACACTATAACAATGCGTTTAAAAGTTTTGAAGATTGCAGGACACGTCGATTTAACGACAGATGACAGCTTTTCTGCATTTCATGGCGTATCAGCTGATGGCATGTTCTGATACACCTAGTATCTAGAGTTACGTGACCTGTAGCAGTTGTTTGCAAACTACAGGATACTTTTCACTGCGCATATCTCATGAACTTAAGCTAAGTAATGGCACAACATAGTGGTGTACATGGTTATAAGTATTATTATTATTATCATTATTAAATGACTACGTTTTACTATACCTGTTTTGATATCTTCTGGGTACATTTCTATATAACGAGGGACCATCACACCAATCAAAAGAGATATCCCGATAATAGCCAAATTTCTGGTGGACTTTAAGGAGATCTCAGACAAATTGGATAAAATTACACCTGCAAAAATAATACATTATAAGACATATTGTGAACCCAAATCTAGTATTTTTGTATGCATTTAGCGAAAAGCCAAGCTAACCTACAAATATGAGCAGTTTCTACTCAGTTTCCCTTACGCAGAACAGAAACGTGGTAGACGTGTCTGTACAGATGTGAATGATTCAAAGGTCAGCATGATAAGTGCATACACTAATCGCAGATAAAAATATTAAACAGCATGGGTATTCACCTTCCACATGCAAATTCAGAATCAGAATTAGAATATTTTACAGATGACACATCAATGGACATTCATTCACCAGCGCCAACGATTGCAAAGACTAGTCTCTAGATTTCATAAGTGATGTGAATCTAGCGATAGTCCTCAGATCTTTCAGCAGAGGATATTATGGATGCAGGGAGTGCATTCCAATTCCTAATGGTATCGGGGAAGAAGCTGTGTCAGTTCTAGCATATTGCACTTGAAATGCTATTTGGATGCTGATTCCTACTGAGCCTATTTGGGGTTGAAGGTCATCACAAGGTAAACTAGTTCTACCTTTCAGACCTTTGAATACGAGTTTACTACCTTTGTGTCTCTTCTGAAGAGACTCTCACATTAACTGTTCAAGACTGCTAGTTATACTTTTAGTTTCAAAGTTGTAGTTGCCAGTCACAAACCAAGCTGCACGATTCTGAACCTTTCCAATTCTTCCTGGACAACTATTCCACGTGGATCCCAAACAGGGTAAGCATACTCCAAGATTGGTCGCACCAACCCCTTGTATGCCATTTCATTAACATATTGGGGGCACGACGATAGATTACGTCTTAAGAAACCAAGTTTTTTTTTTTTGCTTTTGTGCAAAATTGCTTAAATGAGTATTCCATTTAAGTCCTTAGAAATTGTTACACCAAGGCATTTAACATTATCCACATTTTCGACGACTGTTCCCTCTACGGAGAAAACGGCACTGATCTTTTTGATCCGCTTCCTTGAAAGCTGCACCACGTTACATTTCACTGGTTGAAATCTCATACCCCATTTCCTGGTCCATTTGTCCAGTTGAACAATATCCTTTTGGAGTTTCAATATGTCTTCAATGCTAACAATCTGCCGTAGCAGACATAGTTATCAGCAAACAGACGAACCTCAGATTCTATTCCAACTATGATGTCATTTATGTACAAGGAATCTAACAATCTAGCCAACTTCACCCTGGGTCCCGATGCAACTCTTAAAACAGAATACATAAAAATTCGGTTCGCATAAAGGCTCCCAACTCAGTCAATGCATCAAAGCGAAAACATAAAAATCAAATTAATCACTATGATAAACAAAAACGAGTACTCATGGCCAATTCTACTGTATGCCAGAATAAATAAAAACCAATAGTTGAACCACGGCGGGCCAAGTCAGAGATATATCGTCAAGCCCCAACCCACTGGTTAAAGTTTTACGAAGAGGCCGTCATTAAGTCTTAGGCACGAACCGCCGTCGTGCAATTAAAAAGTGAAGCATAGCCATCAACAATGATTGGGTTGACAACTAAGCATGCAGTCTGCCACATAATATCCAGGCTATAGCCAATTCTTTTAAAACGGTAAATAAGTTTTCTGAATTGCTCTGAAAAGTTAAGATTTACCTATAATTTTTCTTAATCTGTACACTAAGTCACCGTAAAATTCTGGTTCCGATATACCTTGTTGCAGAAGTGTTTTCAGACTGACACTATATTTTTCTACCAAGGCACTGTGTCTGCGATAAAATTTCTAAAACGCCTTACGAAGTTTAAAATAACGATAGCCCTGCCTAAGAAGTTCGGCAGTAAGGGCTTTATTACGGCAGTTAAAGTCATTAAGATTTGAGGTAGCTCTGGCAAATCTAATAAGTTGAGATATGTATGCCCCATAAGAGGTACGCCGGGGGACATCGCCATCCAGAAAAGGGAAATTGACTATATCAAAATCAAAATCGTCCCGTTTATCATACATTTTGGTGGAAACTGTACCATTAGCTCTACATAGATTCAAATCCAAAAAAGGTGCCTCGGTATCGGAAGAATTTGTTCTATTTAACTGGAGTTCTGTAGGGTATATGCAGTCCACCATTTGGTCAAATTACATCATCAAGGTATTTTGAAGTTGAATTGAAAGCCTCAATAATGTCAGTCTGATTTTCACGTGAGAGAGACTTCATGAAATCTCTCTCATAACAAATAGGAAACAAATCTGCAACAAGAGGAGCACAATTAGTTCCCATCGGAATACCAATAGTTTGCCTAAAAAGTTTAGTTCCAAACCTAATAAAAATATTATCCAAAAGATACACAAGGGCTCACAGACTTTTTGACACGACCATAAATTGTGATTATTGTATACATCAGAAGTGAAAAAAGCACATTATTCGTTGCAAGCCAAATATTGGATATTTTCCCGAATAAACGTTCGGTTAATTAAATCAATAAGTTTATCTTTTATAGTATGATGAGGTAACATATTATATAGCGTAGAAATATCATATGTAGACAGTTTAGAAGCCTGAAAGTTTTCAGATTTAAATTTATTGAGAACTTCATTGGAATTTTTAAATGACCAAAAATAGTTAATTCCGTCTCTTTCGTAAACAGTATCATAGTATCTAATCCAATGTTTTTTAACAACAGTAAGGCAAGAAGTTAGCAGTTTGGACAAAACAGTAGTCGTACATGAACTAAAATTAGCAACGAAACGTGCTTTATAAGGTCGTTTATGAAGTTTCGGTAACCAATATAACATAGGAAGTATGTCTTGTTTTTCTTTAATACTCACTGCAAACTTAGCAGTAATATCGACAGACTGGGTATTAACAATAGATCTCACGTCAGTAGAAACCCGTTCAAATGTTTTTGTAATACCAAGTTCGTGTATTAGAGTATTGATATAATGAAGTCGTCACACAACAACAACATTATTAGCAGCCTTATCAGCTGGAGCCAATACATACTTCCTATGAAATTCTTGGATACCTTGTTTCAAATATCGAAAAGATAATTTAGGCTTAGGAGGAAGAAGATCAAGGTTATTAGAGTAAAATAACATACGTTCATCAATGATCTTAAAAATCTTTAATTTCCAATTATTTAAAGCATTAGACGCAACATGCTCTCGTTTACACCAACGCGTACAATAACCATTTAAAGCTTGGCAATTGTTTCCCGACATTTATTGAAATCAATGTGGGCTGGGAATCTATATTTAGACCCTTTTGAAATAAATGAACGGATTCGTGAATCAGTTATAATCTTCAAGTTACCAGTAACAATATGGCCCGCTGGTTGATTACAAAATTTAGAGTCTTTACAATCTCAAGATACAGGGAAACTAGTTTCAATATCAAGATCAGAAACTAATTTATTGAAATTAAGTATAGTATTACGGATAGGTTTGTAATATTTATAACAGATAATAGGAGATTCCGTGTTTTCGAAATATGAAGGTATAGCTGATATAACATTATTATCTCGAAATATGCTAGGTAAATCTATGAATTCAATACCTTTATTAATGAAAGGAATTTTGATGAAGTTTCTAAAGTGGTTAATTTCAGAATCAATGTAAGGACGAAGAGCATGTTGAGTATAACATCTAGTAAGAAGAGCTGCTTCATACAGATCATGTTTTCTATCATAAAAATTATTCGCCTTATCATCTAACTTACGTAATGAAGAAATTGACAGTGAAGCTAGTTTAGAAAGCATTTGATGACGTCCAGAATTTAAGAGAATATTTAAATCAAAAAGAGATAAGACAATTTTATGTTTTCGTTTAAAATTCCCATTTTTGCCTTACCATGGGATCGTTTATTGCGTTTTTTAGTATCTAAATGGGAAAAAACATCGAAATTCGGCATTTTAGCTATTTACTTCATGGTAAATATTATCATTAAATCCAAGTGGAAAAGGGGTTTGTAAACGTTTAATCCATTTAAATTCAAGTTCAAGTCTTAAAATATTTTTTAATCTTTCGGTAGAATTGGACTTGTGTATAATTTTTTCAACAGGTTGAACCAAAACTTTACTAGATGATCATGAATGACCAGCTCTCCGAAAATGTTGATAAAGAAACGTATCAATTTTCTTTGCTTTTTTAAATTTAAATAAATGGTCCTTAAACCTAGTTTTAAGGGCCCGTTTGGTCTGTCCAACATTCTGCATTCCTCAGCCTCCTTCGCTGCAAGTGAGAACATATATAACATCCCCTGATTTTCAGTCTAAATCAGAGTTGTTTACAACTGAAAATTGTCTTTGATAAACTGAAGCAAAAATTGTTGACTGACAAATTAAATGATTGCAGCAGATGCAACTCTTGGCATTGCACTTAGAAATATTAGGGTGCATACTGTTTTTTTTATACGGATTCTTATATTTTACTACCACTTCTCTTTTTGAGAGGAGGGATACCCTGATCGTCTTCCCTCTGACTGTTTGTATAGCAATAGAAGTCTATGTAGTATTTAGTATTGCGATTACCTCGCTTGGGGAAGAGAGAGCTAATCTTAGTGCTTTTCGTACGTTTGTTCGGTTTGTGCTTGTTTAGATTAGTCGGTTTCCTCTTCCTCTTGGGGTCTGGGAAGGGCTGCGGTTTGTGATTGTGGCACTCCCTGGACTTTTCTCTTACCTTTGTTGGAATTAACCTTAATGTCACCAACCATTTGTTAACATATAAATCATACTGTTTCTTGATATCAACTTTGATTTGCTGTCTTAGTTTCTGAAACTTAGATCTGAGTTTACTACTGCCAATCGTTTTTGCTTTTGCATGTGTTTTATTCCTTTATCGAATCTTCCTTCTAATCTCAGATGTAATTCAAGAGACGGAAGCTACCGATTTACTTGTCTTATCTACAGCCTCCTGTATAAAGGAGTTATCAAATTGAAGTTTTCCTGAACAGAGCGAGAACCAGAATGACCATTGAAATATTAATCCTTTGCAAAGTTTGAAGAATCTCACCTCATAGAATCAGTCACCCTTCTGATACAAATAAACCTTACGCCGTGTTTTTTCCTGGGGGACAATAAAGGCATTTAAAGTTCCTGCGACAATTTCATGAACCTTTAGTTTATCAGGAGAGTGTACCTCTTGAAGCTACCCAGGTAATGAAGTTATAATCAAATCTAGTGTATTCTCCTCCCGAGTTGGAAAATTCACTAGCTGTTCTAACCCATGATCCTTCGTCCTGTCGTCCACAAATATTTGCCCCTCTGACTGACTTAGCATGGCCCAATTTTTGTTAAATCGGTCTGGCTAAACAAAAATGTTTCTAATGTTAAAATCACCTAGTATTTGGACCGAAGGAAGTTTCTTATGCCCCACCATGATGGTTTCTGTCTTTCCTACATGCGTTGTATGACCAGGAATCAGGGAACAATTCCGAAGTTGAAAGTGAGCCGTCAATTTGTCTCCCGAATAGCTACAATGTCAGGCTTATGACAATCAAGAAAAGCCACTAGTTCCAGTTCTTTTGCCTCTTATGCCATTTATATTTTTGCATACAGATTTCAGGTGCAGAAGATGCTCTATTTATGTCCTTCACCAAGGGATCAAACCTGTTGTGACTGGTCAAAGTTGCACTGATTATCAAAATAAGAATCAGAGAAGTTGAGCACTTCACATTTTGGGCATATCCAAGTGCAGGCTGTATTTTCCAAAGTTTCATATTCACAGAGTGAAATGTATGAAATGAAAAAGACAATAAGCTGTTATTTATAATTTGTTTAATGCATCCAGCACACACAAGTTATAGTGTAAAATGTTAGCATATAAGGACGAACGGGCTGATGTCACAGCCCCCCCATGTTGTAAGTAGTTCCATCCATAGAAGGACTACCATTTGTCCATGTTTTCCCTCCACGGACGTACCTTTCTCGGTTTTTATCGATGTAGATTAATTATTCATCAAGTGACAAACTTGAAAAATTGTCAAGATATTTAAAAAGCAATTACTTCTGGTAAGAGGGAGTAAGATGTTCCTATGCTCATTATTAGGATTTAATAAATCTAAACATGTTCTTTTAAATATTCCAGCAAAAATTTGGTTACTGTAGGCGAAGAAAACCACGGTATTCACCTCCATCAAATGAGAAAAAAAGGCGGATTTCATAACTTTTAAGTTTTTTTGCCTGAAGAGTTCAAATTCCGATCGTCCCTATACTTTGCAACAACCTCCGTGGAGGGAAAACATCGAAAGATGGTAATACTAGTATGTACCAGTTGAATTATATAAAATGTATAAAAATAAGCGTATCAATTTTAGTGTGCTGGAGGAGCGCTCCTTTCTGTTATTAACTTCATCGGCAACATTGAGCTCCAAACGTTTCAAACAAAATTTATGAAGAGCAGGAGTCGACTAGCAGGGCATATCCCACACAGATTCCTCATTTAGCGCCCCGCCAGACACATATAAATAGCTATGGTATGATGCAAAATGTAATTATTCACCAAACAAGCAAAGAACAAAAAATAAATATATATATATAAAAAAAAAACAGTTACAAAGTAAAGGTCACTACCAAGAGAATTTGGTCATGGAATATTTTCTACGGTCATTCTCTCCCTTACGCTGATTCAAGAAGGGCAGTTGTCAGTTTCTGGCGAAAGAATGTGCACAATACTGGTTAATCGCTTAGAGGACTAAAAACTAAAGGTAAGAGAAAAGTCCAGGGAGTGCCACAAACACAAACCGCAGCTCTTCCCAGACCCCAAGAGGAAGTGGAAACCGACATATCTAAACAAGCACAATTCGAAAAACATATGAAAAGCACTAAGATTAGCTCTCTCTTCCCCAAGCGAGGTAATCGCAATACTAAAAGGACTGAAAAACATAAGAACAAATGACACACGGAAAGACATACAATAAATCGCCTCGTAGAATAAACCACAAAACAACAAAGAGTAAGACTAACACCGGGGCCACCGCCTTAGAACGGTCGCTAGAGCAAACCACCGGGGGGTTTAAAGCACTTTTACAGCTAGCTAACTTCACCCTGGGTCCCGATGCTACTCTTTATACAGAAATACATATAAAGGCGGTTCGCATAAAGGCTCCCAACTCAGTCAATGCATCAAAGCGAAAACATACAAATCAAATTAATCACTATAATAAACAAAGACGAGTACTCATGGCTAATTCTACTGTATGCCAGAGTAAATGAAAACCAATAGTTGAACCACGGCGGGCCAAGCCAAAGACATATCGTCAAGCCCCACCCCACTGGTTAAAGTTTTATGAAGAGCCTCCCCAGTAAACGTGTGGTTAGGTAAACTGACCGCGCTCGACATGATCCCATTGGGTTGACTGGGCCGTAAAACCTCAACACAAACAAACACTACCAAGAAGCACAGCATTCCGAAGCACCTTAAGAAGAAGTGTGAAAGGAAAAATGACAACACACACAAAAAGGCACATTTGCAATAACCGAGACACGAAAAAGTAACTGCCACAGAGGACCCGCCTTTTGGCGATCAACATAAAAGAAAAAAAATGGGGTTTAAATTAATTTTACTCGCTGCCTAAAGCCCCTTTTCTATATCTAGTTATGCTGAACTCTCAAAAGCATAACTCAACAACAACTAAACAAGACGCCCATGGGCCACTAAACTCACCAGAGGTTATGTGTTGATGACGACGACACCAACAAAGACGGACAATGGCACACTGGCTATCTTTTAAGCTCCCTATCGCAGCCTTTCAGCTCTGGTGAGCTAAATGTCCACTGTTTTGCCATTTTGCTATACAAAAGTATGAGAACTAATTGACCTTGTTATAAAATAGGCCAAAGCCAAAGTAAAGTTCCAAGGTCATTGGCCTTTCCGTTCCTGTGATGAAGTATTTCAAATCCGTTTTATCATATATAGTCATGACAACAATCTTGGTCGTGTGACCCAGATACCAAGAACGGACTTTGATTTGCAATTTGGTTTCAATCAATCAGCAGTTTTAGAGAATATTTCAAAACTCAAAAATCAGAAAAATCCGCTGTTTCACCTTTTCCCCATACAAATGCCTAAATAACCGAATTTGACCTTGCCATAAAATAAGTAAAGGTCAGTCAAGGGTAATCATTTGTAAAAAACATTGTTACGGTCCTAGCCATCAATGCTGCATACACAGTTTCAAGGTCATCGGCCATTCAGTTAACGAGAAGATTTTCAAAAGTTTTTGATATATATATGGGCATGGCAGCCACCTTGGTCATGTGACCTAAACCTTACGAACAAACATTATATTTTCCCAACTGATGGACGCTCCACGTGTAATTTAAATTCAATCCGCCCAGCAGTTTCAGAGGATATGCCATTTGCCAGTTAAAAAAAACAAAAAAAAACAAAACCAAAAAAAAAAAAAAAAAAAAAAAACAAAACAAAAAAAAAAAAAAAAAAAAAAAAAAACACAAAAACTGAATTCGAGGCATCGTGGACAGTAAATGATGTTGACCTTTTATGACATTGACTTTTCAAAAGTTCATTTAGCTGATTGCATAAATCAACTTTGATGTCACTGACTACAATAGAATCAGAAAAATCCGCCGTTTGTTTTGTACCCTATATAAAAACCTAAGAGACCAAATTTAACCTTGCCGTAAAATTGTTCGTCACTGAAGGCTCAATATTTGAACCAACTTGATAGGGCCCAAGCCATCAATGCTGCATACTAAGTTTCAAGGTCATTGGCTATTCGATTCCTGAGAATATTTTTAAAGGGTTTTGACCATAAATGGGCGTGGCAGTCACCTTGGTTATGTGACTCATAAACAAACATTTGTTCCCCATCCTCATGTAGGCTCCCCGTGTAATTTGGTTCCAATCGGCCTAGCGGTTTCAGAGATGTCGTTTGAAAATGTTGATGACGCAGACAACGCCGACGATGCAGACGAAGGACCAGTCTATACTAGAAACTCCCCAGTAGCCGGACGATTGTATATCAAGTTGTCAATTTACAACTGTTTTAACGGATTACCTGTTTGATTTGTTACAACTTATAGACTTTAAATGGTACTCTATGATAAAATCTACAAGTACAGTATTGATTTCGTTCAAATCATCCACTTGTATCTAATATTAATACGTCATACTACATGTAACGTCTATCAGATAAGCGCAGTTTAAGCTAAATATTGGTCTACATGTATGTACAATAAGAGGACCATCCATTTGTTACATTCTCAGCTACTTTTAACTAGAGGGACAATTTCCCGTTTCCTTTCCTGCACACCAAGAGCGTTTGGGTTTTTTTCTGTTGCAGTTCCTCTTTGTTAGTATGTCTGTGATTTCTTGATGTTTGTGTTGTCCTCATTTGTTCCTCATCTCTCCTTATTTTCATGCCTCTGGAAAGCTGTGCTTCGTGATTTATATAGTAAAACTGGGGTTTACAGGGGTATACATTACATTTCTTATTTCTGCTCAAAACATAGATTCTATGTTTTGAGCAGTAATAAGAAAAATATCGGAACTTTTATCTGAAAAGTTTCCTTATTTGGTGGTAAAATTTTCAATATATTTGATAGGCGTGTTTTCGTAATGTCTTCCCTTATGGTTTTGAAAATGGGTCTACTCTAAGGGAGAGTAAATTATTTTCTCTCAGAGTGGGCCTTTTTCATAAGAATGCCAAAACAATTTTGAAAGAATTGTCTCCCTTGAAAGAGTATCCATTCCTTTCAAATTGTCCTAACCAACACGGAAACAGGCCTATATAATTTTGACTCACTACAACCCTACTTTTATATAGTAAAACTGGGGTTTACAGGGGTATACATTATTTTTCTTATTTCTGCTCAAAAACATAGATTGTGGGTATTCAGTAGAATCGCCTCGCCGAGGCGGTTCTAACGAGTACCCACAATCTATATTTTGAGCAGAAGTATGAAAAATATCAGAATTTTTCATCTGAACATTTTCCTTTTTTGGTGGTAAAATTTTTAGTATATTTGAATAGGTATGTTTTCGGCATGTCTTCCCTTATAGTTTTGAAAATGGGTCCACGCTGAGGGGGAGTAAAACATTTCTTTTAGAATAAGCCCTTTCATAAGAAAGCCAAACAATTTTGAAAGAGTATCAATTCCTACCATCACAAAATCATGCCAATATAATTTTGATCCCCTCTTACCCCACGTTCATATAGTTAAAGCGGGGTTTAAAAGGGTATACATTATTTTTCTTATTTTGCTAAAAACATAGATTGTGGGTACTCACTAGAACCGCCTAGTACTCGTTAGACCCACCGAGGCGGTTCCAACAAGTGCCAAGAATCTATGTTTTGAGCAGTAATATGAAAAATTTCAGAATTTTTCATCTGCTAATTTTCCTTTTTTTTTTTGGTCATTAAATTTTCAATATATTTGAATAGGCGCGTTTTTGTAATGTACGCTCAAATTTTCTAGTTTTATTATTGCATCACATTTCTGTGACTAACATATGGTCGCAGCGCAACATTGATTTACCTCATTTACCTGGACTATAGTAGAGACACTGGTTTACTTACCTATAAAAACGCCAGTAATACTAATCAAGGCCCCTCCTAGGACTGGTTCTGGTATCATAATGAAAACAGCTGATAATTTACCAATGACACCAAATATCATATAAAGCAGACCAACAGTAGCAAACACCCATCTACTCGCAACCTGAAAATTGATCAAATCAATAAATAATCGGTAATGATTCATAAAGCACCGTAGACATGCTGTGGGAAAAGAACTATTATAAACACAGTCTGGTCAGTGTATTCAGTATTTCATGTATAAACAATACAAATGCCTATATAAACACTTTCTGGCAAGATTGCAAAGTCAATGTCCAGTTTGTATATCTGGGCCGCACCGTGCGAAAACGTGTCTTCGGGCATATGTGGACAGTGGAAGCCAGATCAGCCTGCACATCCACGCAATCTGATAAGGGACTTCACTGGCAGCTTACAGAATCATTAGATAGGAATGTACTACAGAATGTATGAATGAAGAGCAAAAGCCCAGATATTTTTTGCCTGCGCAGGATGAGCTGAATCTGCGTATATTGTACATATTTGAAGGCACTTTTTCGCTTGATGCGTCCCGTCCCATCTGTGAAAGATAATTTTGATTTTAGTGTTCGCTGCAAACGAACAGCTGCTGTTTATCAATCAGAATTGGTCACATAAAAGCAGAAACAAGGATAAACATATCCTATCTTCTTACACCAAATATTTGGAAGCCAATATTTCTTCCTAATTTGACCAGTCATTTTATTATATGTTCTGGTGTCTAAAAGTGCTGCACGAGTGACAAACAGTGAGGGTCGGTATAATATGGCATTAAAGGACTCCTCTGGTAATGAATGATGGTAGTCTGATATTAAGGCGTTACACATGAGGTGCTTGAGACTCAGTTCTACTTTTCTACACCAGCACCCGGATGTCATCTTGTTCCAGGACAATGCGCGTTCACACTCTTCCAAGCTACCAGGGGATTACCCTGGCCAAAACAACGTTGATATCTTGCCTTGGCCAGCATATTCGCCAGATCTGAGCCTTGCTGAACATCTGTGGGACCACACTGGTCAAGCCGGAAAGACAGATCTCGGCGTACTATCAGATCGATTACCAGACAAGATTTGATACGGGAGTTGCAGGAGAAAATGAACAATATTCCAGAGTTCAAAATCTACCATCCTGTACGTAGTATGCTGCCTAGATGCAGAGCCTGTTTAGATGCAAACAGCAGGCACACCGTGAACCAGTAATTGTTTCTTTCAGTTTTCGATGCTACTTTATGCTCATGCTAGCTAAGATGATGACTTCTGATTTCAGTTACTTTCAGTGGTGAGAACAGTCGCTAATAATCAAGCCAGAAATCTAAAAATTAAGTCCAAAAACTACTAATATTTTTCTTATTTCTCAATAAAAAGGATATGTATATTCAATAAAAACATAGGTTGTGGGTACTCATTAGAAGCGTCTCAATGAGGCACTTCTAATTAATACCTATATGTTTTTATTGAGAAAGAAGAAAATTATTATGTAGATACTCCCTCTTATCCGGAGGTATACAATTAATAATTAGTTTTTACAGTAATTTCAGGCATATATTAACCTAAAACTACTTATAACATAAAAGGATGGTCTTGTGAACAATTGTGAAAGTGCAATTTCATGCTTTAAATGAAAGTTCTCAATCCTGAATTCAGGGTTAATCCTAACGTTTCCCATCCCTGTACTTTGGACTGTGCTGGTGTTGCTTTCTAAATGAGGACAACAGCTGAAATTGCTATACCCAAAATAAATTTTTGAAGATTTTGCATGTGGTGCGCTTGCAATGACTACAGAATGTTCATCAAGGTATATAAACAAACAAAGCAAAACAATCATTCCTGATTCTGTGGGCAATAAGGTAACAGATTCAAACCTATAGATTCCCATATCAGCGTGTAAAAAAGCAAAATAACATTCCCTATAGCATGTAAAATACAACTGCACAGAGCTGTCTGAAACAGAATAAACCCACCTTTGTAAGTCCTATAGCACCTATATTTCCTGCGTAAGTCGTAGTAGCATGCCCGCATCCTACCAGTCCAGCTAAAAAGGTGCATATACCCTCTACAGTAAGGCCTCTATTAACAGCATGACGTGGCGGCGGAGGCACACTGCATGCCTTGGCACAGGCGAAGTAATCACCCACGGAATCGAGGATTGATAGAATGGTCGCTAAGAGGCAACCAACAAGAGCACTAAAACTGAACTGAAGCGCTCCAAATTGACCTGCAAAAAAATATAGCTCTGTATAAATGCAGTCGATCTTCAATTGATCGAACATCTTCTGGACCATGGAAATTTGTTTTAGACATGGGAAGTTCGAGCCACTGAGGGTTAATCACAGCACCAGGTCAGGAGGCAAATGGTGATAATATAGGGATGTCTTTTCGCTCTCCTATGAAATAATGGTATGTTAAGTATACACTTTAGAATCGTCTCGATGAGGCGATTTAATGAGAACACACAACACACATTTTCATCATAAAATTCTTTAAAATATTCTTAAATATTTCTTTTCTTAAGCTATCGGCAGACTTCCCTCGGGACTCAAAACGAGTTTGAATCAACGATTACGAAAACACGCCTATATTATTCTGACCCCCTTCACTTTTATATAGTAAAACTGGGGTTTACACGGGTATACATTATTTTTCTTATTTCTGCTCAAAACTCAGATTGTTAGTACTGGTCAGAACCGCTCGGTAAGGTGGTTCGAACGAGTACCCACAATCTATGTTTTGAGCAGAAATATGAAAAATATCAGAATCTTTATCTGAAAACTTTCATTTTTTGGTGGTGAAATTTTCAATGTTTTTGAATAGGTGTGTTTTCTTAATGACGGTAAACAAACCATTGGTGTTCGAGTCATTGAAGTTTTACTGTACAGGGTTTGCAATGTTTGCAATATTCAAGAATAAGACTCCAGTTACCACATGGTCAGGCAATTTTATCTTTAAACAAACTATGTCCGTATCGGCGTGTAAAGGCTCATGTTCAAATGTGTTTTTGACATAGGTTTGAAATATAGACAATCCTCTTTATACCGGCACTCGACTCAATGACAAAATTCGTTATATTGATAATTTGACTGATAAGAAACTTAAGAGGCGACAATTAATCAAATTTTGGCAATAACAATGTGTTAAATACTTAAAGAAACATATGTTTTGGGTTTATTAGAATCACCTTACTGAGGCAATTCTCACAAATATCAAAAACACATGTTCCGGAAAAAAGAATAAAACAAAGTCTTCTTACATATCATTCTGCTCATAAAAGATTGTTTATAACAGCAGATTAATTTTAATGGCAACATCTTTGGAAACAATTGATTCCTTTGAAACAAGGGTTAACTGTATATGAAACAACTCATATTGTGGATGTAAAGCAGAGCGGTAGACATAGACACAGAATTTGGGACACATACATTAAAAAATAGAATATTATATCTGAGTCTCCCCGTACTTCACTACAGTGTAGTTTATACTTTCTATCCTTTCTGGTCATTGAGCCCATTCCGGGATTTCTGAAAATTCATTACGAAAACTCGCCAATTCAAATATACTGAAAACTTTACCACCAAAACATAAAAGTTTTCAGATAAAAATTCTGATATTTTTCATATTTCTGCTCAAAACAGATTGTGGGTACTCGTTAGAACCGCCTCGACGAGGCGGTTCTAACAAGTACCCACAATCCATGTTTTGGAGCAAAAATAAGAAAAATAATTTATACCCCTGTAAATCCCAGTTTTACTATATAAAAGTGGGGTTTAAGGGGGTCAAAATGATATAGGCGTGTTTTCGTGATGAAAATGAGGGTTATTGATGAGGCCTAATTGGCCGACCCCATTTATTCTGGTCTTGAAAACTTGACAATCTTGCTTTTATAGTTTTGTGCGTGTGTTCATTGCTCTAAAGGGTCATTCCCTTAAGATTTTATTCAACCAACGTCAAGATCGACGAGTAAAGGTCGTTGGATGTCATTAAGCTATTTATGAATTGCTTTCAAAAAACTCAAATTGTGGATACACTCGTACATAATTTCTGAGCCGCACCCACCCTAATAGACTGAACATTACGTACCCGTTTTGCAGATACACATATGTAAGACGGTATATTTCATAGCCGGCCTCGGTGGCTCAGTTGGATGCGCCGTCCGACTGGAGACCAGGAGGTCGCGAGTTCAACCCCCGCCGAGGTCGGCAAAATATTTTCTACGGTCATTCTCTCCCTTCCGCTGATTCAAGAAGGGCAGTTGTCAAGTTTCTAGCGAAAGAATGTGCACAATACTGGTTAACCGCTTAGAGGACTAAGCCTGCCCAGTAAACGTGTGGTTAGGTAAACTGACCGCGCTCGACATGACCCCATTGGGTTGACTGGGCAGTAAAACCTCAACACAAAGACAACATCATACTTAATTTCCACCAAAATATAGCTACCATACCTGGATATGGAAAATTAAACCATTCAGCTTTTTGTAAGACATCCGATCGTGCGTCTGTCCGAGTCATGAAGTTACGGTTCTTTGGGTCATAAGGTATGGCATTCGTCGCAGTTAATATTGCACAGAGAATACAACCAGCTATGATACCAATAAGAATCTGCAAAGAATTTTGGAGCCGCAACGTCAGAAAACGCAACTTCGGACATGCGCGCCCGACGAAGATTCTGACCAGCCTGTGCATTTGCGCAGTCTGATCAGAACTTTCACTGGGAGCATGTTGGATAGACAAGGATGTAAAGTTTCTTCAAGCGGACAACAAATAAGACTGATCAGACTGTACGGATGTGCAGCCTGATTTGAGTCTTCGTTGGGTGTAGAAGTCACGTTGCGCCGATTTAACCCTTAAACTGCCAGTCACAGCAATTGTCGTCTGCTATGTCATCTGCTTGTGATTTTAAGAGCCATTTTTGCAAACAAGGAGGACCTAGATCAGACTGCTCCAGGAGCAGTCTGATCTGGATCCACACTGTTTGCCTGTATGTAAAAATAGGTTTGAAAAGATTGCAAGAATATTCAGCAGAGGACATAAACAGACATCAGTTTCAGATGCATGTTTTCTTGGCGTTTTAAGGGTAAACATTCGTTTTCATTAGTATGATACAGACGATACAACCGGCTATCATTATAACTCCAAAATACAAAAAAAAAAAAAAAAAAAAAAAAAAAAAAATCACATGAAATATAACGACCAAAAGCGGCTATTACAGTCAGAATCAACAAAGCTGAAGAAAATCGTCACAGTTAGCTCTTGATAAAGGGTCTAAACATGTTTTCGACTAAAATATCTTATGGTACTTATACAGACATATATATTGCGCCATACACAGATGATTCAAGTTGTTACTTTTTCTTAAGAAGTCCTAAGACCAACAACACCAAAAAATTTTCAAAGTTGTCAATTGTCAGTGGTTGCATTTTATATTGTATTCGGAGAAATAACAAGTATGGCTGCCTAGAAACTGGGCATAGACCGGATATTTTGTTATTCTGTATTTGTTTCTATCGCAACAAGAAACACAAACCTCGCTTCAAAAAAGCCTAACGTATAACATATTCATCTGCAAGTTAACTTGCAAACAAGTTCCATTGAAATGTGATAGGCTTAACCCTTAAAGCGCTAATCACAACTACAGACATATCTTATTTTATTTTTCAAAGAAATTAAGGCATTTCATTTCATGTAGATTGTCTGCCTAGTGGACAGTTCAAATAAAATGTCAAGACTTATTTTCTCTAAAACATAATAAAATCAATTTTAGAACGTCATCTGCTACAACTTTTCCTAGCGCTTTAATGATTATTTTATCTTTAGATAAGTCTACCTTAACGATTTGTTTTTTTAAAACAAAATGTGAATATATTTCTGAAGTTTTTACTTTCATTTCTATTTTTAAGTGTCACTGTAATGGGAAATAAAAATTTTACATGCGTCTACTGATGATGGATACACTTTCAGGGCAGGCAACTCGGTCATTGTTTGTCTCTCATATAGAAAGGAGTTTACTCTAAAAGGCAAAAATGTCCTCCTCATGGGAGGAAACTGTTTCCTTTTGGAGTAGACCGCTGTTCATATGGGGCTTGGTGTGCAGGAAAGCAAACAGAAAGTTAAGTTTGCTCCCTTGTTAAACTGGCGGAAAACATCACGAAAACATGCCTATATACTTTTGACCCCCTTAAACCCCACTTTTATATAGTAAAACTGGGGTCTAAAGGGGTACACATTATTTTTCTTATTTCTGCTAAATACCATAGATTGTGGGTACTCGTTAGAACAGCCACGAGTAGACTCAATCTATGTTTTGAGCAGAAATATGAAAAAAATATCAGTTTTTTTTTTATCTGAAAGTTTCAGTTTTTGGTGATGAAATTTTCAATATATTTGAAACGGCGTGTTTTTTGTCATGGCCATCAGAGTGTATTCAGTACAAGCAATGCACATGAAAATGATTTTTACAGCCCATCCATTATTTTACGTCATATCGACACCATGAAAGGGTGATAATCTAAGGCTCTGTGCAATGAAGTGACATACAGTCATGAGCTGAATTCGGCCTCAGCGGGATTCGAACCCGGGACGTCGCGATCCGAAGTTGGGAGCAATAACCACTCGACCACCCAGACACTTCCCCACAATACATATATATGGCCTTACAGCAAATACTTGATGGAAGGGATACCATATTATTCTACAGCCCTTCTTTCTGGTCCACACAGGTATTGGTGTCTTCTTACGTCCCAGGTACAGGGACAGTACTACAGTTACACACGCGGTCCTGAAATAACCACCATTGATACTGTATTTACCGAGAATATTCGGACACCTTAACTCCTTACGCAACATATCCTAAATAACTTAAATTTTTAGAAACATCAACAGGTAATAAAAGGAAGATCAAATTTTACAGATACGTGTATGCGCATGCTCCTATGATAATATGGGAAGCATTTTGTATTTGCTACACAAGTGGACTACCAATCTCGAATATAATTAGTACTTAATAAAGAATATAGATGTGATCTAATTCAGGTAAGCACTTTGAAATGCTGCATTTTAAAGATTCAGCAGACTAGATTTATTACACAAATATTTACTCCAAAGCTCTCTAGATCGTTTACTAAAATAACCATTATGTTATAATATTTGAGCCATAACGTCAGAGAGCATACCTTCGGAGATGTGCGCCCAGCGGAATATTCAGATCTGCCTGCAGATTCGCGCAGTCTATCCATCATTAAAACATACCTATATAATCTGACCCCCTTAAACCCCACCTTTATATAGTAAAACTGGGGTTTACAGGGGTATACATTATTTGTCTTATTTCTGCTCAAAACAAAGATTGTGGGTACTCGTTAGAACCGCCTCGGCGAGGCGGCTCTAACGAGTACCCACAATCTGTTTTGAGCAGAAATGTGAAAAATAACAGAATTTTTATCGGAAAAATCTTGAGTTTTTTGGTGGTGAAATTTCCAACATATTTGTATAGGCATGTTTTCGTAATGAGCCTCATCTCTGGGCGTATTTTGGATAGCCAATGATGCAAAGTTTCCTCGGCTCTAATCAGAGTGCGCGTATGCGCTGGCTGATTTGTCTCATTACGAAAACATGCCTATTCAAATATATAGAAAATTTTACCACCAGAAAATAAAAAAAAAAAATCAGATAAAAAAATCTGATATTTTTCATATTTCTGCTCAAAACATAGATTGTGGGTACTCGTTAGAACCGCCTCGTTGAGGCGGTTCTAACGAGTACCCACAATCTATGTTTTGAGCAGAAATAAGAAAAATAATGTATACCCCTGTAAACCCCAGTTTTACTATATAAAAGTGGGGTTTAAGGGGGTCAAAATTATATAGGCATGTTTTCGTGATGGTTGGTCGCATATGTCAGAGGATACGTTTTCAACGTTGAGGTTCAATTAATGAACTAACTAAAATATAATTAATTTTGTCCTGCTGAGCCCGGATATTCCCTGCCTTTGCAAACAGTGTAGATCCAGATCAGTTGGCTTCTGAAGAAGCCAACTGATCTGGATTTGCACTGTTTGTCATTAAGTCTGTGAATTTGTATCAGTAACCTTGATCAAGTAATCTGATTGGCTGAAAATTAGAAGTAGATGTGGCATCATAATTTATTCAGCATGACTAGAGTGAAAAACATACCATAAAAACTTTTGTATTTATCCTAAATATTCGGTCATGCGTGACCACGCAAACTGTGCAGACCAAGATCAGAGGTTTGAGTTCTAAATTGATTGCCAATCATCTGGTAGTTTATAGTCATATGACCAGCTAATAAAACAGACCAGTATTGTACTGAGTGTTTAAGGCGTGCGAACACTTAAGGTCAGTACGGTACTTAACTGGTATTTGCAAGTATCAAAATGTTTTGAAAAAGACAGTCAGCTAGTCATACTTACAACATCGCAACTCCCCAGTTCACAACCACAAACTTGGCGGTGGCTTTAATCATGTATAAACCAATCAACAAAACTGTTGGAACGATAGTAATTGGTCCAATAAAGCGTAATAGAACTCCGACAATGCCGGTAGCCCCAACGAACGTATGGATAGCTCCAGCCACCATAAGACTGCCTTGTAACTGAAATAAAATGCATCACTCGAACTGACACCTAACGAAGTTAATCCCTAAAGCGCTAATCTACACTGCAGTGAACAATATTTTATATATACATATATTTCATTTTCGAGAGACACTAAGACTGCAATACTACAGCCGGCTATCGTTTATCTCGACTTCGCTTATCTCGAATAATCGCTTATCTCTTTGTTCCCTGTTTAAACAAGGAAATCTAACAACAAGTATCAAAATACAGTCGAACCTCAATGGCTCGAACATCTTTGGGACCATGGAAATTCGTTCGAGACATGGGTAGTTCGAGCCACTGGAGATTAATCATGGCACCAGTTCAGGAAGCAAATAGCGATAATTTAGGGAATTTTTTTCGATTTTCTACACAGTGATTGTATGTTGAGTGTACTCATTAGAATCGCCTCGATGAGGCGATTCTAATGAGTACACACAACATACAATTTCACGATAAAATAAGAAAAGTTCCTTAAATATTTTTCTTCAGCTATCGGAAGAATTTTGTAGGGACTGAAAAAAGAGTTCGAATCATCTAGGGTAACGAGCCATCCGGGTTCGAACCATTGAGATTATACTGTATTGTGGAAAAGTGGAGAAATTGCTCCTCCTCTTTTCCACAATATTTTCAATATATCTCTAACTTCAGGAATCAAACTGTATATTCATTTGTGAAATATGGTTGTACGATTTATTTTTTCCTCAATTCTGCATATCTGATATGTCAAGTTAGGGATAACACGAACTATTTCAGAGAATCCCTTGGACTTCGAGATAACGAGAACTGACTGTATATCGTGTCAACCTGTCGTTAGCAGATATTAGTATGCAACCAGACATTTCTTAAATATGCGGAATACTATGTTAGTGACGTAATGAAGAAACATATTGCATCGTAAATTTCCCCACAGATGGGACTCAGTGTCGCAATGTTATGTCCGCCATTTTCTTACTGACTTCAGAATGCGAGTCCGCACATCCATTATTTACACAAAACATTAAGGTCTAAGTCAGAGAAAGCTCACTGATGGTTAGGGTTTGATTCAGTTCGGCTAGTTGAGGGATCACATTTAGCATACCTTATCCGTCATATTTACAAACAATAAAGATAAGATTAAGTTGAGAACAGATTGTAAGTGTTAACAGATAAAGTAGATATTGCAGCAAGCATTACGAAAACACGCCTATTCAAATATACTGAAAATTTTACCACCAAAAAATGAACGTTTTCAGATAAAAAGTCTGATATTTCTCATATTTCTGATCAAAACATAGATTGTGGGTATTGGTTAGAACCGCATCGATTAGGCGGTTCTAACGAGTACCTACAATCTATGTTTTTAAACAGAAATAAGAAAAATAATGTATACCCCTGTAAACCCCAGTTTTACTATATAAAAGTGGGATTTAAGGGGGTCAAAATTATATAGGCATGTTCTCATGATGGGTGAGGATTTTCCCTAATCGGCTGGTGCTGAAGACCAGACTTCAGAAATTTCAATATTCAACTTTTTTATTACTTTTTCCAGTAGCCCGATGTCTGAATCATAGCAGAAAGGAATTTTTTTATGCTTCTGACCGGTAAAAAAACTCCTATGATTAATATCATGTTCAAAACGATGGGAATTACATAGTGCTACCTTTCTATTTTGGAAATATTTCTTGTATCAGAATGATGAGAACACAACACTGACTGGAAATTATGGTTAATGAAGTACATACGTGCGCATGTCTGGTATATCTTACTTGAATTCCCATACTCATTTCCGGTTAAAATGCAAAATTGAATGCGTTTCATTAAAGTTGTTATTACAAATATATTTCCATCCTCCCCCGACCCTACCCAACCAAGTTCCCATTCATATACATTATACGTAAGTATGTCAGGGAAATATCTCCACCAGAAGGCATCTTGGGTCTAGTGGGGAAACATGCGCAGGCTGATCTGAATCTTTGCCGGGTTGACATGTCCGAAGGTACGTTTTTTCACGTTGTGGCTCATGTTTTGACAGGACTACTGTTTATGATGCAAATCCATTCCTGTTCTGCCTGTTGTAAAAGACATCCGTCATTTAGCATTTAGCATCTCCCACGCAACAATGAACCGCTCTCTGCGACAGCAGTCACACCAAGGCGATTAACCTTTACCATTCACGACAATTTGATGATACATTACGAAAACATGCCTATTCAATTATGCTGAAAATTTTACCACCAAAAAGTTGAAAATTTACAGATAAAAATTATGATAATTTTCATATTTCTGCTCAAACATAGATTGTGGGTACTCGTTAGAACCGCCTCGGCGAGGCGGTTCTAACGAGTACCCACAATCTGTGTTATGAGCAGAAATAAGAAAAATAATGTTTACCCCTATAAACCCCAAATTTACTACATAAAAGTGGGGTTTAAGGGGGTCAATATTATATAGGCTTGTTTTCGTGATGTGTTCTGCCTGTTGTAAAAGACATCCGTCATTTAGCATTTAGCATCTCCCACGCAACAATGAACCGCTCTCTGCGACAGCAGTCACACCAAGGCGATTAACCTTTACTATTCAGGACAATTTGATGCTATTTATCTTATTTTCCTCAGAAACTAGAATTTGATATATCGAGCAAATTGTCTCCAAAGACAATATGCATGAAATACCAAAGTCTGTTTCCTGGAAAAAAGTAAAAAAAAAAAAAAAAAAAAAAATGTGAAAATGTCGTCTGCTGAATTTTTTACCCAGCATGCTAAGCGTTAACGTCAAGATCATAAGCAAGGATGGGCCTATCGATTTTCCTTCAGCAATCTCTAGGCAACATCAGCACACAATAAACAGATGGAATTTTTCACTTTTTTTTTTCAGAAAATATTTCAAGTGAATTATCTCCTTACAAGACGACAATATGCATGGAATGTCAGACTCTATTTTCTGGTGAAAAACAAGAAAAAGATTCCAAAACTGTCGCCTCCTGAAATATTTTACCATGATCGTAAAAGACATACATAATATGTCTAAGATTTTACACAGCAGGAAAAGCATTAACGTTTAGCATTCTGGGTAAATTTTTCAGCAAACGATGTATTGAAATATGTTTTTTTTTTTTCAATTTTTCCCAGAAAAGAGGATTGACATTTCAAGCAAACTGTCTCCGTTGAAGACAATTTGCATTAAAAGTCAAATCCTGTTTTCTACAAAAAAAAAAAAAAAAAAAAAAAAAAAATCACCAATTTGTCGTCTGCTGAATAAGCCCAAAGAGTGGTAAAGTTTAAGTCAACAAATTCTAAAATCAGCTGCGCCATAAGGAAACGGTATTTAAGCCATTTATGTGTGATCAGCAAAATATAGAATAACTTTTGCATAATAACTTTATCACCATGTTTGTTTTGTTTTTTTTGTTGTTTTTTTTTTGCTGTTCGTCCACATATTACATAGTCGCCATGTTTAATTTTCACCACTCTCTGGGCAAATTCAGCAGACGAGAAAAAAAATTCAATAATATTTTTCATTTTTCCTATATTACTCAGAAAAAAAGGCTTTGTCTTCGTACTTCACTAGATTGCAGACTATATTGAAAACTGAGTTCTGCTCAAGAGTCTCAGCATCACGAAAACACGCCTATATAATTTTGACCCCTTAAACCCCACGTTTATATAATAAAACTGGGGTTTACAGGGGTATACATTATTTTTCTTAGTTTGCTAAATAACATAGATTGTGGGTATTCATTAGAACCGCCTCGCTGAGGCGGTTCTAACGAGTACCCACAATCTATGTTTTGAGCTGAAATATGAAAAATATCAGAATTTTTTTTGTCTGAAAATTTTCCTTTTGGGGTTGTAAAATTTTCAATATATTTGAATAGGCTTGTTTTCGTAATGGTAAAACCGAGGTTCCAATTTTCTATCTGTAATGTGTTGTTTGGTTCCAAAGGCAATCTTTTTTACTTTTATTTGTTAAAGCCTATTTTCCGGGGAAAATAAGAAAAATATTTCAAAATGTCGTCCGCTGAATTTTTTACCCAGCATAAAAAGCGTTAATCAAACAGACAGCACAGGAACTAACCAAACTGCACGGAGTCAATACGAGTCACCTTTTCGCTCTTTCCTGAAGGAGTGACGGTAATAAGTATATTCTAAAGTGACACTCTCCCAGCTAGCATTCTACGTAAATCTACATCGGGCCGTCATCGGCCCGTCAGCTACCCTGACGGGCCGATGACGGCCCGATATAGATTTACGTAGAATGCTGACTGGGTCAAGCTTAAAAAATACTCATTTCAAATATGAATCGTCCGATACAGTATCGACAATAATTAGCGTTTACTTCATACATAGATACTAGCTTAGTGCAACTCACTGATCAAAGACCAATTTCTTAACCTTTACCACTCGTTGACTCGTTATAGCCGGCCTCGGTGGCTCAGTTTGGATGCACCGTCCGGCTGGAGACCAGGAGGTCGCGGGTTCAACCCCCGCCGAGGTCGGCATTATTCTTTCGTGGAGATTGATCATGAAATATTTTCTACGGTCATTCTCTCCCTTCCGCTGATTCAAGAAGGGCAGTTGTCAGTTTCTGGCGAAAGAGTGTGCACAATACTGGTTAACCGATTAGAGGACTAAGCCTGCCCAGTAAACGTGTGTTTAGGTAAACTGACCGCGCTCGATATGACCCCATTGGGTTGACTGGGCCGTAAAACCTCAACACAAACAAACTCGTTGATGGGCGAATTCAGCGGGCGATAAATTCATTTTTTTTCTTATTTTTCTCCAAACAAATAGTCTTTGGCATTTCAGGAGAGAATCTGCATGAAATGCCAAAGACCATTTTCCATGAAAAATAATATTATCCTTAAATTCAGCACACGTCAAATTAATGACATTTTCATTTTTTCCCCCCAAAAAAAAACGCTTTGACAATTTCATGCAAATTTGCATGAAATGCCAAAGACTATTTTTGGGAGAATATGAAAACCATTTCAGAATGTCGTCTGCAGAAAGTTTTACCCAGCATGCTAGGCATTAAGTCATTCTGTCGAATTTATATCGTGTAAGCTCTAACAGTAGGCATTATTTAAGGCTTGTTTTATAATCCCATATTGATCTTTCGTTCAGCGAAATGTCATATGCAGCCTTTATTGTCTACGTAGTTTGACAACTTAACCCTTAAAGCGCCAATCACAACAACTGTCGTCTGCTTTGTCATCTGCTTGTGATTTTAAAAGTCGTTTTTGCAAACAGTGTGGACCCAGATCAGACTGCTCTGAACTGGGTCCACACTGTTTGCCTGATAGCAAAAATAGGTTTGTAAAGCTTGCAAGAATATTCAGCAGACGACAAAAACAGGCGATATTTTCAGATGCAGGTTTTCTTGGCGTTTTAAGGGTTAATGTGCTTTGCTTACCAAAGGGCAAACTTTAATCAGACTACTTTTCGCTTGAAACCCGTAAAGTGCCAATCAAAACAACAGCAGACGACATTCTACAATATATGTTTACAATGTCCAGAGAACATAGGAGTGCCCTTGAGAGTAATGAACATCCTCACAAAATGAAAACAGGCTTGATAGTTCTAGCAGATCAGACCATATGAACCTTGTCGTAGGAAAAGAATCGTTATAACATGTGCAAACAGCATAGGTTCTGGCGAGACTGCGCATCCGCGCAGTCTCGCCGGCACCTATGCTGTTTGCTCACGTAATCAATAGGCCAAGGGGAAACTTCAACCAAGGAACTAGACATGTGACCTGGCTTAGTGGCCGGGCATGCGCACTGAAAAAAAGATTCAGCGCTAAGTCCGAAGAGCATTTTTTTAACGACGCGGCTCTTATTTTGTCTGCTTCAGTGTTCAATGGCGTTTTAAGAGTTATCGATGACCTGGAAGGTTCATGTCATGACAGATATATGAGCAGAGGTGCACGTTCCATTAATATAATGTGTGTATACCAGCACGTTCCAAGAATACCAATACTATTTTTTCTCGTAAGGACATAAACAATTCCATTAAAATAGGTTTAACTCCTTCCCTGCTAGTGGCGACTTTTGTCGTCTGCTGATAACCTTTGCAAACAGTCTGGACCCAGATCAGGCCCGACAAAACGTCGGGCCTGATCTGGATCCAAACTGTTTGACACTCTGATGGTATTTCTGAAAGATTCTTTTTTTTTTTTTGAAAAAAATAAAAAAGAAATCCGCAGGCGACAAAAAAGCATGCAAAATTACCCAACATGCAAAAAGATAAGTCACACTAAACAGCTATTCTAATGCGAAAGTTATATGTTCTTTGTTGGGGCTTTGTGACTGCTCGCTGCGATGCTTAAATCCTGTTTACCTTTTTGTTGTTCTAATGTTCTGTTTACCTATTGACCGTTCCAAGGTGGTTCCTCTGTTGTAGTTATGCTTTGTGTCGGTAGTTTCATATGTAGCGTTTGTTTTATCATTATTTATTGCATAAAAACAGTGTCGCACGTTATTAACAGCCGTGCATTAACCGGCGAAAAGCCGTGTATTAACAAGGCAATTCACGTGCTGTTAATGCACGGCTACGCAACTTTCAATATGCTAGTACCGGGGCCACAGAATCGCTGCCGTCACGAGATGTGTACTGACCGGCCCTAGAACGAGCATAGTCCGTGGAAATTGCGTTCGCGAGACATCGGTGAAAAGACGAAACAAAATAGTGCAAGAAATAACGCGAAATGTAGCAAACGTTTTCAGTTTTTATGCAATAATAGCGATCGAACATGGTTTTTCAATGCATTAACATTCGCTAGGTCCCTTGGGAGGTGTTGAAAACCGCGGCCTTCGGCCTTGGTTTTCAACACCTCCCACGGGACCTGGCGAATGTTAATGCATGAAAAACCATGTTTGATCCCTATTTTATTCCTCATCTCTCTGTCTTTAGATGTCTCGGGAAGGCTGTGTTTCGTAATTGTGGCATTTACTGGGCAGTTTTACTTATATTTTACTCGCGCGAAACCTCGCCCTTATCTCCTCACCTCGCGAAGGACCTCACCCTTCTAAGACTGAAGTTATTTTCCTCTCTATGAAACATAACCGACCGCATCATCCTCAAATCACTAGGAACCAGCAACCAATTTCAGACGTTAACTTGCATAACCATTTAGGTGTTATTTAAATGAAAGTACCCGGTATGAGCATTTGGCAGAACTAAAATCTTTGGAATTGCAGCGAGCCAACATTCATCATTGATAGACATTCCATTTATCTCATCTAATTTTCTTTCATACGATCATTATTAGAATATGCAAATGTGGTAAGAGTACTCGGTTTGAGGCAAACGAACTCAAGCTAATCAAATGGTTGCAGTACGGACCACATCACGAAAACATGCTTATATAATTTTGACCCCCGTAAACCTCACTTTTATATAGTAAAACTGGGGTTTACAGGGGTATACATTATGTTTCTTATTTCTGCTCAAAACATAGATTGTGGGTACTCGTTAGAACCGCCTCGTCGAGGCGGTTCTAACGAGTACCCACAATCTATGTTTTGAGCAGAAATATGAAAAATATCAGAGATTTTTATATGAAAATTTTCAGTTTTGGGAGATGAAATTTTCTATTTATTTGAATAGGCATGTTTTCGTAATGATGACAGGGGCAACTACTGTCCTTTCGACATCACTCAGAAAGACGTATTTTGCGTGGCGTTTTATTTTAAATGAAACTATTTTGTTCTGATTTACCATATCTTATCAGGAACCATTTGTCTTTTCTGTTTCTGTGTTTTGTTCTCAAAAATGTACCCTAAAATTATATTTACGGCCAAAAATTGATCTGACCTATACAATTTCTATAGTAAAGTGTTTTTTGGGAATTTTGCCTAAGAAAATATATTTTACTTTTCTTTATAGAATTTAAATTATTGACGCTTCCTAACAATATTTTGAAAATTTCAGAAAAGTTGAGCAAGCGAAACTTGTTGAAAATTTGCATCCAAGTTACCTACCCTACAGATTTCTGCATTATTAGCTTTCATTTTTACTATAGGAAAAAAGTGACAATATTTGATTTTTTAAAAACCAATGTCTAGAATAAAACTTTTTGTGCATAGGTAGTTACAACAAATGGTTTTGCATTAAATCATGACAAAGTTTGTAAATTTTCTTCTTCTGTGTAAAGCACCAAGCAAACAACCGACTTTCTGAAAGATGTCGAAAGCACAGTAGGCTTGCATATGTTGTTTCACTACATATGATAAAATGATGGGAAATGTATTAAAGCCTCTAAAAAATAGAAACATGAATTACTTTAATCCTTTAAAAGGGAATGGATACAATTTTCAACTCTGTCCAAGTGTTTCTGCCTCCCTTCTGAAAAGTGGTCTACTCTAAAAGGAAAGAATTTGCTCCCTGTGGGAGCCAATTCTTTCCTTTTAGAGCAGACCCTTTTACTGATGGCATTTGGTGAGCAGGAAAGCAAAGAGGAAGTTACAAAAGTTGTATCCCTTATAAAATGACAAAAACTCTATTAAATGATGAAGAGATCTGACTATTTCTCCTTCTCGCCCGTCTATCAGCCCTTGTGCCGCCTACAGTAGGTATACAAAGTCTGTGCAGTTACAGTGCAGTGTAAGCGGAAGCTTTAAAAATGTCGTGATCGGTCAAACAAATGGTAAGTTTGTACATGAAATCATTAGAAATTTTGCCAAACAGAACAAGTTTTTGTCTGACATGCCTTGCAGACCTACGGTAACTCGGTAAACGTCAGTACCCTGAGAACTTCTCCGTATAAGATGTATCCTGTATTTACCATACTTTATAGTGAAATTCCGGAAATGGTAGATGCCTTCTGTACACACACACACACACACACACACACACACACACACACACACACACACACACACACACACACACACACACACTTCTCCTCTGTCGGCTTCTTTCACAGTGGTTCCTGGCAGCAACATCACAGCAACATCATAAACCATAGTTATTACACACACACACACACACACACACACACACACACACACACACACACACACACACACACACACACACACACACACACACACACGTCTCCTCCATCGGTTTCTTTAACAGTGGTTCCTGGCAGCAATGTCACAGCAACATCATAAACCAGTTATTTCAGATCCCTAAACATGGAAAAATTCAACTTACCGATGTGACAGCATTCAAAGAACGATCTCTGTCAAATACGGTGCTATTAAACGTAACATTGGCGGTAGCTGCGCCTGTAAAATAAAGACAGTTATGAGAGATGCAAAACAAAACAACTGTAACATAAGTATCCTTGCAGCTTCAACAGCTCTTTGCGCTGTCTGACAGCAGTTTCTAAACAGCAACAGTCCTAATCAGTCTGCGCTCATATGTGGACTGATCGGGCCCGTTATTCATGTATGTACTTAGTGTATTCGACCTAATTACTACACTGTGCGCTTAGTTTTTTTTTAAATACCCGGAAAACTTGTGGTAAAATATGTCCTACCTATACTAATGGTACACTTTTAAAAAAAAAATCAGCATAGGACTTTTCAAATCATGTTTATGCGATGTTTTGTGTTTTTTTTTCTTCTGATTATCTTATAAAAATATGTAGTGGATATTATTTTGGATTGCATTGACAAATTGATGCAATTCAAATGGGTAGCCACAATATATGCCTTTATAAAGAAGTAGACAAAAAGTACACTGGCTGTAATCTGAAGACTATAAAATTACTTGACTGTGTCCTTATAGGGGCAAGTGCGGTAATTTGGTCGAATACGGTAAGTAATGGTATAATATTTACCCTACATATTAGGACAGACGACCAGACTGTGATAAATACTACGGATAATACATCGTGTTTAACACATTTTGAGAAAATGATCTGTCAACGTTTTCTCCATGCACATGTATCCGGACACAAATTTGAACTTGCCGTAAAAAGGTCAAATGACAACCAAGGATCATCATTTGAACAAATTTGGCAGACCTTGAGTCCCCGATGTTATATATACAAGATTCAGCCTTAATTAAAGCTCTCTTGACTATGGAGAAGATTTTAAGTGCTTTTACGCCACACGGGCAAGGCGGCCATCTTAATTAACGGACATTGACCATTTGTACACATTTTGAATCCCCCTCCGACAGAAGGCTTCCTATGAACTTTGGAGAAAATCGGCCCAGGAGTTTTACTGGAGAAGCCGTTTAAAAGTGTGGACGGACGGACGAGCAAATGACGGACGGACGGCAAATGATCACAATAGCTCGTCCTGAACCTTTGGGTCAGTTCAGCTAAATACTATAAGATTTGTACAGAATATCAATACTTTTTTGAAGTCCTGGACCATTTACAATCGTCCCTCATGTTAAGGTCGGCCTTAACATTAAGGATTCACATAAAAGCTGATTTTCAACGATGAAATTAATAGGTACAGTTCGATATTGTCTACTAGACTTGAATAAAACTATTCATTTTAATTGATTTTAAATATATTATTTCGTATCTTAAAATTTTAGACTTTAAGTTAAGGAAGACCTTGACTCTGAGGAATAATTGTAAACCTGGGCCCTGGTAAAATGACTACATCTTATTTGTGTATTTTAGAAAAAGGAGCATGACTCTGCAAGTACAAGTATGACTGAAAATAATACAAAAATACGGGTCAGTTATTTTTAAGTACAACCTATGAAATGTCAAGACCCTAGCTGAACAGGGTCTTCAGAAATGAAACAACTTCAAAGAGATACGCCCAAACGGATGCACGGACATGACCAATGCAATACGCCTTCAACTTTTTTTAAAGTTAGGAGCATAAACATTGTTAACTTCAGAAAACAATAAGACGACAGCTAGAGATGGTAGTAAGTAGACGGTGACTACCGTGTTTTTATCCTTAGTATTGGACACATTAAACCCTAACCATAAATGTATGTAAATCCGACTCAGTTCTTTTAGCTACCTGCTGATGTGTCTAACAAGAGCTCCGCAAGCGGGGCATCATACGCCCGTAGCAAGTAATCAGATGTAGCACCTATACTGACATAGAGTATAAGGGGTTAGCCCAAAAAGAAAGTTTATACTGATGCAGAGACAGACGTAACTCTATCTATATTTGGTGGACTGTAACCGAAAAACAAGAGGACCATGATGGTCCTATATCGCTCACCTGAGCAAACAGATTTGCATACTTACTGTTGAAGATTCAGCCAAGTTCACTGCTCTAAGATTTATGTATAAATTTTATAGCCCTGCCCCCCCACCCCCCCCCCCCACCAAAACCGCCTCCCCCAACACACCAAGCCATGTTTTTTCTTTTTAACACATCATGATCTTGAAAGAAGGTCACCAAAGGAACATTTCTGCCAAGTTATTTTGAAACTGGTCCAGTGGTTTCTGACAAAAAGATTTTTAAAGTGTTTTATATCGCTATAAAGCCCTATCCCCTAACGGCCATTTTTTTTTTTGACGAATCATGACAGCTTGAACAAACTTGGTAGAGGGTAACCAAAGGAACATTCCTGCCAAGTTAAATTGAAATCAGTTTAGTGGTTTCTGACAAGAAGATTTTTAAAGTTTTCTATTTAGATCTATAGGGAAAATAAGCCCCACCCCCTAGCAGCCATGCTTTTTGACAAATCAGGATTGCTTGAACATTCTTGGTAGAGGGTTACTAAAGCATTATTGAAATCAGTCAGGAGGTATTTGACAAGAAGAATTTTAAAGTTGTCTATACAGATATATATGGAAAATAAGCCCCGCGCCCGCTGGGGGCCATGTTTTTTGACGTATCATGAAAGCAGAGGTAGAGGGTCATCAAAGCAACATTCCTGCCAAGTTACATTGAACTCGGTCCAACGGTTTCTTAAAAGAAGATTTTTAAAGTTTTTTATATAGATATATAGGGAAAATAAGCCCCGTCCCCTAGCAGCCATGTTTTTTGACGAATCACGATTACTTGAACAATCTTGGTACAGGGTCACCATGGAAACATTTTTGCCAAGTTATAATGAAATTGGTCCAGTGGTTTCTGACAAGAAGATTTTTCAAGTTTTCTAAAAAGATATATAGGGAAAATAAGCCCCACCCCTGGCAGCCATGTTTTTTGACAAATCCAAATGGCTTGAACAATCTTGGTACAGAATCACCAAAGGAATATTTCTGCAAAATTATATAGCAATTGGTCCAGTGGTTTCTGACAAGAAGATTTTTTAAGTTTTCTATAGATATATAGGGAAAATGAGCCCTGCCCCCTGGCGGCCAGGTTTTTTGACATATCCAAATGGCTTGAACAATCTTGGTAGAGAGTCACCAAAGGAACATTTCTACAAAATTATATGGAAATCGGTCCAGTGGTTTCTGACAAGAAGATTTTTTAAGTTTTCTATATAGATATATAGGGAAAATAAGCCCCGCCCCCTGGCGGCCATGTTTTTTGACGAATCCGAATGGCTTAAACAATCTTAGTAGAGGATCACCAAAGGAACATTTCTGCAAAATTATATGGAAATCGGTCTGGTGGTTTCTGACAAGAAGATTTTTTAAGTTTTCTATATAGATATATAGGGAAAATAAGCCCCGCCCCCTGGCGGCCATGTTTTTTGACGAATCTAAATGAACCTTGGTAGAGGATCACCAAAGGAACATTTCTGCAAAAGTATATGGAAATCGTTCATGTGGTTTCTGACAAGAAGATGTTTTAAGTTTTCTATATAGATATATAGGGAAAATAAACCCCGCCCCCTGGTGGCCATGTTTTTTGACAAATCCAAATGGCTTGAACAATCTTGGTAGAGGATCACCAAAGGAACATTTCTGCAAAATTATATTGAAATCGGTCTGGTGGTTTCTGACAAGAAGATTTTTTAAGCTTTCTATATAGATATATAGGGAAAATAAGCCCCGCCCACTGGCGGCCATGTTTTTTGACGAATCCAAATGGCTTGAACAACCTTAGTAGAGGATCACCAAAGGAACATTTCTGCAAAAGTATATGGAAATCGGTCCAGTGGTTTCTGACAAGAAGATTTTTAAGTTTTCTATATAGATATATAGGGAAAATAAGCCCCGCCCCCTGGTGGCCATGTTGTTTGACGAATCCAAATGGCTTGAACAATCTTGGTAGAGAATTACCAAAGGAACATTTCTGCAAAATTATATTGAAATCGGTCCAGTGGTTTCTGATAAGAAGATTTTTAAAGTTTTCTATATAGATATATAGGGAAAATAAGCCCCGCCCCCTGGCGGCCATGTTTTTTGACGAATCCAAATGGCTTGAACACCAAAGGAACACCAAAGGAACATTCCTGTAAAATTATATGGAAATTGGTCCAGTGGTTTCTGACAAGAAGATTTTTTAAGTTTTCTACATAAATATATAGGGAAAATAAACCCCGCCCCTGGCGGCCATGTTTTTTGACGAATCCAAATGGCTTGAACAATCCCGGTAGAGGATTACCAAAGGAACATTTCTGCAAAATTATATTGAAATCGGTCCAGTGGTTTCTGACAAGAAATTTTAAAGTTTTCTATATAGATTATATAGGGAAAATAAGCCCCGCCCCCTGGTGGCCATGTTTTTTGACGAATCCAAATGGCTTGAGCAATCTTGGTAGAGGGTCACCAAAGGAACATTTCTGCAAAATTATATGGAAATCGGTCCAGTGGTTTCTGACAAGAAGATTTTTTATTTTTTTTAGTTAAAAAATCTATTTTTAGCTCCTGTGACCTAGATATGCAATGGACCGGAACCAATTGAACAAATTTGAAAGAGGACTAACCAAGGATCAATCCTGTGAAGTTTGGTCAAATTCCAATCAGTGGTTTAGGAGGAGATGTTGTTTAAAGATTGTGGACGGACGGACAACGACGATGCCGACGACGACAGACGGTAAGTGATCACAATACCTCACCTTGAGCCTTTGGCTCAGGTGAGCTAACAAAATGTACTGCTTCACATCATGGAGGAATATTGATGGACTGTAACCTTGAAATGGTATGCGCTGCTCCACATCATGGTGCAACTTTTTACAATGGTTCAGCTTGATTTAATGCAATCTTTAAGAGGAGTAAGTTCACGAAATTTTCAAAGGGGCATTACTGCTAATATTACGTGGACTGTAACTTCAAAACAATATGTGCTGCTCCATTGTCTAATTATAAATCAAGTTTCAGCTTCATCGACTGTATATTGCAGGAGGAGTTAGCCAGAAATAAAACATTTACAGAAAAATTCAAAGGGACATAACCCTGTTACTATCAGGTGGACTAATACCTCGAAACAATATGCTATGCTCCACATAATGGTGCAAATATTTACAAAGTTTCAGCTTAATATAATATAATCCACAGGAGGACTTAGCTGGAAACGAAATGTTTACAGAAATTTTCAAAGGGGCATAACTCTCTTCATATTTAATTGGACTGTGACTTTGAAATATTATGCGCTGCACCACATCATGGTCTAACTATATATAAATCAAGTTTCAGGTCGATCTGATGTAAACTATAGGAGAAGTCAGCTGGAAACGAAAAGTTTACAGAAATTTTCAAAGGGGCAACACTGTAAACATTTGGTGGACTGCAACCTTGAAACAATATGCGCTGCTCCACATCATGGTCTAACTAAATATCAAGTTTCAGCTTGATTGGATGTAAACTGTAGGAGGAGTTAGCCGGAAATGAAATGTTTACAAAAAATTCAAAGGGGCATACCTCTGTTAACATTTGGTGGACTGTAACCTCAAGACAATATGCACTGCTCAACATCATGGTCTAACTATGTACCAAGTTTCAGCTTAACTGGATGTAAATTGTAGGAGGGTTTATCCGGGAACCAACAGTTTACACACGGACGCCGAAGGGCATAACATACATAAGTTAGCTGGAAACGAAAAGTTTACAGAAATTTTCAAAGGTGCATAACTCTGTAAACATTTGGTGGACTGCAACCTTCAAACAAAATGCGCTGCTCCACATCATGGTCTTACTATAAATCAAGTTTCAGCTTGATGAAATGTACTCTATAGGAGGATTAAGCCGGAAACGAAATCTTTACAAAACTTTTCAAAGTGGCATGAATCTGTAAATATTCGGTGGACTAAAACCTCGAAACAATATGCGCTGCTCCACATCATGGTCTAATTATATATCAAATTTCAGCTTGATTGGATGTAAACAGTAGGAGGAGTTAGCCGGAAATAAAATGTTTACAGAAATTTTCAAAGGGGCATAACTCTGTAAACATTTGGTAGACTGTAACCTCAACACAATATGCGCTGCTCTACATCATGGTCTAACTATATATCAAGTTTCAGCTTGACTCGATGTAAACTGTAGGAGGGTTTATCCGGGAACCAACAGTTTACAGACGGACGGACGCCGAGAGGCATAACATACTGAAGTTAAGCACAGTATCCAATACGTACTATCTGCTGCGACACAAAATGTCGTGTCCACTGTCCCTAAAGCCAGCAAGGGAGCCAGATATTCTACTGCCGCACCTTGGAATAGCGGTAGTCTGAAACAGAAGAGATACCTCCATATAGCAGCAGGGACTGTCATGAAAAAATGTCTTTTTAACGCTTAACACTCTGGGTAAAATTTTCACCAGACGACATATTGAAATATTTATCTTCTTTTTTCCCAGAAAACAGGATTTGACATTTCATGCAAATTGTCTCCAGTGCAGACAATTTGCATGAAATGTCGAATCCTTTTTCTAGGCAAAATAAAAAATAAATATCACCAGTTTGTCGAATGCTGAATTACCCCATAGAGTGGTAAAGGTTAGTCCATTTATGCCTGGCGTCCCATGAAAGGGAGATCAGCAAACAGTGTAGACCCAGATCAAATGCCGCAGAACACGGCGTCTGATCAGGGTCTGCACTGTTCGTATTAAGTACAGGAATTCCTACAATGAATAGTAGTACACATAACAAATCTATCTGCCTTTAAATTAGAAATGGACCTATCCAAAGAGAGTTAGAAGAGTCCACTAGGAATAAATGGGTTAATAATCACTTCACACTATATGCCCCTAATACCAGTTGAACCCAGTCATTGTATATGCAGTTTATTTTTTAGGGGAATTAGTATGTCTCAAACGTAAATAACCTTAACATGGGAATATTTGCTTCCCTAACTGTGAGGCTACTGTTACAGGAAAGAATTTGCTCTTTCTGTTAGCAAACTATTTTCCTTTAAGAACTGACCCCCTTTCTGGAATATATCAAATACTAGGGAGGGGGCAACTTCTTGTCTCAGTTTGCAAAATGGCTGTGTCTGTTGACGGATCTTTTAGGTGTATCCTGTTTTCATAAAACATACAAGGTCAAAAACCATGCCTAAAGCGAAGTGAACATACGCCCATAAGCATTTGTTTGTTTGTGTTAAGGTTTTACGGCCCAGTCAACCCATTAGTGTCATGTCGAGCATGGTCAGTTTACCTAACCACACATTTTCCTGGACAAGCTTAGTTCTCCAAGCGTTTGACCAATACTTATGCACATTCTTTCGCCAAGAACTGACAAATGCCCTTCTTGAATCAGTGGTAGGGAGAGAATAACATAAGAAAATATTTCATGATAAAATCCCCACGAAAGAATGTTGCCGGACCCCGTTGGGTCCGGCAATAGTCTTTCGTTGAGATTTATCATGAAGCATTTTGCCCATACACATGTGCCGCTCTCAAACGCAGGTTTTGTCACGAATCTTTACGACAAAACATTTGTCGTCATCCAATAATTTATCTTACAGAGTATCAAAACATAAATGTATACGAGTCTGAACACCTAATGACTTATGCTTAGATGCCACGGTACCAAAAAACAACATGCTGGCACACTGATAATTTAGCTGCCTTTTGATTGGACCAAATTTGGAATTTTTTCCCTGGTATAACGGATTTGTAGAAATCCGAGTCCAACACTTTATGTGAATGCTTTTTTTTCAGTTCTACTACTGGTGTAGATAGGATATGTTATTATTAATGTACCTTCATAAAACAGCCACAAAATTATGCATAGTTTTACGAGAAATGTGGAAATTCCCCTACTTATGTTTTGGCAACATATATACTTTTGTCCAGTAGAATTTATTTCTAGTTATGCTTTTTCCAACCAGAAATTATTGGCATGGTTCTTATTTCGCCACAAATACGTATGAGTACTCGCTAGAATCCGGCAATATCAGTGAGTACTCATATATTTTCCCTGACAGTGATAAATGACTAATTTTCCCTTTACAACTTGAGACGTAGATACATTGTAGGTCTGTATAAAACAGGCCCAGTTGTTCAAAACTAACGATGCCGTTGGTTAACATTTCGTTAAAACTTTGATCATTAAATATGGCATACATGCTAATATTTTTGCTGAAAAAATGCGAGTAGCTTTTACATTTGAAAAAGCTACTCACATTTTTTCAGCAAAAATACCTGTGAATAAGATACTGTACTTACAAGAACAGTTAACATTTTGCCCCCTAACGAGCTCGTTAAGCTAACGATGCTTTGAACAACTGGGCCCTGATGAACAACACAATACAGCCATTTTGACATCACGTTTACTTATGCAGTTATTTTAATAACAACACAAAAATTGACAAGTTAGACACAACGAGACATCGTTTTCAAAACATATGAGCCGTAACGTCAGAAAAGGTCCCTTAGACAAGTGCGCCCAGCGAAGATTCAGACTAGCCCGCGCATTCGCACAGTCTGATCAGAGTCTTCGTTGTCCGCATGAAGAAACGTTGCATCTTTGGCGATCCAAAATGCGCCCAGTGACTGAGATTCTGATCAGACCACAAATGTGCAGGCTGACCTGAATCTTCACTGAGCACACGTGTTCTGTCGTACGTTTTCTGGCGTAGAGACTCATATCGTGATTAGCCTCAATATTGTGACAGACAGTCCTGAGAAAAGTGTAAACCCAAACCAGACGCCACAGAACGTCTGGGTGTAGGGACAAACATGTCTGAGCAAACAGTGCAGACCTAGGTTCGAGGTTTAACGACCTGTCAGCAATATTTCAGGTATGTCGAGCCCTATCCCAGAGAGAGAGCCAGAGAGAGAGAGAGAGAGAGAGAGAGAGGCAGACAGAGAGACAGGCAGACAGACAGACAGAGAGGAATAAGGGAAGGGTGGGTAAGGGGGTGGGGGGGGGGGAGAAATGAACGGAAAATGGGATACGTGAGATAAAGGCCATAACGCATGAATTGCTTCTGGTGCGACGAAAACCTTCCTACTAAAAGCCAGTGAAGGCACCACCCAACCTTTCGTTTTTAGATACTTCAACAGGCAGACAAATGCACTTGTTAAACTTTTACAAGTATGGTAAGGTGTTACAATAGTTAGTGTAAATGGGGCAAATTGGAGTCTCACCAGAAGAAAGGAAGTCATCCTAGCGGCTTTTTCTTGTCAATTAATCTGTTTAACCCATTTTACTCTGGAGACCCCTAAACGGGTAATTGGCAAACAGTGGAGACCCAGATCAGACGCCGCAAAATGCGGCGTCTGATCAGGGTCTCCACTGTTTTCAAAAAATTTAGCCATTTTGCTCTGATAAAAATCTAAATCAAATAGCCTGACATACCTAAAACTGAAATTTGACTCTTCCAGTATATAGTGACAGGCTTTTTTTTTTCAATCTAAAATGGGGTAAGATTTTACCTGCTTCCTACGGTAACCATCAACAGTGTAGTGAGACCTGTCATAAAGAGAGTGGAGCTAAGAAGCCTGGCCCTGAATTCCGAGTCGTTAGAGGCACAGACCACTTCTGCTACGAGGGTTGAGATGACCAGTTGGTGAGCAATAGACAGGACTGCTTGCTGAAAGAAAAAGAACAAACTTAGCATTATCATGGGAAACATGATACACCTGGTAGATTTTAAGCCATTTTGCACAAGGGAGACAATTTTTGGGACTTCCAATTTGCTATTCTGCACACCAATCCCCTTTTGAAAAGGGGTCATCTCTAAAACGGAAGAAATTCTTTTCTTTGTCTCTAAAATGGAAGAAATTCTTTTCTTTTAGAGTAGACCCCTTTTCAGAAGGGAGGTAAACAGTTCTGGCATAATTGTCTCCCCTGAAGGTATACCTATTTCTCTAACTACCCGAAATAGCTTATTTACTCTTAGTACTTGGACAGTGAGGCATTAGCAAACAGTGTAGACACAGATCAAACACTGAAGGTAAGAATATTCAGATAAACTGACCTATACTTTAATTAGAGTTGTCGTCCGCCCTATACCTCTTGGTAAGGAAGATATCCAGATAAAGATTATTCTTATTCGTACTCATTAGAATTGACCCATTGCGGTCATTTTAAGAAAATCTATGCTGCCAAAAGTCGAACTGAGAATTTAAGGATATATTCATATTGTGCAAAAATGAAGATTCCTGCAAAAATGTACTCATTTATTGTTGACAGACGAACGGCGGACTGACGATCGAAGAGCTACGTCTGGTCACGGTATCCTAGGCAAAGGCCTGTGTGAGCGTTCTGGTTGGACATGTATATCAGAATCAAGCAATCAAGCGACTGATAATTCCAAAACTAATCAAGACAAAGCTACTCTTCTTGTACTTTGCACATTCTGCACCCTCTACCACTGGATAGCTGTTAATAATTTTCGAGTCATCACGAAAACATACCTAAAATTTTGACCCCCTTAAACCCCACTTTTATATAGCAAAACTGTGGTTTACGGGGGTTAACGTTATTTTTTCTTATTTCTGCTCAAAACATAGATTGTGTGTAGTCGTTAGAACCGCCTCGCTGAGGCGGTTCTAACGAGTACCTACAATCTATGTTTCGAGCAGAAATATGAAAAATATCAGAAGTATTATCTGAAAACTTTTTTTTTATATAAAATTTTCAATATATTTGAATAGGCGTGTTTTCGTAATGTATGCTCAAGACAAATTGGGAAGGATGCATTCAAGGGTGAGCGAACACATACACAGTAGGCCTTTTATAAGTAGATCCGCTTCGTCTGCCGGCGCGGATAGAAAGTTTTATGTAGAGATATGAAAAAGGGCCTAAATGACATAGTCATGTGACTAACTGAGCCGAAACGTCAGAAAACGTACCTTGTGACATGTGCGCAACGAAGACTCAAATCATCCACGCAGTCTGGTCAGAATCTTCGTTGTCCGCACGAAGAAACTTTGCACCCTTAACTATCCAAAATGCGCCCACTGAAGATTCTGATCAGACTGTGCGAATGCGCAGACTTATCTGACTCTTTGCTGTGCCGCGTCCGAAGATACGGTGTATGACGTTGCGGCTAAATTGATTTGTTGCCCTATCTGGTCTCCAGTCGGACGGCGCATCCAACTGGAGACAAGGAAGTCGCGGGTTCAACCCCCGCCGAGGTCGGCAACATTCTTTCGTGGAGATTGATCATGAAATATTTTCTACGGTCATTCCTTCCCTTCCGCTGATTCAAGAAGGGCAGTTGTCAGTTTCTGGCGAAAGAATGTGCACATTACTGGTTAACCGCTTTGAGGACTAAGCCTGCCCAGTACATGTAAACGTGTGGGTAGGTAAACTGACCGCGCTCGACATGACCCCATTGGGTTGACTGGGCCGTAAAACCTCAACACAAACAAAAGTGTATACTGTTTGTTTGTCAGGTGTTTGTCAACAGTCGTCTTCTCGAAATCCCAACTGTAAGTAGATATATATGAGCCACGACGTGAGAAAACGTACCTTGTATGTGCACCCAACGAACACTCAAATCACCCTGCGTTTCCACGCAGTCTGATCAGAGTCTACGTTGTCAGCATGAAGAGACGTTGCATCCTTAACTATTTAAAATGCGCCCAGAGGAGATTCTGATCGTACTGCGCGAATGCGCAGGCTGATCTGACACATCTCTGGGCGCATATGTCGTAAGGTACGTTTCCTGGTGTTACGGCTCATGTATTCGTTCTGAACTGTGAAGTCGAAAATTAATGAGACAGCACACGACAAAACCTACAATCATCCCGTACATCCGCCCAGTACGGTAAAGGTTTTTATTCATCCCTCTTCGGATATCCCGGAAGCTGCAGAAGGCAATGCAATCAGCGAGGACTCTGATCAGCCTGCGCGGATGCGCAGGCTGATCAGAGTCTTCGCTGATCGCATAAGTCTTACTGTAGGTTTTGTCGTGCCCTGGCTCAAATTTTAATAATTTAATTTAAGCGAACGAACGAAGCGCAAAATTAAATTGTTATGCGTAAATTCGCAGAAGACAAACTACCATAATAACACTAAAAACAGTTTAGAAGGTTCCAGTATTGGGACAGATAATTTCCATATCAGGCGGAACAGAATGCGGTTATTCTGTTTTTGATTCAGCAGGCTGCAGGGACGTCATCAGGTAGTCACATGGGCTGGTTTATAATTTGGAACAGATATGGTAAAGAGGTAAGGTGTCCAAATGTTAGTGGTAAGTATGGTTCCAAATATATATTCGGGTAAACAGAGGTAGGATTTCAGACAGACAGCCCTTTTTTAAGTATACTCTAAATAGCTGTCCAATCAGACAAAACAGACAGAGTGTAAAGTCGGATTCAGTGTCCTATAACTAACGTCCATGTGCGTGCGTGGACATAATCAGTGTCGCGTGTTGGTCAATACACAGCTGTCAGCTGTCACCTGCTTTGTGTATGTACAATGACATTAACAATTACAGTGTAGCTGAGGGGGCTGATAATCAGTAAAACCCTGCATTTTTCCAGCATTTGTTTGTTTATCTGTCGCACAATTTTTTTGGTATTCTGATGAAAATGAGTGAAAATTAATAATAAAGAGCAACAATAATAACAATAGCAACAACAAGAAGAAGAAAACAGCTCAGTTTAAGGAAAACATCACAGACATAGCTCGAACTGTTTTATTATGCCAGTTTTAGCTGCTTTTTTTTTGTTTGCAGTTCATCGTCTGTTTATTTTGCCCCCTCTTCGTTTGTCGTTCTTGTTTGGACGAAATGCTGTTGTCGAGTTCTGTTTTTTTTTTTTTTTTTGTCATTTCATTTCGGTGCCTTGAGAAAGCCGTGGCATCTCCATGTTTATATTTGATTCTCTGACCACGGCCTACAGCGTTTGCCATTCTAGCCATTACGAAAACACGCCTATTCAAATATACTGAAAATTTCACCACCAAAAACTGATAGTTTTCAGAGGAAAAAATCTTGATATTTTTAATATTTCTGCTCAAAACATATATTGTGGGTACTCGTAAGGCTACATGTAATGGTGATAATGTTCAAGATGATTAGAATAAAGGGCGTAATTTTTGTACTGCAAAATCTGCAAAAAACTTGGTTGTATAGTCACTGAAATACACGCGGGCTTGATTTAAATTAATTGGGAGAGGGCTTTTACAGAACTGTCGACAGATGGGTGAGTCTATGTAGAGCTGGTAGAGAGAATATTAAATTCATCAACTGTTTTTCAATATAAAAGAAAAGGCAACACATACTCCAGACAGTCTGTGCCCTGTGGGTACCCCATTTGTCGTCACTAAGGAAGAGGGTCAGTGTACAGAAAGCCTCGTAACTTCTCGGTATGCTAAAAGGCAGAGATCCAAATTGTCAAATGTGACGAAACCTGGGTTCATTTTTATGAACCTGAGAACAAAGAAAACAACAAAGTATCGGTCAGTGAAAATGATGAGTGATTTCAGATTACACATAGAAGCAGAACTGTCAAGCTCATGGAAAGGCAGTATGGGTCCGTCCCTGTGCCTAAGTACATCGGTGTTATTGGAATATTTTACAATGAGAAAGCTCTCACTGCATTTATTCAGCAGAAATCGTCCACGCACAAAAAAGTCCTTATGCAATTTGCGGGCAACGCAGGCCCTGAACAGCCTGCGCATTTGCGCAGGCTGATCAGGGCCTTCGTTGTCCGCTTACAGAATAAATAGAAATTTGTAGAGTATGTGGACGAGCAGAGAATTGTTCAAATATGGCATGACGCCTTTTTTCCCAACTTGCGCATCAATTATGACTGTGCACCAGGCAGTAATTAAATATTTCGACGAGCATTATGTTAAAACGCAGTCATACCTTCCCTAGAGCCCTTATCCTTCTCTCTGCGGCTTTTGGTTTGTGCGGTCATCGTTTCGAGTCAAGTAGTACAGTGGGTGGCTAGTGTATAAATGATGGTGCTTGAAAAGGCCTTTTCTAATCGAAAAAAAAAACAACAACAAAAAAAACAAAAAATGTGTGCATGTGCACGGAGAGTATTTGGAAAGACTGAGGTAAGCATGTTTGATAAGTTAAGCCTTACATAAATTAATTTATGTTGATGAAATTAGGTACACTATGTCTGTATCGGCTATGACAATAAGATGCTCGAGTTATGAAACGTGGTGTACATACCTGGAAAGCAAAGAAGAGGATGAGATGTACAGGTGGTCTGTCACTGATTTTGTAAACTAGTGGAGAGTCTGGCTCGTCGGAACATTCTTCTTCTATAATATCTGGCTGTTCAATACAAGGCGTTGCGGCCGTGGCTGTGACGATGCCGTTTGATGGTAGCTTAGACATCATCGACCTGTCGCCCATCGTCACCTGTATAGTCGACTGAAAGAAATATTAGTCACTGTAGGTTACAAACTTAGATGAAAACACCATTTACAAGTTATCATTAGTGTTACTTTTGCTTGCATCTCAACTTCAAATGAAGTTGTTTTTTTTTTTTTGTTTTTTTCTGGGTGTTACTTCATTTTACGATTGTACTCACTGTATCTAGCCATACTGTTGGAAGCGACAAATGTTGTCGTTCCTGCAATCAAATCAAACGCAACACCTTTTGAAGAAAATGTTAATTTTCCCTAAGAATTCGGAAAAACAAGTCTGAGCAAACAGTGTAGACCCAGATCAGACGCCGCAGAACGCGGCGTCTGATCAGGGTCTCCACTGTTTTCAAAAAGCTTAGCCATTTTGCTCTTGGAAAAATCCAAATCACGTAGCCTGACATACCTAAAATTGAAATTGGACTATTCCAGTACATAGTGTCGACGAGTTTTTCCAATCTAAAATGGGTTAAGAGTCTACCTGCTTCCTACGGCGTCTGATCAGGGTCTACACTGTTTGACACTCGGTCAGTACTTTCTACGCGTATTATCAGGTAGTGGAATCGGCCGGTTAAAATCTTAAGATGGTAAGGAATTAAGGTGTCCGAATACTTGAGATAAATACGCAAATACAAAATCGGTACAGTCAACCCTCCTTATACCGACACTCGATACAACGACAAAATTCGTTATAATGACAATTTAAATGTCACAAAACCTCCGCTCAAGAGGTGACAGTTAATGAGGAATTATGCAAGAATATTGCATTACATTTCAAGCAACATATGTTTTGGATATTTGTTAGAATCGCCTCAGTGAGGCGATTCTAACAAATATCCAAACATATGTTCTATGAGGAAATGACAATTAAACAAGGTCTTCCTTACATATCATTCTGGCCATTAAGGATTCTTTACAACAGCAAATTCATTATAATGGCAACATATTCGGGAACAAATGCTGTCGGTATAACGACGGTTCACTGTACTTGGGATAAATACGCCAATACAAAATCGGTACATGCCAGTCTTGACATGGCATCGAAAGCGTCATGCGAAAACGTGCCTTCGGCATATGCGGTTAACTCTTCCAATATAATTTTGTTTTTCAGAATTGCTGAGAAACGATTCCCTATTGATTCTTCCTGTATTTCTTTTATCAGAATTGGTTTACTTATTATTGAGAAACAGACAAACATCTTCGCTGTTCCTATTTGATAATACGGTGGCTTTTACAAACAGCGTACGGCTGAAAATCGTCTGATCAGGACCAAGATTTAGCTTCTGAAGTTTAAACAGCTAACATGTTGTTTGATTTACCACCCTCTACCCCCCCCCCCCCCCACCCGCCCCCTCTTCCACCATTGGGCAAATTGATTATATTCTTTCTTAATTTTCCCAGAAGAACAGAATTTAACATTTCGTGCAAATTGTCTCCAATTTGCATGAAATGTCAAATCCTGTTTTCTGGGATAAATAAGAAAAATATTTCAAAATGTCGTCTTCTGAAAATTTTATCCGGGATGCTGAGCGTTAAAATTGCTAGAGGTACGACAATCTTATCATCTCAGTAGCAGTTAAAGTTAATAAACTCTATGTAGACCTGATGCTGACTGATGACTCGGAGAAAATGTGCGTTTCAGCACCAAACCTGGATTCAGTATATATTTTCCTGGCCATCCACGTTCTAAAATTTCTGGGACTCGCACCCGAAACCGCACGGTAAATAAAGCTTAAAAAAATGTCCAACCTGCACAACCCCTTTCTCCCTGTTTGTCTGCTTTTTCTGTCTCTCAGCATCTTTTTTATCTAAATGCCTAAAATGAACATACTTGTTTAACCTTCATTACTCTCTGGGCTAATGCAGACCACGAATAATAGGCAATATTTTTCTTATTTTTCCCAGAAACAGGATTTAATATTTCATGCAAATTGTTTGCATTGTCTCCATGGAATGTCAAATCCTGTTTTCTAGGGAAATAAGAAAAATATTTCAAAATGTCATCTGCTGTAAATTTACCTCAGAAAGCTATGCGTCTTATGTTCTTGCCTTGAAGAAAACAGAATTCCTTTTACAATTTTCCACATATCCTGCTGACTTGTGACAATTTAATGATTGTTAAGTTAACATAACAATACGAATAATTGAAACACGACAATGTTAACCGCAACGAGAGAAAACGTACCCGCTATTTTTCAATAAGATAGAACATTTCGGGTTTGCAATAAAAACAAAAAAAAAAAAAAAAAAAAACAACAACAAAAAACTTTAATTTTCAATTTATTATGTTCCGTCTAGAAGCTGTGGGTACGTAGGCTCTTATTCCAAAATATATTCAACAGTCTCCCTCCGATTCATGCATGAGAGATATTGTAGTAAATGTCATCACGAAAACACGCCTATATAATTTTGACCTCCGTGAACCCCACTTTTATATAGTAAAACTGGGGTTTACATGGGTAGACATTATTTTTCTTATTTCTGCTCAAAACATAGATTGTGGGTACTCGTTAGAACCGCCTCTCCGAGGCGGTTCTAACGAGTACCCACAATTTATGTTTTGAGCAGAAATATGAAAAATATCAGAGTTTTTATCTGAAAATTTTCAGTTTTGGGAGGTGAAATTTTCTATATGTATTTAAATAGGCGTGTTTTCGTAATGTGATGAAATTTTGTCAGTAACATAAGTTTCATTTGCACCTTTAATTTTAATTACAGTACACAAAAACACTCTTTATAGAATAACCAATGAAGCAAATGTCACTTAGAAGATTAATACTTTAACATACAAATGAGAGTACATTATCCAATATATTCATACAAATTCAAATACTTAATGACAGTGCATATCCAGACCAACTGGCTTCTTCAGAAGCAAACTGATCTGTATCTACACTGTTTGCAAAGTCAGGATATATCCGGATTCAGCAGGACAAGGGTTTACACGAATATTTTAACAACCGATTGCCTGCACAAGTAACTGCTAAGTTAGTAAATCAGCTAAAGCTTGTCCAAAATAAATTGACAATAAAAGGGTTTGGAACAGTAACGTATGCTTAAAAAAAAAAAGAAAGTGTAACATAGTCGATGTATGCTTTTTGTCTAGAGCAAGTGCATGAATATTTTCGCCGGATAAGAATATAGTATTACAGTCGACTCTCGTTATCTCGAACTCCAAGGGACTCTCTGAAATACTGCGAGATATCCGTAGTTCGACATATCAGGTTTGCAGAATTGAGGAAAAACTAATTCGATTAACCACATTTAACAAATATATGTGTAATTGAACTCTTGAAGTTAGAGATATATTAAAAATATTGTGGAAAAGAGGAGAAATTGCTCCTTAGGAGCAATTTCTCCTCTTTTCCACAATATTTTTTACATGTTGCTTGATTTTCATGTTAAGGCAGGGACCAGATTTTCACTTCGAGATAAGCGGTTATTCGAGATAAGCGAGGTCGAGATAACGAGAGTCAACTGTATTTATGTCTATATGCTCATATCTTATAATATTTACTACTTGTAGAAAGTATAGTTTAAAGAATAACTGACAATTTATCTCTGAAAATTGTATGTTAAACCAACCCACCCCGACCCCCACGAAAAAAAAATTCTAACTTTTGTTCGCAAAGATCCGGTTGATGTAGCATTTGTAATTAACATTCAAAGTAACGTATGTTTCAATTTTAGTATGATGACATGTAATTACACGAGTTTTCTTATATTACTGCAGAATAAATCATATCACAATGAACTCAAATGAGAATATCTTACCGACAGCTAGTTTACAATTGGTCTGGAAATATATTAACATCAACGCATTATTGGCGTTAAAAAGATGCACGGATTACGCGAGCATAAGGATATACTGCTATGTGTGTACGTATGATATACGTATCTTGTATCGTTTCTCTTGTACACCATTATGTCAAGTTATGTTTCTATCATATGTCGCTAATTCCCACGCTTTCACCACCAAGCCGAGAGAAAAGAAAAATAGTGTTGCTCTCGCATACCATTACCAGGCACGGAAGTCCTGTAGCAAATTTGGTTAAATTCTGCCCAGTGGTTTAGGAGGAGATAGCGTGACGGACAGACGGAAAAATAATGTTGCTCTCGCACACCCTTACCATGCGGGGAATTAATGTAGCAAGTTTGGTTAAATTCCATTCCACCCTGAGGTTTAGGACGAGATAGCGTGACTGAAAGAGAAAGGGACGGATAGACGGACGGACGGAAAAAATAATGTTGCTCTCTCACATCCTTACTTTGTATTCAAATTCCACCCAGTGGTTTAGGAGGAGATAGCGTGACGGACAGATGGACGAACAAACGGAAAAATGCTGCAGCTCTTGCAGACCCTTACCACGTGGGGAAGTCATGTAGCAAGTTTGGTTAAATTCCGCCCATGGAGGAGAGAGCGCTGAAGTTCATGTCCGAAGGCACGGTTTCTGTCGTTTCGGCTCATAGAACACAACCGCGGCAAGTCAAATGCATATTATTGCACATGCAGAATGCAGTCAAGGAGATCTAGACATGGGTTTTCTTTTCAACACTAAGTTCCCATTCTGATATTCTTGAAAACTCGAGTTCCGCTAAAGCTGATTCTTAGATTTGTATGCATCCCTGCAATCCACATTGCCTTCGTATGAGGAGTCTCTTTTAAACCGAGACTCCGACTTTCATTCTTTTATATGTTCAGTATTTCCAGGTCAATCTTTATAGACTTTATTTGACTTTACTTCAGTTGGTGTTAAGTGCCATTTGGCGGCCATAAAAAGTCTCCCCGTACTTTATTATAGTGCAGTTTATTTTCCTTGGGATCACTGACCCCACCCTGATATCTTTGAAAATCGAGTTCCGCTCCAAGGGAACCTTTCTTGTACTCATAAGAAGCACCCACAACAAATGTTGTCATGGAGAACTACGAATAAAAAAATCTGGGCCCAGTTGTTCAAAACTAACGATGTCGTTAATTAACGAATCGTTAAAACTTTGTTCATTTAATATGGCAAATTGCTGATAATTTTGCTGAAAAATGTGAGTAGCTTTAGCATGTGCAAAAGCTTCTCACATTTTGTAGCAAATTAAATGTGAATTAGATATTGTACTTACTAGAACATTTAACATTTTGACCACAAACGAGCTTGTTAAGCTAACGATGCTTTGAACAACTGGGCCCTGGACACTGCTCTTATCTAAAATTCTGCTACCAAAACCTGCATGCACAACGATGCAATCTGACGAGGTTTGGTACATTTCTTAAATACAATACGACAGCCTTACAAACACAATCATTCTCTTGCTGAACACGACATGTCCTGTCTTAGCAAACAGTGCAGATCCAGATCAGTTGGCTTCTGAAGCCAACTGATCTGGATCTGCACTGTTTGTCATTAAATATGTGAATGTCTGTCAAAAACCCGTATCAAGTAATCTGACAGGCTGGAAAATAGAAGTGGGTGTGGCATCTTAATTTATTCAGCAAGACAAGGCTTAACAATGACTGGTGTATTCTGACGTCAAATCATTCAGGCTATAACAATGCAGCCTGGCTGCCAAGTTTTTAACAAATTTTTACAATATCGAAGTGTACATCTTAAAATACAAATACAATCTACAAAGGTTGCTCTTAGAAACAACAAACATAAAAGAAACGCAAATTGGAGTCTCGGTCTCATTGAAACTCTTCATAAGACATCAATGTAGTTTGCAGGGCTACATGCGCCCTGTAACGCCAGATTAAGCGGGAATCAATTATCCATAAGACAAGAATTTGCCCAATGATCTTAAGGAAAAAAATGCACTATGACGAAGCACGGGATTACAGTCTACTCTCGTTATCTAAAAATTCGCTTATCTCGAATAACCGCTGATCTCGAAGTGAAAATCTGGTTCCTGTTTAAACATGAAAATCTAACGAGAGGTAACAAAATATTGTGGAAAAGAGGAGAAATTGCTCCTTCTCTTTTCCACAATATTTTCAATATATCTCTAACTTCAGTAGTCAAATTATATACTCATTTGTGAAATAAGGTTGTTCGATTTATTTTTTCCTCAATTCTGCAAATCTGATATGTCGTGGTACGGATATCTCGAAGTATTTCAGAGGGCCCCTTGGACTTCGAGATAACGGGAGTCGACTGTACTTGTTATGGTCGCCACTCGGCACTTAATACCTGCTGCAGTGAAGTCAAATATAAGCTATAAATGTTGTCCTTAGACACACACAAAAAAAACAAACAAACAAAAAAAAAAAAACAACAACAACAAAGACTGAGTGTGAAACTTCAAAGATCCGGACGAAATGTCGAATTCTGAGTCTCTCCTCATCTGAAATACGATGGTCGTCTTGCATGCTTTTGGAATGAGCTACTCAGACAATGTTTTCAGCACCTTCCCAGCATGGCAAATGATTCTATTATAGTGGCACTAAAAGAGGTAAAGTTAAGGAGAATAACCAAGACCCAAGGGAAATAAATAGCCAAGGGAATTAATTATTGCATGAATTTGCGTACCTTTTCACTGACGGTAACTCTTGAAGAAAGGGTTTAGCTTCTCTGGTAGCTCACACTTTTCTCTAAACGTAACTTTCATATTGAAGGGTTTCAATACAAGTAATGCAACTCCCTGTGTACAAAAGTTGTCTTTCTTTTATTTGCACATCGATGACAAAATCTTTCGAAAATATACATTAATCTTACACAGCTTCACAACACACATTACGAAAACACGCCTATTTAAACATATCGCAAATTTTGCCACCGAAAAAATGACACACATTACGAAAACACGCCTATTTAAATATATCGCAAATTTCGCTACCGAAATGAAAATTTGCAGGTAAAAAATCTGATAATTTTCATGTTTCTGCTCAAAACATAAATTGTGGGTACTCGTTAGAACCGCCTCGAAACATAAATTGTGGGTACTCGTTAGAACCGCCTCGACGATGCGGTTCTAACGAGTACCCACAATCTATGTTTTTGAGCAGAAATAAGAAAAATAATGTATAGTCCTATAAACCCCAGTTTTACTATATAAAAGTGGGGTTTAAGGGGGTCAAAATTATATAGGTATGTTTTCGTGATGAATACGGTTGGGCTTGAGGCTTAGTACGACATTCTATTACACCCACGACAACGGTATTTAACGCTTAGCACTCTGGGTAAAATTTTCAGCAGACGACATTTTGAAATATTTTTCTTATTTTTCCCAGAAAACAGGATTTGACATTTCATGCAAATTGTCTCCTAAGGAGACAATTTGCATGAAATGTCAAATCCTGTTTTCTGGGAAAAAATAAGAAAAATAACATCATTTTGTCGTCTGCTGAAAATGCCCAGAGAGTGGTAAAGGGTAATGCCAAGTATGAAAAATATTGTTTGTCTCAGCTATTTGACTTTTAAATAAAATACACTATTTTTGTGTGGAACAAGTGCGGTCATTGCCACAACGAAATAATTGGCCTACTTTTTACATTTTACAGTCAATTTCAACAATGAATGAATGAATGAATGAAAACAAAGCCCAATACATAATATGATAGAAGTATTTAACCAAAATATTTAATATGTATATACAGGAGTTAGAAGCCGGTGGCCACGTACTTAAGAAATATTGTAGTTTGCAGGGCTACATGGGCATTATCCATAAGACAAGAATATGTATATACAGGAGTTCTAAGTTGGTGAGCCATTAATAGGTCACTGGGGTCGCTGAAGGTGTTGGTATGCCAGTGCATGACTCAGAATCAGCAACAACAAAACTCGACATTTCAACCCAAAGCCTGTGTGGTTATTATACCCTCAGCAAACTATGTTTTTGTGCGTGCGTGCGTGCGAGTGTGTGTACCTGTTTTAACCAGCTTTCGAGGTCCGAATAGCTTGGCACACATACAGTCCAAGGTCGGAAGTAAAGGCGAGCTCCAATATTTTGACTTTTCGCCTTTGTCTCGTTTTCGGGTAGTATGTCCAATTGAAATTATATAACCCGGTACTAGGGTGGACCCCGGAACCCGGTAAGTAGTCGGATTGGGCCTCGGAAAGATAGTGTGATCGGATGGACTTGTGTGTTACCTCGCAAGTAGGTGTTTATTGCAGACGGACGGAAAAAACACACGGATCTTTTTAAGACAAATATAGATCTCTGTTTGAATACACACTGTGTGTCCTGCGAGGTCCTAAAGGCGTCCTCGCTTTCTTGCTGAATAATTTAAGGGATCTTTTCATGTTTTGCATAAATGTTGATATTGATGAGATGTTTCTGTAAGATAAAAATAAGGGTCCAGAGGTTTATTCTTTCAGTTATTTCCCTTTGTTCTTGAGAAGTTGGTGTGGTATGACTATGTAGTGCTAGCACGATGAAATCAGTTCTTCTCAAAGTATTTGTTGAAGCAATTTGATACTTTGCACTCATTACAGACATACTGAACATGTGCATGACGAAGTTTACTACTAGACAAAAAAACCCAACATTTTTGATAAAACGACAGCACTTTAACTTAGCCATTTATGTCCATCCATATGTCTGTCTGTCTGTCTATCTGTTGCTTTCTCAAATCTCCATACATTTTAATACAGTCGACTCTCGTTATCTCGATTTCCAAGGGACTTACTGAAACACTTCGAGATATCCGTACCTCGATTTATCAGAGTTGAGAGAGTGAGGAAAACAATAAATTGAACAACCACATTTAACAAATGAATATGTAATTTGACTCCTGAAATTAGAAATATATATAAAATAATGTGGAAAAGAGGAGAATTGGAGCAATTTCTCCTCTTTTCCACATTATTTTGTTACCTGTTGTCATAGTTTCATGTTAAAAAAGGGACCAGATTTTTCACTTCGAGATAAGCGGTAATTCGAAATAAGCGAGTTCGAGATAACGAGGTTTGACTGTACATTGCTTTTCAGTGCCCAGAAAGCAGTCATTACTGCGGGGAGTATCTAATAAGCACTGCTCATTAACACTTCTCGCCTGAGCTGCCACGTCAGAAACCATACCTTCGGACATGTACGCCCAGTGAAAATTCAGCGCATTCGCGTAATCTGATCAGAATCTTCATTATATTTCGGATAGCCAAGGATACAAACCATGCGGACAACGAAGACTCTGATCAGACAGCGCAGATGTGCAAGCTTATTTGAGTCTTCGTTGAGCGCACATATCCAAAGTTAACTTTATCACGTTACTGTTCATTTCCCTTATTTCATGCTGATGTAATAAATGTACGCCTTAGCTTCCCGAACCCTTCGCTTCCCAAACAATCATGTTTGTCTTCGTACAGAAAGGTTAAGTAAAACAATATTAATTTAGCTGGATACCAATAACAGAATTAACATACTACAATAGCCCCAGATAAGATCATTTCTTTCAACCTTAAAGTACAGATATTTTTCTTATTTCTCCACGAAAACATATGTTGTGATGCTCATAAGAAGCGCCTCATCGAGGCGCTTCTTATGAGTACCCACAACATATGTTTTCTTGGAGAAATAAGAAAAATATTATGTGGACACCCACTCTTATCTTTATCTTAAACATCAACCACACAGTCTGACCTGGGCTTTATCTGTTCATCGATACATTCTAAAGTACATGTACCCAGTGACTCTTTATTCGGTCACCAAAGACACTGGTCAGACTGAGTAAATGTACCGACTGATGTGGACAATAGTGAGCGATAAGCGCCATTTAGTCACTTCGAGCATTCGATAAAGTAACTCATTGTTTACAATTTTCCCATTCAAAATAAAAAATAAGTAACTCACTGTTTCCAATTTTCGCATTCAAAAAATAAATAAATAAATAAATAAATAAATAAATAAATAAATAAATAAATAAATAAAAAAAATAAAATAAATAAATAAACAAGGGGGGCCATGTTGGCCCTGTAACGCTCACCTGAGCAACATAGCACTTCGAGAGCCTGATCTAGAACTGATTAAGGCAAACATTCTGATCAAAGTTCAAAATGATTTTATTATAAGTAAGACAATGTAGCATGTCTAATGGACTGTGAAATAAAGGTCAAGGTCAAATATGGATGACTGCACTCAAGAGGCCATGCTAAGATGTATGCATGTACTAAGTATCACTGGCTGTAGGAGCAGTAGTTACTGAGAAACTGACCTAAACACAAACACTTCACAAGTACCAAATATCACTCTGTAGAACCAATAATTACTGAGAAACTGACCTAAATGGAAAATCTTAAGAGAGTCACTGGACAGAAAACTATACATCACCTTGAAATCATCAAGACAAATATTTTGAGCAAGATTCATGATGATCACTTCAAAAATGTGACCTCTAGAGCATCAACAAGGTTTTCCTTTGATTTGGCCAGGTAAACTAGTTTTTGATATCAAGTGACCCAGTTTTAAACTTGACCTAGAAATCAACAAGACAAACATTTTGAGCAATATTTATGATGATTATTTCAAAAATGTGACCTCTGGAGTGTTAATAGTTTTCTGCTGATTTGGCCGTGACCTAGTTTTTGACCCCAAGTGACCCAGTTTCAAACTTGACCTAGAAATCATCAAGACAAACATGTTGAGCAAGATTCATGATGATTGCTTGAAAAATGTGACCACTAGAGTGTTAACAAGGTTTTCTGCTGATCTGGCCAGGTGACCTAGTTTTTGACCCCAGGTGACCCAGTTTCGAGCCTGACCAAAAAATCATCTAGACAAACATTTTGAGCAAGATTCATGATGATTGCTTAAAAAATGTGACCGCTACAGTGTTAAAAAGGTTTTCTGCTGATTTGGCCCGGTGACCTAGTTTTTTACTCCAAGTGACCCAGTTTCGAACTTGACTTAGAACTCATCAAGACAAACATTTTGAGCAAGATTTATGGTGATTGCTTGAACAATGTGATCGCTAGAGTGATAAGAAGATTTTACGCTGATTTGGCCTGGTGACCTAGCTTTTGATCCCAGGTGTTCCAGTTTCGAACATGACCTAGAAATCATCAAGACAAACATTTTGAGCCATATTCATGATGATTGCTTCAAAAATGTGACGGCTAGAGTGTTAACAAGGTTTTCTGCTGATTTAGCCCGGTGACCTAGTTTTTTACCCCACGTGATCCAGTTTCAAACATATCCTAGAACTCATCAAGACAAACATTTTGAGCAAGATTCATGATTATTGCTTCAAAAATGTGACCGCTAGAGTGTTAAAAAGGTTTTCTGCTGGTTTGGCCTGGTGACCTAGTTTTTGACACTACGTGACCCAGTTTCTAACTTGACCTAGAAATCATCAAGACAAACATTTTGAGCAAGATTCATGATGATTGCTTCAAAAATGTGACCACTTGAGTGTTAACAAGGTTTTCTGCTGATTTGGCCCGGTGACCTAGTTTTTGACTCCAAGTGACCCAGTTTCGAACGACCTAGAAATCATCAAGACAAACATTTTGAGCAAGATTCATGATGATTGCTTCAAAAATGTGACCGCTAGAGTGTTAACAAGGTTTTCTGCTGATCTGACCCGGTGACCTAGTTTTTTGACCCCAAGTAACCCAGTTTCGAACCTGACCTAGAAATCATCAAGACAAACATATTGAGCAAGATTCGTGATGATTTCTTAAAAAAAATGTGACTGCTAGAGTGTCAACAAGGTTTTCTGCTGATCTGGCCCGGTGACCTAGTTTTTGACCCCAAGTGACCCAGTTTCGAACTTGACCTAGAAATCATCAAGACAAACATATTGAGCAAGATTCATGATGATTGCTTCAAAAATGTGACCGCTAGAGTGTAAACAAGGTTTTCTGCTGTTCTGGCCCGGTGACCTAGTTTTTAACCCCAAGTAACCCAGTTTCCAATTTGACCTAGATTTCATAGAGGCAAACAATTTGAGTAAGTTTCATCAAGATTGGGTCAAAACTATGACCTCGAGAGTGTTAACAAGTTTTTTCTTTGATTTGAACTGGTGACTTAGTTTTTGACCCTAAGTAACCCAGTATCGAACTTGACCTAGATTTCATAGAGGCAAACATTCTGACCAAGTTTCATCAAGATTGGGTCAAAGCTGTGACCTCTAGAGTGTTAACAAACTAATTGTTGACGACGAACGACGAACGCCGGACGACGGACATAGGGTGATGACAATAGCTCACCCTGAGCTTTTGCTCAGCTGAGCTAATAAAAAAGCAACTCACTTTTCCGACTTTCACATTCAATAAATTAAGAAACTCACTATTTCCGACTTTCGAATTCAACAAAATAAGCAACTCATTCTTTCAGACTTTCGCATTCATTAAGCAAGCAACTCCATATTTCCAACTTTCGAATTCAATAAAGTAAGCAACTCTCAATTTTTATTTTTCACATTTACTAATGTAAGCAAACTCACTTTTTCCATATTTTTGCACTCAATAAAGTAAGCAACTCTCAATTTCCAACTTTCATATTCATTAAAATAAGAAACTCACAATTTCCAACTTGGACGGCTTATTTCCATCTTCCATGTTGTAATTCTGGTTATCTTCTTTTTCAACAGAATGCAGTATAAATCCAAATTCTCAAACGCGTAACCATTTAACCCAAAATAACTTATTTTAATTTGAATATTAGCATACGATATTTCAAAACATCTCTTTTTTACGTGATAACAGTATATCAAAAAGAAAGGATAAAATATCGCTCGTTCGTTGCAGATTCACACTTCATCTGGATATTGAAAGTTAATCCTTAAAGTGAAAGCAAAGCTGTAGCAGACGACAGTCTATTTTTCAAATATTTTAGAGAAAATAAGGCATGACATTTCATATGAATCGTCTGCTAAGCTAAGCAGACGATTCACATAAAATATTAAGCCTTATTTTTACTGAAAAAAAAAAAATCAAATGTCGTTTGCTGACGTTGTAACAAAATTACTGCTGCGGTTCAACCGAGTTTTAGTTTATCATTTAAAATTTCTATTAATCATCAAAACTTTCAACTAAGCAGCCAAAAAAATTGCAGTTAACCATGCAAACTCCTAGATATTCAGTTAGACATCCAAATTTCAGTTAACCATCTACATTTTCAGTTAAACATCCGAACTTTCAATTAACCATAAACAACTTCAGTTAAACAGCTAAAATTTTAGTTAACGATCAAATTTCAGTGAAACATACACATTTTCAGTTAAACATCAAGTTAAACATCAAACATTTATGCAAACCAGAAATAATTCATTTAAATATCCAGACTTTTAGTTAAACGTGCAAGCTTTCAATTAATTATCCAAAATTTAAATTTAATATGCAAAATTTCAGTTAAACATAGAAACTTTCAATTAACCATCCCAAATTTTATTTAAGATTCCAGATATTGAGATAACGTCCAATTAATCGTGATAATTTTCTCATGGTTTCTATAAAAAAAACATATGTTGTGGGTACTCATTAGAAGCGCCTCGGTGAGGCGCTTCTAATGAGTACCCACACCATATTTTTTTTTTTTTTTTTTTTTTTTTTTTTTGACGTTTTTTTTTTTATTATTATTTTTTTTTTTTTCATCAAACCATGACAAGATCGAGTGGTTAATTTAATAAAATAAGACAATTATCCCCATGTCCATGCACCATAAGAGATGCTTTCGTATCTATTTGTTTACTTTCGTAACCATTGCTTTGTACTTGATGGCCATCTGAATAAATATTTGAACATGATATACAAACGAACGATTAAATGACTCAAGATTTTTGCACTTTATTATATAAATACTTAAGTTTGTTTTTGCTTTAATCTTGGCAAACAATATTTCATACAAGCGCGAAAAGATGATAACATCTATGGTACCGTTGTCGTGCATATTCGGATACAGTGCCGTTATTATATATTCAGATACGGTATCGTTATCATACATATTCGGATACGGTACCGTTGGTTTGAACAATATTTTATTTGACGAGTTTTAACAGTAATACATCATACAAACCATGGAGCAGGATCTGATGGTAAGCCAAAAGCTTGGGAAAAATCATCTCTTCCTGCGTCATTGTAAAACATACAGCATAAATGGCGGTGTCAACGAGAGAGAGAGAGAGAGAGAGAGAGAGAGAGAGAGAGAGAGAGAGAGAGAGAGAGAGAGAAAGAGGGAGAGATGTGCCCGTAGCAAGTGCGTTTCCAAATACACGTACATGGAGGCTTTTGGAGAGGCGATACTTTATAAACAGTCTCAGTTTCCTCATGTAAACCGTTCGGAATAAACCCATTTATGCCTAGCGTCCTATAAAAGGGGCATTGGTAAACAGCGCAGACCCAGAACGCGGCGTCTGATCAGGGTCTACGCTGTTAGCATTTAGGAAAGGAATTTCTATAAAATATGTTAACATTAAAAACTATCCAAACACTCCTAATATTGAAATGAACCAGTCTAAAAACCTAAGGTAGAAGAGTCCATAATGAACTTTTGCACTTTACTGAAGAGAACTTCATTTTCTTCTTGTGTTTTGTTGTCAATTCCGAAAAGAAAACGGAGTGGCTATTGACAGACGTCTGTCACTAGCGATTTTACGTATAAATCGCTGCTGACAGACGTCTGTCACTAGCGATATTACGTATAAATCGCTGCTGACAGACGTCTGTCACTAGCGATTTTACATAAAAAATCGCTAGTGACAGACATCTTATAATAAATGCCTGGAACTAAGATACTGGTTATAGAAGAAAATGGCAACATTTCTATCAACATGTGGTCAGAGCGATATCTTGAATTGTATATCTTGAACAATCTTAAATCAGAATGGCAGTGCTCCCAGGTCACCACAACTGACACTCTATTATCTGAAGAAACTAAAATCAGTCGCGGTCGAGTCTTTGCTGTTCGTATATGCGATAAGTACCAATATCACATAAGACGGTTCAAAAGATGAGCCGGTTAGCATTATTTGCTTATTGTACAGATTCACATTGTCATTACTTTGCTCCATTATATATTTGTTTGTACAACATAATGGACATATCGCCCTATCATTTTTAATTAAACTCTGCTATCTCTTTAGCGTGATTTTGTACGAGACTGCACGGATGTGCGAATATGCATAAAGACGTATGAGCCAGGGAATAGGAATTTCTATCATTTGCCTAGGTTATCCATAAAACACAGTAAACACGGATGCACAGGCTACACGGCCCATTTTACCATTTCGTTCATTTACTTGTATAAATTGCTCTGTGTTAAAAGACAAATGAAACAATAAAACCAGAAAACATTTTTGTTCGTTTTAAACTCTCAATAATTGATTTGAGCCAGCACATGTGACAATGACACTTATCGCATATGTGACCAGCGAAGACTAAGGTGCATCTGCGCGGGGTGCGCAGTCTCGCTAGAGTCTGCACTATTCATAATAACCTTCCTCACCTGTGGTGACCATACTGCTAGGCAAACGAGAACAGCCTATACAACAGACCGGCGAATACACGATGAGAAGTCTATCATAGTCTATGGTAATTGAGAAGAGCAACAATCAGAACCCAAACCCTACCTATAACATCACAAGGGAAAGGAGTCACAACACGAAGTGACCCGAGTAAAAGATAAGACATGATAAACTGAGTCAGCAGCTCTTTCCCAAATGGGTAAAACTGAATATAAGAGATCCCTTCGAACGACCAGTCATGATCGATTATAAGGTTTCACAGCTGTACAAAATAACTATGCTCAGCAATGATCAGGATCTGCCCTGGCGAAAATTCAGACGAGACAATACGGACAAGCGTCTGTTATTAGCGATTTCACGTAAAAATCACTAGTGACAATCGTCTGTCAGCAGCGATTTATATGTAAAATCGCTAGTGACAGACGTCTGTCAGCAGCGATTTATACGTAAAATCGCTAGTGACAAACGTCTGTCAGCAGCGATTTATACGGTGAAATCGGTAACGACAGACGTCTGTCACTAGCGCCTTCCGAAAGAAAATCATAAGATGTGTAAGCGTTTTAATAGCTGGGTAAGTGACTTGTTCTTGTGGCCGCATACCTGGGGCAGTCAAAAAAGAAACAATGTGAACTTTCAAAAGCCCCACACAGACAAGAGGGATAGGCCGCGATATTCTTCCTCAAAAGATGGGAGTTGAGCGAGCTGCGTTCCATTCAAATTCTTGAATGCAGTATCTTGCGTTTTCATGGGCCGGTATTATATTATTTGGGCAGTTTTGGTTTGTTTCTGTTCAACCGTAATTTAAATGACGCAATGGAGGTAGCTTGTTTAGTGTCTTCTGACAAGTTATTCTATGCTCGAATCACGGTCGGATATGGCACCATTATCGTTTGTTTGTGTTGAGGTTTTACGGCCCAGTCAACCCAATGGGGTCATGTCGAGCGCGGTCAGTTTACCTAACCACACATTTACTGGGCAGGCTTAGTCCTCTAAGCGGTTAACCAGTAATGTGCACATTCTTTCGCCAGAAACTGACAACTGCCCTTCTTGAATCAGCGGAAGGGAGAGAATGACCGTAGAAAATATTTCATGATCAAATCTCCACGAAAGAATGTTGCCGACCCGGCGGGGGTTGAACCCGCAACCTCCAGTCGGACGCGCATCCAACTGAGCCACCGAGGCCGGCACACCATGATCGTATATATTCGGATGCCTTCCCATTATCGTATATATTCGCTAGCGGTATCATTATCATATATACTAGGACGAAAAAGAAACGCCGGGTACATAGAATATGCAACAAATATTTTATTGCGTGGCCTAGAATAATGAACTTCGGTCAGATTGATATCTTGTTCACTGTGGTATGTTTTCTCTTAATCGTCACTGAAAATCGAATGAAACTTTGTCAACCTGTTCAATAAAGATGGGAGGTTTTACAAAAAGTTAAAAAAAATGAATGTAACATTACATTAAATATTTTAAAACTATCTGTAAAGGTTACCCGACGTTTCTTTTTCGTCCTAGTATATATTCGGACACGGTATCGTTATCATACATTATTCGATAGGGTACTGTTAGCATATATATTCGAATAAGGTACCATTATAGTATAAATCCGGATGCGGTATCGTTATCGTTTATATTCGGATATGACGCCGTTATCATTCGTATTCGTATGAGGTACCGTTATCATATATATTCGGATACGGTATCCTTATAATACATATTCGGATACGGTACCGTTAATGTATATATTCTGATACGGTATCGTTACCTCAGCTATCGCCTACATCAATGCTGGTATTCTTCACATCATATTCAATGACTAAATAGTCACTAACTGTATATTAGTGACGTCGACCTCTACGGGCGCTTTTTATTTTAATAGGGTCTGGTGTTGACTGTTATGCCATAGTTGTCAAGAGAAAAGACAAACTACATAATAAAGCAACTGTTGATTATTAAGCTAATATATATATATATATATATATATATATATATATATATATATATATATATATATATATATATATATATATATATATATATGTGTGTGTGTGTGTGTGTGTGTGTGTGTGTGTGTGTGTTGTGAATATTATTATGCGGTACCATGGCCGTATATATTCGATTACGGTACCGTTATTATCGTGCATGATCAAATACGGTATCGTAGTCATACTTATTCAGATACGCTATCGTTATTGTTCCTATGGATACGGTACCGTTATCCGTGTAGTCTGATCAGACTCTTCGGAGAGCATTTTGTGAAGTATCCAAAGCGTCTGCACGCTTTTGTCAAGTTGCCCACTCCAAGACCAAAAAAGAGTTCTCTCTCTCTCTCTCTCTCTCTCTCTCTCTCTCTCTCTCTCTCTCTCTCTCTCAACGTTAAACCTTTTCTTTTCCTGAGTCCATGCATAAGCTTTTTGTGTGTAGTTTATAGACAGATGGTGACTGCTTATTTGTTCTATAAACTAAACCATATCCGTGCTTTCAAACTTTTATATTATATAACACTACGAACGTCGAAATGTAAAGAATACAAAACCGTGTTTACCCTAAGTATTGGAATTGACAGGCGTGGGGAAACAATGCAGACATCACAGAACGCGGGGTCTGATCAGGGTCTACACTATTTGCCACTCACGCAGGAAGTAAAATGGACTTGTTAAAAATTACTTAAAGGGGTATCCCAGTACTTAGAGTACATACGGTATTTCTTTGGTACTGTCATAGGAGTTTCTTTAAACACGCGCGTACACACACACACACACACACAAACACACACACACACACACACACACACACACACACACACACACACACACACACACACACACACACTATCCAAATTCTAATTTTATTGCACTATTCAGTCATTTCACGCACCACATGCTATGACGCGAATATCCCAAGATATTGCTTCTGTTAATGTCAGAAGTTGTCAGATGTCGTACAACTTTATTTCCACGTCATTCCCTCCCACACTACCAAATCACCATATACGACACTAAACGTGAGAAATCGTACCTTCTGACACGAAGAAACTTTGCATCCTTGATTATCCAAAAGGTGCCCAGTGAAGATTCTGATCAGACTGCGCGAACGCGCAGGCTGATCTGAATCTTCGCAGGGGGCACATGTTTGAAGGTACGTTATCTGACACTGTGGCTCATAGATTTCCCTGTGTCTTCTGTTTCAGCATTCTATAGTCTGGGCGAATTACCTTATTAAGAATGGTTTCCTTTATGAGCCGGTGGACAGCATAACGTACTAGACTGCATGTGTGCCCAGCGAATACTAAGCTCAGTCTGGCCCTCGAGGGTATAAAACTTTTTTTCATGCTCAACTCAGCTGAGCATGAAATTTTTCTGCTAATAAATATGAAAATGCCAACAATAGTTGGCATTTTCATATTTATTAGCAGACAAATTTTCATACTAATCTATATTTAGCAAGAAAGAATTTGCAAATGTTAGTAATTTGGAATTTATTAACAGGACAAATTTCATGCTCTGCTGAGCTGAGCAAGAAAAAGTTTTTTAACTTCGGGGCCTGGAGAGCTAAGGAATCAAACAATCTTCATGCGGACAGCGAAGACTCTGTGGCCTAGTGTTCTTATGGGAAGCTTCCTACCAATGTCAGAATTTGAAAAGTATCTCTAAAGTAAGCGTAACCAGAATTTAAGTTAAACAGACGTACGTACGCATATTTGCACAAACCAAACTCTAACTGCCCCGGGCATTTCATTACGGAGGCATAAAAATACATGTATCTTAGTCTCCCCAAGAGATATGATACATACAAAAGCAAACGGCACTTTACACAGGAAAAATGCTCTTACGTCATATGTGAGCAACGAAGATTTAGATAAGTGCGCATTCAGTCTGGCCGAGGCCTTCCTTGCCCTGCCCCGTTACAGAATCACTCGATTCTGTAGATTATATCAGCAAACAGAGACATGCATGGCCATTGGTTGTTTGCATATCACATACCGACATTTCTCTTGCGGCGTGCATCAAATATAATAAGGCACTCACTATTTCCAACTTAGACGGTTTATTTCGTTCTTCCATGTTGTAATTCTGCTTTTTCTTCATTATCACCAATTTCCAGTTTTAATCCAAGTTATCGAACGTACCACAACAGGTATTAATCGTCAACTTACTCAGTTAAAAGAGACTAGATATACATGGTAAATTTACCACCATTTCTTTTACAAGGGTGACAACCGTCTGCGACTTCCTGTTTGGTTTCCTGTACACCAAATCCCTTCTGAAAAGGGTCTACTCTAAAAGGAAAGACTTTGCTCCCTCCTTCGGGAGCAAAGTCTTTCCTTTTAGATTAGCCCCCTTTTCAGAAGGGCAACAACAAAAAATCACAAGCTGCCTCTCTTGAAACTTGTATTCGTTCCCCTTAAGCGCTCTCGGCTGAATCGTCTCGCCGGCACGATTGCACTGAAATTTCTGAATATTTTTGGTGGCAAAATGAGAAAAGTATTGCGATTTATCCGAACAGTTTTTTTTATCATAAGCACTCTTGTAACATGCAAAACTAATATTTCTGCTTGTTCAAGATGAAATAAAGTAATGTTTAAAACAACAAAAATGTTTAAGACAACAACAGTTTAAACATCTTAAGTTGCAGCGGCAAACGCGTTATACATCTATACCTGGGGATCAGTATAATAAATTTGTTTACTACATAAACAGCTTTTAAGGTATTACCTATTTACATATTCATGCTTGTACATGAGGGTTTATCAAAAAGTTAGCGAACTAATTCGTGCAGCACCATCGTTTAAATTTACTATCTATTCCACTTACTTAAACTAGAATTTAATTGCATACAGAAATCGAAGCTAAATTCGGGTAAACCACGTTATGAAATAATGATATCATAGCGACGACAATAACGTCACGTATACAGCAAACGGTCGAGAAATGTCACAACGTCGTAGGTGGGGGAACCTTCCTGCAAATCAAGGAACGTTACAGCCGATTTTGACAGAATTATCATAAATTATCAACTGATAACTGAAAACACAAATGGTATAAATCGCCTTATTTAGAATTTGATTAAAACTCGGCTTCTGTTTATTTGCACATTCTAACGAAAACTGCAGAATATTATGTAGTATTTATTTACAAGCAAAAACATCCTAAGTTTTGTGCCCATATGTTTTGGATGCATGCAATCAAATTTTGATGGACGAGAATTCATGAATATATTTGTACAGTTGACTCTCGTTATCTCGACCTCGCTTATCTCGAATAACCGCTTATCTCGATGTGAAAATCTTGTCCCTGCTTAAACATGAAAATCTGACATGAAAACATGAAAATCTAACAACAGTCCTTAGGAGTAATTTCTCCTCTTTTCCACAATATTTTCAATACATCTCTAACTTCAATAGTCCAATTACAAATATATTTGTTAAATATGGTTGTTCGAATTATTTTTTCCTCAATTCTGCAAATCTGATATGTCGAGGTGCGGATATCTCAACGTATTTCAGAGTCCCTTGGAATTCGAGACAACGAGAGCCGACTGTATTTAATTTGTTTTGCCGTGTTATGTTTAAACCTATGATTTTATCAAAGCATAGGGCACGCGGGCGTGCACAATCACCCTTGAACGGAACAAATCTATATCGTACTTGAAAGAAGTAATGCGTCCAATAGCAGATTTAACTATGCCACGTGACGTTACGTGCAGAATAATGCGACGTCATATGCTTAAATCACTGTTATCATTTGAAAGCTGAGAAACTATCTCACTGTTCATGCTCCCTTTACACACACGGAGATTGTTGAGTGACCACCCAGTAAGCATTCTATATAAATCTATATCGGGCCATTATCGGCCCGTCAGGGTAGCTGACGGGCCGATAACGGCCCGATATAGATTTATATAGAATGCTAGCTGGGCACTGGGGGATCTAAAATTGGTCCGATTTCTCAACAATCTCACAAATCCTTGATTTTTTTTTTCTGTACAAATGGTTTGGCGATCATTGTGCGCTCATTGTGCGATCCAACATGAATGCCAACTTTCATTGCGATCTATAGAGATCTTGGAGCGAACTTGGAGCTCACTGAAAGTTTGCTGAGCGCTCGTTTTGCGATAAAGAAAGCTCACTAATAGATATACTGAGATCGCTGAGATATCAAGTGGGACAAATTGAGATCACTGAGAGAGATCGCTGAGGGATTGTTGAGAGTTCCCTGGGCGACCATGGAAATTGCTGAACACTTCTTTGGCGACAGGGAGTCTCTGGGTCTATAAATGCGAGTTTTATGGAGATCTTCCATCAGTCTCTGACAAGTTGTTCAAAGATGAAACCTCGGGAATCTCAGAACCACTTTGATCAGCACGCTGACCTTCAGAGAATCTCTGTTTTGGATTTTGGTCTTCTTTCTGTGGCCTCTCTTCGAAGGCATTGTGTAGAATGTTGAGATCCACTTATACTGAACTTCATAAAGTCTAGAGACAGAATGATAAATTGAGAGTTTAGCACCGGCATATATTCATAACCCCAATGCTGCGCTTCCCATCGCCCAGGGATCTCTCAATGGACGCTCAACAGTCTCTCAAGCGCAAATTGGTCTCTCAGCGATCTCCGCCGCAGTCTTTCAGAGAACTCTGTTAGTCTTTCACATTATGAAAACATGCCTATTCAAATATACTGAAAATGTTACCACCAAAAAAAAATGAAAATTTTCAGATAAAAATTTCTGATATTTTTCACAGTTCTGCTCAAAACATAGATTGTGGGTACTCGTTAGAACCACCTCGCCGAGGCGGTTCTAACGAGTACCCACAATCTATGTTTTTAAGCAGAAATAAGAAAAATAATGTATACCCCTGTTAACCCCAGTTTTCCTATATAAAAGTGGGGTTTACGGGGGTCAAAATTATATAGGCGTGTTTTCGTGATGTGCGCTCCCCATCGCCGAGGGATCTCTCAAGAATCTCTCAATGGACGCTCAACAGTCTCTCAAGCGCAAACTGGTATCTCAATGGTCTCTCAGCGATCTCCGCCCCAGTCTTTCAGAGAGCTCTGTTAGTCTTTGGTTTAAACATATTTTATTTCATAAACTCATAATACAATTTACATAGAAACATACAATTTTACAGAACAGAGTTTACAAATTGGGATTCGGAAAAAAAGTCAACAGACTTATTCAAATCCGTTTCCCGTAACATTTAGATTGCAATATGATAACGTGGTGAAAATAGACTATGATCAAGTATACAAAATGCATACATAGTTATACACACATAGTCACCTGCATATGTACTAATTCATAACATTTATCGAAACAAAATATGTAAACAATTATTGTAGCAATAATATGACATAGAAATTACATGAACATGAGAAAATTGAAAAGAGACATAGACAATACATGAATATGAGAGAGGGAGAGAAAGAGAGAGAAAGAGAGAGAGAGATGCTCCTTAATCAGACGTAAAACGTTTGCTTTCTGATATAAAGTGCTGAACGGTAAGAAATATTAATTTATTCTGATGGAAATCTAATTTATCATCCCCGAACAACAAAATATTTAGACTCGGAATGCAAAACGGCGAAAGTGTATTTATCATTACAGTTCTGGCTTGAGTAAATCTTGGACATTCTAATAGAAAATGTTTAGTTGTTTCAACCATGCCACATTCACATAATGGGTTTGAATCATATTCTTAGAGAATAAATGTTGTTTTAAAGAGCTACATTTGGTCCTTAATCTGGTATGATAAATTTGTAATGACCTGTTTCCTGTGCTGTAATATTTAGGTATTTTGATGGTATCTGCATTTAGTTTGTATTTGAAACTCGCTAACGAAGTAGAGTTTCTAATATCGAGAGGAAGTTCATTCCATTCCCGTATACAGGACGGTAGAAATGATTTATAATAAAGTTGAGTCCTTGTAAGCATGGGTCTAAAGTTCTGCGATCCACGTAAGTTGTACGCAGATGCATATTCAACTGTCGTTGGAACGAGGGTTGTTAAATAAGCTGGGGTCAGATCGTTATTCATTTTATAAAATTGATACATTTTGTGTTTATATCTGCGTTTGTAAAGTGGTTCCCAACCTGTTTCGCGATACAGTAGTTCAATTGAAACTAACCTTGTAGCTCCAGTGACAACCCTAGCAGCTTCTATTTGTATCTTTTAAATCAAATCTATTTCGTACTGCGTACAATTGTCCCAGACTATATCGGCATATTCTAAAATAGGTCGAATGAAAGAAATATAGGCTCTATTCAATGATTCTCTATCCAATAAAAACTTTAATTTTCTAATAATATATATTCTTTGCCAAGCTTTGGAGGTTATATAATTAATATGTTCGTGCCAGGTACCGTCGTTTGAAAGGAAAATTCCCAAGTGTTTGTGAAGTGTTACTTCATTTAAGTACACGTTGTTCATAATTAAATGCTAGTCTTTCATCGAACGCTCAGCGGTCTCTTACGGATCTCTCACTTCCGGGATGGATAAAACTGGTGTCCATTGAAAGATCACAGAGAGGTCTTTGAGAGATCGATCAGATTGTTGACCGCTTCTTGGGCGATCCTTGAGAGTTCGATGACAGACCGCTTCCTTTGACATCTGTTGAACGAATGTTTGGGACAAAGTCAAAACAATTTTTACTGACGAGACAGTCTGGAGATAACCGGAAGATCACTGTGCGATCATGGAGACTGCTGGGCGTTCATTTAAAGATCGTTGAGAAATGTGGTCTTTTGTTGATCGCTCACCGATCTCTCAACGATCGCCACCTCTGTGTTAAGAGAGTTTTAGCTACTATGCTCCGATATCTGTTTTTATGACATCTCCCGAACTTTTTTATACCTCCTCAAATACTGTACTGCGACAAGCTCGAGTGCTTATTTAACTTTACCACTCTTGGCTTATTCAGCAGACGACAGTTTGGCGATATTTTTTATATTTTCCCCAGAAAACAGGATTTGACATTTCATACAAAATGTCTCCAATGGAGACCATCAATGGAGACAATTTGCATGAAACATCAAATCCTGTTTTCTGGGAAAAAATAAGAAAATGTTTTAAAATATCGTCTGCTAAAAATTGTACCCACAGTGCTAAGTGTTGAAGAGAAGATACAAATTAATCACTTGTTTGAAACGTATGACCACGGGAGGGCGAGATGCATTCGTATCTATGAATTTTCTGCACTCAGCCATCTGAATAAACATTTAAATAAACTTATACAAAAAAGATAATTGCAATTCTTAAAGTACGTCATGTTTACTGCACTTGATAATACACATATTCTTTCTTGAAATTTGATACACGAAAATATTTGAGCCTTATCGTCAGAAAACCTTCGGGCATATGCGCCCAACAGATTCAGATCAGCCTGCGCACCGCGTAGTCTGATCAGGTTTTGTTGTCCGCATGAAGAAATTTTGCATCCTTGGCCTTCAAAAAATGCGCCCAGTGAAGATTCTATTCGGACTGCGCGAATGCGCAGGCATGTCTGAATTTTCGCAGGGCGCACATGTCCGAAGGTGCGTCTGTTGACGCTACGGGTCTTTTATTGTGGGGTCAGGAAGAAAACAACAACACCTGGGCCCAGTTGTTCAAAACTTAATGAAGTTGTTGGCTAACATGATATTAAAATTTCTGTCTAAAACTATGGCAAATACATTGATATCTTGGCTGAAAAAAAAAAAAAAAAAAAAAAAATATGAGTAGCTTTGTAATTAAAAGCTACTCACATTTTTGCAGCAAATATAGCAAAGTATTTAAAAAAAACAAAACAAAACAAAACATTCGCTACAAAGCTTAACGAGTTTGTCATTAATGAGCTCGTTAAGCTAACGATGCTTTGAACAACTGGGCCCTGTTGTATATAATTTCTATGCGAAAAGACTTAAATATCGTTGGAAGAATCTCTCTCTCTCTCTCTCTCTCTCTCTCTCTCTAAACAACAGTCTACATTTTTCCTTGCAGATTCTTTTCCATTCTTTGAGTTCTAATTTTATTCATGTTTCAAATGGCTAATTCATGTAATAATTTAGTAATGTTTACGGCCCAGTGAACAAATTAAAGTCATGTCGACCCGGTAATCATTTAGTAAATAAACAGCAATGTCTTCACACTTAGAACTTCTTCCAAATCAGGCAGTCCATACTTTCTATTTTCCAGGCTCAAATGATTAGTGCATTATGAAAACACGCCTATTCAAATATATTGAAAATTTTACAACCAAAAAAAGGAAAATCTTCAGATAAAAAAATTCTGATATTTTTCATATTTTTTCTCAAAACATAGATTGTGGGTACTCGTTAGAACCGCCTCGGCGAGGCGGTTCTAACGAGTACCCACAATCTATGTTTTTTAGCAAAATAATAAAAATAATGCATACCCCTGTAAACCCCAGTTTTACTATATAAAAGTGGGGTTTTAGGGGGTCAAAAATATATAGGCGTGTTTTCGTGATGGAGAAATGTATAATTGGAAGTAAGAAGTAGGAAACCAGAAGAGGGATATATAGAGAAGAAATTCGCTAGTATCATCGCTCTAAATAAGGATTTTTTTTTCACCAAACAGTATTGATATTTTTTCTTATTTCACCACAAAAACGTCCGTTGTGGTACTCATTCATTACGAAAACACGCCTATTCAAATATATTGAAAATTTCACCACCAAAAACTAGAATTTTTCAGATAAAAATGCTGATATTGTTCATATTTTTGCTCAGCACACAGGCGGTTCTAACGAGTACCCACAATCTATGTTTTTGAGCAGAAATAAGAAACTTAATGTATACCCCTGTAAACCCCAGTTTTACTATATAAAAGTGGGGTTTAAGGGGGGTCAAAATTATATAGGTATGTTTTCCTGATGTAGAAGGGCCTCGTCAAGGCGCTTCTAACGAGTACCCACAACATTTGTTTTCGTGGAAAAATAAGAAAAATATTATGTGGACATAATATTATAATAAATATCTTATCTAGATATCTCGTCAAGGCGCTTCTAACGAGTACCCACAACATATGTTTTCGTGGAAAAATAAGAAAAATATTATGTGGACATAATATTATAATAAATATCTTATCTAGATATGCTGATGTGTATACCCCAACAAAGGACATTAATCTTACTTTGCCATGGAAACAGAGCCTGACATTTCACGCCAAACGTCTCCAAATGAAATGTCATGTTCTATTTCGAGGACCATATAAATATTTTACATCACGAAAACATGCCTATATAATTTTGACCCCCTGAACCCCCATTTTTATATAGTAAAACTGGGGTTTACAGGGGTATACATTATTTTTCTTATTTCTGCTCAAAAACATAGATTATGGGTACTCGTTAGAACCGCTTCGCCGAGGCGGTTCTAACGAGTACCCACAATCTATGTTTTGAGCAGAAATATAAAAAATATCAGAGTTTTTGTATCTGAAAAATTGCAGTTTTTGGAGGTGAAATTTTCAATATATTTGAATAGGCGGGTTTTCGTAATGCCTTCACATTTGCGACTACTCTTGAAAAAAAAAATCCCCTAGACATGAGGGGACCACTTTTACATGTAAAGGAGACATTTGCTCCGTCTGGGGCATATTTTTCTTTAAAAGTAGACCCCATTTTAAATAATGTGTTAAATATCAGAGCTCTGGGGGTAACTTCCTATACAAGGCATAGTACTGATGTGCGTGCCGAATGCCCCCCGCCCCCACCCCTTTTAAGCGCTGCCAGGTATATGATCAGGCCCCTTTTTTTAACAAAAAAGTATATGGCTGACCCGATTTTTCTTGATTGGAATATGAAATGCCCCACTTTCAAAGAATAGACTCGTCAAAGTAATAAGGATATACGAGTCCACTGGGAAATGCATGCCTGTGTACAAGATGATAGATAAATGGCATTTAATTTGAGAAATATAACTGCATTTTGTTTATTTGTAAACAAATAAGCAAACAGCGAAGAGTAGTTTCTCTATGAATGGGTTTAAAAATCAAAAGGCAGTTATGAATAGGTCAACATTTCAGACGTTCAAGTATATGAATAGGTCTGTTTCTTCAAAGTTGAGGTATATGAATGGGGCATGTTTCGAAATACTCGCACATCCGTACCACAATAACACCCAAATTACCTCACTTATAACTGCCTATATATGGTATAATACGGATCCGCGTGCCGAATGACCCCCTTTTTCAGCGCTGCCAGGTATATAATTAGCCCCCTTTTTACAACAAAATGTGACTGATCCGGTTTTTCTTGATTCGTATGTGAAAGGCCCCATTTCTCTGACATCCCGCGTAAATTTTTCGTTCAGCGATTTTTCGAGGCTGCTTGTTCTTGACTGCGATATTTGTCTAAGTACCAGCAATCAATGGGTATAAAAAATCAAAGGGCAGTATATGAATAGGTCAACATTTCAGACGATCAAGTATATGAATGGGTCCGTTTTCTTCAAAGGCCAGGTATATGAATGGGGTAGGTTTCGAAATACTGGCTCGCACACCCGTACCACAATTACCCCTAAGTTACCCTTCCCTCCCCCCCCCCCCCCCCACCTCCCCCAAGAACTATATGTTTGTTAGTACAGAATGCTAAAGATGAGAAGAGACATAGATCTCACCTGGATCAAAGACATTCTGACAAAATTGCATGACCAGTTTTTACAAGGGATGTAACTCTTGATTTTTTTTTCCTGATAATCAAAATTGAGAAACGAGACTAGACTAGCTAAAATACTTTATATTGTTCACTTTAATGCAAATTAACGGCTTTTGTTCCATATCATTCATTTTAACGCCTAATGGCTAGGCTATATAACGTTACCCTAAATGAACATTTTTTTAGGCTTAATATTTCTGTCAGAGAGGAATTCTGGTTGCTTTGAGAAGATAACAGAAAAACTAGACATAAGAATCTGTCCGCCATTCTTTACTGACCTCAGCATATGAGTGTGTAAACCTTTCACCTACAGTAAAAGTCAGGGTTCACTAAGAGTTATGTCATGATGGTAGGGTTAGGTAAGGATTAGTTTAGGGATCATAGCTACTCAGTAAGCATTCTTTATAAATCAAAAGCGGGCCGTTATCGGCCCGTCAGGTAGCTGACGGGCCGAAAACGACCCGTTATAGATTTAAAGGCCGCTATAGATTTATAAAGAATGCTAACCGGGCTAAGCATACCTATATCTGGGGCCGCCTCGGTGGCTCAGTTCGATACGCCGTCCGACTGGAGACAGGAGGTCGCGGGTTCAACTCCCGCCGAGGTCGGCAACATTCTTTCATGGAGATTGGTCATGAAAGGTCATTCTCTCCCTTCCGCTGATTCAAGAAGGGCAGTTGTCAGTTTCTGGCGAAAGAATGTGCACAATACTGGTTAATCGCTTAGAGGACTAAGCCTGCCCAGTAAACGTGTGGTTAGGTAAACTTACCGCGCTCGACATGACCCACTGGGTTGACTGGGCCGTAAAACCTCAAAACAAACAAACAAATATACCTATATCTGGAGTATTTTCGAACGGTTAGAAGATTGGCGGACAGATTCTAAAGATTCTGTTAGAGCGCCCAATAGAAATTCTTCATCCTGCGATAAGTCGATAATAATCTGAACTAGGCTAATGGAACTTGGTAAGTTTGATAAAGCGCACTCAGAAGATAGTGCAAAATATTTTATTTTCTTTTGTCGGGCATAATAGGCAATGTTGCTTATTTCTAAGCACTCCGGGTGAACATTTCAGTCTAGACGACAAATTGGTGGTATTTGTTCTTATATTTCCCAGAAAACATGTGACATTTCATGCAAATTGTCTCTAATGTCGAACCTGTTTTCTGGGAAAAATTATTGGAGAATTCGCATGAAATTTCAAAACCAGTTTTCTAGGAAAAAAATATAAATTTGTCGTCTACTGAATTAACCCTAAGAATGGTAAAGGTTTGTTGAACCGTATTTCTCACGGAACGGATTCCTCACACGTGTGAAAAATTCGGTCGGATTTGTCACGCGGCGTGAAGAATTCGACCGAATTTTTCACAGCTGCCGAACGTATTCCTCACCTATCTGTGACAAACTCGTTTGGTATCAGTTTTATATATAGCACGCAAACGTATTTGTCACCTTTCAAAAAAACCCTCAAAAAAGTGCCTTTATTCATGCACGGATTTCTCACAAACGTATTTGTCACAGCTTATGATATAAAACATACGATTAACCATTTAATACAGTTTCGAGGTAATATATTTTTCTTATCATGCATATCTTTTAATCGAGTGATACATTTATTACTTATTGTATTATTGTTTTTAACTTCGAATATTATAGGATATCATAAAATGAAATAAATGAAATGTCATATCTGTTTCTTGATACCTATGGATTTGTTCAATAATATCAATCATCCCTTATTCTATACAGATTTCGACAAATCTTATTATAGTTATGAGATTGTTGGTACTGATATCAAATATTCTAATTGTAAAGATATCTATAAATTATGGATATCTGCAAAGAGTTTTATTGATATCTATAATTAATTATGGATATTAATAATTACATATACTGATACCCAATTTGCGAATATTTTAATTCGAAAAATCGATATCTAAAAATCAGTCTTTATATTGTTATCTTAAACTTGAAATGTAAATTATTGATATAAATCAGCCCGACTTTAATACTTTAAGATATCAATGCGAATTGTTTGTAACAATGGATTAATTTTGGTAATTGATAATCGTGATTGTGAAAAGCCACAAATGATCTGAATGATATACATTAAGAAAACAAGCCTATGCAATGAATACCCCGGCAAACCCCACTTTATATAGGAAAAAGTGAGGGTTGCAGGGATATTCATTATTTCCTTATTTCTGCTATAAAAATTGTGGGTACTCGTTCAAACCGCCTCAGCGAGGCGGTTATTTAGGCGTTTCGAACGTGTACCCACAATTAATGATTTGAGGAGAAATAAGAAAGGTATCAAAATTTTTCCTCTGAAAATCCTCTTCGGCAAAATGCAATGTATTTGAATAGATATGTTTTCCTTATGAGGAAAACGTGGGGTTTGCTGGGGGTGTTCATTATTTCCTTATTTCTGCTCTAAAACATAGATTATGGGTACTCGTTCGAACCGACACCTCACTGAGGCGGTTTGAACGTGTACCAATAGGTCAAACATGAGGAATTCGATCGAATACTTCACAGATGTGAACAGTTTGACCAAATTCGACAAAGTTATCTCATATTCAGCAGAATACATCACATGTGAAAAATCCGACCAAATTTCTCACACCTATATTCGCCGATAATGTCTTGTGTAAAATATTCGACCGATTATGTCAAACGTGAGAAATTCAATGATATACTACACGGCTGTGGAAAAATCGACCTAATTCGTACAAGTTGTGACTTACTGGACAGAAAACGTCACATGTGAAAAATGCGACCGAATTTCTCTACACCTTTATTCACCGAAAGTGTGTCGCCTGTTTGACATCTGACCAAACATAGCACAGGTGAGTAATTCTATCGAATTTTTCGCAGCTGTGAAAAATTTCCACCGAATTCGTCACAGTCATGATATATTCGACAGAATACAGCACATGTGAAAAATCCGACCGAATTTCTCACACCTACATTTGCCGAAAATATCAAATGTAAAGTTCCGACTGAATATGTCAAACATGAGGAATATGATCGAATACTTCACAGATGTGAACTATTTGACCAAATTCGTCAAAGTCATCACATACTCAGCAGAATACATCACATGTGAAAAATCCGACCGAATTTCTCACACCTATATTTTACCAACATGTGTCACATGTAAGAAATTCGACCGTATATGAAACTTGTGAGGAATTCGATCCAATACTTTACAGCTGTGAAACTATGGAAAAATAGATTTAATTCGCCACGCAGTTGTGACACATTTGACCGAAAATATCACATATGAAAAATACGTTCCAGTTTCTCACATCTATAATTCACCAAAGTGTGTCACATGTAACACATCCGACCAAATATATCTGGCACGTGATAAATTCGATCGAAAACTTCCCTGCTGTAAAACTAATTCGACCGAATTATTCATAGTTGTGACATATTTTACCAAATACATGACATGTGAAAAATCCGACCGAATTTCTCACACCTATATTTCACCGAAAATGTTTCCATTCATTAAAACTTTGTTTACTGGTGTGCAAGTAATAGAAATTCTAATGTGTGACAAACTCGTTTGGGTTAAAAACTCTAAATCCGCAAAACGTATTCTTCACCTTTGTCCGAATGTGAAAAAATCGGTCGAATTTATCACACCGGCGTGAGGAATCCGTTCCGTGAGAAATACGGTTCAACAAAGGTTAACAACTGACAGTGAAGATGACACTTTGACCTTGAAATCAGAACATGTGCTTTCAAGACAGGCTACATATCAAGTCACTGCAGGTTTGGTGAGAATCCACTCCATCTGGTTTAAGCCAAATTATGCAGAAAACAAACTGTCATGCCAGTGGCATGACAGTTTGTTTTCTGAATAATTTGGCTTAAACCAGATGGAGTGGATTATTGCCAGCATAAGAGCAAACGCCACCTGGCTCCGTACCTAACCACTGAAGGGATAGGGGGCATAGGTAGCCGTAATACAGGAGAATAGCACCGTGCTTTGACACTCCGCCATACTTTGAAACTATTACGAGCCACAACGTCAGAAAACGTACCTTCGTAAATATGCGCCCAGCGAAGATTCAGATCAGCCTGCGCATTCGCGCAGTCTGATCAGAATCTTCACTGGGCGCATTTTGGATAGCCAGGGATGCAAAAGTTTCTCCATGCGGACAACAAAGACTGATAAGACTGCGCAGATGCACAGGCTGATTTGAGTCTTCGTTGGGCACACATGATAAAAGGTAAATTCCCTCACGATGTGGCTCTGTAACGAATGAAGTCCTAAAGCAAACAGGAATCAGCGACAGAAATTTCCTCCCTGGCGGGAAATCTACCAGGTGTATGCGGTGTTTGTCGGACAATTCAACAGCAAGATTTTATGGGCCGCGTCAAGCCAAAAAGTGCCTTCGAGCATGCGCAAAATGCGCGGATTCTTATCATCCTGCGCACACGCAAAGCATCATCCAGGCATTTGCTCTCCATTGATACATTCTGTAGTGTTCAATGATTCTGGCAGCCAACAGCGAAGGGGATGCGCAGTCTGATCTGGGCCTTCGCTGTCCGCATATGCAAAAAGACATGTTTTCGCATGGTACAGGCCATACTGACTGATCATATGACGTGGAGCAAACGTGAGAATAGAGTCCACCGGCATATGCGAGCAGCGTAGACCCAGTTCGGCGCAATCTTGCTTTGGGTGTTGCTATATTCTACCAGGATCTAGTAATTCAATAAAGATCCCGACCAGACTGTGTGGATGTGCAGACCGATCCGTGTGTTTGTTCCAAGCATCAGATCGCCACTTTTGAATTTCCAAGCCAGGACCTTAGTACCTGCATTTCACGTTCGACTCCTGGTAATAGAAATTCATGAAATCAATTTATTGCATAAAAAAGCAGTTGCGCACGTTATTAACAGCCGTGCATTAACCGGCGAAAAGCGTGTATTAACAAGTCAATTCACGCGCTGTTAATGCACGGTTACGCAACTTTCAATATGCTCGTACCGGGGCCACAGAATTGCTGCCGTCACGAGATGGGTACTGCCCTGCCCCAGAACGAGCATAGTCCGTGGAAATAGCGTTCGCGCGACATCGGTGAAGAGGCGAAACAAAATAGTGCAAGAAATAACGCGAAATGTAGCAAATGTTTTCAGTTTTTATGCAATAATAGCGATCGAACATTGTTTTTCAATGCATTAACATTCGCCAGGTCCCTTGGGAGATGTTGAAAACCGCGGCCTCCCAGCCTCGGTTTTCAACACCTCCCAAGGGACCTGGCGAATGTTAATGCATGAAAAACCATGTTTGATCCCTATAATGTATAATAATATAAGTAATCATAACTCCAGATAAAGCGCGTTTTTTTTTCCAGTCAACTGGAAATTATTGAAAATTTTCTTACTTCTCCACGAAAACGTATTCCATTACCGCGAAAAAAAAAATTGTTTCAGCGACATCCCGATTCGAACTAGCTACGACAGCTCTACATGTTTTCTAAACAGTTGCGATTTTTCTTTTCTTTTTTTTTTTTTTTTTTGTAATTTTGTCCTTATATTGCTTATTATCTTAAGACCAAATGTTGCATGTTTGCACATTGAAAAAACATTATATGTTCTCAAAGAGAGAAACATCTCTGAATGTCACAGCATATTCTAAGTAATTAATATATTACAGAGATTTGTAGTAGGGGCTTCTAGCTGTGTAAAAATAAATCGATCCGAATCTTATAGAAATGAAAGAACTTATGTTGTTGTTGTAATTTGTTGTGCAGATATTTAAGGCTACCTCGCAGCCGAGGCACATGGGGGTAGCATGTACATGCGTTCATACAGACTTGCTTTCATGTACACCTGGTGCCGTTTTCTGTCACTACGTGCCACTCTGCACACAAAAGACTCAACCTAGGGAACCTAGTATGAGCTAAGTGTACTAATGGTCTGAAAATTTTCTCGACCCGAGCGGAATTCCGAACCAACGATATTCCGCTTTGCAAGTCAAGAGCACTAATTACTAGACCACCTAGCCACCGACCCTGTCTGCTGGGGAAGGTGTTTCCAGTGGTAGAGTGGTATGATGACCCTGCCATATTGATTTTTAACAAAGGATCTTGCCTCACTTCAAGCAAGTTCAACGGTTTTGGCTTTTTTCTCATCTCTCCCAATATTTCAGTCTTGTCGAGGCGAGAGAGAAAGAAAAGAATAATGATCCGTTCTTCTCTTTCTCCCTCTTTCTGGAAGACAGCTCACCACCACCAAGATGTTATTGCCAGGGTCGTTAGACTTCAAACAAACAAAACCCAGAGGGTGTTACAAACCCAGAACGAAAGACATATTACAATTTCTCATTGATTTAATTAATTTGGTATAGTAAATCAACACCAACACAAAATAATCTTATTGATGTATTAACATCAACGTTTCGCCATCACGGCTTCTTCAGGATGTAATAAACAATAGACATAGATGACGTCGCACACGAAAACGTAACGTAACGCGGTGCGCCACGCCAGCTTTTTTTTTTTTTTTTTTCATCATTGATTTAATGAAATCTAAACACTACCCATGAGCTCTTAGTGGATATCCGTAAATATATAAGCCTTCTGAGCAAACAGCAAAGTGTCAGTCGTCTGACACTGGTAAAGTAAATCAGCTGCGTGAAAAACGTTTAAATAGCAAAACATATCAAAACACAAAGATGTGGACCACGCCAAGCGAAGAAGTGTCTTCGCGTATGCGCAAAATGTGCGGGTTCACATCCTCCTGCAACCGCGCAGTCTCATCCGCATCCGGGCATTTGCTGTCCGCTGAAACATTCTATAGTATCCAATGATTCTGTTAGTGCGCAGCGAGGCTCCTGAGCAGGCAGATGCATAGGTTGATCTGCATAGCTACAGATAAGATGGGGTAGCCACATAATATTTTTCTTATTTCTCGACGGATACATATGTTGTGGGTACTCATTAGAAGCGCCTCGCCGAGGCGCTTCTAATGAGTACCCGCAACATATGTATCCGTCGAGAAATAAGAAAGATATCAGCATTTTTCAGATGAAAAAAGCACATTATCTGTTGCTATGGATCTGGGCATTCGCTGTCCGCATATACTTGAAGACACGTTTTCGCATGGCGTGGTATACACAGGCCGTGACTTAGTGCAATCTGCTACAGTCAGTGGACCTGCTTTGACAACGGACGAGCTTTGCAAGGCTAATATAAAATGGATCCTGAATCTCAAAGGCTTTAATTTACTTCGAAATATATAACAATTGATATGTTGCACATCTGTAATAGTGTGTTACTATAATTGTCTACGCCCTTGGGCGTAGACAATATACGTTTTGGGGCCGGCCTCGGTGGCTCACTTGGATGCCCGTCTGACTGCTGATCAGAAGGTTGCGAGTTCGACCCCGCCGAGTCGGCAACATTCTTTCACGGAGATTGATCATGAAATAATTTCTACAGTCATTCTCGCCCTTCCGCTAATTCAAGAAGGGCAGTTGCCAGTTTCTGGCGAAAGATTGTGCACACTACCAGTTAACCGCTTAGAGGACTAAGCCTGTCCAGTATAAGTGAGGTTAGGTAAACTGACCTCGCTGAACATGACACCATTGGCTGGGCCGTAAAAATCGGTGCACGGACAATTGGCCAGCGGACGATTTGGCCAGGACGATTTGGCCTAGGACAATTTGGCCTAGGATGATTTGGCCACAGAAAAATAATGGGTAGGACAATTTGGCCAGATGAATTTGATGTTAATATCATTTATCATTATTATTTTTTATTTTATTCCAATGAACTTTTTTTTCTTAAAATGATGATGGAAAAAGAAGCACTCAATCAATTTCTTTAAAACTGGTTCATTAATTACCTTGAAAACAGATTAATGATGATTGGCCGTTTGTTGTGTGGTCATTCTTTCTAATCATCTCTCATTACGCCTTTAACTGTTTAATTCATCATTAACACAATTTAATTGCTATTACAGTTTTCAAAGATCAAAAAGTTGGTCTTTATGATGTTTGTCATACCACAAACTTTTTCATTAATTATTTTATAATAATATTTTAATGGCTTAATTGCAATAGTTTTTGAATGATCCTAAAAAATCAAAAGGTTTGTTTTAATTTCGGTTTTGCAAACAAAATACTTATCATAGGAGCAATATATAAAGCATAATTTTTCAAAGTTCGGCCTCACTGTTTTCATACTTTTTCAATAATGGAGATCACTACTACTGAGAGAGGAGGCAAAAAGTTATGTTTGAATGGCTTTATGTACACAGTAAAAAATGAAGCAAAAGTCAAGAATGAAATTACATGGCGCTGTGTCAGACGAACAAACTACTCCTGCAAGGCTATTCTCCAAACTACTAAAGCCTTTGAAGAACCAACCCTCAAACATGAACACAACCACATCGCAGATACTGTAGATGAAGAAGTAGAAAAATGCAGACAAAAAATGAAGAAAACTGCCAGCACTACAAATGACAAACCCAACCAGATTGTAACTTTTACATCAGCAGCCCTTCCAGATGAAGTCAAAGTGAGACTACCTGAAGCAGATACCATGAAGAGAGTTCTTCGTCGTGTTAGAGCAGCACACAGACCAAAAGATCCAAGAACACTTAGAGAGCTAACCATTCAGGACCAATACTCCCAGACTGTCGGTGAAAATCCTTCCAATATTCTTCACTTTGACAACGGTCCAGATGCAGATGAACGAGTTATTGTGTTCTCCCCGCAAACTCACATTCGCCGTCTAGCATCCTGTGATACTTGGTGCATGAATGGCACCTTTTCTGTGGCACCTCTGTTATTCACACAGCTCTATGTTATACAAGGACAAGTTAGTGGTGTCTTTTTGCCATTAGTGTATGCCCTGTTACAGAGAAAAACTCAGACAACATACGAAACCCTGATGCGTGTATTAGTGGACGCTGGATGTGATCCTTCTGTGATTATAATCGATTTTGAACGCAGTGTTGAATTAGCGATAAATTCAGTTTTTGGGGAACATGTGAACATAAAGTTTTGTTTCTACCATCTTACACAATCAATATGGCGTAAAATACAATCTCTTGGACTATCAAATCATTATGAAAGAGACAATGACTTTCGCCTCTACTGTGGACAAATTGATGCCTTAGCCTTTCTTCCCCTCGATGAAGTTCAATAAGGGATGGTATATCTGAAAGAAACAGTTCTAGAAGAGGCAGAACCACTTCTTGAGTACTTTGACAGTACTTATGTTACGGGACAGCTACGCCCAAGACGGAACAATGACGGCCTGGTGTTAAACTTCCGCAGGATTCCTCCAATTTTTGCCCCTCACAGATGGAATGTTCACATAAGTACAGTGACCAATGAACCAAGGACAAACAATGCTGCTGAAGGATGGAACAACAAATTTCACTCCCTAATTGGCCAAGACCATCCAACAATATGGAAGTTAATTGAAGTTTTGCAAACTGACTGTTCTCGTGTACATTCCATTTTGATGCAAGACGAACGTGGAATTCGACCTAAGAAAAGAACAAAGAAAGTCTACACTGAACTTCAGAAACGTCTATTCAACCTCTGCCAAGACAGAATAAATGGACATAAGACAATTCCAGAGTTTCTTTTGGGTGTTTCCCATAATCTTAGAGCTGGTGAACCTAACATATAAGTTTGAATAGTGACATTCTTAGGAAAGTGAGTTAGATGGATTTATCGTGCAGTGCACTGCAAATAGTTTGTAGTACATAAAATAAAATTGACAAATCTTAATTTTCACTCTAATATCTAAAAATTGTCTGTTATAGTCAGAAGCAGTTTGATTTTGATCAACATAGAATGCAACAATGATTCAGATGAAATATCAAAACTTATTTAACCCATTACCACAAAACAAATTTTAGACTCTCCCAATTTGAAAGAATCTGCAGGTGACAAAATCAAAATTCATTCATGTGAGTTGAAATACTTCTATAGGGTAGAAAACATTGTGGAAAAAAGAGTATGTGCTCATTATGAGCAATTTCTCCTTTTCCCATGGTGTTTTCCAAAGATTCTTACCACAGATACGTAAAAATACAGGACTGAGTGGTAATGGGTTAACTAAAAGGAATAACAGGTTGTTTTCAAGAAGATATCTGCTAAAATTGTCTTTGATATAAAGGGTTCAAAATATTCAACGTAAAACAATTCATATGACATGTAAATGTTCTTCTTCCTGAATGATAATTTAAAAAAAATAAAATAAAATGAATAATCCTTGTGAATCAAATTCTACTTTTAGTCTATTTCCCCCCAAAAATTCATTAAAAAATCAAATCCCATAACATTATATTCATCTGGCCCAGTTGTCCTATCCAGTATTTTTTGGTGGCCAAATTGTCCTAGGCCGAATTGTCCTAGGCCAAATTGTCCTGGCCAAATCGTCCACTGGCCAAATTGTCCTACATTCGTAAAAATCAACACTTACAAAATACACGTTTTGGTTCGAACACGGAAGTGATTTGACCCACAATGCACCATTGACCTTAGGCGTGTTGTTTACAAGTAAAACCCGAGACTAGATATAACACTGAATAGAATAATATTTCAAGTAATAGAACACCAAGGAGTTCTTCGTTCGCGTGCACTGTTTTCGGCACACTGCACTTATGCAGATATTCTCCAACGTTACCACTGTAGAGCTTTATTAAAGTTTATGTGATATACATTGATCTTGACAATTTCACTTAATCTGGCGGTGTGATAACTTCGACCGAATTTTTCACATTCGGACAAAGGTGAAGAATACGTTTTGCGGATTTAGAGTTTTTAACCCAAACGAGTTTGTCACATATTAGAATTTCTATTGCTTGCAAACCAGTAAACAATTTTTAATGAATGGAAACATTTTCGGTGAAATATAGGTGTGAGAAATTCAGTCGGATTTTTCACATGTCATGTATTTGGTCAATTATGTCACAACTATGAATAATTCGGTCGAATTATTTTTACAGCAGGGAAGTTTTCGATCGAATTTATCACGTGCCAGATATATTTGGTCGGATGTGTTACATGTAACACACTTTGGTGAATTATAGGTGTGAGAAACTGGAACGTATTTTTCATATGTGATGTTTTCGGTCAAATGTGTCACAACTGTGTGGCGAATTAAGTCTATTTTGCCATAGTTTCACAGCTGTAAAGTATTGGATCGAATTCCTCACAAGTGACATATACGGTCGAATTTCTTACATGTGACACATTTTAGTAAAATATAGGTGTGAGAAATTCGGTCGGATTTTTCACAGTGATGTATTCTGCTGAATATGTGATGACTTTGACGAATTTGGTCAAATTGTTCACATCTGTGAAGTATTCGATCATATTCCTCATGTTTGACATATTCAGTCGAAACTTTACATTTGATATTTTCGGCAAATGTAGGTGTGAGAAATTCGGTCGGATTTTTCACATGTGATGTTTTCTGTCTAGTATGTCACATCGTATGAATTCGATCGATTTTCCATATCTGTGCAGTATATCATTGAATTTCTCACGTTTGATATAATCGGTCAAACATCTTACACGTGGCCTTATCGGCGAATATAGGTGTGAGAAATTTGGTCGGATTTTTCACATGTGATGTATTCTGCTGAATATGAGATAATTTTGTCGAATTTGGTCAAACTGTTCACATCTGTGAAGTATTCGATCGAATCCCTCATGTTTGACCTATTGGTACACGTTCGAACCTCCTCAGTGAAGTGTCGGTTCGAACGAGTACCTATAATCTATGTTTTAGAGCAGAAATAAGGAAATAATGAACACCCCAGCAAACCCCACTTTTTCCTCATAAGGAAAACATATCTATTCAAATACATTGCATTTTGCCGAAGAGGATTTTCAGAGGAAACATTTTGATACCTTTCTTATTTCTCCTCATATCATTAATTGTGGGTACACGTTCGAAACGCCTCAGTAACCGCCTCGCTGAGGCGGTTTGAACGAGTACCCACAATTTTTAAAGCAGAAATAAGGAAATAATGAATAGCCCTGCAACCCTCACTTTTTCCTATATAAAGTGGGGTTTGCCGGGGTATTCATTGCATAGGCTTATTTTCTTAACGTATAATTCAGATCATTTGTGGCTTTTCACAATCACGATTATCAATTACCAAAATTAATCCATTGTTACAAACAATTCGCATTGATATCCTAAAGTATTAAAGTCGGGCTGATTTATATCAATAATTTACATTTCAAGTTTAAAATAACAATATAAAGACTGATTTTTAGATATCGATTTTTCGAAATAAAATATTCACAAATTGGGTATCAATATATGTAATTATTAATCTCCATAATTAATTATAGATATCAATAAAACTCTTTACAGATATCCATAGATATTGATATCTTTACAATTAGAATATTTGATATCAGTACCAACAATCTTATATCTATAATAAGATTTGTCGAAATATGTATAGAATAAGGGATGATTGATATTATTGAACAGATCTATAGGTATCAAGAAACAGATATGACATTTCATTTATTTCATTTTATGATATCCTATAATATTCGAAGTTAAAAATAATAATACAATAAATAATAAAATCTTTCACTCGATTAAAAGATATGCATGATAAGAAAAATATATTGCCTCGAAACTGTATTAAATGGTTAGTCGTATGTTTTATATCATAAGCTGTGACAAATACGTTTGTGAGAAATCCGTGCATGAAAAAAAGGCACTTTTGTGAGGGGTTTTTTGAAAGGTGACAAATATGTTTGCGTGCTATATATAAAACTGATACCGAACGAGTTTGTCACAGATAGGTGAGGAATACGTTCGGCAGCTGTGAAAAATTCGGTCGAATTCTTCACGCCGCGTGACAAATCCGACCGAATTTTTTCACACGTGTGAGGAATCCGTTCCGTGAGAAATACGGTTCAACACTGCTATGCGCAATTTATAGCACTCCTTGACCCCACTCACTTCCCATACTCCTTAGTTTAATTTCCGTTCTGGATAGTATATTCCTATGGAACTGACCTTCTTTTCAATGTGTTTTTTCTTTCTTTCTTTTCTATTTTTTCTTTCTTTACCTTCTCCATTTGTTCTTAGCTCTACCTGCGGTCGCCAAAACTTTTGTTGATTATGAATTAATTTTGTTTATATGTGAACACGCGAACTCGGACTATCCAGATAATGAACCGTATTCTATCTAATTACCGCACATACTCCTATAAGCGCACAGTCAAGAAATTCCGTAGTCTTCAGATTACAGCCAGTGTACTTTTTCTTTACTTCTTTATAAAGGCATATGTTGCGGGTACTCATTTGAATTGCATCGACTTGTCGATGCAATTCAAATGAGTACCCACAAAATATGCCTTTCAAAAGAAAATCTGAAAAAAAAAATCGCATAATCATCATCAAATAAGGCCTTTTCTGATCTTTTTATAGTGAATCCTTAGCAGGTAGATACATATTTTACCATAAATGAGTGCTCCAAGTAATTTTGAAAAACCTAAGCGCACAATGCGGTTATTAGGTCGAATACGGTATATTGTTTGTTCCTATACAATTTATCTCTTTTCCTCTCTTTTTGTTCTAGGATCTGGACAGTCGGAATTCTAGCGTGTATATAATACGAATTACCCACTGCCATAAACGTTGTATGTTGTTATTTTGTTTTGGGGAGGACCTTATCTAATGTTGTGAGAACTTGAAATATGTTTATGTTGACATGTATTGTATCTGTATTAATAAATAAAATCTGTTTAAACTAGAACTTGTGGCCCAATCCATTTGTTTGTTGGTTATTTGACAATAAAATATGATTAAACTAACAGCATTCCGTAGAGCAGATCCCTTCTCAGAAGGCTTGTTATGCAGGAAAGCTAACAGGAAGTCGCCTGAGTTATCTCCCTTATAAAAATGGACACGGACAATCTAGCAAGTGTATCAAATCAGGAACTGATGTCAGCAAATAACAAACATCCCATACGGAGTACTCATACACTGGTACCATTACGAAAACACGCGTATTCAAATACATCACGAAACATTATGAACACATGCCTAATCAAATATACTGAAAAGTTAATCACCGAAAAATTGAAAATTTTCAGACAAAAAGTTCAAATATTTTTCATATTTCTGCTCAAAACATAGATTGTGGGTACCCGTTAGAACCGCCTCTATACCCACACTCTATGTTTTGAGCAGAAATAATTAAAATAATGTATACCCCTGTAAACCCCAGTCTTACTATATAAAAGTGGGGTTTCAGGGGGTCAAAATTATATAGGCATGTTTTCGTGATGACACGCCTATATAGTTTTGATTCCCTTAAACCCTACTTTAATATAGTAAAACTGGGGTTAACAGGGGTATAATTATTTATTTCTGCTCAAAAACATAGACTGTGGGTACTCGTTAGAACCGCCACGCCGGGGCAGTTCTAGCGAATACCTACAATATGTTTTGAGCAGAAATATGAAAAATAACATTTTCTTTTATCTGAAAATTTTCAGTTTTTGGACGTTAAATTTTCCATATATTTGAATTGGCGTGTTTCCGTAATGATACTGAAAATTTCACCACCAAAAACTGAAAGTTTTCACCACCAAAAACTGAAAGTTTTCAAATAAAAATTTTGATATTATCATATTTCTGCTCAAAAATATAGATTGTGGGTACTCGTTAGAGCCACCTCGCCGAAGATGATGCTGACGTCGTTCAGGTTTAACGACGCATCAACCCATGAGGGTGTACTAACTTGGTTTTGTAATGAAACGGCTATAATGTTAAGTCATATATGCATAAATGTAAAACTAGAACGAATTTAAAACTTAAAATAGTTACATTTTTGTTAAAAGACATAGCTACAGATAAAGTGGGTATCCGCATATAATTTTTCTTATTTCTCGACGAAAACATATGTTGTGGGTACTAATTAGAAGCGCCTCGCTGAGGCGCTTCTAATGAGTACCCACAATATATGTTTTCGTTGAGAAATAAGAAAGATATCGGCATTTTTCGGATGAAAAAAGCGCCTTATCTGTTGCTATGAAAGACTGATGTGTTTTAAAAACATAAGAGTGTTATCAGCTGATGCATCTTCAAATAACTATCTCCGGTCATTTGTTTGGAAAAATTGACGTCGCACATGAGAGAATTCAATGCAGTCGATCAGACAGTGCTTCACCGTAAAAGGTTCATAACAGCTTATACACAAAGAGGCTGATCTTCTCGTTTAACCACCTCGCTGAGGCGGTTCTAATGAGTATCCACAATCTGTGTTTTTGAGCAGAAATAAGAAAAAATAAAATGTATACCCCTGTAAAACCCCAGTTTTACTATATAAAAGTGGGGTTCAAGGGGGTCAAAATTATATGTTTTCGTAACACGGCAGCTGTAGACATAGGACAGAAGAAGCCTACTCGAGAGCATTACGAAAACACGCCTATTCAAATATATAGAAAATTTCACCTTCAAAAACTGAAAATTTTCAGATAAAAAAACTCTGATAATTTTCATAATTCTGCTCAAAACATAGATTGTGGGTACTCGTTAGAACCGCCTCGTCGAGGCGGTTCTAACGAGTACCCACAATCTCTATTTTGAGCAGAAATAAGAAAAATAATGTTTTCCCCCGTAAACCCCAGTTGTACTATATAAAGGTGGGGTTCAAGGGGGTCAACATTTATATGTATGTTTTCGTGATGGGAATACAATGTATGCATCCTCTCATTACTACGCCCGATGAAACAAAATACTTCTTAGTACAGGCACCAAATTCTTATTCTGGTTAAAGTTTGGCATGAAATGGTTGATTCTTTAAGTATCATTTACTGGGTATAAAGAAAGTTGAATGGTAATTTACTAATTTGCAATGGTTAAACCAAAATATTTTCTTGGCCTCAAACTCGTTATATACGGTTAATTCAAATATTAGCAGAATACATGAGTAAATATTTTGCTGATAATAGGAACTGACAGACCATTTTTCTAAATTTTCTCAGAATACAGGAATTGACATTACAAAGCATATCGTCTCTTAGGACATGATTCGCATGAAATGTCAATTCCTACTTCTGGGGAAAATAAGAAAACTACCACTCATTAGTTGTCTGATGTTTTGTTTTTTTTTTTTTTTTTTATCAGTGTTCGATTCCATTATTCTTATGCTATAAGTAACTTATCAAAAATAATCATAACAAATTTATCAGACATCACGAAAACATGCCTATATAATTTTGATCCCCTTAAACCCCACTTTCATATACATGTAGTAAAACTGGGGTTTACAGGGGTATACATTTTTTTATTTCTGCTCAAAAACATAGATTGTGGGTACTCGTTAGAACCGCCTAGCCGAGGCGGTTCTAACGAGTACCCACAATCTATGTTTTGAGCAGAAATATGAAAAATATCAGTTTTTTATCTGCAAATTTTCAGTTTTTGGAGGTGAATTTTTCTATATATTTGAATAGGCGTGTTTTCGTAGTGGTAAGCCGCATGAGGCAGAACATGCCACCCACAAGTAAGCACTTGTTGCTTGACCAGAGAGAAGCCATCTTAGGTTTTTAACTCTGGTCCTTCTGAACCCGGATAAGTATTGCATTTGCAAACAGTGTAGATCCAGATCAGTTGGCTTCTTCAGAAGCCAACTGATCTGAATCTGCACTGTTTGTCATTAAGTATGTATATTTGTATCAAACTCTTGGATCAAGTAATCTGATTGGCTGAAAATTAGAAGTGGGTGTGGCATCTTAATTTATTCAACATAACAAGGGTAAACTCAGTGCCTTAGATAAGATTTTAAGCCACTGGGTTATTTTTGGCTGTTTTTACCCACCCATTTCTCATTGAATTGGATATCAGGATTTTTCTTTTGGTACCCTGTTGCGTTAATGGGTCCAAGAATTACTGATATTTTGGATATGTATCCCCTAAAATTAATTTGAATTGCCTTTTCCAGAAATTTTAATTGGGTAAATACCCTAAAAAGCAGCATATCTAAGGTAGTGTTAACATTTCAGAAATTTCAAAGGGGTAATTGTTTCGCAACGAATGCATGGTCACTGTATCTTTTTTGAGATGCACGACTTCTCGCAGTGAAGTTATCACATAACCCATTTATAGCTTGTGAATTCTTAAGGTCCCTCCTTGAATGACCTATTGTGTATGACAATACTGCTCTTTTCCGTATAGTTTTCATTCTGTGGCGTCTGATCTGGGTCTACTCAGTTTTTCAATTCCACTTTTTGAGACAGCAGGCTTTTGGAGACTGGATTAACTTAGTAAATTTTCCGATATTTTCCGAGAAAACTTTTGTGAAATTCCCGTTTCATTTCCTGCACACCAAGCCTTTCTTTAACTTCTACGGTGCTAAATTTCAGACGACATTTGTCGTCTGCTTTTCTTTTTTAATAAACTATCGCTTGAAAAGAAGTTTATATGTAAAGTTGGAAGACTGAATGTCAAACAGCGTAGATCCAGATGAGACGGCTCATATATGAGCCGTCTCATCTGGATCTACGCTGTTTGCAAAAAACTATTATTATCGCCTGTGGCAGTGTAAGAGTTAATGGAAACTACCCTAAACTTACAGGATAAAAAATGCCTCCCGCTCTTGGGATCAGTTTCTTTACTTTCAAAGAAGACAACTTTTGTGAAGTAGGGCAACATCAATTTTTAAATTTTAAAGCGGTATACCTCCGGGACTCTCCTGAAAGTTGCGAGCATCCAGCACAAGTGTTTCAGGGTGCTTAAAAATTTTGAAGCGTATACCAACCCACGTATATTAATTACCGGTGTCTATGTAATCCTGTGAATCAAAACACTGTATAAGAAAGTGAAAAAAAATGTAAATAATATAAAGCAGTGGGCATCAAGTTCAACTGAGCAGTCTTTCTTATCTTTGTGAAGCAGAATAGTTGAACTGTGTGTTCAAATGCAATATAATAACACAACTATACCATATCATATGTAACCCCGGATTAATTACGTAACTGTACACTGATTGTGATAAAAATATCAATCACGACAAAAGAAAACATGAGTAACAGTAAACTAAATGCATGCAGAACAAAGGGTGTGAATTTAATAACCCATATTTTATTTTTACTCACCTATTCATGCAAACATCCGTAACAAGAGAAAGGTCAGTCTGTTCTGACACAAACAGCAACCACACAACGTGTACAAATGTTGTGAGCTAACACCGGTTCCCACGATCGATGAATTGTTTTTATCAATGGAGGAGGCACATGGCCGTAGTAAAGTGTACATAACAAGTAAGGCACCCGGTAGGTGCAAGATTTGGAACACAAGTAATATGAGCTTACTAGTGAAGATCAAGATCAGCCTTTGCACCTTTGACGTCTTGTGAGTCTTAAAGACGTCACATCGTCGTTAATGCGACATTGTATAAACGTTGTATGCCGGTTGTGTTAGATCCTTGGCTATCCACAAAGCCCAAGGCGAGGCCTCTGGCCAGGGCTAATCTGAGCATTCGCTTAAATTTTTGCTTATATGAAGGTACATTTACTTACGTTGCAACACATTTATCATGACTAGGTAGTTTTAGGAGTTATTGGTTGCAATATAACCACCTGTTCATTCATGGAATAATAAACCGTGCTGTATTTACCCGAAATATTTTACATCTTAACGCCTTAATTATTATTATGGTTTCACGTTGGACGTCCGTGTGTCTGTCCGGGCACACGAATGGGCATATGTTGGGTACTTTTTTTTTTACACTATTCCCTTTGTTCCGTAGACTGTCAGTGGGTACTTTTAATGTACTGTTGGGTATTTTTAACGTAGAAAATACCCAATAAATGCCTGAACTTCGGAACGTCCGTCCGTCTATCAGTCAGTCGTACGTTCGTCAGTCCGTCCGTATTTAGTATCCGGATGATAACTTGAGTAAACATCAATGGATTTTCACCAAATTTGGTATGTGCATTGACATTGTGGAAATTTGGTTTTGGATTGCTAATGTGCGAATTTCGTCAAATTTTGACTGAGTTATCTGGCCGAGACACGTCCATATATCGTTTCCGGACGATGGCTTGAGTAAATGTTAAGGGATTTTAACCTAACTAGGTACAGGCATTGATAATAAGGAGATCGGGATTGGGAACGCTAATGGGCAAATTTCGTTAATTTTTGTTAGAGTTACATGTATCTGCCCGCGACACGAGAATGGCGGGGTATTATCGTTTTACGTTTTTATTTTTAATGTGTCTTACAGCTCCGGGATGAGGTACAAACTGTCGATCCTGACCAGACGTGTCTGATCTGGGTCTACGTTGTTTGCTTAGGGTTGTCTGTCCGAATATTTAGAGTTATTACGGTGTTTACGTAACATAAGAATCTGAACGTGAGAAAAGGTACCTGTGGACATGACCGCACAGCGAAAACTCAGATCTACTTGCACATCCGCGAAATCTGATTACGAAAACACGCCTATCCAAATTTACTGAAAATTTCACCAGCAAAAAAACTGAAAGTTTTCAGATAAAAATTCAGATATTTTTCATATTTTTGCTCAAAACATAGATTGTAGGTACTCGTTAGAACCGCCTCGCCGAGGCGGTTCTAACGAGTACCAACAATCTATGTTTTTGAGCAGAAATAAGAAAAATAATGTATACCCCTGTAAACCCCAGTTTTACTATATAAAAGTGGGGTTTAAGGGGGTCAAAATTATATAGGCATGTTTTCGTGATGGATCAGAGTCTTCGTCTGAAGAAGCTATTTTGCCTTCCTCGAAGAGCCCAGCGAGGACTGATCAGACAGAGAGAATGCGTCGACTGATCTCAGTCAGTGGCGTAGCCAGAACGGAATTATTTGTACGCAAATCCAGGCAAATTCTAGAAAAAAATATGCCTGGATGCTCTTCTAAATTAGGGGCGACTCTTAAAGGAAAGAATTTGCTCCCAAATTCTTTCCTTTAAGAGGAGCCCCTAATGTAAAGAACAAAAAATCATATTAATGTCACTTTATTGTAAAAATGTTTCTTACGCATGTTACGCACATACGTATGTGCGTAATGAGCGCTACGCCTATGTCAGTGTTCGCTATGGCGCAATCTGCAAATGCATCCTTCGATGTGGTTCATATTTATTTACGCTTGCATGCTGCGTAAAAAATGCAGCACACGGCATTTCGAAATATCTGTATCATTACTCTCCCCAGAATATAGCCTTTGACAATTTGCATGAAATGTCAAAGCCTGATTTAAAGAAAAAAAAAAAATCAGATGTATAGCATAAATTTGTTGTCTGCTGAATTAGCCCAGAGATTGATGTAGGATAAATATCAAAAGTCAATAAAGGTGTTCATACAGCAATAAAATATAGTGTGCATGTTAGTGGAAAAATTCCGATGTTACGAAATTATAATATTAAGTTTTCAGAAGTAGTCCTTAGCAAACAATTTGATGATTTAGACCCAGATCAGACCTACGCTGTTTGCCACTCATTCAGCAGTTTTAAGCGCATTAACAGGTATTAAATTAGACTCGATACAATTTTAGAACAAGTATGGTAAGGCCCTGTCACGCTCTCTTGATCACGCACTTGTCCACTGTCCAGATCTCGAACAATGACCATTCACATTCATATCCGACCACGCGCTTTACACGAATTATCCCTTGTCGTGCTGAACCCGGATATGCCTTGACCTTGCAAACAGTGTAGATCCAGATCAGTTGGCTTCTTCAGAAGCCAACTGATCTGGATCTGCACTGTTTGTCATTAAGTTTGTGAATTTGAATCAGCAACCATAGATCAAGTAATTTAATTGGCTGGAAATTAGAAGTGAGTGTGGCATCTTAATTTTATTCAGCATAGCAAGGATTAACCATTCTCTCAATGCGTCTTTCCTGAGCTTATACACTACACTTCTCGCTTCGCATACTCTTTGTGGACTGTGTGGCCTTGTGGTTGGTGCTCTCGACTGACATGCGGAAAGTCATGGGTTAAACCTCCGCTTAAATCAGCTGCGTGGTGTTGGCTAAACATTCGACATTCGAATATCGAGCCGCACGACATTCGATACTCGAATGTCGTGCGGCTCGACATTCGAATATCGAGCCATAAGACATTTGAGATTAGAATGTCTAGCCACTGGCTGTCTATGCGAACATAGCTTCCAAAATATCAAAACAAGCATTTTCTTAGCAATAAAATATATAGGACTAAAAAATCTTTTATATAAATATAGAAAAAAAAAAAGGTTAAAAATCAGCTTAATTCCAATGAGTACACATATGATAAAACCTAGGATACCAATTAGAAGTTGGTCTACTTATCAAGGGAGATAATAGACAAGAACTATTGCTATCTCACATGACTTGGTTGTCCGCAGCTTTACCTTATACAACTAGTTTAGGTCCTTTTTCAGAACACAAAATTAAAAACTGGTACGGCTAATTACTTTTCAATAATACATACTACGAACCGTGAAACACAAGTGTACTTTCAATATTCAGATATAAAGTAATATGTTCTTAAAAAATCAAATTCTTTGAGCTCATGGTGGTGGTGGTGGGGGGGGGGGGGGGGGTGGAGGGGAGGGGGGGGGGTTGGGGGGGAGTAACAAGGGTAATTTTGGTATGGGTGTGCGAGCCAGTATTTCAAAACCTACCCCATTCATATACTTGGCCTTCGAAAAAACGGACCCATTCATATACTTGATCATCCAAAATGTTGACCTATTCATAAACTGCCCTTTGATTTTTTGTACCCATTTTTTGCTGGTTTTTACTCAAATGTCATAGTCAATTCATGTAATACCAAGAGGATAAGCAGCCTCGAAAAATCTCTGAGCGAAAAAAATGTGCATATACCAGGATGTCAGAAAAATGGGGCTTTTCACATAGAAATCCAGAAAAATCGGGCCATTCATATACTTTTTGTTGAAAAAAGGGGGCCAATCATATATCTGGCAGCGCTGAAAACGGGGGCTATTCGGCACGCACATCCGTACTATGCCATATATAGGAAGTTACCCCCCTCCCGGCCCCCCCCCCCCCCCCACCCCGAGAAAAACTGATGATATTATTTCTGTTTTTTTACTATTATTATTATTTTTTTTTTTTTTTTTTTTTTTTTGCCATGGCCGCCATCTTGAAAATCTATTTTTCGCTTCATCTCGTGAACCGAAAGGTCAATTGACTCGAAACTTGATAGGAAGCATCAGGGTGACATGTAGATAAAAAGTAGTTAAAACCATTCCGATCGACAATCAAAGATAGCCGCCATGGCCGCTGTTTTGAAAATCTGTTTTGTGCTTCTTTTTCGGAGCCGAAAGGCCAAATGACTCAAAACTTGGTAGGTAGCATCAGGGTGATATGTAGATAAATAGTAATTAAAATCGTTCCGATCGAATAACCAAGACGGTCGCCATGGCCGCTATCTTGGAAATATATTTTGCGCTTCTTCTCCTGAACCGAAAGACCAATTTACGCGAAACTTGATATCTGGGTGACTTGTAGATTAAAAACAGCTAAATTTGTTCTGATCGAGAATCAATTATTGCTACTACTTTGACCATACATTGTAAGTTTCAATCAGCAGTCTGTATTACATTTGCGGAAAAAATGATTTTACAAACTTTTCCACATACAAGAGTATGGGAATGCAAATTTGACCTCGCCAAAGAAAGGTCAAAGGTCAACTTAGAATCATCATTTGAATCAACTTGGTAGACCTTAAGTCCCCGATGCTGTATACCAAGATTTAGTCTTGAAGCATTCTTTGTTATGGAGAAGTAGATTTTTAAGTGTGTTTTACCATATATGGGCATGGTGGACATCTTGTTTAATGATGCAGAACCATTTGAACAAATTGACAATACCCCTTCGACAGAAGCTCAATGTGAAATCTGGTGAAAATTTGTCAAGCTGTTTCAGGGAAGAAGATGTTTAAAGATTACGAGATTTATACATGTATATAGCCCAGGGGCAAGGGTAGATAACCCCAGGGGTCAAAATATTTGTAGTCACTAAAAGTGTTTGCTACTTTGATCATACATTGTAAGTTTCAGTCATTGGTCTTTAATACATTTTGAGAAACTGAACTTCGAACATTTCCCCCATACAAATGCATAGAGATGTAAATAATCTTCGACAGAAGGCTCAATGGGCAAGGGCAGATAACCCTAAAGGACAAAATTTTGATTGTAGCTGAAAAGGTTTGCAACTTTGATCATACATTGTAAATTTCATCCATTAGTCTTTAATACATTTGAGAAACTAAATTTTAAATATTTCCCCATACCAATGCATAGGGACGCAAATTTGAGCGTGCCGTAAAAAGGTCAAATGTCAATCTAGAGTCATCATTTGAACAAACTTGGATAACCTTGAATCCCCAATGCTCTGTAACAAGATTCGGCCTTGGTTCTTAATAATGCAGAACCTTTTGAACAAATTGATAATACGTCTTCGACAGAAGGCCCGATGTGAAATCTGGTAAAAATTGGTCAGGCTGTTTCAGAGAAGAAGACGTTTAACAATTACGAAATTTTATACATGTATATAGCACAGGGACAAGGACAGACAAAAGTTTGACTGTAACTGAAAGGGTTTGCTACTTTGATCAAACATTGTACGTTTCAGCCATTGGTCTTCAATACATTTTTAGAAACTGAATTTTAAATATTTTCCCTATACTAATGCATAGGGGAACAAATTTGACCTTGTCGTCAAATTCAGTTTTTGCATTTACATTGTATCATCATAGATAATGCTGAATGAACATTAAAGCAGAAAAAAAAAAACATAAAAAAACTAAAACAAACAACAAAAACAAACAAACAAAAAATAAATAAATAAATAAATAAAATAAAATAAAATAAACAAAAAAACTGGCGCCTAAGATCTAAACGAACCTTTTCAAATTGGGACCGAGCAGAAAAGCAGACACCATGTAAAGAAGGAAGATACTATTTGTACATTAATCGTGTCTCAGAAAGTTACGTATTACATTACGAAAACACGCTATTCAAATAAATTGAAAATTTCACCACCAAAAACTGGAAGTTTTCAGATAAAAATTCCGACATAAATTGTGGGTACTCGTTAGAACCGCCGAGGCGGTTCTAACGAGTACCCAAAATTTATGTTTTTGAGCAGAAATAAGAAAAATAATGTATACCCCTGTAAACCCCAGTTTTACTATATAAAAGTGGGGTTTAAGGGGGTCAAAATTATATAGGTATGTTTTCGTGATGCTAAACATTTAGCGCACAGCGAAGACTCTAATCAGGCTGGAAGGATGCCAAGGCTATCTGAGTCTTTGCAGGGCGCACATGGCAAATTGGTTTTGTCATGAGGCGGCTCATTTATTGTTTAAAAAAACTATGCCTATGGCATAGTGTTTTACAAACCAGTTTTAGTTTTCGCTGAGTGTCAGCCCACAGCAATTTTGATGGCTGGATAAAATTATTCTTACAACAGGGTTGTTCAGGAGTTAAAACCAGGTCTTTAAGAATCGGGTTAGCAAGATGTTCGGTGTATCATAAAATATACTAATGCAAGGAAAGTCAATGTTAAGTCGGGCACAATCTTTTATTTTCAGTCTTTGAATCACTAACAGTTCCTCCTTATTACAAATCTCTCTTCCACTTCATTTACGATGTTCATTTTTTAAAGATATTTCTTGTTTGAATTCCTGCTTTATTGAATTGTACGATGAAGAAGAAGTACCACCCGACTGGTGTAAAATATAATTTGCCCTCTGCATAAGATTACAGCTTCAACAAATCCAGCGAATTTTTATGGGATATCCCTCATCAATAGTCTTAGCAAAACACTGGCATTTTGACGACAAGAGTACAAAAATGGGCCGAGTAAAATGGGATAGTGGATATATTATAGGCGGGGTTTCGCAGTGATTACTCAACTATGACAATATCGTTTACCTTCAAAGTAAATAAGTGAACTCAGGAACTGATACAATCAGATCCACATCAAGCCCCTAACACCAAAATGAATAGAAAGACAAACAAATATAATTAAACAGCCACAAAACGAACGGACGACAAGCAGAGTTGGCAAATCTTTCCCCAAAAAGTGGCAACTCTGTTACCCAAACTTAACTGAATATATCTGAAACTTACATAATTGTTAAAAGAAACACATTAGAAAGTGAAACACTACATAACAAATAACAAAAAGTACCACCATGAAAATACCGCCTTCCCAGCAAACACACAATGTCGCCACAACGTCGTTACAACGTCGCTGCAACGTCGTGACGTTGCAGCGACGTTGTAACGACGTTGTAACCGTGTTGTGTATTTGCTGGGTTGGAACGGTCAGTAATGAATTACTGGGGTACTTGGGGAGGAGGAGGAGGGGAGCTAAAGCTATCTTTACGGGATCCCAACCCTCGCCTTCAGCTTCCATAATGGTAAAAAGATATGTTTGTTCGGTCCGTGTAGGGTGTCTTCTTTCTCCCACCTTTGCCTATATGAGATATGCTTTTTGCCCATGCAAAAACTTCAATCTCACATGACCATGTTATAGGCCCGCTGGTCCTAGGAACAATCTATTTAAAGGTGGAAGAAAAAGAATACATCATGAGCCAGTCCATACAGGATAGAAAAACCTCATCCTCGGGGTAGTGTGTCTCGACAAAGCGGTTCTAACGAGTACCCACAATCTATGTTTTTAGCAGAAATATGAAAAAATATCCGAATTTTCATCTGAAAACTTTCAGTTTTTTGTAGTGAAATTTTCAATATATTTGAATAGGCGTGTTTTGGTAATGATATTATTTTTTTTTTACCTCGACAGCGCACAGAATCGTTTTAAATATATCCGTTCCTTTTTAAATGTATCCTAGACTGAAAGATGTCTGCATGTATAAATTAATCACAGTATATAAGTGGCTGAAGAAAGGCTGTGGGGTCAGTAGCAATGTCCGATTAACTAAAATGTGTCAAAATAGAAACCTCTCATTTTTATCTCATTTCCTTTCCTTGAAGATATGAAACTTAAGGGGACTAAATGCATTTTCAGTGGTAACTCTTTCAAAGTTAGATTTTATTCCCTTCTAAACTCTACTACTCTCAAAGGAAAGGATTTGCTCCCAGTGGGAGCAAAAAATTTACCTTTTAGTAGACCCCTATTCAGAAGAGCTTGATGTGCAGGAAAGTAAACAAATAAATTGTCTCCCTAGCCAAAATTGCAGCAACTCCTGCCCCATTAAGAATTTTGTCTAGTTCGAGCAAAACTGACCTCCTGCCGTACTTGTTTTTGTATTTGTATATGTCATATGTTATTGTTTCTTGCTAACTATTATATATGTTGAAAAGTTGTCACCGCTACCTTGATTTGAATATTTATTTGCGAAAAACTTTGTATATGTATCATGTCAATAAAAATTTGTGCATTATTGTATTGTATATAAGTACGGATGGCTCCACCAACATAAGCCACAGGAAGGTAAGAAGATTAATGAGAGAGCATGTTTACTTTGTAAATCTATTAATGCTTAGTGTCCGAAAATTGACCTATGCAACTGTTGTAGGTCCAGATCAGATATTTCAGGGCACGACTTTAGTCCATTACGAAAACACGCCTATTCAAATATATAGAAAATTTCACCTCCAAAAACTGAAAATTTTCAGATACAAAAACTCTGATATTTTTCATATTTCTGCTCTAAACATAGATTGTGGGTACTCGTTAGAACCGCCTCGGCGAGGCGGTTCTAACGAGTACCCATAATCTATGTTTTAGCAGAAATAACAAAAATAATGTACACCCCTGCAAACCCCAGTTTTACTATATAAAAGTGGGGTTTAAGAGGGTCAAAATTATATAGGCATGTTTTCGTGATGCAGGGTATGCACTTTACTCCACCACTTGAGGAGTTTTGAATAAGAGAAACAATTAAGAGCACTTCTTGAGGGTATCCTTTTAATCAATTTATGCCACCGAATGGCACCAGATGTCCAACGAATTTTAACGTTTGTACAGACAGGTGTTATGTTATCCCTCTTTGTTCACAGGTTCAACTTTAGACATCTGTGACAGCGGTGGTACTGAAAAGTCTGCGCGTCCACCCGCAGTCTCCCATCTATAAATAGCAATGCTCAAAACATCATATTTGCTCTAAATATTCGGACATGAATTCTTCTTACTAATTTTGTACAATAAATTGAACCGGTCTATTTTGCTACCTGTTTATGTGTGTAAAAACTGCTGGATAATAATACAATAATGCGGACCCTGATCAAAGGCTGTTGTTTCAGGCTTATTTGTCTGGGTGCTTTTGGTAGATATAAATGCATGGTTATAGTGCAATATTATTATAATAAAATATAGTGTATTCACATGTATATTTTAAAGCCATTTTTAATGAAAGCTGAGTTGTATAAGAATCAATAAGATGTATAAGCGTTTATTCTAAAGAACAATCTACGTTACCTATTACACGGTGTTCAGATTTCTTTCATTTTAGTCAAATTAGAAAAAAAGTGACATCTCTGCTACATATATAAAAGTAAATTGCTTTTAGATCCTATAGTCATTACCATCATTTCCGGTAATTTCTTTTACAATATGAATTTAACAATATGTGTTAGAAACGTATCTAACTCGCCGTAAAACGGTAAAACCCCGACAGTAGAATGCTAACAAGTTTCATCTATTACCTTAGCTGTTGGTTTTAGTAAATAGATGTCTGCAAAAATCTCCAGCATGGTGCAGGGTCACCAGCAGTACTGTCACCATACACTAGCATATAGTCTACATGTGTAAGTTTCCATTACGAAAACACACCTATTCAAATATATAGAAAATTTCAACTCCAAAAAACTGAAAATATTTACATAAAAATTCTGATATTTTTCATATTTCTGCTCAAAACATTGATTGTGGGTACTCGTTAGAACCGCCTCGCCGAGGCGGTTCTAACGAGTACCCACAATCTATGGTTTTGAGCAGAAATAAGAAAAATAATGTATACCCCTGGAAACCCCAGTTTTACTATATAAAGGTGAGGTTTAAGGGGGTCAAATTTATATAGGCATGCTTTCGTGATGTCAAACAGTTTCTGTTTTGTATGACCCGGGTTTACTTTATATGGAATCAAATATGATTATTAGCTGTATTATTAAGTCGTATGTTGACTGGGTAAAATCTTTTTATAAGGCACATTGTAATTGATTAACTGTGTAAAAATTATTGTGATAATTATATATTACCTTTCCATTTTTTTTCACATCTCAACATTTCTAAATGTTTATTTCAGTATATAAACGATAACTCGTTTCCTGCCACGCTTTTCTTGTCACAGTTTGTGCATGAATAAAGACCTATAAAACCTTTATTCCGCTATAACAGCGCAACAACTCAAACAAGAACGAGAATATATATTCTAGTAGGCAGGAGACGTTGGATCACTATGCCGTCGTTGATGTAGGTTTTTGTCCCGACTGGGTAGCTCCTGAGTGAACGAATTGGATAAAATATCTTTTGTGACTTCCTGTTTGCTATTCTGTACACAAAGTTTCATTGAAAAGGGTCTACTCTTAAAGGAAATAAATAATTTGCCTCCCTTTGAAGTGTATTCATTCCCCTTAAAACATTAAAAAGGATTACAAAACGATCGTGGAGTCTATCCATATCTTTTTACATTATTTCAATCACATTTTTTGAGATCATTGATTTGTTGAAAAGTTTATTTGTCAGAACTTTCTAAATTACATGTAACGTGTAATTCCTCATAAATTCCATCCATCACGAAAACACGCCTATATAATTTTGACCCCCTTAAACCCCACTTTTATATAGTAAAACTGGGGTTTACAGGGGTATACATTATTTTTCTTATTTCTGCTCAAAACATAGATTGTGGGTATTCGTTAGAACCGCCTCTGCGAGGCGGTTCTAACGAGTACCCACAATCTATGTTTTGAGCAGAAATATGAAAAATATTTGAATTTTTTGTCTGAAAATTTTTAATTTTTCGGTGATTAACTTTTCAGTATATTTGAATAGGCAGGTTTTCGTAATGCAGATCAGACGTGTGATTGGAAATGATATAAGAAGTTATGAACGGGTTTCACAAGTGTTGCGTAAAGAGTTTGTTTAGAGTGTAAGGAAACACACTTTCAAAAAACGACAGAAAAAAATCACTACCAGAAGCAACCACTTGACATGTCTTTTTCTTTGAGAACCATTTTGCTGTGATTGTGATGCATCTGCATCTGAAAAAAATATAGTGAACAGTAATAAAGATAAAATATAGTGTTCATAAATACTGACAAATAATGGTGTCCTGTAATATAGACTAGTAATACAAATAAATAATTGCAACTCATTATATCAGTTGATTGTCACAATCACCCCTGTTAATCAGTCTGTAAGTAGCAGATTACTATTTGCAACAGCTCCGATTTTTGGCTTTTACTTTCGTTCTCATGAGATGTGTCCAAATATTATGGGAGGGAGTAAAACTATGACAGCGATACATTGTGAAGCAAAATAAATAACAAGTATCAGCTTTTTCAATAAGCTAGTGGGTTGTTTAGCTTGAACAATTTGTATTCTCTTATCACGCTTATACCCCACATGATGGCATATGTATCAAGGTTTATTGAACTAACCTTAATGACTCTAGTTACTTTCCGAGTTTTGGTTCACTCCGAACTGTCAGTTTTACCTCTGACATGAACACAAATAATAGGTGCTACAGTTTTTATTATCCTGTGTGTTCAACATTTTGACTATAGCAGATAGCTGATTAAACAATGGAATGCTTTAATTTTAATGCCAGTAAAGATACTCTTTGTATAGGTTGATCAGGTTCATCTCAGAGTTAAAGGATGTCTGAATTGCTTTTTTTTTATTATCTTTTATTATACAGGTTTTCTGTACCTAATACCGTGTACACTAGATCAGACACGTCGGATCTAGGTCTAAACTGCTTGCCGCTGTCCCTTAAATGGGACGCAGGCATAAATTGGTTAAAAGTATACCCGAAAGAGACCATAACTGGATAATAAAACATTCTAGTCTATTCCGTTTGTTATTAGATGCACGACTATGTCAACAGTCTTAATATTTACTTCAGCTTCCGGGTTCGGTTTAATTCCCGTACTTGATGTGTGATTAGCAAAACTCGCCAGAGCGACCCGCAATAAATAAATGAACATACATACATACATACATACATACATACATACATACATACATACAGAAAGAAAGAAAGAAAGAAAGAAAGAAAGAAACGTCGATTCACGCGGAGACAATGCATGGAATTTCATTGTGTTGTTCTCTACGTGGGGGTGGTCGGGTGGTGCGAAGGTGTCATGTATCTTATGTCACCGGGGCGTCCAACTGATATTGGCTTACAGTTGGGCAAGGCCTGCTATCCTTGTAGCAGGTAAGGGTAGAGGGGGAATGTTTTTATTTCTTCTGTTTCTTCACTTTCATTCCTGTTCCTCTTTCTTCCCTGTTCCTCTCTTTCATCTCTTCGACTATCTCTTCTATCACTCTTCTCCCTTTCTCTGGGAGACGACACAAAATGACCCTCAAGGGTTGACGCGTCGTTAAACCCCAACAATCAATGTTCTCTACGTCTTTTACAATAAGTTGGACAGAACCATAATGCTACCTGTAAAGAGACACAAACGGCTAAATAACTGAGCCGCAATGTGAGAAAACGTACCTTCTGATGTGTGCACCTGACGCAGACTCCGCACAGTCGGATCAGAGTCTTCCTTGACAAAATGAATAAACGTTGCATCCTTGGGTATCCAAAATGCGCTCAGTGAAGATTCTGTGCAGGCTAATCTGAATCTTCGCTGGGCGCACTCGTCCAAAGGTATGTTCTCTAACGCTGCCATTCATTTGAGTTTATCATACAACACATGCTTTCAGATTTATGCTAGAAACTTACATAATGGTCTTTCGCAGATGAAGTGGCTTTTATATGCACAGTTGACATCATTGAAAAATCCACCATCGTAAACCATTGCACAATCTTCGTTGCCATTCATGTTGTTTGGCTCTATAGCCCAATTGCTGCAAACAGAGAACGACATCCCAGTAAGCATTCTACATAAATCTATAGCGGGCCGTTATCAGCCCGGCGGGGTTGCTGACGGGCCGATACGGCCCGCTATAGATTTATGTAGAATGCTAGCTGGGTTATAATATCAGTCCAATCAAACAGAATACATGTAGTAAAAATCTAAACGGTTGCCTTTGAGAACACAGAACAACGAAAGAACGAAAGCGAAGACTCAGTTTGGCGTTGCGTTCTACACAGATTTTAAATATATTTAGTAAGTGGCCATCATTCACTTCGAGTCCCAACTCATCACCCTGCAGTTAAGCAGGCAAGCGCAAAGTGATCGGGCAGTTTTCTGCAGTGCGTTTATTGTAGCGAGGTGACCCGAGTATTGCGGACCTGTTTCCTCTTCTCTAGACAGGTATCTCCTACCAGATGTCTGTGACTGCTGTGCTCCATGGATCGTGGTGGTTGATGTGAGCTTAGTGAGGGATGTGTACTGATTGTGAATACATGTATTTGCATTCCCACAGTTTACTTTCACTGAACTTTTCGGGTTTAATGCCATTAACGAGGATAAATTTAGAACTGTTTACATTGCCGAAACACTATACAGTCGACTTTCGCTATCTCGAATCCCAAGGGACTCACTGAAATACTTCGAGATATCCGTACTTCGACATATCAGAGTTGAGAGAGTGAGGAAAACAATAAATTGAACAACCACATTTAACAAAGGAATATGTAATTTGACTCCTGAAGTTAGAAATATATATATAAAATAATGTGGAAAAGAGGAGAAATTGCTCCTTAGGAGCAATTTCTCCTCTTTTCCACATTATTTTGTTACCTGTTGTAATAGTTTCATGTTAAAACAGGGACCAGATTTTCACTTCGAGATAAGCGGTGATTCGAATACGCGAGTTCGAGATAACGAGGTTCGACTGTATTTACTATTATTTAGGCCGTGGAAAGCGAAAAAAGCCTTCGAGCATGCCAAAATGTATTAATTCACATCATCCTGCGCATGCGTAAGGTTTCATCCGAGCTTTGCTCTCCAGTGTTACATTCCAATGATTCTGGCAGCGGACAGCGAAGGCCCTGATCATCTGTGCCTTCGATGATCGCATATGCCCAAAAGACACGTTTTTACATGATAAGGCCCATGTTATGTTATAACATTCTTTTGTAACGAGTAACAATCATCCTGAACAATATGAAACACATCACCAATTAAGAGGTATGCGATATGAAACATATCACTAATCAGGAGGTATGCGATATGAAACACATCACCAATTAGGAGGTATGCGATATGAAACACATCACCAATTAGGAGGTATGCGATATGAAACATATCACCAATCAGGAGGTACGCGATATGAAACACATCACCAGTCTAGAGGTATGCGATATGAAGCATATCACCAATTAGGAGGTATGCGATATGAAACATATCACCAATTAGGAGGTATGCGATATGAAACACATCACCAATTAAGAGGTATGCGATATGAAACATATCACCAATTAAGAGGTATGCGATATGAAACACATCACCAATTAGGAGGTATGCGATATGAAACATATCACCAATTAGGAGGTATGCGATATGAAACACATTACTAATCAGGAGGTACGTATGCGTACCTTTTGACACCAACGCTAAACGGAGACTCAATTCAGCTTATGCAACCGCGCATAGAGTCTTCATTGTCCGCATGAAGAAATTTTACACCCGTGACTATCCCAAAGGCGCCCAGTGGAGATACTGATCAGACTGAGAGAATGTACAGGCTGATCTGAATTTACCCTGAGCAAACGTATCCGAAGGTACGTTTTCTGACATTGCCGCTGTAATATCCATGCTCTCATGATGACCTCATTGCCATGATCAAGAATCGGTACTCGGTTTATATGGTCAAATTGAAAGCTCTGGAAGGGTGAAGGCAATTCTTCAAAAACAGTTGAATGGATCAGAAAATTGGGCAGACAGAAGAATGGATAGGAAGACAACACTAAGAACTTGACTGGTGCATAAGAATACAGGAGAAAATAGAGAAAGTTTGACTCGGAGTCCTTCCGCTCTGAATTCATATAAAAATCTTCCACCCTGTAATATGTTACATCGAATGCTGAATAAATTAAGATGCCACGCCCGTTCCTAATTGTCAGCCAATCAGATAACTTAATCCAAATTGTTGATATAAATTCACAAACTGAATGACAAACAGTGCAGATCTACAGTTTGCAAAGGCAGCGTATGTCCGGGTTCAGCAGAACAAGGGTTAAATAAAGCCTTAGCTAAAACAGAAAGAACGTGACTCCATGGTGGGTGGGGGACTAAATCGTTCCATTTAGAGAAGATCATTTTCTTCAGGAGGCTATTGAACAGGAAAGAAAACAGGCAGTCACAAAATTGTTTCCCCTTACAAAGGGTATGCAGTCCCCTTAACATCACCTCTCCCTGCCCGCATCATGAAAACATGCCTATATAATTTTGAACCCCTTAAACCCAACTTTTCTACAGTAAAACTGGGATTTACAGGAGTATACACTATTTTTTTTTTATTTCTGCAAAAAACGTAGATTGTGGATACGCTTTAGAACCGCCTCGCCGATCTACCCACAATCTATATTTTGAGCCGTTATCGCCTCGACACAAACAAACAAACATCACCTCTGCATACCCTATAGAGAAGAGGATTTGATTTCGAAGAGATTCTCCTGTAGGAGAGGTGCTTCCCGTATATTATACAGTGTCTAGTGATTCTGTACGCAGAGACTATGGATGTGCAGGGTGATCCATGTCTTCGTTGTTCACATACATGCGACACAGTTTCGCGTGTGATTGCGTATGATTCCTAACGCAAACAAAATAAAAACGTGAAACGACAATACCCCGCCATTATCGTGTCGGGGCAGATAACAATGTCAAAACTTGACGAAATTTGCCCATTAGCAATCCAGATCTCCACAACACCAGTGCACACACCTAGTGTAGTGAAAATCCGTTGATATTTACTCAAGTTATCGTCCGCCAACGAAAATACGGACGTACGGGCGCACGACAGATGGACGGATGGACTTGATGGACAGACATACGGATGACCAACGTGATACCATAATACCCTGCCACTAGAGTGTGGCGGGGTATAAAAGGGATGTCGTCTAACCACATAATTGTCCACTACGGCCTTTTTTCATATGCGACCTGATAGCAATTTTATTTTTCCACGGCGCAATAATAATGGAAAATGAAGTTCTCTAATAATGGGCTTGTCATTTTTAAGGATGCGAAAATCAACGCTTTATTAAAAGTTAAAGCGCCTTTCAAGATTGCTGCAGAAGATACTCTCAAATGTGCCAGCGCACGACAAAACCTACAAAATGGCATGCGCGGCCAGCGAAGACTCAGATCAGCCTGGGCATTCGCCCATTCTAATCAGAGTCTTCGCTGTGCGCTCCATGGGTAGCTCAGAACCAAGCCTATCCATGAGGACAGTGAAACTGATCAGACTCGGCGGATACCCTGGCTGATCTGAGTCTTCGTTGGGCGCACTTGACATTTTGTTGGTTTTGTCATGGACTGGCTCAAATATGTTGTTTAATGTTTTATTTATTTTTCTTCTTACTTTATTTTCCGATAAAATTAGACAATATTTCATTTGACTCGTCTCCATAAGAAGTATCAAACCTTATTTTCTGCGCATTACGAAAATATGCCTATATAATTTTGACCCCCGTAAACCCCACTTTTATATAGTAAAACTGGGGTTTACAGGGGTATACATTATTTTTTCTTATTTCTGCTCAAAAAACAAAGATTGTGGGTACTCGTTAGGACCGCCTCGCCGAGGCGATTCTAACGAGTACCCACAATCTATATTTTGAGCAAAAATATGAAAAAATATCAGAATTTTTTTTATCTGAAATATTTCCTTTTTTAGGCTGTAAAAATTTCAATATATTTGAATAGGCATGTTTTCGTAATGGAAAGAAGAAATAAATGCATATGTATTAAAATGCTGTCTACTGCTATGGTATTGGCGCTTTAAGGGTCAAAATGAAGTTTTAACCTGATATAGGCCACCGATTTCGAAGATATGATAATGGGCAATGACCTATTTCCTGTATGAACTCTAAATATTCGAACAGTCATGTTTAAGCAAACACCGCAAAGAGATGGAAATGTTTGTCATTAAAGAACCTGTTTGATCTGAAATGTTTGAAGTGAAAGTATACACATTGCAGATTTTCCGCTATTTCCAACAAGGTAGACAACTTTTGTGACTTCCTATTTGCTTGCCTGCACACCAACACCCCTCTGAAAAGAGGTCTTCTCTTAAAGAAAATATTTTATTTTTTCCCTTTTGGAGCAAATTCTTTCCTTGTAGACTAAACCTCATTTCAGAAGGGAGGCAAATCGATTTTGACAGAGTTGACCCTCTGAAAGTGTATCCATTCCACTTAACACATCAGCAGGTGGTCAAATGAACATTTTATAATTTTAAGACAAATGCCGCAAGAAGTCATTGTGTCCGAATATGTAGAGTAAGTACGATCCGCAAAGTAAAACAAAATACCTTCGGACTTAAAATCGCAGCGTAACTACAGATCAGCCTCAGGGGACTATTCTTCAACTCTTTGGACGGAGCCATTTCTAATAGAAGAAGTGTCTGCTTATTTTTTTTATTATTATCCCCGCGCTTTCCGAAGAAAACGCGGGGATATTGTGATACCCCCGTCGGTCCGTCCGTACGTCCGTCTGTAATGTCACACCATTGCTCCTAGACCATTTAAGCTAGAACTCGAAACTTTCACAGGTGATAGCCCTATGGAAGGAACACATTCGGAATTTTGATTTAAGCCCTTGGTGCAGGGTCAGTTGGTTTGGGCCCCGAAGGGTCCATAATCCATTTTGTACAAACATAGTCATGTTGCATATCAAATGAAGGTAATGAAGAGTAGGATACAGTGGTGCAAACAATTTGCCCCGGGGGCATGTCTGGGGGTCACTAGAAGTCAAAAGGTAGGATTTTCAGTCCTTTTATTAGATTGTCACACAACTTCTCTTAGGCTTTTTGAGCTAGAACCTTGAAACTGTCACAGGTAATAGCCCTATGGATGAGGACTGGAGGAACACATTTGGAATTTTGATGTGCAGGGAAATATGCGAGAGCGCTGGCGCGAGGATATGCGATGGCGCCATCGACTTGCTCTAGTTATTATTATAATCATAATATTATGAATTTCTGTATTTTAATGCAACCACTGTAGACCCTGATCAGACACCATATTATGCGGCGTCTGATCTGGGTCTACATTGTTTGGTAATGTCTCTTTAACGAGATTCAAGGCATAAATGAATTGACAAAAACACAAACTATTTTGAATTTACAGGTTACGAGTCATATTTTAGCAGAAAGGTAAAGCAGATATATTAATGATGCACATCCTACGAAAAAGGATCTTATCCCGCATTGAAATAGAAAAACACATTGATAAGCCTGGGCATCAGCGCAGTCTAGTTTGCTTATATTCGTAGACGCGTACACATATATCGACGTACAAAGAGGACCCTAGTCAGGCTGTGCCGGTGCACAGGTGCTCTGGGCCCTTCCTGGTAGCATGTGTAATAACATTATGAAAACATGCCTATTCAAATATACTGAAAATTTTAGCACCAAAAAATTAAAATTTTCACATAAAAACATTCTGATATTTTACATATTTCTGCTCAAAACATAGATTGTGGGCACTCGTCAGAACCGCCTCAACGAGGCGGTTCTAACGAATACCCACAATCTATGTTTTCGAGCAGAAATAAGAAAAATAATGTATACCCCTGTAAACCCCAGTTTTACTATATAGAAGTGGGGTTTGAGGGGGTCAAAATTATATAGGTATGTTTTCGTGATGAGAACCATTTTTTAGCACAGTGAAAAGATTTCATCACCATCATCATCATCAACATCATCATCACCATCATCATCATAAGATACTTACATGACTTTTTTATTTGGTGGATTATTAAAATCTTCATCATACTGCCATACTCCTTCAAACTTGCGATCATTTAGCCCTATCCAGTACCAAGGTGCACCGGCTGGTTGTTTCAGTAACTGCTTCTCGAGCCAGGCCTGTAATATTGTTGGCATATTCATATTTATTAGCAGTGAAAAAAAATCATTCTCAGATGAGTTGAGCACATAAAAAGTTCAGGGCCTGAAGGAAATAAGATGAAACTGAAGAGACCTAATATGATAAGTTTCTGATGAAAATAGCTGAAATACAATGTATTGATGTTTTCTGTTTCTGCTTTTTTTCTTTTTCTTTAGCTTTTTTCTTTTGGATTTCTTTGTTGTGTTCATTGTTCCGAAGGAGACATTCTTACAGAACATAATTATCCGGTGTTACATTACGAAAACATACCTATATAATTTTGACCCCCTTAAACGCCACTTTTATATGGTAAAACTGGGGTTTACAGGAGTATACATTATTTTTCTTATTTCTGCTCAAAAACATAAATTGTGGGTACTCGTTAACAAGTACCTACAATCTATGTTTTGAGCGGAAATATGAAAAAATAGCAGAATTTTTATCTGAAAACTTTCAGGTTTTCGTAGTGAAATTTTCAATATATTTGAATAGGCGGTTTTTCGTACTGCTAGCTTTATTGCGGCCGTAAAAGAGTTTCTTCGTATATTACTTCAATGTAGTTTACATTTCCTGTCCCTTTTTGGTCACTGAATTAGCTCATTATTAGTAATTCTAAATATACAGCATTACGAGGTAAAAAGAAAAGTTCAGTGCCATAATCACAAGTCGCAGCCAATCCCTGACACCGAGAGAAAGAGGAAAGAGACACAAACCAACACGCGCAAAACAAACAAACGCACGAAAATTAGCTCATCACGAAAACACGCCTATATAATTCTTATCCCTTGAACCCCACTTTTATATAGTAAAACTGGGATTTACAGAGGTATACATATTTTTCTTATTTCTGCCTAAAACATAGATTGTATAAGAGCGTGGGCAGCGTTGCACATGACAGTACTACTCGAGAATAGACTCAATAAAACCTAGCCCAGAGGTTATAAAACTCTTTTTTATGCTCAACACTAATATATCTGAAATTACTAATAACTGCAAATTGTTTCTTGCTTAACATAGCTAAGCATGAAAATTTCTCTGCTAATAAATATGAAAATGCGAACTATTGTTGACATTTTCATATTTATTAGCATAGAAAATTTCATGCTCAGCTGAGTTGAGCATTAAAAAAGTTTTATAACCTTCATTCCAGGTCTGCAATTTTCATTTATTTGGTGTGCTCTTTGGCCCTATTTTCTAGACCAGAATATATAGTATCGGTCAAATAGGAACCAGTGCCACTTACATATTTTTTTCCAAAAAAGGATGAGCAAACATACACTTCACTATAGTGAAGTACGGGGAGACGTTTTACGACCGATACACGATACAAACACCTACTATAGTGTAGGTATGTATATTCTAAAAGGAATGACACTTGACAGCAATAAACACAAGAACAATAAGTGGAGACCTAGGAAATACCACAACTACGGAGCACAGCCTTCCGAGGACACAAATGAAAATTGCTGGTGTCGATGTCAGTCTGGGCCAGACTAGAAAGTTCATTATGAAAATACACCTATTCAAATATATAGAAAATGTCACCTCCAAAAACTGAAAATTTTCTGATAAAATACTCTGATATTTTTCATATTTCTGCTCAAAACAACGATTGTGTATACTCGTTAGAACCGCCTTGGCAAGATGGTTCTAACGAGTACCCACAATCTATGTTTTTGAGCAGAAATAAGAAAAATAATGTATACCCCTGTAAACCCCAGTTCATGTTTTCGAAAGGTTCGGCTTAAAGGCCGTCACAAGTAAACAGAAGGTCTGTCTAAATGGACAAACTAATCTATACTGCCGAATTAAGAGAAACTGGAAGAAATAGAAACAAGAGGGCCCGGACGGCCCTGATTCGCTCACCTGTATCATTGTCTCTAGTATATTCTAAAAGACTATGATTTCTCTTTATAGGACTATGTATGTTTAAAATTTGTTGAAAATGAATGTTTTCGGATGACAGGCTGGGGGTGCTGGATAGAAGCATGATTGCATGGTGCCTTATTGTTGAGTAGGCATGTGAACTAGATGAAGCTCTGTAACCAAATATCAAAGGCCAGGGCCTTCTGGTTTCAGACAAAAAGATTTTTAAAGGTTTCCCTATATAAGTATATATTAAACAATATGGCGGCCATGGCAGCTATCTTAGATTTCCAATAGGGACTATTTTTGCTATTCAGTTTTGATCTACAAGTCACCCCGATGCTTCCTACCAAGTTTAAAATCAATAAGCCTTTCGATTCCGCTGAAGAAGCAAAAAATTAGATTTTCAAGATGGCCGTCATGGCAGACAACTTGGATTTCCGCTCAGAAAGATTTTAGCTATTTTTGATCTATAAGTCAACCCGATGCTTCCTTTAAGTTTCGAGTCAATTGGCTTTTTCAGTTTAGGAGAAGAAGCGAAAAATAAATTTTCAAGATAGCCGCCAAGGCAGCCATCTTTGATTTCAGATCGGGACGATTTAGCTGTTTTTGATCTAAAAGTCATCCTAATGCTTCCTGCCAAGTTTCGAGTTAATTGGCCTTTCAGTTCAGAAGAACTGATTTCAAGTTGGCCGCCATGGCGGCCATCTTGGATATCCGATAGGGACGATTTTAGCTATTTTTTATCTATAAGTCACCCCAATGCTTCCTACCAAGTTTGGAGACAGTTGGCTTTTGGGTTTAGGGGAAGAAGCGAAAAATAGATTTTCAAGATGGCCGCCATGGCGGCCTTCTTGGATTTCCGATCAGCACGATTTTAGCTATTTTTGATCTACAAGTCACTCCGATGCTTCCTACCTAGTTTAAAGTCAATAAGCCTTTTGGTTCAGAAGAAGAAGCGAAAACTATATTTTCAAGATGGCCGCCATGGCGGCCATCTTGGATTTCCGATCGAAACGATTTTAGCTTTTTTTTTTTATCTATAAGTCACCCCAATGCTTCCTTCAAAGTTTGGAGTCAATTGATTTTGGGTTTAGGAGAAGAAGCGAAAAATAGATTTTCTACATGGCCGGCATGGACGCCATTTTTGATTTCCGATCGGCATGTCTAGCTTATTTTGATCTACAAGTCACTCCGATGCTTCCTACCAAGTTTGGAGTCAATTGGCCTTTCGGTTCAGAAGAAGAAGCGAAAATTAGATTTTCAAGATGGGGGCCATGGCGGCCATCTTGGTTTTCCGATCGGCACGATTTAGCTATTTTGATCTACGAGTCACCCCAATGCTTCCTACCAAGTTTGGAGTCAATTTGCCTTTCGGTTCAGGAGAAGAAGCGTAAAATAGACTTTCAAGGTGGCGGCCATGGCGGCCATCTTAGATTTCCGATCGGCACGATTTTAATTATTTTTGATCTACAAGTCACCCCGATGCTTCCTACCAAGTATCGAGTCAATTGGCCAGGGGGTGTAGAAGGAGTAGGCTTTTTTAAGCAATTGTTGACGCCGCTCGACGGACAACGGACATTGACTGGCCACACTAGCTCACCATGAGCACTTCGTGCTCAAGAAAGCTAAAAAATAAAGCAGAGAACATTTTACGCCGAAAGGACTGGAAAAGTAAGAGACGGATCTGTTCGATGCCTTTTCCAGGAACCCTAACAATACCCTGATAGGTACCATTCCACGTGAGATGAAGAATCAAATACTATTTCCGTGGATAGGGAATACGACCAAGAAACAGAATTTCCGCTAAGTAATATGCAGGTCTATCAAACTGGAGTTTTCTCGAAAGATGAAATGCAAACATAAAAATGGAGTTATGCTAGAAAATCCACAGTCATAAAGCGCAGCCTCCCCGAGCAGCGAAGATAGAAGTGACGAGGAACAAATTACGACCATTACAAAAACACGCCTATTCAAATATACAGAAAATTTCACCTCCATAAACTGAAACTTTTTTCAGTTAATAAACTCTGATATTTTTCATATTTTTGCTCAAAATATAGATTGTGGGTACTAACGAGTACCCACAATCTATATTTTTGAGCAGAAATTTGAAAAAAATAATGTATACCCCTGTAAACCCCAGTTTTACTATATAAAAGAGGGGTTTAAGGGGGTCAAAACTATATAGGCATGTTTGAACAAGTTGCCTGGGTAATTTCATTTGTGTTTTCATTCATTCGAAATCCCGCATGAAGTTTTGATGAAGCTGAAAAATACAAACTTTTATTAATATGTATTCGAATATGCGAAAACGGTTCGCGCGACACAAAACGATATCACAGAACAACGCACTATCAAAAACAGAACAAACAAAACGAAGAGGAACTGCAACAGAAATCAGCTGACGCTAAGGTGCATGACCCGCAAAAATGCATTGACATGATAATACCCATTTACCAATTCTAACCATCGATGATAGGTCAATAAAGATGAAGGAGTGACACGGGATTGTATATAAATTTACGGAATGGCTTTTACCAGTCAATTAGTAATAGCCAGTATACATAAAAATGGCTATTAGTTGACTGGTAATAGCCATTATACGTCAAAATGGCCATCACCAGTCAACTGGTAATAGCGCATTTAACGTAAAGCTTCTATTACTAGTCGACTGTAAATAGCATATTTTGAAATTGAATTCATTATTAGCTCGCATTTTGTCATTTAAAATCCTGGTTGGGCTAAACAAGTAACAAGAAATCGTATCATATCATTCAATTTGGTGCAAAGAAGGGGAATCCTGAGTTTAATACTGATTGGCTGAAGATACCAGCCTGCCTCCACGATCCCCTGTTATTTTATTCTCTTCTCGGTACGTTACAATGTACGAATGTGTTCTAAAACATTTGACTAGCTGTAGTTCCAACTGATTTCTCCGAGTCCTAATCATTTGCCAGTTCTAGGCGTTTGTAAAAGAGACAAGCTCTTGTTTGCATCACATTAACAAATCCATGAATTGTTCATTCTAGTAAAACCAACAACTTATAAGGGTTATCATTAAACTTACTTATTTCTGGTCAAAAACATTGATGAGTAATTATACATAGACAAGTACCCAGTTCCTATGATTAGACAGTCTGTAAGAAAATTATTACATTATTTCTGATGAAACTTATCACATTTAGCACCATTGAAAAAAAAAAAAAAAAAAAAAAAAACAAAAAAAAAAACATAATCTACATGGCAAGGCAAACGTATTTGGCCTGGATTTTAGACCTATACTATCGCTAAGATAGAAAGAAAGAATGAAAAATATCTACATGACTGGTAATAGCGGTTTTTCGTTTCATTAGCTATTACCAGTCGACCGGTAATAGCAGTTTTATTGTAAAGTGTAACGTAAAATGGCTACTACCAGTCGACTGGTAATAGACCTTTCCATATATCTAATCCTAACAGCATGATGTTGTAACCGAATATTAGTAGTATCAGTGCTTTCAGTCATATTTTCACATTTTTGCATCGGCGAGCCTATCTATAAAGAAATCTTACATTTGACAATTTCATTGGCTAGGTCTTTTCAGTATCTATCAATATGTCAAATATTACCAAAGTATTCCCGACGGTTCGAGTGTTATGGCGATTATCATGTCTTGGCGAGGCTATTCGTTAGCTATTTTTAAAGAAATCTGGCGTTTGACAATTTCTTTGGTTAAGTCTTGTCAATATATACCTGCATGCTAGAACTATCAAAATATTTCAGCGGTTTAAAAGTTATAGCGATTTTCACAAACTGATAACAGACTTGCGACGGACAGACACACCTTGGCGAATTAAGTTATACAGAAATCTGATATTTAATAATATTATTGGTAAAGTCAATATGTATCTGCAGGCCAAAAGTTATCAAAGTATTTTCTGTGGTTTAAAAGTTATGGCGATTTTCACAAGCTGATTACGGACGGAAGAACAGACAGGCGGACATGTTGATCATAGGGTACTCCTCGTAAGTCCTTCTTTCAAATGACTTTACTGCAGTTCGTGCAATACAGCCTTTGAACTGTCAAAGGTGAAACAAATAGAGTCTTAGCTGTTCGTCTGAAGAAAACTTGGATTCTTGACAGTCGAAAGAGCGTCGTCTAGCAACCACTGGTCGAACTGCTAGAACAAGCAGGCTGGGTGCACATATCCGAAAAGTAATTTTTTCACATTTGCTATTCATTAACGCTTATCATGCAGGGTAAAGTTTCAGCACACGACCTGTTGAAATATTTTTTTCTTATTTTTCCTATAAAACAGTATAGGACATCTTATGCAATCTGTCTCTAGTGTGGACACTTTATATGAAATGTCAAAACCAGTTTTCTGGAAAAAATATCATTGATCTGTCTTCTGCTAAATTTGCCTAGAGAGTGGTAAATGTTAATACACAACCTCTTTATAACACGGCCCGTTATAACACGGTTTTGTATATAACACGGTTCAAAGATGGATCCCAAAAATGTATAGATTATATTGAAAAATGACCATAAATGGTCATTTTTCAATATAATCTATACATTTTATTTTGGATATAACACGATTGTTTAACAAACACGGTTTATGCTATGCATTACGAAAACATACCGATTCAAATAGACTGAAAATTTTCCCACCAAAAAATGAAAATTTTCAGATAAAAATTTCTGATATTTTTCATATTTCTGCTCAAAACACAGATTGTGGGTACACGTTAGAGCCGCCTCGATGAGGCGGTTCTAACGAGTACCCACAATCTATATTTCCGAGCAGAAATAAGAAAAATGTATACCCCTGTAAACCCCAGTTTTACTATATAAAAGTGGGGTTTGAGGGGGTCAAAACTATATAGGCGTGTTTTCGTGATGGGACCCCAACAACAGTGTTAAAAAGAGGTTGTGGTGTAATTGTGCTCTTATAATTACCTGTTCATCTTTATCATTTACTGCTAGTCTGTAGGCTACCAGATTAAATGAAGCCACAAGATCGTTACATCTATCTTTTGCCTCAAACCAGGTAACGGCATAGCTTTTATTTGCTGGACTTATGTAATAGCATGATGAAAGACCACGTGAAAGCCAGCCTGGAGTACAGTTGACACCTGCAGCAAATATCATACCGTATTTATCCTAAATTTTCTTTACTGAATCCCATTAGACCGGTGTGTTCACCACAAAAAAAAAAAAAAAAAAAAAAAAAAAAAAAAAAAAAAAAAAAAATACGGTATAGGGCCTTGTGGCTGCTCGCTGCAGGTTTTGTTTATTTATTTATTTTTTCGTTTTATCATGTTTGTTGTCAGGCTGTTGAATTCGATGGGTCCGGCCTGGCATTGCTTCACTTAGTTTGTGGCTTATGTACTGTCTATGTACGTCCTTTTGGTTTCAGTGATAGACTGTGTCCTTTGAAACTGGCACTTTTTAAGCAGCTTTACATGCAGTCTTGTTGGAAATGCTGTGGCCCGGCGCATATTATTTAAATTGTTACACGCCAGGCGTAACGAGAAAGGAGGAATGAAAGTGAAACTAGCAACAAGCTTTAAAATAGTTATAATAATATTTATTAACAACAAAAATTAAGACAGCGTGCAAAACAGAAAAGTATAAGTAAACAGTATCTTTCAAGTTTAATCGTCACAAAGTCTCTCAGAAATATTCACAAAAATTTCTAAAACTAAACCTTTGAATAGCAATATCTGATCCCACAATTTGAAGTCCCTGAATTAAGAGTTTAATTCCAGAATGAATAAAATACCAAAGTAATCCGGTATAGAATAATTTCCGATGAAAGTGTAGAAAGATACCCATATAAATATCTTTTCCCCTTATATACGTAGTACCAAGGAACATTCCAGAGAAAGAACGTGCTAGAGAAGTCAGTCTTTTTCTACTTTTAGTCAAGAATATTCTAAATGTTCTATAGCATTCCAAAAATAGCTCAATCCAGAATATTCTTTCTGGAAAGCTTGAAAAGGAATATAAACAACTTGTTATTGTAAACATGATGTTCCAGACAGTTCTATAGAGACTTGCAGTAAACATGAAAATAACGATATTTATAAAAATTAAACATCTTATATATAACAAAATAAATAAAACAATAAGATACCCAGCAAATGCTACAATTACAAAGCGCAGCCCTCCCGAGACACCAAAAGAAGGAAAGATTAGGAACAAAACAAACGCCACACATAATAAACCACAGACGGACAAGAAAAGAAGTACTGAAACTGGAATACCGCCTTAGAACGGTCAGTAGGAAAACTATTGATGTAGTTGAGGAACGTGGGGGGGGGGGGGGGGGGGGGGGGGGGGGGGGGGGAGGGGGGTGCGGGGGGAAGGGGGGAAGGGGGATGGGGCGGACTGAGAGGCTTAAACCAGTTTTACTCGCACGAAACCTCACTTTAGACCCTGATGCAGCTCCAAATAGTACAATATACATCACGAAAACATGCCTATATAATGTTGACCCCCTTAAACCCCACTTTTACATAGTAAAACTGGGGTTTACAGGGGTATACATTATTTTTCTTACTTCTGTCTAAAACCATAGATTGTGGGTATTCGTTAGAACCGCCTAATTGAGGCGGTTCTAACGAGTACCCACAATCTATGTTTTGAGCAGAAATATGAGAAATATCAAAATTTTTATCTGAAAATTTTGCATTTTCTGGTGATAAAATTTTCAGTATGTTTGAATAGGCGTGTTTTCGTAATGAAATGCAAAGATATTTTGTTGACGAAAGCAGATTGGGCGAGTGTTCTGTGTTTTAAATACTTACATGTGAGCTAAAAATGTACCTGGAGTTTTAGTGTATTCACAAATGTAGCCCAATTTTGAATTACAATTCATGTCGTTGTAGTACCCAAGCCTGTATATAGATGCGCAGTTCTCGTTACCCTGGTAGTTATTAGGTTCTTGAGCCCACATACTGAAACAAACAGCATAATTTCTATGCATGTAACTAGTACCTCATACCTTGATTGAATCAGATTGCTATATCATTATGTTATCACTCTATATGACATGTACATTTCCATAACTCTAGATAATTTTTTTTTCAAAATAATTTATCCTTATATGAAGACATACATGCCCATTATAGGCGCGAGGCGGTTCTAACGAGTACCCACAATCTATGTTTTTGAGCAGAAATAAGAAATCAAAGGACTGATAGTCCTAAGAGTCTGCTAGCTTGTAAAGTACTAATGGAGTGCTGTGTATCTTCTATGCAATTTTACACAATACATGCAAAGAAGATAGACGACATTCCAATGCTACCAATACTATACGATAAGATGGAGCTCTATGGAATATATCAAGCATCTGGGCATTGCACTTCCTGAATAGAAGACTTTCTTTAAAAACTCTTAAATTCTGCTGGTAAGTGCATGTCCTTGACAAATCTGACCTCAAGGCCAAGTCTTGGAGAAATTTCAAACTACACTGAAAGATGATTCTGCATGCAAAATTTCTAGCTAGGACGGACAAATACGGATGGACTCACTAATATACACTTAAATACAGCTATGGTGACTATGTCTTGCTCAGCGCAAGCGGGCTTGACAAAAAGGAAGATATTTGTTCAAGTTATTTTTCTTCAAACTATTAGCACATTGTTGACAGATCCATTCCTTATCCTCCACACTTTTATGTCCTAATGTACAGAGTCTTTTCATCTCGGGCTTTAGACCCTGAATATCAAATTTAACATCAGAATGTCTGAAAAATGTTTGACAACAACTTGTACATATGTACTGGGGACCACAAGACACCAACTTGTGAAACTGTGTGACTATAGCACTTTCTTTGTTTTTAAATTTCTTACTGCTCAAACCATCTTTTGATGTGTCACTTAACTTAAGTTTCTTATTCAGGGAGGTTTGCAATTCTTCACATATAAGGGGTGAATCAAGTAATGCGGAACCGTGTTCATTTAAGCTGTCAGCAAGCTGGGAGGAAGCATAAGGCTGTGATGGACACAACTCAAATGAAATACATTCTTGTAAAGGAGGATAGGTAGTTATGTCACAAATTTGAAACCCAGCTCATTGGTATCATTTTATGGTCTCCCTGCAAACATGAGATATACAGAGCGAATGCAAATCAAACTGACTCACCGCTGTTGTAGTAAAGGAATTATCAAAACTAAACAATCTACGCAAATGTAAGGAAAATGCCAGTTATATTTGTTTTCTTTAACAAAATGTTTTTGCCGTTAACATTTGGCATTCCATCTGAAGCTCTTGCATGTGACTCAAAAAGGTAGAAACAGTCACCTTGTTCCAATAATGCAATAGAAAAGCCGTTGCAAATGAAGACTGCATATGGGTTGAATGAGAAAGTCATAGCGAGTCCTGTCTCTAAATCAAGGAAAGGATACTCCACTAAGGATAAGATATTTAAATTTCCTGAAAATGTTTTTTTTTTTTTTTTTTTTTTTTTTTTTTTTTTCACTTTCCAGGGATAATGCTGGTTGTCAAGTGAAAAATAAGATGGCAAATCACATGGCTCTAAAGTCATGATATGTCTTGGCATTCTTTTTTGCATACTTGTATAATTTATCTCCTGCAAACAGAATTTCATTCATGTTGTTGACATTCAACTTGTTGGTACAGATCCTTTTCTGTACAGCTTTCACCAATAATACTAAACAACATGGTAGGCATTGACGCCCTCTTGAATCAGGACTAAATATCCCATCTCTTTGATGGATACTTCCTTGCAATAATACAGATGCTTTTTCTTGTAGCGACACCGCCTCGTGGCTGCGAAGAAGCAGCCGCGAAGAAGCAGCCACGACGGTGGCGTCAAATGATAACACGTATGGAATAGAACAGAATTGTGTGTACGGACCCTTGCCGTGGCCTGAAAAGTCGCAATGATTAAAGCGAATAACACCGAGTGTTTCGACTGAGACATGTAATGTCAGTCAGCCAATGAAAGTGCTCAGCGATACGTATCGTGTCTGGTTTCCGACCTTCTGGGTGTTGCGACAACTGTGTGTGTTGTCGTATGACAACCAGCTTGTTTACTAGAATCTACCGGCTGTCGAACATTTTATTTTTCGCAAGGCTACAGACATGAAAGCTTCTTTTACCTGCATTTTTGAAATTCATGGTGTGTCGCACGCGAAAAACAACAACAGATACTTGTTCAGTTCTTCAGCAAAATTCCTGATGCCGTAAAGTGCATTTCATGTAGGCAACCGGTAGCACAGGAGCTTGACGTTTGCTAATTTCTACTTATAGGGCCTGTCCCTACGATTATGAAATAATCGAAGGTTCGAAGGACAGGCCCTATAAGTAGAAATTATCCAATGTCAAGCTCCTGTGACCGGTAGTGTAGCGTAACTTGGTACCTATTACCGGCGTGCACTGATTATCGGGTATTCAGAAATCACGACCCACAGACCACGGCCCCCGCCCATCGGGGCCAGCGAAGTAGTTGGGCTGCCTATAGTCTCCAGGGCAGAGTTGCCTTAGGCAGGGTCTGTTCATCATGTGATCGGGTTGGGTAAAAGTCCCACAAATCTGGAGGCAGTATCTTTAAATGGATACATTGTTGCATTTTTTTTCTTTTCTTTTTATTCGCTAGAATCATCATACAGCAAATACAATGTATAAATAGACTTTAAGGCTGGCTAATCTGGTCGATTATCACTCCTGTCATTGTGATCGATTATTTATCACAAAAGATTTGGTCAATTTACTTGTCTGTCTGAGCAGGACTCTTCCCATGTTATACTTTACTGTATGTATTTGGTCAAATAGGTCTGAGCAAACAGTGTAGACCCAGATGGGATGCCGCAAAATGTGGCGTCTCATTGATTATAAGACATCTGTAATGATAATCATTTTTGTGGAATTTATAGATCAGTTAATCAATTATCTGATTAATTTTGTCAGCCTAAATAGTCTGTGTGAATAAAAGTAATATACTCCATGTATTTTCGCGTTAAATTCAATATTGCTTTAAACTGATTTCTCAATGAAAATAAACGGCAGCGCCACCTACCTGCTGGATGTTTTAAATACAAAGTCACGCTTTAGTGGGCAAGGTTTGTTTTCAGAAATACACTGTTGTTTTGTGATTTCCGCTTAGAAAAGAAATATATTGACCGTGGTGATAACAGTCCTTAATGACATTTACACCTATATCTATTAAATCAATTTTTACAGCTAAGACTAACTTATTTTTTCTATGAAAATATCAAATATAAGGTACCGTATTAATCCGCCTATAAGACGGGGATTTTTCAAAAAAAAAAAAAAAAAAAAAAAAAAAAAGCGCCCAAAAATCCAGACCCATCTTATAATCAAGATCTTTGGCAATATCGGTATTTTCGGCAAAGTCCGGTGGTGCCACGTGGTCACGGAAAATGCCGATCTTCGAAACCGGTATAAGGATATAATGTTTACCTTCGTCCCTTGACAGAAATAGCAGCAAGGTAATTTTGTAGGTGAAGTACCGAATTTTTCTGTGTATTACTCGCACCCGTGTATAACACGCACTGAATATTTGCTAAATAGTTTTGAAATAAAAAAAAAAGAGATGTTCTATGTAAAACACGAAGAATTTATCTGTGCATTATTTACTAAGTTACCAGATACTAAGTGTCAAATTTCACTAGGATTGAGTTGAAAATGGCCGAACTCGGAAGGTTTAGAGTAGAAACAGGCCGAATTTACGATAATGCTAACTGAATTTTCGTTGTGCAGCTCTGTTACCATGGGCCTCAGGCAACTTGATGTAGTGTAGGCAGTTCTTTGCTTCCCCACTGCAGACGCTATGATAATAAAAATGTAGTTATTTCTTTTGTGTTCTCATAATTAACACCTTCTTTGTGTCACTTTCTTAACTGAGACGTGAAATTATCAACTCAGTGCCTCAGGGCAATGCAAACAACAACTAAAGTCGACTAGTTGTCATTCTGACTGCCAATTAACCAATTAAGTGCACAGATGTATGCTGGTAGTTTGATTTTCTTTATCATAAACATTGTTTATTTCAAACAAATTTTTTGGTAAGTTGGAAGAAAAGTTTAAATAAAAAAAAAAAAAAAAAAAAGATAAACATATGCCCAGTCAGCATTCTACGTAAATCTATATCGGGCCGTCATTGGCCCGTCAGGGTAGCTGACGGGCCGATGACGGCCCGATGTAGATTTACGTAGAATGCTAGCTGGGTGGTAAGAAAATAAAAGATAAAATGCAAATGACCGATCTACCTACCTCAAAAGCCCAGTTGGTTTTGTTTATTATCAATAATTTTAATAATTGCATAAACTTAAATACTTTTTTATTTTTTCAATGTATGATCGTTCGTGCCAATATTTATGTTCTACCAAATTTATTTCCTATTTTGAACTACAATAAATCAGTTGTGCAGGCTGATTTATTCAAGTTACGGTTGAGTCTTGTCAAAGTCCGGTAATCAATACAGATTCATATGCATATGCCTGTTTGAGTAGTTTCCCTTTGAAGAGATCACATGATCAGCAAAATAAAAAAGCGTAAACAAAAAAAGCATGGACATGAAAAGGATATCAAATTACTACAAATCAGATCGAGTTGCTTGTTTTGAGCTGCCAGAACCCCGGTATGGGCGAGATAGGTATAAAAAATCATGAATATCTTATAGCAATCATTCTATTTCGCATTTTTAACGGGCGATCGTGAATGTCATGAGTTTTCGCGACCGATTATCTTGGTGATTTCTGTCCCGATTTTGGTGTTCCTATAAATAATATACATCGGATTTTTATAAACGTTTTCTGGGTAAATAAGGTGCGTGTTATACACAGTTAAATACGGTATGCATGCTTGTAAGTGGTGTTGGGAGTTTTTTTTAATTCCTGCTCTGTGATAAATTCACTTACAAATCTGACCAATCATCGCCGATGTCTTCATGTACTTTAGGAATTTCTGAGTGGCAGGGAATGTCTCCGACAGGCGACTTTTTTTAACCCATCTTATAATTAATTAAAAGCAAAATCCTGCCTGGGAAGGGCCCAAAAACAGCCCCCGCCTTATAAACAAATCGTCTTATAGGCGGATTAATACGGTATCCGTACTTTATTTTGAAAATGGCCAAAATTTGCAAAAATCACATTACAATTACATGATGATTTTCTGCCAAAAATTTAATTAACGCAAAGTTACATGGCTTTTGGTTCAAAATGGCGGCAACATGGTTGGCTTGTTTACACAAATGCTTTCACAAATCAAATCCAAAGAACTGCATTATTTGTACATAAAATAAATGCTCAGATAATAATTTAGATGACTTCAGAATTATTTTCAGCATTTGTCTCTGTAAGTAGTTATGATGAAACGTTTTACCATTAGTAACGTGAAAATACATGAAACCGGGCTAAATAATAACAGCAAAAAATTCTAAGATGTGAATTATATGGGACTAGACTTAAAAAATACAGTAATTATTATACTGTACACATATGTATAGTAAAAACTTAGCAAACTAGATCACAAATCTTGATTTTGATCATGGTTCTGTTGGACATCCCAGTAGGGCTAGCTGTTGAAAGAACTTATAAGCATTAAAAGCTCTACACAGCTTATGTTGTCTATTTCTTAAATTCTTATATGCAACCTTTTATTTAAGGCTCTTTATCTTTATTTATAATGACTGAAATATTTTTTACCCACACTCCTCAATTATCTGGACAATTTTTATTAGCTGCAAAAATACCAAGAACATTTTGAATCCTCAAAGTCATAGTGACATGCCCATGTTCCAACTCTGCACACACATAAGCATATAGGTGTAGGCAAGTAAAATTTTGTTGTCTGAATACTAAAGCTGGCACAATTGATCAGATACAGTCATTTGGCTAGAACCAGGTAAAGTTATGCTTCATAACAATTTCCAAATAAGTGGCTGATCAAAATTTGGACTTTATTGGCTGATACAGAGTACTAGTCTTCCTTGAAATATCACACCAAAGACTTTGTCCTTCGCCTTAGGTTATCTGCCCTTGTGATGAATGTGAAGTTCTCCACTGATTTGGCTAGTTCCAAATAGTTTCGCTAGTTCCGAATAATAAATGAGGGATCTGTAAAAATCCCTCACATAATGCAACAGCCTCTATATATTATTTTATCAACTTGGATAATGTGTTACGGAGAAAATTAATTCAATATAAGACATTTGTCGCAAAGCGACGTGTTCACAAAGACCTTAAAACAGATCCTTTAAGCAAAAATCGTATAATTCATGGCATAACAATTTTTCGGCATGTACACCCTCCTTACTGCAAAATTTAGCTCCTATTTTCTGGATTTAATAATCTTTCCGATATAAATATATTTCAATGAGGTTTAAGAAGTTGAAAGGAGTATGTGCATAAGGTCCTATTTTCCCCCTTCTGAAGTCCGAAAATAAAATATGCTTGCAGTAAAATTATGCGTTAATTAATCCAATTGTAGCTTGTGTTTAGCACTGTGTGATGCCGCTACAAAGTCTCCCTGCACTTTGTCAAAGTACAGATAATATATAAGCAACGACATGAAAAACCTGTCTTCGAGGTTTTCGACCAAATAAGACTCAGACCTGCTTACTCAGCCGTAGACTGGCTAACTCGGCCATTGTGCCAGATTAGCTAGTCTTGAAAGTTTTGATAGGTTGTTTACTGTCTAGACAGCGAACAACAATGGTGCTGATCAGACTGCGCATAGCAAAAACCACGTGTCTTTGTTGTTCGCATATGGCATAAGATTTTTATCCCATGAAGAGGCTCATATATCGCTTCAATAGTCTGTCACTTGTCTGAGATTCTTGTACATACACTACATCAATATCTACACTCCTTTAAACACAGCATGTGAACACCTTACCCGAAATTTGATTTCTGGGTCGGTTACTCACCTCAACTCCTTACCATACTTTATTTAAAATTGAACAAGATGCCCACGGGCCACTCACCTGAGTAGCATTGTGAGTGCAGATATGCAGATGTTATGTAACATTTTTCCAATCCTGTCATCGCAACTAATGAAAAGATCATCCTTTAAGCAGTTCTTAATTTTTAAGATGAATATTATATATGGCAAGACAGTCAATGGAGCGTGATCATTTGAACAAACTCTCAATCACATTTCAACAGTAGGATCAATGTGAAATTTGGTTGCTATTGCCTAAGTGGTTTCTGAAGAATCATGATTTTATACATGTAAACAGCACAGTGGCAGGGAAATATAATAAACATAAACAAGATGGTAGCCATCTTGGATTTCCAATCAGAATGACTTTTAGCTACTGTTGATCTACAAGTCACTTCGATACTTCCAATGAACTTTAAGTCAATTGCCCTTTCGGTTCAGGGGAAAAAGTTCAAAACAGATTTTCAAGATGGCCACCATAGCCGCAATTTGAGATTTCTTATCGCAACCATTTGAGCGTTTTTTGATCTACAAGTCACCCTGATGCTTCCTACCAAGTTTCGAGTCAATAAATGGTTTTTCAGTTCAGAAGAAGTAAAGAAAAATAGATTTTCAAGATGGCCGCCATCTTGGATTTCCAATCGGAAGGATTTTAGCTATTTTTATATCAACATGTCATCCTGATGCTTCCTACCAATTTTCAAATTAACTGGCCCTTTGGTTCAGGAAAATAAGTGAAAGGAAAAGAGTTTCAAGATGGCCGCCATGACAGCCATCTTGGATTTCCTATCCAAACAATTTAAGCTATTTTAGATCTACAAGTCACCTAAATGCTTCCTACCAAGTTTCGAGTCAAATGGCCTTTCAATTCAGGAGAAGAAGCGAAAAATAGATTTTAAAGATGGCTGTCATAGCGGCCATCTTGGATTTCTGATAGGGATGATTTTATCTATTTTTGATCTACAGGTCACCCTGATGCTTCCTACCTAGTTTAAAGCCAATAAGCCTTTTGATTCAGGAGAAGAAGTGAAAAATCTACATTTTCAAAATGGCCACCATGGCAGCCATCTTGGATTTCCAATCAGAACGGTTTTAGCCATTTTTAATCTATAAGTCACCCCGATGCTTCCTACCAAGTTTCAAGTCAACTAGCTTTTGGGTTTAGGAGAAGAAGCGAAAAAAAGATTTTCAAGATGGCCACCAGGGTGGCCCTCTTGGACTTCCGATCAGCATGGTTTTAGCTATTTTTGATCTACAAGTCACCCTGATGCTTCCTACCAAGTTTGGAGTCAGTTGGCCTTTCGGCTCAGGAGAAGAAGCGAAAAATAGATTTTCAAAATGGCCGCCATGGTGGCTATCTTGGATTTCCGTTTGGAATGATTTTAGCGTCTTTTGATCTATAAGTCACCCCTATGCTTCCTAGCAACTTTGGAGTCAATTGGCCTTTCGGTTCAGGAGAAGAAGCGAAAAATAGATTTTCAAGATGGCTGCCATGGCGGCCATCTTGGATTTCCGATCAGCATGATTTTAGCTATTTTTGATCTACAAGTCACCCCAATGCTTCTTAGCAAGTCTGGAGTCAATTGGCCTTTCCGTTCAGGAGAAGAGGCGAAAAATAGATTTTCAAGATGGTGGCCATCTTGGATTTCTGATCAACACGATTTTAGCTAGTTTTGATCTACAAGTCACCCGATGCTTCCTAGCAAGTTTGGAGTCAATTGGCCTTTCGGTTCAGCAGAAGAAGCTAAAAATAGATTTAAGATGGCTGCCATGGCGGCCATCTTGGATTTTAGATTGGCAAGATTTTAACTATTTTTGATCTACAAGTCACCCCAGTGCTTCCTAGAAAGTTTGGAGTCAATTGGCCTTTCGGTTCAGGAGAAGAAGCGAAAAATAGATTTTCAAGATGGCGGCCATGGCGGCCATCTTGGATTTCCGATCGGCATGATTTTTAGCTATTTTTGATGTACAAGTCACCCCGATGCTTCCTACCAAGTATCGAGTCAATTTGCCCAGGGGTGTAGGAGTAGGCTTTTAAATCAATTGTTGACGTCGCATGACGGACGACGGACATTGACTGACCACAATAGTTCACCATGAGCACTTTGCGCTCAGGTGAGCTAACAAGTACAATTTACTACCGAATGTTTTGTCTAAAAATAGCTCAATGGGTGGCAAACAGTTTAGCCCCTGATGTGACACCGCATTTTGTAGCATCTCATGGGGGTTTACAATGTTTGCTCGGGACTGTCTGGCCAAATACATCCAGTAAAGTATGACCAATTTCAATATAATTTTGCAGGAGTGTTACTTTGATGATCCTCTACCAAGATTGTTCAAGCCATTTGGATTCGTCAAAAAACATGGCCGCCAGGGGGCGGGGCTTATTTTCCCTTTATATCTATATAGAAAACTTTAAAAATCTTTTTGTCAGAAACCACTGGACCGATTTCAATATAATTTTGCAGGAATGTTTGTTTGGTGATCCTGTACCAAGATTGTTCAAATCTGGATTCGTCAAAAAACATGGCTGCCAGGGGGCGGAGCTTATTTTTCCTACATGTATATATCTATATGGAAAACTTTTAAAAGCTTCTTGTCAAAAACACTGGGCTGATTTCAATATAATTTTACAGAAACGTTCCTTTAGTAATCCTCTACCAAGATTGTTCAAGCCATTTGGATTCCTCAAAAAACATGGCCACCAGAGGGCGAGGCTTATTTTCCCTATATATCTATACAGAAAAGTTTAAAAATCTTCTTGTCAGAAACCACTGGACCGATTTCAATATAACACGGCAGGAATGTTTCTTTTGTAACTTTCTACCAAGATTGTTCAAGCCGTCATGATACGTCAAAAACCATGGCCGCCAGGGGGGTGGGACTTTTTTTTTTTAACTCACCTGACCTCTGCTCAGGATGAGCTATAGTGATCACTTTTCCTCCGTCCATTAACATTTTCAAATGACTTCTCCTCTGAAGCCGCTGAGCCAATTTTGCTCAGATTTCATGTGGAGCCTCCTTAGGTTGGGGGAACGAAAGATTGCTAAAATGGTCATGGTCCGTTGACCCAAGATGGCCTCCATGCACATATATGGTAAAAACCTTTAAAAATCTTCTCCATAACCGAGGATGCCTTGGGGCTGAATCTTTGCAAGAATCATCAGGGACAAGAGGTCTACCAAAGTTGTTATAAGATTTGTCGTACGTTGGCATTTGACCTTTTTACGGCAAGGTCAAGTTTGCTTCCCTATGCTTTTGTATGGGAAAAACCTTTAAAAATCTTCTTCTCCAAAACCGAGCATGCCTTGTGGCTGAATCTTTGCACATATCATCGGGAATGGGAGGGCTACCAAAGTTGCTAAAATAATGGTTGTACATTGACATTTGACCTTTTTGCGGTAAGGTCAATTTTGCTTCCTTATGCATTTATATGGGAAAAATGTTCAGAATTTCAAATAACATCTCCTCTGGAGCCTCTGGGCCAAATTTGCTCAAATTTCATATTGAGCCTCCTTAGGTTGGGGGAACAAAAGATTGCTAAAATGGTCGCAGTTCATTAACCAAGATGGCCGCCATGCCCATATATGGTAAAAACATTTAAAAATCTTCTTCTCCAGAACCGAGGATGCTTTGGGGCTGAATCTTTGCATAATTCATCGGAGACGGAGGGTCTACCAAAGTTGCTAAAATTTGACCTTTTTAAGACAAGGTCGTTTGCTTCCCTATGCATTTATATGGGAAAAAAACATTTAAAAATGTTATTCTCCAAAATCGAGGATGGCATGTGGCTAAAAGTTTGCATATATCATCGGGAACGGGCGGTCTACCAAGGTTGCTAAAATATTGTCATACATTGACATTTAACCTTTTTACGGCGAGGTCAAGTTTGCTTCTGTATGCATTTGTATGGGCCCCATACATTTGTATGGAAAAAATGTTGATAATTTCAAATGACTTTTCCTCTGAAGTCTCCGGGCCAGTGTTGCTCAAATTTCATGCAGAGCCTCCTTGGGCAGGAGAATGAAAGATTGCTAAAATGGGCATGGTCCATTGATCAAAATGGCTGCCATGCCCATATAATGGTAAAAAAAAATTTACAAATCTTCTTCTCTATAACCAAATAAGCCCTGGGCCCTTATCTTTGCACAAATTATGGGGGACAGGAGAGCTACCAAAATTGCTAAAATGATGGTTCTATGTTGACGTTCGACCTTTTTACCTCCAAGGTCAAATTTGCTTCCCCATGCATTTCTATGGGCCATATACATTTATATTGAAAGTATTCAAGTGAATTGTAGATCAACAGTAGTTAAAATTGTTCTAATTGGAAATCTTAGATGGCCATCATCTTGTTTATATTTATTATATTTCTCTGCCACTGTGCTGTTTACATGTATAAAATCATGATTCTTCAGAATCCACTTAGCCAATTTCCACCAAATTTCACATTGATCCTACTGTTGAAATGTGATTGATGGTTTATTCAAATGATCATGCTCCATTGACTGTCAGGCCCATATATTCTTCTTCAAAACTAAGAACTGCTCAAATGATGATCTTTTCATTAGTTGTGATGATAGGATTGGAAAAATGTTGCATAACATCTGCATGTCTGCAGTGACTCAGGTGAGCGAGCCGTGGCCCGTGGGCCTCTTGTTTCCCTATATATCTATATAGAAAACTTTAAAAATCTTCATGTTAGAAAGCACTGGACCGATTTCTATATAACTAGGCAAAAATGTTTCCTTGGTGATCCTCTACCAAGATTGTCCAAGCCGTCATGATTTGTCAAAAAACATAGCAGCTAGGGGGCGGGGCTTATTTTCCCTATATATATAGACAACTTTAAAAATCTTCTTGTCAGAAACCACTGGACCGATTTCATTAATACTTGGCAGAAATCTTTCCTTTTGACCCTTAACCAAGATTGTTCAAGTTATCATGATTTGTCAAAAAAACATTGCCGCCGGGTGGTGGGTGGGGAGGGAGGCTTAATTTCCCTATATATCTATATAGAAAAGTTTAAAAATCTTCTTGTCAGAAACCAATGGACCAATTTCAATATAGCTTGGCAGGAATGTTGCTTTGGTGACCTGCTACCAAGATTGTTCAAGCAGTCATGATTCGTCTAAAAAAAAAATTCTGCCAGGGGGTGGGGCTTATTTTCCCTATATATCTCTATAGAAAACTTTAAAAATCTTCTTGTCAGAAACCACTGGACCTATTTCATTATAACTTGGTAGAAATCTTTCCTTGTTGACCCTCTACCAAGATTGTTCAAGTTATCATGATTCGTCAAAAAACAATGGCCGCCACTGGGAGGGGCTTATTTTCCAAATATATCTATATAGAAAAGTTTAAAAATCTTCTTCTCAGAAACCAATGGACAGATTTCAATATAACTTGGCAGGAATGTTTCTTTGGTGACCCTCTACCAAGATTGTTCAAGCCGTTATGATTCATCAAAAAACATGGCGGCTAGGGGGACGGAGCATATTTTCCCTATATAGAAAACTTTAAAAATCTTCTCGTAAGAAACCGTTGGATTGAGTTCAATGTAACTTGACAGGAATGTGCTTTGGTGACCTTCTACTAAGATTGTGCCCTCATGATACGTCAAAAAACATGGCCTTCATGGGGCGGGGCTTATTTTCCGTATATATCTGTATAGAAAACTTTAAAATTCATCTTGTCAGAAACCACCTGACTGATTTTAATATTACTTGCCAGGAATGTTGCTTTAGTGGCCCCCTATCAAGATTGTTCAAGCAATCATGATTCGTCAAAAAACATGGTTGCTAGGGGTGGGGCTTATTTTCCCTATATATCTAAATAGAAAACTTTAAAAATCTTCTTGTCAGAAACCCTGAACCGAATTCAATATAACTTGGCAGGATTTTTCCTTTGGTGACCCTCTACCAAGTTTGTTCAAGCTGTCATGATTTGTCAAAAAACATGGCCGTTAGGGGGTGGGGCTTAATTTCCCTATATATCTATATAAGACATTTTAAAAATCTATTTGTCAGAAACCACTGGACCAATTTCAATATAACAGCAGAATTGTTCCTTTGGTGATCCTCTTTCACTATTCAGTTCAAGCCATCATGATGGATGAAAAAAACATGGCCACTGGGGTGCAGGGTTATAAAATTTATACAAAAATTTTAGAGCAGTAAACTTGGCTGAAACTTCAACAGTAAGTATGCAAAGCTGTTTGCTCAGGTGAGCGATATAGGACCATCATGGTCCTCTTGCTTTTTTTTTCCCCCCATTGGACCTAGCATGCCAGTTATGCCTGTTTTTTGAATCTATTCTGTTCTAAATATTCACCCCCCCCCCTCCCCACACACACACCCTTGGATGGGGACGCCAGTGCTGATAAGATCTGCACCAAAAGCAATATACCCCCTCCCGCTTGAGCTAGGATTCTGATATTTATGTCTCCTCCCTTTAGGGTAGGGAGATGTGTATTGTTTTTTCCCTCGGGCGTCTGTCACAAAATCTTGTCCACTCTGTAACTTGAAAATGGTTCAAGCTGTCTCCACATAACTTCATATAAATATCAATCAACATTATCTTACATGCAGAGCACAAGAACCATACGTCTTGCATTTATACTTTTTGAGTTATTTCACTTGGAACTTTATGCGTCACAAAATCGTGTCCGCTCTGTAACTTGAAACCTGTTCAAGATATCTTCAAGAAAGGTCATGTAAATATCAATCAGCATTAGACAACATGCAGCGCGCAAGAACCATAACTCTTGCATTTATACTTTTTTGAATTATTATACACCTGTTTGAAAAACGGGACATATTATTTTACGGGGTATGACGTCCGTCAGAAAACTTTTTCGTTTCCGGCAAACCCCTACAGTTTACATCCGATTAAAATGAAACTTGGTATATAGCTAGACCATGATGTGAAGCAGCACATATTGTTTTTGGGCTACAGACCACCAATTATTAGCAGAGCTATGCCCCTTCGAAAATTTCAGAAAACATTTCGTTTCTGGTTAACTCCTACACTTTACATCTGATCAAGCTGAAACTTCATTTATAATTAGACCAAGATGTGGGGGCAGTGCATATTGTTTCTAGGTCACAGTCCACCAAATAGCAGAGTTATGTCCCTTTTAAAATTTCATTAAACTTTTCGTTTCCGGCTAACTCCTCCTACAATTTACATCCGATCAAGCTGAAACTTCATTTATAGCTAGACCATGATGTGGAGCAGCACATATTGTTTCAAGATTACAGTCCACTAAATATTAGCAGAGTTAAGCCCCATTGAAAATTTTTTAAACTTCTAGTTTCTGGTTAACTCCTCCTACAATTTATATCCGATCAAGCTGAAACTTCATTTATGCTATAGTTAGACCAAGATGTAGAGAAGGGCGTATTGTTTTGAGGTTACAGCCCACCAAATATAAGCTGAGTTACGCCTAGTGGTGGGACGATTCATCGATGCATTGGTGCATCCCGATACGCTTCATGTATCGATACACATGATGGAGTATCGATATGATGAATGCATCTATTCAGATTCGCTTATTTGTGTTCGTTACATTCTTTAATCCGGTCTACAAAGTGACATTTTCAGAGCGCTATTTTGATTGGATGACGCTTGACTGATAGCCAATTGCATTTTGCTTTACTCTCATTATGATGGCAGACGAAACTGTGGTTGGAATTTATTCGCCGCCCAGCGGTAAAAATACTAGTTCTGTATGGGAATGTTTCGGCCATCCTATTCTTACTTTTGAAGTTAGCCATTTTTAGTGTTTCAGTATTATGGACAATGCATGTTTAAGGGAAACCATATAGTTGGGGTCATAGTGTTGTTCAAACACACGTTCTAGTTCATTATAATTTCAACACAAAAACATGTTGGAACTTATTAGAAGGTCATTCATTGGTAGTGCTCTTTTAATGAATATCCACAACATATATTCCTTAAGAAAAATAAGAAACATGCCAGTAATTTTTATTCAAAAAGTGTGTTATCTAACTGATAATACAGGTAAATAATAACGTTACTTTACGCATGTTAAAGTTAAAGTGTAGTTAAAAGAGATTCAGAACCACCACAGAGTAATGTACATCCAGTATAGCAACTGTAGTTACTCTGAATTGTTCAGAAGGCGGTGTCGCGAAAAAAGGCATTAACTTAATTACATAATTAGATTTATATGATTTGATGGACCTGGATTTTGCTCTATATCCATATTTTCACACTTTCTTACAACCAGTGGCTTCATCCAATATTAAATTTACATTCAGAGACAAGGCTTTGTGAGAAAATTTACTATTCCTTGAAAAACAACCAACATGAACACTTTGTACTACATGCTTTCACTATCAATTTAATTTCTCAAAATCAGTCAGATGGAAATGCATTCTACTTCTTTTAATGTATAAATAAGAATGGGTCTTTACTGAGGCATCTGTGTAAAACAGATATACATAAATAATCTAACCATGTACTGAAAAACTAAATACAATTATTTCTCTTCTGTTTTGTTTCTTTCTTCACAAAAAAAATCCATTTTATTATCTGCATATATAAGCCAATGCAGTGATTGGAGTAGTGAACCTCTTTATTTTCCAATGAAGTTTACCACCTGATTATTCCAAATGAGTGTATCTCCAGCAGCAATTTCCAATTTCTAGAATTATCAAAGTTCAAGTCTAGATATGCTCTAGTTCATACATATTCAACACCTGATGTAGCTCCACGATTATTCTGGTGCAATTTTATAAATTTATCTTTATCAACTTATTATGAAGACGAGCAGATTAAATAAATTTGAAATGGCTATGTTCAATCCAGATTAGCTTTAATAACTGATGTCATTTGATAGTGCTTCACCTAAGCATCAACAGATTAGCCCGACCAGCTATGCCTACCCTTTTCTGTTTTCAAGAGATTTTCCGATGTCCACAAAAGAAGGGTCATAACGTATAAATGGGCCAGCAGTCGTCAGACAACTCCGTGTCACTGAGGTGTGAATAAAGTAATTTCATGTAGGAGGAATGAATTAAATGCCTGATGTCTTGCTATATTCAATATCGAATAAGTAGATTCTGATACTTTCTTTTCGTTCAGCTTCCGTTGCTAAGCACAACATCAAAGATGGCGTGGGGTGATTGACAAAAGTAGCGCGTGTATTACTACACCGAATTTTGAAGTCTATGTTTCAAATTGCACTATCTAAATCGATTTCAGTGACAGTTATGTTAGCGAAATAGAAAAGCTATAAAAAATTCCCCTGCTTCACATTCAGTTCGCCGTAATAGTGCCGCATTGCGTCTGATTAAGAAGTAGTGCGCGTATGAATATAGCGGTGATGAAAATCCGCTTGTGACGTAGTAAAAAACCCCATGCGATTGCACAGAGCCTGCTAGCTGTCGCTAGCAGACTCAAAAAATGTATACCCCTATAAACCTCAGTTTTTCTATATAAAATGGGGTTTAAGTGGGTCAAAATTATATAGGATTGTTTTCGTGATGTATGTTGTGCGTACAAATAAGAAGTGCCTCTACGAGACCCATCTAATCATCTTATAACATATGTCTTAATGTAGAAATGAATAAGAGTACCCTGTTATTTGTGGCTATGTAATCCATGAAGCTTCGGTAATAATACAGAAAAAATATGGAATACTTCGGCATAAAGAAGATTAAAACAGACGATTAATAAACATAATAAACATGTTAATAAAATGTTCTGAATGTTTGTCTTATAATGTACAGCCCTGCTTAATGATGGATTTGGATCGAATTTGGCATATGAAATGATATTGACAAGGTCTAGCTTGGAATTGGTACTTACGAGGGATGTTCGAAATGAATTGCTTATTGTCCTCTAGCTCGTTATCCACGTGGGGCACGATAAAAACCAATACATGCCTGTATAGGGCTATTCAATATCTACACAATGGTGTATAAATGTACATGTTAGACTAAGTGTAAGACATAAAATTTGCCATTTGAATACACGCAGTCATTGACCACTGCAGTAAAAATGGTTGGAAGAAGCGTCGACAAAAAAGATGAAATACGAGCTTACATCAAAGCTCGCTCAAAACTTGGTTGTTCTTTGAAGAAGCTGATGACTGAAATTTCTACTGCTTTTGGACCTTCTTGTGTGTCTTATGACACAGTTCGGCGGTGGAAAAAGAGATTTGAGTCTCGTGTAGAGTCCATCAAAAATGCACCGAAATCAGGTAGGCCAAAATCTGCATCTCGTAAAGAAATCGTTTCCAAAATAAAGGAAATCATTGAAGGAGGTGCCAGATTTACAGTTCGTGATATTGCACGAAAGGTAGGCATATCACTATCAACGGTTCACCTTATTTTGAAGAAGCATTTGAAAGTCAGAAAGATTTCTGCTAGATGGGTGCCACATCTGTTGACTGACGAGCAAAAGAGGCAACGGGTTAAAGTGGCCAAAAAGCTGCTTCAAATGTTTCCAAAATATGACAAAAAGCAGTTTGCCAATGTCGTCACAGGTGATGAAACCTGGGTCCATTATTTTGAGCCCGTCAGAAAGGTTAGCAATAAGATCTGGGCCACTAAACACAGCAAACGCCCAATAATTGCCAAACGTTCTTTGAGTACAAAGAAGGTTTTGTATGCAATCTTCTTCTCTGGTGAAGGAGTCGCAATAAAAGTGCCAGTGAAAAAGGGCAAAAGCATCACCGGAAAGTACTACAAAGACGTAGTACTGAAGAAACTGAAAAAGTATTATCAGAAACGACGCCCTGCCACTGGTTTTAAACATGTCCGTCTTCTACATGACAATGCCCCAGCTCATACCTCCGCAATAGTTACGGGGTTTTTGAAGAAAGAAAAAGTAACTGTTTTGCCTCAACCCCCGTATTCCCCAGACCTTGCCCCATGTGATTTCTTTTTGTTTCCGAAATTGAAAGCATTCCTTGCTGGGCGGAAATACCAGTCCCGACAGGCACTTGGATCTGCCATTCATCAGTACCTTATTACTGTGCCCAAATCAGCGTACCGTGACGCCTTCAAGAAGTGGATACATCGGCTGAAACTTTGCATTTCTAGCCACGAGGAGTACTTCGAGGGGACATGAAATGAGTACTTTTGGGCTAACTTGAAATTTGAAGTCTCCAGATAGAAATAAGCAATTCATTTCGAACATCCCTCGTAGTGTTTCGTGTCAATTTTCCACAGAGTTATGGCCCTTGCTTGACTTCATAAAATCAATTTCAATTCCTTACAAATTCCTTACAAAAACACAAAATATGAATAAATAATGAAACTGCTTCCGCTCTGACAAATTAACCCGAAAGTCCAGATCGAAAACAGACTGTCCGGGCCACACATAGCTGCCAAAGTTGGTTTGTTCTTCTTTTTTCTTCTGCGATGTGACATACTAGCATCCTAATATGCAGGCATACAACATATAAATCATACAATAATACATTGAGAATAACACTCGCATGTTCACATATATAACTAGGTAGCCTTGCTGGATGACTTTCCTTAAGCGTTTTAAGGTAATTTTTATGCTAATGCATTGTTTTCCCGCCTTTCAAAATTCATTTAACGATACATCTTAAGCTCAAATGTCAACAATCATAAATTTAACATAATACTAGTAGCCGCCGAAATACCTTAAAATCAAAGAGAATCACTTCAAGAAACTGTTTGGGGCGAGCTTAAGCCTTTGTTATGGGTCCCTTTGTAGAAGTTACCCAGTACTAGAAACAAACATAGCCACCAAATGAAGAAGACAAGCCACGAATCCTTGCGTCATTAAACATTTCATCTAGACAACAAATCACTATCTCGACACATGCATATCGAGCAGCAACCTCAAAAGATGAACCATTTTAGAACACATCCCGTGAACTGCCTTATATTTCTGACCCCAACCCCTGATCACAAACTTGCTGGTGTTTGTAACTGGTTAAAGAGAAGATGATTTGACATTAAAGTATCTCAGCTATGCTATGCAAGAACAAGGAGGTTATTAAAACATAAAATATTCTCACACTAAATTATGGTCAGGTATTGATCCATCCGCCCAAAGCCAGGAGCCAGTGCTACTCGTTTTACTTAACCCAGTCCAAAATCCGTTTCCATGAAGATATAAAGTCTGAAGCCAGAACTAAAATAAAAAAAAAAAATAACATCAAGGAACAACAAATTTTTATTTGTTTTCTAGAACGGGTTTGACTAGTTGAAAGCTTGATCTGTATAGTGTGTAAAAGATCAATAATATACCATGTTTTTGTCTTTACAGCTATATTTTACCGTATTAACCCTAGTGTTACAGTCGATATAAAACTGAATGATCATCGACTAATACATCACGAAAACATGCCTATGTAATTTTGACCCCCTCAAACCCCACTTTTATATAGTAAAACTGGGGTTTATAGGGGTATACATTATTTTTCTTATTTCTGCTCAAAACATAGATTGTGGGTACTCGTTAGAACCGCCTCGGCGAGGCGGTTCTAACGAGTGCCCACAATCTATGTTTTGAACAGAAATATGAAAAAATATCAGTTTTTTTTATCTGAAAATTTTCAGTTTTTGGAGGTGAAATTTTCTGTATATTTGAATAGGTGTGTTTTCGTAATGATCGGCATATACACTGTTAATTCTTATTTTAGCCCTCTTTTAGGCACTCATCCATTGCTCTAGATTAATATGAGATGTATCGAGATAACATTTTTCTTATTTCTCCATGAAAACATATGTGGTTGGTACTCATTAGAAGTGCCTCGGCTGGGTCACAACACGTGTTTTCATGGAGACATAAGAAAATATCACTACTTTTCTGTTGAACCAAGTGCCTTATTTTAGCCTATTTTATGACATTTCTTCACATGAATTGACAACAAATCTTGAATGACCCAAAATAAACAGCTTAGAATTTCAGTTTTTGATAACTTGGTTATAAAATAACATTACGAAAACATGCCTTTTCAATATACTGAAAAGTTCACCACCAAAAACTGAAAAAAAAAACTGAAAAATTTCAGATAAAAAAAACTGGGGCTTATATGGGTATATATTATTTTTCATATTCCTGCTCAAAAAATAGATTGTTGGTACTCGTTAGAACCGCTTTGACGAGGCGGTTCTAATGAGTATCCACAATCTATGTTTTTAAGCAAAAATAAGAAAAATAATGTATACCCCTATAAGCCCCAGTTTTACTATATAAAAGTGGGGTTTAAGGGGGTCAAAATTATATAGGCGTGTTTTCGTGATGAAAAGTAAAAAAAAAAATGTTTCAAAAAATAGAATTTTCCGATTAGTCGACTACAAAAATTCTTTCTAATCACCAGTCATAAGAGGCAACGGTGACTGATAATCGATAATCGCCTGACAGCGTAGACCCATATCACACGCCACATAACGCATTGTTTGATCAGGGTCTGCAATGTTCACTCATCCAACAGTTTAGACACCCATCAAAAGGTAGCAAAGCTGACCTGTTCAAAGTTTACGTAGACAAGTTTGGGAGGAATAAGGCGGTGTGAATATGGTTAATACGATGGATAAGTCGATTGTTCTGCAGCTTTTCTGCTTTAATTTTAGCAATGCAGGATAAATTAAGATCTATTCGTATTTTCAGATTATTTGTGAAGGTAATTTGAGGGAGTTGTCGAATGTTTATCACAAAGTTCGTCGGAAACATATATGTCACACAGAAAGAAATACAAATGGCATTGACAGGAGTACTAATAGCACTAACTTCTCGTTTGTGTAATATGAAACTTGTATCAGTATAAGAAGATTGGAAGTTTCTTGCATAGTATACCAATTCTTAGTGATTATAAACGCCATTTGAAATTTTCTAATAGAGTAGATATGTCATAGAAATCGTGAACTGTAGCTGCCGATCAGCTGAATAAATGTATTTCACATCTAGGTGTGATACAAGACACTGGGTTACAATGTTTGTTGAGCTAGACATTAGTTTAAAATTGCCATTATGTAAATAGTTAATTTGTGCCTCCACTTGTTAGACAACTTTTCAAAACTATTTTATCTTCCTTTTGAATGGTCTAATGTAACATAAAAGATTTTACTCCCACTGGGAGTAAATTTTGTCTTTTAGATAATTCGCTCCTATCGGAGCTATTTCTTTCCTTTTGGTGCAGATTAATTTTCAGAATGGGCAAAAAAAACGACCAAGTACATATAGCCCCTAAAAACAATCCCAGCAGGCACATGACGTTAATACAACGTCGCCTCAATGTCGATGCAACGTCATGACGTTGCATCGACGTTGAGCCGACGTTGTAAAAACGTCATGTGCCTGCTGGGATACCTTCGACAACATGGTCGGTACTATTATGCAGCATTTTCCATGACGTAACATTGATGCATTATGATGTAGTTAATGTACGTTGATTAATTATTTTATATTTAAAAATACGTCTCAGTGTACAATGGCTAAACATTACAGTTTAGGATTCCGAAAGCTTATGAAATTCTCAGTATTTCTTGCAATAAAAGAACAAATTTTAATAATTTTATTTTGATTAAGAAATATGTTCATACCCTTTTTTTTCCTTGGACAACAACAACAACAGTTTGATCGTCTTGTAAAGCTGATTTATTATTTTCTTTCAGATTTTAGCTACAAATATCATTTGTTTTATTTCATTTAAATAATGATAATAATTATAATTATAATAATATCTCTTTCGAAATGACACTTTTTCTAAGGGTCATTGATATATCGTCGTGTTTAGTATTAGTTTGATCGTCTAGTAAAGCTGATTTGATTTTTTTATTATTTCTTTCAGAGTCAAACTACAAATAACATTTGTTTTATTTCATTTAAATTTCTGAAAATACGAATTTTGAAATCTTAAGTATTTCACTAAATGGTGGAAATCAAAACATGCAAATTCTTGATCCTTTGTCCAAATTTATATTCAACAGCTACGTTGTCAATAAATCGTCTTTAACGTATTTTAGTTAGAAAGATATCCCTGAAAGAGACGGATTAATTGCGGCCTACAGTGTTGTTATCTCTACGATAGAAATAGTTTCGCACGTCCAGTTTAATCCCAATTTTAGGGTCATGCTTTTTTGCGCCTGCGCAGACAGAAAGACGCACACAGGCTAGTTATGCGTGCGCGGGGGTCGAGGCTGATCTGAATCTTGGCTGAGCGTACAATCATAAGGTACGTTTTCTCAAGTTGTGGCTCTTATATACCATTTCATCTAGATTGTCGACTTGGATTAACTGAGCATTGGCCCTGATACACGCGGCACGGGCCTGTGCCCAAGTATATCCATCACCTGGGGACATCAGATAGCATTTGGACCCAGCACGCATCCATGGCCCACAGCCCACGTCAAAATAACCTGAAAAAGAAAGATTATCATTTATTTATTTAAACAGTAAAAACTCTATCATTTCTGTTTTTACAGAAAGCCCGCATAGTTTAACAGAATGTGTATTTTACTGTAGTAGAAGTAGCAGTTCAGTCGATTCTTGTTATCTCGACTTCGCTTATCTCGAATAACCGCTTATCTCGAAGTGAAAATCTGGTCCCTGTTTAGACATGAAATCTAACCACAGGTAACAAAATATTGTGGAAAAGAGGAGAAATTGCTCCTAAGGAGCAATTTCTCCTCTTTTTCACAATATTTTCAATATATCTAACTTCAGGAGTCAAAATATACGTATCCATGTGTGAAATGCGGTTGTTCGATTTATTTTTTCCTCAATTCTGCAAATCTGATATGTCGAGATACGGATATCTAAAAGTATTTCAGAGTGTCCCTTGGACTTCGAGATGAGAGTCGACTGTATTATTATTATTATTATTATTATTATTATTAATAATATAGTGGATCCTGTCTAATACTGTGATTACCTTTTGGGGAAGAGGGAGCTTGTTGCTTTGATTTTCTTAGTTTTTGTGGCTTGTGGTACTGTCTGTCTTGACTTGTTTGCTCTTCATCTTGGTGTCATTGGTGGGCTACGTTCTTCCTGGACATCTCCTAAACGATTTATCATGGAGCTAGAGCCATAAAACCAGTGTTAAATCGCTTTTACTGATACCAAATTTTCACCCTATGTTCAAATGTTTTATAAAATACAATCATAATCTTAACATGTTGATATTGTCGCGGTTGTATTTTAGTGTCTTTATCAAAGAAAGTTATTAAAAATAATAAATTTAGCCAAGAGGGACTGGAGCCAGTCTTTACCTTACCCGTGTAAGCAGTTTTCTCGCATACATAGTGTGCTCTTTTATCACAGGTCATGTCATCTATTACCCCTCCTTGGTACATCACTCCGCAGTTCCGATGTTTGGAACGATCCAAACTTGGGGCGTGGTCCCATTTTCTAGAAATTGATTGAAAAACAAACACAATATGCAAAACCAAATTGCTCGAAATGCAATATATTATGCTTGTGTATCAGTTTCTTTTTGTTTGAGATGTCTTTTCAGAATGTGTGTATTACTGGGATAATAGTCTTGGATAAGGCGAAATAAACAAACGAAAAAGCAACTTGTATCAAAATGGCATTTTAACTCTTGTCATGTTGAATAAATTAAGATGCCATGCTCATTTCCAATTGTCAGCCAATCAAATTGCTTGATCTAGGTTGTTGATACAAATCAACATACTAAATGACAAACCGTGCAGATCCAGATCAGTTGGCTTAGCCAATTGATCTAGATCAGTTGGCTTAGCCAACTGATCTGAATCTACACTGTTTTGCAAAGGCAGAATATATCCGGGTTCAACAGGACCAGGTTAATAATTCTCCAACGAATTGTCAAAATTAACACATTAATGTAAAGTGCCCCGAACTCTATAGACATTCACAATAAACTTAGTATTTCTTTTATATAACAAACAATGACAAAGATACATAACTCTTACGGGTTTTGTTTTAAAGAAAAGGGTTCTCGAAATAAGCCTAACATATCCAACTTTCGATAACACTTACCTTTGGAGATTCGATAAAATGTTCACTATGGAAGTCAATAGGAAACTTTATGTTAAAATGCGTTAATTTCATTATTATTAAACACATCAACAATATACAAATATCAAATTAAGACTCCTTTTCGTTTGACGTAGTGCAATTTCATTTACTTACATATATGTCATATTCACTTTGGAGCCATTCTGCCAGAAATACTGTCCCTCCGCAACCAAGTCATTCATGCCCGTCCACCAGGGCAGCAGAACACCGGACGTGTCGTAAGTCTGTATCAGGCTGTTTAAAGTCGTCTGAAAAACTATTCTCAATTTATTGGTAGTGGCTATACGTTTGTTTATTCAGATCAAATGTTTGTTTACCATATATTCCCCAAGTATTAGAGTGTACTATATTCCCTAAGTATTAGAGTGTACTATATTCCCCAAGTATTAGAGTGTACTATATTCCCCAAGTATTAGAGTGTACTATATTCCCCAAGTATCATAGTGTACTATATTCCCCAAGTATTAGAGTGTACTATATTCCCCAAGTATTAGAGTGTACTATCCGTCATAGTTTATTTACTCTTGGAGTCATTAGTAAGCTACCCAGCAAACAAACAACGTCATAAATACGTTGTTTCGAGGTCGCTGCGACGTCATGACGTCGCAGCAACGTCGAAACAACGTAATTACCACTTTGTGTGTTTTCTGGGTATGTTCTGTGACTGGTCTTCCTAGGCATTTTCTGTGAAAGCGAACAACGAAGGCCGTGATTAAACTGCATAGAAGTGCAGATTGATCAGTCTCCTGGTTACCATATTCCAGAAGGAACTTTTAGCATAACTCAGTTCAGCTACCGTAGTTCCCTAAGATATCGTAGTACCTGAACTTTTTATCGCCTTTCTCCAGAATTATGAAACTTCATTCTTATTCAACTACGTGTTGATGTATTTAAAACGTCTGAGTGAGTGTCAAATTGTGTAGACCGTGGTGATACGCCGCCAACGGCGTCTGATTTTGATCTACACTAACTGCTTAAACCCCCTGTCCAAATACTTATGAGAGTACGGTAAATATATATTTACCATTTCATCCAGTGAATTGATTGAGAGCAGTTGTGCAGTCTTTCCAGAAACGAGGTTTGAACAGTAGTCCTGGGCGTCGTTCCAGCTGAGATGTAAAGAAGCATTAATCAGGGGGCTTATAAAGTAGCATTTAGTATCACTCATCAGCCAACGGCTTGATGTGTCACAAAACTGCCCTGAAATGGAAACAAACTATGCTTTTCTATAATATTAAAAAACCTTTTTTTTTTTTTTTTTTAAATATTATTTTCGCTTAATTTTTCGCAATAACTTTTTTTTTCACGTTTGATTTTAGTCAAACATGTTCAGCGACAAAGTTGTAGCGAGAGACCTCCGCTAACTTCTCCATAAGTTCCAAGACAAATATTGCTCCAGTTAGATGAATATTTTTCCTTTTGCAAAATTCGTCCAGAAAAATGACTCGCCTTTAGGTTACCTAGCAATGTTTGATTTGTTCAATCAATCAAACAGAAGGGTAGATAAAAATGTGTATAGCCTGTTATTAGCGTTCGTCCATGTATCTGTAAAATGTTGACATTGTATTTATTTATTTATTTATTTATCTGACACAAGCAAAGAGAAAAAGTGCTTTCTGGACAAATGTTAATAGTTAAGCCCAAGATCAGCCAGCGAATCTGATAAGGGACTTTGATATATACCATCACGTAAACATACCTATATAATTTTGACCCCCTTAAACCCCACTTTTATATAGTAAAACTGGGGTTTACAGGGGTATACATTATTTTTCTTATTTCTGCTCAAAAGCATAGATTGTGGGTACTCGTTAGAACCGCCTCGCCGAGGCGGTTCTAACGAGTACCCACAATCTATGTTTTGAGCGGAAATATGAAAAATATTAGAGTTTTTTTTATCTGAGAATTTTCAGTTTTTGGAGGTGAAATGTTCTATATATTTGAATAGGCGTGTTTTCGTAATGCATGTAAGTCGACACGTTTTACATTATTCAGAGGTTCTGGAAGTGGACAGCGAAGTACCTGATCAGACTGTGCGGTTGTACAGACTGATTGGACATTCGCTTTGTTTGTTTGAGCTAAGCTTCAACGCCATTGTCAACAATCGCTCAGTCATGTCATGACATCTGGATGTGATGATGTGAAAATATGGCATTTTTTTTAGTCTTCTCACTGCAGTATCATGACAGGGTACTGCCACCTGCTGCATTATAAAGACACCGATGGGACCATTCCTAACTCTTCTACCCAATGCTGAGCGCAAAGAGACATATTTACTAGTACCAGTTTATAAAGTTGTAGGTATGACACGGCTGGAGATTCAGCTTGGCCCCTCTGACCGGTTATGGGCCTTTGCTGTTCATTACGAAAACATGCCTATATAATTTTGATCCCCTTAAACCCCACTTTTATATAGTTAAACAGGGGTTTACAGGGGTATACTTTATTTTGCTTATTTTTGCTCAAAAGATAGATTGTGGGTACTCGTTAGAACCGCCTCGGCGAGGAGGTTCTAACGAATACCCACAATCTATGTTTTGAGCAGAAATGTGAAAAAAAGATCAGATTTTTTTATCTGAAAATTTTCATTTTTTGGTGGTAAAATTTTCAGTATATTTGAATAGGCATGTTTTCGTAATGTTATGCCCTAAATGCACAATTTCACATGGTGCTACACATTTATGTGTAATGTTACTGAGCAACAGTCTCATTTTACTTGAACTGATATGACTTAAACTGTACATGAACCAGTGAAAGAACCGGATATAGAGGTGAGAAGGTATCCTTTCCCATCCACTCCACCCCACCCTACCCCATCCACCCATCCCACCCCACCCACCTAAATGTCAGTAGCCGATCAGGAGATCGCTTCCCCTGATATTGAAAACAGTTTTGGAAGTGGTCAATTGAAATTCCTTCATCATAACAAACAAACACTGCAAGTCTTTTCGGGCTGGGAGATTTTGGAGATGTAGATTACATATACAGCTTTGTCTACAGAACGTAGGTCCAAATCAGCATGCCGCATCCGTGCAATCTGATCTGGGCATTCTCTGTCGACAATCCTACAATATCCATTGATTCTGTAAGCGGGCAATGAAGGCCCTGATCAGCCTGTGCTTATGCGCAGGCTGATCTGACCCTGCGTTGTCCGCAAAATGCATAAAGGCCTTTTTCGTGCGTTACGCGCGTCATAAATGTCTCATTTCCTCGCTACATCAATCTTTTGTTTTATTTTGTTTTGTTTGTAGCTTGGGTGCTGTCTATCTTGGTTTCTGACCCTCCATGGACATCTTCTACCCTATTTTAAAGCCACCTCCACTCGGAGAATGGTGGAAAGGGCAAATAGTGTTGCCCTGTCCGTCCGTCTCAGTCCGAATCTGGCGTTACCAATTTGCGGTAAGTTTTACAGGCGGGGGCATGCGTGTACTTTAGACGCATTTCAAGTTTTAAAAATGAAATAGTGAGATGGCATCTGCATGGACCACAACACAACCAGAAAAATAGTTCGTGTATGTATTGTTGGGGCTGGCGGGGAAGTTGGTGACTTGAGAGAACAAACACTGAAACAGTCCTGTATAGGTATTAAGTGTCAAGCGTACCTCTTTTAAGTGGAAGTTCACAGATAAACCCCAGCTTGCTGTTACAATACTCATCACTAAACAAACCAAACTCGTTGATGGCACAGCAGTCTTGTTCATCATAATTGTCAGGTTCATGCCGCCAGTTACTGTAATAAACTGTATATGAGCCAGCGCACGACAAAACCTACAATACGACCAGTGCAACCAGCGAAGACTCAGATCAGCCTGCGCATTCGCGCAGTCTGATCAGAGTCTTCGCAGATCGCATGTGCCTTCTACAGCCTCCGGGCTATCCAAAGAAGGGTGAAGAAGAACCCTTGCCATACCAGGTGGATGTACAGGTTGACCTGAGTATTTGCTGGTCACACAGGTCTTATTGTAGGTTTTGTGGTGCGCTGCTCATACATGTATAATACTGTACATAGCTCCAAGAGTTATCCATAGGTTTTCTTTCTTCTCTACGAAAATGCGCTTCTAATGAATACCCACAACATACTTTTTGTAGAGAAATAAGAAAATAAGGAAAACTTTTTAGATGCAGGAAAACGCCTTATCTAGAGTATTTAATACAGTAAGAATAATTGAGACTTGTATAGGGCCGAATTGGGTGGTGGGGAAGTGGGGTGGGGAGGGGAAGGTTACTAGTACCGCATACCCACGAAAGTAAACTGGCAAATATCCCATATCCCTTTAAATCAACAGGCAAATATCGCCATATTCCTTATATCGTAGTTTCCTAAATACCCCATATCCCTTAAATCAAACACAAATATCCCAGAAAATACCGGCATAAAATACAGACAGAAAATAAACTTTTACCCAGTCAGCATTCTACGTAAATCTATATCGGGCCGTCATCGGCCCGTCAGGGTAGCTGACGGGCCGATGACGGCCCAATGTAGATTTACGTAGAATGCTAGCTAGGTATTTGCCGTCAAGTATAATACATGATACACGTTCACAACTTATGTATAACGGTCTTGTATATATAGAATCTTTTCCTCAGTACGAGCACTTTTTTTTTGCTTTTTTCTCAATATTCTGTTTTGTTGTTTTTTTTTCCCAAAAATTCAATATCCCTGAAATTAATCACAGTATCCCATATCCCTGGAAGTAAAACAACTAATATTCCATATTCCATATCCATGGAAAAAAAAAGGCAAATATCCCTTATCCCTAAAGCCCCTATACCAGCTTCATAATTTGCAAAATAAGAATGCGATTTGTCGTACATACGGACAATGAACATCGTGTATGTATCGTGTATGTTTGCATGCCTGTATCAGGGCCTTTACTGTCCGCTAGGTCATCTCTGTTTACAGATACGACAAGGAGCATTTGCATTAATGGACATTCGAAAATAAAAGATACACACGCACAAAACTCTCAGGCATGTAACCGATGTGCTTCTACTTACATTGATGATATGTCTCCTCCTGCTTGTACCCAGCTCCAAACATTACGAGTAGTATATGTAAGTCCTACCCACCATTCGTCTGTCTTATACTCCTCTGTTTGGTCATTCATCCACAGCTGAAATTGAAAATAAATAAAACTGTCTTAACGTATGACTGTCCAGATGACTTAATTGGCCTCCTTCATCATGCAAGTTTGGGTTTAATATTACTTATTGATTGGGGGGTTATATTGACATTTCGTCCTTTGATTCTATTGCTGTTAACCTATTGTAGTCCGGATAGTCTCTCCCACATTATATATTGGAAGAGTCTAATTTCAATTTTAGGTATGTCCGGCTATGAGACTTATTTATTCCTAGAAAAAAAAGTGGCTAAACTATTTGCAAACAGTGGAGACCCTGATCAGACGCCGCGTTATGCGGCGTCTGGTTTGGGTCTGCACTGTTTGCCAGTTACCCTTTTACGGGTCTCCCGAATACAATGGGTTAATGATAAATTGTAAATAGTGCACGTTACGTTAACATGCTTATGTAAAAAATGCTCTTCGGTCCAATGCCTTTCGTCTCTATAACTGTTGAAAAATTAATTCAAATGCATTCAGTAAGTTCATCAAAGCAGATTTATGAAATGCCAATCGTTCACAGAAATAATGAGCTAATCATCTACGTATGCGTTTGGACAGACAGGCCTTGGCAAACAGTGCAGACCCAGATGAGACGCCGGGTCTATACTGTTAGCCACTCATCTAGCAATATTAAGACACAACATCGGGTGGTAAATTGTACTTGTTCATTTTTAAACAAGTATGGTAAGGATTGAGGTGTCAGAATACTTAGGGTGAATACGGTCATACTGTGCCCCTTGCATGTCACGGTCTTTTTTATCATTACGAAAACAGACCTGTTCAAATATACAGACAATTTCAACTCCAAAAAATGAAAATTTTTAGATGAAAATCTCTGATATTTTTCATATTTCTTCTCAAAACATAGATTGTGGATACTCGTTAGGACCGCCTCGCCGAGGCGGTTCTAACGAGTACCCACAATATATGTTTTGAGCAGAAATAAGAAAAAAATATTGTATACCCCTCTAAACCCCAGTTTTACTATATAAAAGTGGGATTTGAGGGGGTCAAAATTATATAGGCATGTTTTCGTAATGTATTTGTTGTATGGGGAACATGGCGGTATACATAACATAAACTTGCTAACGTAATGACAAGTGCTTACGCCACTGCATTACATTGACTTCTCAACGTAACGGGGAAGGGGTGCCTTCTTCATGGAGAAACTCCAATAATGTTTGTGTGCGAAGGTACATTTTCTTACGTTTGTTCTCAGGCAGTCCTACGTATAACACCTACTGTACGTGTAACATTTCATATTTCTCTGTCGGTTTATTTTTTGTTATCACATGCTTTTATGTGATCAATGATATTACAAACTGAAACTGAAATTTACCATTTCTTCCTTATTTTTGATAAACATCAGATCAGCATCCATAATATTACACTCCGTTCTCGCCTCCGACCACGTGACCTCATCTTGGTTGTTAAAATAGTAGCAGTTATTCATAGCTTTCAGCCAGCCATCAGGACACGTGATGTTAATTACATAATGTGAAACAGATGATGTGGCTAGTATTTGATTACCTGCAAAAAGTACATGTTCATTGTATATGATAAGCATTTATCTGGTGCTTTTGGAGGCTGTATTCCGCGACTATGACATTTCTTGGGTATCCCCATATTGGGATACGAAGGAAAGGCCAAAGTCGCGGAATGAACATGGGTCATAGTGATGAAACAAACATGGGCATACTCAGGAAAAGTCATAGTCTTGGAAAAAAAACATGGGAACCCAGGAAAGACCATAATCAATGAACAAATATGGGATACTCAGGAAAGGTGATAGTGACAAATCAAACATGGGCATACCCAGTAAAGGCCATAATCGAGGAACAAAGATGGGAATACCCAAGAAAGGCCATAATCGCGGAACAAACATGGGAATACTCAGTAAAGGTCATAATCATGGAACAAACATGGGGATACCTAGTAAAGGCGATAATCGCGGAACAAACCTGGGGATACCCAGGAAAAGCCATAATCAAGGAACAAACATGGGGATACCCAGGAAAGGTCATAATCGCGGAACAAACATGGGGATACCCAGGAAAGGTCATAATCGCGGAACAAACCTGGGGATACCCAGGAAAAGCCATAATCGAGGAACAAACATGGGGATACCCAGGAAAGGTCATAATCGCGGAACAAACATGGGGATACCCAGGAAAAGCCATAATCGCGGAACAAACATGGGGATACCCAGGAAAGGTCGTAGTCTTGCAACAAGCATGTAGATACCCAGGAAAGACCATAATCGAGGAACAAACATGGGAATACCCAGTAAAAACCGTAATCGCGGAACAAACATGTGGATACCCAGTAAAGGCCATAATCGCGGAAAAAAATATGGGGATACCCAGGAAAGACCATAATCACGGAACAATCATGGGAATACCCAGGAAAGGTCGTAGACTTGGAACAAACATGGGGATACCCAGTAAAGGCCATAATCGAGGAACAAACATGGGAATACCCAAGAAAGATTATAATTGCGGAACAAACATGGGGATATACAGCAAAGGCCATAATCGCGGAACAAACATGGGGATTCTCAGTTAAGGCCATAATCGCTGAACAAACATGCGGATACCCAGGAAAGGCCATAATCGCGGAACAAACATGGAGATATCCAGGAAAAGTCATCATTGCTGAACAAACATTGGGATATCCAGTAAAGGCTATAATCGCGGAACAAACATAGGGATACACAGTAAAAGCCATAATAGCGGAACAAACATAGGGGATACCCAGTAAAGGCCATAATTGCGGAACAAACATGGAGATATCCAGGAAAAGTCATCATCGCTGAACAAACATTGGGATATCCAGTAAAGGCTATAATCGCGGAACAAACATGGGGAGACACAGTAAAAGCCAAAATAGCGGAACAAACATAGGGGATACCCAGTAAAGGCCATAATCGCGAAACAAACATGGAAATACCCAAGAAAGGTCATAATCGCGGAACAAATATGGGGATACCCAGGAAAGGTTATAATCGCAGAACAAACATGGGAATACCCAGGAAAGGTCGTAGTCTTGGAACAAACAAGGGATATCCAGGAAAGACCATAGTCACTGAACAAATATGGGAATACCCAGTAAAGGCCATAGTAACTGAACAAACATGGGGATACCCAGGAAAGGTCACAGTGACAAAACAAACATAGGGACATCCAGGAAAGGTCATAGTGATGAAACAAACATTGGGATACCCAGTAAAGACCGTAATCGTGGAATAAACATGGGAACACCAAGGAAAGGTCGTAGTCTTGGAGCAAATATAGGGGTACCCAGGAAAGACCATAGTCACTGAACAAACATGTGGTTACCCAGGTCATAGTCGCGAAACGAACGTAGGGATACCCAGGAAAGGCCATAATCGCGGAACAAACATGGAGATATCCAGGAAAAGTCATCATTGCTGAACAAACATTGGGATATCCAGTAAAGGCTATAATCGCGGAACAAACATGGGGATACACAGTAAAAGCCATAATAGCGGAACAAACATAGGGGATACCCAGTAAAGGCCATAATTGCGGAACAAACATGGAGATATCCAGGAAAAGTCATCATCGCTGAACAAACATTGGGATATCCAGTAAAGGCTATAATCGCGGAACAAACATGGGGAGACACAGTAAAAGCCAAAATAGCGGAACAAACATAGGGGATACCCAGTAAAGGCCATAATCGCGAAACAAACATGGAAATACCCAAGAAAGGTCATAATCGCGGAACAAATATGGGGATACCCAGGAAAGGCTATAATCGCAGAACAAACATGGGAATACCCAGGAAAGGTCGTAGTCTTGGAACAAACAAGGGATATCCAGGAAAGACCATAGTCACTGAACAAATATGGGAATACCCAGTAAAGGCCATAGTAACTGAACAAACATGGGGATACCCAGGAAAGGTCACAGTGACAAAACAAACATAGGGACATCCAGGAAAGGTCATAGTGATGAAACAAACATTGGGATACCCAGTAAAGACCGTAATCGTGGAATAAACATGGGAACACCAAGGAAAGGTCGTAGTCTTGGAGCAAATATAGGGGTACCCAGGAAAGACCATAGTCACTGAACAAACATGTGGTTACCCAGGTCATAGTCGCGAAACGAACGTAGGGATACCAAGGAAATGCCATAGTCGCGGAGCAAACATGGGGATATCCAGGGAAAGGCCATAATTGCGGAACAAACATGGGTATATCCAGGAAAAGCCATATTTACGGAACAAACTTGAGGATATCCGGGAAAGATCAAGGTCACTGAACAAACATGGAGCTACCAAGGAAAGGCCATAGTCGCGCAACAAACATGGAGATACCCCGGATAGAACAATGGTCATGGAACGAATATAGGTATACCCGGGAAAGGTCATCGTCACGAAAGAAACATGAGACATCCACGAAAGGCAATAGTAACGGAACAAAAATGGGGATATCCAGAAAAGACCATAATCGCAGAACAAACATAGGAATATCTAGGAAAACCATGGTCACAGAACAAACATTTGGGTACCCAAGAAAGTCCCGAAAAAAAACAACAACAAAAAAAAAACAAAAACAAAAAAACATGGGGATGCCCAGGAAAGGCCATAGTCAAGGAACAAACAGAGATACGAAGGAAAGACAATAGTCACAAACAAACATGGGGATACCCAGGAAATGCCATGGTCACAGAACAAACATGGGGATACCCACGAAATGCCATGGTCACGGAACTATGGTGAAATACGTGGAGACGGAACGAACATGGGGATAACCAGGAAATGCCATGGTCACGGAACAAACATGGGTACACCAAGGAAATGCCATAGTCACCAACCAAGGCTTCAAATAAAGATATAATGACACGAAATGACAACTGGAAACAGTACGCAGACAAAAACAGAAAGAAAAAGGAATTGCGTTAGAGATACTGCCTTGGATTGGTTTTACGAGCGTTCAAAACTCGTCCCTAATCCACTGAAAACTGGCGACCCCTAAACGTGTAACTGGCAAACAGTGCAGACCCAGATCAGACGCCGTAGAACGCGGCGTCTGATTAGGGTCTCCACTGTTTGCAAATACCTCAACCATTTTTAATTTTTTCTCTAGGAATATCTACATCGTATAGACTGATATACCTAAATCGAAAATGGCCCCTTCAAATATATAGTGTGGGAGAGCTTATTCAGTCTTTAACGGGTTAATCCCTATACAGTTCAGCTACATATACTTGTTCGGTTGGAGAAGGGTACCCTACTGATCAATGACTCAACACAGAACATTAATACTGTGTTGGATCGATTAACTCTTGTCATGCTGAACCAGGATATACCCTGCCTTTGCAAACAGTGTAGATCCAGATCAGGTGACTTCTGATGAAGCCAACTGATCAGGATCGGTACTGTTTGCCATTAAGGATATGAATTTTTAGCAACAATCCAGATCAAGCAATCTGATTGGCTGAAAATTAGAAGTGGGCGTGGCATCTTAATTTATTCAGCATTACAAGGGTTAAAAACTGAAAGTCACAGCAAAGGAAAACTACTAGCAGAAGCACAGACGAGTAGGGCCGGCCAGAAGTCATCTATAAATAGTTTAGGATTGAGCCGACATGAAACCTTCAGCCGGATTTACTGTCGAGCAATTAAAGAAGGCTGCAAAGTCATTAAGGGTAATAGATAAACTTTTTGGGGAGGCAACTGTAGGCAACTGTCTAACGTTTTGGTCTCCTTTCTGAATATAGATACGCTCTAAAAGGAAACAATTTGAGAGCATATTCTTTCCTTCTAGAGTAGACCCCTTTTTTCGGAGGGTTTTGTGCATGTACTTAAACAGGAAGTCACATGTTGTTTCCCTTTTAAGCCCCTTTAACCGCAGCATTAGAATGCTAAAGCATTATATTTGGGTGTAAGCCTACAGCGTAGAGGTAAGCAAGGTATATACCCTGCTGTAGCAATTTGTTGAGTGAAACAGTTGGGAGTCGGTTACATAACTCCATCCATCAAGTTAGAAAACACTCTTTATCCATTTTCTTACTTTATAACCTTGATGCACTGTACCTGTCTTTTGTTGTTTTCTTTCTTTTCACTCAAACTGCAATGTTTATGGGGACTGGATACAATTATATGCTTCCCTGCAAAGTATGTCCTTCAGAAAGAGGGTCTACTCTAAAAATTAGCTTCCAGTGCGGGGTAGGGGAGGGGGGTGGGGTGAGGGAGCTGTTTCGTTTTAAAGTAGATGCATTTTCAAAAGCGAGGCAAAACCGTGTTGACAGAGTTGTATCTTCTGAAAGAGTTTTAATTCCCCATAACTTGGTGCGTATTGCCCATGGGGAACGTCATCTCGAGTTGTTTAGCCACCAAAAAATGAACATGTATAAATAAGTAAATTAGTGATAAACCGGTTAATTTTGATACGCAATACCTTGAGTCTAATACAAGACAATAAAAAGGCTAATTCAGTAGACAACAAATCGTTGATACTTTTCTTATTTTGCTTTTCCCATAAAATAGGCTTTGACATTTCATGCATTTTGACATTTCATTTCTCCATAGGAGACATTTTGCATGAAATGCCAAAGTCAATTTTCTGGGGAAAATGTTTTCCCTTATTTACAAATATGTGAGTCACATCGTCAGGAAATTTATCTTCGGCCATGTGCGCCCAGCGAAGATTCTGATCAGCCTGCACATTTTTGGATAGCCAAGGATGTAAAGTGTCTTCATGCAGACCACGAAGACTGATTAGACTGAACAGATTTGCAGGCTAATCTGAATCCTCATTAGATGCATAAGTCGGAAGGTATGTTTTGTCACGTTGCGGCTGATGGACGTCGTAAGAACAAAGACAGAAATTTAAAATGTCTGTGCTTTGATATCACACAAAATGCATCTTTATATATGAATCCAACGGGAGAAAACGCACCTTCTGAAGTGTAAGTTCAATGAAGACTCAAATCAGCCTGCGTATCACCGCAGTCTGATAAGATATTACGGAAACACGCCTATTCAAATATATAGAAAATTTCGTTTCCAAAACCTGAAAATTTTCGGATAAAAACTCCAATACTTTTCATATTTCTGCTCAAAACATAGATTGCAGGTAACTGTTAGAACCGCCTCGCCGAGGCGGTTCTAACGAGTACCCGCAATCTATGTTTTGAGCAGAAATAAGAAAAGTAATGTTAACCCCCGTAAACCCCAGTTTTACTATATAAAAGTAGGGTTTAAGGGGGTCAAAATTATATACTAGGTATGTTTTCGTGATGGTCTTCGTTGTCCGCATGAAGAAACTTTGCATCATTCGTAATTAGAAATGCGTCCAGTGAAGATTCTGATCAGACTGAGCGAATGTGCAGACTGATCTGAATCGTCACCGGGCGCACTTGTCGGAAGGTATGTTTTCTGATGTTGTGGTCCATACAGAGGATACTTACACAATAATATGGACGGAATAATTAGTCCGATAAAAAGAATGGTATCTATATGTCTAGTCATATTAAAAATTAACACAGTATCCAAATTTCCCAAACTAGGACACAAAAATACCCATTCAAGGATGATTGAACAATTGACTACATTAATTTAATCATCTGTATATTATCACAATGAATCCAAAGTACCAGAGACAGAGATAAAACATCATTTAACTGATACAGATAAGATAATTAATATGAGATAGTGAAGTTTCATACATGTACACACCCGTATTATTAGTATTATACGTAAAGATTAATTATCTAGTTGTATTGAGGGGAATGGATATACGTTCAGGGGAGGCAAATGTCAAAATTGATTTTGTCCCCTTCTACAGGGGACTACTTTAAAAGGAAAGAGTTTACTCTCATTCAGAAGGGATTGGCTTGTGAAGGAGAGCAAGTTCTGAAGGGAGCAAACAGAGAGTTTTCATCCTTGTAAAAATGGCGGAAAATCTACCAACCCAGCAAGCACACAACGTTGAACTGACGTTGTTTGAACGTTATGTGCCCACTGGGGAGTGTATAAGTCTCTTAACCCTTGGATATTGTTTGAAATCTGCAAACCTTTATTTAGTAGTTAATATCAAATTATTCAGTAGCGGGAATTAAGTATAAACTTTACGATATTCAAAACTGTTACGTGAGATATTATTGTTCATGTGTCCATCTTGATAATATTATATAAGTAGAGTTGAAATGAGATAATTTAGAGATTACAGACATGCTGTTGTAGACACATTGTTGGTTTGGGATGAAGTTGCGGTCTATAACGATGGATTTTCGTTTTCTTCTTCTATGGTTATATTTATTACTTATTAATATTGGTAAGTCAAACTTAATTTGATCCATAGACATCTATGTACACGGCTTTCTCTAAAACCAATAGCCGCCGTTTTCATTTTTCGATCGTATTAATAATCAACATAGCAAAAAAATGTGTTCCTTCATTTTCTGAAGCTATTTGTCTACGCCTACCACAGAAGCACTTTATAAAAGGTCATTGACTGGTCCAAACTTCTCAAAGTTATTACAGCCAAGTATTAGCTTTCTCAAAAAAGTTTAAAGTCTATATTTTAATATATTTGCAAAGGTGTGATACTTTGGTAGCCATGGTAACTGGAAATAAAAAGAAAAACAACATTTTTTAACTTATTATATTTTGTAATTATAAAGACAATCTTTTTTAAGTTCCACTAATGACAGTTCACTGTCACTTTTGTAGACGGCAGATACGTGTATGTCAAGATGTGATACTTTGGTTGCCATAGTAATCATTAGAAACAATAAACTCATGTCTTGTTTTGACACTTATAAAGTAAGTTTCGCCTATTAAGTTCCACTATACAGAAGTTTATCCGTATGTTTACTAAATACAGATAACTGGCTTTGAAAATGCCTTATTTTGTGATATTTTGCCCTGATGTGATACTCTGGGCCCAGTTGTTCAAAACTAACAATGTTGTTAGTTAACGCATCGTTAAAACTTTGATCATTAAATATGGCATATATGCTAATATTTTTGCTGAAAAAAAAGTGATTTGCAAAAGCTACTCACATTTTTTTTTTCAGCAAAAATACCTGTGAATTAGATATTGTACTTACTAGTCTGAACAATTATCATTTTGACCACTAACGAGCTAAGTATTTCTTTCTAGTGTTTATTTGTTATCAAGCAGACCGCGGTTATTTAGCTTCAGCAGAAGCAGTTTATTGTTGGAAACAGATAACTGGCTTTGAAAATGTCTCACTTATAAAACTGTTTGCCGTGGTATCATTTGTGTCGATTAAAAGGTGAGTAAATTATGGACTGTTCTTTGACAAACTGTTTGGAAGAAATTGAACAAAAACTTCATTTCCATATCAGTTTTCTGAGCGTCTCTTGTTAACTCAAAGCGCATGGGACCAGAAATGTTTGGTTTGACATAACAGTAGTATCAGACTAAAGGAGTTGGTATTTAACTCCTCCACTGCCATTGGCGATAAAAATAAGCTTTTGCAAACAGCGTAGATCCAGATGAGATGACGCATGAGATAACGCGAAGAAACAATATTTGAATAAATATTTGACCACGATCCTGTAACAGATTTATTATTTGTCAGTCAGCTCAGATCAATGTGACAACGGCTGGGTGTCGGGGAACTCTGGGTTTTGTTACCGGTTCAGCACTGCACGTCTCTCCTGGTATGATGCTAACAAGGAGTGTGAGAAACTAGACTCGCTGTTGTTGAGAATATATAGAGCTCAAGATCTGGTAAGATTTTTAATACATTTGAATGCCTTCACAAAGGAAACATTTCTCGTTTTTTGTTTATATCGAGGGTTTGAGCGCAAGACTGTAGTAACTCAGTAACATATTTTTGAAACCCTTGTTTAGGGGCAACTTTGAGCCCTTTGTAAACAATGCAAATTTAGGTACCATTGCTCATACGAGCAATGGCACCTAAATTTTCATTGTTTACAGAAAGAAATGTTGTAATCTTCATAATGCCTTCATGGTGAGAAGATTAAGTATTGGGAAAAACAACCATCTGACTTGCTACAGTCTTGCGATCAACCCTCGATATGTTTATCAATCTTAATCACTCGACGTCTCTATAAAAACGCAACTCTGTCATAAATGATTTTGCACCCCTTCTGAAAAACGGGAACAAATGATTTCATTTTAGAGATATACGCATTATCAGAAGGGGCTTGTTGTGCAGAAAAACCAAACAAGAAGTCAAAACAGTTGTCTTCCTTGTAAAACATGACAGTAAAACTACCAATTTTATACATGCCATTTGAAGAATGCCTTTAAACGAATAGTTTCCTCCTTTAATGAATGACAAATGTATATGTGAGCTTCTCTAAACTGAGAGCTGATGTTTAGTACCGTGTGGCGACAGATAAAACGGATCCCAGTACTTCACTTTGGTGTATATATGAGCCAGCGCATGACAAAAATCAACAAAATGGCATGGCGCCCAACGAAGACTCAGATCAGCCTGGGCATCCGCCCAGTCTGATCAGTGTCTTAGCTGTCCGCATGAAGAAAGCTTGGGTCCTTAGGTACCAAATGTGTGCATTGATTGTTTTGAATTGTAATTCCTTTTAGAACCGGTCTATTTTCACAATAGCTGAGTTATGGTTTGTAGCGGACGTACAAACGTCTCCACGTATTTCACCATAGTTTTAGCTTATATTCTCTGGTAGATCGGCACGCCATTCCAGGATGTTTAGCCTTACGTAGAAAACTTTGGCGCCTCAGCTATATATCTATTATTCAGCTATTAAATCGTCCGCCTAGCAAGCTTACGATTAACATGAAATGCCGTCTTACTTTCTCTGAAAACATTAAATGCCGTTTGCTAGAATTTTATTTAGCGCTTTAAGATTAAAAAGTCCCGGGAAACAGTGTAAACCTAGATCAGACGGCATGTTATGGTCTGGATTTAGACTGTTTGTAAGGGTCCATTATTTGGAGGAGACGCACATTAATGAGTGAAAACTATTACAGACAACTATCTTATCCCTGGTGAATCAAACTACTGCTACAAGGTGGTGGACTGACCTCAATGATTTCAAGACGACTGGTATATGGGCGTGGGGAAAAGGTGGCCAAGCAATTCAAGTCCAGCTGAACTTGATGTACGTAAGTTTCTAGTTTCACCACTTCCAGTTACTCCATAGTTTTCAAATAAAAAAGAAAATATACTTTCTGCACAACACAGTGTGCCTGTCTTGAAATATATGGTAGTACTTCTGTCAAGTTAACCCTTGTCATGCTGAATAAATTTAGATGCCACGCCCATTTCTAATTGTCAGCCAATCAGATTGCTTGATCCAGGTTGTTTATATAAATTCAAATAATTAATGACAAACGGTGCAGATCCAGATCAGCTGGCTTCTCCAGAAGCCAACTGATCTGGATCTTCACTGTTTGTAAAGGCAGGATATATCCGGGTTCAGCAGGACAAGGTTTAAAAGATTTGGTGATAATGGTCTTTTTTGTGTGTCGGCTGTTGTGGCATTTGGTTTGTCATTATTTGTTCCTCATCTCTTTTTCTTGTGGTGCCTCGGGAAGGCTGCGTTTCGTGGATATTACGAAAACATGCCTATTCAAATATATAGAAAATTTTACCCACCCAAAACTGAACATTTTCAAATAAAACAAAAATCTGATATTTTTCATATTTCTGCTCAAAACATAGATTGTGGGTACTCGTTAGAACCGCCTCGCCGAGGCGGTTATAACGAGTACCCACAATCTAAGTTTTTGAGCAGAAATAAGCAAAAATAATGTTTACCCCTGTAAATCCCAGTTTTTTTAATTATAAAAGTGGGGTTTAAGGGGGTCAAAATTATATAGGCATATTTTTTCGTGATGGTTTTTCCTACCAATTTCTCTGAATCAGTCATATCTGACTATTACTTCAGAAGAGAGTTCGATGGTGGAGGAAAGCACGGGTAATTTCCAGTTGTATAGGGACTGGGAAATACCATGAGAAACCACCGCAACCGGGAGAGAACTGTCTACCATTCACACATACCGCGTCATCATGTCTCCAGCTGGACTCGAACCTACACGGCATAGGTGTGCAGCTTGTCGTTAGACAAACCACGCTACCAATTGAGCTATCCCGGCACCCATTTGTGCGATTGCCTGGGTACTCTTACTTATCTTTTTGTAGACACTAGTTGAAATCCCCAGATATACTGCCTTTGCCCTGTATATTCAGACACCCTATCCCCCTTACCATACTTGGATATGTCCATTTGACTACTAGTTATGTGACCTAACCCGTTTATGCCGAGTGGACTCAACCTCAAGTCTTTTGACAGGTCCATTTCCAAGTGAAGGGATGTCTGATTAATTTTACTGATACCATCTGTTGTAGAAATTCCTGTACTTGATGCAAACAGTGTAGACCCTGATCAGACGCCGCGTTCTGCGGCGTCTGATCAATGGATTGAAGTACTGATTGACTGACAATAATACGAAAGACCGGTAGTGACATTTCAATTTACATTAATTCAAGGCTTCAACTTCACGAATTCACGATTTCAGCTTCACGAATTCACGATTTCAACTTCACGAATTCACGATTTCAACTTCACGAATTCAACTTCACGAATTCAATTTCACGAATTCACGAATTCCACTTCACGAATTCACGAATTCAACTTCACGAATTCACGAATTCAACTTCACGAATTCAACTTCACGAATTCCACTTCAGGAATTCACGAATTCAACTTCACGAATTCACGAATTCAACTTCACGAATTCAATTGTTGAATTCATGAAGTTGAATTCGTGAAGTTGAATTCGTGAATTCGTGAAGTTGAATTCGTGAAGTGGAATTCGTGAAGTTGAATTCGTGAATTCATGAAGTTGAATTCGTGAATTCCTGAAGTTGAATTCGTGAAGTGGAATTCGTGAAGTTGAATTCGTGAATTCGTGAAGTTGAATTCGTGAATTCGTGAAGTTGAATTCGTGAATTCGTGAAGTTGAATTCGTGAAGTGGAATTCGTGAAGTTGAATTCGTGAATTCGTGAAGTTGAATTCGTGAATTCTTGAAGTTGAATTCGTGAATTCGTGAAGTTGAATTCGTGAAGTGGAATTCTTGAAGTTGAATTCGTGAATTCGTGAAGTTGAATTCGTGAATTCGTGAAGTTGAAATCGTGAATTCGTGAAGCTGAAATCGTGAATTCGTGAAGTTGAAACCTTGAATTAATGTAGTTGAAATGTCACTACCGGTCTTTCGTACAATAAAGATGTTGTTCCGGTTCATATCTGGGGTCTACACTGTTTCCTCAGGCCTGTCTGTCCGACTTCTTAGGGTAAACACAGTATTATATATTCATTCTGACATCATAATATTTGCCTCAGCTGAGGTGCAAGTTGTGGTATACTACCCCTGTGGGCAAAGAGCAACCCCTTTCTATGTTTCTGAAGGAAAGAAATATCGAACATACAACAAGATCTAAAAAGCTGTCTCGCTTTGTTAACTGGCAGCAAAAAAAGTCTTTTAGGTATTATGTTCCTCCCAGCGGGCACAGAACGTTGAAACAACGTTGATTCAAATTTGTGTGCCTGCTGGGTCCTTATGGGGAATGCATACACTTTCAGAAGTGCTCAGTCAGAAAAGGAATCAACTCAGAGGGAACAAATACTTTCCTAATAGAAAACACTCCTTGGTGAGCAGAAAAGCAAACAGGAAGTCAAAAAAATGTCTCTTTGACGAAAAGTGGCGGCGAAATCTACAGATGTACCGTATTTACACTACGTATTCGGACACCTCAACTCGTTACCATACTTGTTATAAAATTTGAATAAATAAAATTTACTACCCGATGTTGTGTCTAAAGTCTTTAAATTGCTGGATTCAGTGGCAAACAGTGTAGACCTCGATGAGACGCCGCGTTCTGCATCGTCTCATCTCGGTCTACACTTTTTGCCCATGTAATGTCTGCCCGAATACATACGGTAAATACGGCTATCTTTTTGCAAAGTGTCCTTTGAATTATGAAATAGAATTTGGCTTGAATTTAATATCAGTTATTATAGGCATTTTTTTAAAAAAAAATACTGTATTTATTTTAGTGCCTGGAACAAAGAGCCAGATGATGGAAGCCATTTAGAGAACTGTGGTGCCTTGAATTTTCAAGGAGCAATCAGTGACGAGAGGTGTCAGGACAAATATAGCTATATTTGTGAATACAGCGTTACAGCCGGTAATACCTATAAACGCTTAGCACTCGGTAAAAAATTCAGCAGACAAGATGTTGAAATATTTTTCTTATTTTTCCTAGAAAACAAGGTTTGGGAGTTCATGCAAATAGACTCCAATGGAGACTCACCAAAGGAGACAATTTGCATATAATGCTAAATGTTGTTTTCTGGGAAAAATAAGACAAATACATTCAATTTGTTGTCCACTGAATTGGCCCTGAGAGTGGTAAAGGTTAACAGCACCCTGTTGTTGTTTTTGTTGTTGTTGTTGAGGCTTGGAATTTATTATGAATCATCTGTTGTTTCAAGACGCTATCGTACAAGCAATTTACTGACACCGCATGCTGTCGAGCATATCTCGAAATAAGCACTCGCCCGCTCGTATTTACGAGTAGATGTTCGTTAAATCGTGCTTGCCCGACAGGACGAGTAACTTTTTTCGGCAGTAAGGGGAAATATTTAGGGGAAATAGAATTAGCCAACATAAATACAAAGTTTTAAAAATCACTCCAAAATCTCACAAAAAGTTTGAAATACGGCATATTGCCATATAAGGTTGGTTTCCTGGTATCAGAAAACTAGTCAGTAGCAGCAAGTAGCACATGTGACTGTGATAAGCTCTTGGTGGCAGTCATATTGTTAAAGGCATTATATAATACAATATATATATATATATATATATATATATATATATATATATATATATATATATATATATATATATATATATATATATATATATATATATATATATATATATATATATATACATATTATGTAACACGATACAAAGTTTTTTCTAGCTTTTTGTCTCATTTACAGTACCAAACATAAGGACGAGTACAACTTGATTAAGGGCAAGTAACAATTTGAGTCAACTTGCCCTAAAGGACAAATGAGTCCCAGAGTCGAGCCTTTTTGTGTATGTTTTGTAACGGAAACTTACAAAACTCCCAATAAAGGCTTTTGCACGGTTGGCAGGACCTGCCCGAAATCATAGCATATATGTAAGGAAACCAAATAAATTATATTACCTCTGCGATGGAACTACACAAACCGTATGTACACCATTTTTAACCCATTTAAGCCGAGTGGACTCTTCCACCATAACTATTTGAACTGGTATATTTCCAAATAGAGGGTGTCTGACTTGTTTTTATGATAAGAATGTTTTATAGAAATTTCTAGGGTGTAATGCAAACAGTGTAGACCCTGATCATTCTAGGTGTAATGAAAACAGTGTAGTCCCTGATCACACGCCGCATCTATGGGTTAAAACATAGTATATGTTTTTCTTTAGAACAGTCTATAAATATGGTATTGTCATTCTGTTTTGAATAAATGACCGCTAGAAAGTTGTCTGCATGTGTGTGTGTGTGTGTGTGTGTGTATGTGTGTCTGTGTGTGTGTGTGTGTGTGTGTGAGAGAGAGAGACAGAGACAGACAGACAGAGATTTATATGTCTACTAGAGATGTAAATCTATGTCTACTAGAGTTGTTTTTGTTTTAAAACTATACACTTGCACAAAGTTTTTAACGATTAAAGCCAGTAATATTTATAGAGTTTGAGAAAAAACCTCTCTATAATCAACATAGCATCTATTGTAACCCTGTTATTTCCACTTTATCTAACATATGTAAGTGAATATCCCTCGAAAGGCTTTGACCGTAGATTTGGCGCCGCTACAGTAATGCATTTCGAATTCTATATTTGTTTAATTTTGATATTCTACACATGTATCTCCAAATTGTTATAGAAGGCTTCAGGTGAGGTTACTTTCTATATATGCTCTCATGAGCCGCGATTTTCATATGGCTCCACTGAAAGTAGCAGAATGACGTCTTTGTGTATAAATTAATCTAGAAATAGTCTTACTTTTGTCTGTGTGAAGAAATAAAGCGTGATTAAAATGTTATTTTTCGAAAACATTTGACACTTTCTTATTTTTTAGAAATATACCGTAAACATGGACACGCGGAACATTGACTCAAGAAGTTCATAGGACAATGAAAGTTAAGTTGATTTAGTGCGACCAAATTCAAGAACATCATTACGAAAAAACACGCCTATCTAAACATATTGATAATTTCACCACCAAAAAACCTGAAAGTTGTCAGATAAAAATTCTGATATTTTCCATATTTCTGCTCAAAACATAGATTGTGGGTACTCGTTAGAATCGCCTCGGCGAGGCGGTTCTAACGAGTACCCAAAATCTATGTTTTTGAGCAGAAATAAGAAAAATAATGTATACCCCTGTAAACCCCAGTTTTACTTTATAAAAGTGGGGTTTAAGGGGGTCAAAATTATATAGGTATGTTTTCGTGATGGTTTGCTTGTATAGTTCAGTTTGCTCCTATATCAGATTGACATATTTGCGTCCTGTAGCAAATATCAGATTGACATATTTGCGTCCTGTAGCAAATCACATTTATTAGTGCGCAACTCTTACAGGTAACCAGTGTCAAAGTGGATGGACTAACTACAAAACTGGCTGTTATAATCTAGTAGCCACTGCAGATCCATGGAATCTTGTAACGTGGTCAGAAGCAAACCAGTCATGCAGCACTATATTTAGCGGCACCTCAGCATCCAGCATAAAGCCTCATCTTTTATTTATTGAAACATCAGACGAACTGGTATTTAAAGACAGATTATATTTTCTGGTCCTTTGAACCCATCCAGTCCATTTCAGCTGTATGGAAAATAATTCTGCTAACTGGAGGATAGAGGGCGTGCACAGCGCTGCATAACTTGTACATAAACATACTCACTTAGGCTAGGCCCCGAGGTTATAAAACTTTTTCGATGTACAACACAGCTTAGCATGACATTTTCTCTGCTAATAAATATTGCATTTTCTTATTTATTAGCACAGAAATTTTCATGCTCAGTGCTCAGCTATGTTTAGCAAGAAAGAATTTGCAATTGTTAGTAATTTGAGATTTATTAGCATGACAAATTTCATGCTTATTGATATTGATTGTGTTGGATTTTAACGACACGTCAACCCTTGTGGGTCATTTTGTGTCGTCTCCCAGAGAAAGGGAGAAAAGAGACAGAAGAGATAGTAGAAGAGATGAAAGAGAGGAACAGGGAAGAAAGAGGAACAGGAATGAAAGTGAAGAAACAGAAGAAATACCCCCTCCCCCCTCTAGTCCTACCTGCTACAAGGATAGCAGGCCTTGACCAACTGTAAACCAATATCAGTTGGACGCCCTAACCTTCGCACCACCCGACCACTCCCAATTTCATGCTCAGCTGAGTTGAACAGGAAAAAGTGTTATAACCTCGAGACTGGTCTGCTGTTTTCATTTCTTCAAAGTGTTCTTTGTTTCCAAATGATCCATTTTTAAAGGACATTTTTACTGCAAGGTACAGTTGACTCTAGTTATCTCGACCCCGCTAATCTCGAATAACCGCTTATCTTGAAGTGAAAATCTTTTCCCTGCCTAAACATGAAATCTAACAACAGGTAGAAACTATTGTGGAAAAGAGGAGAAATTGCTCCTAAGGAGCAATTTCTCCTCTTTCCCATTATATTTTCAATATATCTCAATATGTCTCTAACTTCAAGAGTCCAATTACATAAAACTGTAATATTTTCTTTCGATTAAACAGTTTCAAACATCAAATATATTTAGCGGAATGCATATTATAATAATAGCTCTCAGATGACGAGATAATTCTAGTAGCTTGGTTTATATAACCTATTACGCAAAGAACTTAAATCGTACAGACAAAAAAAAAAAAAAAAAAAAAAAAAAAAACTCTGGTCATTTTTTGATTGCTCATAATATTTGAATGCTCGAAAGACCAGTCGATCTTAAAGATAAACAGTTTCGTATCCATTGCATTTAAGTTTCATGCGGTTAGGGTTTCGTTATGGTGTCTTTTAATCTGACAAATCCATCTACAGTTCTCCTCCCTTTGTTGTGATTATATGTTCCACATTTTGATTTCTGTGAGAGGGTATGGTATGATTATTTATGTTTGTAGGCGTATATACGGAAACGGCTACCCCTCGTGCAGTTGACGTCACAGCTATGGTGGATTGGTATGACAGACGTACAGCAAGAAGGTCATCTCATCTGGACAGATGGAAGTGTTGTACAAATAAATAATTTGTAAGTTATGTTTGTTTACAGGCAATCTATATATATTAAAAGAATGTTTAGCCTGTTTGCAGTTTTAATTGTATATACACGTCCACATGCATCTACAGTGTACAGGCATGAAAGGCATGACATTTGTCACACCATGTACACAGGTTGGAACTAATCAACCGTGTATAATTATCATTGTGTACATATAGTGTACATTTAGAAAAACTAGGACTCAAGATATAAAGTTGTTTTGTAGAAAAAAATAATGCTACTTTCTTGTTATTTCTACAGAAATATAGCTTCTAAATTGTACAATAAAAATCTAAAGGTTGCTTTAGGACACAAAGAAAACACATGCAAAAAAAAAAAAAAAAAAAAGAAAAAGCCTCTTCATTTGAAGCATTAACATTACATAAAGAAATAAGAAAATATTTACTATACCTGTCCTCGCTTTCCTGCATTCAGGTTATAAATGTGCCATAAAACATGCATGAACATAAAGTAATGTTCGTCTACATGATCTCTTCTTTGATGTTTTGATGTCTTACCGACTTCTCTCATCTACTAAAAAGCCAGTCATATATAATATGTCTCTGATGAATATACATATATCCACAAAAGCCTGTGTTGGTACACGGGTAGGGAATGAATGATGTTGTTTTTGTTTTGTTTTTTTAATATACTTTCATATGCCTTAATAACAACTTTTATGTTTATTACTCAAAAAGTGAAACACAATAATACTGGATGCAAAACAAATCAATGCTCAGTACAATGAAAATATAAATGGAGATAAAACAAAATAAAACAAATATAAATGAATACAAATAAAGACGAATTTGACTTCAAATATTAGTTGTAGATGAACATTTTTTTCTGGAAATATTTGGTAATGCTTCAAAGAAACCGTCCGACTATTTCAACAACTTTAAGTTGTGCAACTCATATGCGGACAAAACAATAACGTACGATATGTAGTTGAATATAAACTAAGGATTAGGGCTGAATACCTGTTAAAAGTGTTTAAGACCCGCCTGTAAACTCGATAATCCACAAAGTAAATTGATATCGAATTTCTCTCATACACACATGAAAAGTATTAGCACCGTCTGTCGATCTCACTTCATTTATACTTTTGTAGAACCGACTCTTTGCTTAACAGGAATTACTTTGAAATAAAGCCATGCTTCTCCAACATATACTGCAATTGCGAATATCGGTAAAAGCAGGGTATCACGCGTGGACGATATGCTTATCTGAAATCATTATATTTTCTGTTTAAAAAACTCAAGCAACACTATATATTTTTCCAGTTTTTTTTTCTGAAATTATATGTACGCTAATCTTATGTAATAGACTACTGCTTGTACTAATGTTATCATTGTAGAAAGCATTCAAAACACTGAACGCTTTAAGGCCCTGGTTATTCCTTGCTTTAGGATACTGTACCCGTTTGCCTTGATTATTTCAGTAAAATATACAAACAATAGCAATAATGGTTCTAAATGAAATGCACCGACATTGCCACATATCATTATTTCTTTTTTATTTATGAACGTGACGATTATCATCAACAGAATCTGGGCATCTGAACCGGATGATCTCGGAGGTTTAGAAAGATGTGGAGTTGTATACAGAAATGGCAAATTTGCAGACCTTAACTGCAACAAAACAGAAAACTACATCTGCATGAAGGACAATGACGGTAAAAGTATTTCCAACTATAAAAAGAAATTTTGTTAACCCATTGTAGTCTGGAGACTCCTAAAGGGTAGTTGGCAAACAGTGCAGACCAAGATCAGACGCCGCAGAACGTGGTGTCTGATCAGGGTCTCCACTGTTTGCAAAAAGTTTAGACATTTTTTTTCTAGGAATATCTAAATTACAGTCGAACTTCAATGGCTCGAACATCTTTGGGACCATGGAAATTTGTTCGAGACATGGGTAGTTCGAGCCACTGAGGGTTAATCATAGCGCAAGGTCAGAAGGCAAATGAAAATAATCTAGGAATGTCTTTTCCATCTTCTGTAAAATAATGGTATGTTGAGTGTACTCATTAGAATCGCCTCGATGAGGCGATTCTAATGAGTACACACAACATACATTTTCATGATAAAATAAGAAAATTTCCCTTAAAATCCAAAAATATTTGTTTTCTTTAGCTATCGAAAGAATTTCCTAGGGACTCAAAAACGAGTTCGAATCATCCACGGTAAACGAGCCATCCGTGTTCGAGCCATCGGGGTTGTACCGTATAGCAGATCATACCTAAACCTAAAATTGGTTCAACTGAATAGTGTGGGGAGTCTATTCAGTCTGCAATGGGTTAACACAGAAAAAAAAGTAATACGCCTGATTGTTACATTTATCACCTTAACAACTTTCTATATTTCGAGTGGATAAATAATAATTACAATTGCCGTAACGTCAGAAAACGTATCTTCGGACAAGAGCGTCCAGCGAAGATTCAGATCAGCAAGCGCATTTGCACAGTCTGATCAGAAACTTCACTGGACGTATTTTGGATAGCCAAGGATGCAAAGCTTCTTCATACGGACAACGAAGACTGATTAGACTGTGCGGACGCACAGGCTGATTTGTGTCTTCATTGGGTGCACATATCATGTTGCAGCTCACAAGATAACATAAATACTAAATTTAGAAACAGTGTATACACATCTTTCTGTGACTCTTCTTCGCTGTCATTAGAGTAATCTGTAATCCTCTAAGTTTTAGCGTATGTTGGCATCGTAGATTATTTCCAGAAATCAGACCGATTCCTGTACAATAACTCACGTTTTTGAGTTTTCTTTATCTGTCATGACTGTCAGTCATTTTTTTGACAGTAACACAGCCTTTTGTGAGCCCTAAAATAAAATTTATAACAAATCTGAATAGCGACTAGATCAATCCCTAATATTGTAAATGTTTTCAAGCATATAGATGGATTCTGAAAGGATTCTTTCGAGCACTCACAAAACTAAAAACAGCTGAATTGTCGAGATACACAGCTCCATGAAACATGCATTTCGTTTACACGATGAAATAAGTTTACATTGTCCGTTTTAATGTCTACATTTTTACATTGTTATTGCTAAAGCGCTTTATAATCTAGAACTGCAGTTGGCCCAGCTTTAAATATACATGAAAGTGTAGTATACTTGTAATTTCAAAAACTAAAAGGTAAAATAGTTCTTCCTTCTGTTTCGTCAAAACCATCCTCGACGGTTCGGCTAGTGGTTTTCTTTAGCTCTGCCTGTCACAGGTGTTTGCCGCGAGAATCTGTCTTGTTTCAACACAGTGATTTAGTTTGATTTACATGTGTTTTTTTTCTTTGGTGTTTTATTGATTGATTTAGGGAGCCTCTGTGCGAACCAAACACTCATTTTGCATTTTACAACATTTGAACATGTGGTGAAGATTGATTACCGATAATATCGATTTAGTACCCCCCTCTCCACCCACCGCACACACACACACACACACACACACACACACACACACACACACACACACACACACACAAACCGGTAGTATTTTACTTCTGACAACTCTAAGGTATGGTTCTTGTGTTGATCGTTCTTTGAAAGGCCTCTAACTGCATGTTAAGCATTGTGATCACCTGCCGTATGGCTGCCCACTTTGCTTTCTGTTTTGGCTTGAGCATCATGTTTTCTTACTCTAATGCTAGCATTGTTGTCACCTTACCTTCAATAAATTCCATTTTTTTTATATGTGTACTATGCTTGTTTCTGCTTCATTTACCTCTGCGCGAGTCCAGCGAGTTTTTTTTTTTTCTATACAACATTTGAACCTCGGTTAAAGATATGGTACCAGTAAAATCGATTCTACCCCACCCTCAGCCACCCGATAGTTTTTTACGCCAGACCATTCTAAGGCGTGATTTTAGTGTTGTTAGCTCGCCTGAGCCAAAGCTATTATGATCACTTGCCGTCCGGCGTTCGTCTGTCCGCCCGTCCACACCTTTGAACTTCTCTGAAACCCAAGGGGCAATTTTCTTCAAATTTCATACTGAGGCTTCTGTTAAAGGGCTATTAAAATTTGTACAAATGGTTATGGTCCCTTAATTAAGATACCCGCCATGCCCATATATGGTAAAAATACTTAAAATATTCTTCAGAAACAAGAACGCTTTGAGACTGAATCTTCGTACGTAGCATTGGGGACTCAAGGTCTACTAAGTTTGTTTAAAAATGATCGTAGGTTGACCTTTGACTTTTTACGGCATGGTCTAATTTGCGTCTCCATACATTTATATAGGAAAATGTAGAAAAAATTCCTCAAAATGTATTGGACTAATGGCTGAAAGTTAATGCAGGATTAAAGTGGTGAAATATTTTAGTTCCTATTGCCCCAGGAATTATCTGCTCTTGTCCCTAGACTATATACATGTATAAAAATCATGTAATCTTTAAACGACGCCTTCTTCTCTGAAACCGCTTTAGCAATTATCACCAGATTTCACATGGGACTTTTTGTCGAAGGAATATGGAACAAGATGGCCGCCATGTCCATATATGGTAAAAACATTTAAAAATCCTCTCCAAGAAAGCTTTGAGGCAGACTCTTGATATATAGCATAGGGTACTCAAGGTGTACCAAGTTTATTCAAATAATGATCCAAGGATGACCTTTGACCTTTTTACCGCACAGGCTAATTCATGTCCTAGTTGCTGTGCCAATACTGGAAGAATGTTGCATGGCATCTGCAGATATGCAATGGCTGTTTTACTCAGGTAAGCGAATCGCTTACCTCAGTAAAACAGCCATTGCATATCTGCAGACGCCACGTTTGTTCTTTGTGTGGCCTTGAGGCTTCTCGTTGCGGGGCTTCTTTCATATTCCGTACGGTGTATTTCTCTGTTTAATTTGATAGTCCTAACTGGCAATGCGGAAAAGACAGCAAGCTGGTTTTTTTGTTATCTTTGTAGTATGCATGCTGACTGCCATGGTTTGTTTGCTCGTCATCTTGGTGTCATTGATAGGTCATGTTTTATGATTGTTGGCATCTTCTATACAATTTTACGTGTACACACTAATTTCCGAAGCAGTTCCTGACAAAATACAAGAATACAGAAAGTAAAGAAGATACTCAGAAAAGTATCTTGAATTTCCAGGATGTCACAATCACAGAATATAGCTTACCAATGACACCAAGAAGAATATAATCACAATATGACATATAATAAATATATACAAAACATCGAAACCAAAACAACCAGCCTTCTCATCCCAACGAGGTAATCTCAGTACCAGACAAGACCCGTCAACACAGCAACAAGACATTAAACTGGATAAATACGAAAAAACCCCGCAGCGAACAGCCAAAACATCAGAGGCAATAAAAACACAAACATAAAAACAACAGAAAGCAAAGTCTACACGTATATGATGAATATTGGATATGAATCTCAAATAAAGCATTTTGCTTTAATATTGCTTTCATTTCCCTCATTGTTGTCTTAAAAGAAAAAATGGGAGGCCGTAAAACATCATCAAACATTTTGATATAGTCCTCATATTGGTAATTTTTAGTGTTTTGGGGAATATTGGACTCTTACATTATAGACGACACATTAAAGTTTCGCATAACGATGCAAGGGATGCTGGAAGTAGTATAGGCTACTGCTGCTGGGGATCTTGATCTTCATGAATAAAATAGATCATATAATTATCTTCTGGGATATTTTCTCGCTTCTTTCAAATAAATATAATCATTTGACAGTATTTGAGTTGCAACGTGAGAAAACGTTCCTTTGGACATGTGTGCCCTGCGAAGTTTCAGATCAGCCTGCGCATTCACAGAGTCTGAACAGAATCTTTACGTGGCGTATTGTGCATAACCAAGAATGCAAAGTTTCCTCATGTGGACAAAGAAGACGGATCAGTCTGTGAAGCAACTGAGGAGATTTGATACTTCGATGGGCGCACATGTCAGACGGTATGTTTTCTCACGTTATGGCTCATTTGGTTTGGTGTAAATAATAGAATCCGCTTATATCAACCCTTGCCTTGCTGAATAAATTAAGATGCCGAACCCACTTCTAATTTACAGCCAATCAGATTCCTTGATCAAGGTTTTTGATAGATTCTAATTCAGATATTTGATGACAAACAGTGCGGATCCAGATCAATTGGCTTCTTCAGAAGCCAACTGATCTGAATCTACACTGTTTGCTAAGACAGGGCATGTCGTGTTCAGCAAGAGAAGGGTTAACATTGCAATACACCAAACCAAGCTATCACAAAGATGTTATATTTTATCAGAAACCAACCCGTCAGTAATGACCGATCTTGGTTGTCCGAGTAGGTGGATGAGAGCGGGGCATAGTTGTTACCTAATGGAAACGCGGAACCAGCTTTCTTGGCAAGATGCCAAGTTAGCCTGCAGTCAAGGCGGGGCACTGCTTTTAAAAGTGGATTCACTTGATGAAAGGGTAAGTATTTTTTATCTTTGGAAGCAGTTACAATACTTATGGATGTCTTGTTTTTTACTGGTCATCTTATCGCTTCCTCTTTTATAATGTTCATCTAACAAAATTTTGGAATAGTTTGTGACCTTCTAGAGCATTGAACGGACACGGTATTTATGCACTGGATGTTACTGTTTAGAGTTTGTCTATTGCGTGTGTCTATAATTCAGGAGTATTCGAATACCTAAAACAAAATACAGTGTAATCACAACCACTTTGTCAGAACATCGTAATATTTTAATGTCGGACTTTTGGCGATATATTAATCGTTTAGTGCGATGTAAGAGTTCAGTAGAGCAAATAGTTTTGACTTATTAATAGACATTGTCCGAATTAAATGACATATGCTTCGAATTGTTAGCAAAGCGTGAAATAGCATCATCGATTTCAAATACAGTAGTAAACTTAGCCCAAGTAACATAAAACGGAGATAGCGGTATACTTATCTAAACACGCTCTTGGAGTGACGTATTTTCCACTTCTCTTTGTCACTCATGAATGGACTAAATGAGTTAGCGCTCGACAAAACCTACAATAAGATCTATGTAACTGGCAAAGACTCAGATCGGCTATTACATCCATCCAGTATGGCAAGGGTTCTCGTTTATCCCTCGTTGGATAGCCTGGAGGCTGTAGAAGACACGTGCGATCAGCGCAGGGTGATCTCAGTCTTCGCTTGTCGCTTTGCTTCCAGAGGACACTTTTCCTGACTATTTTGTGAGTGATCACAAGTATTACATTTGCGTGCAGTGTGAAGGCAGTAAATGTCGCCCTCTACTTTGACATAATGTTTTATTAAACGTTCAGTTTATTTAATAATAGCTAGCTAGTATGTTCAGTTTCTTTAGTAATATCCAGCTAGTTCTTTTCCTCTATATGTAGAGTCTAACTGATGGCGTTGTAGGGCAGGTTGGGTACAGCCTGGAGAGATGTTGTTTCTTTGCGTTTTCTTATGAACAGTCTCAAACTAACTGACTTGGTGGTTGTGTTACCTTGCGTACAGAGGACTATCTTTTAGGTTAATTTGATAAAAGTGTCCTTAAGTGTTCAATAAGGTTACAAGATGTGTATGAATAAAATTTTTTATCATTTTGCTACAAACCATCACAGAATAATATCAGCATGAACAGAGACGGTATTGTTATATGTAAAATTATAAATGAAGGTACCCAGAAAATGCCACAATCACGACGCACAGTCTCCACGACAGGTCGATTTATTTATAAGCGTTTTTATTATTTGTACTGAATTTTCGTAACATTTCAAAATGATTGTCAGTCGTTACAAAAAGATACTTTACAGCATGTATTTTATGCGACAAACTAACTGTCCAAAGCCGGTTCCTTTGTTCCAGTTCTTCTTAGTTTGTGTCTTGTTGGTTTCGTATGTTGCATTTGTTTTGTCATTCATTATTCCTCGTCTCTCTTTCTTTTGGTGCCTCGGGAAGGCTGTGCTTCGTTATTGTGGCATTCCCTGGATATCTTCACTTATATCAATGTATGATTGTTAACCCGCAATTATGCTTGGTTACTTTGCTTCTTACTTTAACCCATTAAAGCCTTAATACCCCTAAACGGCTAACTGGCAAACAGTGCAGACCCAGATCAGACGCCGCAAAACGCGACGTCTGATCAGGGTCTCTACTCTTTGCAAATAGTTCAACTTTTTTTAGGAATATATACACCTAAAATCGAAAATAGACTCTGTAAGTATATAGTGTACAAGAGCTTATTTAGTCTTTAATGGGTTAATAGCACGTCGTTGATTCAGAGCTCAGACTGAATGACGGCTCCTTTATCCGTCTGTTTCAGAAATTTGGTACCTGACCATTACTCTCTGTGTTCAGGCTCATCGTGGTTTTCTTATGCTCTGATTTCTTGTATTTCAAAGCTAGTCCATCACGAAAACATACCTATATAATTTTGACCCCCTTAAACCCCACTTTTATATAGTAAAACTGGGGTTTACAGGGGTATACATTATCTTTTTATTTTTGCTCGAAAACATAGAATGTTGGTACTCTTTAGAACTGTCTCGCCGAGGCGGTTCAAACGAGTACCACAATCTATGTTTTGAACAGAAATTTAAAAAAATATCAGAGTTTTTGTCTGAAAATTTTCAGATTTTGGAGGTAAAACTTTCTATATATTTGAATAGGCGTGTTTTCGTAATGCATCTGGTGCTATTGTCTTTTGCTTGTATTTCGGTTATTGCAAAAAAAGTAAGATAAAAAGTCCAGGGAGTGCAACCCTGACGTTGTGTTTTGTTCTTGTTTGTCCTCATCATTTCTTCTATCGATGCTCGGGAAGGCTATGCTTTTTTTTTCATTTTAGCCTTTCTTAGGAAGCTTCTTGTTTATTTGTTTTACTTTGATTTTACTTTTATTATTACAGTTATGGCTTGAGCAACAGTCAAGGAGATTTGGTTATGGTAGCTGGTACTGGACTGGGCTCAATAACCGCCGAAATAAAGTAGTTTGGCGTTGGGCAGATGGTTCATTAGCAAATACGTCTTTCCTGTTAGTACTGCTTATATAAGCCGCTACGGGATAGACGTACCTTCTTACATGTGCGTCCACCGAAGACTCATATCAGCCTTCACATCCGCGCAGTCTGATTAGAGTCTTCTTTGTCTGTTTGAAGAAAATTTGCATCCTTGGCTATCCAAATTCGCCCAGTAAAGATTCAGATAAGACTGCGCGAATACGGAGGCTGATCTGAATCTTTGCTGGGCGCACATATTCGAAGGTATGTTTTCTGACGTTGCAGCTCATATGATTTGTTGATTCTACTGTTTGTAAGCTATATAAACACCAGCGATCAAACTGAATAAAGATCAAATGCTTTATGTTAGCTTGTAGAGAGATTCGCAGGCATATACGCAGTGATAATACGCACAGAAATAAAAAACATTTCATAATAGTACAACGCAGTCATGTTTATGATGAAATCATTAGGTAAAGAGCTTGTTGTTTGATTAATTAGCACCATATCGTCCTATCATAATAGGACATGTTGAATACCGGACCCGAGAATTAATTTAGGTAAAAACAGAAATGGGGGATATCTGGACAAGCCCGGGTAAATATTAGTAAATATAATAGCTGGGCTATTGTAAAATGTGTTCATTTGTAATATTGGTCATAAAAATGACTTGGATTGTATGATATATATATCATTGGTATAATAAACGTTAATATAATTTAATGTTTCTTTAATCCATAAATATTAGTGTCCCCAAGCTGCATATATAAAAACGTGGAAGCGGGACAACCGGTAAGTGTCTGCATTGTTCGTCAGACCATTAGCAATTTACAGTAAGTTATGCAATTAAGAAATTGCTTAACAGAATTTATTTAAACAGATAATGGAGTTAGCCATCGTGCATGATTGAAGAGTCCACTGACGAAACCCGTGCATGAGTGGGTTAGTCAATTTTAGTCATACAGATACCTATACTTATGCCGGCCTCGGTGGCTCAGTTGGATGCGCCTTCCGACTGGAGACCAGGAGGTCGCGGGTTCAACCCCCGCCGAGGTCGGCAACATTCTTTCGTGGAGACTGGTCATGAAATATTTTCTACGGTCATTCTTTCCCTTCCGCTGATTCAAGAAGGGCAGTTGTCAGTTTCTGGAGAAAGAATGTGCACAATACTGGTTAACCGCTTAGAGGACTAAGCCTGCCCAGTAAACGTGTGGTTAGGTAAACTGACCGCGCTCGACATGACCCCATTGGGTTGACTGGGCCGTAAAACCTCAACACAAACAAAACCTATGCTTACAGAAAATGGAATGCCGAACCCAACAATTACTTAGGCAGTGAGGATTGTGCCGCAATTTCTCAGACTGGAGACTTCAATGATGTGCCATGCTTAATTGCGCATCGCTTTATATGTGAAATGCAAACAGAAGGTAAGGTGCACTTATACTTATTTATTTCTAAGACGCACAACTGCATCAAATACTATAGTATTTACTTCAAAACGTTTGTAGCTAATCTAGAAACAAGTTGTTTAAATAGATGTCAATAAGAATTTACTTGTTTGCGAACGCTTCAGATGAAATACCAATTGAAAAATAAACAAGAGCCCATAGGCCACTACTCTCAACAGAGGTCAAGTTTTGAAGACGACGACACCAACAAAATGGACAATGCACCATTGACACTGACTGTCCTGTAAGCTCCTTCGAGGCATTTCAGCTCTGGTGAGCTAAATATCCACTGTTTTGTTTTTGCAATACAAATAAGAGACCTTAATTAACCTGGTTGTAAAATGACCAAAAGTCAATGAAGGGTCATCATTTCATCATTTGAATGAACTAGACAGACCCTGAGTCCCCATTGCTGCGAATCAAGCTTCAAGGCCTTTCAGTCCCTGAGATGAAGAATTTCAATTCCTTTTTACCATATATGGGCATGACGGCCATCTTGGTCATATGACCCAGGTCCCATGAACAAACTTTGATTTCGCCAACCACATTGAGGCTCTATAAACTATTTGGTTTCAAACAGATCAGCGGTTTGTGAGATTTTCAGATTTAGAGATTTTAGAATTACTGAACCCGAGGGACCTTGGACAAAGATCAGTAATAAACCTTGATCTTTAGTATTTATAAAACTGCATTTATAACTTGCATAAATCAACTTTGATGTCGTAAGCCACAATAGCTTCAGAAAAATTCTCTTTTTTCCTTAGAAATGCCGAAGTGACCAAATTTGACATTGACTTAAAAAAGGTCAACCAAGGGTCATCATTGGGACACGTTTAGTAAGGACTGAGTCTTCATTGCTGCATACAAGTTTCAAGGCCATTGGCCTTTCAGTCCTGAGAAGATTTTACCCATAGATGGGCATGACGGCCATCTTGCTCATGTGACCCAGATCCCACCCACAAAGTTTCATTCCACTATCTCTTAGAGGCTCAAATGTAATTTAATTTTAATCAGCACAGCAAGTTACGAGCAGAAGAAGCGAAAAAGAAATACTGAATTTGAGGCATCAATAACACAGGCCAGTAAATGACCTTGACCGTTTGTAGTTATAAAAGTCCAGTTAGCTGATTGCATAAATCAGCTTTGATGTCATAGGCTACAACAGGATCAGTAAAATTCACTATTTCGCCTTTCCCCCGTACAAAAACAAAAAAAAAAAAACAAACAAAAAAACATCAGAATCAACCAAGGTCATCATTTAAACAAACTTGATAGGGCCGGAGTCACCAATGCTGCAAAACAAGTTTCGAGGTCGTCGGCCGGACAGTTTCTGAGAAGAAAATGTTCAATAGTTTTTACCATATATGGGCATGGCGGCCATCTTGGTCATGCGACCTATGATTTCAATTGGCATAGCGGTTTCATAGGAGATTCATTTGAAAATTTGACGGCGCAGATGCAGATGCCGATGACGGACTACTGTTTATTCTATAAGGTTCCCTGGAGCCTTCGGTTCTGATGAGCTAAAATTCGATATTCGACCATAAGTGTGTACTTCCCCATTCAACAAGCATATTTATTATTAATCATTCTCCCTCTGTTTTGTTCCATACTGCGCAATATTGGCAAATACTGTCGCAAAGGTGACGAACTTTACAGAGTGAAACATCTTTTACTTTAATGGAAAATTATGGGTAGAAAAGACATGTTTATAACTTTTATTCCAGTATATTCCTTTTATTATTGTTTACCTAGTCCTTGGTACATTTTCCGCCATTTGTACAAGGGACCATTTTCGTGACTTTCTCTTTGCTTACCTGCAGACCAATTCCCTTCTGAAAAAGGGGTCTACTTTTAAAGGTTTCCTGCTGAAAACTTCAGGAAGTACTAGAGTCACAAAACATAGTCTACCAAAAGACACCAAGTGGAAGAATAAGCAAACTGACGGCAATTGTAACTATGTGCTGAGGCCCTGAAAAGAAAATATTAGAAACAACTAATAACAATACTCAAGGCACAGCTATAATAACCGAGGAATGGCATTGGAACGGTCAGCAGAAATAGCTACAGTCGAACTTCGCTGGCTCAAACAACTTAAGGACCATGGAAATTTGTTCGAAACATGGGTAGTTCGAGCCACTGATGGTTAATCATAGCACCAGGTCAAGAAGCAAATGGAGATGATTAAAAAAGTATTTTTATTTTCTTTACAAAAATAGTACATTGAGTGTACTCATAAGAATCTCATTAGAATGAGGCGATTCTAATAAATACAAACAACATACAATTTCATAAGATAATGAGAAAATCTACTCAAAAGTCCCTAAATATTTGTTTTCTAGAGCTATCGGAAGAATTTCTTAGGGATTCAAAAATGATTTCGAATCAGCCATGGCATCACGAAAACATGCCTATATAATTTTGACCCCCTTAAACCCCACTTTTACATAGTAAATGGGGTTTACAGGGCGTATACATTATTTTTCTTATTTCTGCTCAAAAACATAAATTGTGGGTATCCGTTAGAATTGCATCGCCGAGACTGCTCTAACGAGTACCAACAATCTATGTGTTAAGCAGTTACACGAAAAATATCAGAGTTTTTTTATTTGAAAATTTTTAGTTTTTTTTTAGGTGAAATTTTCTATATATTTGAATAGGCGTGTTTTCGTAATGGTAAACGAGCCATCGGTGTTCAAGCTGTTGAGGTTTGACTGTACTTTAGATGGGCGAGGATTAAACTAGGTTTACTTGATCGCAACTTTACCACCCATATCTCCTAAAGCACCTCCGAACATTAACACAAGAATACAAAACAAAATACAAACATGACGAAAACAGGAAACAAAGTGGGCAGCCATTGAAGATGTTGACCACAATGCTGTTATGACGACAAGAAGTATAACACAAGAAAACAAATCAAGAAGCAAAGTCGGCACCCGTTCAGCGGGTCCCCCACAATGCTAGATTTACAACAACTTGGTTCCAAATCAATGTATGTATATTCGGTCTACGTAGAACAATTTATGCCGTCAGTGAAACACCATAGTAACACACAAATAAGGACAGATCTGCAATAAAACAGAAGGCTCAGTGGCAATCAACTTTCTAAAACAGGTAGGAGCCTTCATATAGTTGCGGAGGCCTGACTCACCCGTCTTGCAATTAAATATGGTAGAAAAGTTATAAATCATAATTGGGCTAACAACCCTGTTGCTGTAAACCGCAAATTGTGACAAAGTGAGGCTTATTTATGCTAAAATATTGGGTATTAATAGAGCTATACATCCCAAAATGGGATTGAATATACGGAGCTATTAGAGTAGTCTCGCGATAAAAGGTACATTTTTGAGACGTATCAGCGCAGTCTGAGTCTTCATGTCCGCGGCTTTTAAACATTGGCTTTCCAAGAAGTGCCAGCACAAGTCTGTAATCAGACTGTTTGGTGCGCAAGTTGTCTGAGTTCGTTTGGGAATGCTTAGACAGATTTAAGTCTCCGCATGTCGTAAATATTATATGTCAGCTATAATCACGAGGTGGCCAATTATTACAGATACGTCATGTCGGGCTGGCTGGCTGACACTCATCGATGGTGACCAGGAGAACTGTTACTTCATAAGCAATACAACTGCAACATTAGATGAAGCAAGATCAACATGTCGACAGTTAAGCGCTCCTGTTAATTCCTACATGTGGGCACCTAATACGAAATCAGAACTGGTCAGTAACAATGATAGTAGGACAATTTTACCGTATTTATCGTATGTATTTGGACAGACAGGCCTGAGAAAACAGTGTAGACCCAGATGAGACTCCGCAGAACGCGGCGTCTCATCAGGGTCTACAATGTTTGCCACAAATCCAGCAATTTGAACCACAACATCGGGTAGTAAATTATACGTGTTCAAATTTTAGAACAAGTACGGTAAGGTGTCCGAATACGTAGGGTAAATACGGTACTTCTGCAAAGGATTGCTTTAAGGAATTATATACCAGCTGAGACCTCAAAAACGAAGATATGAGGAACAACCTAAAATACTCAACGGCACAATTACAATTCTCTTAGTATTCGGACACCTCAACTTCTTACCATATTTGTTCTAAAATTTGAAGAAGTACAATTTACTATCCGGTGTATAAAAATAGATGGGTTGGTGGCAAATAGTGTGGACCCAGATGAGACGCCGCGTTCTGCGGCATTTCATCTGGGTGTACACTGTTTGGTCAGGCCTGTTTGTCCGAATATATACGGTAAATATAGTATCAATGACATCAAGAGGAAGAGTAAACAAGTTACGACAAGCATCACATGTTACAAATCAACGAAAAGCAAAAAAGTTCCTGCTGAACCCGGATATACCCTGACTTTGCAAACAGTGTAGATCCAGATCGGAAGAAGCCAACTGATCTGGATCTACACTGTTTGCCATTAAGTATGTGAATTTATATCAACAATCTGGATCAAGTTATCTGACTGGCTGAAAATTAGAAATGGGCGTGGCATCTTAATTTATTCCACATGACAAGGATTAAAGCTGCCGGATAAGTGGCAAACAGTGTAGGTCCTCATAAGACACCGCATTATGCGGCGCTTGATCTGGGTTTAAGCTATATGTTCAGGCTTGCCTGTCCGAATATTTATGGAAGGTAGGCAATGAAGCGCACAAAAAGGAAAAATGTCTTATTAAATGTCTTATAAAATACATTGACAATATTCACAGTCTGTTGTATCCATTCAGCAAGTTTATCAACCTATTAATGTTCAGGGCCAATTGTTAAAAGCATCGTTAGCTCGTTAATGACAAACTTGTTATCTGTTGTTGCTAAAGTATTTTAAAATACATTGATATTTTTGTTGCAAAAAAGTGAGTATAAAAGCTGCTCACATTTTTTCAGCAAAAAATATCAATTTATTTGCCATATTTTAAGACAGAAATTTTAACGTCACGTCAAACATCAGAAGATTTTGAACAACTATGTCCAGGTATTTTTTTCAGTGGACTGTTCCATCATGTAAAGCGGAAGGGTGCATTATTGATTTAAAGAGGTATTATAGAAACGTTGCATTTCTTGCTTGTGCTATAGTAAAGTGCAAATGCCAACGAAAACAGTGTTGACCACAATCCGACGCCGTGTTCCGGTGTCTCTTGTCTGGATATATACACTTAGTGAAGGTCCATTAGATATTAACTTGGAAGAGCACATTATGTAATATTTTTGTAACCCTGTTTTTAGAATTTCGTTATCCAACATCTTCGAAGTTTACCTCCATCCGGCTTTACCTGGTTTACTGGACTCACAGACAGGGGACATGAGGGTTACTGGAGCTTTGATACAACGTTCAATCCACCACCGCAAGATGGTTTTATGTAAGTTATAACGTATGTGGCTAAATACATTACTTTTGGGACGTTTTTTTTTTTTTTTTTTTTTTTTTTTTTCTTTTTGAAATCCGTCCTTTAAAATAGCGATGTCCAGGCGGGCGGTAGGCGTCAACCAAGGTTTTTTTGAAAAACCTTTCTGAAAAAACCTACCCCGTTTAACGTTTTTCTTGTCTTTCTCTTGATCTAAGCATTGCTATTCCTATCCCATGCTTATCAGGCTTTGAACTCGCCCATATTGCAAGAAAATCTGCTTAAATCTACCCTGACTTAGATTTCTACGGCCTTTTTTTAATTGCACCAATCTATAATCGAGCCGCGACATGACAAAAACAACAAAGTGACTTGTGCGTCCAGTGAAAACTCAATTCAGCCTGGGTATCCGCCCTGTCTGATCAGAGTCTTTGCTGTCCGCATGAAGAAACCTTGGGTCCTTAGCTACCAGTTGAGCGCATAGCAAAGACTCTGACCAGACTGGGCGGATACCAAGGCTGATCTGATCTTCGCTGGGTTCACAGTCACTTTGTGAGTTTTGCCATATTACGGCTCAAACACATTTTATGCAGCAGGCGTAATTATAGGCAGATCTAAGGGGGCTGGTTCCACTACAGCCACCAGATAGAGATTCCCTTTTTTAACAAGTGACATTTTTTTATGATTTTATGTTTGCTCTCCTACAAATGAAGCACCTACTGAAAAGGGGTCTTCTCTTAAAGTAAAGAATTTGCTCCCAAGGGAGGCAAAACAATTTTGACACATTTGCTTAACTAAAAATGTATACCGTGTTATCGTATGTATTTGGATAGACAGGCCTAGCAAACGGTGTAGACTCAGATGAGACGCCGCAGAAAGCGGCGTCTCATTCAGGTCTGCACAGTTTGCCATTCATCCAGCAATTTTCAGACATAATATCGGGTAGTAAATTGTACTTGTTCAAAGTTTAGAACAATTATGGTAAGAATCTGAGGTGTCCCAATACTTAGGGTAAATACGATAGTCCCCTTAAGCTTGATGTGAATTCATTGCTAAAGATATTTAACAGACAGAAGAAGTGCCTACCTGGATAAAACGATCCACAGACAGAGTTTTCGCATTTATCAATAATGATCATTTATTGAGTCATTTTTAAATGACGTGTCCAGTTGTCTTTAATCCAGCCACAGGTGAAAAATATAAATTTTATTTTGTGCTGTGTTTCCACAATTTGGTTGATTCTTCAGTTCATTTTGAGACGATTCGTATGTCACTAGTAGTCCTATTTTCAGAGACCATTACAAACAACGCATTCTACTAAGCAGACAGGCTCCTTCTAAGGTAAAGTTAAAGACAGAGCATGCTCAATGTTACTAAAAATATCTTATGTAACGTAAATAACAGTAGTGCACGCTAAATGTTACAAGCGTAACACATGATTCCAAGTTAGAAATGTATCTGATATATGATGTTTAATTAACTGTTTAATAAACAAAGTATAGTAACAAACAATTCCGGTCCGACATGCAGTATCTCCGCCGCTTGACACTCTCAGATCTTTGAACAACCATCTCGCAGTCTTTAAAATTTGTTTTTTTCTAGGTATCTTATCTGCTGAAATCACGAGGAAGGCCTTTGTCATAATCAAACAAGTTTAGTTGTGCTTAAACGAAAACCGCTCTGGCTCTTTTATCAATTAAAAGACATGGATAGTAATTCAATGAAAAGTATTATGCCTCCCTTGGGGACCTGGGGAATAAATTGTTTCCTTTGAGAGTAACCTTGGTGTGCGGCAGACCAAACCTGAAGTTACAAAAGTTGTCTCCTTTCTAAAATTTGCGGAAAATCTACCAAATGAATCCACGCCCTCTTAAGGATTCCTGGCGACCATCTTTATATCGAAGTATTAGGATGGAGACGTTCAGCACATGCTCATTATCAGCAATCTAGTGGATGTAGCTATCTGATTCGTAGCTTGGACTTTCGACTGACCCTACGCTGCGTGTGTCCGAATAGCGAAGGCCCTGGCGAGACTGCGCGGATACACAGTCGCGAATGCGATACCATTATCACGTGTTCCAGCTCATTTTACCTGATTCATCAATACTGTGAACGAAGGGAGGCTACTTGCGCCTATAGTATGCTATAATGACAGTCTTCATTTATCTTCGCTTTCTAAAGCGCATTCTAAATACCTTAAGATAAAATTGTAAAGACTGTAAATAGTTACTGTTCAATCTGGTTGTTTTAGCACCTTTGACTTCTTCGTAGCTGACAAGGTCAATAATGTCCTCACCCCAAGTGATGAGATTTGATAACCGAGAAAGTGTATACATGTTTTATATATTGTTGACTGATTGCCATCCTTGTTACCATTATGTGTGAGTTTATTGTAAATCCTTGTAGGCAAAAATGTTGGTTTAGTGAATAAAGTTTTTGTCTGTCTGTCTGTAAAATATACAAATTTCGTTATTCTCCTACAACCCCCATGCTTTTGGTCCAAAAATGGATATTCAGCTTGGGGTCTGGGCACGCCAATGAATGCAATCAGTTTGTCAACGTCATCCAACATATCCGCAAGCTATCATGAAAAGATTTTGTAATTTGTTTGTATTGAGGTTTTACGGCCCTGTCAACCCAATGGGGTCATGTCGAGCGCGGTCAGTTTACCTAACCACACGTTTACTGGGCAGGCTTAGTCCTCTAAGCGGTTTACCAGTATTGTGCACATTCTTTCGCCAGAAACTGACAACTGCCCTTCTTGAATCAGCGGAAGGGAGAGAATGACCGTAGAAAATATTTCATGATCAATCTCCACGAAAGAATGTTGCCGACCTCGGCGGGGGTTGAACCCGCGACCTCCTGGTCTCCAGTCGGACGGCGCATCCAACTGAATTACCGAGGCCGGCTCGGATTTTGTTATCACTATGATTCCGGAACAGATAGATTTTGAAAAATGTATGAAAAATTAGCTGTTGCTGTTCATATCCTTTACAGCAGTTAGCCTGTTTTTGATGCGCCTGGGCATTGACCTTTGCTGTTAAGCCTGATGTACAGGCTTGAATAAGGAAAGTTGATAGACTTAGTAAATTGTTTGCCATTTGTTTCAAAGGAAACACTTTTTGATTTCCTGCACACGAAGCCTCCGCCGAAATAAGGTCTACTCTCAAAGGAAAGAATTACTTTTTAAGAGACCATTTTTCAGAGGGGACGCAGAAACTATTTTGAGAAAGTCGCCTCCCCACTGAAAGTGCATTCATTCCCTTTTAGACAGGAGTTATTTTTAAGCTTATTTCTTTAATTTTGCTTCAGATATAATGCACTCATAAAAAATAAATTCCATATTTACCTTAAGTATTCAGCCACTTCTACGCATTACCTTACTTATCCTAAAAGTTAAATCACTCTATTTTAAGATATGTTAATGCTTCTAAGAATGCTGCATAAATAGCAAACAGCATTAACCCTAATCAGATTTCCCGTTTAACTGAGTCTGATTTGGGTCTACACTGTTTGCTTAGGCTGTCCGAATACTTAGAGTAAATCAAGTAGTTATAAACACTTTCCTGGTATATTTAGACCCTGGACTAAGATGCCCAACTATGTGGATGGTGACGAAAGATGTGCCTATGTTGAATATAGTGGTGAATATGTCAACAGAAAATGTAATATTAAAGGAGGGTATATATGTGAAAAATTGGCATATGGATTCACAGGTAAATCAAGCTACAGTCGAATTTCAATGGCTTGCACATCTTTAGGACCAAGAAAATGTGTTCTAGACATGGATAGTCCCAGCCACTGAAGCTGAATCATAGCGCCAGTTCAGGAGGCTAATGGGGATATTTTAGGGATACTTTTACGATCTTCTATAAAATATAAGTACTATGTAGATTGTACTAATCAGAATCACTGCGAAACTTCGGTTGAATTTGCACATTCGCATAGGTATATATAAGAGATGGTATCAGATAAATAGTTTTCTTTTTGTATTTCTCAACGAAACATGTGTTCTGGGTACAATGAGAACCCACAGCATATGTTTTCATTGAGTAATAAGAAAATATAGATATTTTTTGGTTGAAAAAAGTGCCTTATTTAGAGCTATGTGTCTAAATAATACGAACTCATAAATGTATGGCAAACATATAAATTAATTTACCCTGGATAGACCGCTATCACGGAACACAGCCTTTCCGAGGCACAGAAAGAAGAAGATATAAGAAACACAACATGAAAAAATACAATGGCGCAGTTACAATAATCGACATAATACAAAGACCTACAGCAGAAGACCCGATTTGGTACAGTCACCAAAAACTATTGATTTAAAGCAAAACCATTTGTCGTAACGACCTATGCACAAAAAGTTTTATTCTAGTCGTTTTTTGTTTTTTTTTTTAATTTTTAAATTCGGACTTTTTCACTTTTCCCAATAGTAAAAATGAACGCAAATTATGCAGAAATCTGTAGGGTAGGTAATTTGAAGGCAGATTTTCAACAAGTTCCGCTTGTTCAATGTTTCTGAATTTTTCATAATATTGTTGTAAAGCATTAATAATTTAAATTCAGCAAATAAAACTAAACATTATTTTCTTAAACAAAACTTCCAACAAATCACTTTACTATAAAAATCTTTCTATTACAGATACAAGTACAAGTTCATCTTCAAGGATACTCAGTTGCTGGTCACACTTAATAATTACACTATTTATATACCTTTCTAATACTATGACAATCAGGTGATTAGTTTTAAATATATAGGAGCTGCCATTATATTCAACAGGTCTTGTTTCGATTCCTTTCAAATGAAATGTCAAGTTCCTAGATTATATTCATTTTTCCTTCTGGAAGTCTTATTTCTGTTTTGTCCTTCCAAGATGACGTATACATATACTTGTCATTTGTGTTAAATTAACCCTTGTCCTGCTGAGCCCGGATATACCCTGCATTTACAAACAGTAGATCCAGATAAATTGGCTTCTGAAGAATTGATTGATTGTGTTGGGGTTTCACGACACGTCAACCCTTGTGGGTAATTTTGTGTCGTCTCCCAGAGAAAGGGAGAAAAGAGATAGAAAAGAGATAGAAGAGACAGTAGAGGAGATGAAAAAGAGGGACAGGGAAGAAATAGGAATAGGAATGAAAGTGAAGAAACAGAAGAATTAAAAACATTTCCCTCTACCCTTACCTGATACAAGGATAGCAGGCCTTGCCCAGCTGTAAGCCAATATCAGTTGGGCGCCCCAGTGACGACACCTTCGCCACACCCGACCACCCCCGACTTCTGAAGAAGCCAACCCTTGTATTTTAGACAGCGTTTGTCGTACAGTATTTGAATTTATATCAACAATCTGCAATAAGTAATCTGTTTGGCTGATAATTAGAAATGGATGTTGCAAAGAGTGTGTTCAAGACAGTCACAAAGCATAGCCTTCCTGGGGCACTAAAAGAACGAGTGATGAGGAACAAAAAATGAAAAAACAAGCGCCACGTGTGAAACCACCAACGCACGAACAAAGAAAAACTGCAACAGAGGAACCGCTTTGGAACGGATAGTAGAAAAAACTACTTGGGACTTAAATCAGTTTTACTTGCGCGAAACTTCACTCTTAATTCTGATGCAGCTGCAAATTACAAATATACGTTCGGTCCAATTAGGGTCCACTACCTAATCTGTGAAACAGCATACTGAAACACATCACGAAAACACGACTATATAATGTTGACCCCCTTAAACCCCACTTTAATATAGTTAAACTGGGGTTTACAGGGGTAAACATTATTTTTCTGATTTCTGCCCAAAAACATAGATTGTGTGGGTACTCGTTAGAACCGCCTCGCCGAGGCGGTTCTAACGAGTACCCCCAATCTATGTTTTGACCAGAAGTATGAGAAATATCCGAATTTTTATCTGAAAATTTTCATATTTTAGTGGTTAAAATTTTCAGTATATTTGAATAGGCTTGTTTTCGTAATGTATATTCTCACAAACACTGTGATGATACAAAACAAAGGGCCCAATGGCGAGCTGAATCCAGAACACAAGAAAACCACAAATGCGACTACGATGGGTCCCACCACGTGCACTGATAGTCAGGCGCCAACTGTCTCTAACAGACTGAGGAGGAAGCTGTCATTCATTATTTGTGCATATCACATATGTAATAAGCTTTTTTCATTGGTCATAAGTCATAACCACATCACGGGCAGGCCCCTTTTTATAGATAAATGCAGGAGCGGGCACTATAGTTGAAAACCTGCGAGAAAAGCATGGATTTTAGAAAGCAGCAACATGTTCAACAGCAAAATAAGCTATTCTATACATTAGCGTAACGTCGAAACATTATGAAAACACGCCTATTCAAATTTATTTTATTGTTGGCGGTGAAATCAGTGTATATCTGGTGAAAATAAAAGTGGTATCAGTCACTAGTGAATTGATATCGTATCATTTCACTAGTGACTGATACGATTTATATTTTCACTGCTCGCTTTGGACGACTTCGCTTTTCTTCATTGTTTCAGAAGTGGATGTAACATCCACTTCAGATTTTTGAACACTTCTAACTTCTTTGTTTCTGAACTAAACTGTCAAGTGTTGGTATGCATTTTCTTAGTTAGAATGTAAGGAACATTTTGGTATCAAGTTTATTTTGACATGCCGAAACGTTTTGTTTTTGTCTCTCCAGCGTTTTACAGGTTAAGCACTGAACATAGACGCCATGACGTTCATGTTTTGTTTGATAACGTTAATTATGACGCCAGAAACGCGCATTGGCGTGTAAACAATAAAATAAAAAGAAAATTTACTCTTTTTTCAGTGTATACCATAAAAATTTTCATCTCGTGTAATGAAAACATTCAAATTTTAACTCGTGCTTCGCACTCGTAAAAATACTGATGTTTTCATTACATTCGCTGACAATATTTATGGTATTCACATAAAAAGAGTAAATATCCTCTATATATTGAAAATTCCACCACCAAAAACTGAAAGTTTACAGATGAAAATTCTGATATATTTCAAATTTTTGCTGAAAACATAATTTGTGGGTATCGTATGAACCGCCTTGCCGAGGCGGTTCTAACGAGTACCCACAATCTATGTTTTGAGCAAAAAATAAGAAAAAATAATGTATCCCTGTAAACCCACGTTTTACTGTATAAAAGTGGGGTTTAAGGGGGTCAAAATTATATATGTATGTTTTCATGATGATACGACTAATGACGCAATTATTGATGCGCGGTTAATTCGGAGTATTCGACAGCAGCAACTGCTCAACCAGCACATCAGCTCAGTATGAACAGTATCTTCATTCGTCGATATGACCAACAGGACCCAATGCACAGAATGCGATATCTGATCAGGATCTACCCTATTCGGCAGTTTAGGACACATTTTAAACAGGCTGTCAAATGGACCTGTTCAAAGTATTGTAAGAAGTTAAGGTTTCCTTATATGGAAGGTAATTAATCTGATTGCGGATTGTCGCCATCCACACATTCTACAGTGATCCAGTTACTCATGACGAGGTTCAGTCATCATATTTTAAGTACAACAGGTTTTTTGTGTACTTTTTGTTTGTTTGATTTTTTGCTTTGGCCAGCCGGGTGGAGGTGTGTCTGTAATGTTGCACTGCACTCAGGTTTGCGTGTTAAAATGTGCGGTGCGAAGCTGGTGTAGCCTTTTTATTTTACGATTTTCTTAATGCTGCTTATTTATTATTATTTTTTTTTATCTTTTTTACCTTTTTAATTATTCTGTTTAAAAAAATTCTTAAATCTTAATATTGCACACGAATATCCTTAGATATAGTAACTTGAGTAAGACAGGTACTTTGCTGTGTATTAAAAGTTCTTGAATCAAATGACGTCGTTTTATGACATAGGTTTTATGTTAAAATGACGTTTTGTGACAAATTCCCTGTGGATCGGGTCATGTCATTCCGTCGGTCCAGACCCTAGTCCGAGGGCAGTCCATAAAGCTTCACAGTGCCCTCAGTGTAGGTTACTATTGCTTAATTAGGACCAAATCACCGACGTGTGATTAAAGAGGGAAGCAGTTTTCAGCCATAATTGGGTTAACAACCATGCATGCAGTTTGGCGCATATTATTCATGTTATAACCTATCTTTTTAGTAACAATTGAGAATCATTCTTTTTTTTTTTAAATGTTCTGAGTCTTTTTGTAGTTTCTTTGATGTGTTCTTTTTATGCAAAGCATCTCCTTTTACAGAACACATTTGACCACTATAGCTGGCGTTAGGGGTCGTGTGGCGCCCATATCACATATGCACGTATTACATCATACTTAAGATCATATTTTCACGTACTTTGGTACTACTGCTCTCTTCAGCTTCACGACAATTGATTGGGCCGCAGACTGAATGACGGCTGACACCTAACTCTGCTCTAGAGTGGTGATGCGTAAATTTAATTGTTGGTCTCATTTTTGTTCATTTAGTGGTTTCGTTTTGCGTTGACATTCACTTTGCAGTCTAACCATTGTGTTTGTTTTGTCTCATTTCTGAATAGTAAACTTATGTTTTTCAGTGTTTATCTATTGATGACTTGGAAAGTATATGCGGGCCGTATTATATCTTGCAGGAACTGCGTATGGACTAAGGCGATGTTTTGTGTACGCATCAGTTTAACCACTACCCCTGTATCCACTGCTGACCGATTGATCAGTGCTTCCGCTGTTGCAATTCCTATAGTCATGTGTCTAGAGGGCGTTTTGTGATTGGTTGTCGCTTTCTCTTATTCGATGACATAGGAAGATTACTCTCTCTCTCTCTCTCTCTCTCTCTCTCTCTCTCTCTCTCTCTCTCTCTCATATATATGGTCATTCGATAATGAAGTCATGAAAGACTTCTATACCGTTTTCTTAACACAATGTACAATAATAAACTTAGCAACAAATGCAAATACAGCCTTTAAATTTATTTTAAACATTTGTGTGTACCAATGGCGTTATATCTGGAACACTTGACTGTGAGCTATATACGAGTTCAACTGAAAAAGAAGCGTTCATTAAGCTCTTGTATGTGCAAGTAACGTTCAAGAACCATATAGTCGATAGTATGCACCTAAACGAATATTAGTTATAAAGGGCAATGTACGCCTTAAATGAATATTGTCTAATGTATTCGAGGAAACAAGAATATAAAAATATAAAAATAGCATCAAAACTTCTGTTTGAATGAGCATATTTATCGTGTTACAATTCCTATTCTCTACACTATCCTAAGAAAGAAACAAAAATACTATTGTACACAGGTAAGCGTGGTGACTGTTCGGTCTAGTATATTCAGTCAACCTTCTTTATACCGACATTCGGTCCAACGACAAAATTCGTTATAATGACAAGTTGAATGTCACGAAACCTTCGCTCAAGAGGTGACGGTTACTGAGAAATTATGCAAAAACTTTGCATAAAAACTTCAAGCAACATATGTTTTGGATGTTTGCTAGATTCGCCTCACAGAGGCGATTCTAACAAATATCCAAAACACATGTTCTATGAGGAACTAAGAATAAAACAATGCCTTTTCATACATATCATTCTCCATTAAGGATTCTTTACAACAACTGTAAGATTAATGAGCCAGTACACGACAAAACATACAATAAGACCAGTGTGACCAGCAAAGACTTAGATCAGTCTGTACATCCACCCAGTATGGCAAGGGTTCTCATTCATCCCTCATCGGACAGCCCGAAGGCTATAAAAGGCACATGCGATCAGCGAAGATTCTGATCAAGCTGCGCGGATGCGCAGGCTGATCTGAATCTTCGCTGGTCGCACAAGTCTTATTGTAGGTTTTGTCGTGCGCTGGCTCAAATTTTCTATTTGGCTCTTTTCACGTATTATGTATACTTATATTTTCAAAATATCTAATATTGTAACAGATGCAATAACAAAAAACCAAATTTAACCCTTAAACGCCAAGAAAACCTGCATCTGAAAATGTCGTCTGTTTATATCGTCTGCTGAATATTCTTGCAAACTTTTCAAACCTATTTTTGCATACAGGCAAACAGTGTGGACCCAGATCAGACTGCTCCTAAAGGATCTGGGTCCACACTGTTTGCAGAAGTGACTTTTAAAGTAACCAGCAGAAGACAAAGCAGACGACAATAGTTGTGATTGGCGCTTTAAGGGTTAAAGTACTACAGCTTCATAAATTCTGACCACTATGAGAACACGTCACACAAAACATCATTTTTGATTGATCTGCACTTCTCTTTAGTCACACAAGATACAAAAAAGCAACAACAAACAAACAAAAAAAAAAACACAAAAAAACATAAGAATTTGCAAAAAGCAATGCTTATTAGATAACCCCGCAGGCACTAAAACGTAACGGACGGGCGAACGGTTGGTTGGACGGACGAACGGACAACGTGAAAACGGTATACATCCCCCCCCCCCCCCCAAACACACACACATACAAACACAGTTTGCGGTGAGGAGGGTATGAGTATAAATATGCTCTCGTGTAGTTAAGGCAGTATTATTTACATTTGATACAGGAATATGTTTTGAAATAAAGTTTATAATTAAAGTTAAGGTAAATCTGACGTAAATGCCAGTTAAAGAATTTCAAATGCACGAGGCTAAACGCTTTGCACTTTGCTTTGCTATTACCGTGGAAACATTAGGTAATGTTTAAATGAACTATATTTTGTTTCAGGCATCTACATGCACTATATGGATACTAAATAACCTTATTTATAATGTCACATATCAAATGCGCCACTGATATGTATTCATTAGTTTATGATCCCCTCGTACAAATAGTCTTTGGTTCTCTTCTTATTCTTTAGCGTGGCAATTGAAGCGAGATAAAAACATTTTCTGATTTTCATTTATTAAAATTAAACATGTACATCAAACAGATAAATTGTTATACATACATGTACACTGAATTCCTCAAAATATCTACCTAATACTATTTGTTTTTTAATAAGAGAGAGAGAGAGAGAGAGAGAGAGAGAGAGAGAGAGAGAGTACATCAATATTTTACTCTTGTATAATAAATGTACCATTTTATCAAGGATTGGTTCACAAAAAAAAAATAAATAAATAAAAAAATAAAAAAAAAAACCTAACCATAAAATCTCCATAAATAGACGTGTAATTTAGGTGTGATGTGCTTATAACAATAACAACATTACAAAAAAAAGTCCCTGTATTTGTAAATCTTCAATGCATTCAAAATATTGTGCGGAAAAATTAGAGCTTTATTTTATAATTAAAAATATTATGTAAAACCCATCAACTTATTATTCCGTACCAAATACCACTCCGTAACTAATCAAGCAGCTAAAGATTCGCTTCACTGAGCCACGTTAATCCGTGCTTCATGTATTAGAGAAAACCGATACTACATTAATATCTTACACCTGTACATATGTCTTTTACAATGTATTACTTACAGTGTTTATTCGTGCGGTAAAATAGAAAACTTCGCTGTAAAACTGCATAATTGCTCTATTAAAACCTATACATCTCTGCAGTTCGGTCAAGGTATTCGCTGCTCTTCAATGGAGAACAAACGAGATAAGAAAATGATTACAATCAGGCTTTGAACGATATAACGATATAAGCTTTGCAATAAAGCAGCTTTTAACCATTACAGCACAAATCACAACTGCAGCAGACGACTGTTTCTATTTTTCTTATTTTCAGAGAAAACAAGCCTTGACATATCATGTGAATCGTCTATCAAGCAGATGATTCACACGAAAAGTCAAGACTTACTTTCCCTTAAAATTAAAAAATGAATAAATAAAAATAGAATGTCGTCTGCTACAAGGGGCGTTACAGAATCATTGGATTCTGTAGATTAAATAGAATGAACAGAGGAGGGTCTGCGCGGAATACGCATGCCGGTCCAGACTTTCACAGTCAACATGCGGGATTATGACATTTTTGTTCTGACTGCACATATCCCTTCTTTAATATTAATAAATATTTTCATGAAAACTGTTTTATTATAAATAATACTTTATAAATTGATTGGAAACATCATGAAATATGTACAATATATTATTTTTTTTTATATGAGTATCCTCGATGTTAACCCGTTTACGCCAAGCGTCCCACAAAAAATGACGTTCCAAAACAGTGCAGACCCAGATCAGACCTAGCGAAATTCGGTGTCTGATGAGGATCTACATTGTTTAAATTAAATACAGGAATTTCAAGTAAACATAATGGCAATAAAAAAGATAACCAGACACATTTTTATTGAAATGGACCTCTCCAAAGAGTTGAGGTTGGAGACTCCACACGGTATAAATGGGTTAATACATTGTATATAATATAATGAAGATAATACAGTCAATTCACATGATGTCAGAGTTTCTTAGTTTCTTCTCAAAGGACACTAATGAATCCTGCCGTTATGACTGTTATAAAACAAGACAGATGACTACCAGAATCTGTAAATAAAACATTATATTACCGTATTTACCCTAAATATTCGGGATGTGTAGGACATGAAACTAAAAAATCATAAAGGTCGGCTTCCTTTTACAAGCGACTTAGAAAAAGTACCAACTGTAGCCAGTCACTTTAAAAATTCTATGGAAGTGTTTTTTTTTTTCTGTTACTATAATCTTTCTATACATCAGAAAAGATGGTAATCTGTCAAAACGACCAAAATTGATAAAACTTCATCCTCCAAGGATGTTCTGAAATGTATTCCTAAAATAAAAAAAAAAGTCGAAGAAGTAATTAAAACAATGCGACAAAAGTATAAACATGAATTTACCCTAAAATATGCAATAAATGCGACCAGCATAAGCTACTTTGAAAGCTTCTATTATAAGTATTGCAATGCATTTATAATGCAGTTGAATGAGTACATTTAGACCTAACAAGACCAATAAATCTGAAGTAATTTGACAGACTGTGACAAAGCGTATTTCCCGGCAATTCATATATTTTGGTCGATTTGTGATGCATCGGCCTTCTTCAACGAAAAAGTACGACTTTTGACATGAAAAGACGGGTGAATAGATAGAAGTCCACCATGATTAGGTCTCCAATTTTACTGTCTGGATATTTCCTAAATACTTGAGAGCTGTGTTAGCTGACAAAGATTACTCTGAAATCAAATTAATCACGTCCTTTGATGTTCGCGTTCACCATAAATAGAATATACCTGTGCATGGATTCAAGTATAGGCAAAGATTTTTATACCGACATTCGATACAACGACAAAATTCGTTATAATGATAATTGTGTGAAACGAAACCTTCGCTCAGAAGGTGACAGTTAATCTGAAATTATGCGAGTACACTGTATCAAGTATTTCAAGAAGCATGTATTTTTTTTTAATTTGTTTGACTAGCCTTACTGGGCCGAACAAATATCCAAAACATACGTTCTTTTTGAAAATGGTAATTAAATATAGCATTTCTTAACTATTATTCTGTCCATTAAGGATTCTTTACAACAGCAAATTCATTTTGGCAACACCTTTGGCAAGAAATGCTGTCGTTGTAACGACGATTCACTGTATTCTAACATTGACTGAGAGGCAAATTGTCAGAAAACTGTCGCATTAAAAATCGTTCACTACGGTGGGTAAAAGAGGGGATTTATCGAAACGATATTTTACCTCAATAAGTCCCAAGAGAAGCAAACTTTTCAGATCAACAAACTGTTATGGTTACATAGTCTAAGTAAGTGGGGGAATAAATTCTCCTTCATTAAATAATCTTGACAGTAATCCATACAGCCAATACAATGTGAACGTAGCCTTTAAATTCATCAACCAGGCCCCGAGGTTATAAAACTTTTTTCATACTCAACTCAGCTGAGCATGAAATTTTTCATGCTAATAAATCTCAAATTACTAACAATGCCAAATTCTTTCTTGCTAAACATAGCTGAGCATTCAAATTGCTCTGCTAATAAATATGAATACGTCAACTATTGTTGGCATTTTCATATTTATTAGCAGATAAAATGTCATGCTCAGCTGAGTTGAGCATGAAAAAAGTTTTAAATGTGGTAAAATGGCATACTTCAAATGAGCCGGGCACGGCATTTTCTGGAAGATTGTACATGCGCCCAGCGATGGCTTCGCGAGACTTCGCAGGGCAATCTTTGAATGCACAGTCTGATCAGTCTTCGCTGGGCGATCTGTGAATGCGCAGTTTGATCTGTATTCGCTGGGCGCTTATACAGTCTTGTAAGAAATGTTGTGCCTAGCTCCATTTAAATTTGCTAAGGATGGTATACCTTTCTTCTGAGTGTAAAGGGCATTTCATCATAAAATGTATTTTGTTCCAGATGTTTTAGCAGCAGAACATTAGATAAATGTGCTCTACTATTATGTACGCTACCATAAGTTATTCCCATTAAAAACAAACTTACCTGCAGTTTGCGTAGCACGCGAGTTTTGTGCATTCGAGCCTTGTGCACTCGGGATTTGTGCACTCGGGATTTGTGCATTCGGCGTATATCCAGAAACAGGCCGTTCGCAGATATAACCGATTGTAATTTTGCAAGGTCTCTGATGGTAAGCCGCAGCCCAGTTTAGAAAGCCACAGTCCTCCTCCCCTGTAGAATTGCTAGGCTCTCCTTGCCAGTCACTGAAAACCAAATCATAAATATAGAGATATCTAGGAAAACCTACATTCACGGAACACAGCCTCTTCAACAGTAACCATTGCTCGTGTGGTTTCTGTATGTAATAAGGACAATTTTCTAAGATTCTGCAATTTAGCGTATATAGTATGTACACATTGCAAAAACGAATGCTTTGACAATATATATATATATATATATATATATATATATATGCTTCTACACTATGGTAAAGATAGTCCAAGAGAATGATCAAATGTTTTATTTGAACATTAGGTTAGACAATACTTTCATATACCTTAAATTTTGTTATTTGTTTGCATATTTCGTTGCTGTAGCTACGCTGGGTCTATAATGGTCTATGTCTTCATTTTACATGATCATTCTGTCGGAATAAAATCATCCTTTGAAATTGTAACGCTTGCTGTAGCTGTCATTAAGAGCTTGTGTGGAGGTCACAAATATGAAGGGGTCCTTTCTCTACAATGGATCAACACGTTTTATCAACACGTATATAAACAATAGTGAAACAAAGATGGGGGTTCGAGTACAAACTGGAAGATAGAGCAAAAAATCAAAAGAAAAAAAAAAAAAAAAAAAAAAAAAAAAAAAAACATCAAGTTTGCTATTTGTGTTGTTTTGAAGTGTTTTCTTGCTTCCAAAGGACCCCTCTTTTCAGAACTTATTTATGGTACCTTGTACTTCATTTTACAATTATATATACTACAAATCAGAGTTAGCTGATAACTAACGTATAAAATGACGCAGTCATAACATAAAAGGATAAAAGCAACTTACATTAGAGATTGATCAATCGTATTATCACCAAAGGCCCAATACCCTTCTGACAGTTGATCGTTCAGCGAGGTCCACCAGCCATAGGGATTATCTGTTTTAGCAGCCAGCGTAGACTTGATAAACGTCTGATCACCAGAAAAATAGAAACTAAATGTAAGACTGACGGTAGATAACTCGATATGTGTGAAATTAAATTTAAAAAAAAAATGACACATTTGCAGTATTGGTAAATTGTAAGGTTTTAACAGACGACGGCTAGTTAAACACTGCCAACAGCGGGCAATCGTATAACCGCTTTCCTAGAAACAGCTTTACTGATGCAAAGAACGAACGGTATTTCTTCGATTTCGGCGGCGTATGAATTGAGTCGCCACATCACGAAAACATACCTATATAATTTTGGCCCCCTTAAACCCCACTTTTATATAGTAAAACTGGGGTTTACAGGGGTATACATTATTTTTCTTATTTCTGCTTAAAACATAGATTGTGGTACTCGTTAGAACCGCCTCATCGAGGCGGTTCTAACGAGTACCCACAATCTATGTTTTTGAGCAGAAATATGAAAATTATCAGAATTTTTTATTTGAAAAAAAAAAAATTTTTTGGTGGTAAAGTTTTCAGTATATTTGAATAGGCATGTTTTCGTAATGAGCAATGGCATACGATCTGGGTACTGTGTTGCAATATGTTTGGACAATAAGAACATTGGTTTTAAAGGCAAATGACACATAGATGCTGCTCAGTGATGTCAATAAAATAATCCATAGTCTTCTATGCTACTTTTATTTTGCGAAAGTAACACTTTATTCTTCACAATATAAAATCAAATGACCCGCAACGTGAGAAAACATACTGTCTGGCATGTGCGCCCAGTGAAGACTCAGATCAGCATGCACATCTTCGATGTCCGCATGAAGAAAGCTTGAGCCTTTAGCTACCCATTGAAGGCACAGCGAAGACTGGTCGGACTGGGCGGATGCCTGATCTGAGTCTTCGCTGGGCGCACATGCCATTTTGTTGGTTTTGTTGTGCACATGCCGTTTTGTTGGTTTTGTCGTTGTCCGCATGAAGAATCTTTGAATCATTGGCCATCCAAAATGCTACCAGTGGATTCCGGTCATACCGCGAATGCGCAGTCTGATCTGAATCATCACTGGGCGCACATGTTCGAAGGTATGTTTTCTGACGTTTTGGCTGAAAGTGACTTTTAAGGTGAACCGTTTAAAACAAATTTAATATTCCAAAATGAATCCGAATTATTTAAAACGTCACGAAAACATACCTATATAATTTTGACCCCCTTAAATCCGACTTTTAAATAGTAAAACTGGGGTTTACAGGGGTATAAATTATTTTTCTTATTTCTGCTTAAAAACATAGATTGTGTGTACTCGTTAGAACCGACTACCAACAATTTATGTTTTGAGCAGAAATATAAAAAATATCAAAATTTTTATCCTAAAATTTTCATTTTTTGGTGGTAAAATTTTCAATATATTTGAATAGACTTGTTTTCGTAATGTTTATATTCCAAAATAAATTGGAATTATTAAAAATTACGTGACATCGTGTTTCAAAATGTATACAAGTGTCATCTGGCAAACTAACTCTAACATACCTTCTCGTTCTGTGAACTGACAGATAAGAGAGCTGGGACAGCTGTTGCTGAGACCGCCAGTCCTGTACAATAATCGACAGCCTCTGACTTCGTCAAAATAACACTGTAATTACTATATGGTGTCAGAAAGTAGCAGTTAGAACCAGTGCCTTTGTCTGCAGGTCTACTTAGCCAACCAGACGGACAAGAACCTGTTAAGTATCAATATATTCTTTCTGCATCACGAAAACTGGTCTGGCCCCAGACCCTTTCTTTATTTTTCTTTTCTTTTTTTTTTTTTTTTTTTTTTTTTTTTTTTGAAGGGACACAACACTTGTATAGCTTGTAGAATTTTTGTTTACTTCAGTCCCTTGGCTAGAAAGAAAGCCATAGGTAACTTGAAGTTGGATTAAAGAGGATCATGATAAAAAAATAATGTAGAGAAAGAGAGAAATAGATATAAAACAAAAACGAATGGAGCCAGTCTAGGTTATGGGATGTCCTTGATTTTTTCAAACCATGTACAGTATAAATATTTGTTGTTGTTTTTTTCAAATGAAATCGCAACACATGGAAAACGGAGAACTCCTCCCGTCGGTCTGTCAGTGGTGACCATTGCAATTCGTCTAAAATTTCTACAACATGTCTAGTATTATACAAACTCCTGCAAGTTCATCAGGACACGGTCCTGTGAACCCTCTATTTAATAAAACTAAATTTCATTTCTTCCCCTAAGCACACCGTGCTCAAGGTGAGCTATTCTAATGGCCAGTTATCGAGCTTCAGGTTGCCGTTGTCATCGACATATTAACATTAGACATCTGCTCCTAAACCAATATGCCAGTTTTAACTAAATTTCGCATAAAAGATCTTTTGACGGGAATGATTGAAAGAACAAACTATAAAAGAACAACTACGTTAGAACGGTCAGCTGTTTAAAAGAAACGCTGCAGGGGGTGGGGATGGGGAGGGCGGACATTAAACCAATTTTTCAGAAACCTAACCTTCATGCTGGGTTCCTACGTTATTCAAAATCCATAAAATTGCAAGATGACGGCTAGAGAGGACAGCTTTCAAGGCCATATTGGTAGTGAGGATTATATGCATAAAAGATGCAAATGATTTAAGACATACGAACTGCAACGTTAGAAACGGATCTTGGTTTCCCGCTTGTAGTTTAATCTTTAAAGTGCCAAAACTCAAATATTAGCAGACATCTGAACTATTAGCAAATATCATTTTAAAATACGTTCATACTTTTCAGAGAAAAAAAAACTAATTGATATTTTACATAATTTGTCTCCTATAAATGGATACGATTCACATAAAATGTCAAAACCTATTTTCTCAAAAAGAAAAAATAAAATAAAATAAAATAAAATAAAAAATAAATAAATAAAAAGAATTTCAAAACCAATAAAATGCATGTGACCCAGCAACGACTCAGATCAGCCTGGGCATCTTCGATGTCCGCATGAAGAAAGCTTTGGTCTTTATATACCCAATGAGCTCACAGCGAAGACTCTGATAAGACTGTGCGGACGCCCAGGCTGATCTGAGCCTTCGCTGGGAAGCCATTTGGTTTTGTCGTACACTGGCTCAAATAGAAATAATGTCCTGAATTTGTCTGCTGCTAATGTCGTGATATCTGTTTTAAGGGTAAATAAAACAGGGTGTCCCTAATCAAGTGGTGTTTAGCAGAAATGCCCAGCTGAACCGGACCTTTTCGTGTAATAGCCCTTTTCTATTGTTGAGGCTCATAGGATTAGAGTGTATTAGGCATCAATATGTGTACCTTGATTGTCGAGCTCACATATAGCAGCGGCATGTGCAGTGCATGCCATATCATTATACTCTCCATTACTGTAGATTATTCCACAATCTTCATTGCCTTTAAAGTCATTTGGTTCTTGGTTCCAGTTTCTGCAAGTACAAGTAATATGACTGAGTATATGAGACAAGGAAGCATTACCTTTGTCCGTAAATCAGAACTCTTATGTCGATAAAGTGGCAATGACCATCACAAAAATAACAAATACGAGCCTTAAGTAACGGAAGAATGACTTAGTTGTCTGAAAAATGTACGCGCCTCCTTCATTTCCCGAGCAGAGTAGAAGAGAATAGAATAATTACCGGAACACCTACGTATACAGAAGGTGCTCTCCATTCACATGGGGGGGGGGGGGGGGGGGGGGGTTGGGGTGGTCGGGTGGTGCGAAGGTGTCGTGTATCTTATGTCACCGGGGCGTCCAACTGATATTGGCTTACAGTTGGGCAAGGCCTGCTATCCTTGTAGCAGGTAAGGGTAGAGGGGGAATGTTTTTATTTCTTCTGTTTCTTCACTTTCGTTCCTGTTCCTCTTTCTTCCCTGTTCCTCTCTTTCATCTCTTCGACTATCTCTTCTATCACTCTTCTCCCTTTCTCTGGGAGACGACACAAAATGACCCACAAGGGTTGACGTGTCGTTAAACCCCAACACAATCAACCATTCACATGGGTCTACAATTTGCTCAAATCTGTAGGTTCGAATACGTAGACTAAATACGATTTAGTCACCCATTACGAAAACATGCCTATTCAAATATATAGAAATTTCATCCAAAAAATACTGAACATTTTCAGATTAAAAAACTCTGATATTTTTCATATTTCTGCTCAAAACATAGATTGTAGGTACTCGTTAGAACCGCCTCAGTGAGGCGGTTCTAACGAGTACCCACAATTTATGTTTTGTGCAGAAATAAGAAAAATATTGTATACCCCTGTAAACCCCAGTTTTACTGTATAAAAGTGGGGTTTAAGGGGGTCAACATTATATAGGCGTGTTTTCGTGATGGTAACTTGAATGATCACTTACTGAAATGTGTACCGTTTAAATTCCTAATGATGTATTTTCTTACCACGGAAATTATACCTGGCTTGCGGTATCTACCATAAACATTGTGGCACATTATCAACTTACCTATGCTAAAACTTGCATTATATATTCTGAATAAGAATATTTCGAAGTACAGAACCAAACAAACGGTAGAAACTGTGAGACCCAGATTGACTGAGTATGGTCATAAAGGACAGTAAAAAACTGTATAGTCCTTCAAGTACCCTCCTAGTAGCTCCTTAAACGAACCTCTTTTTTCGCATATAATGTTTGATCTCCATGGGCCAAAAAGACCGAAAAAATCTAATAAAATCAGTGATGTGTCTAAAATGAACTGTCTGAATAGCAAATAGTGTAGACCTTAACAAAAGCTATTCCTTTGAAACAGTTTGTGCTAGGTCTATATTGTTTGATGAGGCATGTCTGTCCGAATGTCTAATCCTGAAAGAGCCAAGCAAAACTTGTAGCAGACGACATTCTGTCTCTTTTTTTTAATTTTTCATAGAAAAAATTTTGACATTTCATGTGAATCGTCTGCTTGGCAGACGATCCACATGAGATGGCAAAACTTATTTTCTGTGAAAAATAAAAATAAATGAGAGCGTAGTCTGTTGCAGTTGTGATTGGCGCTTTACATCACGAAAACATACCTATATAATTATGACCCCCTTAAACCTCACTTTTATATAGTAAAACTGGGGTTTACAGGGGTATACATTATTTTTCTTATTTCTGCTCAAAACATAGATTGTGGGTACTCGTTAGAACCGCCACATCGAGGCGGTTCTAACGAGTACCCACAATCTATGTTTTGAGCAGAAATGTGAAAAATTTTAAAATTTTTCATCTGAAACCTTTCATTTTTTTGGTGGTAAAATTTTCAGTATATTTGAATAGGCTTGTTCTCGTAATGAAGGGTTAAGGTAAGTACGTAATCTTACATGAAATTGGAATTTACAGCAGTGCCATCTGCCCATACATAGGTTCCTTCATTTGCGATATCATTAAGTCCTGTCCACAGAACTCGGTTATTTACCGGGTCGTTCATCTGAAGTTCAAGCCATTCCTACAATCAAAAATATAAATGTGAATGTGAAAACTGTAATAAAAAGAATGTTTTTGTGCAACAACACGAACAGCAAAGATTCAGATTAAACTATGCGGATGCGCAGTAACGTTGCCGCCCTCGTTTGAAATTGATAGATAGTGAAAGCCCTGATCCTACTTTGCAGATGCACAGGCTGGTCTAGACATTTTCTCTTCATTACGAAAACAAGCCTATTCAAATATACTGAAAATTTTAACCACCATAATATGAAAATTTTCAGATAAAAATTCGGATATTTCTCATACTTCTGGTCAAAACACAGATTGTGGGTACTTGTTAGAACCGCCTCGGCGAGGCGGTTCTAACAAGTACCCACAATCTATGTTTTGGGGCAGAAATAAAAAAAATAATGTATACCCCTGTAAACCCCAGTTGTACTATATAAAAGTGGGGTTTAAGGGGGTCAACATTATATAGGCATGTTTTCGTGATGTTCATTATGACCTATGCGTGTGTGTTTGTGTGTATGTGTGCGTGGCAAGTAAGCACTGGAAGCGTTGATCACTCATATTCATTTGAGCCACGTCATCTAGTTAGGGGCATACATGAGAAGAAACCAGGAGAAGCCAAACTGAATGATTAGCGCATGCGCTGTATGTCGATATGATCTGCAATATTCAAATGGATTTAAAATGAAGAGTTGTGTAGCCTTAAGCACACTGTATTCATTTGCATTTTAGTCTGCTGTTTCGCTGTGAGCAAAAGACGCTACTTTAAGACATCATTTTGAAATGTAAGCTTGTAAATGTTTCAACAAAACAAAAACAGTGCACGGAAAATACATTTAACGCTCTGCATGCGAGGTAAAAATTGGAGCTAAAGGCATTTTGAATCGGTTTAAATTTTTTTTCAGTAAATAGGCGTTAACATTTCTCCAAAGCCGACAATTTGCATGATTTTTTTCTCAAAAAGTCTCTCCCGGTTGGCATTTGGTTTGTTAGCATCTTTTGGTCCAACGTAAGCATAAAGTACAGGAAAATGTTACCCTTCTCACCAATTACAAAATAAATTCAGCTATTTTATTCTTGTAGTTGTCAGGACCAGTTTATTCATCCTGAGAGGTAACTCAGCCTGAAACCTCTTTGTTTTGTAAACAGAGATCGTTTATCACACTTATAAAAGCATTATTCTACCTACTACAACTTCGGAATAAAACGAAACATTTGTGCCGCCACGTATCATGCATAGAGTTATGCGCCAAAGAGCTAGTGGATGAGAGGAAAGATAGAAAAAAGAATACAGTGAACCCTCGTTACGGCAGCATTTGTTCCAAAAGATGTTGCCATTCAAATGAATTTGCTGTTGTACAGAATACTTAATGAGCAGATTGATATGTAAAAAAGGTCTTGTTTTGTTCTTATTTCTCCATAGAACACATGTTTTGGATATTTGTTAGGATCGCCTCACTGAGGCGATTCTAACAAATATCTAAAACATGTGTTTCTTTAAAGTATTAAATGCAATATTCTTGGGGAAGTTGTGACTAATTGTTACAGTCAAATTGTCGTTATAAGGAAGTTTGTCGTTGTGAGAGTGCAAAAAGAAATAGAAAATACTAACACGCCCTCTTCCCCTAGCTATTGTAAGCATGTTGTGCTTCCTTTGGTGTCTCATGAAGACTGCCCTTCTTGATTGTGGCATTTCCTGGTATCTTTACTCATACCGTATTTGACCTAATTACCGCACTGTGCGCTTAGGTTTTTCAAATTTACTGGAAAATCTTGCAGTAAAATATCCATCTAATAAGAGTACACGTTAACGAAGGATCAGCAGAGGACTTCATGAGAAGCGCATTTAATGATGCCTATACGACATTATTTTATGAATTTCTTTACATCACGAAAACATGCCTATATAATTTTGAGCCCCTTAAACCCCACATTTATATAGTAAAACTGAGGTTTACAGGGGTATACATTATTTTTCTTATTTCTGCTCAAAAACATAGATTGTTGGTACTCGTTAGAATCGCCTCGGCGAGGCGGTTCTAACGAGTACCTACAATCTATGTTTTGAGCAAAAATATGAAAAATATCTGAATTTTTATCTGAAAACTTTCAGTTTTTTGGTGGTGAAATTTTCAAAATAAGAAACGCAATATTTTTCTTTAATAAATACCGTCTGATTTTATTTATAGTTAGCAGGGGTAAGTTTAAGCATTCATCTTAGAAACCCCTCTTATTTACTTATGCAAAATTAGGCTTCACTCCCTTCCAGTGGTGGTCTAATAAACAAACGCTTTCATAATATATTTCTGAAGTTTTATACACAGCCATTAAAGGAAATGCTTCATTGGGTAACGTTTTGTAATTCACCACTTTATGTAGTAAACCGGGGGAGACAGTGGGATGGTTACCTGGTGATTCTCACGATGGATCCAGTTAAGACAAATATGTGTTAATCTTACCTTCTTATCAAAAGAATCTACTTTAATAAGATCGGCATTCTGTGACATGCAATTAGATCTGGCATCCTGCCAAGACAGATGTTTGGAGCGGGCAAAATAGTAACAGTAATGACCAGCGCGGATCCAGGTACCGCAACCAATATAATCAGATGGAGAATCTGAAACAAATGAGCCGCAACGTGAGAAAACGTACCTCATGACAGATTCACCCAGCGAAGATTCAGATCAGTCTGCACAATCGTGGGCGCATTTTGGATAGCCGGTGATGTAAAGTTTCTTCATGCGGATAGCAAAGACTGCGACAGCGCAGTCTCATCTGAGTCTTCGTTGGGCGCATATGTCAGAAAGTACGTTTTCTCACGTTACGGCTCATATCATATATATGCCAGCAGTTTTCGGATTTCTGCTGGTGAGTAACAGTATGTTTGACATTAAGGCTGGCTGTACTTCATTAGTTTAGCGTTTGTTTAGTATCTATAAACTACGTCAGACAGTTTCTCTAATAACTGCATTGTGGTAAAGGATCTTCATCCGCTTTCGCAGCTTAAGTCACCATGACACCCGCTATAATAGTAAAACTTCTATTTTAATGAATAATTACCTGTTTTTATACATTTTGGAGTATGTCCTTCGGAGATCATTTACTTATTATATTCAGATAAATATAACATTAACCACAAGCGGATTTCATTAGTTCTGTGAATATTCCATTTGTTCGTTGTTCAACCGATTTAAACACATCGATTAAATTCTAGTTTCTCAGTTTCAAAGCGGACACACAATGCTGAGACAACGACGCATCAGCGTCGACGGTGATGCGACGTTGACTCTACGTCATGTGCCCGCTGGGTGTTATTCATTTTGCGGGAAGTAGACATAGCACACACACAACAAAATTATTTGTAAACAAATATCAGGGAGTTTTCCCAGTTAGCATTCTACGTAAATCTACATCGGGCCGTCATCGGCCCGTCAGCTACCCGGACGGGCCGATGACGGTCCGATATAGATTTACGTAGAATGCTGACTGGGTTATTACTTACATGTATACTGTGGTTTCTTACAGGCGTAGGGTGAGCCTGAGTTACAGTTTCTATCACTGAATGTTCCCGTCATTCTAAGAACAGCACAGTTCTCTCTACCTGCTATATTATCTGGTTCTTTCTGCCAGGCACTGAAGTATAAAGAACATTGGTTAGGAGGAGATAAAGGACCCTAAACCAATTTCAGTGTAGAACCAACAAACGTACCTTCCAGCCTGCCAACCATAATACTGTGGTAAAGCAGATAAAATGTGTGCTCCAGGCATTTGCTGCGATTACATAGTCCTATTGCATGTTGCTTTTGAGAGGTGACTTGATTGAAAGTAGTAAATACGATCATGCGTCATCAAATAATCAATTACAACTTTTACGGCAAGCCTGTTCTTTTTAGCTCACGTGAGCATGGAGTGCTCAAGGTGAGCTATGGTGGTCACCATGTGTCCGTCGTCGTCAACATTAACTTTGTACACTCTCAGAAAGACGGGGTTTTGCTTCAATCTTTGTGAAAATTTACCAGACTATTTGTATTGATAATATCTCGGATAAGTCCGGATATGGGTCATGTAGGGTAATAAATAAGGCCATGGTCAAATTTCTGTAAAACCTTGTGTGCATTCTAGAGTCCACTGCTTCAGTCTTTTTGAAACTTTACCTGCATGTTTGTCTTCGTAATATCTCGGACTTGTTTCACTATGTGTCATGTAAGTTTAAAATCTATGTCACTAAGTCGAATTTACTTAAAACCTTCCGTGCACACTAGAGGCTACAGATTTCATTCAGTCTTCATGAAACGTTACCAAACTGTTTGCCTTGTTAATGTTTTGATCAAGTTTGATATCGGTCATGGGGTCCAAAACTAGGTCAATATGTCAAATTTCTTCAAAACCTTGTGTGCACTCTAGTTTTGCTTTAATCATGAAACTTCATCAGAATGTTTGTCTGGCTAAAATATTATGCTCTCTCTAGAGGTCACAGCTTTGCTTCAATCTTCATGAAACTTTACCCGAATGTCTTGACAATATCACGTTTAAGTGATTTATGTCAAAGCAAAACCCAGGTCACTAGGTCAAAATTCGTAAAATTACTGTGTTTAATCTAGAGGCTACAATTTTGTTTCAGTCTTCATAAAACTCCGTCAGAATGTTTGTCTTGTTAATGTTTTGATCAAGTTTAAATACGGGTCATGTTGAAAACTAGGTCATTAAATCAAATTACTTTACAAACTTGTGTGCATCTAGAGCGGTTACGGTTCACTTCAATCTTCTTGATTAGTCATCAGAATGCTATTGATAATATCTCGGTCAAGTTTGAAAATGGGTTATGTGGGGTCAAAAACTAGATCACCAGGTCGAATTTCTTTAAATTATTCTTTGCACTGTAGAGACCATAGTTTTGACCTAGTCTTCATGAAACTTCATCAAAATTGTTTGCTTTTTTGCTATCTCCGTAGACCTAAATATAGGTTATATTAGGCAAAAAACTAGATCACTAGGTCAAATTACTTTAAAACCAACTTTGCTCTCTAGAGGCCGCAGTTTTGACCTAATGTTTATGAAATGTCATCAGAATGTTTGTTTTTATGATAGCTTGGTCAGACATATAGGTAATGTGGGGTTTTAAACAAGCTCACTAGGTCTACATATTTCTTTAAAATCTTGTGTAAATTTTAGATGCTATAGTCTTAATCCAATCTTCATGAAACTACATTAGAATGTTTTGTCTTGATGATATCTGATTCAACCTCGAATACGGTTTAAGTTAGGTCAAAAACTAGTTACTAGGTAAAATTTATTTGAAACCTTATGTGATGTTAGTAGCTACAAATTTGACCAAATCGTCATGAAACTTCATTAGAATATGGGTCTTGTTCCAGTATATGTTATGTGGGTCAAATACTAGGTTACCAGGCCAGATTTCTTTAAAACATTGTGTGTACTCTAGAGGTCACAGTTTTGACCCAATCGTTATGGAACCAACAAAACATAGCCACCGGTAGGATATAATTTCCTTATATGGCTACAGTGCAAAATTCGAAAAATCTTCTTCTCGGAATCTATTCAAAAGATTTCAATGGAAGTTTGTTATCTGGGTGACTCTCTTTAAGATTCCTTCGACTCATGTTGATCGGTCAAAATCATGAGCGCCAGTGGGTGGGGCATATCAGCCATTACTCAGGTGAGTGATGCAGTGCCATCATAGCCCTCTTATTGTTGTTGTTTTGTTGTTGTTGTTGTTGTTTAGTTTTATTAATTGCTATTTCTTTCTTTTTTTTTAAAATGTTTTATCCGAAAGACGTAAAATTTGCTAATTTGTTAATGTAATAGTGCTAGACCTTCTATCTTACGAGTAATACTGTTTCGTTTTATTTAATAATTATTGGTCTATATTGTAACAATGGCTGCAAATGATGGCCCATTTGACAGAAGTCTGTAGTCTATAGGCATGCTGGCGCTGCCTCTATGTGGCTCTGCTGCCTAGTAGTGTTAAAAATCTGACTAGACAGATAGATATAGGCAAGCTTTTCCTTGATCTTTTTTATAAGTAAATAGGAGTTTCGCAACAATGTAAAACATAAAATAAAATTAGCTGTGAAAAAAGCAAAAGGCAAATATATGTTCTTTAAAGCTATTCTGTTCAAGACAATTATTTGGTTTGAAACCGCATCAGTCAGACAAAGTTTGATAAACCAAAATAACTTAAACAGAAAAGTATTTGATTGAAACAAACAACGGAAAAAGTTAAAATCCATCATAATTAATTTTGTCAATTACAAATGAAACTTTACTTCATGATAAAAAAAACGCTTCTAACTGTAAGTCAGTCAGATTACTTGATCAGGGTTGTTGATATTTAGGAGCCAACTGATCTGGATCTACACTGTTTGCAAAGGCAGGCATATTCGGGTTCAGCAGGACTAGGTAGGGTTAAGATTGAACGATTCAACATACAATATTCAAAACCAACAAGCATAAATGATAAGTATTGTTGAGTTTCTTGCTTTGTAGTGATATCGGTAATCACCCTGACAATTTTATACTTTACTTACAAGAGGTTCGTGTTGGCAGGATTTCCGTTGTTAAATACCCATGCATTGTTTCTTCTAACCAGACCAGTCCAGTGAAGCATCGAGGTTTTTGTCAGGTATGGAAGTTCTCCTGTGAGGAATTGCTGCACGTACAGGAAGGAAAATTATTGTTCGACACTTAGGGAAATTAATACACTTTCAGGGGAAGTATTTTTTTCAGAATTGTTTGCTTCCGTTCTGAAATGGGGTTTACTCTTAAAGGAAAGAAATTGCTCCCCCGACCCCTTTTCATAGATGGATTGGTGTGCAGAGAAGCAAACATGCAGAAAATCGCAAAAGTAGTCCCCTTGTAAATTATGGCGGAATATCTACCAACTGCATCCAGTCCCCTTAATGTGTAAGCCTATGTTTAATGTGTAAGCCTATGTTCCCTCGTAATATATAATGGAAATAGATGTATGTAGAGGTCTACACTATTAAGCGGATTTTAAATCTATATATCCTATATGGTTCCTATATGATATATAATTTTCATATTTTACAAGTCTGGCCTAGGCGTTGCCTTGATCAACGAAAATTGGCCTTTGGCAAATCTATTGGCTTGGTCTTTTCAGCATCAGTCTGCAAGCGAAAACTTATTCGAGTATTCCAAATGCTTCGAGAATTATGCCAGTTTTCGCTAACTGACCACAGATAAGTTCATAAACTGTCGACGGACGGTTCAAAAACCGTCCACTGACGAACAAGCAAGATGATTGTAGGTTACTCTTCGAAAATCGACCTTACAATCCGTCGACTTTTCTGCGAGTCGTGCTATCGTAATCGGCAAAGTTTTGCGATGTTTTGACATTAAAAAAGAGCTAAATGTCTCTTTCATTTGAGGTTGTAAAATGTTTAGGTAGTAGACAAGCATTTGTTTTGATATTGAATATGGGCTACGAACACATGTTTGTTAAACAAAAACATGCAATGGATAAAGAAGGAACTGTGTCATCTGTTTTCACTCTGGCGCATTTTCAAAAAAATTCTTGCATACCGGATCAGGATTTTCGCAAATTACACCGTTGCTAGCAAATCTTAATTCACACACTCTTATCCGTCCCTCGGGAAAGATAAAAATCGAATTTTTTACGTGTTTGATATACACTGGTTATATAAGACGTCACGGTACGTCATCGTTAAGGTTGACGTCACTGAACGTATGACGTCACTATACGTCACGGTATTATCACAATATGGCGGACGTCTGCAATCGAAGTGACTGCATTATCAAAAACCCACTTTCAGAAATGAAAGGTAAGCAAAATAATAATAATAATAATAATAATAATAATTTGTCATGGATGTGAGGGACAGATAGAAAAATCCGTCCGTCGGGATCACAGTCTGGTATCACTCGGCAAGCTTCGTGATGCCAGACAGTAACCTTCGGGACGGATTTTTCTATCTATCCCTCACACCCATAACCGATTCTTTATTACCCAACCTTCTATGTATAGCTCAATGAAATAGTTATGTCTATTTAGACTGTTTATTATTTAACTGGCGCGCGCCGGAGCAACGTCAACAAAGTCACGCAATGTTGATGTCACTAGCTGTCAAATAGTTTTGATTATACCACAACTGATGACGTCACCCATTTAAACCAATTGCAAAAGTGCTTGGGAATAGTTTTGACTATACCACGGTTGATGGCGTCAACTTCCACAGAAATAACCTTGACTTTCCGACATCGCCTGCCAATTAAAACGGTGCTCATTGGCGAAATCAATATTTTAGCATTAGTTGGGTAATAAAACAATTATTTCTTGGCTGTTTTGGTGGAATAGTCCAAATTGTTACACAACCTACTGTCACACAGTATACAGCTCAATGAAATAGTTTTGTCTATTTAGACGTTTTTAATACTTTGGCGTGCACAGAAACTACATCAACGAAATCATGCAATGCGGACGTCACTAGCCATCCAATAGTTTTGACTTTACTACAGTTGATGAAGTCACCCAAACGTTAAACCAAATGCAAACGCGCTGGACAATAGTTTGGACTATACCTCGGTTGGTGACGTCAACTTCCACGGGAATGACGTTGACGTGCCGACATCGCGTGGCAATTAAAACAGCGCTCATTGGCTAAATCAATAATGTTTTAGCATTAGTTTGGTAGAATGGTCAAAACTGCTGCCCTCGGTACCGTGGACAGCTCGATTACCATTGCACTCGGCCTCCGGCCTCGGGCAATAGTGCATCGAGCTGTCCACGGCACCGAGGGCATTAGTTTTGACTATTCCACAAACAGGCATGAAATACTGTATACTACTGCCTTCGCTACCGTGGACAGCTCGATGTACTGTTGCGCGAGGCCGGGGGCTGTCCCCGGCTACTTGGGCAGCAGTTTTAACTAGTCCACAAACAGGCATGAAGTAATTATATTTTAATCTATATCTATGGATTTTACTTAGAAATCTGATAAAATTAAGATCATAAGAACACGACATATTATGAACCGAAACGTCGGAAAACTTATCTTTTGGTATGTGCGCCTAGTGAAAATTCAGATCAACCTGCGCATTCGCGCATTTTGATTAGAATCTTCACTAGGTGCATTTTGGATAGTGTTGCAAAGTTTCTTCATGCGCGACTCTAATCAGATTGCGCGAATGCGCTGACAGATTTATGTATTCGTCGGGCGCACATGTCATAAAGCACTTTTTCTCACTTGGTGGCTCTTATACGAAATATTTCATATAAGGCTTTCAAGATAGGCCATGTATTTATGACAGTACCTGAATAATTCTATTGTTGGAGTGGAGCAATGTTATCGGATTTGGCCTCCTATCAATAATGTTTTGTAATTGGAGACTGGTTATGGTTTATGCCACACAAACAATGTTATACTAGAACAGTGTTTTCAGAGGAAATACGTATGTCCCCAACCAGTTTGAACAGACCTATCATTGGAAAAGGTTGTACCTATAATTTATTTATTTATTTATTCATTTTGCGTGTGTGTGGTCGACGGGGGCCATTTTAGAAACTCTAAGCCCTAGTGTGACCTTGAAAATGGGGTCAAGGTCACCAAAATCTAATGAGCTCTTGTCCCTGTCTCAACAATATAGCTGTACAAGTTTGGTCAAAATCCATCCATTCATTCTGGAGATAGGGTGCAGAAAATCCCTTTTCCATAATCTGAGCCCTCCTGTGACCTTGAAAATGGGGACAAGGCCACCAAAATCTAATCAGTTCTTTTTCATGTCGACAACAATATAGTTGTGCAAGTTTGGTCAAAATCCATCCATTCCTTGATGAGATAGGGTGCAGACAAGCCATGTTTCAACAATCTAAGACCTTGTGTGACCTTGAAAATGGGATCATGATCACCAAAATCTAATCAGTTCTTTTCCATTTCACAACAATATAGATGTTAAGTTAGTCAAAATTTATCAATTCATTCTGGAGATAGGGTGCACACAAGCCATTTTCCAACATTCTGAGCCCTCTATGACCTTGACAATGGGGTCAAGGTCACCAAAATCTAACCAGTTCTTGTCCTTGTCTCAACAATATAGCTGTACAAGTTTGGTCAAAATCCATCCATCTATTCTAGAGATAGGGTACAGAAATGCAATTTTCCAACAATCTGAGCCCTCCTGTGACCTTGAAAATGGGATCAGTGTCACCAAAATCTAATCAGTTCTTTTTCATGTCACAACAATATTGTTGTGCAAGTTTGGTAAAAATCCATCCGTTCCTTCATGAGATAGGGTGCAAACAAGCCATTTTCCAACAATCTAAGCCCTTGTGTGACCTTGAAATGGGGTCAAACTCACCAAAATGTTCTCTCTCATGTCACAACAATATAGATGTACAAATTAAGTCAAAATCCATCCATTCATTCTCGAGATAGGATGCAGACAAGTCATTTGCCAACCATCTAAGCCATCATGCGACCTTGAAAATGGGGTCAAGGATACCAAAATCTAATCAGTTCTTTCACATGTCCCAGCAATCCAGATGTGCAGGTATGGTCAAATCCATTTGTTCCTTCAGGAGATCGGGTGCAGACAAGCAATTTTCCTGCCTTTTCCAACAATCTAAGTCCTCGTGTGACCTTGAAAATTGGATCAAGGTCATCAAAATCTAATCAGCATTTTGCCCCAACCTATGATAAATTTGTGTAAGTTTGGCCAAAATCCATCCATTCATTAAGGAGATAGAGTGCACACAAGAGCTACGCCGACGCTGACGCCGACGCCGACAGGATCCGCACTTATAACAATATGCCCCCCCCACCCCCATGGTAGGGGACATAATAATATACCTGATCATTAGTATTATCAATGCTGAGGAGGGTAGCACCACTAAACAGTGATGCACACTTTGCCTTAGCATCAGCCCATACTAGTCGCTGGCTAGGGTCAGTTGTGTTACTAATCCAATAACAAGCAGTATCTGTTGGCAACCAGCCCAGAGGGCAACCCGCCTGATCTCCTGAAAAAATGTACGACAAAGCTCCTTAAATTTCAAACACTTCATTACTAACCTTTTTACCTAAATGTTGCTTTTTATTCAGTTGTTTCTTAGAATGATATGTGTAATGGCAAACAGTGTAGACCGTGAGCATTCTGATTTAGGTCTGCACTCTTTGCATATGCCATCTTTTTTAAAATTAAGTGTACGAAATTTTAGGACATTTACCGTAAAATACCTTATTTACCCGACGTTTTGGGACAGACAGGCTTGGCAAAACACTATAGACTCAGATTAAACGAAGCAGAACGCGGTATACTTATGACATAATACATATATCCCAGCGTATTACACAAAATTAATATGCCTTTTTCTTTACATGCGACCAATATAAAATCACTATAGGTCTCGTAGCACCGAGAAAATGTACGTCAGAGAAGTTCTAAGATGGCGGCGAGTGATTTTGACGAAAGGTAAGCAGTACACTATGATATATATGGAACCCAGGAAGGGACATTTTCTTTCCAATATTTAGCAGAAAAAAAATTAGATAGTATGTTGTTTAAATGAGATTTTTATGTTGAAAAAAAAAAAAAAAACAACAACAACAACAACAACAACAAACATAATAAGTCGTTAAAACGAGATATAAGTTGTTTTATTTTCCATTCTGTTTTCTTGGTTTAGTTTTCTGTCCGATATTTAGCAAAAAGAAATCAAAACAATAAAATACAGAACGGAAATTTAAATATAAATTAGACATTTCCGGTATTTAGCAAAAAGGAATCAAAACAATAAAAAAAGAACGGTAAACAAAACAAACAAACAAAAGAAAAAAACCAACAAAGAATCTTGTTTTAACGACTTATTATGCCGTTTCTCCAACTTAATGATATTGTGTTTATTACATAATATATCGTTTAAACGAATTAGTATATCGTTTGTTCAACATAGTTCGGGAGTCCCATTGGTTGCTTTGTCACTAGGTACAAAATGGCAAAATATTGTGTAAACGAAATCATTATGTTAAACAACCGATAGAATAAGTAGTTTAAATGACATATTATGTTGTTAAAACGAGGTCTTTAAGTTGAAAAAACGATATAATAAGTCGTTAAAACGAGATACTATTTTGTTTCGATTTTTATTTTATTTTTTTTTATTTTTTAAATTTTATTTATTTTTTTATTTATTTTTTATTTATTTATTTATTTTTTTGTTTTATTTTAATTTCCGTTCTGTTTTAATTGTTTTAATTTCTTTTCTGCTAAATATCGGAAAGGAAATGTGTTACTTTTTGTTATTTCTGTTTTAATTTCTGTTCTATTCAGTTTTTATTGTTTTGATTTCTTTTCTGCTGAATATCGGAATGGAATTGTCTCTTCCGGGGATTTGTAGCAATATGATAATTCAGTTGATACTCCTCTATATTCAGCGTCATTGCAAGGTTTTCATTATAAAAATCTAAAAGGTTGCCTTTAACTGACTTAAATTAGAAAAACTTGCAAAAACTATAAATGAAATGAAATACTATATATTATATCTAACATGTTTTGTTAGATAAGTAGAAGCTATATGTGTAAAACAACACCTTTATTCAATTGTACAAACAAGATATTGTTAAAGACCTGAATCTGGTAGAAAATGGTGCGTTCAAATATTTGAGAATGGTGCACAACTCACAGCACGATGATTTGTGGTAAGAAATCTTGTTAAACTCTTGGATTCTAAAAATAGTGAGATACACTTAATCATATGATATAAATAAATTCCTGACCTGGGACAAATTTACAGATATAGCCCTGTTTAGATTTACAACCGACGTCCGCCATTTTCCCTTGTATGTTGATGCCACCACAATTAGATCGACCATCATTAGCCGGGGACTGGTTCCAGGTTCTAGAAATAAAGTATGGAATGTTTTTACATAGACAAGTGCAAGCATCATTACCCGAATGCCAACAACATATATCGGTGGCTTGGGAGAAAAGTTAGGATACATATATCATGGGCAAATAAACTTTCAACAACTGAAGGTGTCGAAAGGTATCCCGGGAATAGTAAACATGTCCTTTAGGGGAATGGATGAAATTTCATGCCAGGTAACTCCATCAAACTGTTTTGCTTCCCTTCTGAAAAAAGGTCTACTCTAAAAGGAAAGAATTTGCTCCAAAGAACTCTACTAAAAGGAAGGAATGTACTCCCTTTAGGAGCATTGTTTTCCCTTTTAGGGTAGGTTATTTTTTCAGAAGGTGTTTGATGCACAGTTAAGCAAAGAGGAAGTCACAAAAGTTGTCTCTCTTATATAAATTGATGGAAGATCTACTTAAGTCTGCTTAAGGAGAATGAAAACACCTCTAACGGAAGTAATTACGCTGTATAATTAATTGTCTCCTTTCTCATTTGAAGCTATTCTTAAAGGAAACTATTTGCTCCCCCTGCGAACAAATACTTACCATTCGCTTTATCCCAGAAGACCATACTGCCTTGCGTGAACGGTTTAACCGAAAGTAGAAAAACCAATACTGATATTGTTATGATGACCACTTTTTGTTTGACTAAAGATGAATTACTTTCAAGATTTGACATTAAAATCAACAACGGGAATACTTTTCAGCAAATAGTTAAGATGGGAATAAAATAATACCGACCAGTGAGTTTATTTTCTTACTTTTATCCTTGCAATAATCACCAGGAGCTCCGGGAAAAACAAGTGCAAGATTATTGTTACTGATGACTAAATCCCGACATCACTCAATTTATACCCGCCGTTTAGAATTGTTTGGAAAGTCTATATTTTCACTCTATGAGATAATAGAATAAATATTTGAATATCCGATATAAGTTTCAGTAAACTTTACCCTTTATAAACAGACGTTCATATATTAAGCAGAGAATTAGGCCTACAGAAATATACAGAAATATTGGTCAGCGACAGAGTAAACCAAGTTGATGATGATGAGTTCAGGTTTAACGACGCATCAACCCATGAGGGTCATTTGCGTCAAAATGGTTAACTAACATGGTTCTGTAATGAAACGATTATAATGAGAAGTCATAAATGCATCAAATGTAAAACTATAACGAATTTAAAAATTAAAACAGTTATACTTTGTTAAAAAGATTGATGTGTTTTAAAAACACAAGTATGTTATCAGCAGGTACATTTTCAAATAAGTATCTCAGGTCATTTGTTTGGAAGAATTGACGTCGCACATGAGAGAATTCAATGCATTCGATCAGGAAGTGTTTCACCGTAAAAAGTTCATTACAGCTGATACAAAATGGCGGATCTTCTCGTTTGAGTAGATAAGAATGTGTGAGTCTAGTATGACCAATACGTAGACGAGTAAGAACCACTTCTTCTCGCCTTAATGACCGATAAATGGTATTATTACCAAGAACCGGTTTTACTTCATGTAATTTATTAAATGTCGCTCTGTCCCAGGACAGCTGCCATTTGGACAAGATGTACCTGTTGATAAAAGGTTTAAAATCTGTACATGGAAATTGAAAATTCGAAATTTCTAGATTGAGTGAGGCCTTTGCTTTTACATCGGCAGCCTCGTTACCTTTTATACCAACATGGCTGGGGAGCCAACAGAACAAAATTTCCTTAGTTTTCGATAGCTCGTGATGTTTTTCTATCACGTTCTGGATTTTGGGATTTTTTGAAGATGTGTGATTTAGAGATTTCAAAACAGAAAGGGAGTCCGAGAAAATAACGAATTTGTTCTCTAAAGAGTTATTCATAATGTAATCCAAAGCCATATCAATAGCCTTGGATTCAGCAGTGAAAATAGATGAGCCATCAGGAAGACGGATCTTTTCATGGAGGCTGCCCTATATATGCACAGCCAACCTTATCTTTAACTTTTGAGCCATTAGTGTAGATGTGTTGATAATCTGAAAGTCGCGACTGTAATTCTTGGAAGTTTTGTTTCATGAGATGTGAATCAGAAAGTGTCTTTTTGCTGTTGTGTAAATCGAAAAGAATATTTGGTTTAGTAATGCACCAGGATGGAATATCAGAAAAAGAGTGTTTTTGAATGTTTTTAATGTTAATATTAGTAGATTCTAAAAGTGGTGCTATACGAAGGCCGAAGGATTTAATAGCGTTAGGTTTTCTTTCATAATATTCCTGAAATTGTAGTGGAAATGTGACTTCAAAAGCAGGGTTAGAAGGGTAAGCAGCAAGTCTGATGGCATACTGAAGAGACAGTTTTTCTCTGCGTAGCCATAAAGATGGCTCATCCGCTTCCACGTTAAGACTCGATACTGGAGATGTACGAAAAGCTCCCAATGCCAAACGAAGTCCTTGATTATGTACAGTGTCTAACATCTGTAGATAAGATTTTCTAGCAGATCCATATACGATGGACCCATAATCAAGTTTTGATCGAATTAAAGAACGATACAGGTGAAGAAGAGTTGTTCTGTCCGCTCCCCAGCTTGTGTGAGATAAAACTTTTAAAATGTTTAATGCTTTTAAACATTTCGCTTTCAAGTATTTTATATGGGGTATGAAGGAGAGTTTTTTTTATCAAATATAACCCCAAGAAATTTTGATTCAGCAACAACTGGTACTTGAGATCCATATATGTAGAGTGCTGGATCGTTGTGTATTTTCCGTTGTTGACAGAAATGAACGCACTGAGTTTTCGATTTGGAAAATTTAAAGCCATTTCTAGTTGCCCAGTCTTCAATTCTATTTAGACATTGCTGTAGATGTCTTTCTATTGTGCGCATATTTTTCGAGCGAAAACAAATACAGAAATCATCAACGTACAAAGAACCATCTGTCTTGTAATCCAGACAGTTTATAATATCGTTTAATTTCACGTTGAATAACGTGGTTGAAAGTATGGCTCCTTGAGGAACGCCCTGTTCTTGATCATAGAGATTAGACAGGGTCGATCCTACACGCACTTGTATTGTACGATCTTCAAGAAAACTTTTAATAAAGTTTGGTAGTCTTCCTTTCATACCAAAGTTGTGTAGGTCTTTTAAAATTCCACATCGCCAAGTAGTATCATAGGCTTTTTCCAAATCGAAAAATACAGCGACTACATGTTCTCGTTTGATAAAAGCATCACGGATAAAAGTTTCTAGTCTAACTAAATTATCATTGGTACTACGTTCAGCTCGGAATCCCGACTGAAGTTTTGTTATAAGATTGTAAGATTCTAAGTACCAAACAAGTCGTTTGTTTATCATTCTCTCTAGTGTTTTGCAAAGGCAACTTGTTAGCGCTATTGGTCTGTAGTTTGTTGGTTCTGTATGATCTTTCCCTGGTTTGGGAATAGGTATAATTGTGGCCAAACGCCAGCTTTCTGGAAAAACTCCTGTTGTCCATATACCGTTGAAAATATGTAAAAGTGTGTCAAGGGCGGTTTCGGGAAGGTGTTTAAGCATCTGGTAATGGATGTCATCAGGGCCTGTAGCTGTATCTTTTGATACTGCGATAGCATCTTTAAGTTCTGTAATGTTAAACAGGCTGTTATATTCTTCAGTATTTGAAGAGGTGAAATTAAGTTTGATCTTTTCTTCTTGTTTTTTGATGTTTTGAAACTTCTCTGAATAATTCCGAGATGAAGAATTATCCAAAAAAGTTTCGCCAAGTGTGTTTGCTATCTCTTCCTTTGATGTGGCCTTTGTTCCACGTTTTGTATTTAAGTGGGTGAAACTGGGTGGTTTTGATTTACCAGATATTTTTCGTATCATGTCCCAAACCTTTTTAATTGGAGTTTTATAATTTAAATTCGAAACGTAAGATTTCCATGATTTGCGTTTGGAGGCCTTTATTGTTCGACGAGCCTTTGCTCTGAAATGCTTAACTTTATTCAGGTTCTCCTTTGTTGGATATCTGCAGAACTTTGATAATGCTTGCTTACGCTGTTTTATGCCATCTTTGTATTCATCATTGTACCATGGCTTGCTTTTCTTTGGATTTGTCGAGGTTTTCGGTATACTTTTGTTAGAGATATCGAGAAGAGAAGAAGTAAAATCATCTAGAGGATCCAAGGAATTGTTAAACTTATCTATTTTGAGACTTCCTTCACATAATGAGTGATACAATTACCAATTTGCTTTATTTAGTTTCCACTTTGCGTTGTGATCGTTCGTGAATTATTTACGCTTTCAATAATAACAGGGAAGTGGTCACTTCCATGTTGATCTTCACTGACCGTCCAGTCGAAATCCAGCAGTAGAGATGGATGGCATATGGAAAGATCTAAAGAAGAAAAATTTCCAGTTGCAGGGTGGAGATAGGTGTGAGATTTGTCATTCATAAGACAAAGATCGTTTTTGGTTATAAAGTCTTCAATAATATTACCTTTAGGGTTGTTATCTTTACATCCCCAAAGGATATTGTGACCATTGAAGTCACCAACTAGTATATAGGGTGAAGGGAGTTGTTTGAGTAAAGTGTCTAAATGTTCGGTCTCTAAATGAAAATTTGGAGGTATATACACAGAACAAATAGTAATTTCTTTATCTAAAGTGACAGAAACCGCAACGGCTTGAAGATTGGTTACAAGTTTTATTTCTCGCTGGGGACATGAAGAGTGAACTAAGATTGAGCTTCCACCAGACGGCCTCTGGCCTTCTGAATATATATAATTGTATGTAATCAAATCTCTGATATTTAATTGATCATCAGTTTTTAAAAAAGTTTCTTGCAAGCAAAAAACTGATGGACTCAATAAAGATAAAGATCTCGTTATAGTTTGACTTTAGACCTCGACAGTTCCATTGTATTATTTTGTGATTTGAATTCATTTTAAAGTTGTTAGATTTTAGTTAGACTAGCAACTAAGGATATGCTATTGGTGATTTTGATCTATTATTACTATTGTTGACGTGTGAATGTTCTGATGATCTCGATGTATTTCTGTTAGTTCGTGGGCGATCTGGAGCTTCTCCTAACTCCATATCATCGCTACTGTCACTAAAAGATCCGAACTTGTTATGTTGTTGAATAACATTATTTTAACCTTTTCATTCTCTGTTTGATGTGCTTGGTCTTTGTGTTCCTTGACTAGATTTTGATTTTGTTTGTTCTTTCGTAGGTGGAGATGATTGACTTCTTGCTTGTCTTTCTTTCTGTTGTTGTTTCTTCCAATCTTTTCTTATCATCTCTATGGTGACTTTTTTCAGGCCAGCCTCTCCTTTTTTCTCCTCAATAGGTGTCTTTGTTTGATTTTTGTTTGTGGTGTTTGTTTGACCTTTTTGTTTCTGCAGATCTTCTGTTTTGCTGTTTGTGTTTGTTGTATTTGGTTGTACTGCAGAGTCGAGAATAGTGATCGGATCGGTTTGAGTGGCAGTATCAACCTCAGAAACCTTTTTCATAGAAGACTGGGTGATGTTGGCATAACTGATTCCAGGTATTGGAGTTGGGGCCTCAACAAGTTTCCGCGCTTCAACGAAAGAAATATTTCTGGTGAACTTAATACGCAAGATTTCCTTTTCTTTGTGCCAAATTCGGTATTCTTTAGAGTCAGCACTGTGTTTTTCACCACAATTGACACAGTGTAATTCGTTGCTACATCTATTTTCGAGGTGTTCTCCTGCTTGACCGCATTTCGAACAGATAGGGTCTTTAGAACACCTATCCTCATGGTGTCTATATTTTTGGCAATTATGACAACGCAAGGGATTTGGTACGTAGACTTCTACGTTGACTCTAAAGTATGCCACTTTGACCGTTTTGGGTAAAACTGGCATATTGAAAGTAAAAACAAAGGTGTTTGTGTCTTTTAACTCTCCGTTTCGTTTTATTTTGAATCTTTTTACTCCAGTTACTCCTTGAGATCTTGTGGCCTCGAGAATCTCCTCCTCGCCGCAATTCCTCAATTCGGGACAACGAATTACCCCTTTTGAGGAATTTAGCGAGGTATGAGGGTACACTCGGACTTTCAAGTCGTGAAAAGTCTGTGCACGAAGAAGATTCTCGGCATGGGCTTTCTTGGATACCTCAATGAGTAGTTGATTCGATCTGTGTAGTTTTTTTTTATGTATTTCAGGTTCACCAGCTATACTCTGTATGATTTTTTGTATTAGAAACGGTGACAGAGATGTTATCTGTCTGTTCTCTTCTTTGCTTTCAACTAAAATGAAGCGTGGAAAGTGTTGAGGAGACGTATCATTTGTTGAGGTAGTTCGAGGTTGAGAATTTTCGTCAAAATCTGAATTATCAGTGTTTGGGGTTTGTTTAGTTCTTTTTCTTTAATCATTACTCATGATGAAGTTGTATTAAAATTCGTCCTCCGTGCTCTCCGCCCACCACGGAGCCCAACAAGGGAACACATAAATGGAGTGGCTTTCCTACTCACTTGTGCTAGAGATACACAGAAGATATACTCGCACGAGCAAAATGCTGCACGATTGACCCGTTAAGCCGCCGCCTTCTTAGGATTGGAAAGATTGAGAAAAAAGAATTATGGGCAAACGGTGAGTATCAGTATGATACAAAAGACAAGGAAGAGAAAGAAAAGATTTTTCCTAGGGCTTGGCGCGACCAGCCGATTGACCGTGCCGGGTCTCACGGACACCCTTCTACACCGAAATCTAGGCCAAAGAGGCGTGTTGAGCCATCAGGAGAGAACAAGCTCCCAATAACTCTCAACCTCCAGGATCCCTTTTTCCGGCTTACGGGCTGCCACCCACGGCAAACGGGTGGTATTTCCTCTTAGCTCTTCTCAAAGGGGACAATTACTGCTCACCACGCTAGCAACGTTCCCAGTGGGAATTGAGCCCCCAGGGCCTCGACAAGGCGGAAAGTTTAATACCCAGGGGAGTAAACCAAGACCTGTAAGCTACACTGTACATCAGTGTATCAGTCAGTAACTCAGGGTAGAGCAGCCTGTCACCTAAAGTGGAAACTGGAATATCAGTCGAAGACAAAGTATACAAAGACCTGTCAGCTACACTGTACCCCCAAAGTATCAGTCTGTAATCAGTCTGTAACTTAGGGTATAGCAACCTCTCCCCTGGACTAGAATGTCGGTCAGCGACAATGTATAATAAGAGCTGTATGCTACACTGTACCCAGGTACAACCGCCTGTCACCAGGAGTGCATACCCGAATACCGGTCAGCGACAAAGTATACGAATACCTGTCAGCTACACTGTTACCCAGTATATTACTCTGTAACCTGGGGTATAGTGGCCTGTCACCTGGAGTGTATACCGGAATATCAGTCAGCGACAAAGTATATGAAGACCTGTAAGCTACACTGCTCCCCGGTATATCAGTCAGTAACTAGGTGTATAGCGGCCTGTCACCTAAAGTGTAAACAAGTGAATAGCGGTCAGCGACAAAATATACTAAGAAACATTCCGGGTGATAGACTGTTATATCCCGGGTTACTGACTGATACACCCGGGAACAGAGTAGCTAACAGGTCTTCGTATACTTTGTCGCTGACCGATATTCCGGTAGATCTATACACTCCAAGTGTATACCCGAGGTTACTGACTGATACATCGGAGTACAGTGTAGCTGGCAGCTCTTCATACACTTTTTAACTGACTGATATTCGGGTGTACTCTTCAAGTGACAGGCCAGTATACCCTGGGTTACGGACTGATATACCCGGTAACAGTGTAGCGGACACTGGTCTTCGTATACTTTGTCGCTGACAGATATTCGGGTATACAATCCAGGTGACAGGCCGCTATACCCCGCGTTACTGACTGACACAGGGTCTTCATATATTTTATTGCTGACTGATATTCTGGTATACACTCCAAGTGTCAAGGGGGCTATACCCCGGGTTACAGACTGATACACAGGGTAACAGTGTAGCTTACAGGTCTTAGTATACACTGTCGCTGACTGATATTTTGGTATACGCTCCAAGTGACAGGCCGCTATCTGGGTTACAGACTAATACACCGATGTAAAGTGTAGATTACAGGTCTTGGTTTACTCTGTCGTTGACCAATATTCCTGTATACTCTCCATGTGACAGACCACTATACCCCGGGTTACTGACTGATACACCGGGTAACAGTGTAGCTGACAGGTCTTTGTATACTTTGTTGCTTATTCAGGTATATTTATAATTGTCAACTATCAACAAACCATCAGTCTTGACCATGTCACATTGAGTAGAACATAATGTACTTTTTTATGCTGCGCATCATGTTCGCAAATCAATCAATCAATCAATCAAATAATCAATCATTCAATCAATCAGTGATATGAAGTTCTCTTATACCATGTTAGATTGTGTTTTATTTTTAAATTTTTCAATTGCTGTTTTGTCAACAAAACATGCCAGTCACTGGCTTATAGTGTAATTTTCTGCTTAATATACATGTATGAACGCCTGTTTATAAAGGGTAAGAGTTACTGAAACTTATATCGGGGATTTAAATATTTATTCTATTATCTCATAGAGTGAAAATATAGACTTTCTAAACAATTCTAAAAGGCGGGTATAAATTGAGTGATGTCAGTAACAATAATCTTTCACTTGTTTCTCCCGGAGCTCCTGGTGATTATTGAAAGGATAAAATAACAAAATAAACCCACTGATCGGTATTATTTTATTCCCATCTAAACCATTTGCATAAAAGAATTCCCGTTGTTGATTTTAATATAAAATCTTGAAAATAATTCATCTTAAGTCAAACAAAAACGGTTATCATAACACTATCAGTATTGTTTTTTTTTTTTTTTTTTTTTTTCTACTTTCGGTTAAACCGGATGTCACGTTGCGCGCAAGGCATTATGGTCTTCTGGGATAAAGCGAATTAAGTGTATCCCATGTTATAAAAGGCTTCAAAGCCTAGGGAGGCAACTGTTTGTCTGCAAGAATTTGTCTCCGTTTGAAAAAAAGTGGCACAATCTTTCTGGGCCCAGTTGTTCAAAACTAACGATATCTTCAGTTAACGTATCGTTAAAACTTTAATCATTAAATATGGCATATACGTTAATATTTTTGCTGAAAAATTGCGAGTAGCTTTGGCATTTGCAAAAACTACTCACATTTTTCAGCAAAAATACCTGTGAATTAGATATTATACTTACTAGAACAGTTAATATTGTGACCACTAACGAGCTCGTTAAGCTTACGACGCTTTGAACAACAGAGCCCAGATGTATCCACTGATCTTTATAGTAACACTCGCATAGTTCCAGTTGACAAAGTCAATAGAATCTAAAAAGAATAACCTATGAGAGCAATGAATACGCTTATAACGATGAAAACCATTGAAGCACCGAAATGTCTTAACAAAATTTCATGTTTCGATCCATTAGGCCTCAACAGTGACCCCCATGTAATCAAGAACGCTGGAATGGTCTAGAACAAGGAGGAAAGCACTGCTAGCCGTTGCTTATCGTTAGATATGTCGCTAACGAAATGCTCAACAGAACACTGAACATGAACGTACTCAATAAAACCAAGTATGTTGTTTTCATATATTTGGTTCTATTTGGTCTTGATTCTAAATAAATAAACGTTTTACACGACACATTTGGATTCATTACAGCCGGTGTTTGGTGCCGTGTGGCGGTCGTAAAATAATTTTCTGTACTTTCAAATAGTGTAGGTTCTTTTCTGGTCCTTTGTACCATTTAGCAGATGTCAGTTGTGGGGATAACAGAATTCGCCTGTGCCCGAGGCATTCGGGAGTGAGCAGATTCGCATAACCCATTATTGCACGCCCACAGCCTCCGTAGACCGAGTTAGTTTCTTTGATTTGTTCCTTGTTTTTACCGAACATACTTGACTACACTACAGCTAGTTTTAAAATTTAACTTTTTCAAAAAAACAAAAAAAAAAAACAAAAAAAAAACAACTTCAGGAATACTATCAGAGTGTTAAACAGTTGGGCCTGATCTTGGTTCAAACTGTTTGCAAAGGTTATCAGTCTCCGCTAGCGGGAAAAGAGTTAAGTACCGTGAGGGACAGTAATACTTGTCCCCGGTCCATCGCCTTTTTTTTTTGTTTTGTTTTTCAATCAAACATATCGACATTTTCTTATTTCACTACGAAAACATATGGTGTGTGTATTCTTCAGAAGACCAAGCATGACCCTCCTCTCTAGATCTGTTTTAAATCTATGAAATTTCAGTATATATACAACAACGAGATATAATTCGAAATTAAGTAAATTATGACAGGTTTTGCTGTATAAAATCTTGAGACACAAACTAACAGATTGAGATGGAAATTAGTGTATCGGTCAACTAATCTCGATTATTGAAAGTGACTATTTGAATAAAATTCAAAGCCCTTTTTCCTGACACAAGATAAAAAAAAACATTGTATATAGAATGTAAAGAACTGAAACGTAGTCTTGCTTTCGTCTATATCATTGCAAAAGTATACATATACTGTATACTTACATGAGTGACATGTTGACGGCAGTATATCTGCCCCATTTCCAGAGGCCTGTCCCGACATTTCCAGCAACATTATTATTTAAGTCATTTAGGCCTGTCCAATAGGAAGCTGCCGGGTAGGTATGCACTATCTGTTTGAACCAGTTCTATAAAAAAAGAAGACCTAATATAATAATTCCAGCTCAACAAGCTTTCAATTATTTACGCAAATTGAAAACGGAATTTAAAGTTCGATAAATCTAATGAGCAGGAATTTCGGAACTTTTTTCTTTGCGCGCACAATTTTACCCATATTTCGACGTAATACGAGGGTCCTGCAAAAAGTTTTGTCACTGGGTTCGGATTACTTCAGTGCTACGTTTTATCAAACATATTTTTATTACAAACCTTCAAAGTATTCCCCCTTTACTGAAACACATTTTTGTAACATTGTTACCCCGTCGCGAAAAGCAGATAAATAGTCTTCTTTTGGTATCTGGTGGAGACACTGATAAATAGCGCTGCCAAGAGAACTTCTCTTCTAAACGTATACTTATTTCTAGAAAGCATTTTCTTAAGCCTTGGAAAAAAAAGAAGTCACAGGGACTCAGGTCAGGTGAATAAGTGGATGGTTTAAAACTTTCACCTTTTCAAGAGCCAAAAAAGACTTAACAACCTCACACTTATGAGAGGAGGCGTTGTCATATAAAAGGTGGACTACTGACCATCCTTTGCTTGGTGGTCAGTTTCTTATTGTAAAACTCTTTCACTTTCTTCAAACAGAATTCTTGTAGAATCGGCCAGCGACTGTATGACCAGATGGACAAGGCACTTGAACGACTGGCCCACTTGAATTAAAGAAAATTGCGTACATCTTTTTCGAACTTTTGGTTCTCTTTGCAATACATGGGAGTTTTTTATCTTTTCGCTTCCACTGCTTATTATCAGCCCTTCTTTGTGGCTCAAACATGTGCACCCAGGTTTCATCACCTGTTAGCAAGTTAGAAATAACCCGACTCCGTTTTCAAAAGTTCCCGGGCACATTTAAGGCGCTGTGTCTTTTGCTCCTTTTTGCCACCTAGCGCAAACCTTTCTCAGGTCCAAACGCTTTTTCAGAATTGTTTGCACACTGCCTTCTGATATGCCAATACAACTAGCTATATCTTTGACACACAGTCGCGCATTCTGTCCGACCACAATCTTTACAGCAGCGATGTTAGCCTTGGTTACAGAGGTTTCAGGCCTTCCAAGACGGGTATCATCTTCAAAAGAAAATTTCCCAGCTTCAAAAGCTTTAACCCACCTTAACACTGTACGCACTGAAAGGTCTGAAGTCCATATATACCACACAATTCATTAAATATCTGCTTTGAATCTATATTAAGCCTAATGCTGCATTTAATATAGCTACGAATTTCAGTCTTCTGGTCCATGTTCCAATGTAACAAGTATATTGGTCAGTGTATATGACTAGCGCGCAACATTATATAGGTACGTATTCGTGATTATATGTTCGGTACCTTGGGAATGCTCATTTCCTTGGTATCAGATATTTAAGAGTATATCTTTCTCTTTCTGTGCGTGTGTGCGTGTGTTTGTGCGCGCGTGTGTGTGTATGCCTATTCACCTAAAATGTCCACAACCACCTAAAATTTCAACAGCTATTTACCAGTTCATCACTAGAAGATATAGACAGGAGCGAAGCATCTAGCTGGTTACATTCAACGGCAGCCTGAGCTTGTCTGATCCATTTCTTGTTGTTGAAGAGGTAACAATTGTTGTTATAGGCGACCCAACCATTGTCGCAGGGCAGAGTGGTCCCATTACCATTGTCAGATCTAATCACACATACATCTGAAGTTAATGAAATTGTACGGATTATGTATTATTGCATAAAAAGCAGTGGCGCACGTTATTAACAGCCGTGCATTAACCGGCGAAAAGCCATGTATTAACAAGGCAATTCACGCGCTGTTAATGCACGGGTACGCAACTTTCAATATGATCGTACCGGGGCCACAGATTTGCTGCCGTCACGAGATGTGTACTGCCAAGCATAGTCCGTGGAAATTGCGTTCGCGAGACATCGGTGAAAAGGCGAAACAAAATAGTGCAAAAAATAAAGCTAAATGTAGCAAATGTTTTCAGTTTTTATGCAATAATAGCGATCGAACATGGTTTTTCAATGCATTAACATTCGCCAGGTCCCCAGGGAGGTGTTGAAATCCGCGGCCTTTGGCCTCGGTTTTCAACACCTCCCTCGGGACCTGGCGAATGTTAATGCATGAAAAACCATATTTGATCCCTATAATGTGAAATTACATATGAGCCTGGGCACAGCATTTCCTACAAGAATACATGTGCACCCAGCGAAGCTTAGATAACCCTGCGCATTCGCACAGTCTGATCGGCACTGTTTGATTAGGGACTTCGCGTGAACTCTGTTGGTAGGCAAGGATCCAAAGCTACTTCAGGGGAACAGGAAAGAATCTGATCAGCTTGTATGGAGGCGCAGGTTAACATGAGTCTTCGGTGGGCGTACATTCAGCCTTACTCCGAATCAAATGCGAAACTAGAGGAATCCATTGTTTACAACGTGATTTCTTCATTAGATAAACTACAGTTAGGGACCGAATTTTATCGATACTAGATCTGATAGTGAGTCAATGGTCAGCTTAAGTGGCCATTTAGCTTGCAAAAGATTGTTTACTGACCACATATAATTATGTATACGCCACCTCTAATAAGTAACAACGTTTAAATGCTGTGGGTTTTTGGTTCCTTGTAGTCATCAATTGTTGTAGGACTGCAAATTAGTCTTTGTTTAAAGCCACAGCTATTTTTAAATGTCGTATTAACCCTAAGTATCCGGACACCTCAACTCCTTACCATACTTGTAAAATTTGAACAAGTACAGTTTACTACTCGATAATGTGTCAAAAAATGCTGGATGAGTGGCAAACAGTGTAAACCCTGATGAGACGCCGCGATCTGCGGCGTCTCATCTGGGTCTATACTGCTTGTTCAGGCCTGTCTGTCCGAATACTTACGGTAAATACGGTAACTGTCTCTGCTGCTACACGAGTCAGCATGAGCAGGAGATGTCATTCCAGGAGATGACATAAGCATTAAAGCTTACAGTCAACATATCTGTTGTATAGATGTAACTTTATATTTGCTTTAAAAATAGAATATTGTTTAAACCAATATGAGCAGTACCATTCACCACAGCATACCTATACTCAATCACTAACTGACCATTCATACCTCCAGATAAGGTGATAACTAGGGTGAAAATTTAGGACTCGTGTCTTAGTTTTGCACCACCATCTATGTAGAGATACAGAGAAGCGCCACAAAATATGTTTGGTTCACAGACGAGGCTAACGCAGTGAGAAACCATGCAACACTATCGAAACGATCTTCTAACCCATTGTAGTCGGGAGACCCGTAAAAGGGTAATTGGCAAACAGTGCAGACCCAGATCAGACGCCGCAGAACGCGGCGTCTGATCAGGGTCTCCACTGTTTGCAAATAGTTTAGCTATTTTTCACTAGGAATACGTAAATCTCATAGCCGAACATACCTAAAATTGAAATTGGACTCTTCCAGTATATAGTGTGGGGGAGTCTATTCAGTCTACAATGGGCTAGAGGGAAATAGATACATTTTCAATGGAGAAAACTGTTGTGTCAAAATTGCTTTTGCTTTCTCTTAAAAGAGCGTCTTCTCTAAACGGAAAACATGTGCTTACCGTGGGAGCCTATTCCTTCATTTTAGAGTAGATCCCTTTTAGAGCAGACCCCTTTTACAGCCGACCTGCTTTCTTGGCCATCAAGTCTCTTCTGAAAAGAGTTCTACTATAAAAGGAAAGACTGATTGCCTCATTGTAGGATTCGGTTTAATGTTTTCTCACTCGTCTAGTTCTTCATGACTTTTTGACTATATTTTCTACGCGGCAAAAAAATTCGGTGTCCCGCTTGAAATGCAGTTTTTCTCTAGGTATTTTACTGCCAAAAACATTGAAAAATACTCCAAAATGAAGTCAGGAAATGAATATGTTATTTACTCCAGTCTACCGTGTTCGGACACATCAACTCCCTACGATATTTGCTCTAAAATTTGAATAAGTATACTTTACCATTACGAAAACATGCCTATTCAAATACACTGAAAATTTTACCACCAAAAAATGACAAATTTTCAGATAAAACATTCTGATAGTTTTCATATTTCTGCTCAAAACATAGATTGTTGGTACTCGTTAGAACCGCCTCGTCGAGGCGGTTCTAACGAGTACTCATATTCTATGTTTTTGAGCAGAACAAAGAAACATAATGTATACCCCTGTAAACCCCAGTTTTACTACATAAAAGTGGGGTTTAAGGGGGTCAAAATTATATAGGCGTGTTTTCGTGATGCTATCTGTTGTTGTGTCTGAAAATTGCTTGATAAGTGGCAAACATGTAGACCCTGATGCGGCTGGGTCTACACTGTTTGCTCAGGCCTGTCAGAATACATATGGTAAGTACGGTACTCAAAGACATTTTCCTGGTAAAATTTTGATAATAACTTAAATGTTGTGTAATTTTGCATTGGACAAAACCGTATGATAATTTTAAGGGATATGGATACACTTTTAAAGGAGACAACTATGTCAAAATAGTTTTGCCTCCCTTCTGTAAAAGGGTCTATTCTAAAAGAAAAGAGGGCAACTTCTTTCCTTTTAAAGTAAACCGATTTTCAGACGAGGTTTGGTGTGAAAACAAGCAAAGAGGAAGTCACAACAACTGTTTCCCTTGTAACAAATGGTCGAAAAGCTACCACATCATCAAGTTCTCTTAGCAAATAGTTTTTCTTATACACGCTGATCTCTTAACGAAAACCATAGGTCCATATAAGAGTTTTTCTTATTGCTGCACGAATACATATGTTGTGGGTACTCATTAGAAGCACCTCGGAGAGCTGCTTCTAATAGGTACCCACAAATTATGATTTGAAGCGCAATAAGAAAAATAAAAAAAATATTTGGTGGAAAATAGGCTTTATCTGATATCTGGGCCTATGGAAGACACTACGTACCAAGGGGTGAGCTGGGAATATGTGCACAAAAATATACGTTTTGATATAAGCACTTACTTAAAAGAAGTAAAAATATTGCAGAGAGCTTCCCCATGGTGAAGTAGTATTTCTCCAAAGTAGCGATCAGTCCGTCCGTGTGTCAGTGTGTCTGTCGCGTTGCATAACTTAACCTTATTATCTACCTAGACAGTTTTACTTAAAGAGGCTGAGTGGGTTTCATTCAAATTGATGATGATGATGATGATGATAATCATGATGATGATGATGATGATAACGTAGACGAAGACAACAACGACGACGATGGTGAAAATGATGATGCAAATGACGATGAGGACGACGAGTATGATGATGAAACAAGAATTATGGTAATATTTTCGAAGACAATAACAGTAAATGACGATGGTCATGTCGATAGCTTTATCCAGTCTAAAATAGATTTGCATAAATGGACTGCAACGTGAGAAGATGTGCCTTATACCCAATGCGTTCTGATAAAGTGCTTTATTATTCATCAATATTTCCTACCATATGCGCCAGCGCATAACAAAACCAACAAAATGGCATGTGCGCCCAGTGAAGACTCAGATCAGCCTGGGCATCCGCCCAGTCTGATCAAAGCCTTCGCTGCCCGCATGAAGAAAGCTTGGGTTCTTAGCTACTCATTGAGCGCACAGCGAAGACTGATCAGACAGAGGGGATGCCCAGGCTGATCTGAGTCTTCTCTGGGCGCACATGCCATTTTGTTGGTTTTGTCATGCGCTGGCTCATATAAAATGCATCTAACCTAAGCGGATAGCAGAGGCTCTTATCCTGACACCTTGTTAGGGGAGAGGGAGATGGTTATTATGCCATATTGTCTGTAACTTGTGTTCTGTCTGTCTTGGTCTTTTGGCTTTTGGCGTCATTGGTAGGCTATGATATCTTTTCGCCTTTTCCGAATATCTTCTGTACTATCTTTCATTAACTCTTTCGGCGCATAATTTCAGACTACATTTGTCGTCTGCTATGCCTTTTTTAACAAACTATGAATTGGAAAGAAGTTTATATGTAAAGTTGAAAGACTGAATGTCAAACAGCGTAGATCCTGATGAGACGACTCATGATGAGTCGTCTCATCTGGATCTACGTTGTTTGCAAAAGCCTATTATTATCGCCCATGGCAGTAAAAGAGTTAACACCTTCGGAGATATTGTAGGTAGATTTTCTCGGTGAAGAGAAATGTTTGTCCACTATGTCCACTATTTCGTACCTCTTAAGATAGCCATAGATAAATGAGCCTCTAAGTGAGAAAACGTACCTTCAGACATGTGCGTCCAGCGAAGATTCAGATCAGACTGCGCATTCGCGCAGTCTGATCAGAATCTTCCCTGAGCACATTTAGATAGCTAAGGCTGCAGAGTTTCTTCATGCGGACAACGTAGGGTTGATAAGACTGTGCGGATGCGCAGGCTGATTTGAGCCTTCGTTGGGCGCACATGTCGGAAGGTACGTTTTCTCATGTTACGGCTTAAATGTTTATCACTTGATTGTTGGTTGGGGCTATTGTTCCAGCCGATTTTTTAAAGTGCATGGCCCATTATAATATTAAGTGATTAAAATATACAATAGAACGAACATGCATGCATACATACATGTAAGCATGCTTCATTGATGCATTCTTCTTGCAGTTTTAATGAAACAAAACGATTTTGCTGAATACTTATGAGATGAGCCGCAATGTGGGAAAGAACTTCTGACAAGTCAGCCAAACGAAGACTCAAATCAGCCTACACTTCCGCGCAGTCTTATTAGAATCTTCGTGATCCGCCTGATGAAATTGTGCGTCCTTAGCTATCCAAAAAGTGCCCAGTGAAGATTCTGATCAGACTGCCCGAATGCACAGGCCGACCTGAATCTTGGTTGGGCGTAAATGACCAAAGGTATGTTTTCTGATGTCGAGGCTCATATATTTGTGCATTTGAAGTCGTATTTAACTCTTTCAGCGCAAAATTTCAGACGACATTTGTCGTCTGCTTTTTCTTATTTAAAAACTATCGTTTGAAAAGACGTTTATATGTAAATTTGAAAGACTGAATGTCAAACAGCGTAGATCCAGATGAGACGGCTCATTGAGCCGTCTCATCTTGATCTATGTTGTTTGCAAAGGCCTATTATTATTGCCTGTTGCAGTGAAAGAGTTAAGTGGCTTTTTAAAGTTAATGGTTGAGCAGTTATAAACAATACAGAGTTGAAAACAACGCGTAAATGTGTAGATCATATTGATCTTCAAACTGTAAAATAATCTATATTCACTTTCCCTGCATACTCTTTAGTTCCTTCAAACTGAAATTTAGAAAAAAACAAAAACAAGGGATATTTTGTTTTTAGTCTAAAAATGAAAATGTCGAAAATATCGAGTAGAAAAAATATAAAGATATTGATGATAGTTATATCAGCAGGATCGTTGACTTCAATGTATATTTTAAACGCGGCACTTCAAAGCACTTTTTTCGAAGACGTTGGCCGGGAATTTCACCAACTAAAACAATTAAAAGAACCGGATACACTTGGTAAATTTTCCGCCATTTTTACAAGGGAGACAACTTTTGCGACTTCCTGTTTGCCTTTCTGTGCACACCAAGCCCATTCTGATAAAGCAGTCTATTCTATAAGGAAAGAATGTGTTCCCCTTCAGTCTACTCTTAAAGGAAAGAATTTGCTCCCAAGGAGCAAGTTCTTTCCTTTTAGAGTAGACCACTTTTCAGAAAGGAGGCAAAACAACTTGGCAGGGTTATCTTCCCTGAAAGTGAATCATTTCTCCTTAAAGGGAAAAGAAATGCATCTGAAGATTCTGGACGATATGGCCGTGAAGACTATAACGACACTCGCCCTGTCGGATGTGATACTATTATGTCTGAAGGAACTTGGACTGAAGTGGTTCCTAAGACTATTTATATCATCTCCACATTTTTCGACAATAGAACGTCACCGCATAAATTAAGAATGATGTCGGTAGTGCTGTCTAATACAAAGACCGATCTTTGGTGCCATTTTAACTATTCAAAAGATCACACAGTTTCCTCAAAAGTTATTTTTCATGAAATGTGTGAAAATCACAATTTACCATTTGGCGGATGGATATTGAGCTGTGATATACCGGAAGCAGTTGTAATTACATGTTCAGTTGCATTAAGTACGTCTAGTTTTGCCAACGACGTTTCTGGAGTTTCTTTAGCAAACACGACGATTCTTGTTGTAGAATCAGGGAATTCTCTTCTCAGACATTCGAGAGGAACGTTTGCAGTTTGCGTTCCTCCCGTGTTTGGAAATTTTTCGCCAAAGAAACTGATAGAATTCTTTGAAATTATGAATTTACTTGGGGCAAGCAAGATTTTTATGTACGTGGTTACAAAGAATGAAAATATCCAACGTGTTTTAAGATATTATGAAAAGAAAAACTATGCAGTTTTGATTCCATGGAAGCTACCGTTCAGTAATGTTATCACTAGAAATGTAACGACAAGAAGAGGAATACATTCCATTAAAATAAGTTCAGTTTGGTACAATGGACAATCTGTAGCTGCTAACGACTGTCTATATCGAACAATGTCAGGTTTTGCTTACGTCTTGTTTAGTGATTTAGATGAAATTCTTGTTCCAAAATCAGAACTATACAACTGGAAGAATGTCGTTGATCTTATAATGAAATACACTGCAAGTGGGTATAGTTTTAAAAGTGCATATTTTCAAGTAAACAGTGGATCAGGCTTAGCGTCCTTAGGTTCAGTTCGAACACTAGAATTTAGTCCTAGTAGGAATAAAGTGATGGTACATCCAGACAGAGTATTTGAGGTTGGTATTCATCATGTTAGCAGCAGTATACCCGGGAACGTGAAATATGAGGTTTATCATGTACCAGAGACTGTCGCTTTCATACATCACTTTAGGACATGTCAGAGAGAGTACAAATTGAACTGTTCAAGAACTGTTAGTGATTACACTGTAAGAGAAAAGTACAAGCACACTCTGGAACATGCTGTAGACACAATTTCGAATAAATTTAAGGTTTAACCTTAAAATGGTATAATCTCAATAGTGTTTAAAATATTTGCTCTCTCTCTCTCTCTCTCTCTCTCTCTCTCTCTCTCTCTCTCTCTCTCTCTCTCTCTCTATAACATATGTTCCGATAGACAGTAAAGCAAGTCTTTCTCTCTCTTTGGGACGTTTTCCATTCTCAAACTCCCTGTAAAATATACTGAGAGGCAAAAATAAGTATACAGGTAAGTAATTTTTAAATGCAACCGGATTTTTACATACATACATAAGTCATTGATATCATAGTTAAGAACACTCATTTCGGCATAATTTGCAACAATTTTCAGGAACTTCTATCGAAGAGCAAGGAAATGGCATTTACAGAAACGAATAAGGGGTCTAAATCAACATTTGCGTATGAGAAGCTTCCCTTTAAAACTTCATTTTGGACAATCAACTTACATGTATGCATTTGTATTTCAGTAGACAGAAAGATAAGGATACAAATGCTGTAAGGACATGTTTCAACTTTAAATACATAACAGAGTGCACTGTCAAATTTCTACACCAAGGACATGACATTTTTGACATTTTCGTTCCTCTTCTGTCGGAATGCACTGAAATTTTATGGGACATTAATTGGCATTGTTCTGTTAAATAGACGGGGTTTTAGGAGATTTCATCGCTATGTGGTACAAGGAGGCTAAGCCAAGCAACACTTTTTCAAAACATTCAAGTGAAAACGACCAACGCTACTTCAGATATAGATTCTTTAAATTCCCTTTATTTTTCAATCAAAAGGAGATAATTTGAGACGGAAGGAAATTCAAATTCAGCTTGACGTCATTTGATGGGAATTTTGAATCAAATACCGTTTTAGTTTAACTCACAGACATTTGTACAAGACATTTATGAAAAATAAAATGACATTTGTTTTATACAAAGCGAATTATGACTGGAAATGCTGTTTTTAATTAAGGGCTCCTAACTCCATAATTTATGACTGCGAAAAAAATAACTTTGTGATTACGAGCCGGTAGTAAAAACTCGAAACTGTGTACTTTTTATTGCCTTTGAGATCTAGTACATCAATCATCAATCATTCAGCATTCTGGTGATATAGCCTGCTTCAGTCATTATATGACCTGTATCTATCACTTGTTCTTTATTAGCTTCTTCGGACAGCGTATATGGAGACACTCACCAAACTATCAGTCTTTATTCTCATCGGAGATTACTCTTAGGGGACACACTTTGCTTCCTGTGGGAGCAAATTCTTTCCTTTAAGAGTATACCATATTTTGAATGTTTGATTACTAAGGAGACGTGCTTACTAATTCTCTTGCACACCGAAAAGTGTCAAAACTCTCCAGCGGACACATGCCATTTATACAACGTCGCATAAACGTCGATGCAACGTCATGGCGTTGCATCGACGTTGATGCGACGTTGTCTTAATGTTGCCTGCCTGCTGCATCTGGTTCTTTTCTGAACAGCCCTTGACTACCACCATTTTGTCTTGTTCGTGCTAATCTCATTTCGCGTGCTGGCGTCTTTGCTTAATTGGATTATTTTTCTCTGTTCTAAATTGATTTAGTCTTGGTTTGAGTAGATTGATACATACATAAGGGGCATATTAAATTAACGTTGGTGTATACATAATTCATAGGTAAATCCATAATATACTGACGTTGAATGATGCTGATACGTCACAGAGGGCAATAAAGTAGTAGGTATGATCGAAATGACCCAATAGAGAACGAATACGTGGTTTCAAAAAGGTCCAATCTAAATATGTGAGCGGTATAGAGTTTCATCCTACGGCGTAAAAGTATCAACTTCAAACACTAGTAATATTTCAGCAGGACTATTTCAGAAAACCGCAGCATGAGAAAGAATGTCCATCATATGTGTGGTAACTGAAGGCCCAGATCAGCCTGTGTATTTGTGCAATATGATCGTGACTAATGCTGGCCGTTTACAGAATCATTGGACACATGCAATGCGATTTTCATCACGAAAACACGCCTATATAATTTTGACCCCCTCAAACCCCTTTTTTTAACAGAAAAAAAAAACTGGGGTTTAAAGGGATATACATTATTTTTCTTTGTTTGCTAAAAACATAGATTGTGGGTACTCATTAGAACCACCTCGCAGAGGCGGTTCTAACGGATACCCACAATCTATGTTTTGAGCAGAAATATGAAAAAAATATCAGCATTTTTATCTGAATTTTTTTATTTTTTGGTCGTAAAATTTTCAATATAATTGAATAGGCGTGTTTTCATAATGATTGATGAAAAGACAAGAGAAGGCCTGATCAGTTGTGCGCCAAATAGACAGAACTGATCTGAGTATTCGCTAGTGCACATATCATAACATACCTGTTCTTCTCTTTTACTGGGTCGATTATTATGCACCAAACTTTCCTTAATGTCGTTGTCCTCGTGATTATCATTGACCAATGAAATCAATCTAGGTAACGGTTACTTATAGCCGCGCTATTCTTGTCACTGTGACGTCAGGAGGTTGTCTATAAAGCCTGGAATGGGGCATTGGCAAACAGCGCAGACTGCACTGTTTGCGTAAATTACAGGAAGTTAAGGGTTAAATGAAACAGTCTTAAGGTCCCATTCAGGACTATTTTCCCAGCCTACACTCAGAGACAGTCGACCCACCAGTGCTGTCAGTGCTTTGATTTGTCTTAACCCTTGCCCTGCTGAACAATTTAATTAGCCACGCCCACTTCTAATTTTCAGCCAATCAGGTCACTTGATCCAGATTATTGCTATAAATTTGCATACTTGATGGTAAACAGTGCAGATCCAGATCAGTTGGCTTCTTTATAAGCCAACTGATCTGGATTTACACTGTTTGCAAAACAGGGTATATCCGGGTTCAGCAGGACAAGGGTTAATTAATAGTTGATCACAGAAAGTAGCTGTTAGGTAACCCATTAATGTCTAGTGGATACTTTTACCTCTCTCCATGGGCAGGTCCATGACCAACTGAAGGTGTGGCTGGTTTGTTTTATTATTACAATTTATCATAGAACTTCCTAGAATTAATGCAAACAATGTAAATCCTGATCAGACACCGCGTTCTGCCTTTTATGGGACGCTAGGCAAAATAGATTAAGTAATGTGCAATAGCATTGCAATGGTCAACATGTTTGAAGTAGAAGCGTATTTTAATTAAATCATCAAGCCAAAAATGTAGCAGGTGACATTCTAAATTTTGATTTTAATATTTTACAGATAAAATAAGGCTTGCCATTTCATGTGAATTGTCTGCTGGGCTACCTGTTCAGGGACTGGATATGCATTAAGGGGTTGCAATACTGTCAAAATTATATTTTCCCTTCTGATAAGGGGTCCATTCCAAACGGAAAGAATTTGCTCACCCCGGGAGTAAATTCTTTCCTGTTAGAAGTATAATGGCGTCTGAGTTTATTGCCTTTCCCTGATGCCCTTTTTACCTTTATTATGAAGAGTAAACTAAGCTGTTGCCCTTCCTTTACACTGTTTTATCTTTGTTATAGAGAATAAACTAAAGCATTTACCTGAAGCCATTATACTATTATTATGGAGAATATTGCCTGTTTCTGATTTGTTCAGCACAGAAAATGCAACACAAGCAAAAACATCGATTGGTCCGAATGAAGAAAATCTGTCTTTCTTTTCTAACAGTCTAATTACTTTTATATGCCCCACGATTCTGGAGTGAGCCAGTGCGCCTTATTTGGATTGATGTTAGGTACGGATAAACCGACTTTACCACATATATACATGTACTTACCAAGTCACACTAAACGGGAGTTCACCTTTACCACTCTCTGGGCTAATTCAGCAGATGACAATTTTATGATATTTTTTTCTTATTTTTCCCAGAAAACAGGTTTTGACATTTCATGCAAATTGTCTCCAAGGAAGTAAATTCTTTCCTTTTTAGAATAGATCCTTTCTCAGAAGTTATGCAAGAACTATTTTGGCAGACATGTCTTCCTAGAACTTGTATCCATTTCCCTTAATAATGGCTATCGAAGATTTTGACAAAGGCTTCTAATCGACTTCTTTCACAGCATAAAGTACGTATTTTTTTTTATTGTATTGGTTCATATTAGCTCTAGATAATCTGCATCGTTCTTTATAACCCAAATAATGTATATTTTTATTATTTCTCCATGAAATTATACAGGCGCTTCTAATGAGTACCGACGATATATTTTAATGGAGAATTAAGAAAAAAATATTTATGCAGATATTCTTCTTATCTGGAGTAACTGTCCACTTTTGTAAGAATTGCATTGATCGTCCATTGTGAGAAAAGGTCCATTATCACATACATGGACAATGAAGGCCGACGCCAACCTGCCCGAATCAACGATTAAGGCGTCCTTGACCTTTCAGGAAACATTGCATACCCTATACTATATCGACAAACAGAATGTCCTTCAGACTGAGCGGATACGCATACTGATCTGAGTCTATGATACTCTAATTCCTTAAGGATTATTTTCTCACTGCGTGCCCCCATTACACCAGATATATTGCTTTATTGGGTGCCAAAGTTCACACAACTGAAAGGTGAAAGTTGTACAGGAAATTCCCAAGACCATTTGCGTGGTTGTGTCTTTATAATAGAACTAAGCATTCCAAAAGGCTATATATGTGAACGTAAAACGGACATTCAAAAGGATTAATATTTTGATTGTATATATTTATTTATTTATTTTTTCGAATGAGCGGGGCTTTCCGAAAAATACTTTCAAATCATATTGAAGCTTTAACATTATCTGTGTCAAACGGAAGACTCATTTCTTCTGTTTTTCTTCGATTTTTTTTTTCTTCTATTTTATTTTACAGAAAATAACTTTTAATCACGTGGTCATCGGATCTGGAGATACATTTCTGATAGACTATGAGACGCTACGTCAGAAAACATACCACTGGACATGTGCGCCCAGCGAATATTCAGATCAGCCTGCGCATTCGCGCAGTCTGATCAGAATCTTCACTGGGCGTATTTTGGATACCCAAGGATGCAAAGTGTCTTCATGCGGACAACGAAGACTCTGTTCAGACTGAGCAAGTGCGCAGTCTGATATGAGTCGTCGTTGGGTGCACATGTCAGAAGGTACGTTTTATTACGTTGCGATTCATATAGTATTAACGCTTCCTGTACCACAACTTTGCGAACAGTGTAGATCCCGACGAGATGGCTCATCATGGGCCGTGTCATCAGGATCTACTCTACCTGTCATTCGGACTTTGAATTTACATTAATTGTGTAACTATTTCTAACAAATTAATTTAAGGACAAATTAAACTCTGAAATTTGGCACCAAAAGAGTGAAAATATTAAAAAATTAATGAATCGGTATTTTAAACAGCAATAATGATAATAATTAGTAGCAGAAGTAGTAGTTGAATTATTATTATTATTATTATTATTATTATTATTATTATTTGGGATGTACAGTTCTGTGAGTTCTGTCATCGATTTTATTCACATTTCCACTAATGAATATCTGCCGCTATTAAATCCATTGGAGACAATTTCTATGAAATGCCAAATCCTGTTTTCTGGGGAAAATAAGACAAATATTTCATTATGTCGTCTGTTGAAAATTTTATCCAGTGTGCTAAGCGTTAATGCTGACTATCCGTTTGAAATCATTATTTATCACAAAGACATATATCCATAAAGACAAAGAAGGATCTATCTGTAACTATATGTTTGCTGTAAATTTTGCCCAGTGTGCTAAGCGTTAATGCTGACTATCCGTTTGAAATCATTATTTATCACAAAGACATATATCCATAAAGACAAAGAAGGATCTATCTGTAACTATATGTTTGCTGTAAATTTTGCCCAGTGTGCTAAGCGTTAATGCTGACTATCCGTTTGAAATCATTATTTATCACAAAGACATATATCCATAAAGACAAAGAATGATCTATCTGTAACTATATGTTTGCTGTAAATTTTGCCCAGTGTGCTAAGCGTTAATGCTGACTATCCGTTTGAAATCATTATTTATCACAAAGACATATACGAGTATCCATAAAGACAAAGAAGGATCTATCTGTAACTATATGTTTGCTGTAAATTTTGCCCAGTGTGCTAAGCGTTAATGCGGACTATCCATTTGAAATCTTTATTTTATCACAAAGACATATATCCATAAAGACAAAGAAGGATCTATCTGTAACTATATGGTGTGCTAAGCGTTAATGCGGGCTATCTATTTGAAATCATTATTTATCACAAAGACATATATCCATAAAGACAAAGAAGGATCTATCTGTAACTATATGTTTGCTGTAAATTTTACCCAGTGTGCTAAGCGTTAATGCTGACTTATACCTTTGAAATCTTTATTTATCACAAAGACATATATCTATAAAGGCAAAGAAGGATCTATCTGTAACTATGTTTATAGAGGTACCTAAGACTGGTTTGAAAGTCAGACTAGTAGTGTCCGCAAAATGTTTTCTCCTCGTGATTTTTCTGTATTTTATAACAGTCTGTTTGGTCTATAATTGTATTTTGGAATTAAAATATGATTCCAAATCTACACCAACAGAAAGTGACGTATTTGTTGCTCAGACTGACGAAGCTCCTCGCGACGTGTATAAATTGCGATGGAATTCGAAAGAGAAAGTTTTCTTTAAGAAAGTTCGTTCTTTCAGTAAAAATGACGCCGAAAAAGATGGTGGTAAATTGCAGAACAACATATTTAACTTAAATGTCAAGGGAGGCAATTATAAGCAATACACAAAGGTAACTAAGGACTTTCACATCTTTTCAGCATTTTATGACAACAGACTTTTCACTCCATACATCAGAATTATTTCTACGTTAAAGAAATATAGTGCGGACGTTAACAGGTTCTGGTGTCATTTTCAAATTTCTGATGGTGATGTAAAACACACTGCTTATGTCTCTTCTAAACTTGTGTTTTATGAAATGTGCGAAAACCACAAGCGTCCGATAGGCGGATGGTTATTATCTTGTGAAGTACCGAAGGAAGTTACGTCAGTTCCACTGACTGTTAAGATTAGTACCTCTCATATTTATCAAAAGAAACCCGCAGATACAACGACAGTTTTAATAACCAAAGTTATAACTCCAGAAAACCATCAAAATAGAACATCAAAAAATAAAATTGAGACTACAGGAATTTGTGTACCGCCTTTGTATGGCTCAATACAACCTAAAGCCTTTATTGAGTTTATAGAATTATCTCGGATTCTAGGAATAAATAAAATCATCTTCTATGTATTTGATATACAATCTGAAATTCAAAAGATTCTTCAGCATTATGTGTCTCTGCAATATATTGAAACAGTCTCTTGGGAGCTACCATTTCACTGGAAGTCATTATGGAATTATGGACAATCACTCGCTATCAATGATTGTCTATATAGACATATGAATGAATTCGATTTTCTTGCTTTCCTTGATATTGACGAAGTCCTGGTTCCGCGCACAAACGACAAAACCTGGAAAGATTTCTTAATGAGCATGTCACAAACAAGCCAATCCGATTCCTCTGATTATTGTGGCTACACATTTAGAAGTACTTTCTTCGACCCGGAGTTTTCAAGGACCGTGTATTCGAACGAAGCCAATGCCGTGGTTCGTGTGAATCGATCCAAACATTTCAGTTTCTTTAGAAACAAGGTAATTGTGCGACCCACTCGTATTTTTGAACTGGGCATTCATCATGTAAGTCGTTCCTGGCCAGATAAGAAAAATTACACAGTAGTGCCTGTAGATCCAAGCCTCGCTGCTGTCTATCATTATAGAACATGTATTTCAGAATTCGGGATGAACTGTAGAGCTGTTGAGGAAGATTTGATCGTTCCCCTGAAATATGGGAGGCAACTCAGCAGGAATGTAATCAATAGCATGTTGAGGATAATAAGATAAAACATACCAAAGTAGGAAGCAACGGTGGTGGTAACTTTTAGGTTTTAAAATGTTTCAGTTATATTGGATTGGCATTGTGTTTGTTTGTATGTATTCTTACAGCTTTAAAATTGTTTTCATGAACCGTCCATGCATATGTCCCAGCGGGTACATGGCGTTTATATAATGTCGAATTATGACGTTTTATCGACATTAATGCGACGTTGTATAAATAGAGATTCTAATATGACATTAACGTTTCCCATTGAACCTAGTGGAAACGTCTCCGTGATCACACTACTATAATACACGTAATCAACATAGAGCGTGCCTCAGGGCGCGTTTGATGACGTCGCATGTAATTATTAATTTCTCGCAACGTCCGCCGCAAAAGAGTTCATTGGAAAACATTGCATTTATGTTGAGTTTCCTTTCTGTATCATGTTAGAATTGAAATGATTTTTCTCTACTGTGAATTATCGCGAATAACGCAAGGTGTTTAAGGGCAGATTGTAAAGCACTAATTCACGACGGCGACGTTGGAGTGAATTAATATTCACATCTGCCCGACAACATCATGCGTTAGTCGTTATAATTCACAGTAGAGAAAAATTATTTCGATTCTGACAGGATACAGAAAGGAAAACCGACATAGTTGCAATGTTTTCCAAACAACTGTTTTGCAGCGGACGTCGCGAGATATAAATGTTTACATGCGACGTCATCAAACCAGCCCTTTTGCACGTACTACGTTGACGACGTGACGTTTACTTTAGGCTCAAAGGGAAAATTTGATAGCGTCATGTTAGAATTCTTTATTCTTATATAGCAATTTTCATATGTCGTAGTTCGTGTGAAATGATCCAAACATTTCAGTTTCTTTAAAAAAGGTCTTTGTACGACCATCCGTATTTTTGAACTGGACATTTACTATGGAATTCGTGCCTGGCCAAACAAGAAAATTACACAGTAGTACATGTAGATCCAAGCCTCGCTGCTGTCTATCATTATAGAACATGTATTTCAGAACTCGGACTGAACTGTAGAGCTACTGAGGAAGACTTGATCGATCTCCTGAAATATGAGAGACAACTCAGCAGTTGTTTGCTTAGGTCTGTCTGTCTGAATATGTTATGTAAATACCGTCCATTCTACAATATTTACGTGTATTGATTATGTAAGCGGACATCGAATGTCCTGATCAGAGTACGCGGTTGCGCAGGCTGATCTGGGATTTGCGGTCCATGTATACCACGAAGACACCGTTTCGCTTTGCTAGCCCCAAATCTAGTTAGCATTCCACTTAAATCTATATCCCACCGTTATTGGCCCTATAGGATTCCTGTAAGGGTCGATAACGGTCCAGTAAAGACGGCTCTCGACGGCTGCATATATATTATACATGTTACGGACACATTGTTTCGAAAGCGCAGTCTGATGTGTGTTCTATTTCATATATTATTACCAAGTTACCAGGGCACAGTTGCACAATTATTTCTTAGAATTATGGTATACCTTAAGTCCGAAATACGAAACAGAGTATTTGAAATCAAATCAAATTAAAGATTTGATTTGTTTTGAAAATCAACTGAAAAGAATTGTTTCATATTTGTTCAGTAGACGATGGGAAAATACATCTATTAGTTTAATCGCTGCGCAAAATGTGCTTTGCTATTCTCATTCCTTTTTAAACTTGGAATGATTGTGAAACTGAGCCCAATTCTGTTTCTTATGAATTATTTATGGGGCAAAGATGAGTAACCATCCGAATCTTCGCTTTATATATTTAATGAACAGAAAAAAATAAATGCAATATACCTTGTATAGTGAATATAATTTTTAGAAAAATAACGGAAGCTTGAGAGAAAACGGAATAGGTCTTACACGATATTGTCATCAGCAATAAAAAGCCTTCTCCCTAATTAACCCTTAAAGCGCCAAGCACAATTTGTAGCAGACGACATTCTAAAAAATAATTTTCAGCGAAAAAAAAGTCTTGCCATTTCATGTGAATTGTCTGCTTGGCAGCAGACGAGAAACTGATGCCAATTTTTTTTTGTCAGAAAACAGGGCCCAGTTGTTCAAAGCTAACGACATCGTTAGTTAACGATTTGTTAAAATTTACATCGAGTGATACGCAAATATGCTGAAATTTTTGCTGAAAAAATGTGAGTAAGCTTTTGCAGTGCAAAAGCTACTCACATTTTTTCAGCAAAAAATATCAGAATATTGTATATTGAATCCGCTAAAATAGTTAACGAAATGACCCTTAACGAGCTCGTTAAGCTAACGACGCTTTGAACAACTGGGCCCAGGAATTTACATGTCGTGTAGGTTGTCTCTTTGTAAGACATTTGCATAAAAATTTCGGTGAACAATAAGAAATCTATTTCAAAATGACGTCTGCTGAAATGTTTACCCCGCTTGCAAAAAAAAAAAAAAAAAAAAAAAAAAAAAAAAAAAAAAAAAAAAAACTACCCAGCGGGCACATGCCGTTTATACAACGTCGGCTCAACGTCGATGCAACGTCATGACGTTGCATCGACGTTGAGCTGACGTTGTATTAACGTCATGTGCCTGCTGGGTATAGACCAAGCTGTCTACGCTGTTAAAAAATTAACTCAAAACTTATGCATTATACCATTTCATGCAAATAGCCTCCTTAATAAAAAAAAAGTATCATAAAGGCGCAGTATCAATGAGGCCTGTTTTTGGACCCCCCGCCGATTTTCTTTTTAATCCTCTTAAATTACCCCCTTATGTATTGGTATTGGGGGTGGTCGGGTGGTGCGAAGGTATTGTGTATCTTACTGATATTGGCTTACAGTTGGGCAAGGCCTGCTATCTTTGTAGCAGGTAAGGGTAGAGGGGGATTGTTTTTATTTCTTCTGTTTCTTCACTTTCATTCCTGTTCCTCTTTTTTCCCTGTTCCTCTCTTTCATCTCTTCTACTATCTCTTCTTCTCTTTTCTCCATTTCTTTAGGAGACGACACAATATGGCCCACAATGGTTCACGTGTCGTGTCGTTAAACGCCAACACAATCAATAAATGTATTGGTATTATGTATGCAAACTACTTATTGAAATGGATCAACCGTTTGGAAGATATATTCAAGGTAATTGCGTGGAGTAACTCCACCCCCAGCACCCCACCCTCAACCCAGCTTGTAAACAAATGCAGATAAAGCTTTACAACTATAATATAATTCTATAACGTTATATGACTTTGAATACATATATGTGGCTTCTTAAACGTATATTATTATTTCTGCTGTAAGAAGCAGTATAGAGGAGTTAGAGAACAATAATCTTGGCAGAGAGTTTTCTTCTATTTTCAAAGGCCCGATTCGACGAAAAAATCGAAACACGCCTTTATTACAGGTTTCTTTATCTTTGATATTGCTGGTCATTTATATAGATACATTAACTATATTATGTAAAATCTTACTTTAAATATTTTCCACTGTAGCATGAATAATACCCCTTATTTTTGATAATTACTCATTTCAAAGTAAAAACATGTTGTAACTCTCAAGTATCTATATAAATCTTTTATTTGAGATCAACGTTATATCTGGAAGCCTTTTACAACCTGTTTCCATGTGTTCTGCCAAATTTGTTACTTAAAACTTTGAGGCAACATATGCGTAGATGTCATTCAAGAATTTTCAACTGTCATTGCCACGGATGTATTCAACTCGTAGTATTATGTTTTTGAATGCTTTGCTCTATTATACTTGAAATGAAAATGATTTTAACCTTGACGTGCTTCAAAGTCACAAGCTAAAATATCGTTTCCCAGTACGTTGAGAAATATTGAATACTGACATGAAAAGTGTACACATCACATACATATGTTCTGATACATTTAATCCATTGTTAATTTCACTTTGCTTTGCTAACAATGGAACAGTTTTGATTTTGAACTTTAACTGTCTTAAACACGTTTCCAATTTTCGCTTTATCTGATTTTATTTTCCTCAGAGAAAATAATTCTACATCCCTCTTACAGTCATTTAGACTCTCTAGTATTTGTTATACATTAGTCATCCTCTCCCCAGTCATCAACTTTCGCCTTATATATCATAACATTATTACGACAACAAAACAGTCGATATATGTGCAACCTCCGACGGTGGGACTACCTAAACTTCACTGGCAGTACCAGCCCTTGACTTTCTTCAAACCAGTCCAACTGTTTCCTGTCTGAAGCGCTATTGGATTGTATTTGAGCCTTAAGAATACAAGATTTATGTTGGTGTACTAAAAAGTCGTACTGGCTATAAGATGACAGATATTCTTCCATGTATGCCCAGCCTGAGTAAGGTAGAAAATGACCAGTGCCAACATTCTCAGTTCATTCTTTAACAATCCAAGGAAGTCATCAAGGGCTGTCTGCTATATCTTGCTAAAGATTTCAGCATTTATTTCCGAGCCTGTCAGGACCTTTCCTTTCAGTCTATTTTGTGTTTTTGATGATGCCATCATACATTCTGCTATTGTAGTGTTCTCATTGTTGTGATAACGGGTGGTCTGAAAGCATTGCAAACTGCACATATTTTTCTAATATAATCCCCAATAAATGGAATCAGGCTGATTGGCATCATATTACCAAATGAATTTCATTGTTTTATTTGTCCTTGTGCCTATTCAACAACCCACCTTACTTTTGTAACCTGCCTCGGTTGATTTGATTCTTAGGTTATATGTATTTGTTGTGACTTTTAGAGGAAATGGGGCATTTCAGCTTGTGAACATTTATTGCTAAAAAAGTCTGTAAAGTCAGACTTTTATTCTCTGAATCCTTTTGTCAATGTAACCACCTGAACATCTACTCCAAACCATTCAGTTACTTGTTATCTTCTCTGTATTTGTTTGTTACCTGTTATCCCCTCGGTTTTTGTTTCAAACAGTGTCTTTATGAAAATTGCCATAATTGTTTGGGTTTCTTATCGCCCAAGAAAAGCTCTGGTTCTGACAGTATGTCTACTTATTCAGCATCTAGAACCGTTGCTTTTACCAGACTTACTTAATGAATAGACTTTCATCGCCACTACATGAACCAAATACAGTCTATATTTAAGTTTTGGTGTTTGACAAGGTGGCATATAAGGCAGTAATATTTTTGTATACATTATAAAGCTCCAGGGAATCTAGTAAAAGTAACCTCGAAATATTTGTTTGACATTTTGCATTGACCATTGTTTTCATTTTATTCTGTTATTAGTAAAGGGAGAAGTGCACGGTATTAAGTATCGAATGAAATTTAAAAGTCTACTGTGTTTTCGATATCTCTCGGAAAGATGTTCTCCGCTTGTTCTGATTGACCATATCTTATCTGAAACCATTTGTCTTTTTCTGTTTCTATGTTTTGTTCTCAAATATTTACCCAAAAATTTAATTTACGGCCAAAAATTTGTCTGACCTATGAAATTTCTATAGAAAAATTATTATTATTATTATTATTATTATTATTATTTTTTTTTTTTTTATTTTTGCAAAGACAATATTTTTTACTTTTCTTTGTTGAATTTAGATTTGTGATGTTACCTTATTGTGAAAATTTCAGAAAAATTAAACAAACAGAACTTGTTGAAAATCTACCTCCAAGTTACCTACCCTAAACGTCTGCACAATTTGCATTCATTTTTATTATTGGAAAAAGTGATGATATTTATTTATTTATTTATTTTATTTTTTTTTTTTTTTTTTGGCGTCCAATGACTAGGATAAAGTCTTTTGTGCATAGATAGTTACGACAAATGGTTTTGCAGTAAATCGTGACAAAATTTTGCGAGTTACTTCTTCTGTGTAAAGCGCCAAGCAAAGAAAACCATTACGAAAACACGCCTATTCAAATAAAGAGAAAATTTTACCTTCAAAAACTGAAAATTTTCAGATAAAAAAACTCTGACATGTTTCATATTTCTGCTCAAAACGTAGATTATGGGTGCTCGTTAGAACCGCCTCGGTGAGGCGGTTCTAACGAGTACCCACAATCTATGTTTTTGAGGCGAAATAAGAAAAATAATGTATACCCCTTTAAACCCCAGTTTTACTATATAAAATTGTGGTTTACGGGGGTCAAAATTACATAGGCATGTTTTCGGGATGCGCCTTCTTGAAAGCATAGTAGGTGTCTGGATTAAGGCAATGTGCAGTTATAATATGTATCGTATTTCTTGAATAACTATAAATGATCACAAATAATTACAATACCGTATTTTGAATAACCACTACGTCTTCTTGCTTTTCGTTTCATATGGAATAGTGTCTATTTTAGATGCAGCTGGTCATACAGAGAAATACACTATTTTGCAACATATGTTGAATAAAAGATCATTCTTGAGTAGAATAGTAAGTGGTCTTGATTTATAAGAGCCATCCGTCTTCCGCATTAGAAACACACATTCACTATCGGATGTTGCGCAAATATCGCATGTTTTATGGTATTTAGGTTATGACATGCATCAGCCAGATAAAGGCACAAAACAACTCAGCTCTGAATACATGGATTATATACATGTATTATAATGCAAAGGCAGAAGTTGATGATTGGGGTGTGGATTAAGGTATGAAAATGTTTCCACAAATACTGGAGAGTCAAAATGACTGTAAGAACGGTGTTGAATTCTCTTCTCTGAAGAAAGTCACGAAAATCAGATAAGATGAAAACTGGAAATGTTTTTAGGACAGTTAAAGTTCAAGGTAAAACCCAGTGCATCCGTTGTTAGCAAAGCAAAGTGAAATTAACAATGGATTGAATGTGTCAGAGCATATGTATATGTATGTATGTTCATGTCAGTACTCAATGTTCTGTGCACTGTTCAATACACTGACTTACATTACGAAAACACGCCTATTCAAATATACTGAAAATTTTCCCACGAAAAAATGAAAATTTTCAGATAAAAATTTCTGATATTTTTCATATTTCTGCTTAAAATACAGATTGTGGGTACTCGTTAGAACCGCCTCATCGAGGCGGTTCTAACGAGTACCCACAATCTATGTTTTGAGCAAAAATAAAAAATAATGTACATCCCTGTAAACCCCAGTTTTACTATATAAAAGTGGGGTTTAAGGGGTTCAAAACTATATAGGCGTGTTTTCGTGATGAACAATCGTTTATCCTGTGACCTTGAAGCAAGTCAAGGTTAAAATCACTTTCATTTCATGCGAAGTATAATAGAACAAAGCATGCGAAAATATAAAATTGTGGATAAATCCATTTGTCACTGCAGTTGTAAATTCGTGCAATTAACATGACACACATCAACATTACTGTGATGTCATGAATGACATCAACGTATAAATTGAATTACTGACTCAAAGATTTAAGTGACAAGTCAGGCTGAGAACATGTAAATGGCTTGTAGAAGGCTTTCAGATAAAAAAAAAATTACCTCATATGGACGATATAGATGTTTGAAATTCATAACATGTTTTTGCTTTGAAATGAGTAATTATCAAAAAATAAGGAGAAGAAATGCGTGCTATAGAGGAGCTTTTTAGAAGAGTTTACGTATTATAGTAGTAACCCAGCTAGCATTCTACGTAAATCTACATCGGGCCGTCATCGGCCCGTCAGCTACCCTGACGGGCCGATGACGGCCCGATATAGATTTACGTAGAATGCTGACTGGGAACGCATCTATACAAATGACCAGCAAGACGAATAATGAAAAACCTGTAATAAAGGTGTGTTGTGGTTGAAAATTCAAGAAAACTCACTGACAAGATTATCTTTCTCTTACTCCACTATACTGCTTCTTACAGCAGAAATAAAAATATGCATTTAAGAAAACACTTATATGTATTCAGAGTCATATAGCGCTATATAATTATATAATAACTGTAAAAGCTGTATATGCATTTGTTTATCACCAGTTGGGTTAGAGGGGAAGTTACCCCAACCACTTAATTTGAATATATCTTACAAATGATAGCTCCATTTCGACTGATAATCTGCAAACATAAAGCTAATACATAAGAGGTCATTTAGGAGGATTAAAAAGAAAATCGGCTTGGGTAAAAACCAGACCTTGTTGGCACTGCCCCTTTATCGTCTGCTACATTTGTCCATAGAATTGTAAAGGATAAAGCCCAGTTAGCATTCTACGTAAATCTACATCGGGCCGTCATCGGCCCGTCAGCTACCCTGACGGGCCGATGACGGCCCGATATAGATTTACGTAGAATGCTGACTGGGAGGAGTCTGTAAGTTAACGAAAAGTTACCCCAGCATGGCTGTCTTCCCGACAACGGGACATGACAATCAGTGTAGACCCAGGTCATACGCCGCGTTCTGCGGCGTCCGATCTGGGTCTACACTGTCTGACATGGTTCCGTGTCTACAATGCTTGCCATGACTTAAGTAATTTACAGTAAAAAAGCGACTGAAGCAATTTCTTTATAAGGTCCCTTAAAAACAATGTGGACACTTCTGACATTTATGATGGAACAGTTCATTGAAGATATACGAGGTTAAACCCATCAATGCCTTACGCCCCACTGAAAGGACAGTGGCAAACAGTGTAGACCCAGATCAGACACCGCGTTGACCAGGGTCGACACCTTATGCCCTTCCACCATAACATTTTAGCACATCAGCCATATGAATCGCAACATGAGAAAACGTACCTGCTGGCGTGTGCACCCAACGAAAACTCAGATCAGCCTGTGCATCCGCGCAGCTGATCAGTCTTCATTGTCCGTATGAAGAAACCTTGTATATTCTTGGCTATCCAAAATAAGCCACGTGAAGATTCTGATTAGACTCGGTGAATGCGCAGGTTGATCTGAATTCCCGCTGGGCCTACATGTACATGTCCGAAGGTGTATTTTCGGATGTTGCTGCTCATATGGTGTCCGAAGAGTTGGGGTAGCTACGGCAACCGTATGCATGTCCCTTTAATTTGTCCTTTCAAATCGATAAAGGCCTGGGAAGCATTTCCCTCAATTTTTAGAGACAAAAACAGCATTTGGTCTACAATTTAGCCAAAAATATCTCAAAAGGTCTCACAAGGCTGGGCGATACCAAGGGAATTAATTCTTTCGATCCTAAGTAATAAAATACGACGCCTTAAAGCGCCAAGCAAAATTGTAGCAGACGACATCCTATTTTAATTATTAATGTTATTTGTGAAAGAAAATAAGACTTGGCATTTCATATGAATCGTCCGCTTGGCAGCCGATTCATATGAAATGTCAAGCTTTATTTTCTCTAAAATTACACATAAAAAAAAATTCAAAAATACGCTTGCTGCAGTTATGATTAACGCTTTAATGTATGATTTTGAAAGATAAGGGGCGTAAGACACTAACCACAGACCCATCTTTGAGGCTACATTGGTTTCAAAGATTCGTATTTGGACACTGGACTGAAATCATAAAGAAGACATTCTTTCGTTTTAAGGTAGACCTCTTTTCAGAAGGAAGACAACCAATTTTAACCCTTGTCCTGCTGAACCCGGATATAACCTGCCTTTGCAAACAGTGTAGATCCAGATCAGTTGGCTTCTGAAGAAGCCAACTGATCTGGATCTGCACTGTGTGCCATTAAGTATGTGAATGTATAGCAACAATTTGGATCAAGTAATCTGATTGGCTGAAAATTAGAAGTGGTCGTGGCATCTTAATTTATTCAGCAGGACAAGGGTTAACAGTTGTCTCATTGTGTTTATGGCAGCTTCAGGAGAACCGTTATTGACATCGCTCTCTTGTGAATCTACCACTACCCTTTAATGTATAAATTAAGAGAGCTGAATACTCTTGCTAGATTTTTCGGGAGATGACTTTTTGTCACTTCCTGTTTGCCTTCCTGCACACCAAGCCCCTTCTTAAAAAGGGTTTACTCTAAAATGGAAGAATTCCCAGCGGGCACATGAAGTTTATACAATGTTGCATTGACGTCGACGCAACGTACCTGACGTTTATACAACAACACATTAACACGTTGTATGAACGTTATGTGCCTACTGAATTGCTCCAAAGGGGCGCAAATTATTTCTTTTTACAGTAGATCTCTTTTCAAAAGGGGTCAAAACAGTAAGTCTACATGTAGTTGCCCTTTGAAAATGTATGAATGCCTATAAAAAGCATATATTAATCAACACATGTTTATTAAAAGGTAATGAGCCAGAGCACGACAAAACCTACAATAAGACATCTGTAACCAGCAAAGACTCAGATCAGCTTGTACATCCACTCAGTATGGTAAAAGATCTCGTTTTCCCCTCTTTGGATAGCCTGGAGGCTGTAGAAGGCACATGCGATCAGCGAAGACTCTGATCAGACTGCGCGGATGCGCAGGCTGATCTGAGTCTACGCTGGTCGCATACGTCGTATTGTAGGTTATCGCGCGCTGCTCACATATAGCATTGTAAAATAATTATACATGTGTATAAAAGGTGATGCAATTTGAACCAACAGTAACAATAAATACGTGTCAGTTTGAACACAAACAATGCAGTTTACTAGTAATCAATAATTAAGAACAAAAGAATAGCAAGGCCAGAAAACGTACCTTCCGACAGTGCGCCCAGCGAAGATTCCGATCAGCCTGCGCATCCGCGCAGTCTGATCAGAATCGTCACTAAGCGCATTTTGGAAAGCTATGGATGGAAGGTTTCTTTATGCGGACAACGAAGACTCTAATCAGACTATACGGATGCACAGGCTAATTTGAGTCTTCAATGAGCGCACATGTCAGAAGGGACGTCTTCTCACCTGGCGGCTCAAATCCTTCCGATCCTTCAAACGTGATAAAAGGGCTCTTATGCCTGCGCTATTCAGACTGATCCTATTGAATGCAACAACAAGGGTACAAAGCCCTGATCCAGCTGTGTGGATGCAAAAACTGATACTGACCTTCGCTGATTGCACGACCTTTTCTTTCGTCTATGATAATTTACAGAACCCAACGCTTTTGTTGTGTTTGCGGACCTCACCGACCTTAGTCAGATGGATGCGCATGTCAGTCTGGGCATTCGATGTGCGCACATGCGATAAAGCCCTTTTTCTCATGTTGAGTGACAAATCTACCCAAAACTGCATGAAATATATTCTATAACATAAACTGCATAATTATATATAATATAGTAGGTATTTACTCTAAATATTGGGGCAGACCGGCCATAGCAAACAATGTAGACCAAGATCAGACGCCGCATAATGCGGCGTCTGATCTGGGTCTACACTGTTTGCCACTCACCTAACAGTTTAAGGCAGATCAACAGGTTGTTAATTATTCAAAGATTTGGATACATATAGTAAGGAGATAACCTTTACCACTCTCTGGGCTAATTCAGCAGACGACAAATTGATGATATTTTTCTTATTTTTCCTAGAAAACAGGTTTTTACATTACATGCAAATTGTCTCCAATGGAGACAATTTGCATGAAATGTCGTAACCTGCTTTCTGGGAAAAATAAGAAAAATATTTTAAAATGTCGTCTGCTGAAATTTTTACCCAGAGTGCTAATGTATTCCTCCAATGTTTAGGGTAAATACGACATGCGGACCTCTCTCTCTCTCTCTCTCTCTCAATACAAATAAAACATTGAACAATGTGTAAAAAGACATGTCATGGCACTTTCTGAAATAACTCTGTCGTAACCGCTCGGCCGTTTCCGTAATAGTTATACCGTTTAAGCCTAAATATTATAACACAGTTACTCTACAGCATACCTTTCACGCCGTTTGATTACCTTTTAATATGTCTAAAAACTGTTGGATGAGTGGCAAACAGTGTAGACCCTGATCAAACGCCGCGTTCTCTGGTGTCTGATCTGGGTCTACACTGTTACGGCCTGCTTAAGCCCAGCTGACCCACTCCCAATATTTAGAGTATATACGGTAAGTATGTCGTAAATACAGAGCTATTTTCTTAATAGGTATACATTCCTTTTGAGAATCTTTGAAACCCTAAAAACGAGCAATATAGGATAATTACTAGACTGGCTCCAGTCGTTTCTGCAATTGTTTTTTTTTTTTTTTTTTTTTTTTTTTTTTGTCATTATCACTTCCTGTAGCTGTATTTGTCTCTTTAATCCCATTTCACTGTTTTACCATACAGAAACATTTTTCCACTAAGAGACATAACTTATCAAATCATTATAAGCTGTAGCAGATTGTATACCTTTGAAAAGAAAAGAGAAAATGATATAGAAAAGATAGAGTCTGGAGACAGGCTAGATAAATACATCCCTTAACCAGTCTTAGGTGGAAATATAATGTGTCGGAGGTCAACATACCACAATCGTATTTTATTCGGGAAATCATAAAGTCGTTATACACAAAGACAAAATTAGGAATGTTCAGACAGACAGACATGGATCCAAACATTACGAAAACACGCCTATTTAAATATACTGAAAATTTTACCACCAAAGAAAATGAAAATTTTCAAATAAAAATATTCTAATATTTTTCATAATTCTGCTCAAAACATAGATTGTGGTACTCGTTAGAACCGCCTCGACGAGGCGATTCTAACGAGTACCCACAATCTATGGTTTTGAGCAGAAATAAGAAAAATATTGTATACCCCTGTAAACCACAGTTTTACTATATAAAAGTGGGGTTTAAGGGGGTCAATATTATATAGGCGTGTTTTCGTGATGAACAGAGTGGGTGTAATCAGACGTCCATGGAAAGTAAGCATTACTTGGTAAGCATATTTCGCCCACCATGCCTATCAGCCTGAACAGAGATTTAGGAAAATAAGGGACTAGTATTGTCTAATATTTAGAAAGTCGGTTTTTGGCTTGGCTGCGGCAAAAGAAACAGACATAAGTCTCGAAACAGCCACAATGTAAGGATTGAAAAGATAAACATGCCTCCCATAGAGAGATCAGTTTAGTTCTTTGGTATCTCTGAGTCGACATTCTGGTAGTAAGCAGTCTTCCTCGTTCGATAAAGTCCTGATACTCGGATCAGGCTCTAGCATAACGGATTAACTGTGTGAAACTAAGCACCGTATGCTGGTGCAGAAGGATTACTGCTGTTTTAAGAAACAGAAAATTAACTATGGGAAAGTTCAAGTAATCCTGCTTGTCGTAAAGGCTAAAAGTGAGCGTTCCATCGTCGAAATAGAGGTATAAATACAAGTACGAGAAAGAGGATATCGTCTCAGATGTTTCTTTAATTTCAAGTTCACGTGGGTAGATGAATTCAGAGATATTACATCATCTATGTATCGGTAGGTAAAACTGCATTGTTGGGCAAGGCATGTGTTTTTTTTTTTTTTTTTGTTTTTTTTTTTGTTGTTTTTTTTTTTGTCTGGTGTCACGAAACCCTGTATAAACTCTGCCTCATACGAGTATAAGGGCAAATCGGCAAGCAATGGAGCACAATTAGTGGAATGTGGATTGTTTGTTGAAATATCCGTCCACCAAACCCCACAAAGATACTGTCAATTAGATATTCAAGCATCTTTACAACATCTGAGTATCTTTGTAGTGCATAAGAGTGGCCCTGAACAAAGTATGTGCCTTCATAGCTAAGGGCAATATACTAGAAGCGACGATTTCTGTTCTTATGAAAGAAACACTTGTTGGTAATATCTTGTAATTATGATTTCAGTTTAACATGAGGAATTGTGGTATAAAGATTTGATAAATCGAAAGATATGATGTTTACAGAGCAGAATGACTGTGATTGTAAATTTTGTAGGAGCTCTTTGGCATTACGAAAACATGCCTATTCAAATATATAGAAAATTTTACCTCCAAAAACATAAAATTTTCAGACAAAAAAAAATCTGATATTATTCATATTTCTGCTCAAAACATAGATTGTGGGTACTCGTTAGAACCGCCTCGGTGAGGCGGTTCTAACGAGTACCCACAATCTATGTTTTGAGCAGAAATAAGAAAAATAATTCATACCCCTGTAAACCCCAGTTGTACTATATAAAAGTGGCGTTTAAGGGGGTCAATATTATATAGGCGTGTTTTCGGGATGGAGTTTGTTTTTCAGGATCCATTACTTGAGTATTACTCGGCATGTTAAAATATAGGTTATAAAAGTTATTACATTATATTTTTTCAGAAAGTTGAAAACTAACCCAATGGAGACTTGAGACCACTAAACGGATAACAGGCAAACAGTGCAGACTCAGATCAGACGCCGCAGGCGTCTGATCAGGGTCTCCACTGTTTGCAAATAGTTCGACCATTTTTTGTCCTAAGGAATATCTACATTATATAATCTGACATACCTAAAATTGAACACAAACCCTTCCAATACATAGTCTGGTAGAGTTTATTCAGTCTTTGACGGGTTAAAGGGATAAATTAAAAGGAAAAGCGCAAAACCCAATACATAGCTGGTGCATATACCACAGGCATCAAACATTCTCATAAACATCTTATAAATATGAGAGTGTATCTCACTGTCCACTACGGAAGTACAATGTTCGCTTACTGGTACTTAGAAGGCACATGCGATCAGCGAAGACTCTGATCAGACTGCTCGGTGCGCAGGCTGATCTAAGTTTCGCTGGTCGCACAGGTCTTATTGTAGGTTTTATCGTGCGCTGGCTGATACGTAACATTGCAAAGTAACTCTTTAACATCACGAGAACATGCCTATATAATGTTGACCCCCTTGAGCCCCACTTTTATATAGTAAAACTGGGGTTTACAGGGGTATACATTATTTTCTTATTTCTGCTTCAAAACATAGATTGTGGGTACTCGTTAGAACCGCCTCGCCGAGGCGGTTCTAACGAGTACCCACAATCTATGTTTTGAGCAGAAATATGAAAAATATCAGAATTTTTATCTGAAAATTTTCGGTTTTTAGTGGTTAAGTTTTCAATATATTTGATTGGGCGTGTTTTCGTAATGAGATTGGGAACCAGCAACTTTCGTGTTGAAATTTTGAATGCTTCACAGATGACTGTATTCGTTATATCATCGGATCTGTTCCGAACCACGCTTAGTCCACCCACAACTCCTTCGCGTTTGCTTTTGTTCTGTTTCTCCTCGTATTCATTCTAATCTTACTGTTTTTGAATATAATCCAGGGTTCTATATTACTGATTTCGGCTGATATAAATTATTTCTAGAGCCATATATTTCAGTTACTTCATTCCTGTTGAAATACGTGTATATTTTACTTGTCATTTTTGCTTCCTTTTATGCATTTCATATTTTTTGTATGTTAAAAGACAAGTTGATACTTTGACATGGCAACGTTTGTTTGTGTTGAGGTTTTACGGCCCAGGCGACCCAGTGGGGTCATGTCGAGCGCGGTCAGTTTACCTAACCACACGTTTACTGGGCAAGCTTAGTCCTCTAAGCGGTTAACCAGTACTGTGCACATTCTTTCGCCAGAAACTGACAACTGCCCTTCTTGAATTTGTTTTTTCCAGTTTTTGCCAATCTCCATGGCCAGTGTTACACTTTGCTTACTCTTTATCAAAAAGGTGCATGGTTGGCAAGGATTTTTCAAATACTGGTAAAATATACAAATTAACACACAAAAATTACGTGCTTTACATTTATATGCTAAATTGCTTTTCATAATTTAGCACAGATATTTACACATCTGAGTACACTCCCTTTCCTGCCAACCCTTGCAGTATATATAATGTCTTACAGTATTAAACCTTTCCTGATAGTTTGAATTCGTAATAAAGTTTATATTTTAGAAGCCTTCTTCTTTTCATGTTTGTTTGTGTTGAAGTTTTACGGCCCAGTCAACCCAATGGGGTCATGTCGAGCGCGGTCAGTTTACCTAACCACACGTTTACTGGGCAGGCTTAGTCCTCTAAGCGGTTAACCAGTATTGTGCACATTCTTTCGCCAGAAACTGACAACTGCCCTTCTTGAATCAGCGGAAGGGAGAGAATGACCGTAGAAAATATTTCATGATCAATCTCCACGAAAGAATGTTGCCGACCTCGGCGGGGGTTGAACCCGCGACCTCCTGGTCTCCAGTCGGACGGGACATGGCAACGTACAGTGTATAAAATATATTATAGATTTATACAGATTATACAAAAATACTCGCCAAATGTTCACAAACTTTGCTAAGGAGAGGAACTATATTAGCTTGCATGCTTCCGTTCCTTGATCCTTTCTTTAGTTCATCACAAAAATATACCTTTATAACTTTGACCCCCTTAAACCACACTTTTATATAGTAAAACCAGGGTTTACAGTGGTATACATTATTTTTCTTATTTCTGCTCAAAAACATAGATTGTGGGTACTGAGGCTGTTCTAACGAGTACCCCACAATCTATGGTTTGAGCAGAAATATGAAAATATCAGAATTTTTATCTGAAAACTTTCAGTTTTTCGTGGTGAAATTTTCAATATTCTTGAATATGCGTGTTTTCGTTGTGTACTTACAATGTATGTTATATTATGACAGTTCTGAATAAATATGTTTAATTCCTGTTGGAAAACCGTCGGAGTGAAAAGACTTACTATTTATTCAGTGACTCTGCCACTTTGTGGACTAATTCAGTGGATGACTTTTTACCCCAGAAAACAGGATTAATATTTCCAGCAAGAGTAACGAGCCGTCTCATCAGGATTTACACTGAATACCATTCTGTTATTGAGTTATGACTCAAACCTCTATTTGCAACAACGAATATGTCCAAAGTCGGAGATGGTAGCGTCCATGTCAGAAATCCGGAATTGAAAGGGTTAAGCAGAACGAACTATTGCACGTGGAATGTTTTGAAATCCATTGGCTCTAAAGCTACATCTTCATTAAATTCATTAAAACGCAGATCTGTTTGTGTCATTAAATGCGACATGTACATATGATGGACACGATGTGTGGAATGACCTTTAAGGAAAGTCCTTGGATTAATCTGAACTTTTTCTGATATGCTACAAATCTGACTGCTCAAATGTTTTGGACAAGATATACCCCGCCTATGGAATGTTAATGATACACCGTTAGGAACTAGGTCATCCGATGCTAGGTTCTTTAAATTGGCGAGTATTATATCACAAGGAATGTCTTGTTGTAGAAAGGAATGCTCTGTCTTAGATATTTTCCTGTCATCTAAGGAATAAAATTTGTAAATAGGGTGTTGCACGAGATCATTTAGATACACACTGTTCACTGAAAGCAAGGCTGTCTCTGTTGTATTCAATTGTTCAAACAAGTCTGGTGTTTGAAATTCAATGAATAAAATAGATTTAGTTGGTTTATTATCAGTCACGCCCTCTGGCATACCCATTTCTGGTCGTGTGGCAACTCTGTCAATCATAAAATCAAGCACACCGGAAGTTGGGCTGATAACACCATGTGGCTGCGCAGAATGAACAACTAATCGTAGATCATCATCCTCAATAACAGAAGCAGATGACATTGGGTAAACATTTCCATCAAAAGGTATTGTGTTTCGAAATTTTCTGCCCATAAGCTGTACACCATTAGAGTCCACATAAAAGGTATTGTTGTTTTTGATACCTGTCTGAACACGCATTGCAAGATCACCATTGAACGCCTGTTGTTTGGAAAGATCACTGTGTATATCCATTCTCAAAGAACGTCCAATAACCGAAGGCAATATTGCTAAGCTAGTTGTAACTTTAAAATAACCATAGTCAGCCTCTACCCTACAAATATGCTTACCCTTCATGACATTTACTTGTGGTTTTGAAGAATAAGCCGGAACTTCTTTTCCATTTGATATCATTGTGTAGGCACCACCCCTGCCTTGGTAATAACGCCAGTCAATGACTAGCTTAGAACAAACCTTCTCATGCTTGTAGCAAATTTCACTCGGTGATCCTGTGTCGGCAGAGAATGTGACATTAACGTATTCGTTCTCGCAAACAAATCCATCCTTAGGCGACTCAGTCAAGCTGCTTCGGGGTTTCAGATCTTGTGTATTCTCTTGTAACGAATAAACAAGAATGCTTAAAGGCGGAAACTCTATGTGAAATGTTATTTCAGCAGTATTCTGCGACTGAGAAATAACATCAAACTCAACTATAGAACCTTTGTGATCTAGAAGTTGAATGTCTGGAGATTCAACAGTAAGAGATACAATTTCCCCTCTGCTTTGAATAAGTGAATTAATTAGGATTACCTTCGTTCCAGCAACAGAAACTGAAACCGGAACTCTTTCTGTTAGTTGATTATAACCTCTTCTCCGCAAAGTTGATAAAACTGAATCGTATCGTGTCGAACTTTTGTCATCTTGTAATAAATGATCAATGGCTGATGTGAGAACGTTTTGTGTTGCTGTAAAAGATGACGACAATCTGTCTTCATAGTCCTTCACAACATGAGCACGCGATGTTCCTGTTATTGCGTCATGGTGCTGAAATATTCCGAGATTCTGTCTCGCGATAACGAGATCTGACAGCATCTTCTTTCGTTTATTTTCTGGCATATGGATATGCAGTTCTTTTTCGAAAGAAATTGCAGCAAAAAGCTCGGCAGCACGCAAACTTTCTTGAAGTTCCCGGCCAAGTCTCTTGTCAAACTGTCTAGTTGTGAAGTACCCAGTCCAATAGTCTTGTGCTTCTGTGTACGTGAAGAAGTCTCCGCTGATAACCGGGAAATCTAAGTTGTGAACTGTTCGTTGGCGATTTAACTCCGTAAAATAGTCTTTGAATGTTCCAAATCTTATCTTAATCTTAAATTCGTTTTCCCGCTCATTTATATAATTCATGAATAGCTTCATATTTCTGTACTGCCTGTCCCATTTATCGGCCTCTTGGTAGTGGAAGTCACCACCATGGGGAAGCAACATGACCTTCTGTTTATAGTTAGCGTTCTTGAGCCGGAACTGACGAACAAGCTGTTGAACAAAATCGTCTAGAGACTGGGCCATAGCGCTGGACATGCGGTCCATTCTGAAAGGTCTGTTTGCTTCTGGGGTCCCTGGCTTCGGTAGATCCGGCATTACAGAGAAGTCAATGCCCCTGCAGATAGCTCTGTCAGGTCCACAACTGTCAGATATGCTCATCCATTCATACGTGTCCACCTGAAGATTAACATATTAAGTTAACATTCCTATGTGAAGCATACAAACATGGGCACAGCATTTCCTACAAGACTGCATGCGCACCCAGCGAAGACTCAGATCAGCCTGCGCATCCGCTCAGCCTGATCATTCCTCGCAGGGCACTGTGATCAGCCAAGAAGCCAACCCAGTAAGCATTTTTTATAAATCTATAGCGGGCCGTTATCGGTCCGTCAGGGTAGCTGACGGACCGATAACGGCCCGCTTTAGATTTATAAAGACTGCTAGCTGGGAATACGTCTCCAGGCGGATAGGAAAGACTGATCAGTCTGCGTGGATGTGTAGGATGATCTTAGTCTTCTCTTGGTCTTGTAGGAAGTCCTGTAGTCCGGCTCAATTGTACTTAAAAGCGAACTCTCTAGAATAAGTTTTGTTCAACTATAATCTATAGATATGTTTTGAAAACGTACATCACGAGTAATCATTTGAAGCTCCTCGCGGATGCGTTTCCGTTAATTCCAACATCGTACGTTTCCGTGGAGAACTATGAAAACTATTACACAGGACAATCCTCTGATCTAGAACTATGTAAGCAATGCCATTTCTTCTATATAATTATGAGCTATTTATTTAGTATAAAGACATATTTGTGTAGGAAAAACGCTTCATAGAAATAACAAGTTTAAAAACTGCTTAAAGTTAAATGTGAAAATTCGCCGAATAACGTATACTCCTGTTTGCACTTTTTTTTTATAATTTCATATTTCATGGTCTTACATGCACAATGGGTAACATCGGATGGACGCAACGATTTTAACCCTAGTCCTGCTGAACTCGAATATGTCCTGCCTTTGCAAACAGTGTAGATCTAGATCAGCTGGCCTCTGAAGAAGCCAACTGATCTGGGATCTGCACTATTTGCCATTAAGTTTATGAATATTTATCAACAATCTGAATCAAGAAAGTATATGAATATTTATCAACAAATTTGGATCAAGTAATCTGATTTGCTTAAAATTAGAAATGGGCATGGCATCTTAATTTATTCAGCATGACGACTGTTAAAGTGTGTGTTTTTTAGCGGATGCAACAGATGCAGACCACCATTACGAAAACACGACTATTCAAATATACTGAAAATTTTACCACCAAAAAAAAAAATGAAAATTTTCAGATAAAAATTCTGATATTTTTTATATATCTGCTCAAAACATAGATTGTGGGTACTCGTTAGAACCGCCTCGCTGAGGCGGTTCTAATGCGTACCCACATTCTATGGTTTTGGGCAGAAATAAAAAAAAGATCATGTATACCCCTGTAAACCCCAGTTTTACTACATAAAAGTGGAATTTAAGGGGGTCAAAATTATATAGCCATGTTTTCGTGATGGTTATCGTCGGTGATGCAGGCTCCCAACAATGACCAGTTGTTTTCAGCTTATCATGCAGGGTAAAACTTTCAGCAGACGACATTCTATTTTATTTTTTCATTTTTTATTTTATTTATTTTTTTTTATTTATTTATTTTTTTTTTCAGAAAAACGGGCTTTGCTAGGGTGCTAGGGAGTGAATGCAGCCTCGCTAATTACATTGTTGCATACGAAGACCGAGTCTCCGATTTTCAATCTTTTTTTGTGGTCTTTGTTTTCTAAGGCAACCTTTTTGAATTTTATTTGACTGTTCATGCAAACTGTCTCCAAAGGTGACACTTTGCAAGAAAGGTAAAGCCCATTTTCTGGTAGGAAAAAAATAAACAAAAAATATCAGCCATTTGTCGTCTGTTCAAAGATTAAAATGGTACAAATTAGCTACCATAAAAACGGTTGTGTAGACGCAGTATATTTACAATAGTTTTAACTTATGACATTAATATAATTGACATAAAGAGTTGTTGTCACTCATAAAAATGAAAGATGACTAGAAAGAGAAAATGGGTCAACATCCTCAAACTACTTGAACATGTTTCGTTTCTCACACCGTGTCATACAGATGAGCGACAGAAAACACATTATTAAATCTTATGACTTGTTGGGGCAGGAAAGTGTGCAAAACAGGGTGAACCTGCGTTCCACTCGTTCTAACCGGTCGATGTATGTGCAGTTCGCAGGTAGTCTGTATACAGAATAAACTACGTCGCTGGTTGGACTGCACTGATGCTCTGACTGAAACGCCGTTTATAACAATATTACATTTGATTTAATGTCTGGATATTTACGCGCCATTTACACAGCTTCTGTGGCTTCCTGTATGTTTTTGTACACCAATCCCTTTCTGAAAAGTAGTATATTCTATAAGGAAAGAATTTGTTTCATTCGGGAGCAAATTCTTTCTTTATAGAGAATACCCCTTTTCAGAAGGGGACAAAAACAATTTAGGCAGTTTATTATATATGTTCGTGCAACACAAAAATCACCCTCTTATTACAGCTATCTTTAGGGTTATATCGGACTGCGATATCGGACAGTATTCACACAGGCTGATCCGGGCCTTCGCTGTCCGCTTACAAAATCATTGGATGCTGTAGTATAAAATAATGTACACCAAAGACTCATCACGAAAACATACCTATATAATTTTGACCCCCTTAAACCCCACTTTTATATAGTAAAACTCACCGAGGCGGTTCTAACGAGTACCCACAATCTATGTTTTGAGCAGAATTTATGAAAAATATCAGAATTTTTTATCTGAAAACTTTCGTTTTTTGTTGGTAAAATTTTCAGTATATTTGAATAGGCGTGTTTTCGTAATGTGTTCTCAGATCCCAGGAAACACACAACGTTGTAACAACGTCGTTTCGACGTCGCTGCGACAGAGACGTCGAAACAACGTTATTACGACGTTTTGTATTTGCTGATATTATACGGCTTCGCTGGCTGGTCAAGATTTCTATGGTTTGTATAGGCCCCGAAGATACCTTTTCTCACGCCGCAGCTCATTTATACAGGGGATTTTGAAGGTTTTATGGTGACCCTCATCTATCATTACCTGTGCAAAAATATCATCGTAGCCTTTAGGATCCCAGAACTGTCTCCAATTAAACGTCATCCAGTGATTCTGCCCCATCAGCTGTTTCACGCCCCTGTGTGTTCGCTTTATTAATACATTCTTTATACCTGCCAGCTTCATCAGGTAGGGTATGGATGCGGAATATCCAAACTGATCAAAGGACAAAGATGTCTCTGGAACCACACCGAGATTGCGCTTCACCCAGTAATGACCTTCTATCATCTGGTCGACCAAAGAGAAATAGTGCGGCGAGGCTTCATCCGGCGCTACAAAAGCTCCCGAGACTAATTCAATTCTGCCACTCTTCACTAGGTCCGCGAAGCGTTGACGGACTGACGGAGTTTGCGTTTGCCACCATTTTTGGAGGAAACAGGTTTCCACCCATATGAATGTCATATCAGGATACTGTGTAAGTTTTTCAACAGCTAATGACAGTATGTGTCTGGTTTCATCCTCAAAATATTTATCATAAGTCTTCAGCCATCCCGGGTCATTGTGTGAATGAGGGATTACAATAATATGAAGGGGTTCATCATCTATAGAGGTTTTAGGTTTATCAACTTGAATGGTATCCGGTTTATTTTCGTATATTGCCTTCAAATTGTTATTAGAAAATGTTAATTTCATTCTATCTAATATGTCGTTGACGGTAAAATTTGAGGTAATCCGAATCCGTTTCGCTATAGACAAACATTCTTTTGGCCTGACTCGAAGAGTTTTCAGAAGTCCACCTGAAAAAGATAATTTATAAAGATGGACTTGTAAACACGCGTTAATGGGCACTGATATACTTTAAACGGAAACAACTCTGTAAAATGTGTTTGTATCCCCTTCTAAAAAAAAGAGTCTACTCAATAAGGAAAGAATTTGCTCTTAGAGGGAGCAAATTATTTCCTTATAGAGTAGACTCCTCTATATATAGAAGTAAAGAAATCAGGACGACACAAAAGTTGTCTCAAATTGTCTCTCTTGTAAAAAAAATCCGAACATCTATCAAGTGTATAACCCAGCTAGCATTCTACATAAATCTATAGCGGGCCGTTATCAGCCCGTCAGCTACCCTGACGGGCCGATAACGTCCCGCTATAGATTTATGTAGAATGCTTACTGGAATGTTCCCTTAAGATACTATAGAAGTGCGTAAATTACCACATTTACCCTAAGTATTTGGACACCTCAACTCCTAACCATATTTGTTCTTAACTTTGAACAAGAACAAATTTACTACCCGATGTTGTGTCTAAAAATTGCTGGATGAGTGACAAACAGTGTAGACCCTGATGAGACGCCGCGTTCTGCGGCGTCTCATCTGGGTATACACTGTTTGCTCAAGCCTGTCTGACCCTGATCAGACGCCACATTCTGTTGCGTCTGATCTTGGTCTGCACTGTTTGCCAATTACCGGTTTAGGGGTCTCCAAACTACAATGGGTTAAAATTTTGGCGCGTCAATGTGCTGCAGGGGTCAAAATAAAAATACATAAATAGCCAATTCACTGTAATTAGCTGCAAAACGATGAAAATGGTGTTAACCCTTAAAGCGCCAAGAAAAACTGCATCTGAAAATGTCGTCTGTTTATGTCGTCTGCTGAATATTCTTGCAAACTTCTCAAAGCTATTTTGTGCATACCGGCAAACAGTGTGGACCCAGATCAGACTGCTCCTAAAGGAGCGGTCTGATCTGGGTCCACACTGTTTGCAGAAATGACTATTAAAATCACAAGCAGAAGACAAAGCAGACGACAATTGTTGTGATTGGCGCTTTAAGGGTTAATACCTGGTATTACCGCCAGTTTGTCAAATAACGTCTAAGATACGTCGCGGCATGGAATTTGCGTAACGTTGGCTAACGTGTGCAGAAATATGATTCCAGTCTACCTGCAAGGCGTTGCGTAGATCATGTAAATTGTTAACTTCAAGCCTTGACCTCACTCTGCTATTGTTGTCTATTTGTATTTTTTTTTATTTTGATCACTGCTGCACATAGACGCGCCATGTTTTAAAGAAATTCCAAACAATAACACAATCATATTGGTCAGAAAGACGTTGAATATGCTAAAAGTGATGCCACACATGATAATATTCCATTCCTGCATTTTCAGAAAATCAACAAGAGTGCACACTTTCTTTTGCATTTGAGTATCATGACGTGATTACATGTAGTTTTATCGATTATTTTTATAATCATTATTACTATGATTATAATTATCATTATCGGATGTAATAGTAGTAGTATTGCTGTTGATAATTATGCTGCTACTGATGCTGCTTCTGTTTTATGATAGTATTACACCGCATTTATATGACTCTCAATGTAGGCCCTATACTGCACTTCTTGATACCTTTTACTTTTTCTGAACAATGAAATAACAGATCGTATTACCTGAGCCATTGTCTCGGCGGAAGAAGATGTAAAATAGACCAAAGACGACAATCACTAGAGCAGTGTTTCGCACAAAGGGCCGTTTCCTTGGTAACCTCATTTTGAATTAGACAGGCTTTTCTTCATTGTATGATCTGAAATAGAATTGTAAAACACATCTGTATAATTGTACAACACAAAAAGGACGTCAATCCTCGCTAAACAGTGCACGTCACCATGGTTACTGACCGATGTGTTCGATGCCCGAGGCTTAAGTGGTTTGGATACTCTTTCAAGGGAGGCTGTGTTTTGCTGTGACAAAATTCAAACAAATCAACTTTCAGAAAATTTGAGCTAGCGCATTACAAAACCTACAATAAGACTCGTGCGACCGGCGAAGACAGATCAGCCTACGCTTCCGCGCAGTCTGATCAGAGTCTTCGCTGATCGCACATGCCTCTACAGCCTCCAAACTGTCCAAAGAGGAAGGAGAACTCTTGCTTTACTGGGTGAAGGTAAAGGGTGATCTGAGTCTTTGCTGGTCACACATGTCTTAGTGAAGGATTTGTCGTGCGAAGGCCCAAATGGATTCTGAGGGTGGGGTAGCGAATTTTGCAAAGAATACGGTTGAAACTTGGAATCATTTTTAAAAGATAATTACCATGGACACTTACAGGGACTTGATACATTTGATAAATTAGCCACGATTTTTCAAGAGAGTCAAATTTGCGACTTCCTGTTTGTTTTCTTGCACACCCAGCTTTTCTTAAAAGGGGATCTACTACGAAAGGAAAGAATTCGCTCCAGAGAGTAATTAAGTATTTTCCTTTAAACTACACCCCTTTCCAGAAGGTAGGTAAAAAACAAATTTGACAAAGTTGCTCCCCCCCCCTACCCCCACCCACCTTGAATGTGTATCCATTCACACACACCATATGACACTATATGCTATGTCATACATAATATAAAATACAGAATATATTTAAACTTACCACGCTATGGGAAAATGTGTCTTCGGAGCATACGCGACCAGTACAGACCCAAATCAGCCAGGGATGCCACAATCTGCTAAGGTCACTAGGTCATTGCTATACATCGATATAGTCTACAGTATCCAATGATTCTGTAAGCGGACAGCGAAGGCCCGGATCAGCCTGCGCAACTGCGCAGGCTGATCTGGGCCTTCGCTGTCCGCATATACCCGAAGGGCCTTTTCCTCATGTTGCGGCTCTAACATAAAGTATGATAATATATTTGAAATATAAGCTCTATAGAGTAAATCTTAACAATGCGATCCATAGATCCATAGAATAGTTTGTAATACAAATATCTTTTCGTGGAGATTGACCATGAAATATTTTCTAGGGTCATTCTCTCCCTTCCGCTGATACAAGAAGGTCAGTTGTCAGTTTCTGGCGGAAGAATGCGCACGATACTAGTTAACCGCTTAGAGGACTAAGCCTGCCCAGTAAACGTGTGGTTAGGTAAACTGACCGCGCTTGACATGACCCCAATGGGTTGACTGGGCCGTAAAACCTCAACACAAACAAACGAAATCCAAATATCTAGTCATCCTCTGGACCGTCTTTCCTATACTAAAAAAAATCATTGTACAAATATGTATTGCTTAAGGTAATTGTATATTCGGTAGATTTTGCGCCTTTTTGACAAGGGAGACAACTTTTGTGACTTCATGTTTACATTTACGTACACCAATCCCTTTGTCTTGATAAAGCTTGATTTTTCATGTGAATTGTCCGCCAGGCAGACAATTCACATGTAATGTCAAGCGTTATTTTCTTTGTCAGAAAAAAGTAGGCTTCATTTTCGCGTGAATTGTCTGCCAGGCAGACAATTCACATTAAATGTCAAGCGTTATTTTCTCTAATAAATAAGCAAAGACTATTATAGGAGATCGTCTGCTGTTGATGCCCTTGGTACTTTAAGGATTAAAAGGTTAAATAAAAAAAAATGGACAAGTATTTCTGAGCTAACAGTATAGGCCTAAGTCAGACGCTGCAGAACGCAGCCTCTCATTAACATGCGGATAGTTTGCCACTCATCCAGCGGTTTTAGACATGTGAAAAGGTATTAATGTTACCTTCTTCGAATCAAAATAACCCTGGCAAGCATTCTATGTGCCCGAATATTTAGGGTAAACATTGCAGTTCTAAGCGAACTGGAGCCCTGTTGGAGCAGCTCGTGTCTATTAGAAGAACTACTAGTGCAGCTGGGTTAATGTTTGTCTGTATTCTAGTGGTTTTGTGTTCGAATCTAATCTTCTCCTATAACCTTGAAATTAAACAGGAAGACACAAAAGTTGTCTCTCTTGTAAAAAATTCCGAACATCTATCAAGTGTATAATCCAGCTAGCATTCTACATAAATCTACAGCGGGCCGTTATCGTGCCGTCAGCTATCCGGACGGGCCGATAACGGCCCGCTATAGATTTATGTAGAATGCTTACTGGGAATGTTCCCTTAAGAACCTTCTAAAGGAAATGTACCTTCTGATATGTGCGCTCAGCGAAGATTCAGATCATTCTCAGAATTTTCACTGGGCAGATTTTGGATAGCAAAGTTTCTTCATGCGGACAACGAAGATTCTGATTAGTCTGCGCGGACGCGCTGGCTGATCTAAGTCTTAGTTGGGGGCACATGTCTGAAGGTATGTTTAATCACGTTGTGGCTCACATACAGAAGCTATAATTTCGTGCACGCTCAACTGAATATCAGCTCTTTCAATCTTAGGTATATAGTGAGTTCAAAAGGACAAAATTTATAATTATTATTATCAACATTTAATTGAGACGCCCCATGGGGAAATCTACCCTATGCAATAGGCGCAGGCATGTAGAAATATTCTGGCGTTAGTATTCTGACCAGTCCTCGCTATCTGCAGGGGTGTGTGTGTTTGTATGGTGGTTGGGGGGAGGGGAGGACATGACCTAGAGGTCACGACTACATTGGTGGATGTCTAGTCTGGTTCATTGCATTTCTGAATTCACATTTGACAAAAACGTTAGGTTTACCTGAGAGTCAAATGTCACATTTAACGTTTAGCAAACTCTGGGCAAAACCGACAGAGGACAAATTAATTTTTGTTTCATATTTTCCCCAGAAAACATGCCTTGTCAGTTTATTAAGAAACGATTTGTATTAAATGTGGAGATCTACTTTCTGGGATAAGTAAATATAAGAATTGAAATGCCGTCTGCTGTTTTTTTTTTTAAATCACACAGGTTAAAAGTTAAATATAAGTTTCCCTGACTATAAACAAGTTCACGCACATTAATTTTATTGCCAGCGGTGAAACTACACTCAACCAAAATACAGAAGACTCAAACTACGACATCCCCGCAAAGAAAAGGGACGTCGGGGGTTCCATGCTAATAAACAAAAAACGCCAAGAATAGACTGCGCATCTGAGCCGTCGCTGTACACGCTTCTTCACAGAATCATCCTATAGCCGAGAATAGCTCGAACAGAACTTCATTCGTGCTTACTTGATGTGTTTTCTTTTGTTGTTTTTTTTTTTCTTTCTTTCTTTTTTTTTTTTTTTTTTTTTTTTGATTTTACAGTCAATGGGTTTGTTTTTCTTCACTTTGCTTTCTCACCTACACCCACCCAGCCATTGACCCATCCACCCAAACACGCGCGCATACACACACACACACACATGCGCGCGCGCGCGCACGCGTACCAAGTTTACCCTACGTATTCGGACATAACTACCTGAGCAAACAGTACAGACCTCCTTCAGTCCGACAGACCTAAACAGATACCTATGCAAAAAGTGTAGATCCAGATGAGACGGCTCGTAACGAGCCGTCTCATCAGGATCTACACTATTTGCCATTCTGTTTCTGATTTTAGGCTGAAGCTCCTATTTGCATGAGTGGGCATGTTGAAATCCAAGGACGGAAGAGTCCATTTCAGAAACTCAGGGCTGAAAGGGTTAAAAAGCCTTATGGAATATTGTCTATCTATTACATTAGTATAAATGAAGTCAAAATTCCATTTTGATGCAAATGGCCGCCATGAGATGACGCGTCAGTCCTCCCTTTCCTCCTTCTTCTCTCTCCGCTCCTCCTCATTAACATCGCTCTTTAATAGTGTACACACCGCGTTCTGCGGCGTCTGACCTGGTCAAAGAATGAAGACCCTGGTGAGAATGTACAGATGCTCAGGTTCAAACGGGTCTTTGCTGTTCGCTTATCATTTCCTGCAATTTCCACAAGGTGGATAACTTTTGCGACTTTTTGTTGGTACTCCTACACATCAACTCCCTTTCGTATTTTATAAAAAAGGAAAGAACTTGCTCCCCATTATGGAAACATGCCTATTCAAATATACTGAAAAGTTAATCACCGAAAAACTGAAAATTTTCAGATAAAAAATTCAAATATTCTTCATATTTCTGCTCAAAACATAGATTGTGGGTATTCGTTGGAACCGCCTCTGCGAGGCGGTTCTAACGAGTACCCACAATCTATGTTTTTGAGCAGAAATAAGAAAAATAATGTATACACCTGTAAACCCCAGTTTTACTATATAAAAGTGGGGTTTAAGGGGGTCAAAATTATATAGGCATGTTTTCGTGATGCTGTGGGAGCAAATTCTTTTCTTTTAGAGTAGACCCCTTTTCAGGAGAAGTAAAACAATTCTGACAGAGTTGCCTCCCTGAAAATGTATTCATTCTCCTTAACCCATTGTATACTGAATAGACTCTCCCACACTATATATTAGAAGAGTCCAATTTCAATTTTAGGAAAGTCCAGCTATGACATTTACATATTCCTAGAGAAAAATGGCTAAACTATTTGCAAACAGTTCTGCGGCGTCTGATCTGGGTCTACACTGTTTGCCAATTACCCTTTTACGGGTTTTCTGACTACAATTGGTTAAAAAATTGCAATTGGGTCGCGCCATTCGAAAACGTGTCTTCGGTACGGAACGCGAAGGCCCATCTCAGTCTTACCATCCGCGCAATCTGATAAGGGCCCTCGCTGTCCGCTAATAGAATCATTTGACAAAATGTGTCAATGAAGAATAAATGCCCGGATGACACTTAGCTCATGCGCGGGATGAATCTGAATCTGTGTATTTTGCGAATATTCAAAGTCACCTTTTCGCTCGACGTGGCCCACATTGCCATTTCAACAGAGGACATTAATCATTTACTTTTACGTTCAGTATACGTCGACTCAATTTCTACAGTTAAACCTTTACCACTCTCTGGGCTAATTCAACAGACGGCAAACTGTGTACATTTTTTGTTATTTTTCCTAGAAAATAGGATCTAACATTAATTTGCATGAAATGCCAGATCCTATTTTCTATAAACAAAATAAGAAAAATATTTCAATGTGTTGTTTGCTGAACATTTTACCCATCGTTGATTTTATTAGAATACCTTCAAAGTCATGTGTTCCGGCAATATTTGTTGTAGTAAAACCTGAATTTAAACTATTTTTCGTTAAAGGAAACTTTTCAACATTAAATCAATTTTATTTGCCACGGTTTAAGCTGTTCACCTATGTGTTTAGATATTCACTTATAGTTTATGGTTTAAGCTGGTCACCTATGGATCAAGCTGAACACCTATGTATTAAGCTGTTCACCTATGGTTTTAGCTGTTCTTCTATGGTTTATAATTTAAGCCGTACACTTATGGTTTAAGCTGTTCACCTATGGCTTAAGCTGTTCACCTATAGCTATTCACCTATAGTTTTAGCTGTTCGCGTATAGTTTAACATGTACATCTGTATATCTACGATTCAGGCTGTTCACCTATGGTTTAAGCTGTTCACCTAATAGCCTATGGCTTAAGCTATTCACATATGGTTCACCTATGGGTTAAGCTATTCACATATGATTTATGCTGTTCACCTATGGTTTAAGCTATTCACCTATGGCTTAAGCTATTCAAATATGATTTAAGCTGTTAATCTATGGTTTAAGCTGTTCCTATATGATTTAAGCTGCTCGCCTATGGTTTAAGCTATTCGCATTTGATTTATTCTGTACATCTATTGTTCAAGCTGTTCACCTATGATTAAAGCTGTCCACCTATGGCTTAAGCTATTCACATATGATTTAAGCTATTCACATATGATTTAAGCTGTTCAGCTATGGCTTAAGCTATTCACCTATGATTTAAGCTGTTCACCTATGATTTAAGCTATTCCCATATGATTTAAGCTGTTCACCTATGGTTGAAGCTGTTCGCCTATAATTTAAGCTGTTCACATATGATTTTAGCTGATCACGTCTGGTTTAAGCTGTTCACATATGATTTAAGCTATTCGCGTATGGTTAAAGCTGTTCACCTATGATTTAAACTGTTCACTTGTGGTTTAAGCTGTTCATCTATGATTTAAGCTATTCACATATGATTTAAGCTGTTCGCCTATGATTTAAGCTGATCACCTATGATTTAAGCTGTTCACCTATGGTTTAAGCTGTTCACATATGATTTCTGCTGTTAACCTATGATTTAAGCTGTTCACCTATGGTTTAAGCTGTTCACATCGAGGTTGCAAGGACCATTATCTATGCTATCAAACCTTGCGGACCTTGGTTGGGAAACTCTGCAAAATAGGCGAAACAAGCATGAACTGGTATCTTTACAAGATAATTAATGAGTTTTCGCCAAACTATCCCCATGACTGTATTCCTCCATTAGTGAAGAAAATCACTACCTATAATTTGAGAAACCAAAACCATACACAAACACTACACGCAAAACAACTCATTTCTGTAAGTCCTTTTTTCCCTTCGACGTTTCGAGCTTGGACTTCTCTCTTTGATAATTTAACCATCTCAGCCCTGTAGACCAAGACAGACAGAATTGTGAACAATGTAGATCCAGATGAGACGGCTCATAATGAACGGTCTCATCATGATCTACACTGTTTGCTATTCTCTTCTTGATTTATAACTGTCACCCATTTGACAGCAAACACAGAGAGGGAATAGTCTATTTCAGAAACTCAGGATTGAAAGGGTTAAACTAGTCTTTTCCTTTACTTCAAGAATCGCTTGAGTAAGAATTTCAGTCTACCACCAAGATATTTTAATACTGTTGAAATATTTGGACAAATGAGCCGACACACCAAAAAAGGGGACCATATGATTTTCCGGATTGTGCTTCTTCGAATACGCACATGCCGTTCCCTATAGGAGCCACAGATATGCATGTTTTGCCTGAAGCTTCCTCAAGGTATCTACTACATGTCTACGAACAGCAAAGCACTACGAAAACATGCCTATTCAAATATACAGAAAATTTCACCTCCAAAAACTGAAAAATTTCAGATAAAAAAAAAACTCTGATATTTTTTATATTTCTGCTTAAAACATAGATTGTGGGTACTCGTTAGAACCGCCTCGGAGAGGCGGTTCTAACGAGTACCCACAATCTGTGTTTTGAGCGGAAATAAGAAAAATAATGTATACCCCTGTAAATCCCAGTTTTACTATATAAAAGTGGGGTTTAAGGGGGTCAAGGGGGTCAAGTCTGGCGAGACTGTGCTTATGCTCAGGCTCGCCTGAGTCTTTCCTGGTCGCCAAGTAATAAATACCCTTTTCTCATGCGAGTGCTGGCTAAAATATCGCATGCCAGGCTTAAAATGGAATGCAGCTTATTAATTACATATCTTTACAGTAAAACACATAGCCAATGGCCCCTCCTATGCTTGCGGTGGTTTTGAAACTCGCAGCATTTCTTTTTGAATGTCCAAAATACATGCAAATTCGAAATAACTCACATGATCTTCACTACTATATGACGCATGGACTACTGACAGGAAAAGAGAGCATCTCATTTCAAGAAAACGAATGCCTATTGTTGAAGGTGCATGATTTTATCAGTAAGATATTTAAAATGTAAAACTGACTTAACTGTGTCTGGTTATTAAAACTTAACTGTGTCTGGTCCATACTGTAATATTAACAGCTCAGCAGAGTATTCTCCAGAGACCAAAAAAAAAAAAACACCAGCAATGTACTCTCTCTCTCTCTCTCTCTCACTCTCTCTCTCTCTCTCTGTCTCTCTCTCTCTCTCTCTCTCTCTCTAGTCGTTTTAAATTCCTTACAATTTCTTATCCCTTTAATAAACTTTTTGGAATTTTAGTAACGCGATAATTCGTATACAATAAAAAATATTACTTGTTTACACGTAGTTAACTTGTGACTTGCATATAAGCATGTTGCTTTCAGTCAAACATTTCTGTTTGTACATGTAATAATGTTAATTATGAATAATGAATAGAAATAATGTTTAGACCAAGCTGTTCACCTATAAAGTACTTTATTGCATGTATAAGACGCGCAATGTATATAGGAAAAGTGCTATAATGTATGAAAAGTGCTATAATGTATGAAAAGTGCTACATGTTGGCAGCGAAGGTCCAGATCAGATTGCACAGTCTGATCTGGGCCTTCGCTGCCCATAATCTATAGATATTGCATGCCATATCAGCAAACATAAGGCAAAGGTCGCAGCTAATGTATGAGAACTAGTGACCAACCGCACTGCTGTCCGTTTTTCAAAAAAAAAAAAAAAAAAAACAAAGGACAGATAACAGTGAATAATAGATACCGCCCGAAACGACATTTTTTTCTTTTCTTTTTTTTTTTTTTTTTTTTTTTTTTTTTTTTACAAAATTTAAAGTCCCACTTCGCTCTTAACAATGCTTTCTTAAAATTTCAAGTTGCGAAAAAACAACAAAGTCGTTGTAAAGATGAATAAGAGGAATAACCCTTGGCAGCAATGTCTTACACAAAACGAATTGTGTCAAATTTTGTGGGCCATACTAGATAGTTTCGGACATTTAGGTCTCAACAGTGAGCCATATGATTTTCAAAAATCCAGGAATGGAATAAATTATCACAAAGGGCCAGATACATGATTAAAAACTACACTACAGTGACGTACAGGGAGATGCATCACGAAAACACGCCTATATAATTTTGACCCCCTTAAACCCCACTTTTATATAGTAAAACTGGGGTTTACAGGGGTATACATTATGTTTCTTATTTCTGCACAAAAACATAGATGTGGGTACTCGTTAGAACCGCCCCGTCGAGGCGGTTCTCACAAGTACCTACAATCTATGTTTTGAGCAGAAATATGAAAAATATCAGAGTTTTTACCTGAAAATTTTCAGTTTTTGGAGGTGAAATTTTCTGTATATTTGTATAGGCGTGTTTTCGTAATGGGTTTACTTCAGTGCCGTCACACAGCACTTACAGTAACTGTAGTGAAGATAAATACAGTCGACTCTCGTTATCTCGAATTCCAAGGGACTCACTGAAACACTTCGAGATATCCGTACCTCGACATATCAGAGTTGAGAGAGTGAGTAAAATAATAAATTGAACAACCACATTTAACAAATGAATATGTAATTTGACTCCAGAAGTTAGAAATATATATATATAAAATAATGTGGAAAAGAGGAGAAATTGCCCCCCACTATCACAGTCCCCATGGAGGTTGGTTTATAAATGACTAACGCATTACGGTCCATTTTCTTTCACACCGGCTTAACGCTAATACAGTCGAACCTCGATGGCTCGAACACCGATGGCTCGTTTACCATGGCTAATTCGAACTCGTTTTTGAGTCCCTGCGAAATTCTTCCGATAGCTCAAGAAAACAAATATTTAGGGAAATTTTCTTATTTTATCGTGAAATTGTATGTTGTGTGTACTCATTAGAATCGCCTCATCGAGGCGATTCTAAATGAGTACAGTCAACATACAATCACTGTGTAGAAAATCAAAAAGATTTCACTAAATTATCGCTATTTGCTTCCTGAACTGGTGCCATGATTAACCCTCAGTGGCTCGAGCTACCCATGTCTCGAACGCATTTCCATGGTCCCAAAGATGTTCGAGCCATTGAGGTTCGACTGTATGTTGGACAGTTATTTCAACAGACGGCATTTTGGAATATTTTTCTTATTTTTTTCTGAAAATAGGCTTTGACGTTTCATGCAATTGTCTCCTTAGGAGAAAATTTGCATGAAATGACAAAGCTCTATTTTCTGAAAAAAAAAAAAAAAAAAATAGAAATAGAAGTATAATCAGCCTGTCGTCTGCTGAACTTTCCCAGAGGTGGTAAAGGTTAACTTTGTATATTAAAAAATATCCTTGACGTCTGCGAATTGCCCTCGTTATGCTGGAAGTTTTCGAAATGCGATACACGTTGTTTTTTGTGTTTTTTTTTTTTTTTTTTAGCCAGGTCGTGTGAAAAGGAAACATGCGAACTGCCAATCCCAATTAACACTTGTCATGCTGAATAAATTAAGATGACATGCCCACTTCTAATTGTCAGTCAGTCAGATTCCTTGATCCAGGTTGTTGATACAAATTCGCATACTGAATGGAAAACAGTGCAGATCCAGATCAGTTGGCTTCGCCAACTGATCTGGATTTACACTTTTTTTGCAAAGGCAGGGTATATCTGGGCTCAGCAGGACAAGGGTTAAGCCTGAACATTTATCCTGTCTGATCAATGCCGGTGGTGTTAGTAAATATATTAAATCTGCAGTATTCAATGATTCTGTTAGAGGACAGGGAATTTCCAGATCAGACCGCGTGGAGGCATATGAACATTTTTACATGGATCGGCTCAATTATTATTATTGTCGCAATAAAACATTAAATGACACGTGATATCCTTGATTAAATACATGATCGGTATTCACTACCCAGTCAGCATTCTACGTAAATCTATATCGGGCCGTCATCGGCCCGTCAGGGTAGCTGACGGGCCGATGACGGCCCGATGTAGATTTACGTAGAATGCTAGCTGAGTATGGTCAGTCTCATTATGGCAGCTGTGAGATATGATCCTAAAGGGTTATTGCGACAAATCTGTTATCGCATGTTTTAAATTTCTCGCCTTACGGCTCGAAATTTAAAACTATGCAATAACCTATACTTATTATTAGCATTTGACATTTTGAAGATAACACATAGCATTTGCACAAACACAGGCAAGTATGAGGATATAGATTTCTTTGGCAAAAGTGTTTTGAAATCTGATGACAGCAAGTACATTCCATAGACAGCAAGCTACATACAATGGACAGCAAGCTACATTCCATGAACAGCAAGCAACATTCCATTGACATCAGGCTGCATTCCGTGGGCTGCAAGCTACATTCCATGGACAGCAAGTTCAATTTCATGGACAGGAAGTTATATACATTGACGGCAAGATACATTCCATGGACGGCAAGCTACATTAGATGGACAGCAAACTACATTCCATGGACAGCAAGCTTTTTCCAATGGGCAACAAGCTTAATTCCGTGGATAGTAAGCTATATTAGCAAGCCACTTTGCATGGTCAGCGATCTACAATTCATGGGCAGCAAGCTATATTACACTTTGACAGCAAGCTATTTTCCGCGGACAGCACGCCACATTCCGTGAACTGCAAGCTACATTCAGTGGGCAAGAAGCTACGTTCTATTAACAGCAGTCTACATCACATGGACAGCGAGCTACATTCCATGGACAACAAGCTACATTACATGGACAGCAAGCTACATATCGAGGACAGCAAGCTACATCCCATGACAGCAAGCTACACTCCATGGATAGCTATCTACATTCAAATAACAGCAAGCTACATTCCATGGACAGCAAGCTACATTCCATGTACAGTACGCTACATCCCATAGACAGCAAACTACAGTTATTTGGCTAGTTCCAGATTTTAGCTAGTTCCGAATAAGTGAAAAGATCGTCATCAAATATACGACAGCAGTCAAATTTAAAAAGGAAAAATTGGTATGGTTCTGTCGTTCATTTATTCTTCTTCATATATCATAAAATAAATATGGAAAATATATCCTCATTGATCGATACGACCCGATTTTCCCCAGCAACCCAACGCATAACATAAATTTTGTAAATGTAAATAACATTCGCCTGAATATCCTTTAATAAACAGTCAATTAAAACATTTTTTGTTCAACTTTTGGGTGGAACATATTTTTCAACATCTGCTTAAATGTTCCCTGCAAGGATTTTAAAGAAAGAGCTTGTTTTCAAACATTAACTGATCGCTATTTAGTCAGTTCCGGGTAAGGTATTTACACAGTGTGTTCAAAGGAGTGTATATATCGATGTAGTGTATGTATGTAAAAGCATAACAACCGATTGAACCTCTCATGAGATAACCTGCTTTATGACATATGCGAACAAACAAGACACATATTTTGTGCATCTGCGCAGTCTGATCAGCACCGTTGTCGTTCGCTGGTCTAGACAGTATACTACCTATCAAAACTTTCAAGACTTGCGCTGTGGCTGAGCTGAGCGGCTGAGTTAGCCAGTCTATGGCTGAGTAGGTCGGTCTGAGTCTTATTTGGTTGAAACCTTTAAGACAGGTTTTCCCGTGTCGTTGCTTATATATTATCTGAACTTTGGGCATCACATAGCGCTAAACACCAGCTACAACTGGATTAATATATTAACACATAATTTTACTGCAAGCTATTTTCGGGCTTCAGCGAGGGGTAAAATAGGAGCTTATGCGCATTCTCATTTCAACTTCTTAAACTTCACTGAAATATTTTTATATTGGAAAGATTATTAAATCCAGAAAACCGGTGCTAAATTTTGCTGTAAGCAGGACGTACACGCCGAAAAATCGTTTTGCCGTGAATTATGCGATTTTGGCTTAGCGGCCGGTTTTAAGGTCTTTGTGAACCTGTCCCTTTGTGACGAATATCTTTATATTGAATTAATTTTCTCTGTAATGCATAATACACGTTATTAAAGTAATATATACAGGCTGTTGCATTATCCGAGTAGTTTTTAACAGATCCCTCATTCATTATTCGGAACTAGCAAAACTATTCGGAACTAGCCAAATCAGTGGTGTACTTCACAGTCATCGTAAGGGCAGATAACCAAAGGCGAATGACAAATTCTTTGGTATGGTATTTCAAGGAAGGATAGTACTCTGTATCAGCCAAACAAATCAAGTTTTGATCTGCCAGTTATTCGGAGATCGTTATGAAGCATAACCTTACCCGGAACTAGCCAAATGACTGTACATTCCATCGATTAGTAAACTATTTGCAATTCACAGCAAGCTGCATTCCGTGGACAGCAAGCTACATTCCATTGATTAGTAAACTATTTGCAATTCACAGCAAGCTGCATTCCGTAGACACAAGCTACATTCCATGGACAGCAAGCTACTGTCATGGACAGCAAGCTACATTCCATGAGACAGCAAGCTACATTCCATGGACAGCAAGCTACTGTCATGGACAGCAAGCTACATTCCATGGACAGCAAGCTACATTCCATGAGACAGCAAGCTACATTCCATGGACAGCAAGCTACTGTCATGGACAGCAAGCTACATTCCATGGACAGCAAGCTACATTCCATGCACCCATTCATGAATCCCAAACCGGAAGATAATTATTGCCGCTGTGGAATGATGCGACGAAAAATTATATCCTGACGAAACATTTACCCGGTATCAATTTTCGAAAATTATGCGCGCAAATGAGACCGGGCATCATTTTTCGTGGCTACTAATATTCGAAAATTGCAACTCTGAAAACCCGGTATCATTTTTCGTACGTGATGTACGAAAAATGACACTCGGTATTAATTTTCGTACGTAACGTACGAAAATTAATACCGGTTATCATTTTTCGTCGGGGTACCATTTTTCGTCGCATAAGTGCTGTGCGTAAATGTGTCAACGTAACATAATCTAGATTGATGCAGATAAACCTGTGAGTGCGGCGGTATGGATCAGGGTTGAACTGCCCGAAAGACACAGTTTCACGTTGTGTGCAATGGTCCCTATAAGCATTCTTTATAAATCTATAGCTGGCCGTGATCGGCCCGTCAGCTACCCTGACGGGCCGATAACGGCCCACTATAGATCTATAAAGAATGCTAGCTGGGGTGGTCATGTCAACTTACATTGTATCCACATAGAGTGTAAATCTCTGCCAAATAAATCCAGTGTTGCAACTAAATCCAATAAAACCAATTATAGACGGGGTCGTATATTTATTGTCAACCATTAAAACGCCAATCACATCTGCAGCAGACGACATTTTGATTTTTTATTATTATTTTATTTTTTATAGCAAATAAGTCTTGACATTTCATATGAGTCGTCTGCAAAGACGATTCACATGAAATGTAAAGACTTATTTTCTACGAAAAATAAAAACAAAGAAATGGAATGTCGTCTGCTATAAATTTTGTTTTGCGCTTTAAGAGTTAAAGTTTAATGTATGCTATTCATTTACTGTTTTTTCACATAGTATTTTACTCCTGTTCGATTTTCGGGAAGCCACTATTTCTTGTTAAAGCGACCGTCCTTGTTACGAACTTAACAAGGTATGTATGGTGGATTAGTGTTTATTGTTTATATTATCGTTTACCACTTTCTGGGCTAATTAAGCAGACGACAAACTGATGATAGAATTCTTAGTTTTCAATAAAAAAGGGTTTGGAATGTCAAAACTTTTTTCTGAGAAAAATAAGAAACTGTTTTAAAAAGTCGTCTGCGGATTTTTTATCAGCTAGTATGCTTAGCTAGAGTTGTGGTTCTTGTACTTGACACGCCTTCTCAACCTCGTGTGCAATCCTACAAAGTAGCATGATATATTTTAAACGGTGTCACGATCACAAGGTTTCTATCGCCAAAAACAGTCAAGGGAGATGCTTCACTTAGAGTTGTTGTTCTTGTACCTGACAAGCCTTTACAACATCTACTAAGTATCCTCAGTAATCTTTAAAGGTGTTAGCGTTATCAGAATCACAAAGTTTCTATTATCAAATACTGTCAGGGGAGATAACTAAAAACCGTGGCACCTGGCGTTGTGCTTCTTGTACGCGACACGCTCTCTCAACCTTGTGTACAATCCTACCAAGTATCATCAATATATCTGAAAGAGTATTGGAATTATTATGATCACAAGGATTCTATTACCAAATACTGTAAGGGGAGATAACTAAAAACCTCGACACCGGAGTTGTGGTTCTTGTACTATACATACCAGCGTAAGCTCGTGTACAATCCTACCAAGTCTCAACAATATATCTGGAAGGGTGTTAGAGTTATGGAGTGCATTAAAAGGATTTGCCTTGAAACTCATAAATTTCAGGGGCAGATAACTCAAAAAGTGAAGCAGCGAGAGTCGTTATTCTTGCATACGACACGCCTCCTGGACTTGATCCATAATTCATCTAAATATTGCCCAAATATTCCAAAGCGTAGTGCAGTTATGATGTGCACAAACAGTATCCACAGAAACTCATTAAGGAGAGATAACTACAAAACGAGAGAAGTGAGAATTTTCATTCCTGCCTGGCCTGCAAGAAGCCTACTGAACCTGACCTACGTCCCTACCAAATATTATCAAAATGTCTCAAAGGGTATAAGAGTTATGGAGTGCACAAACACAAAAATGTGTCTAAGGACGGACGGCCGCCAGGCTGATCGCTATATCCACCCCCTCCCCCTCCCGCACCCCCCCCCCCCCACCCCCACACACACGCGAACCTTCTCCAAAAAGTATGTGAAATATAGCACTTAAAAGTAAATAAGAATTGTATAAATATTTGCGATTCAACATTAAATGTTAAACGTGATAATATTTTGTTCATTATAGTCGTTTCAAAAATCGATCATCGCTAACTTCAGAAAACGTACCTCCGGGCTTTTCCACTCTAAAACGTCATTATGAAAACACGCCTATTCAAATATACTGAAAATTTTACCGCCAAAAAACGAAAGTTTTCAGATAAAAAATTCTGATATTTTTCAAAGTTCTGCTCAAAACATAGATTGTGGGTACTCGTTTGAACCGCCTGGACGAGGCAGTTCTAACGGGTACCCACAGTCTATGTTTTTGAGCAGAAATAAACAAATATAATTTAAACCCTTGTAAACCCCAGTTTTAATATATAAAAGTCGGGTTTAAGGGGGTCAAACTTAATTATATGGGCATGTTTTCGTGATGAGAGTAGACAGACCCCTTTTCAGAAGGGCAAACAGAAAGACACAAAAGTTATCTTTTTTTATGAAACCTGGCGGAAAATTGAATCAAGTATACCTCGTGCATTGGAGACAATTTGCATGAAATATCAAGACTTATTTTCTAATGAAAACTAAGGAGAATATTTCAATATGTACTCCGCTGATTTTTTTTTTTTTTTTTTTTTTTATCCAGCGTGTTAAGCGTTAACTGACAGTGCCCACAGTCATGCCAGTAAATAAAGTAATAACAGGTACTGAACAATTAATTTATAGTCCGCGTTGTAAAACTTTGTACTGCAGAACAGAGCCATTACGAAAACACGCCTATTCAAATATATAGAAAATTTCACCTCCAATAACTGAAAATTTTCAGATAAAAAACTCAGATATTTCTCATATTTCTGCTCAAAACATAGATTGAGGGTACTCGTTAGAACCGCCTCGCCGAGGCGGTTCTAACGAGTACCTACAATGTATGTTTTGAGCTGAAATAAGAAAAATTAATTGCACCCTTGTAAACCCCAGTTTTACGGTATAAAGGGGTTTAAGGGGGTCAAAATTATATAGGTAAGTTTTTGTGATGAGAATAGAAATTTATTGACTTAAAAGTATACATAGTCACAGTCAACCTTTACTGGGGACCAGGAGGTCGCGGGTTCAACCCCCGCCGAGGTCGGCAACATTCTTTCGTGGAGATTGATCATGAAATATTTTCTACGGTCATTCTCTCCCTTTCGCTGATTCAAGAAGGGCAGTTGTCAGTTTCTGGCGAAAGAATGTGCACAATACTGGTTAACCGCTTAGAGGACTAAGCCTGCCCAGTAAACGTGTGGTTAGGTAAACTGACCGCACTCGACAGGACCCCATTGGGTTGACTGGGCCGCAATACCTCAACACAAACAAACAAATTCAACCTTTACCACTCTATTAGGAATTGCAGCAGACAACAAACTTATAATATTTGTCTTATTTTTCACAGAAAAAAGATTTTGACATTGCATGCAAATTGTCACTATAGAAGACAATTTGCATGCATTGTCAAAGCTTATTTTCTCGAAAAAGGCAAGAAAAACATTTCAAAACGTCGTCTGCTGAAAAATTTACCCAAACTGCTAGAAAGTGCAGAGAAAAAAAGGTTGTGACAGTTCATCAAAATTAGGAGACAATTTGCATGCAGTGCCAAAACTTATTTTCTGGAAAAGATAAGAAAAATATTTCAAAACGTCGTCTGCTGAAAATATTATCCAAATTGCTAAGCGTCAATGGAATATGCTGTTATGTTACAAACAGAGGATAACACTTAATCCTCGGACATACATTGTGATATAGCAGGGCCTAGTTGTTTAAAGCTAACGACATCGTTAGTTAACGATTCGTTAAAATTTACATCCAGTGACACGCAAATATGCTGAAATTTTTTGCTGAAAAAATGTGAGTAGCTTTTGCGCAAAAGCTACTCACATTTTTTCAGCAAAAAATATTAGAATATTGTATATTGAATCCGCTAAAACAGTTAACGAAATGACCTTTAACGAGCTCGTTAAGCTAACGACGCTTTGAACAACTGGGCCCATTTTTTTTTTTTTTATAAATCGGAGGCTTCCAAGAGATATTTGCATAATGTTCTGTTTGCAGTCTATATTAGCTGAGTGAATTTTAAGACACCAGGATTCCTAAAATAGTATTGTTTTATATGTCTTACGAATGACATTATATATTTGTACAGCTTTTGAGTTTTGTCGGCAATGTCAACTAATGTATTCAAATGAGATTCTAAACAAGTCCTTTGATTTACTTCTGTATCCCATTCATTGTACTGTTTACTGCTTGCTTATCAGTATTATGCATTATGTAAATGTACAGACCAAATTTTTTTCTGGCGAAAGAATGTGCACAATACTGATTAACCGCTTAGAGGACTAAGCCTGCCCAGTAAACGAGTGGTTAGGTAAACTGACCGCGCTCGACGTGACCCCATTGGGTTAACTGGGTCGTAAAACATCAACACAAACAACCAAACAGACCCAAAACACACCGTTTTTAAAAAAGCATATTTGTACATTGGTTTATTCTGCCTTGGCTCCTGTGTCTTTACCACTGCTTATTATTATTATTATTATTATTATTATTATTATTATTATTATTATTTGAAATTTATTAGTGTGACTGTTATAAACTGATTCTTGCGAACAAAAGCACAGAGCTTTGCATGAATTGATATTCAAACGATTAATTGGTCTGATTTAAGTTAAGCCAAGAAATTAAAAGAAAGTGCAAAGAAGATGAAAAAAAAAAAAAAAAAACTAGAAATGTGTCAGTATGACACAGATGCCCCCGCCCAGGGCCATCCTCACCCACACGCAGGTATTTTGCAAAAAATGAAGTTGAAAAAGGGCCATAACTCTCATAATAATTGGCAGATTTTACCCTAAATCGAACTTGACCATATTTTATGATTATATACCTGGGTATAAAATATGAATCCAATACACATATCAATCTTTTTTAAAACAAGAAAAATGTCTAATGCATTATGAACGGGTTTTCAAAAGGTAAATGAATAAGTAAACCTCGGAAGACCCAATGCCCGCCGGCCATCACGTCGCTATTTTAAAGGGCAGATTTATGAAAAATCCGTCCAAAATTCAATTTTGGCCGCACAAGCTTTCTGCTTCAGGTACCTAACAAAGAAAGTCAGCGTTAGCTCTCTTATAGAGGGCATGCCTACTGGTCCTTATCTATGTCTCTACCAAATATTATCAAAATATTTCAAACCATTTAGAAGCTATGAAGTGCACAAGAATTTGGCTTAGAAATCCATTCGGGGAGTTAACTTGAAAAAAATAGCCATCAAAAGAGATGGCAAATCCCCCAACCGCATCGCAAATGGCCGTCTTTTTTCAATCTAGGGCATCAGAGATGTAATTTTATCAAGGGATACACTTGTTTAACCCTGCAGTGGGTGATAACTGCACAACTGTGAATCAGACACAGAACTCTAAAACCATGTTGTGGAAACTGGATTTTGTGGGTTTTATTTCAACAAAGAAAGTGAAAATAATGAGAAAAATAAGGCCCGTTGCCTGCAATGATTATAATTCTCAAACCGTAAGTCATGGAAACTGGATTTCTTGTTTGCTAGTAAGTGATTTTCAAAAAAGAATCCGAAAATAATGAGAAAAATAAGGCCTGTTGCCAGCAAAGATTATAACTCTCAAACTGTAAGTTGTAGAAACTGGATTTTGTGTTCGCTAGTAAGTGATTTTCAACAAACAATCCTTAAATAATAAGGCCCTTTGCCTGCAAGGCCTGTAACTCTTCAACAATTAGTCTGAGAAATTCAATTTTGTGTTCGCTATGAAGTGATTTTCAACAAAGGATCCAAAAATAATGAGAAAAATAAAGCCTGCTGCATGCAATGCTGATAAATCTACACCCGCAGTGTAAGTAAGGGAGATAACTCCAACATTCCGTAGGTCAGAGTTGTCCTTACATATTGTGACACACCTAGTTTATGTTCTTAGCATCTCTATTAACTATCATTAAAATGTCTCCACTGGTTAAAGAGTTATGGTCTGCAGAAGATTTTACAACCAGGGGAGATAATTGAAAATAAATGGAGTAATCAGTAACCCATAGTTACATCTTTTAAATGCAACTCTCCTTCTTAATGTTCTAAGCACCCCTATTAATTATCAACAAAAAATCTCAACTGGTAAACCATATTATGATTACATACCTGTGTATAAACCATTTTTCAACTATTTTTTAACATTGATAAAGGGCCATAGCTCCAAAAATATTTGGTGTTTTACCCTAAATCAAACTTGACCTATATTTTATAATTATATGCTTGTGTATAAAATATGAATCCAATTCACTAATCTTTGAAAATGTTATGGAACGGAAACCATTTTTCAAAGTTGAAAAAGGGCCATAACTCCAAATATAATTGGTGGATTTTACCCTAAATCGTACTTGAGCTACATTTTATGATTATATACCTGTGTATAAAATTTGAATCCAATACACTAATCTTTTCAAAGGATATCGAACGGAAACCATTTTTCAACTATTTTTTAACATTGATCAAGGTGGTGGATTTTATCCTAAATCGAACTTGACCTACATTTTATAATAATATGCTTGTGTATAAAATATGAATCCAATACACTAATCTTGTGAAAAGTTATGGAACGGAAACCTTTTCGCAAAGTCGAAAAAGGGCCATGACTCCCAAAAAAATAGATAGATTTTACTCTAAATCGAACTTGACCTACATTTTATGATTATATACCTGTGTACAAAATTTGAATCCAATACACCGACCCTTTCAAAAGATATCGCAGTGAAACCATTTTTCAAAGTTGAGAATTTTTCAAAGTCGAAAAGGGCCGTAACTCCCAAAATAATTGGCAGATTTTACCCTAAATCGAACTTTGCCTACATTTTATCATTATATACCTGTGTATAAAATTTCAATCCAATAAACCAATCCTTTCAAAAGATATCGCACGGAAACCAAAAGTGTTACGTACGGGACGGACGGACGGACGTACGTAAGGACAGCGGTGATACTATATGCCCCCCATTGAAAATGTCGGGGGCATAAAAATCGTTTTTAAGTTGAATTTTAGCAATATCTTTTTAAAGTATTGGATATATGAATAAACGTTCCTGATGGAAGTTACTCGGGGGAGGAAGGGGGAGGGGGGCGGGGGGTCTGGGAGGGTAACTTCCTATATATGGCATAGTACGGATGTGCGTGTCGCTTGGCCCCCTTTTTTGGCGCTGCGAGGTATACGATTGGCCCCCTTTTTTTCAACAAAAAATATATGACTGACCCGATTTTTCTTTATTCGTATATGAAAGTCCCCACTTTTCTTACATACCGGTATATGCATGTATTTTTCGCTCGGAGACTTTTGGAGGCTGCTTGTTCTCTTGGTATTCAATGAATTGACTGCTATATTTGTCTAACTACCAGCAATGAATGGGCATAAAAATCAAAGGGCAGTATATGAACAGATCAACATTTCGGACGACCAAGTATATGAATGGGTCCGTTTTTTTTTTTTTTTTTTTTTTTTTTTTTTTTGTTTTGTTTTCAAAGGCCAGGCAAAGGCCAGAGAGGAAAGCTATTCATCAAACTGACCACCGACATCTCACAAAGCTACTTTTTTGTAGTTCTTTAGTTTTTGCTCTGATTAGATACCCAGTCAGCATTCTACGTAAATCTATATCGGGCCGTCATCGGCCTGTCAGGGTAGCTGACGGGCCGATGACGGCCCGATGTAGATTTACGTAGAATGCTAGCTGAGTAAAGATTTCTCAAATTATGACATTTTGAGCATAAACTAAGGTCGGTTCTGCCAATCAACCCATTGATATGTAAATATATGAGAAGCCTACCGTATTACTGGACAGACAGGCCTGAGCAAACAGTGTAGACCCAAATGAGATGCCGCAGAATGCGGCGTCTCATCAGGATCTAAACTGTTCGCCACTCATCCAGTAATTTTTAGACACAACATCGGGTAGTAAATTGTACTTGTTCAAATTTTACAATAAGTTTGGTGAGGAGTGAGGTACCCGATAACGTAGGGTAGTACTTCAAATCCTGTCCCCTCGTATATGAAAGGAGACACTATAGGTTCAATGAAGCGTGCGTGTGGAGGGTCGTTGAACAATTTTATCTTGCGTGTGTATTTCAGTCTGCTGCTTATAAAATATTGCGATTAACCCGTTTATAGACAGACTAGACTCCGCCAGAGTAATAAGATGATGAGTTCAGGTTTAACGACATGTCAACCCATGAGTCAAACTAGTGTACTAACGCAGAGTGATAAAGTAAAGCGGAAACAAAAGATAAATATTTAATAATCGATTTTCATATATTTCATTTCCGGCGTGCAGAATATTAAACAAAAGACAGCCAGGCGCTGTAGCGCAGTCGGTAGCACGTCTGACTGCAGATTCTGGGATAGCAAGCTCGAATCCCAGTTCGGTTTCATAGCTTTCGTTAATATTGATTATCGTAAAATCATTTCTACGGTCATAGTTTTAAACTTTATTTTCTTTGTATAAATGTAATAACACATAACAATACAATGACACTGACACAATACATCGTACAAAAGGGATTCAGAAGAAAGTCGGAACAGAAGATGAACACTTAATCTTCAAACATATATAATTGTAATATAGCAGGGTCCCGTTGTTCAAAGCGTCGTTAGCTTAACGAGCTCGTTAAGGGTCACTTCTTTAACTGTTTTAGCGGATTCAATATACAATATTCTGATATTTTTTGCTGAAAAAATGTGAGTAACTTTTGCACTGCAAAAGCTACTCACATTTTTTCAGCAAACAATTTCAGCATATTTGCGTATCACTCGATGTAAATTTTAACGAATCGTTAGCTAACGACATCGTCAGCTTTGATTGATTGTGTTGAGGTTTGACGGCCCAGTCAACCCAATGGGGTCCTGTCGAGCGCGTTCAGTTTACCTAACCACACGTTTACTGGGCAGGCTTAGTCCTCTAAGCGGTTAACCAGTATTGTGCACATTCTTTCGCCAGAAACTGACAACTGCCCTTCTTGAATCAGCGGAAGGGAGAGAATGACCGTAGAAAATATTTCATGATCAATCTCCACGAAAGAATGTTGCCGACCTCGGCGGGGGTTGAACCCGCGATCTCCTGGTCTCCAGTCGGACGGCGCATCCAACTGAGCCACCAAGGCCAGCAATCGTCAGCTTTGAACAACTGGGCCCAGATTTTTTTTTATTAATCGGAGGCTTCCGAGAGATATTTGCATAATGTTTTAAGTTTTTCTGCGGTCATTCTTCCCCTTCTGCTGGTTCAAGAAGGGCAGAATTCAGTTATTGGCGAAAGTATGTACACAAGTACTAGTCAACCACTTTAAGAGGATTAAGCTTATCCAGGCAAAAGTGTGAGTAGGTTCGCAGACGGCTCGACATGACCTTACTAATGTTCATTGGGTCGTAAACCTCTAACTTGAACAAACAAACAAGTCCACGTGCAGGGTACAGTAAACATCCGCGCAGTCTGATCAGGGCCTTCGCTGTCCACTAACAGAACCATTGGGTGCTACAGAATGTTATGATTGGAGAGCAAAAGCCCTGATGATACCTTGCGCATGCGGAGGATGATCTGAATCTGCGCTTTTTGCGCATGCTCGAAGGCACTTTTTTTTCGCTTGAAGAGGCCCAAGGTGGATTACAGTTTTACTCAGATACAACAGCAGATTTAAACCTTTTTGAAAAGTCATCGGTCATTTGGTCACCCTTGACAAACTATCACCAGGGGCCGTATTTTTCATAAAGCCAATATTTCAAAAAGGAATTTCATGGGAAACTGTAGCTTTATCTGTCTGTAGTTAACAATTACAAAGGAGCTGTTCTCCTTAACTCATATATGCCGAATGAACTATTCTACCTAAACTCTTTGAACAGGTCCATTTCTATCAGAATTATTATTATTACGAGACCATGTTGTATAGAAATATTTAATGCAATCAGTGTAGATCCTGATCATACGCCGCGATTTATAGGACGCGGCTAGGCGTAAACCAATTACACTCGGTTCCTATCGCTATACCTCCATGTATCCGTTTGAAAAAAGTAGGCATTTAATTTTATAAAGTTTCCTTCTTTTCTTTTATTTCTTTTTGCAAGGAATAAATTAAATTATTACTTAGTAAAAAATGATCATTTGTAGAATAAAGGGTCTACTCGCGTATTGTTTTATTTATTTTTTTCCTTTCTTTCTTCTTGAACCCCTTTACAGGAAGAGCTAAGTGTGCAAAAATGCTAACGGGAAATCATAAAAGATTTTTTTCTTTAAAAAAAAAGATGGCGGAAATTTTACCGAGAGTATCCAGCCCCTTATAGGTATTTTTCACATTACGAAAACAATGCCTATTCAAATATATTGAGAATTTTACCACCAAAAAATGAAAACATTAAGATGAAAAATTCTGGTAGTTTCCATATTTCTGCTCAAAACATAGATTGCGGGTACTAGTTAGAAGGTGGTTCTAACGAGTATCCACAATCTATGTTTTGAGCAAAAATATAAAAAAAATAATGTATACCCCTGTAAACCCCAGTTTTACTGCATAAAAGTGGTGTTTAAGGGGGTCAAAACTATATAGGCGCGTTTTCGTGATGAAGAGAGAAACCTACTAATGGTTATTAGCACTCATGTGTTTTTATTTATTTATTTATTTATTTATTTATTTATTTATTTATTTTAACATATTAAATGAATAATCTGATTAATTGTAGTTAAATAAAAACCTACCTTTCAAGGCGCACTCATTAACAATGTAGATCCTCTCCTCTAGTGTATTTACTTCATTTATATATGTTTACTTGTAATTACTTTCTCTATATACATGGCATGTTTTAATAGGTTTAAATTAAAACCCACCAGGAAATTGCCCGATAAACGCAAATGCGGAAACCAATAACACAGTTATAAATGTAACCTCGACTCTACATATAAAAATGAGATTAATGCAGATAATTTAAGACAGTTTATTGAGGTTTTGCTTTTCAAAAATGAACTTAACCCTTTCACCCCTGAGTTCATACATTATAAAAACAAGCCTATTCATATATATATATATATATATATATATATATAATTTTCATATTTCTGCTCAAAACATTGTGGTTACTCGATAGCATCGCCTCGCTGAGGCGGTTAACGAGTACCCATAATCTATCTTTTTTGAGCAGAAACAAGAAAAATAATGTAGACCCCTGTAAACCCCAGTTTTACTATATGAAAGTGGGGTTTAAGGGGGTAAAAATTATATAGATATGTTTTCGTGATGATTATCTTTTCAAGTGTACTTCCATATTCCCCAATAATATCAAGTGAAAACAGAGGTATGTAGAGGTCTACATTATTAGGCTTTTTTTTTTTTTTTTTTCAGATTTTTGCATTTTTCAAACCAGTTTTACAATGTGTTCTTTTACTTCTAGCAATCATTTTACTGCATAAATATGTCCTGATCTGAGCCGCGTCGCGAGAAAAACACTCTTCGAACTTTTCGTCGAATCAATCTCTCAGTACGCATGCCCGGTCCCGTAGCAAAGCCAAATGGTCAGTTCTTTGGCTGAAATTTCCACTTGGTATACCGCTTACGTGAGCGAAGAGGATAGGTTCTGTCGAGACTACACGGATACACAGGCTGTTGCCTGAACCTTTGCTGTTCACAACGACTCTTTTCGCAAGATGAGGCGAATTCGCTTAATAACCAAACTATTCTACATTTCTCATATTACATGGTGAAAATACAGTCGAACATCAATATATCTCGAAAATCTTTGGGACCATGTAAATTTATTCTAGACATGAGCAGTTCGATCCACTAAGGGTGACTCACAACTCCAGGTCAGGAGGCAAATGGATATCCATTACGAAAACAAGCTTATTCAAATATACTGAAAATTTTACCACCAAAAAGTGAAAATTTTCAGATAAAAATTCTGATATTTTTTCATATTTCTGCTCAAAACATAGACTGTGGGTACTCGTTAGAACAGCCTCGGCGAGTACCCACAGTCTATGTAACGAGTACCCACAATCTATGTAACCGCCTCGACGAGTACCCACAATCTATGTAACGAGTACCCACAATCTATGTTTTGAGCAGAAATAAAAATAATGTATACCCCTGTAAACCCCAGTTTTACTATATAAAAGTCGGGTTTAAGGGGGTCAATATTATATAGGCATGTTTTCGTGATGATTTAAAGCTGTCTTTCCGATCAATCTTCTATATAATAATGGTATGTTGAATATACTCATTAGAATCGCCTCGATGAGGCAATTCTGACAAGTGCATACAACATACAATTTCAATTATAAACGTTCTCTAAATATTTTTTTTCTTGAGCTATCGGAAGAATTTCGTAGGGACTCAAAAACGAGTTCGAATTAGCCATGGTAAACGAGACATCGGTGTTCGAGCTTTTGAGGTTTTACTGTACAAAGGTTTATATACTCTTAATAAAAGTGTATCCAAATAAACGATTATTTGTGGGTTTTTTTTTTTATTATTATTATTTATTTATTTATCCATAAACATATATTTTGGTTATTAAGAAGTATACCATTTGTATAGATGTGTTTACGTAAAGAATACATTTTTGCAGAACATTTAATATACAGTCGACTGTCGTTATCTCGACCTCGCTTATCTCGAATAATCGCTTACCTCGAAGTGAAAATCTGATCCCTGTTTAAACATGAAAATCTAACAACGGGTAACAAAATATTGTGGAAAAGAGGAGAAATTGCTCCTAAGAAGCGACATCTCTTTCTGCAATATTTTCAATATATCTCTAATTTCAGGAGTCAAATTACATGTTCATTTGTGAAATGTGGTTGTTCAGTTTATTTTTTCCTCAATTCTGCAAATCTGATATGTCGAGGTACGGATATCTTGAAGTATTTCAGGGAGTCCCTTGGACTTCGAGGCAACGAGAGTCGACTATAATATGAAGCGGACTTCTCCATCTTTGAACTTGACATGACTACTGCAGACTGTTTGAAATACTCTCAGTGTCCTCTAATCCTTTAATAATCTAATCTGTTTTATTAGCATGTCTCCAGATAAGTTTTTTCATCCAAAAAGTTGTGGTATTTTGTTACTTCTCCAAACAAACATATGTTGTGGATCACATTACAAACGCCTGCGGAGGCGCTTCTAATGAGTATCCACAATGTATGTCTTCGTAGCCTAGCCACTAGGTGTTAAATTGAATGGTATGGGGGAAACATCACGAAAACATGCCTATGTAATTTTGACCCCCTTGAACCCCACTTTTATATAGAAAAACTGGGGTTTACACGGGTATATATTATTTTTCTTATTTTTGCTCAAAACGTAGATTGTGGATACTCGTTAGAACCGCCTCACCGAGGCGGTTCTAACGAGTACCCACAATCTATGTTTTGAGCAGAAATATGAAAAAAAATATCAGATTTTTGGCTAAAAACTTTCTGTTTTTGAATAGGCGTGTTTTCGTAATGAAAAGCCATACATTTTTTTCTTATATTTTTCCAGAAAAAGAAAGGCTTAGGAATTTCATGCAAATTGTCTCCTGGGAAAATAAGAAAAACAAAACAAAAAAATCAATTTGTCGTTCGCTGCATTAGCCCAGGCAGTGGTAAAAGTGAAAACAATCTTTAAAGTAAATTCTTATCATTTGTTGACGTCGACGTCGGAGGCTATAGAACAGTTCTTTCGGTATTTATAACAGGAAAGCTAAAATATGTTACCACGCCACTGGGCGAGATTCAAAACTAGAAATGTCGGTTTAAGATGCCCTTAAGAAATAACTGGGACATGTGTGACAAATGTTGTCTAGAATCGACGTGTAACTGATAACGCGGTATGTCTAGAAGACATCTGTGGCAACATGCTTGATGTGAATGCATGCATCTGGCTATGCTCTCAAGCACCTTTTGTCAAAGCAGTTTAACAAATAATGCACTATAGTTTGTAAATAACTGATCTAGTTTGTGTTTGTAACGCCGGTTTTGTCATTTGGAGTTGCATCGGAATTAAGGGTGAGGTTTCGCGTGAATAAAAATGGTTTAAGCGCACCTTTCCCCAGCCACCCCCCACCAACACACACACACACACACACACACACACACACACACAACACGCCCACCCCCACCCGCTATCCCAGTGGTTTATACTGCTATCCGTTCCAAGGCGGATATTCTTATCTTGATCATTTTCGTTGTAATTCTAGCATTGTGGTCACCCGCTCGCTATACGACTGCCGACTGCGTACTCATTAAGAAAACATGCCTATTCAAATATATTGAGAATTTTACCACAAAAATGTGAAAATTTTCAGATGAAAAATTCTGATATTTTTCTTATTTTTGCTCAAAAACATAGATTGTGGGTACTCGTTAGAACCGCCTAATCTTTCTTATTTCTGCTCAAAACATAGATCGATGAGGCGGTTCTAACGAGTACCCACAATCTATGTTTCTGAGCAGAAATAAGAAAAATAATGTATACCTCTGTAAACCCCAGTTTTACTATATAAAAGTGGGGTTCATGGGGGTCAAAATTATATAGGCATGTTTTCGTGATGTGTTTTCATGTTGTGATGTTAGCATTATGATCATCTTCTTTGCGTTCTCTTTTCCTTCTGTTTTCACTATTGTACTGTTTAGAGCTGCACCAGAAGCTAAAGATGTGTGTCTCACATCACAAAAACATGCCTTTATAATTTTGACCCCCTTAAACCCCACTTTTATATAGTAAAACTGGGATTTACAGGGGTATACATTATTTTTCATATTTTTGCTCAAAACATAGATTGTGGATACTCGTTAGAAGCTCTATGTTTTGAGGAGAAATATGAAAAATATCAGAGTTTTTTATCTGAAAATTTTCAGTTTTTGGAGGTGATTTTTTTTTCTATATATTTGAATAGCCATGTTTTCGTAATGAGTAGTTTTCCTAGGCGGTGTCTCTGTTGCAGTTCTTTGGGTGTCGGTGGCGCATGTGTGGCGCTTGTTTTGTTATAATTTGTTTCTCACCTCCATTACGAAAACACGCCTTTTCAAATATTTAGAAAATTTCAACTCCAAAATCTGAAAATTTTCAGATAAGAAACTCTGATATTTTTTTTTTCATATATCTGCTCAAAACATAGATTGTGAGTACTTGTTAGAACCGCCTCGCCTCGAGTACCCACAATCTATGTTTTGAGCAGATATATAAGAAAAATAATGTTTACCCCTGTAAACCCCAGTTTTGCTATATGAAAGTCGGGTTTAAGGCTGAGGTTTAAGGGGAGGTATGTTTTCGTGATACCTTCTATAGGTGCCTCCGGAAGGCTATGCTTCGTGATTGTGATATTTCTTGGGTGCCCTCATTTATAATTTTGGAGTGTTTCCCATTTTGTGTCATCGTACACATTTTGAATGCTATATACCTCTTGTGACAGTTCTGAGAACGTCGACGTGAAAATTTTCAATGCTGCGTTTATTTTTGATGGCACAATTGTCCCATAGAATGTCACCCTATTCTAATAGTGGGCGAATAAATATAAGGTCCATTTTCCAAAGAACTGGTCCATTAAAATTAAATGGGTCGTAACATGAGAAAACGTACCTTCTGACATGCGTGTCAAACGATGATTCAAATCAGCCTGCGATTCCATTCCGCGCATCTGATCAGCCTTCGTTGTCCGCATGAAGAAACTTTGCATCCTTGGCTATCCAAATTGCAATTAGTGAAGATTCTGATCAGACTGCGCGAATGAATCTTCGCTGGGCTCACAATTCCGAATGTACGTATTTTGACGTAACAACTCATTTGTGCCTTCGGAAATATCCAGGAAGTACAGTCAGCCCTCATTATACCGATACTCGATACAACGATAAAATTCGTTTTACTGACAAATTTACCAGCACGGAAACCGTCTCTCAAAAGGTGACAGTTAATCAGAAATTATGCAGGCATATTGTTACTCAATATTTCAAGAAACATATGTTTTGGATATTTGTTAGAATCGCCTCACCGAGGCGATTCTAACAAATATCAAAAACATCAAACATACGTTCGATGAATTAACAGCAGTAAAACATAACATTTGTTGCATATCATTCTGCTCATTAAGGATTCTTTACAACAGCAAATTTATTGTAGTTGCAATATCTTTGGAAGAAAATGCTGTCGTTGTAACGAGGGTTCACTGTATCCAGTTCTTGTTAGGCCTTTATACAGATAGCATTCTTACTCAGCAAACTGTTGAAATGTAGAAACGACATCAACACAAAATGTAGAAATGTAAAAATGACATCAACATAAACTAAAATTGTTCTACTTTTCGCGTTAGCGTCAAATCGTAGAAAACTGACAGATACGATGCTTGTTTTAGCCTGATTATATGAAATAAATATCACAGTGTTCGGACAAGACATCAGTCATCTTTATAACACATTACGAAAACATGCCTATACAAATATTCTGAAAATTTTACCGCCAAAAAATGCAAATATTCAGATAAAAACTACTGATATTTTTCATATTTCTGCTCAAAACATAAATTGTGGGTACTCGTTAGAACCGCCTCGACGAGGCGGTTCTAACGAGTACCAACAATCTATATTTTTGAGCAGAAATAAGAAAAATAATGTAAATCCCCGTTTTACTACATAAAAGTGTGGTTTAAGGGTGTCAAAATTATATAGGTATGTTTTCGTGATGTTTATTTTTGTATCATGCTGTTATAAATCAGGTCACTGTACGACGGTTTTGGGCAACATAATGCAACCACATACACTGATAGTAAAATCTGTTTACATTTCTTCATTTTGCTTTGGTGGTGTTGAAATTAATCAGTCATAATCTTGCCTATGTCAGTAATACTTTACCCATGCATTTTTGAGAAGGTCCAAAACCTGCTGAAAATTTTACATTTTCACAAAAGGCACCCACTGGATTGAGAAACATGATAAATATATTGACGCTGACTGAAAGAGCTGTTAAAGAAAAAGCAACATTTACTTGGAATGTACCTGAAAGGTTTTGACAAACCATGTATAATAACGTAAATTTGATAGAAAAAAAAAATGGATGAACGATAAGACAGGTATTTAGGTATGACTATTTCAGATTTGCTTTTACTGACGCCGCCATTTTGAATAGTCAATTAGACTTTTTGACACCATAAATCTTTAACTGAATAATATTTACAGCAACGTGTATTTATATATAACTTCTCCAGAATTTTGTCGATTTTGCTTAAAAACTGTTGATTTCTGTCAAGAAAAAATTTTATCAGGGCCCAGTTGTTCAAAGCTAACGATGTCGTTAGTTAACGATTCGTTAAAATTTAAATCAAGTATTACGCAAATATGCTGAAATTTTTTGCTGAAAAAATGTGAGTAGCTTTTGCAGTGCAAAAGCTACTCACATTTTTTCAGCAAAAAATATCAGAATATTGTGTATTGAATCTGCTAAAACAGTTAACGAAATGACCCTTAACGAGCTCGTTAAGCTAACGACGCTTTGAACAACCGGGCCCAGATATTTAGAAATGTTTAGATCCTCATCAAATGCTCAAAGTTTTGAAATCATGGCCTCAAATTTGCATCAAAATGCATGACTAATATATTATTCGCCGTCGCTTTTTTCTCAGTTTAGGTCATGAAAATTACAAGTATTTACTGAGCATCAAAACTTAGTACTTAGTCCCCATGTTTTATTTTATTTATTTATTATTATTATTATTATTATTATCATCATTTTCCATTTTGCTTTTTCCCCCTTGGTTTTGTACTAACAGAGTTATACAACTTCTCAAAAATATAATGCCATTTTGTGACCATGATTTTCAGACATACATGTAAGTAGTAGGATACAATGTATATCCCAGCTATAGCATTCTTTATAAATCGACAGCGGGCCGTTATCGGCCTGTCAGCTACCCCGACGGGCCGATAACGACCCTCTATAGATTTATGTAGAATGCTTACTAGGATGTTACTTAACTAACAGATTAATTTAAGATAACGAATAGTAATAAGTACCGTAATTACTGTATGTATTCGGGCAGACCGGCCTGAGCAAACAATGTAGACTCCGGATCAACACTGCCACTCATCCAGCAATTTTTAGACTCAGTATCGGGTAGTAAATTGTACCTGTTTAAATTTTAAAACAATTATGGTAAAGGAGATGGGGTGTCCGAATACTCAGGGAAAATACGGTAGTTCTTAAGATTACCATCTTACCGCATTTGACCTGATTATCGCACGATGCGCTTAGGATTTTCAAAATTACTGATAGAACCGGTAGTGAAATATCTACCTCATCGGGATTATAAAAAAAAAAAAATAATAATAATAAGATGACTTATGAGATGATTATCTAATGATACTTATGCGATATTTTTCTGATTTTCTTTATAAAAGCATATGTTGTTGGTACTCATTTGAATTGCCTCGACAAGTCGAGGCAATTCAAATGAGTACCAATAGCATATCTTTTATAAAGAAGTAGATAAAAGAACACGTGAATTTAAACATTTAAAGACTACGAAATAGTCTGACTGTGCGCTAAAATATGAAAATTCTCTTATAATGTCGACCCGTTCATACCCTGTTTTTACTACATATTTTAGGGGACATGGGAGTACACATTACAGTCGAATTTCAATGGCTCGAACATTCTTTGGGACTATGGAAATTTGCTCTAGACATGGGTAGTTCGAACCACTGAGGGTAAATCATTGCGCCGGGTTAGGATGTAAATCGGGATTATTTGGGGGTGCCTTTTCGATCTTCTATAAAAATAAACGGGCGATTCTAATGAGTACATTCAACATACCGAGTATGTTGTGTGTATTCATAAGAATCGTCTGGACGAGGCGATTCTAATGAGTGCACACAACATAAATTTTCATGATAAAGTAAGAAAATTTGCCATAAATATCCCTTAATATTTGTTTTCTTCAGACGTCTGTAAATGTCTTATGGACACAAACAGCCACAATAAACGAGCCACCAGTGTTCGAGTTATTGAAGTTTTACAATACTAGGACTTGCTAACGTAATGTGGAATATATTTATCTGCTTAGTTTTGACATGTTTGCTTTTTATTGACAATCTGTGTGAAAAGAAAATACGTACTTACTTGTTAACGTTTCACATCTTACTCCCATACGCCAATTGTTTATCCATTGCTCCACAATTATTTGGAATGGGTGCAACTTCCAACTAAGGGTTATTTGTATTACTTTTTTTTTTTTTTTTTTTTTTCGCTTTTTTATTTTTATTTTGTTTTTGTTTTTTTGTTTTTTTGTTTTTTCACGAAGCCCAAAGTTCTTATTTTTTTCTTTTTTGAAAACTAAGACAAAAGCTATATCTTTGTCGTATTCTAATCTAATTAACAGCATATACTGTGTTTGTTTTCGCTATAACATTATTATTAGGGGAGGCAGCAACTATTTTGCCTCCTTTCTGAAAATAAGCCCACTCTAACACGGAAAGAATTTGCTCCTAAGAAGGAGCAAATTCTTTACTTATAGAGTCGACTCCCATCACGAAAACATGCCTATATAATGTTGACCCCCCCTTAAACCCCACTTTTTATATAATAAAACTGGAGTTTACAGGGGTATACATTGTTTTTCCTCTTTTGCTAAAAACATAGATTGTGGGTACTCGTTAGAAGTACTCGATGAGGCGGTTCTAACGAGTACCCACACTCTATATTTTGAGCAGAATTATGAAAAATATCAGAATTTTATATCTGAACATTTTCATTTTTTAGTGGTAAAATTTTCAGTATATTTGAATAGGCGTGTTTTCATAATGTTCAGAGGGCAGTTGACGTGAAGGAAAGTAAACAGGAAGTCACAAAAGTTGTCTCCCTTGTAAAAATGGCCGAAAATCTACCTGGTATATTCAGCCTCCTTAAACAGAGCCTTCAAAACTGAACTGTTAGAAAAAACACACGACACTGCTTGTAGTTTCTTGTTTATGTTCTACTTTTCAAGTAACCTTCAACATTCCTCTGGCCTCAGGACATAAATCAACGTTACGATATAAAATATGTTTGTTAAACCATGCATACGTTACCTTTACCACTCTCCGGACTAATTCAGCAGGCAACAAACTGGTGACATTTTTCTTATTTTCTCTAGAAAATATGCGTTGGCATTCCATGCAAATTGTCCCCCTGCACGAAATGTCAAAGCCTACTTTCTGGAAAAATCTGAAATATATTTCAAAATGCCGTCTGTTTTTTTTTTTTTTTTTGTTTTGTTTTTTTTTGTGTGTGTGTGTGTGTGTGTTTTTTTACCCAGAATGCTAAGCGTCTCTGCTTTGATCTCTTGTGTTTACCAGGGTTTATGGTCACACTCTGGTTTTACTAAATTCCAAAGTAGCCTGTGTATGCCAAATTCGGGCAGGTCAATCCATTTTCATTTCGGGGGATTTGATACACCTGGTATTATTCTGTCAGGTTTTTACAAGGGAGACTACTTTTGTGACTTCCAGTTTGTGTTCCTGCACAACAATACCTTCTGAAAAGGGGTTTTCTCTAAAAAGGAAAGAGAGCAAATTCTTTATTTTTTGGAGAAGGTCCCTTTTCAGAAGGGAGCCGTCCTTAAAAGTGTATCTATTCCCCTTAATTTCTCAAAGTTCAAATATTACGTGCTCCAACAGTAAAGGTTATGTTACACTAGGCCCATGCTATGAGCAGTACTGCTGTATGTATTACTATTCATGGGTGACAACTCTCACAATTGGTCCGTGTACCCTTCTCAAACAAAATGGCCTTCCTCTAAAAGCTAATAAATTGTTCCCTGAATTATTTCCATCTAGTAGAGCCTTTTAACAGGAGGCAAAAAACAATTTTGACAGAATGTACCCATTCCCCTCCATCACAATATGGTATGCCATCACTAGACTGGCTCCAGTCTCCAGTGACTAAATATTTATTCTTATAAATGTTTAGTCACTGGAGCCAGTCTATGCCACCACATGCAGCGCTGTTTGGTCAGCGGTAGTCTCTTATCAATGATTACCGTACTCACACTAAGTAGTCGGTCACCTCAACTTCCTACCATACTTGTTCTGAAATTTGAGCACGTCCATTTTATTACCTATTGATTTGTTTGAAATTGCCGGATGAATGGCAAACAGTGCAGACACAGACCAGACACTGCATTAAGCGGTGTCTGATCTGGGTCTACACTGTTTGCATATGCCTGGAAGTCGGAATACTTAGGGCGAAATACGGTATGTCAGCCACCATCTGGTGATTTCATGGTTAGAGATAGTTAAAGGGGAGTTAAGATATGGAAGATGTTATAATATTGGTCCGCCACATGTACCTAGACCCCCGTCACTTTGACGTAAATGAATGCATTAATTTAATTACTTATAATCCCAAGTCTATGCATACTATTTATATTTGCCATAAACAGTGTGGTAAATCCTTATGATATATATATATATATATATATAATATATATAATATATATATATATATATATATATATATATATATATATATATATATATATATATATATATATATATATATATATATATATATATGTTCATGTAGTTTTTTTTGTTTGTTTGTTTTTTTATTATTGTAACATGAAGAATGCATGCTGTCTGGACATTGGTCCGCCACATGTGTCTTAATCGCTGCAGTATCAGTATTAGCCTTGCACCACGCTTTGAGTTTTACATTTCTAATGTAACAAAGGTTAACTACGCCTCCTTGACTAGTTTTCTACACATATTATCTCCCTTACCAGTCATAAGCTCATAAGTGATCAGCCAATCAGAAAGATGAACATTCCAAAAGATAGGATTTTTTGTAAAATATAAATAGTTTTTTTTTTATGACGATTGATATATCAGTTAGACGGGAGCCAGTATATATCAGCGGGAGCCAGTATATATCAGTATATATAATTAGTTGTTCCTTTTTCTGTACATAATAGTCTCTCGTAGTTCTATAATGGGCTCTCAAGTATGCTTTTATATTATAGCATGAATCTGTGTATAATTATATGTGTGGCTATACACTTATAAAATATAAACCTCGTGGAGGTTGGGTGGTGGTGGTGGTGGTGGTGGGGGTGGTGAGGGGGAGGGGGGAGGTGGCGGGCGTAATTTGGGGGGAGAGGGGGGGGAATTTTGGTACGGAGTGTGCGAGCCTGTATTTCGATACGTACCCCATTCATATACCTGGCCTTTGATAAAACAGGACCCAATTCACATACTAGATCATCAGAAATTTTGACCCATTCATATTCTGCCCGTTGATTTTTGTACCCATTTATTGCTTGTAGTTAGACAAATATTGCAGTCAATTCACTGAATACCAAGAGAACACACAGGCCTAAAAAATCTCAGTGAAAAATACGTGCATATACCGGGATGTTACATAAAAAGGGGGGGGGGGGTGGGCTTTCATATACCAATCAAGAAAAATCGGGTCATTTCAATTTAGCGAATATACTGTTAAAAACAAAGAAAGTTTTGATCACTTTATTGATCACTTTAGTTCACTTAATCTCTGTATAATAGCGAGCTCGCTGCCGCATGTGGCGCAGGCCAAAGGCCTGCGCGAGCAAGCTCTATGGTACAGCATATGGTTTCGTTGCCGTGAAATAAACAATCTGTTTGCAGTTTGCCGGAATTAATGTAGCAGATCTATTTGTATTTGCCGGGACCAACGAGGAAAATCCGGTACCAGAATCCGATACCAAAATTTTAACTTACCGAGTTTTAGCTTGGGTCTTACCGAGTCTCCGATTTTCGTGATTTTGTGTGTTCTTTTGTTTCTAAAGGCAATCCTTTTTGACTTTTATTTTATACATTTAGCATAAAACATAGTGCTTTGCGAGCAAACCTATAGGCATTGCCTATGTTCATATTGCCACTTATAATTAATTATAAAATCACTTAGCTTTGATCCTACCAAGTAAACACATGTCTGTAAAAAAAAAAAAAGTCAAAAATTGAATTTGTTGCCTGCACTAAGTGCTAAATTATTACCCAGCGGGAACATGACGTTGCATCGACGTTGAGGCGACGTTATATTTACGTCATGTGCCTGCCGGGTATTTAAATTAGAGACTCAGTAAACACATAGGCTAACCTCAAAATAACGTCGTGTCGACGTCGCTCCGAAACACGACACGACGTTGCGTGTTTGCTGGGTGGAAGACAATGCCATAGCCCGAGATAAGTTGTTTTTTTTTTTATGTCCGAAAAGTATTGTTGTTTGTTTTTTTTTGTCCGTGAAAACGTTTTGTGGTATTTATTAGAAGCGCTTTGCCGATATCCGGAAATAGACAATATATATCTGGATATCCCCTCCTATCTGGAGCTACGCAATAAGCTAGATGCATGCACAGCTGATCTTGACCTTAATTCTCTGTTAATGTATTCTAAATACATGTACCTCAAAAAACAATGTGTCGTTTTGGCGCGGCTAAATTGATGTTGAATGATGAACACACCGAAAACAATCAATAACAATTTATGTCTCCTTTCACAACGCTGTCATATAATATTTAAACGCTTAGCATGCTAGTTAAAATTTCAGCAGCTGACATTTTGAAATATTTTCATATTTTTTCCAGAGAATAGACTCTAAAATTTTATGCAAATTGTCAATTTGCATGAAATGTCAAAGCCTATTTTCTGGGGAAAAATAAGGGAAATATTTCAAATTGTCGTCTGCTGAATTTGCCCAGATAGTGGTAAAGATTAACCGCTGTATACTATAGTTACCCTAAGTATATGGACATCTTTTTTTTTACATACCATACCTGTCCTAAAAACTAACAGGTCAGTTTTACTAGCCGTTGATGCATCTAATACTACTGTGTGAGTGACCAACATTGAAAATCCTTATCTAACCTGGGTCTACAATATTTGCTCCGATGTGTCCCTCCGCATATTTAGGATAAATACGCAATTATCCCGGATCAATCTAATACGTTATTGGTGCGTAACGTGGAAAAAGGGCCCTTATGCCATATGCGAACAGCGAAGGTCCAGAGCGCACGCAGCTGTGCAGTCTGATCTGGATATTCTCTGTTCGTTGACATATACTACAGTATCAATTTATTCTGTAGGCGGACAACGAAGGCCCAGATCAGCCTGCGCATTCGCGCAGGCTGATCAGGGCCTGCGTTGTCCGCAAATTGCACAAGGGTTTTTTTCTTGCGATGCGCATCATTCAATAGTTTTATGATTGACGACATGGTTGAAATCAGCTTATATGTGAAAACAAAGTATATCTTTCAAATCTCAATCCTTAAAGGGCCCATATTCCTCAAACTAGACATTTCATTATCCAAGAAAGGTTTACTAAATTGATATAAAGTATTAATACAATCATAAAATGTGGCACCTGACAGCCTGTAAAATTTCAGTTAGTCTCTCATTCTTGAAATGAAATGATTTTTTTATCGTATCTCTAAATTAATGTGCATTCAGAGAAAAATCATTTCATTTTTTATTCAGTTCCAAAACGAGAGACTAAATGAAATTTTACAGGATGTGAGATGCCACATTTTATGATCGTATTCATACTATGTATCAATTTATTAAACCTTTCTTGGATAAAACAAAATGTCTATTTTTTGGGCAAGATGGAGCCTTTAATATAAGGTAGCGTTTCAAAATAACAATAATTGGCTATTAACTCGAGCCCAAGGATCAGTTTCACAATCATTCTGAATTTAGATCGAAGGCTTACCTTTAAGGACCGAAATTTGCAACGCATAGATTGTCACAAAGTTTATACTCAAACCAGGGTACTTCGAGCATAACTATGTTAAGTGTCTAAGTATGTTAAGTGTCTGAAAATTATGTCCACCCAAGCGGAGTTGGAACCCATGACATTCGCTTGCAAGTCGAAAATACTAATCAGTAGGCCACCCAGCCAGATACATTAATATTTTAAATAATGCGTCACAACATGAAAAATTGGCCCATTATACAGTAGCCAATGAGTATTATATGCAAAATATGCGGACAACGAATGCCAGGACTAGCTGCTTATCTGTGCAGCCTGGTCAAGATCTTGGTTGTTCGCTTACAAAATTGATTGATATTGTAGAATATACCTGCATTAACAGACAGCAACGGCCCTGATCAGACTGTGCGGCTATGCTGTTGCTGTTGCTGAGCTCAGCTTTTGCTTTTGATATAAGGGCAGTTTTACCACGTTACACTTGAACATCGCATATGATGGATGAAACAAAAATATACGTAGCAGAAGAAACCATTTTCACTCATTTTCAATCAGCAAATAAGCTTCTTCAACCTGAAAACGAGTTTTCGACATTTGAGACCAGCATGGATCCAAATCAGCCTGCACATCTTCGCGGTCATATCAAGGTCTACGCCGTTCGTTAATAGAATATTTACGACCACAGTCTCTTAGCGAGCAGCGTAGACTCTGATCAGACTGCGCGAATGCGCAGTCTGATCAGAGTCTACGCTGCTCGCATGTCATCATAAGCTCGTTTTCTACTTGAAGATGCGCCTAACAAAGGAAAAGAGATAATCTGCACAGCCACGGTCAGGTATTCCGCTGTTTTATGTTAAAGTACAGGAATCTCATTGATTAGACAATGCGCTAAAATTAAAAACAAAATTGGTGTGCGCAGTCTGTTCGCGTAACACCAGCTTCACAGTTCAAGAATCCATTTTTGTTATAATATCGATAATCAATCCGGTATGATTGCAGATTTGCAAGAACGTATAATGACTTACCTTGCTCACAGATAAATCCATCTTCAGTGTGGGAGTCTATACCATGGTGTTTCAATGCTATTGGTTCAGGCTGCAGATCAGATAGTAATATACGTATGATTCTTTCTGAAATATGACACTTGTCACGCAGAAAAGGGTCCTCAGCGCGTGTGCGAACAGCGAAGGCCCTGATCAGACTGCGCATCCGCGCAGTCTGATCTAGGCCTTCACTGTTCGAATGGAGACTAGTTACTGATTCTAATAGCGGGAAGAGAAGAATCTGATCGGATTGTGCGTGTAAAGCGTCTTATGCATGCATTGGCCATCGTTTCTCGCGCATGCGCAAAGGCCCGTTTTAGCGCGACACGGTCCAGGTTTGTCCGATAACAAAATGATTACGGGAGTGCGAAAACACACCATCCCCAGTACGTGAACAGTGTAGACTTACAACAAACTATGCAAACATGCAATGGTCACGGCAGAACCAGCGAATGCCTCCCGAGGTTCAGTAAATAGCTATTCATAGCCAATGTTATCGTCTTGTAAAACCTTCGACAATATAAAATTTGTATTTGTGTGTATTTGGTCCAACATACAAAACTTTATGCATGAGTTAAATTACGAGAAAAGATGTTGATTGTTTTGGGGTTTAAACTGTAAGCCAATCTCAGTTGGACGCCCCGGTGACGTAAAATACACGACTCCTTTGCCTCACCCAACCGCCCCCTCGACAAAAAAAAAAGGTGTCTTAGGGACGAGAAAAGATATCTTAGGGCCTTTGCGAACAGTAAAAATGAAGCCTCATAAATTGGTGGGGGCCTTTTCCATACGTCAATCCGTGCAGCCTGATCATATCTATAAACCGCAACGTCAGAGAACGTACATTCGGGCATGTGCGCACAGCCAGCGAAGATTCAGATCAGACTGCACATTCGTGATCAGAATCTACGCTGGGCGCATTTTGGATAGCCAAAAATGCAATGTTTCTGTATGCGGAAGACTCGGATCAGACTGCATGGATACGCACTGAGTCTTCGATGGCGCACATATTAGAAGGTACGTTTTCTCACGTAACGGCCAACATATTAGCAATAACTGAGGCCGTCATAGGAGCAGGTGTCTTTGGGCAGTTTGATCAGGGTCTTGTCTGTCCGTTTACTGAATCATTGGATACTATACCAGTGTACAGCATAGGCATTTATCAGACTACGCGGCTTCGTTTGCTGATCGGAATCTTTACTGTTTGCATATACCCCGAGTACATGTTTCTTCATGGCGTGATATGACACAGAGCCCTTATGCAATATGCGGGCATCATATATGGGACGTGCCATGCGAAAACGTGTCTTCGGGCATACGCAGACAGCAAAGGCCCTGATCAGACTGCGCCTTCGCTGTCCACAAACAGAATTATTGGATGCGCGTACTGCAGGATTATTCAACTGAGAGCGAAGGAGACTTCATGTGCAGGGTGATATAAACCCGTACATTTTGCGTATGCTCAAAGGCCTTTTTTCGCTTGATGCAGTCTTATGAGGCCTTCGTTACCCGCTTATAGAATTTTTGCCATGCGTATCATTACGAGAACAAGCATATTCAAATAAAAAGAAAATTTCATCTCCAAAAACTGAAAATTTTTAGATAAAAAAATTCTGATATTTTTCATTTATCTGCTCAAAACATATTGTGGGTACTCGTTAGAACCGCCTTGGCAAGGCGCACCTAACGTGTACCCACAATCTATGTTATTGAACATAAATAAGAAAAATAATGTATACTCCTGTAAACCACAGTTTTACTATATAAAAGTGGGGTTTAAGGGGATTAAAATTATATATGCATGTTTTCGTGATGGACGTCTATCTAGTGTTATTCGTCGTTTTTGTGGACATGCATTTCAAATTCTTGTGCAAAAAGTTTGTTTACCGCAAAAACAAATTCATTACATATACACAAAAGACAAAATGTTTTGACATTCCCTCTCTTTCTTCAAACCTTCCTGGTAATAGTCAGAAAATCGCTAAACCATTTTTGAATGGCACTGTCAACGTTGAACTCTTGTTACAACCATTTGAATGACCTCTCGTAATCCTGACACTGATGCCGTCATATATGAAAAGTGATGCTATTCAACAGAAAACAATTATTTTTAAATGTAGCTACAGTATCTATTGTTTGTGTATAAAAGAAAAGACTATATTCTTTCATTGTTCGCATATGGTAGATATGTTCCAATAGTGAATAGAATGCATGAGCATTAAACACCAATCACCACCAAATTACGTGGATGTGAAACTTGATCCACAAATAGAGGAGCAAGCCTTCAGTACTCATGACTTATGCTAGAGATCTATAATTTCCAGTATCCATAGGCTTCTTGCACAGAATGCCAGTGCCCTACCGGACACATGACGTTTGTCGTTTTGCACCGCTGGGACAGTATTTACCGTATCCGCCCTACGTATTCGGACACCTTAACTTCTTACCACGTCGTAAAATTTGTGAGAGCACAAACAGAAACTACAGACGAAACAAAGGTCCCTATCAAAATCAACTTTAGATCGAACTGGTGCATCGGGAGGGTTGTGCTTCGTGGTTGTGGCATTTCCTTGGTATCTTCACTTCTTTTTAAGACCAAAAAGCTGAACAGGATCATAGTGAAATCAGTAACATCAGAAAATGAATTTTATCACAAAAACATGCCTATATAATTTTGACCCCTTTAAACCCAGTATTATATAGTAAAACTGGCTTACGGGGGTATACATTATTTTTTCTTATTTTTGCTCGAAAACATAGATTGTTGGTACTCGTTAGAATCGTCTCGCTGAGGCGGTTCTAACGAGTACCCACAATCTATGTTTTCAGCAGAAAGATGAAAAAGTATCATTTTTTTTATCTGAAAATGTTCGGTTTTTGGAGGTGAAATTTTCTATATATTTGAATAGACGTGTTTTCGTGATGATTTCCAACGATTACTTTACCTCTGTCCCTTAACCTTGTAGGTCATTAGGGCACCATCGATAACTTTGAAATTGTTTCTCCCCAGTTTGATCTGTCTTCATCTGCCCTTTGTGAGCGTGCGAAGCTTAGACCGATCTAGTCCTTAATGTTGTTTTCACCTTTTCTTCTGCCTTCTTATGTTCCCGCCAACTGTGCCTTGCAGACTTGTCTTTGCTATACTAAAGGAATGTGAGATTTGTTTTCGTTTCTTAACTATAGTTAGAAGGCCATCATGAGAACCAGTGGTATCCTGGATTTGTTTGCGAATTTTCTCAAGATGATGTGGTCTAAGTACAACCAGTACGTTGCGGTAACATCTCATTTCCAAGGAGTATAGACCAGCTTGATTTTTGAAAAGAACCTGATAATCTTGTCTTTCCATAGCAATTGAAGTTTTGTTCCTACAGCAGTTGTCTGAGCATATAAAATCTCTGATTTGGAGCCGTAATCACATATGCTGGACCGTAGGTATTTGAAACTTTTACTGTTTCAAGCCTGGATTCATCTGGGTTGTTCGTCGGCACTTTTGTCTTCTCTGGCCTGGGTTTCCAGTTTGAAGGCATTGGTGGTTTTGTCAAGACGATCAGCCAGTCTTTTAATTTCATTCTTCTCTCTAGTGATTCAAGAAATTCCATTTGTGTCTCTGATGTTGACAATGTCTGGAGGTGCTGCTTTCATGGTCTAATTATCCTTTCAAGAAAGATGTTGAAGAGTGCTTGTGATAGAATACATTCGTGCCCCATTTCTGCTGTGGTCTTGAATCACTTGCCTGCAGTGCCACTGAACAGGCTTGTCACTCAATAAAACAGATCAGTTTGGCGTATGTTATATTTCCTCATAGTTGCCCATAAGCTTCAAGCCACACCCTGTCGAAGGCTTTCCGGATGTCCATAGATGGAGATCTTGCTCACGCTGAAGGTGTTTTACGCCCGGAAGTCAGAGACTGAATATTTACTTTGTAGTAGTACTTCTTCCTGCTCCTAAACCCGCTTGTTCTTTAGCAATTATCTCTTGTGGCTTAGGCTGGGGACTGTTGTTTACCTTCAACATTACCTTGCTCGGATTGCTAATGCGACTGATGGTTTGATAGTTCTAGCACTGCTGGAAATCCTTTTTATTGGAGTGTAATCACAATTGATGGAGTCTATGGGGTCGGCCATCGTCTGTTTTCTATATTTTGTTACAGAGGGGCGTTATGGCATCGGTCATGGCTTATCCTCTAGCTTGATTTACTTTTGCTGGCATGTTATCAACTTCCACTGATTTCCTTCTTCATAGTTTTGATGACTGCTTCAACTTCTTCGCGAAGGATTGCGTAGTAGTCTTCATCTGACCTTATTAGACACTCTGGTTTCGCTAGATCTCCATCAGCTGTGTGACTGTAGAGCTCTACATCACGAACACATGCCTATGTAATGTTGACCCCCTTAAACCTTACTTTTATATAGTAAAGCAGTGACTTACAGGGGTATACATTCTTTTTCTTATTTCTGCTCAAAAACATAGATTGTGGGTACTCGTTAGAACCGCCTTTTCGAGACGGTTCTAACGAGTACCCACAATCTATATTTTGAGCAGAACAAAAATCAGAATTTTATCTGAAACTCTTCATTTCTTGCTAGCAAAATTTTCATTACATTTGAATAGACCAGTGTTCGTAGTAGAACAGTACTCTGTCCAGTTATTCGTCAGTAAGGCATTTACTGCTTTGTCTTGGAATGTGGTAGACTTTCCTTATTATTTATTTATTCATTTTTTTTTTTTTTTTTTAATTTTTTATTTTTTTTTTAATTTATTTATTTATTTATTTTTATTTTATTTTGTACTTATTTTTTTGTTAGAGCTTTCATTAGCTGATAAACTTTCCTAGTGTTCTTCCTACTCAGACGTGTATCGATGAGTTGATGACTTGATACTGATTTTCTATCCAGTTTTCCTTTGTTCACTTCATTTCCTCTGTATCTTTCTGTTTATCGCTGTTTTGGTTCATTTTTTTCTAACTCCTAAATTCTCTTTTTTATCACAGAGGCCAAAAGCTCAGTTTGTTACTTCTTTTTTTCTTTTATTTAGCTTTCTTGTCAATGACTTCCTTGGCTGTGTCAGTTGCTTTCAATACATAATTTCTCCAGGTCAATTCTAAACCGAGTTTGGTTGCCTTGCTGACCTACTTCAGCCGAGTTCCGAAAGTCATCATTAGCAATTTGTGGTCAGCGCCTATGCCCACTTCTTGTTTAGGCAATTTGGACACCGGATTGGAATCGTTTCCTCACCAAGATGTAATTAGTCTGATGATAATAAACCAGACACTGAAATAATAACTGATCAGATAAGACTTTGACACACTCAGAAAATAAAAAATTAGAAGAATGATTATAAACAATTACACCAGCCCTACAGAAAGGAACTTATCGATGACATAAAAAGGACATCAGAATTCATCAGGAAACTAAGCTTTGCAGAATATTTATATGGAGTAGGGGATCCGGGTATATCTTTAGTAAAACACAAAAGTAATTATATGCCAATGACTTTTAGTAAATCATATAGAGAAGTAGGGAAATGGACCGATTACAAAAGCAAACTCTAACGCCAATTAGAGTACAACGCTAGAAGAGAGAAAAAACTGTAAATAAATTGGCTGATAGTAGCGATAATATTTACTAAAGAAGCTGACAAATGTGGCGCAGCAGTAACAGTGGACAGACAGAATTACAAACACATTGTAATAATACTGTTGTCAGACAATATTTATTAAGAAACCCTAGACTTTTACACTAGAAATAAAGAAAAAAAATGATACAGACCAAATTCTTGTAAAATATACATCTTGTTAAAAAGAACAGGAAATTGATTATTGGTGAAATTTAGAGGATAAATGGAGCCATTTATATGGACTTACAAAAGTTCACAAAATTATATGAGTATTCTAAAATCTTGTTCTTAAAATGACACATCTAATGTTCAGGTTTCAAATGTCACATATTTAAAACTTACTTGAGTTGTGTCAAACACATAAATTGAGTAATTTGATAGTCACTTGATCAAGACCATAGACAAAAAGAGTTCAAAGCTATCTACAAGGCACTAAAGATTGTTTAACTCTTTCACTGCCATAGGCGATGGGAATAGGTTTTTGCAAACAGCACAAATCCAGATGAGACGGCTCATAATGAGCCGTCTCATCTGGGTCTACGTTGTTTGACGTTCAGTCTGTTAACTTTACATCTTTACATATAAACTTCTATTCAAGCAATAATTAAAAAAAAAAAAACAAAAAAAAAACAGACGACAATTGTCGTCTGAAATAATTGTCGTCTGAAATTTAGCAGCGAAAGAGTTAAATAAGGCGTACGGGACACAGCACTTCCGATCATCCTGCGCATCCGCTTCGCAGGGCACCGTGTAGGATCCAAAGTGTCATCAGACGGACGACGAAGACTCTGATTAGCCTGTGCGGATATCTGCGCAGGCTGATTTGATCCCTGCTGGGCACACAATCAGTCTTGTAGGAATTGCTGTGCCTTTGCTTTAATCATTTACTCGTATATACCAGAAACCACACTGCTTGTCTCGTTTGATGTTGAATCAATTTACTCGGACATGCCACAAGACTTAGGTTTCAATGCTGTTTCTTTTGATTTTTGATAGATTTTCTAGGGAATTGATCTTACAGGGTATTGTGTTTATATTTAAGAATACTACATTCCACTTAATGAATCATATTAGCATCAAATAAAAGAACGGCTATGGATACCAAGTTTGTCACTATTTATGCAACAATAAAAAGAAGAAATATTATGTGAGAAAATAAAGCATACACTTGACAGTTCTAAATGATATTCTAAATAATCTACACACCGACATGAAATCACTTTATTGTCTACGCACATGGGCGGAGACAATCACATAGAGTTTGGTTGGATCACGGACGAATATCCGCGTTGACTTACAATGCGTTAGCCTTATGCTTGTTGTAAAACCCCGTACTAGCTGGAGGACTGAATGGAATAGAATAATATATTTGGAACACCTTCATATAAAGGCAGTATTCTCCATTCACATGTATTGTTTCGGAACACCACATTTATTTAAGGCATTGCGAAAACACGCCCATTCAAATATATTGAAAATTTCACCACAAAAAAAAACCCTGAAAGTTTTCAGATCAAAATTCTGATATTTTTCATATTTCTGCTCAAAACATAGATTGTTGGTACTCGTTAAAACCGCCCCGCCGAGCAAAAATAAGAAAAATAATGTATACCCCTGTAAACCCCAGTTTTACTATATAAAAGCGGGGTTTAAGGGGTCAAAATTATATAGGTGTGTTTTTGTGATGTTTACCATTGTAGCACTTTATCAAAGGTTATGGAATAAACAATAATTTTGACACTTTCACATTTTAAAGTGTTTTAAAGTGGGTCGATGCGTTGGCATAGCATTCGTAGGATATCGTGACAAATATTTGATATTACTGCTTACTTTAGTTTTGATGAGGTAAGCATAAAAGCGATGTGAAATTAGCTGTAATAATAATAAAAGAAATAAACCATTCACCCCTACTACTGGAAATGGACTTGTTCAAAGAGTTGAGGTAGAATCTACTCGGCATAAATCGGCTACCTAGCGCAAAATTTCAAGACATTCTAAACATACCATAAATACAAAATAGTGAATCTTTTATAAGTTGAATAAATGACATTTAAATGTGCTGTAAGATTTTATATAAACCCCAAGTATGTCATGTAACACTAAAGAATATGATTAAACTGGGGATATTTTAAGACACGGAATTAAATGCACAGACAGCAGGTACGAGAAATCACAATACAAGATTTATACGATAAAAATCTAGCAGATTTCCTTTGGAAAACAAAGGACAGACAAGAGAACGATACTCGGAGATTCTTCATATACAGCAGTGTAGTTTGCGAGGTTGTATACATGTAATTGTGTATCAATTTACTGGTGTAATATTGAACATATTTTGTAGTTGCCATTTTTGTAGGGGACGTTAATACTCTTTCTGTGTTTTGGAGTCCATAATCTTCTACATATATTTTGAACTGCATTTGTGTATGTCAAACTGATTCTTGGTAGTTTCAGGGTTATGTTTCTTGGTATTTATTCAGAGTTAATACTTTTGCATGGCATTTATAAGAGGTCGAAGAGATTTATTTTCCTTTCTATCTTATTTTTTGTTTCTTTTCTGAATCTTTTTTTTTTTTTTTTTCTTTTTATGTGAAAATTTGTTGCCGCTGACAAGCCTATCCAGCGGGCATATATCAGAGTACCCCCTCATCCCTGTGTATATGAAAGATCAACTCTATGGTATCGTGCTTTGTTGAACCGTATTTCTCACGGAACGGATTCCTCACGCCGGTGTGATAAATTCGACCGAATTTTTCACATTCGGACAAAGGTGAAGAATACGTTTTGCGGATTTAGAGTTTTTAACCCAAACGAGTTTGTCACACATTAGAATTTCTATTGCTTGCACACCAGTAAACAAATTTTTAATGAATGGAAACATTTTCGGTGAAATATAGGTGTGAGAAATTCGGTCGGATTTTTCACATGTGATGTATTTGGTCAAATATGTCACAACTATGAATAATTCGGTTGAATTATTTTTAAAGCAGGGAAGTTTTCGATCGAATTTATCACGTGCCAGATATATTTGGTCAGATGTGTTACATGTGACACACTTTGGTGAATTATAGGTGTGAGAAACTGTAACGTATTTTTCATATGTGATGTTTTCGGTCAAACGTGTTACAACTGTGTGGCGAATTAAGTCTATTTTCCCATAGTTTCACAGCTGTAAAGTATTGGATCGAATTCCTCACAAGTGACATATATGGTCGAATTTCTTACATGTGACACATTTTGGTACAATATAGGTGTGAGAAATTCGGTCGGATTTTTCACATGTGATGTATTCTGCTGAATATGTGATGACTTTGACGAATATGGTCAAATTGTTCACATCTGTATAGTATTCGATCATATTCCTCATGTTTGACATATTCAGTCGGAACTTTACATTTAATATTTTCGCCAAATGTTGGTGTGAGAAATTCGGTCGGATTTTTCACATGTGATGTTTTCTGTCCAGTATGTCACAACTTGTATGAATTCGATCGATTTTTCCACATCTGTGCAGTATATCGTTGAATTTCTCACGTTTGATATAATCGGTCAAACATCTTACACGTGGCCTTTTCGGCGAATATAGGTGTGAGAAACGGTACCTGGTAACCTGATAATTCTATCTGCAGGAAAAAAATACGTTCAAATGCTTTCCCATGAAAACTCTTTTTTAAAGATCGTGGCGGTGCAGTTGGTTAGGGCGTTCTTGTATGAATAGGCGCCACAGCCCGTGTTTGCGCGCGCGCGCGCGTGCGTGCGTGCGTGTGTGATTTAAACAATTGGACGAATAGGTCGTCGGTCCGGTTGTGTATATCATGTATTTGATTGAGCTGTGGACATAGGTAAAAAGTGCTATTCATAACGAAAACACGCCTATTGAAAATACATTGTATTTTTTTAGTTTAAAAATAATGAAAATTTTCAGATGATTTTGTTTTATTTTTTCTTATTTCTGGTCAAACCATTGATTGTTGGTAGACGTTCGAACCGCCTCAGTGAGGTGTCGGTTCGAACGAGTACCCATAATCTATGTTTTAGAGCAGAAATAAGGAAATAATGAACACCCAAGCAAACCCCACTTTTTCCTCATAAGGAAAACATATCTATTCAAATACATTGCATTTTGCCGAACAGGATTTTCAGAGGAAAAATTTTGATACCTTTCTTATTTCTCCTCAAATTATTAATTGTGGTTACACGTTCGAAACGCCTCAGTAACCGCCTCTCTGAGACGGTTTGATCGAATACCCACAATTTCTATCACAGAAATAAGGAAATAATGAATAGCCCTGTAACGCTCACTTTTTCCTATATAAAGTGGGGTTTGCCGGGGTATTCATTGCATAGGCTTGTTTTCTTAATGTATAATTCAGATCATTTGTGGCTTTTCACAATCACAATTATCAATTACCAAAACTAATCCATTGTTACAAACAATTCGCACTGATATCTTAAAGTATTAAAGTCGGGCTGATTAATATCAATAATTTACATTTCAAGTTTAAGATAACAATATAAACAATATAAAGACTCATTTTTAGATATCGATTTTTCGAAATAAAATATTCACAAATTGGGTATCAATATATGTAATTATTAATATCCATAATTAATTATAGATATCAATAAAACTCTTTACAGATATCCATAGTTTTAGATATCTTTACAATTAGAATATTTGATATCAGTACCAACAATCTTATATCTATAATGAGATTTGTCGAAATCTGTATAGAATAAGGGATGATTGACATTATTGAACAAATTCATAGGTATCAAGAAACAGATATGACATTTCATTTATTTCATTTTATGATATCCAATAATATTCGAAGTTAAAAATAATAATACAAAAAATAATAAATCTATCACTCGATTAAAAGATATGCATAATAAGAAAAATATATTACCTCGAAACTGTATTAAATGGTTAATCGAATGTTGTATATCATAAGCTGTGACAAATACGTTTGTGAGAAATCCGTGCATGAAAAAAGGGCACTTTTTTGAGGGTTTTTTTGAAAGGTGACAAATACGTTTGCGTGCTATATATAAAACTGATACCGAACGAGTTTGTCACAGATGGGTGAGAAATACGTTCGGCAGCTGTGAAAAATTCGGTCGAATTCTTCACGCCGCGTGACAAATCCGACCGAATTTTTCACACGTGTGAGGAATCCGTTCCGTGAGAAATACGGTTCAACAATGCTTAATCCTCATGGGGGTGTGGGGAGGTAACTTGGGGGTAATTGTGATACGGGTGTGCGAGCCAGTATTTCAAAACCTACCCAATTCATGTACATGGCCTTTGAAAAACGGACCCATTCGTATACTTCATCATCCGAAATGTTGACCTATTCATATACTGCCCTTTGATTTTTTGTACCCATTTATTGCTGGTAGTTAGACAAATATCGCAGTCAGTTCATTGAATACTAAAAGAACAAGCAGCCTCAAAACATCTCTGAGCAAAAAATATGTGCACATACCAGGATGTCAGAAAAGTGGGGCCTTTCACATAGTAATCCAGAAAAATCGGGTCATTCATATACTTTTGTTGAAAAAAGGTGGCCAATCATATACCTGGCAGCGCTGAAAAAGGGGGCCATTCGGCACGCACATCCGTACTATGCCATACATAGGAAATTACCGCCCCCACCCCCACGAGGTTTAATCAGTTCCTTTGGAAGGAAAAAACACCGCAACTAAACGAATATAGCTCACCACGAAAACATACCCTATATATATTCGACCCCCTTAACCCCCACTTTAATATAGTAAAATGAGTTTACATGGGTAAACATTATTTTTCTTATTTCCGCTCAAAACATAGATTGTGGGTACTCGTTCGAACCGCCTCGATTCAAAACACAGAGTGTGAGTACTCGTACAAACCGCCTCATCGAGGCGGTTCTAACGAGTACCCACAATCTGTGTTTGAGCAGAAATATGAAAAATATCAAAATTTTTATCTGAAAACTTTCAGTTTTTGGTGGTGAAATTTTCAATATATTTGAATAGGAGTGTTTTCGTAATGTGACTTGTTTTTACCGAGTCTTTTCATGAAGAGTAATGTAATATGCGAAACTTCTCGCTCATTTTTACCTTTGTTGAGTGATATTCTATTTTCAAATATATCCAAATGAGCTCAGTGGCCCAACCCTGTAAGCAGTCTTTATAAATCTATAGCAGGACGTTATCGGCCCGTCAGGGTAGCTGACGGTAGATAACGGCCCGCTACAGATTTATAAAGAATGCTAGATGGGAATAGCTGAAGGAAAAAAAAAAAAAATCGCCTGAACTGAAGAACTGGGATACATCTAGTTGAGCTGACTGACCTAAAAGGACCAGAAATATATGAGGAAAATCAAAACGGTAGTCTGACTTTGCAAGCTCGCTTGGTTATGATTTTTAGACTTTTTCATATGTACATGCTTTCAAGCGGGCCCTACTTTTCCTACTATTCATACTTTTCCCTACTTTTTTGTGTGTTCCTACTTTTCCCTCCTTTTTTTCTGAAAATGCCCTGCTATCCTTACTTTTTAGTCCACAAATGTTTGAAGTGACCAAAAATTATATTTTTTTTTCCTCGCTCGCTCGAAATTTGTAAAAATCAAGTTAATCTGCGCAGTCACGATGCAAAAGTTTATGAAATATTTTTACTTCAGTTGTAACTCTTTTTTTGGAACATTTATTTTGGTATTTCCTTGCCATGGTGATGTAGTGTTATTGTTCAGAGAAAACTGTTTTCTTATTATATCTGTTTCCATTATGAAAACACGCCTATTCAAATATACTGAAAATTTTACAACCAAAAAAATGAAAATTTTCAGATAAAAAATTCTGATATTTTTCATATTTTCTGCTCAAAACATAGATTGTAGGTACTCGTTAGAACCGCCTCATCGTTAGAACCGCCTCGATGAGGTGGTTCTAACGAGTACCCACAATCTATGTTTTGAGCAGAAATAAGAAAAATAATATACACCCCTGTAAACCCCATTTCTACTGTATAAAAGTGGGGTTTAAGGGGGTCAAAATTATATAGGCATGTTTTCGTGATGTAAGTCTGAAAACACTCAGAACATCCCTACTATCCCTACTTTACATGATTTAAATTCCTACTTTTGCCCTACTTTTTCAAACATTTGAGCACTACTTTATCCCTACTTTTTTTCACTGGAGGGCACTTGAAAGCCTGTATGTACACAGTGGGTAATCACGTGATGTCGATAATATTTGTGTGGAATTTCGGACAAGGCCGGTAAACGCGCTTGACAAACGTCAGTTATATAATTAACTGTTTGTTCAAAACTGAGCGAATTGTGCAGAAGCGCTACATAAAATCGAGGTTGTTGGTAATTCGTGCCAGTCTTTCGACAAATATTACCTTGTGTTTCTTCGAGCCAGTTATACTGTTGTCGTGGTAGGGCTAACACGGAATTTTTTGTCGCTATAGAGCTAAACGGAAATTCGCTGTGATAGGGCTCACGAAACAGTTGCTCGGGGTTATTATCGAAACGGTTCTATATATATACAACAGGCTATGGTAACAAACTTCCTTGAGTTACGTGGGCAGACACCCACATAAATTCAAGGATTTTTGTTATGCACTTTACTGCATGCAACTCTAATTGTTGATAAGCCAGTTACTGAATAGTTGTCTCAGCAGAACGCAGCTGCAATATTGCGTGAGCGCTATCATATAAACCACGAAATTATCTATCGTGATCACGGTCAACAGATTGTAAAAGTACTGACCGTTTAGAGCAATTAACACACCCATAAAACTGAAACAGCTGAAGTGTTATGTTTTGTGGGCTAGACTAGCTAGTTTCAGCCAATTATGCCTAATCAGGAACTCTATTTTTTATATATATAAAATCTCGGAATTGGCTCAAGGAACACAAAGGACAAGAAAATATGGACTACACTATAGTGAAGTACGGGGAGACGTTTTACGGCCGCAACACGGCACTAACACCAGAAAAGGTAAATGGCGAGCAAATTAGTGATCTGCCGCCTCCAAGATACCTTGTTCTTGTCAAGATCGATATATATAGTTATACCGATTTATCACAGGTATGCTTCTAGTCTGAAAAACCTGTCGTCTGCTGCTTCAGGTCTTAAGAATGATAAGGCATCACATTTTCTGTAATAAATCATTAATGCGTAGCACTCTGGGTAAAATTTTCAGCAGACGACACAATGATATATTTAAAAAAAAAAAAAAAAAAAAAAAAAAAATTTGACACTTTATGCACATTGTCTCCATTGGAGACAATTTGCATGAAACGTCATGTCCTATTTTCTTGGAAAAAAGAAAAACATCACCATTTTGTCGTCTGCTGAATTAGCCCAGGGAATGTAGCATCGATTTGTTCTAAAGAGGAATACAGGTATAAATGTGTCACTGTATGACACGCTTTTTTTTTTTTTTTTTTTTTTTTTTTGATATTGTTCACGTTCAAGACGCTTTTTTGTTGCTATGATGGAAGGTTAATTAACTTAAAGGAACACAGCACTTACTACAGAATGACCTGTTCTGCCAGCGAAGACACAGGTCAGCCTGCGCGTAGTCTGATCAGAGACTGCTGTTCGCATGAAAAAGCTTTAGCTTCTTGGCTATCTATACAGCGCACAGTAAAGACACTGATCAGACTGCGCCGACTCCGGCTTCAGCGGTATCGATTTTCAAATAAGAAATAAAAATATAATATAATATAATGGCTCTATGATAAAGAACGGGGAGACGTTTAACGGCCTCCACACGGTGCTTAACACCAGTTGCAGTGAAGTGAAATAAAAGTCTATATAAGAACACACGAAAATCGGAGACTCGATTTTCATTACGAAAACATGCCTATTCAAATATACTGAAAATTTTACCATCAAAAAATGAAAAATTTCAGATAAAAAAATTCTGATATTTTTCACACTTCTGCTCAAAACATAGATTGTGGGTATTTGTTAGAACCGCCTCGGCGAGGCGGTTCTAATGAGTACCACAATCTATGTTTTTGAGCAGAAAAAAGAAAAAATAATGAATACTCCTGTAAACCCCAGTTTTACAATATAAAAGTGGGGTTTAATGGGGTCAAAATTATCTAGGCGTGTTTTCGTGATGATTAAATCTCTTCAAATACAGCAGTGCACATGTAGTTTATGAGTTTGTGTACGTCCGCTTGCACCGGTTTAAGCGCTATTCGATTTTAAACAATCATGGGAGACAATTGTATGAGAGGTTACAGAATCAAATGTTTAATTTGCCATTTTGTACAAAATGGACATTGAGAGTATCACTGGCAGAATATCGAAAGAAAACTGGTGCATGGTCAAAGTAAAAGCGGAGTTGAACAGAAATGTTTATTAACAGTTACGGTAACCGCAGACGCTTGAAGTTTTATCTAACCAACCACTTTTGACTTATCAAGTTCCATGTTGTCAGAACAATGTACATTATCAACTGCATCAGTGTTTGTTCGAGTGTATCCTGAAGATGACATTTTTGCTTAACGAGATGTCAGTGTAAACTAATAGATGACTATGATTTCTCTCTCTCTTTCTCTCTCTCTGTCTCTCTCTCTCTAAATTTTGGACTCTCTCTTTAAATTTTGGAAAGATAATTGAATAAAATTCCATTTTTGCAGGACATTTTGTGTGTGTGTGTGTGTGTGTGTGTGTGTGTGTGTGTGTGTGTGTGTGTGTGTGTGTGTGTGTTCAGATAGACGGATAGATAAGCATGCATGGGTAAGCCATATACTGATTAAACTTCTACTAATGAGGTGAGTAGAAGAATATACACTGTTTACCAGTGACGATCATTCTAAACAAAACATGAGCAACGGTATGTAAGCAAAGTCTGCTTAGGAATCTCTGACATCTGATCAGGCTGGAAGTTATTGTGGTTGAATACAATTAACGGATCAGACTGGATGCACACAACTTGTGTTTTACAAAATATTACCCAGAAGCAATTGTCAAACTTCATTCTTCTATAACTGCATAACTACAGTCGGACGTTGTCAGACAATTATCCGTATATGACACATACACGCACGCACGCACACCTTCTAATGAAGTATGTCAATATCGATATTCTATATCTGCACACACACACACTAAAAAAACCCAAGCATCACGCATGTTACAATCATGCAGAGCGTGCAACTATGCCAGATAAAATGTCCAAATGATAGTCATTTTTTTACAGGAATCAGCTGTAAAACGAGACTACTATTATTTCTTCTGTTTTCTTTAATTTTTTCTCCCAAAATAAACAACATGATTCTCACTGTCATCTGATATTTTTGTCGGTGAACTGTGTTCAAATCTGTCGGTGAACTGTCTCCAATTTTGTCGGTGAACTGTCTCCAAAATACGTGTCGGTGAACTGTCTTGTCGGTGAACTGTCTCGGAACCCACAGGACACGGATGCCCCTGCTATATGACATGGGATATAGGAATGAGCGTTGTGTGACAGACATAATGTGACTACAACATTCTTTTTCTTTTTACCTGTAAATACCGCATCAAAATTCTGAAAATTTAAAAATTTAAACCATCTCATATGTTGAATCAGGTTTATCAAATGAACGTGTAAAAGGCGAATTTTGCTATTTATGTTTGACAAATTAATTTAATAGCATTAACTTAAATAAAAAAAAAAATCGGGAAAATCTCCTTGTTCAAAGCGGATTGTATTATCTGAATAGCTGAAATCCCTGGAGCAGAAAGGTATGATCTAAACTTTTCAAGTAAGCTAATACTTGCAGTTGTATAATTATTTTTGTATACATAAGCGACATCCGTACCATAAGCGACTATTTACATCCCCCAAAGAGGTAGGAAATAAACTGGGTTTAAATAACTGTTCTATTTGGCTTTATTACTTATTAAATTAATGGGAAATGTCTTATAGGTCATTAGAAATATGTTCTGTTAAAAGTTCTCTTCTGTATTTTATATTAATAAATCGCTGACAGGATTTGTTTTATTTTCAGTTTACCTAGGTATCCTTGTCCGATTTGTGGTTATAATTTTTCCCTCACCCATTGTGTGTCAGTGTGCCCGTATTGACCTCCGCCGGATCTGAATATATAGAGCTCATTATCAATAACAGATTCAGTAAGCAGGGAATGATAGGAAAGTTTGTATAATGGGTTGGTTAAATAGAACTACTCTCTTTTTCATGATTCATAGGTCACATGATTCTGATTATAGATTACTGCAAGTATCATGTGATGTACAACACTTCAGCTATTACACAGATACCTTATCAGGAACATCTTTACCCTTACCAAGAGGAAGAGTAGCCAAACAGAAGCATCCGAGCCAGAAAAAAAATAGCCAAGTGTGGTCAAGCAAGTGCTCTTTAATCGGACTGTCTGTCCAAAATAGATTTTCAAAAATGTGCCATAACTTATCGACTGTTTTGTCTGCATGATAGTTCTTTACCCACTGAGCAGATTTTCACATAAATTGCACGATTTAACTATGGTACATGCTTAAATTATTACAAGCAACAAGTAGAAGAAGTTTATTTAGTAGTATCGAACTTAATCTGCTTAATTACCACAAAGACGTATAAAATTACAAGATTCGCAACTAAACGAAATCCCGCAATATCTCCTGCGTCCCTGTGTTAAGAGTCCTACGGTCGCGAGAGCCGCGCGAGACTTTCGTTACCAAGACAACACAGGTACGCTATCGCCGGTATCGCTCGAAAGAGCGAACAACCATGATAATGGGTAGGGTGAATAAAATAAACATTTTCACCTGTTCTATGATGATTTAAGACCTGAAATGCTGGCCAGCACAGGATAAGATATAATTTTAACTAATAATAATAATATCTGACATAAAAATCAGAAAAATGAAAAGTTTTATGTGTTACAAAATGGGCAATGCCCCGTCAACTATTCCATAACAAACAATGGGAGGGCGTTTGGAATAAACATATTTATAAACTCATAAATATTACATATTTTAGGATGATACAGGGTTTGAAATGCAGGCCAACACAGGTTCAAGTATAACTGTAACTAACAGTAATAATATCTGACAGAAAATTTAGAAAACTGAAATGTTTTTTGCGTTACAAATTGGGTAATGCCTTGGCAACAACCAGTGGTTCCAGTGCATATAACGGGTGGGGGTATATGAAATACAACACATGTTTTATGCATGGTTTGGCCGATTTAGCACTTTAAAATGCTGGCCAACACAGGATCAGATATAATTTTAACTAAAAATTATAGTATCAGACAGAAAACGCAGAAAACCGAAATGTTTTTCGTGTTACAAAAGGGCAATGATTTGGAAAACTCACATCAGTCTTTCATCACTCAATGTGTATAGCACTGTTCAACGTCTTCTTTCTCATTTGGTTCGGCAGATGTGCAAAAATAACTGGGTAGTTAGTAAACTTCAGACATTCAAGGACCTATTTCGTTCCCTTAAATTCGCTACATAAAGTAAGAAGTTATATAAAACTTACTTAAAATCTGCTAAAAATTCATGCTGCAGTCTTCATGATGAAACCCGTTTTTGTTGGTAAAACGATGTTGTTTTGACTAATTCGTGACATAAACCGACACAGTTGATTAAATAAAATCTATTGAAGGCAACAGTTTTTAACAGTAACGATTGTACGATAGTATTTCGTCAACAAATATTTCTTGGCGAAGAAAAAAACAAGATGGCGGCACGTGACGCTATCGGTTCTCGAACGTCTCTCGCGGTTTCTCGGGGTATCACAAGATGTGTTGGTTCTTTCTATTACGCGGAGAACAAGTTGCAAATCCTTATATTATTTACGTCCTTGATTACCATGCCGATGGATGAATGCCGGATAGACAGGCGTCAGACGGGTGGATGTATTTAAAAATAACAAAAAAGGATATAAACTGGCATAAAGTAACTCTTTCGTGGAGATTGATCATGAAATATTTTCTACGGTCATTCTCTCCCTTCCGCTGATTCAAGAAGGGCAGTTGTCAGTTTCTGGCGAAAGAATGTGCACAATACTGGTTAACCGCTTAGAGGATTAAGCCTGCCCAGTAAACGTGTGGTTAGGTAAACTGACCGCGCTCGACATGACCCCATTTGGTTGACTGGGCCGTAAAACCTCAACACAAACAAAATACAATGATAAACAATTTTTAATATTTATGCCTTTTCAAAGTCTCCAACAAGTGACATCACTTAAATGTTCACATTTATTTATCTATTTTGCCATCTTTCAATATTATCAATGACTGACTGAGAAGCTGAAAAAGGATCATCGCCAAGACCTGGGCTGTGAGTGGGTGGCATCAAATACCCAAAGCATTATGACGACACATTTCTTTTATACTAGTGCCATAAAAGACAGCTTTAAAATGCATCCATATGTTATCCTCAGTTAGATAGATAGATAGATAGGTAGATAGATAGATAGATAGACGGACCATCATGTTAACAAATCTGTGTAAGTAACTTGTTCACATACTCTGATTTATATAAAGAAACGTGGAGATTGCAGAGTTATACATTACCTTTCCATTTTTATGTCCCCAGTAGCGAAGTGGGGACATATTGTTTTTGCCCTGTCTGTTTGTTGGTTTGTTGGTTGGATAGCTTAAGCATGGATAAAAACTTTTGAACCATTTGAGATAGCGCCCTTATATTTGGCATGTAGGTTCCTGGTGACAAGGGCTTCCCACTCATACAAAAAAAAAATGACCTCTGACTTTGACCTGTGACCTACATTGAAGAAAAAATTAACATTGGTCATAACTTTTGAACTGTTTCAGATAGAGCCTTCATATTTAACATGTAGGTTCCTTGTGACAAGGGCTTTCCACTCATATAAAAATATTTCACATGCAACCTTGACCTGTGACCTACTTTAAAGAAAAAAATGACTTTGGCCCAATAACTTTTGAACCATTTGAGATAGAGCCTTTATATTTGGCATGTAGGTTCCTTGTGACAAGGGCTTCCCACTCATACAAAAAAAAATCTGACTGTTGACTTTGACCTACTTTATAGAAAAAAGTAACATTGATCATAACTTTTAAACCTTCTAGGGTCATTCTCTCACTTCTGCTGCTTCAAAAATGGCTGTTATCAGTTCCTGATGAAAGAATGTGCACTGATGAAAGAATGTATACAAGCACTGGTTAATGGTTACAGGACTGAGCCTGACCAGGAAAAAGTGTAGTTAGGTAAACTGACTGCGCTCAGCATGATCCCAATGGGTTGACTGGGCCGTAAAATCTCAAAAAAACAAGTGGTGAAACGACCCTGCCCTATCCTCATTTCTTAATGGCCTCACTTGCTGTTAGCAAATAATCCGGTAAACAACTGAAATAGCTACACAAAACATTTATAAGTAACTTTATTAGAGTGTTAAACCAGAAGTATGAAGAATTGTTGTAATGAAACAAGGAAGCAGGGTCATTTCACCATGGTAGCAGTATAATGATGACCCTTAGCCTACCCCAACTTATCATTCATATTTAGAAGGTTACATTGAAATTGATGCATCAAGTCTAGTGGCAGTAAATATTTATTGGTAGTTTTACAACAATCTTATGTCAAGAGTTAGGAAACAAAAAAATCACAATAAGGGAAGGATGCCATTTCACTTTAGCTGTGATAAAAGGACAATCTTTCCCCTTTCAACATATTGTCCATATTTAGAAGGAGACATTAAAGCTGGTGAATTTAATATAGTGGGAACATTGTAAGTATTTTTTTCATAATCTAAAGCAAAGTTAGAAAAAAAAAATCTTTTATGAAAATAGATAATTGCTTATTTCATCATGACAGTGATAAATCCTCCCCAAACACAGTGTCCATCGTACATGTACCTCCAAAATCACCTTACAAACTTATGTAGTTTTGTAGTGGTTACTAATTAGAAGTGACTCAACCTCCTCAAAAGCATGTTGTGGTTTATTCCAGTTCTTTTGGAGTTATTTCCCTTTGTTTTGTTTGAACTAGATTTCATGCCCTCTCGAATACTGGTACCCTTTAGAATATTTTGATGGTATTTGGTAGAAATATAGAACAGGACAAGATGACGTGTCGCATACAAGAATGACAACTCTGCCTTTCTTACTTATAGCGTTATCTCCCGTTGTTATATTTGACAGTGATTATGCATTGATTTCGTGTCCACTCTGTAAGTCAAATACCCTTTGGAATAGTTTTATGATACTTGGTAGAAATGTAGAACAGAAAGACATTTTGCGTACAATGACAGCTCTGGCTTTCTTAATTTTGGAGTTATCTCCATTTATTTTTGTTTGAAATAGATTTCATGTCCACTCTGTATCTGAAAAACCTTTGGAATCTTTTGATGGTACTTGGTAGAAATGTAGAACAGGACTAGAGTCTATAAGACTTGGAGCATACAAGAATAACAACTCTGCCTTCTTACTTTTGGGGTTATCTCCGTTTGTTATATTTGACAGTGTTTATGCATTGATTTTGAGTCCACTCTGTATGTTCAATACCCTTTGTAATATTTTTATGATACTTGATAGAAATTTTGAGAAGGAAGAGATGACATGTCTGGTACAAGAATGATGACTCTAGCTTTCTTACTTTTGGAGTTATCTCCCTTTGTTTTGTTTGACATTGATTTAGTGTTTGCTCTGTAACTCCAATATCCTTTGGAATGTTTTGATGGTATTTGGTAGAAATATAGACTAGAATGAGATGATGTGTCCAGTACGAGAATGATAACTCTGCCCTTCTTACTTTTGACACTATCTCCCTTTGTTATATTTGACAGTGATTATGCATTAATTTTGTGTGTGCTCTGTATGTCTAATACTCTTTGGAATATTTTTATGATACTTGGTAGAGCAGGGTGAGACGATGTGTCACATACAAGAATGATACCTGCCTTTCTTACTTTTGGCATTATCTCCCTTTGTTATATTTGACAGTGATTATGCATTGATTTTGTGCCTACTCTTTAGAATATTTTTTATGATACTTGGTAGAAATGTAGAACAGGATGAGATGACATGTCATGTACAAGAATGACAACTTTGACTTTCTTACTTTTATATTTACGTCCCTCCCCTTCTTGTTTGAATTTGATTTTGTATAAGCTCTGTAACACAAATACCCTTTGGAATATTTTGATAATACTTGTTAGAAGTGTAGAACAGAATGAGATGATGTGTTGGGTACAAGAATGACAATTCTGGCTTTCTTACTTTTTGACTTATCTCCCCTTCTTGCGTTTAAATTTGATTTCATGTCTGCTCTGCAACTGGAATACCCCAATATTTTGATGATACTTGGTAGAAATGTAGAACAGGACGAGAAGACATGGCGCATACAAGAATGACAACTCTGGCAGGGTTGGGAGTACATTTGTTTTTGTGTTTTTTTTGTTGTTTTTTTCTAAAATACCTTTTCTAGTTGATTTAGTGTTGAGAGCCCTGCTAAAACATGTCGGTCTCAATATTTTCTGTAACTAAGTGTTTTATGTTGACAGAATGGGAAGCTTCTCTGTGTTCTTGTTGCTGTCAGGATGTGGTGTCATTTGCTTCGGACAATATACCTTTGATGATTCTCATGGTGTAGGAAGAACTTTTGATGGAATTGGAGGGCTTAGTGGAGGAGGGGTAAGTGTTTCTAGTTTTTTTAGTTTCTAGCACTTCAAATGAGCTATAACTTGGGGGTCAAAAAATCATGATATTTTCCTTGCTTGTCAGTGGAAACATTTATTAGGAAAATTGAAAAGATTCATCTCACTAAAGTGAGATAATTCTTTTGACATGGCTCCAGACGAGAGGGGTATCATAGACATATTTTTCTTATTTCTCCATGAAAATATATGTTGTGGGTATATATTAGAAGAGGCACTTCTAATGTGTCCCCACAACATATGCTTTCATGGGGAAATGAGGAAAATATCAATAGAATTTGGTTGAAAAAAGTGTCATATCTGGATCTCTGTCATGAGATAGCTTATTGCATAGCTACAGATAAGAGGGGGTATCCATATAATATTTTTCTTATTTCTTGACGAATACATATGTTGTGGGTACTCATTAGAAGCACCTCGCTCATAAGAATTCTTCATGAAAATCAAATAATTACAACCCCCTCACAACCCCCACCACCCTCTACCTCTCTTGATTCTTGAGTTCTGTCCTTGCAAAATTTTGTTTGGCAAGGAACTTTGGCCACTTTGTGACTGTCTGTTGTCTCGTGTTTTGCAATATAAGAAAACAGACATTTGGGAAACTAATGCCCAAGTCAGCTAGCAGAGTCATGCATTGTGATCAGGGCCTACATTGCAAATTAACATAATCAATGGATACTATAAAATGGTTTGGGGAAACAGAAAAGGACATAATGTTGTCTTGGTGTTCTGTGTTTCCGTTTGGCATATGTATGAGGGGTCCTTTTCTCATCTTGGTAAATATGTGGTATAATTTATTTAACCCTAACTACAATCAAACTTCAATGGCTGGAACATCTTTGGGACCCAACAAATTTGTTCAAGATATGCGTAGGTTGAGCCACTGAAGATTAATTATGGCGCCAGGTGAGGAAGCAAAACAGCGATAATTTAGGGAAATCTTTTTTATTTTCTACACAATAATTGTATGTTGGTTGTACTCATTAAAATACCCTCAATGAGGCAATTCTAATGAGTACTCACAACATACAATTTCAGGATAAAATCAGAAAATTTCCCAAAATAATTCTTTTCAGCAGCTGTTGGAAGAATTATGTAAGGACTCAGACAAGTTCTAATTAGTCATGGTAAACAAGCCATCTCTGTTTGAGATACACCACAACCTCTTTATAACACTATTGTTGGGTCCATAGCATAAACCGTGTTAGTTAAACAACCATGTTATATGCGAACAAAAATGTATAGACTATATTGAAAAATGACCATTTATGGTCATTTTTCAATATAATCTATATATTCTTGGGATCCATTTTTGAACCGTGTTATATCCAAACCATGTTACAGCGAACCGTGTTTTAAAGAGGTTGTAGTGTATTGAGGTTCGATTGTGTTTGGACACCTAAATGCTTTTCCTTGCTTGTCTAAATTTTAAACATGTACATTTTACTACCGATGCTGGATGAGTGGAAACTGTGAAACTTTATTTCATTACACTTAGCAGAGAATTTATACTGGATATGAAGAAAGTTTTTATGTCAGTCAGATGTAAGTGGAGCTGTGCATACTGTTCTTGATGCAGATGCTGTTGATGTTATCGTCAGTGTCTGTATTAGCATGACAGTTTATTCAATATCTGCATCCCCTGCAAACTGATTGTTAGGAGCATGGTGGGGAGAGGTATACTGTTTTCATATTGTATATTTGTCTGTCTTGTTACACTTTAGTTTGGGGTAGATAATAAGCATGCTTCTTGACATTTCTTATTTGGACATGCCAATGACTTGGTTAGGTTTGGCAACCATGATCTCATTTTCAAGGTCAGCATTTTTGAGAACATCAGCATTTGCAGGGGAAGGTGGATTTGTTTTGTTGTTGTTGTTATTGTTGTTGTTGTTTTTTTCTCTCTCTGAAGATCTTCAAAAGATATTTCTTGTTTGACTTTTTGGACAATTACTTGTGTTTTCTGACCCATCCTCCAAAGTGAGTGATGCCTGTAAAACGGTCAGTTTCCACTAGCTGTCTACACCCATAGGAAATCCACAATTTCCAAGGCATATTTAAAATATGATTTGAAATAAGTTGTCTTAAAGGCCTGACTATTTTCTGCACATCTTGGGTGCTAAGCCATATACAAGGATGGTCTGAAAGTATTCATACTTTTAGCTCTTTCTCAAAAAACTTGAATATTTTTCAAAATTCTTTTTATTTTTTTTTTCAAAAGTACTCCCCACCTACATCTATACACTTTTGCCATATTCGTGGGAGCTTTTGTATTCCCTGAAGTAGACCTACTGCCGAGGTACTGATTTATTGCTGAAATCAAAGCCGCCTTGTGGGTGGTGGGGAGAGGATGGAAAGGTCTTGGCTATACCGAGGTTGGAACAACAATTGCCACTTGAAGGATGTGCAGGCTTTAGAAAAACTTTTCTTCGTCATTGAAAAAATGTGGCAAGGTTTTTCTACCTCTAAAAGCAGGAGTTTTGTTACAGATTTCTGTTCTTCCAGCTTAGAGTTCATGATAGCCCTAACACCTACCTTGTTTAAATGCTCAAAACCTTGTATATACACACTTCTCATTGAAAATACTGACTACCAGTAATTTATAGGGGATAAAATGTAGTTTCCAATCATGTATGATATAATAATTAATAATATATGTAGGTATCTGTACATGGAAAGATGGGAGTTTGAAAAGTCTGGATATTTTCTGACCACCCCTCACACAATGCTTCAGCCATACAACAGTCATTCTTAGGAAGTCATAAGAGTGACTGTTATATTGAGGTGTCTGTTGTAGATTCAATATATAATGAAACAGCACTTTTGGGGAATTGACATAATATTGTACATGGAGTGGTTGTTTGGGGATGACCTTGAGTGAAAATTCATGGCATGGAGACATACTGTATTTGCCCAAAATATTGGGACACCTTAACTCATTGTCATATCTGTCCTAAAATTTGAACAAGACTGTTTTATTTTCTGTTGATTTGTCTAAAATGGTGTTTGATCAGTGGCAAACAGTGTAGGTCCAGATCAGATGCTACATTCTGTGGCATCTGAGCTGGGTCTCTGCACTGTTTGCTCAGGCCTGTCTGTCCGAATGTTTAGGGTTATTAAGGTACTTACTGTAACAAAATTGAATTGTCTTTTAACTGATTTGTGTTTGTACTGCTTACATGTCTGTACATGTGTAAAGATAGACATTCTTAACTCTCAGTACGCTAGATGTAATTCAGCTGAAAACAGTTTGATTTTTTTTTTTTTTTGTTCTCAGAAAATTGGCTTGACATTACATGTGAAGACAGTTTGCATGAAATGTTAAAGCCTGTTTTCTGGGAAAAATAAGACAAAAATATTATTTAGTAGTCATCAGCTGAATTTGTTCAGAAAGTAGTAAAGACTAAAATATCTCTATGTATTCCAGGCTACCTCAAAACTTTTACCAGGTTACCCAAAAGAGCAAAGAGACCAAATATTAGACTACCTCTTCAAGGTTAGTGTTGTAATAAATACAAGGTTTGCAATCTTCCACATGTTTATGGTTTGTGCAATAATTCATTGTTAGCATTTTCATGCAGCTCAGTGGCAATTTTTTTGCCAATGAAGTGCTTTATCTGTAATAAAAGGTTATTGTCTTGTATTAGTTTTTATATTGATTTATAATTGTCTGTGCCCTTGGACTATTCCAAAAACTGAAGGGCAGATCAGTTTCTGGTAAAAGAATGTGCACATATACTGTAACCACTCAGAGGACTAAACCTGTCCAGGAAAAGTGTGGTTAGGTAAACTGACCGACTCAGCATGACCCTATGGGTTGTCAGGGCCATAAAGCCTCAACTTAGTTGAACATGCCCGTGGTTATAGACAATCTTCAAGTTTGCTATTGTTCCTGAAGCACTTTATGAAAGGTCTTGGTCTGGTCCAGTGCTATTTGCCATGGACTGCTCAACGTTATTAACCAAGTATTAGTTTTCATAAAAAAAAACTTGGTCTAAACTGAGCATAGACTAAGCATTTTGTGATAGGTAATGCTTGTATAGAGATATTGTCCATTATCTTTGAGTAATAGAAGATGATATTATCAGCCATCACATTTGTGTGACTTCACTGGGAATTTGCAAAGAAACCTTATTTGAAATTTCATTTTTCATTGTAGTTACATACAGAAAAGCAAAGTTTTAGATCAGATGGGCATTCAGATAAAGATTTTCCTTTTTTCTTCAAAAAACTATTTACCTCTCTATGATGCATTTCTTTGTTTTTGTTTGTGTTGAAGTTTTACAGCCCAGTCAACCCAATGGGGTCATGTCGAGCGTGGTCAGTTTACCTAACCACACGTTTACTGGGCAGGCTTAGTCCTCTTAGTGGTTAACCAGTACTGTGCATATTCTTTCGCTTTGAGTTAAAAAAAAACAAAACAAAAAAACATGTTTTTGGACAGATAAGAAATAAAAATGCAGGACCCAGTTGTTCAAATCTAACGACATCGTTAGTTAACGATTCATTAAAATTTACATCGAGTGATACGCAAATATGCTGAAATTTTTTGCTGAAAAAATGTGAGTAGCCTTTGCAGTGCAAAAGCTACTCACATTTTTTCAGCAAAAAATTTCAGAATATTGTATATTGAATTCGCTAAAACAGTTAACGAAATGACCCTTAACGAGCTCGTTAAGCTAACGACGCTTTGAACAACTGGGCCCAGGTGTGGAAAGGCCCAAATCACAGAATACAGTCCTCTTAAGGCACTAAAAGACAAGAAGACAAAAGGGGATTTAACCCATTTCAGTCTGGAGACCCCAAAAAGGGTAATTGGCAAACAGTGTAGACCAAATGCAGCAAAATGTGGCATCTATTCAGGATCTTCACTGTTTGCAAATAGTTTAACCATTTTTCTCTAGGATATCTATGTCACATAGTCTGACATACCTTAAATTTAAATTCAACTCTTCCAGTATATAGGGTGCGGGGAGTTTATTCAGTCTAAAATAGGTTTACCCTTTAAATGCAAAAAAAAAACCCCTGCATCTGCATTTGTTGCCTGTTTATGTCGTCTGCTGAATATTCTTGCAAACTTTTCAAACCAATTTATGCATACAGGCAAATAGTGTGGACCCTAGCAGTCTGATCTGGGTCCACACTGTTTGCAAATTTGACTTTTAAAATCACCGGCAGATGACAAAACAGACAACAGTTGTTGTGATTGGCAGTTTAAGGGTTAAGTCATAAAGCAACATCAGAAAATAAACAATACTGCCTTAAAAGGAGAAATGAAGAGGAATATCACCGTGGAAAGATCAGCAAAAAGACTGTTGGTCTGGGAGTGGGCAGGCTCTTAACCCTTCTCTTGCTGAACACGGCATGCCCTGTCTTAGCAAACAGTGTAGATCCAGACCAACTGTTCTGGATCTGCCCTGTTTGTCATTAAATATGTGAATTTCTATCAGAAACCCTGATCAAGTAATTGATTGGCTGGAAATTAGAAGTGGGCGTGGCATCTTAATTTATTCAGCATGAGAAGGGTTAAGGGGAATGTGTACATTTTCAGTGGAGGTAATTCAGTGAAATTTATTTTGCCTCCTTTTTGAGAAGAGATCTACTCTAAAAGGAATGAATTTGCTCACCATGGGAGCAATTTTTTTCCTTTTAAAATTGATTCATTTTCAGAAGGAAAACAAACAGGAAGTCACAAAAATTGTCTCCTTTGTAAACAAAATGACAGAAAATTGTATCAAGTCCCATTAAACAGGTTCTATAAGTACTAAACCCTCACTCAGTAGCTAGTCACTGTCAATACTTTTTGGTTAAAACAGCTTCTTATCTAATGGGAAAGTTATTGTTTTATTCCCTGCAACTGTGTTTGTGAGGTGGTGGTGGAGAGAGGGGAAGGGGGGGTGTATATACTGTTTTCATGTTGTTCTTCCATCCATCTTTCCATCAATCTGTCTGTCCATGACATTTTACTTTCTGCAGGCATATGAAATGTCATGCTTGTTTTTTCTTGTTTTACCTCAGTGGCTCTCATATCATCTTTTTCAGCCTAATTTTGCTGCATCTTTACATATATTGAAAGTTGAAATTGGTGGAGGATCACAAAGTGGAAGTATGTTTAAACAGTTTTATGATCACAGCAACATTTACTGAATTATATACTGACCCAATAAAGAAGTACAACACTACTGAACGACAAAAGAAATGAAAACTGATACCTTATGATTGTAAAACTGATCTAGTATGTAAAATGGCATCATGCATATAGACCAGCCATTGAGGGTACCGTAATAACCCTTAGTATTGAGACAGAAAGGCCTTTGCAAACAGTGTAGACCCAGATCAGATGCTGCAGAATGCAGCATCTGATCAGGGTCTACACAGTTTGCCATGCATACAGCAATATTTTAGGCACATCAAAAGGTAGTAGAATGGACTATTACAAATTTTAAAAACAAGTATGGTAAGTAGATAAGGTGTCCCAATATTTGACTGGTTTATTCCTCAATGTAAAATATAAAATGCAAGAAAGTGTTGGCCAATACATACAAACAAATGTTTATTTCTACAGAAAAAATAACTTATTACTTTTCTTTCAGTTCAGAAGTTTGATGTTTCTTTTCTGGTTCAGAATACTTTGTTAAAACTTAAATTCCGTCATTGTATGGTCACAATTGCAAGTTCCTTGTTTACGAATTTCAAAGTCTGATATTGTAGTAGGAGTACCCAATCAAACAAATCGGCTTTTCATCACCTATGCCAGTGAATAAGCAAAATCACCAGTGATCACTATTATAGTAATGCTTTCTTTCAACTCCTGATATATGAGGCCCTTCAAGTGAAAAAAAACAAACAGCCTTATGACATGTGCTGTTAGCATAAACCCCAATAGCATGTTTAAGATCCATTCATTCTATTTGTGCCTGTTATAGAGCATCCACAGAGTCTGACCACAGTCTATGCTGTTCACTACTAGCGTGTTTAAGATCCATTCACTCTATTAGGGACCAGTATAGCTATTGTACTGGCTGAGCTGAGACCATACAGGGCATTTTCTGTCTGTTTTAGGGGGCTCATATGTGAAATTAGTTGAGAATATTGACAAAGGAGAATGTTTTTATTACAGCCTGGTTTTCCTAAAGGATGCGTTCATTAGCTGAATCTGAGATTTCAGAATGGCACATAGCTCTAGGTAAACAATAGGCATTTCCACACCTAAATTTTTTTTTTTGTTTCTCCACAAGCTTATGTTGTGGGTACTCATTTGGAGTACATCAGAGTGAGGTTTCTCTAATGAATATCCACAACATGTTTTTATGGAGAAATCAGCTGGGCCCAGTTGTTCAAAGCATCGTTAGCTTAACGAGCTCGTTAAGGGTCATTTCGTTAACTGTTTTAGCGGATTCTATATACAATATTCTGATATTTTTTGCTGAAAAAATGTGAGTAGCTTTTGCAATGCAAAAGCTACTCACATTTTTTCAGCAAAAAATTTCAGCATATTTGCGTATCACTCGATGTAAATTTTAACGAATCGTTAACTAACGACATCGTTAGTTTTGAACAACTGGGCCCAGAAAAACATTTCAGTACGTTTTGTTTGAAAAAAAAAGTACCTTATCTGGAGCTATGAGCGCATACAGATTTCCTCAGCTAGCCTTAGATTACCTGCATTAATAATTAAAGTGTTTAAGCTTGCCTGGAAGAGCTATTCACTATCAGTGGCATTGGAGTCAGCATCTACGTAGTGTTAAAGGTTTTTTAAGACCCCATCCTCATATTTTCCAAACCACACTATCAATTTGGTTTATATTTGTATGATGATGGATATAGATCCAAACTTTTATTCAGTTTTACCCCGACCACATCTACGACTTTAAGGTTACAGTCATGGATTAAGAACTTTTATGTTTCAGTTTGCATTAAAGTTTAACAGTTCATATTTTCCAAACCACACAACGGATTTGGTTTATATTTGGTATGGTGATAGGAATATGTCCAAAGTTTATTCAGCTATACCTCCAAACATACCTTTTTTCTTAAGGTCACACACTTAGAACTTATATGTTAAATTTTTTTGTTAAAATTTTTTAAAGCTCATATTTTCTAGACCATGCGATGAATTTGTTTTGTATGCTGATAGATATAGGTCAAAAAGGGGAGCTCTGCTGTCTGATGACAGCTCTTGTTTTTGCATTATATGAAGCAGTGATTCTGGAAAGATTCCTAGGTTCCTGAGCAATGGTTCCAGTAGGGTTCAGTTCTGGTGGTATCCATAGACTACCTGACAGAAGCTGATGGTCTCAGTTATTTTTAATTGAAAAGGATACGTTCATGGGAAATAACTTTGTCAAATTGTTTTTGCTTCTTTTCGGAATAGGGATCTACTCTAAAAGGACAGACTTTGCTCCGAAAGGCAGAAATTCTTTCCTTTTAGAGTAGAACCAAAGGGAGCAAATTCCCCTTTACAGTAGGGTACTTGGTGTGCATGACAGCAAACAAGAAGTACATGTACAAAAGTTGTCACCCTTATAAGATGATGAAAAGTCTGTTGAGGATATCATGTCCCCTTAAGCATACTATGCAGTTTGATTTTAAATGTGACCATTCTTTGTAGCAGAAATACTGGGTCCAGTTGTTCAAAACTTATCCAAATTGTTCTCGGTGGCTCAGTTGGATGCGCCGTCCGACTGGAGACCAGGAGCGTCGCGGGTTCATCCCCCGCCGAGGTCAGCAACATTCTTTCGTAGAGATTGATCATGAAATATTTTCTACGGTCATTCTCTCCCTTCTGCTGATTCAAGAAGGGCAGTTGTCAGTTTCTGGCGAAAGATTGTGCACAATACTGGTTAACCGCATAGAAGACTAAGCCTGCCCAGTAAACGTGTGGTTAGGTAAACGGGCCGCGCTCGACATGACCCCATTGGGTTGACAGGGCCGTAAAACCTCAACACAAAACAAATCCAAATTGTTAGCTAGCGTGACATTAAAATTTCTATCTTAAAATATGGCAAATACGTTGATATTTTTTGCTAAAAAAAGTCGGCAACATTCTTTCGTGGAGATTAAATCATGAAATATTTTCTACGGTCATTCTTTCCCTTCCGCTGATTCAAGAAGGGCAGTTGTCAGTTTCTGGCGAAAGAATGTGCACAATACTGGTTAACCGCTTAGAGGACTAAGCCTGCCCAGTAAACGTGTGGCTAAGTAAACTGACCGCGCTCGACATGACCCCACTGGGTTGACTGGGCCGTAAAACCTCAACACAAACTCATTTGCTAAAAAAAAGTGAGTAGATTTTGCAGCTAAAAAAAGTGAGTAGATTTTGCATTGCAAAAGCTACTCACATTTTTGCAGCAAAAATATCAATGTATTTGATATATCTTAGCTACAACAGTTAACAAATTTGTCATTAATGAGCTTATTAAGCTAATGATGCTTTGAACAATTGGGCCCAAACTGCTCTGGGCTCTTCAATCCTGGGTTAATGTTAATTTTCTCACAACCCATGTGAACATACATTTTAAATTGTTTCAGTTGGAAGTGAAGCCACTCATATGTATTTTGATGGGGATGAGAACTACCAGAGAGGATATGAGTGGTGGATTATGAAAGAAGCTAAAAAGGTCTGTCTGGTCAGGTTTTCAGTTTACACCTGCTTAGTACACTACAACCTCTTTATAACATGGTTCGTTATAACACAGTTCTGGATATAACACGGTTCAAAGATGGATCCCAAAAATGTATAGATTATATTGAAAAATGACAATAAATGGTCATTTTTCAAGATAATCTATACATTTTTATTTGGATATAACACGGTTGTTTAACTAACACGGTTTATACTATGGACTCCAACAATAGTGTTATAAAGAGGTCATGGTGTATTTGGTTTTATTTCTTTGAGTTCCAGTATGAAGCACAGTGTAATAAAATATTCTTGAAAGCCACAAAAGAAGTAAACATGTAGTTATATGGATTATTAAATCAGTTTGCAAGCATAGCACTACAGCAATCAGTAAAAGAAAAGGTGATAATGAGCTCTAATTAATCATACTCCCAAAATATGAGGTACAGTAAATTTCAATGACTCAACCACCAATGGCACATTTACAGTGGCTGATTTGAACTTCATTACGAAAACATGCCTATTCAAATATATTGAAAATTTTACAAAGAAAAGGGAAAAAAAATCAGATAAAAAAATTCTGATTTTTTCACATTTCTGCTTAAAACCTAGATTGTGGGTACTCGTTAGAACTGCCTCGGTGAGGCGGTTCTAATGAGTACCCACAATCTATGTTTTTGAGCAGAAATAAGAAAAATAATGTATACCTCTGTAAAACCCCAGTTTTACTATATAAAAGTGGGGTTTAAGGGGGTCAGAATTATATAGGCGTGTTTTTGTGATGTTGTTTTCGAGTCCCTTGGAAATTCTTACAATAGCTTAAGAAAACAAATGTTTAGAGATTTCTAGGGAAATTTTCTTATATTATCTTGAAAATGCATGTTGTATGTACTCAGAATTGCCTCAATTAGGCAATTCTAATGAGTGCTCTCAACATACTATGATTTCATAGAAAATCTAAAGAGCCACTCCTAAATTGTCTGCAATTGCCTACTGACCTGGCACTATGAATAACCCTCATGGGCACAAACTGCCCATGTCTAGCCCATGGTCCCATAGATATTCAAGCCATTGACATTTGACTGTTTATGATTTTCTGTCTGTCTGGATGTCCACCCATCTATTCATTAAGAGTTTTTATGTTAATTTTTTGTCTTTGATGTATTTCTGAAAATCTTCATTCAAATGTGTAAATACTTGGTTAGTATTTCTACTGGATGGCTATATATTAACAGACATTATCTTGGCAGCCACTGATGATGAAAGGTCTAGATTACTGACTTAGAAATTTTTGAAGTTTTGCGTGAAGGTTTTTATTTTCTGATATTTACTTAAGTCACTCCTCAAAATTGTTGATTTTGGTTAGTGTTACTACTATTAGACCCTACCCTGTTTTTATTATATATTTTGGGGACTTGGAGGTACACATTACATAGACTAACTAGTTAACATGATTAGTCCTTGCCATACTTAACCCTTAAACTGCCAATCACAACAGTTATTGTCTGCTTTGTCACCTGCTTGTCATTTTAAAAGTCATTTCTGCAAACAGTGTGGACCCAGATCAGACTGCTCCTTTAGGAGCAGTCTGATCTGTGTCCAAACTGTTTGCCTGTATGCAAAAATAGGTTTGAAAAGTTTGCAAGAATATTCAGCGGACGACATAAACAGACGGCATTTTCAGATGCAGGTTTTCTTGGCATTTTAAGGGTTAATTAAGATGTCAAACTCACTTCTAATTTTGAGCCAGTCAGATTACTTGATCCAGGGTGTTGATACAAATTCACATACTCAATGACAAACAGTGCAGATCCAGATCAAAAGCCAACTGATCTGTATCTGCACTGTTTGCAAAGGCAGGGCATATACTGGTTCAGCAAAACCAGGCTTAATGAATTCTGACAAAATACATTTTGGTGCAAAATACAAATTATTATCTTCTGAAGACTGTTTATGTCTAGAGCCATTTGTATAGTCCTCACTATGTTATCATTTTAAGTACAGGTACCATAATGATCCTTAATATTTGGCTTTACCATGCATATCCTAAAACTAAAATCAGACCATTGAAGTGCCCAATGTTTTTAACATGTGCTGAATAAATGCAAACAGTGTAGACCCTGATTAAACTGCTAGGTAGGAGCATTTTGATCTTTGTTTACACTATTTGCTCAGGCATGTCATTCTGGATATGTTATGAGGGCTGTCTAAAGAAAGTAAGGAGTTGAAATATATCATAGGAAAAGTTTGCTAAATTCTTAATTAATTCAAGGTTTTATTATGTGGTTATGTAAAAGATATAATTTAAACAGTACACTGCAGAAATTGCAAAATATCTTTACATTAACATTACAGCCTACCTGGACAAAGAATAGTGCACTTGTCCTTTTAATGCTTATCAACCAGGATACATTTTTCAGCTGATGACATTTTGAAATTTTTTTTTCTTATTTTTCTTTTTTCTTTTTTTTTTTTTTATTTTTATTTTTCGTTGGCCTTGGTGGCTCAGTTGGATGCGCTTCCGACTGGAGACCAGGAGGTCGCAGGTTTTGTAGAGATTGATCAAGAAGTGTTTTCTACAGTCATTTTCTCCCTTCTGCTGATTCAAGAAGGGCAGTTGTCAGTTTCTGGCAAAAGAATATGCACAATACTGGTTAACCGCTTAGAGGACTAAGCCTGCCCAGTAAACGTGTGGTTAGGTAAACTGACTTCACTCAGTATGACCCCATTGGGTTGACTGGGCCGTAAAACCTTAACACAAACAAACAAACAATTTTTCTTATTTTCCCTAGAAAAAATGTTTTGACATTTCATGCAAATTGTCTCTAATGTCAAATCCTGTTTTCTGGAAAAAATAAGAAAACCTCATCAGTTTGCCATTTACCAAATTGGCCCAGAGGTTAAAGGTTAAACTATACTGATACTTCTCACTGACTTGGAGAAAAACAACTTTTGTTTTAGCTCAAAAAGTGCGAAAAATGCTGGATCCATCAACTACATGACTCATAGCTCTTGATAAGGTGCTTTTTCAGACCAAAAAGTATCTATATTTTTCTTATTTCTTGACAAAAACATATGTTGTAGGTACTCATTAGAAGCGCCTTGGCGAGGTGCTTCTAATGAGTACCCACAACATATGTTTTCATCGAGAAATAAGAAAACTATTTACCTGACACCCACTCTTATCTAGGCCTATGACATGTGCTGAGTTTCAGCATTTAATAATTTTGCTGCAATCTACAGTTACTCTCTTACTATATTTTGTGTACATTTCAGTTTGGTCACAAAAATATTGTTTTTAACCCATTGAAGACTGGAGACCCCTAAGCAGGTAACTGGCAAACAGTGCAGACCCAGATCAGATGCTGCAGAATGCAGCATCTGATTAGGGTCTCCACTGTTTGTAAGTAGTTCAACCATTGTTATTTAGGAATATCTACATCATAAAGCCTGATATACCTAAAATCAAAAATGGACTCTTCCAATATATAGTGTTGGAGTGTTTATTCAGTCTTTTATGGGTTAAGCAAGTGAAATCTGCAGATTAAGAACATTCTGTGCATATGCAGTCTCATCAGGATCTGTTCTGTCCATTGATTCATCCTGCAATGTCCAGTCATTCTATAAGTGGACAGCCATGGCTCTGATCAGACTATGTGGATGTTCAAGCCTTTGATGGCCTTCATGGTTACGGTTACTTAAAGATACATACTTGAAACTGTCTTCTTTTTTTTTTTCCAGAGAAATCCTGAAATAAAGCTGTATGGTCTCCCCTGGGTGTTTTCTGGCTATGTTGGCAATGGTACAAAGTCTCCTTATGCATTTCCAGAACTAACAACAAACTATATTATCAAGTGGATCCAGGGAGCCAAGAAATACCACAACCTGACTATTGATTATATCGGGGTAAGTCACTGCTCTTTTTCTGGTTAATATAGTTACCCTAAATATGTGGATACTTTAACCCACTGTAGTCGGGAAACCCCTAAAAGGGTAATTGGCAAACAGTGCAGACCCAGATCAGAGGCCACAGAATGTGGCATCTGATCAGGGTCTCCGCTGTTTGCAAATAGTTTAGCCATTTTTCTCTAGGAATACATGTAACTAAATCTCATAACTGCACGAACCTTATATTTAAATTGGACACTTCCAAAATATAGTGTGGGAGTCTACAGTAGATTAAAGGGAATGGATGTGTCCAAAAGTTTTGCCACCATTTTTATACCCCTCCACACAATAGTGGTGGGGTATTATGGTTTCAGGTTGGTTGTCCGTCCGTCCGTTTTTCGTTTCCGGATGATAACTTGAGTAAACATCAATGGATTTTCACCAAACTTGGTATGTGCATTGATATTGCGGAGATCTGGTTTGGGATTGCTAATGGGCAAATTCCGTCAATTTCTGACGGAGTTATCTGCCCGAGACCCGCCCATATTTTTGTTTCCGGACTATAACTTGAGTAAATAACAAGGGATTTTCACCAAACTTGCTATATGCATTGGGCAAATTTCGTCAAATTTTTACGGAGTTATCTGCCCGAGACATGCTCATATTTTCGTTTCCGGATGATAACTTAGTAAATAACAAGGGCTATATGCATTGCTGTTATCATGATCTGCTTTACAATTGTTATCTGTCCATTGATATTATCAAGATCTGGTTTAGGATTGTTATGTGTCCCTCCATCAATTTCTTTCCAGACATTTTCGCTACGATAACTTTAAAACATAAACAAATAATTGCTATGGCGGGGTATTATGCTTGCGGTGCTTTTATTCTAGAGGAGACAACTTTTGTGGAAAAGAATTTAGTTCCATAGTACTTGAATCGTTTTAAAATTGGGGGCTACTCTTAAAGAAAAGTGTAAGGTAGTCCCAGAATGATGATATTTATTCCCCTTATCAAAATACCAAACTTCTCCTAAAACTTTAACAAGCCCTTTTAACAACCTAAAGTCTAATTCATCGTTTTTGTGTATATGCATTTCAGCTTTTTTTGCAAAAAGTATGTGGTTTTCAGTAATAAGCCAGTGGACAACAAAAGCTTCAGTAAGACTTGTGAGACCAGAGCAGTCTGATCGGAGTCTTTACTGATTGCATGTGCCTTCTGTAGCCTCCGGGCTATCCAAAGAGGGATGAATGAGAACCCTTATTATAGTGGGTGGATGTACAGGTTGATCTGAGTCTTTGCTGGTCACAGAGATCTTATTGTAGGTTTTGTCACACACTGGCTCTATTGTAAACAGAAGATGAACTTACCTCCATTTCTTCAAAACTTTCCAGGTGACAGTTACAAATTACCAAACTATTTTTATTGGCTTTTTTCCAGTGTTGTAGAATGCCATTTAATTTTTAGATGACTCATGTATGCCTAATGCTGATGACATCGCCAGTGAATAGTGATTTTATTCAGTTACTTGCAAACAGTATTTACTTTAAAACATTTTTTCTTTAAAACAAACTTTTCTGTTTTATTTCTGTATTATTATATTAATCAGCTACTCATTAGATGTGCCTCAGTGAGATGCATCTAATGAGTACCCATAGCTTATATTTTTTGTGTAGAAATAAAAAAAAAATAATAAGTATTTTTCGGTTGGAAAAAAAAAAAAAGCACCTTACATGGTGCTATGTTGGTCACACTCCAGTTAACATATTATACATGTATTTCAGGAGTGGAATGAACAGAACTACAATGCCAGATACCTGAAGGTATTTTCTTCTTTTAGTTTAAAACCAGTCATATAATCCCAGCTGATGCATGACATTTATACAACATCACAATGAATGCATCAAGGTTAATGCAGTGTTGTTTCAATGCAGTATCCCCTCTAGGATATTTCTTCCTACATAAATGAATGGGCTTTGTTGTTCAGGCTTGAGACCAGTTTTAACTGAATAGTTAATTGAACAGAGAAACTACAAATCAGAAAAGATGGAATAGCAAAGTAACAAAAGAAAATGAACAGCTATCCATGGACGCAAAGTTTGAAGTCTGTTGTTATGTTCCCCCACCTATGAGAAGGGGACATATTGATTTTAGTACGGATCCTGTTGGCATTGGCTTTGGCATCCGTGCCCCACTTTTTTTGTCTGCACAATATCTTGTGAACCAGTGGTTGTATTTTTACCCAGGTTTCATGGGTAGATATTTGGGACATAAAAAAAGAACTGATTAGGTTTTGGTGGCCTTAACCTAATTTTCAAAGTCTTAGCAGAATAAAAACTGAAATATATGATATGGGGATAGCTGTTTTCGAAGAAACACTTTTACTAGTTTGTATTTTTTTTATGTTTTTTGTTGTTTGTTTTTTATATATCTTTTTTTGTTTTTTATTTATTGATTTATTTATTTATTAATTTTTATTTATTTATTATTATTTTTTTTTTTGCTTTATTTTACAGACATGTCAGTATCCACAGCCAAAAATATGTCATTTTCAACAAAAAAAATATCCTTACCTTATTTAACCTTTACCACTCTCTGGACTTATTCAGCAGACGAAAAAATTGGGTATATTTTTCTTAGAGGCTTATTTTATCTTCAGTTACTGAGGAAAAAGTTAGATGAGAATCAGCTTCAAGATGTAATGATAGTGGCTGCCGACGATTTCCAGGCAGAGTTTGAGACAAATCTGGCTCGTGATATGCTGCTGGATCCAGAGTTGTCATCTGCTGTTGATGTTTTTGGGTATGTTTTGCTATAAGTAATGGAACACTTCTCATCACGAAAACATGCCTATATAATTATGACCCCCTTAAACCCCACTTTTATACAGTGAAACTGGGGTTTACAGGGGTATACGATATTTTTCTTATTTCTGCTCAAAACATAGATTGTGGGTACTCGTTAGAACTGCCTCGGCGAGGCAGTTCTAACGAGTACCCACAATCTATGTTTTGAGCAGAAATATGAAAAATTATCAGAGTTTTTTTATCTGAAATTGTTCAGTTTTTGGTAGTGAAATTTTCTATATATTTGAATAGGCTTGTTTTCGTAATGTGAAGGATTTTGCAAAGGGAGGTAAATTTTGCAGATGGTAAGTTGCCTCCCTAGTATTTGAAACCTTCCTAAAATGGGGGCTACCCTTAAAAACTGGTTTGCTCACAGAGGAGGAAATTATTTCCTGTTAGAGTAGCCATCAGTTAGAAGTGAAGCAAATATTTCCATGTCAAAGTTACTTCCCTTAGAAATGTATTTGTTCCCTTTATTCACTGACTGAATAGTCCTTCATTGTAAATTTTGATGATGTGGGTAATATTGCTCCAGATACAGAAATCATTAGAGACACACCACAAAAAAAGATGCAGAGGACCACAGGCACTTGTTTCATAGCAAAAGAAAAACAAAAGCTCCCGCCTTCTAGGAAGGTGGGTTTTTTTTTCTATGAAACAGTAAAGATCCAGATCAGCAAGCAAAGCTGCATGAGCTGATAAGAACCATTTACTCCATATAAGGCACTTATTTCATCTGAAAAGTACCAATATTTTTCTTACTTTTCTGCTTAAACAAAGGTACTTTTTAGAAGCCAGTAGCAAAGGCACTTCTAATGAGTACCCACAACAAATGTTTTCGTTGAGAAATGAAAAAAAAAAATATGTGGCTACCGCCTCTCATCTAGAGCTACGAGAATCTTGGCTATACATCAATGTATTCCTCATTATCCAATAATTCTGTAAGCAGACATCAAAGGCATTGATTAGACTGTGCAGATGTACAGGCTGATCAGAACTTTCACTCTTAGCTTATACCTTGAAGACACATTTTCACATGGAGTAGTTGATTTATAACAAATCAATATTTTTATGGTCACGTATTTCAGTTTCTTGTGCAAAATGCTTGTGGTTCTCAAAAACAGATTTACAACTTATAAACAAAACAAGTAAATTATTTTGAATTTACTTTTATTTCTTTAAACTTTTATGTTAGTTATTAGCCCATTGTAGTCTAGAGACCCCTAAAAAAGGGTAATTGGCAAACAGTGTAGAACCAGATCAGATGCAGCATCTGATTAGGGTCTCCACTGTTTGCAAATAGTTCAACCAATTTTCTCAAGGAATATCTAAATCACATAGCCTGACATACCTAAAACCAAAATTAGAATCTTCCAATAAATACTGTGGGCGACTTCATTCAGTCCATAATAGGTTAGAGTTAAATGCATTCAAATAATTTACAAGCTGTGTTCCATAATGCATTTGGCTGTGATCCATAATGCATTTGGTAAGTGTGTCTGTCTGCAGATCCAGGGGTCTTCAGTTCAAATCCCAGCTTGGTCACATAACTTTCATGGAGATTGAGCATGAAATCATTGCTAAGATCATTCTCGTCCTGCCGCTGGTTCAAGAAGGGCTGCTGTCAGTTACTGGTGAAAGTATGTGTACAAGTACTGACTGACCATTTAGAGGACTAAGCCAGCCCAGAAAAAAGTGTGACTAGATTAATAACTGACCAGCTCAACATTACCTTAATAGTGTTGACTGGGCTGTAAAACTCCCTACTCCAATCGAAACCTTAAAGACTACATTGTTTTGACTGTTTTTCTTCTACAATTTCAGTGTTCACTACTCCAGTACTGTGAGCAATTTGGGAGAGATTGTATGGGGTAAACAATTGTGGGCATCTGAAGACTACAGTACCCTAAATGATGATCATGGCGCTCGGTGCTGGGCAAGGGTAGGTCTCAAATCCATGTCACAACAGAAAATATAGAACTGTAAAAATTTCTATCTTTTGTGTCAACAAATATGCAAAATGTAGAAATTTGTTACGCACTGTCGTCAATGCAAAATGAAGATATTTTCTACATTTTGTGTAGACAGGTAGGATAGTTACATTTTAACTCAAAGATATTAAATCAATACTCTTGTGTTCAGACATCAGTCATCTTTATAGTCATCTTTATAACATTTATTTTCATGCAATTAGATGATGGTCAGTGTAGTTCACAGTACAATGTTTTGCCTTATACAGAATGATGACAGTGACAGAAACAATACATCCCCCAGATAAGGAGTCAATACAAACACATACAGTCTAACCTGTCTTAAGCAAGTGGGTTTGGGATAAGGCAAAATCACTTGCTTAAGATAGGTGCTTGCTTAATAGAGGTTCGATTCAGACCTGAGAAAAATTGTTTCATCTCAACCAAGGGTACTCATCAGGTGGCTTGTATGACATTACTGGACCATTTAACTCTTCATTGCATCATGAAATATAATTTTCGCACCTCTGCCAAGTGGCAAACAAACAGTTATTATCCATTAATTGATAGCACCTGCAAAATAACATTAATTTTTGTATAGGGTTCAAAACAATTGGCCGCTACTCGATAACTTGCTTTTTGATATTGGATTTTGTAAACATTCTACTGGTTACCCATCTCACAATGCTGAATTTGAACATATTGATTTTTACCAGGCTCCAGTACATAAAATAATATGCCTGTTTGTTTAGCTCTATTGGACAGTTGGGTTTTACCAAACACCGAAATAATCAGACACAGTGCTCTGAACTTTTACACTGACTTAATGCGGTGCCGAAAAAACGATAAGGCTGCAAAATAGTGGCCCCTTAAGCAAGTGTTTTATGCAATTTCAGATATATTTTACCAGCCATTGGTTGCGTTAGACAAATGCTTGCTTAATACAGGGTCATTTACATGGGAAATCATTTGGGGGGCCAAAAATGGCTGTTAAAGACAGGTGCACTCTAAATAGAGGTGGTCTTAAAGCAGGTTGGACTGCAAATAAATAGTTTACAAACAGTAAACACATAAATAAATATAGTATAAACAGAAATTAGCATATGAAAATCAGCCATTCAGCAATTGGGAATCAAACCATGAACCTCCTGCTTGCCAGGAAAGAGTAACTGCTCTCTGCTTCCCATTGTAAGTCTTTCAAGTGTATTTATTCTGACACCATAAAGCCACTACAGAGGGGCCTGGGTGTTTATTGGACATTTATGTCAGTAGGTATCTTTTCTTGAATATTTAGCCCCAAGGCTATAAAACTTTTTTCATGCTCAGCTGAGCATGAAATTTGTCCTGCTAATAAATCTCAAATTATTATCAAATTGCAAATCCTTTCTTGCTAAAGCCACTCCAGAGGGGTCTGGGTGTTTACTGGACAGTTATGTCAGTAGGTATCTTTTCTTGAATACCTAGCCCCAAGGCTATAAAACTTTGTCATGCTCAGCTGAGCTGAGCAAGAAATTTGTCCTGCTAATATGTCTCAAATTATTAACAATTGCAAATCCTTTCTTGCTAAACATAGCTTAGCATGGAATTTTGTCTCCAAATAAATATGGAAATGCCAATAATTTAGCAAGAAGGGATTTGCAATTGTTAGCCAGCCTCGGCGGCTCAGATGCGCCGTTCGACTGGAGACCAGGAGGTCGCGGGTTCAACCACAGCCGAGGTCGGCAACATTCTTTTGTGGAGATTGATCATGAAATATTTTCTACAGTCATTCTCTCTCATCAGCTGATTCAAGAAGGGCAGTTGTCAGTTTCTGGCGAAAGAATGTGCACAATACTGGTTAACCACCTAGAGGACTAAGCCTGCCCAGTAAACGTGTGGCTAGGTAAACTGGCCGCGCTCGACATGACCCCATTGGGTTGACTGGGCCATAAAACCTCAAAAAAAAAACAAATTTGCAATTGTTAATAATTTTAGATTTATGAGCAGGACAAATTTCATGCTCAGCTCAACTGAGCATGAAAAAAAGATTTCATATTTATTTGCAGAGAAAATTTCATGCTCAGCTGAGTTGAGTATAAAAAATGTTTTATATTATAACCTTAGGGCCAGGTGATTTGTAGATGTCTGTGTTTTTATTTTCAGATTCTCAATCAGAATTATGTTAATGGATATATGACCAGGTAATATATGAGACATAATGTGAGATATACTTCTGACATGTGTGCCCAGTGAAGACTCTGATCATTCTGTGCTTCCATGCAGTCTGATCAAAGTCTTTGTTGTCTGCATGAAGAAACTTTGCATCTTTGGCTATCCAAAATATATACCAGTGAAGATTCTGATCAGACTGAGCAAATGTGCAGGCTTATCTGAACCTTCACTGTGCACATGTCCAAAGAAAATAAATCTGACATTACAGTTATACAATTTTCTTAGTGTTCTGCAGTTTTCAGTTTAGTTTACTAGTATTTTCATTTTCTATACTTGTATGCCTCGCGGCCCCATTTAAAATACTTCTTTCAACCAAACAATATCAATATTTTTCTAATTTCTCCATCATATTGTATCATATCGTAAACAGGTTTTTGATTAACATGCAGGTGCAGGGTTACATCCACATCAGTGGGCCCCCTTCCAGATAGCTGGCTTGCTGCACGCATGGCAGATCTCACACCAGATCTCCAGGTATGCCTATCATGAGGGTCAATCGCCAAGAGCTTCCACTCTCTGCAATCCCTCTCTGTCAGCTGCTTCCATGTCATCTTGGGCCTCCCAGGCTCACGCTTTCCATCAACCTATATGTCAAAGGCTGTCTTGACTGCACCATTGGAGTGTTCCACATGTCCATACCATCGGAGCCTTCTCGCCTTCAGAATGAGGTCCAAACCCTCAATGCCAGCTGAGGTGGCATGAAGAGAGAAGCCGCACAAGTAGCTCATTGGACCTGGTGGTGACAATGTCTTGCGGCCTGACATTGCAGATCTGTCTGATCATTCCCCTGTCATTTCGCTGCAGACGCTGGAGGTTTGGCTTTGTCAATGGCTAAGTCTCACTGGCATAGAGCATTGCGCTTTGCACACAAGAGCTGTACACACGGCCACGTGTTTTGAAAGAGAGGTGGCGTGAAGAGAGAACTGGTAGCAAATCCTTGAACTTCTTCCAGGCGGTTTTCACACATGTTGTGGTTGAAAGTTCACAGTCACCTGCTGCTGAGAGCATGTCTTCTAGGTAGCTAAAGGAAGCTACCACCTCCAGCTTGTCAGGTCCGGCCTGGACTTCCTTCTGCGGTCTGCCATCCAATGGGTGTGCAGTTCCCTGGCACTGTGTACATCTGTAGTCAGGGTCCTTTGTCAAGCACTTGAGCCCACTACATTTCTTGTGCACCCAGTGCTTGCAGCCATTGCAGAAGATGCTGTTGCTGCCCACTCCATTGCGACAGACGACGCATGGAAGCTCACCTGAACTCTGCAGCAGGTCCAAGCCCATACTGCAGATCATGATCTTCCTCTTTCCTGCATTTACTCTCAGTGCTTTCTTCTCCATTGCTTCTTTCCAAGTCAAGAGCCTCCTGACACATTCCTCAAGTGATTCAGCGATGATAACAAGGTCATCGCCACAAAAACCTATGTTTTGGGTACTCATAAGAAGTGCAAAAAACAAAAAAAAAGCCAAACCCAGATTCCATGCTCCACCTGCATGTATGTTATCCATAAACACAACAGGCATCATAGCTCCAATTAAGCGGAAAACCCAAATGAATAGTTTTTTTTTATTTTACCACAAAAACATATGTTGTGGGTACTCATTAGAAGCAACCTCAAGTGAAAAGACAAAATCACAGAACTAGCACTAATAGAGCAAAATAATCTCACTGTTCTACTTCATTTGGCATTCTACTGGATTTACTCTGAATCAGGGAAATCTTATTACTTTTACAGTACAATATCATGGAACTTGATAGCAGCTTATTATGAGGGTATGCCCTACCAGAGATGTGGACTCATGACAGCCAACAACCCCTGGAGTGGCCATTATAATGTAGACTCTACTATTTGGATGACTGGTAAGAATGTTGTTGCTAAAACAATGGTAAAAATATCACCAGTATAACTAAGATAATCTAAGGGTTATCCAGCTCAATGTATATTTGAGCAGAAAAGGCCATTCTCCTCCTGCTGCTGATTTGAGAAAGGCTGTTGTCAGTTGCTGGCAAAAAGTATGTGCACAAGTACTGATTAACCATTTAGAGGACAAAGCCTGCCCTCTGCAATTACGCAGATACTGGCTTCTGCAATTATGCAAACTTGAAAATGTATTTGAGGTACAATTTCAGATAATTTACCTTCCAACATGTAAACCCAGCAAAGACTCAGATCAGACTGTGCATTTGCACAGTCTGATCTGAGTCTTTGCTGGGTGCTCTGTTGATAAGTAATTATGCAAACTTGAAAGTATATTTGAGGTACAGTTTGAGATAATTTACCTTCCAGCATGTAAACCCAGCAAAGACTCAGATTAGACTGCACATCTGAGTCTTTGTGAGGTGCTCTGTGGCAAGGCAATTATGCAGACTTGAAATTTAGAAAATGTACCTTCCACCATGCACAGTCTGATCTGAGTCTTTGCAAGATGCTCTGTGGATAATTAGGCTTCTTCAAATGGACAGCAAACACCGTGATCCAACTCCACAGATGTGCAGGCTGATCAGAGTACTTGCAGAGCTCATGTGTTGTAATATACATTTTCACATTTTATGGCTCATAGACTTTAACTGCATACCATATTTACCCTAAGGCTAGAGTTTTTTATGTTTAGGTTTACCGGAAATTTCTCAAAAAGTTGCTGTAGGGAGGAAGGAATAAAAATAAAAATATGAAAAAGCTTGGGTTGATCAAATAAAATAATTTTCGAACAAAAATACATGTAACAAGGCAACATTTCAACCCCAAATTTGAAGGGTAGGGACATTAAATAAACTTAAAATTGAAAATGCCAATTTTGCTTTTCCAGAGGGGCTAAAATTGTAGGGTAGGCTCTTCCATAAATCAAAAAATAAAAAAAAAAAAAAACGGTGGCTTAAGTTTTTAGACACATTAACTTCAAACCATACTTGTCCCAAAATTTGAACAAGTCTATTTGACTACCAGTTGTATCTAAAATATTGCTGGATAAGTGGCAAACAATGTAGACCCTGATCAAAAGCTGCTTTCTGCAGCATCTAATTGGATCTGCACTGTTTGCTCAGGCTTTTCTGTCCCAATACTTAGACTTATTACGGTAATGTCAAGTTTTACTAATAAGTATATAGTGCTCAGTGAATGTCAGATAGGAATGAAAATATATGCAGAGTGGTAGAAAGATGTGTAGCTTGGTCTTTCATACATGACAGCCTGATGATATTTTTTCTGAGTTTTCCCTGAAAATATGCTTTGACATTTCATGCAAATTGTCTCCAAAGGAGAAAGCATTTTAAGCAATTAATTTCATTTCATATAACATATTTACTTTAAATATTGAGACACCTTAACTCCTTACAATATTTGTCCTCAAATTTTAATACGTCCATTCTATCACTTGCTGGTGTGTCTAAAACTGCCAGGCGAATGACATAGAATGTAGACAATGATCAGATTCTGTAGTGTTCCTTCTAGGTCTACACTTTTTTTTCTAAGGCCTGTCTGTCTCATTACTTTTGTGTAAATACAGTATTCTATTTTCAGCCCACACAACTCAGTTTACAAAACCTGGCTGGTTGTATCTGAGCCATAAATCTGGTGTAGGCCATCTTGTTGGTGGAGGAAGTTACGTGGCACTGACTAGTCCAAACAGGAAAGAGCTCACCATTATATTGGAAACAATAGTAAGAAACAGAGACCATTTAGTGTTAGATGAAAAATGTAGAAACACATATTCACTTTTGCAGATGCCATGTTTAACATTGTTTCTTATATCAATGGCCAACCCCAGAGACTAAGATTAGCCTGTTAGTTACATTGATCTGCATGACCTTTTATCTTTAACCTTTAACCTGCTGAATTTAAATACCAGCAGATAAATATTTTGTTCACAGAAAAATAAGCCTGGGCATTTGATGCAAATTGTCTAATGTGGAGACAATGTCAATTTAATGTCAAGCTCTATTTCTTGTGATAAATCAGAAAATTATCATGCATTTTGTTGTCTGCTTATTTCTAGAAAACGCTAAAGGTAAACACTCAGCAGACAACTTTTTAAATATTTTTATTATTTTTTTTTCCAGAAAGTAGGACTTGATATTTCTTGCAAATTGTCTCCTTTGGAGACAACTTGCATAATATGTCACAGTTTATTTTCTCGGAAAAATAAGAAAAATAGTATTCTCCTGTTGTCTGTTCAGAGAGTAGTAAAGGTTTATTTATACAGATATACAACAGACATATATTTTACAGTTATGATATGAAACACACCTGTGAAAAATCAAAATAACTTTTTCCCTTATCACATATATGAGTCCAATAGCTCTAGGTTATATGCTGGGATTCATAGTCTAGGTGGTAGCCCAGCGGGCACATGACGTTAATACAATGTCGGCTCAACGTCGATGCAACGTCATGACGTTGCATCGACGTTGATCCGACATTGTATTAACGTCATGTGCTCGCTGGGAGCGCATCTGACTGCAGACCCAGGGGTCACAAGTTTGAATCCCAGCTTGACCACATAACTTCCATGAAGATTGATCATGAAATCATTTTCAAGTCATACTCCCCCTTCTGCTGATTCAAGAAGGGCAGTTGTCAGTTACTGGTGAAAGTATATGCACAAGTATTGGTTAATCACTTAGAGATCTAAGCTTGCCCAGGAAAAAGAGTGAGTAGGTTAAATGACCTAACAGTGTTGATTGGGCCATAAAATTGAAACCCACGCTCAAACTTCTGTTCAGTCAAAAATTTATTGATATTTTTTTTATTTCACCATGAAGACATATGCTGTGGTAATTTAAAGTGCCTTGGTGAGGCACTTGTAATGAGTGCCTACACAGAGGAATTGTTAAGGAGGAGTATTTGGTAATTCTGGGATAATTTGTCTTATTTCTCCATAAAAACATATGTTATGGGTCTTCACCCACAACATTTTTTTTTTTTTTTTGAGTACTGGAGAAAATTATCCCAGAATGATCACCAAATACTCCTCCTTAACAATTCCTCTGCTACAGCATGTTTTCTTGGAGAAGTTCGAAAACAATTATCTGGATGCACTTCCTATTAGCAGCTATGCTTGACTATTAATAACCTAACCATCTTATACATATATTGTCTGATCATGATCTACACTTGTTGCTATCTTAAATCTGTACATTTTAAACTTTGTAATGCAATTAGCAAATCCTCAGATAAGACTATGGACAGACAGGCAGACAGTGGCTTGATTTCCCCTGTCTCCATAATTCTTACATATGTGATCCTATGTACTCAGACAGAGGTGCCAGAGGAAAGAGTATAGACCTATATCAGACACCATAGAATTTGGCATCTGATCAGTATCTACACTGTTCACTTTTCATCCAACAATATTTACATTTTCGATTAAAGACTTATAGAGAAACCTTTAGAACCCAGTGTAGTTCATTCCTCCATGAACGCAATGGATCAAAAGTGATGTGACATCAAAACAACTGACGCTTTTGGAGATTTGATTGGACGTTGCTACTGTTGTGATGACGTCGCCACTCTTAAGCTATCCAAATATAATTGGCCTGCCCTTAATGCAGCCTGCAATGTGAAGTTCTCTCTAAGATACGCAAGAAAAATAATGTAAATATAAGTAATGAACTTGATTTTTTCCGAAATTTATTGAGGTATGACCGCAGTGGGTCGCGTGCAAAGTGACTGAACCCTTCGGGGTTCATTCACTTTGCACGCAACCCACTGCGGTCATACCTCATTGAACTTCGAAAAAAATAAAAATCATTTCTTAAATATTTTTCAGATACATCAACAGGTACAAATGTAGTAAAATGGACTTGTTAGTGCTTAGCATGCTGGTTAAAAAATTCTGCAGATGACATTTTGAGATATTTTTCTTATTTTTTTTTCAAGAAAATAGGCTTTGGACTGTTAAAGACAGTCCAAAGCCTATTTTCTTGGAAAAGTAAGAAAAATATCGTTAATTTGTTGTCTACTGAATTTGCCAAGAGAGAGGTAATGGTTAAAATTATAGAACAAGTATGTTAAGAGGTTAAGGTAAATACAGCAAGTAACATACTCTTCCTTGTGTATTACAGACAAAGGATTCACAATGTCTTCATGAAGTATTACCAAGCTATGATGTGAAAATATTCCAAACAGTTATTTTTAAACTTAATGGATCTTTTGTAAGTATAAAAGTGTCTGGGTCTTTAGCACTCCCAACTTTGAATCACAAGGTCCCATGTTCCAATCCCTCCCTGAAGTGGAATTTCGCTCATGACTATGCAAGGAGGCTTTTGTTATCACATTTCCATCATCTTAATATTACTTAAATAATGCTGAAGGGGATCTACTTCAAATCATCATCTTTTGTAAGCATGGTTAGCAGCTGTACTCCAGACAAACATGGCATACATATAGATATCATTAAGAAAACATGCCTATTCAAACATACTGAAAATTTTACCACAAAAAAATGAAATTTTTCAGATAAAAAATTATGATATTTTTCATATTAATGCTCCAAACATAGATTGTAGGTACTTGTTAGAACCGCCTCGCCGAAGCGGTTCTAACAAGTACCCACAATCTATGTTTTATTAGCAGAATAAAAAAAATAATGTATACCCCTGTAAACCCCAGTTTTCTATATAAAAGTGGGGCTTAAGGGGGTCAGAATTATATAGGTATGTTTTCGTGATGTGATTTGACATTTTTAAGGGGACTGAAAACACTTGGTTGATTTTCTGCTATTTTTACAACTTTCATGACTTCCTGTTTGTTTTTCTGCACACCTTCTGAAAAGGGATCAAATATAAAAGGAAATAATTCATGTCCCTCTTTAGAGGGAGGCAAAACATTTGTATTGAGTTGTATTTCCCTTAGAACTTAATATCTGAGTTACTTTAATTAGAACAAAAATGACAAACTCCTTTTTCTTGATGCTGATTTTGGTTACTACAAGGAGCAGTCGGGTAGTATCCAGACTTTTTGCTCTTTATCAAAAACTGTTAAATATTTTTCAAAGTTCTTTTTATTCTGTTTCAAAATATTCCCCAACTAAGTCTATACACCTAGCCATCTTCATGGGAGGTTTTGTATTCCCACTGCAAAGCATGAAGAAGACCTACTGCTGAGATACTGATTTACAATTGAAATCAAAGCCACCCTGGTCCCCTATTTGTAGGGGCCACTGCCTAAGCTGGCCTCCCTCATCTAGGCTTATCCTTCATGCTTGTCCTGGCCTCCCTAAGATATGAAACCTAGCTATAAAAGGTTGATGGGGATATGCAGGCTTTAAAAAACTTTTCTGCAACCTTTGAAAATGTGGCAAGGTTTCTCAATCTCTAGAAGCAGGAATTTTGTTACACATCTTTATTCCTCCAGCTTAGAGTCCATGGTAATCCTTACACCTACCTGGTTTAAATGCTCAAAACTTTGTGTTCACACACTTCTCACTGAAAGTAAACTGACTGAATTTTAGGCAATAAAATGTAATTTCTGCTCATGTATAATATGTGTAAGTAGCTGTACATGAAAAGACAGGAGCATGAACAGTCTGTATACTTTCTAATTTTCCATCATATATTCTCCCTAGAATTGATTAGGAAAGGTGCCTCAATCTTCAGAGTTTTATGAATACACCATAACCTCTTTATAACACTGTTGCTGGGATCCAAAGCAAAAACCATGTTAGCCAATCAACCCTGTTGTATTGAAACTAACATGTTTAGATTATTTTTTAAACCATCTTATAATGAATCGGTACCAATGTTTTTGTGTTCATCATCATGAGAATCTGAAGAAATTGCAAACTTAATGTGAAATAAATATAAATTTCATGTCTTGAAAGTGCACAAAATACAAATATACCACAAACATATAAAGTGTAAATGTTATAACCCAATTTTTGATTGATAACTAGGTAGCACAGTGGATGGCAGACAAAATCCCCACACTGGTTGCTTATGTTGCTAATAGTGTGATGGACAGAAGGAAAATAATGTCTTCCAGAACCTTACCAGGTGGGGAAGTCATGTAGTAAATTTGGTTAAATTCCACCCAGTGGTTGAGGAGGAGATAGTGTGACTGACAGATGGAAGGACTGAAGGACAGACAGATGGAAAAATAATATCATTCTAACACACCCTTCCCATGTGGGGAAGTTTTGTAGCAAATTTGGCTAAATTCCGCACTGTGGTTAAGGAGGAGATAGTGTAACAGACAGACAGACAGAGGCATTCACAATATCCCCCATTGCTAAAGTGTGGGGATAATTATTTCCCTTTACCTATTTTACTACATAACCTTGTTATAAAACTGCATATTTAGACATCATTTTTCTCCAATATTATTAAATAACCAGGTCTTTGTAAGTAGCAGTATCTGGGACAAAACAGTGTCTACAACTGTAATACTGGTCAGGATATGTTCATGAAACTTAATAAAAATATTGACCAACATTGGACTGCACTGCTTTTTATGCAGTTGTTTCTAAAAGTACTTTAAAAGTGGAATAACAAACAGTGTATACACAGATCAGACTGCTGGGTTTGCACTGTTTGCACTGTTTGCATATGCAATTTTGTAAGAACCTTTAGTTTACAAAATTTTAGCACATTTGTCCTATATGTATATATTTTTATTACAGTCTGGAATAAAGAAGCTGAATGTTTGGTTTTCACAGTTTGGAAATGGCACAACGAATGAAACAGTTTTATTCAGACCTAATGGAACTATAGAGGTATAGAAAAGTTTTAGTGTTATGTAATACTTGACCTTTAATTTGATGAATTGAAATAGCATGTGACATTTTAAAGTACATTGTATTTTTTCTTATTTTTCACAGAAGTTTAGATTGAAATTGAAAAAAAATCTCAAAAAAACACCAAAAAACAGTAAGCTTTGACATTTTCTTCAGATTGAATGGAACGTCAGGCCTTATATTCTCTGAAAAAAAAAATGAATGTCAGTAATTAGTTATCTGCAGATTTAGCCTACAGAGTGCTAAATGTTAAAACAGAGGTTGATCCTTAAAGTGTCTTTCACAACTACAACAGACATCATTCTAATTTTTATTGATTTTTTTTTTTTTTTAGAAAATAAAGCTTGACATTTTATGAAATTAAGTAACTAGGTCAGAACACTTGGCAGTTGACTTGAAAATGCATTTCAGTATTCCAAGATACAAGCATTTACACAGGAGTGGACAAAGAAATTGCATACTAGTTTATGTCACCTGGAAACAACAAAATTGCAATAATAAAAGTCGCTAGTGAAAAAGATTTAGGTGTTATTTCTTTTACGAGATCATATCACTTCCAAAGTTGCAACAGCCAACAAAATATTAGGACTAATATTTCAGACTTTCACATATATGGACAACCAAATGTTTCTATCATCATACAAATCACTTGTTAACCCTTCTCCTGCTGAACCCAGATATATACTGTCTTTGCAAAAAGTGTAGCTCTAGAAGCCAACTGATCTGCACCATTTGCCATTAAGTATGTGAATTTATATCAAAGTCAGGATCAAATACATGTAATCTGATTGGCTGAAAATTAGAAGTGGGTGTGGCATCTTAATTTATTCAGCATGGCAAGGGTTAGACCTCAGTTAGAATATCAGCATCACCCTGGATGCCATTATACAAAAAAGATTCCATTTTTTTTTGGAAACTGTTCAGCAAAGAGCTACACAATATATCATCAATATCTTGAATAACATATCAGGAGCGACTTGTGAAGTTAGGACTTCCCTCCTTGGAGTACAGAGGTCTAAGAGCTGATGTAAAAGAAGTTTATAAGATCTTGAACAAAATTAATATGGAAAATCAGGAGAAGTTGTTTACATTTGCACAGTACCCTACAACTACAGGCATAGCTAGAAATTACTCAAAAAAAAAAAAACATATCCACTCGAACATATGTGGACACTCCTTTTCTAACCATGTGGTAAATGTCTGGATCAGTCTCTCTGATAATGTAGTGCTCGCACCTTCTCTGAACTCTTTCAAAAGTACGTTAAACCAATTTTGGCATGGTCATAGTGTGAAATTAAGTCTGCCATGCTACATAGAAATGGATCAGCAGAAGTCACAGATGACTTAGAGGGACCTCGTTGACAGTGAGACAACAGTGAGGTGGTGAGAGGTGAATAGTCTGTGCTTTACAAAAAGAATAAATAAAATGCTGTCTGCTACATAGTTGTGTGCACTTTAAGTGTAAAAATCAGTTCATGGCATGTGCATGCTGAGCAGACATACATGTAGATCAGCCTGCTCATCTGTGCAGTGTTGTTAAGATCTATGCCATTCACTTACTTGTGAACCTTAAAGATCCAAATTGTGCAGTGTTGTTAAGATCTATGCCATTCACTTACTTGTGAACCTTAAAGATCCAAATTGTGGTTGAACAGCACATTCTATGATCTGGGCCCAGTTGTTCAAAGCTAACGATATCATTAGTTAACGATTCGTTAAAATTTAAATCAAGTCATACGCAAATATGCTGAAATTTTTGCTCAAAAATGCTACTCACATTTTTTCAGCAAAAAATATCAGAATATTGTGTATTGAATCCGCTAAAACAGTTAACGAAATGACCCTTAACGAGCTCGTTAAGCTAACGACGCTTTGAACAACCGGGCCCTGATTATTTATTTATGCATGCTGTCCTTAATCTTCATTGATCATTAGTCATAGCTCCAGATAAGAGGACAATCAAATAAATATTTTTCTTATTCTCAAAAACATACATTATTGTCAAAAACATACATTGTTGTCAAAAACAAACTTTCATTATTGCCAAAAATATACATTGCCCTCAAAAACATACATTGTTGTCAAAACTTACTTTTATCTCAAAAGCATACATTGTTCTCAAAAACATACATTGTAGATCCTCATTCAAAGTTATTTTGTAAAGAAATAAAAAAGCGGCATTTATCTAGATATTCCTTTAACTGGAGCTATAGGTCTAGTTACACACTTTTACAAATGATGCTCAATGCACTAAAAAGGCCCGTATACAATTTGTGGACAACATAGATCCAATCAGGATGAGCATCCATGCAGTCTGATCTGAGCATTCTTTGTCGACATGTATTACAGTAGGCATTGATTCTGTAAGCAGACAAGGCACAGGCTGATCTGGGCCTGCATTGTCAGCAAATTGCAGAATGTTCTTTTTGTGCATTGCGCATAAAATTCTCATCTGAATCTGCAATGAAGAAGTTTGGTTTTAACAGTTCAGAAATGAAATGGATGATCTGTGGAGTTGAAGGATTAACCCTTGTCCTGCTGAACCCGGATATACCCTGCCTTTGCAAACAGTGTAGATCCAGATCAGATGGCTTCTGAAGAAGCCATTGATCTGGATTCAGACGGCTTCTGAAGAAGCCATTGATCTGGATCTGCACTGTTTGCCATTAAGAATGTGAATTAATAGCAACAGTTTGAATCAAGTAATCTGATTGGCTGAAAATTAGAAATGGGCGTGGCTTCTTCATTTATTCAGCAGGACAAGGGTTAACACATAACATGCTAGGTCAGAATTTCTGCAAACAGCATTTTGAAGCACTTTGTCCAGAAAATATGGTTTGACATTTCATGCAAATTGTGATGAGATGTGATGAGATTATGATGAGTTTTGTGTATAAAATTTCGAGCCTTCTGTTCTGCTAAACATATCAGAAAATTAGTTATTTCTAAAAATATTAAAGGTTGAAGTTTTTTTTTTTCTTTTTTTTTTTCCAGGCAAGAGATGGACTTTTTGAACTGATTGTAGCAGCCAATCAGGTCTACACTTTAACAACTGTGTCAACTGGACATCATGGTAGTCATTCAGACCCACCAGCCCCTAAACCTTTCCCACGACCATACATAGATAAATTTAATGGTGAGTGAAAACAAATGAGAATTAGGCCATAGAAAAATATGTCTGTGCATGCAAGGCACAACAGGAATTAACCTGCTTCATTACCTTCGTATTCAGTGAAGGTTTAGACTAGTCTGTATTTATACTGTCTACTGAAGTAAAGTCATGTCCTGCCACTGGGGGATCTGTTATTTTGTGAAATCCGGAAATCCAGTATATCTTGAATTGGCCATGGATCCCAAATTTTCCACAAGCAAAACATTTAAAACTTATCGATTATTGTTCTTCCTAGCAATGAGGATATTGTAAATGCCTCCATCTGTCAGTCTATCATGCTATCTCCTACGAAATCACTGGGTGGAATTTAACCAAGCTTGCTTAATGACTGCCTCGAATGATAAGAATGTGTGAGAGCAACATTATTTTTCACTGTGCCCAATTTGACCTTCCTGTGGGTCAAAAGGTCACTGTCTGTCTGTCTGTCCATCCATCTTGCTATCTCCTCCTAAACCACAGAATTTAACCAAACTAGCTACATGACTTCCTCTTGTGGTAAGGATGTGCAAGAGCAAATCTGTCCATCCAGCCATCCATCATGCAATTAGCAGCATTAGCACCATGTGTGGGGATTTTTTTTATAGCTTTCCATAGACTGCTCAATTCTAGTTGTTATTTTACTTAACTTGAGAAAATAACAATTGGAATGCATTCCAGTATTGATTTTTTGCACCTAAGTTGCTAATGCGCTGTGGCACAAAGTTGCTGATGCACTGCACCGGAAAATATTTGTCTTATTTCTCCAAGAAAACATATGTTATGGGTACTCATTAGAAGTGCCTCGGCAAGGTGCTTCTAATGAGTACCCACAACATATGTTTTTGTGGAGAAGTAAGAAAAATATTAATACTTTTGGATTGAAAAAAGCACCTTAACTAGTGCTATGGCTGTAGCACTAAGTTGCTGATGCGCTGTGAATTGTAACAAACAATCCAATTAGCATCAATCAGTAGAAGTGTTGAACCGAGGAATTGGAACCACATTATGTAAACAAACTTACAAAACATAAGCTCTTTATTTTCTTTGCTGCTTATACCAATAAGAATAAGGGTTATTATACTTGCTTGGATTCATGGTTTACAGGATGTGGAAAAAAACAATGACGGGAAACTACAAAACAACAACAACAATGGTGTCATATAATGTCAAATTCAGCGATTGCCTTTTTAGAAAAATAGTTTATCAGCTGGTTATCCCCACTCAAGCCATGAGGATATTGTAAAAGCCCATGTCAATCTGTCAGTCCATTCGTCTGTTCGTCACACTATCTCCTCCTAAACCACTGGGCTGAATTTAACCAAACTTGCTTCATTACTTCCCCTTGTGGTAAGCGTGTGCAAGAGCGAATCTGTCTGGCTGTCCAGCTGTCACACTTTTAGCAACATTAGCACCAAGCATGAGGATTTTGGGATGGCATACCATCGACTGAACAATCTAGTTTCAATTAAAATTGCTTGTTTGACATAATACCTCATTGAGTATACTACCCTTGAAGAATTCTTATTCTGTTTTAATTGGAAAATATGTCTGATAGCTTGACCAAAGGTGACACGTAGTGTGGATTGATCAGTGATGTCTCAGCAAAATACCACGGTGCAAGAGAGTGCTATTCATGTATGGTACATGTCTTGACTTATATCTCGATCTGGTTATATCACGATATGGGACCTTAGACTCCCCCCACCCCCCCCTCCCCCCTCCCCCCCACCCACCAGTATTGTGATATATTGGATCTGCAGTGTATATCATAGAGACATGCTTAAGAGTTGATTAGGTTTTGGTGACCTTGCCTTCATCCTCAAGATAAGACTTGTCTGCAGTTACAGTTGCCATATTTTCACAAGTATTTTGCATGTTTCTAAAGGACATTGTTCAGCTGCGTTTTGGAACTTACTGTATCAACTCTAAATATTGGTACATCTTCACTACATAACATACTTCTCCTAAAATCTGGAAGAGTTCATTCTGCTACCTGTCAATATGTCTAAATATTGCTGGATGAGTGGCAAACAATGTAGACCCAGTTCAGATGGTGCAGATCTGTGTCTACATTGTTTGCACAGGCCTATCTGTTGCAATATGTTGGGTTATTACCATATCTATTTTGAACCACAGATGGTTTACATTACGAAAACACACCTATTCAAATATACTGAAAATTTTACCACTAAAAAATAAAAATTATCAGGAAAAAAAATCCTAATATTTTTCATATTTCTGCTCAAAACATAGATTGTGGGTACTTGTTAGAACTGCCTCGATGAGGCAGTTCTAACGAGTACCCACAATCTATGTTTTTGAGCAGAAATAAGAAAAATAAAGTATACCCCTGTAAACCCCAGTTTTACTATATAAAAGTGGGGTTTAAGGGGGTCAAAATTATATAGTCATGTTTTCGTGATGATAGGAATAGGGTAATGATCCCATGATCCTTATTTGGCTCAGTATATGCACACTATATATACAGACTAGGTCATCTAAAATTAAAAATATGTTTGACTATCTACTCATACATCATCAAGGTAATTTTTATCTCCCGTACATGGGCATTTGTCAAGGTATTTTTAGCTCACCTGAGCCGAAGGCTCAAGGAGAGGTATTGTGATCACTCACCGTCCGTTGTCGTCGTCGTCGGCAGCACCGGCGTCGTCGTCGTCGTCCGTCTGTCCGTCCGTCCGTTCACAATCTTTAAACAACATCTCCTCCTAAACCACTGATTGGATTTTGACCAAATTTCACAGGAATGATCCTTGGTTGATCCTCTTTCAAAGTTGTTCAAATGGTTCCGGTCCATTGCATATCTAGGTCACAGGAGCTAAAAATAGATTTTTTAACTAAAAACTCAAAAAATCTTCTCGTCAGAAACCACTGGACCGATTTCAATAAAATTTTGCAGAAATGTTCCTTTGGTGATCCTCTATCAAGATTGTTCAAGCCATTTGGATTCGTCAAAAAACATGGCCGCCAGGGGGCGGGGCTTATTTTCCCTATATATCTATTTAGAAAACTTTAAAAATCTTCTTGTCAGAAACCACTAGACCAATTTCAATAGAATTTTGCAGAAATGTTCCTTTGGTGATCCTCTACCAAGATTGTTCAAGCCATTTGGATTCGTCAAAAAACATGGCCGCCAGGGGGCGGGGCTTATTTTCCCTATATATCTGTATAGAAAACTTTAAAAATCTTCTTGTCAGAAACCACTAGACCGATTTCAATATAATTTTGCAGAAATGTTTCTTTGGTGATCCTCTACCAAGATTGTTCCAGACATTTGGATTCGTAAAAATACATGGCCGCCAGGGGGCGGGGCTTATTTTCCCTATATATCTATATAGAAAACTTTAAAAATCTTCTCGTCAGAAACCACTGGACCAGTTTCAATATAATTTTGCAGAAATGTTCCTTTGGTGATCCTCTACCAAGATTGTTCAAGCCTTTTGGATTTGTCAAAAAACATGGCCGCCAGGGGGCGGGGCTTATTTTCCCTATATATCTGTATAGAAAACTTTAAAAATCTTCTTGTCAGAACCACTGGACCGATTTCAATATAATTTTGCAGAAATGTTTCTTTGGTGATCCTCTACCAAGATTGTTCAAGACATTTGGATTGGTCAAAAAACATGTCCACCAGGGGGCAGGGCTTATTTTCCCTATATATCTATATAGAAAACTTTAAAAATCTTCTTGTCGGAAACCACTGGACCGATTTCAATATAATTTTACAGAAATACTCCTTTGGTGATCCTCTACCAAGATTGTTCAAGCCATTTTGATTCATCAAAAAACATGGCCGCCAGGGGGCGGGGCTTATTTTCCCTATATATCTATATAGAAATCTTTAAAAATCTTCTTGTCAGATACCACTAGACCGATTTCAATATAATTTTGCAGAAATATTCCTTTGGTGATCCTCTACCAAGATTGTTCAAGACATTTGGATTCGTCAAAAACATGGCCGCCAGGGGGCGGGGCTTATTTTCCCTATATATCTATATAGAAAACTTTAAAAAATCTTCTTGTCAGAAACCACTGGACCGATTTCAATATAATTTTGCAGAAATGTTTCTTTGGTTATCCTCTACCAAGATTGTTCAAGCCATTTGGATTCGTCAAAAAAAATGGCCGCCAGGGGGCGGGGCTTATTTTCCCTATATATCTATATAGAAAAGTTTAAAAATCTTCTTGTCCGAAACCACTGGACCGATTTCAATTTAATTTTGCAAAAATGTTCCTTTGGTGATCCTCTAGGAAGATTGTTCAAGCCATTTGGATTCGTCAAAAAACATGGCCGCCAGGGGGGCGCGGCTTATTTTCCCTATATATCTATATAGAAAAGTTTAAAAATCTTTGTGTCCGAAACCACTGGACCAATTTCAATATAATTTTGCAAAAATGTTCCTTTAGTGATCCTCTACCAAGATTGTTCAAGCCATTTGGATTCGTCAAAAAACATGGCCGCCAGGGGGCAGGGCTGATTTTCCCTATATATCTATATAGAAAAGTTTAAAAATCTTCTTGTCCGAAACCACTAGACCGATTTCAATATAATTTTGCAGAAATGTTCCTTTGGTGATCCTGTTGCAAGATTGTTCAAGCCATTTGGATTCGTCAAAAAACATGGCCGCCAGAGGGGCGGGGCTTATTTTCCCTATATATCTATATAGAAAACTTTGAAAATCTTCTTGTCCAAACCACTGGACCGATTTCAATATAATTTTGCAAAAATGTTCCTTTGGTGATCCTGTTGCAAGATTGTTCAAGCCATTTGGATTCGTCAAAAAACATGGCCACCAGGGGGCGGGGCTTATTTTCTATATATCTATATAGAAAACTTTAAAAATCTTCTTGTCCGAAACCACTGGACCGATTTCAATATAATTTTGCAGAAATGTCCCCTTGGTGAACCTGTACCAAGATTGTTCAAGCCATTTGGATTTGTCAAAAAACATGGCCACCAGGGGGGCGGGGCTTATATTCACTATATATCTGTATAGAAAACATTAAAAATCTTCTTGTCCGAAACCACTGGACCGATTTCCATATGATTTTGCAGAAATGTTCCTTTGGTTATCCTGTTGCAAGATTGTTCAAGCCATTTGGATTTGTCAAAAAACTTGGCCGCCAGGGGGGCGGGGCTTATTTTCCTTATATATCTATATAGAAAACTTTAAAAATCTTCTTGTCATAAAGCACTGGACGGATTTCAATATAATTTTACAGTAATGTTTCTTCAATGATCCTCTACCAAGATTGTTCAAGCCGCCATGATACGTTAAAAAACATGGCCGCTAGGGGGCGGGGTTAATTTTTCATATATATCTGTATAGAAAACTTTAAAAATCTTCATGTCATAAACGACTGGACCGATTTCAGTATAACTTGGCAGAAATGTTTCCTTAGTGACCCTCTATCAAGATTGTTCAAGCCGTCATGATTTGTCAAAAAACATGGCCTCTAGAGGGTGCAGGGCTTATTTTCCATATATATCTACATAGAAAACTTGAAAAATCTTGTAACTTCACAGAAATGTCTCCTTGGTGACCCTTTACCAAGATTGTTCAAACCGTTATGATTTGTCAAAAAACATGGCCACTAGGGGGCGGGGCTTATTTTCCTATATATCTATATAGAAAATTTTAATAGTCTTTTCAGAAACCACTTGACCGATTTCAATGTAACATTGCAGGAATGTTTCTTATGTAACCCTCTATCAAGATTGTTCAAGCCGTCATGATTCATCAAAAAACATGGCCGCCAGGAGTCGGGGCTTATTTTCCTTATATATCTATAGAAAACTTTAAAACTGTTCTTGTCAGAAACCACTGAACTGATTTCATTATAACTTTGCAGAAATGTTTCCTTGGTGACCCTCTAATAAGATTGCTCAAGTAATCATGATTCGTCAAAAAACATGGCTGCCGGGGGCAGGGCTTATTTTCCCTATATATCTATATATAAAACTTTAAAAATCTTCTTTTCAGAAACCAATGGACCGATTTCAATACAACTTGGCAGGAATGTTTCTTTGGTGACCCTCTACAAAGATTGTTCAAGCCATCATGATTCATCAAAAAACATAGCCGCTAGGGGGCGGGGCTTATTTTCCCTATATATCAATATAGAAAACTTTAAAAATCTTCTCGTAAGAAACAGTTGGACCGAGTTCAGTGTAACTTGGCAGGAATGTTGCTTTGGTGACCTTCTACCAAGATTGTTCAAGCCTTCATGATATGTCAAAAACCATGGCCCCCAGGGGGGCGGGGCTTATTTTTCGTCTATATCTGCATAGAAAATTTTAAAATTCTTATTGTCACATACCCCATGACAGATTTCAATATTACTTGGCTGGAATGTTGCTTTGGTGAACCTCTATCAAGATTGTACAAGCAGTCATGATTCGTCAAAAAACATGGCTGCCATGGGGTGGGGCTTATTTTCTCTATATATCTAAATAGAAAACTTTAAAAATCTTCTTGTCAGAAACCACTGAACAGATTTCAATATAACTTGGCAGGAATGTTCCTTTGGTGACCCTCTACCAAGTTTGTTCAAGCTTTCATGATTCGTCAAAAAACATGGCCGTTAGGGCGTAGGGCTTTATAGCTATTTAAAACTTTTTAAACCACTGGACCAATTTCAATATAACTTGGCAGAAATGTTCCTTTGGTGACCCTCTTTTAAGATTCAGTTCAAGTCGTCAAGATTTGTAAAAACACATGGCCTGGGGTGTGGTGGAGGGGGGTGGGGGTGGTTAGTGCTATAAAGTTTATACAGAAATCCTAGAGCAGTGAACTTGGCTGAAACTTCAACAGTAAATATGCAAATCTGTTTGGTCAGGTGAGCGATATAGGACCATCATGGTCCTCTTGTTTAACATTTAACATGCTGTCTGAATTTAAATAACACCAGACAACATTTTAAAATATTTTTTATTTTTCAAAGCTTTACTTGAAACCTCAAGCTTTGAAAATAAGAAAATATGAAAAAAAAAAAAAAAAATACCACCCATAAGTCTTGTGTATAAGTTTTTGTCTTTGAGTACTAAATACATAGCAAAATCCTTTTCCTCATTTCCATCTCACCCCTCCCCCTCGCCCTCCACGACACAATAAATAAGATTTAACATTTCAATTAACAATCTTTGTTTCTGTATTTGTGAGAAAAAAAGGGTAATAGTTCTCCATTTATTTTCATATTAAATTTGACATTACAGAATTTGATATCACGTTAAAACTGTTTTATCCATGAAAACAAATGACAGTGCCACCTAAATCCTGGAATGTTTTAGATAAAAGGCCATGCTTTATTTGGCAAGACTTTGTTTCAGAAATACTCTTTTGTGTGAATTTCATGTTGAAAAGAAAACATTTGACCAAATTGAAAACAGCTCTTCATGAAATTTAAACCCACATTTATTAACCCTTCTCATGCTAACCACGACATGCCCTGTCATAGCAAACAGTGTAGATCCAGATCAGTTGGCTTCTTCAGAAGCCAACTGATCTGGATCTGCACTGTTTGTCATTAATAGTTGAATTTCTATCAAAAACTTGGATCAAGTAATCTGATTGGCTGGAAATTAGAAGTGGGTGTGGCATCTTAATTTATTCAGCATGAGAAGGGTTAAATCCACTTTTCAAGCTAAGACTTACTTAGTTTTTGAAGAATGCCAAATCTAGGGCATCAATACTTTGTTTTGAAAATGACCAAAATTTGCAAAGACTGCATGGTAATCATGTTTTAATTTCCTGTCGAAATAATAAACATCACAAAGTCACATGACTTGGTTGAAAATGACAGTGGTATAGTTGGCCTGTTTACACAAATGCTTTCATAAATGAAATCAGCAGAACCTTCTTATTTGTACATAAAATAAATGTTCAGATATTAATTTGATGACTCTAGGATTATTTTCAGCTTTTATGTTTGTAAGTAGTTATGCAGAAACCTTTTACCTTTAGTAATGCAAAAATACATGACTATGTTATCTTCTGTTCTAATGCACTCGCGTATGTAACGCAACGTCTGATTGGATAACGTCAAAAATTTGCGACGGTATATTCTGCGATATACAGTCGCAAATCCGACGTCATCGCGTAACGTCGCTTCTCACTGGCTGGCATTTGGTCTTACGCAGCTCACAGCACTTGTCGTTTTTTGCATATAGTACATTTTTTTAATAGAAAAAATGAATAAATGCATTAGAATGGGGATAACTGCATCAAATTTGTCATTTGGGGAGGTAAATTGGCGGTTTTACGGTCGCAAATTACGTTTTACGGCTCCGCTGACGCGTCGCCGTAAAACGAAATTTCCGACCATAAAACCGCCCATTTACCTCCCCAAACGCCAAATTTGAAAGCAGTTATCCCCTAAATTTTTCCTTCAGTAAACTGAAGGTTAACCATTAATCAGCTTTTACACATTAACCAAATATTTTACTGCCTTTTTTCTTAAAATTAGGCTTGACGTTGCATTCAAAGTGTTTCGAAAACTGTCTGTGAAGACATTCTGTGAATGAAATGTCATCTTCATTTTCATGAAGAAGTAAGATAAACTTCAAGCTGATGTGGCACAAACCGTAGCTCCAGTTAAGTGGGAGTAGCCACATAATATTTTTCTTATATCTTCATAAAAAAACATTTGTTGTGGGTACTCATTTGAAGTCTCTTGGCCAGGTGCTTCTAGGGAGTACCCACAACATATGTGTTTATGCGGAAAGAAAAATATTAGGGCCCAGTTGTTCAAAGCATCATTAGCTTAATGGGCTCATTAGTGGTCAAAATGTTAACTGTTCTAGTAAGTACAATATCTAATTCACAGGTATTTTTGCTGAAAAAATGTGAGTAGCTTTTGCAAATGCAAAAGCTACTCACATTTTTCAGCAAAAATACAGGTATTTTTGCTGAAAGAATGTGAGTAGCTTTTGCAAATGCAAAAGCTACTCACATTTTTTCAGCAAAAATATTAGCATATATGCCATATTTAATGTTTAAAGTTTTAACAATATGTTAACTAACGACATCGTTAGTTTTGAAAATTGGGCCCAGTATTTTTTGGGCTGAAAAAGCTATGACAAACTTTAACTTTCAGATTATGATAATTATCAGGAGCCTTCCTTTGTTGCCCCTATGGCTGGATCTTTTGAAATAGTCCCATCAGCAGACCCACAAAATAAACGTCTACGTCAGATGACCATTCTGCCTCCTGTGGACTGGTGTGAGACTGAAAATTTCACTTTAAGTTTGTTAGGAAATATATCCTGGTGAGTATCAATATTGTAGTTGGCCATTTCACTATCTGTTGATGTATCTAAAAACTGCTGGGCCCAGTTGTTTAAAGCATCGTTAGCTTATTGAGCTCATTTGTGGTCAAAATGTTAAAAGATCTAGTAAGTACAATATCTAATTCACAATTATTTTTGCTGAAAAAATGTGAGTAGCTTTTGCAAATGCAAAAGCTGCTCACATTTTCAGCAAAAATATTAGCATATATGCCATATTTAATATCAAAGTTTTAATGATACCTTAATTAACAAAATAGTTAGTTTCAAACAACTGAGCCCTGGATGAATGACAGACATTGTAGATCCTGATCATATACCACATTCTGTATTTACCCTAAGTATTTGAACACCTTAACTCCTTACTTTATTTGGTTCAAAAATTTTAACATCATTCTCCACTACATGGTTATGTGTCTAAAAGCTTCTGGATCAGTGGCAGACAGTGCGGGCCCTGATCAGATCTGGGTACTCAGACCTGTGTATCCGAAATATTAGGGTAAAAATGGTAATGCTATATTAACACACTATCATGGACATGACACTATCAGGCCATGGTTCCCAAATATTTACTTATTGTGACTTATACTTGTTCATAGCACTAGACAAGGCAATAATTTTGATGGTAATTTAAAAATTTTTTGAGTAGGGAAGGGGTGTACTACTGCAAGCAGTAAGTAACATACATCGAAAGGGGGAAATGGTGTGTGGTGGGGGTGTACTGTTCCTATCCATATACAGTAACTTTGATAGCTCGAATTCACCGGGACTGCTGAAAAAGTTTGACCGTTCGGTAGTTTGAGCCATTGAAGACCAACTCGGCAAGATCCGTCTTTGTGCACTATGATTTTCTATCATAGCTACAGTAATTTTGGTGACATCCTGTGTATTTATCGGTCATAATTTAAGCCACTTATTATACCTTTTGCACTTTCAGGGAGATAAAATAAGACAACAATTTAATAAGTCTTTTAATTTTATTTACAAGATGAAAAGATTAAAATAACAAGCATGGATATTAAGCAAAGTTTGTAAAAGAGATATGATCTGTACTTAGTCTGGTCACGAGAAAAGTTCCCATTAGCTAAGACTCGAACCAGCTTGCTCATCTTATAAAACTGCTAGAGTCCTGAAATGCGGAACTTGACGACTGCATGCACAATACTAACAAAGTAGCAAACAACGAAGGTTTGCTCAGAATCGCAGGCTGATCCCCTCCTTTAGTGTTTGCAAATGGCATGTTTTCTCACCAGTCAACTTAAATTGACAACCTCTTAGCATTAATTGATTGACCAGTTGATCAAAGGGTGGCTTTAATTGAGCTCGCACCAATCAAGTACACCTGTGTTATGCAAACAACTGTTTTGGCAATACACTTTGTCAATATCAAAGCGTCTTATGATACTGATCATGGGCCTGAGTGACCTTGATTGATTAAACATGGGATTTTTAACAAGGTAATTATTGCAAGCCATCGGTGGTATTTTACATAGAAAATGCACTCTAGGGACCAGTCTTAGGGTTCAAGCGTTCAAGCCAAGGGTGGCATGTTTAGTTAAAATGAATGAGGGTTTTGCCAGGACTGGAAAGTACGTTTGACTAAAACGTGGTGTTTGAGCCTACCCAGTTCGAGCCAGTGAAGTTTGACTGTATTTGTGTTTTGATAATTGTCTGCAAGACAAAGGAAGTCTTCAGTTTCGCATGATCTGAATTAACTTTGTGTATTAGATTAGGACACCAATTAACATTGCATTAACCCTGAAATCCGGTCATAACTGCAGCAGACAACATTTTGAAATTTTTTTTTACCATCATAACCCTAAGTATTGAGACACCTTATCTATTTACCATACTTATCCTAAAATTTGAAATAGTCCATTCCACTACACATTGATGTGTCTGAAATGTTGCTGTAGGTATGGCAAACAGTGAGACCCTGAACATAGGCACCATCTGCGGCATCTAATTGGGTCTACACTGTTCTGAAGGCCTATTTGTCCCAGTACTTAGGGTTATTATGATATATATATTTTTTTCTAATTACATTGCATGTGAAATGTATAGAAAATAAAGTTTTTATATTTTATATATCATCAAAGCAGTTAATTTGCATAAAATATTATGAATTATTGTCCATGATTCATATAAAATATCAAACCTTATTTACTTTGAAAAATATTTAAGAAATTTAAATTGTCTTACACTTTTGCTTAAGGGGGTGGGGATTGATGAGGGGGTGAGAGGAGGGGGTGGAGTGGGAGGAAGATAGGGCATGTGAGATCGCCATGGGGAAGCTAGCCAGGTGGATTTGGATATTGACTATTACACCAGTTTCTTTTCTTTTTTTTTCCTTTTTTTTTTTTTTTTTTTTTTTGAAAACTTTTTTTCAAATCTGTTAATTCATTTCTGAACCTTTCTAACAAGGTTATATTACATGGGTTCTTGCATTTCTCAGGGTTGATGTTTATGTAGAGACAATGGTTTATACAGACTTAGAGAATGGTACTGATGGAACATTTGTAGCTGCAAGAATCAACAGTGGTGGCTGCTATACTGCAGGAGGACAAGGGATTTTCTTCTATGTCTACCCTAAACTTCAAACCTATGAAATGTGGGGTAATGCAGGTATGTATAAATAATGTGATTACTCCAAATATATGGATACTGTTGATTTATGAAATGTAGATAAAAATAAATACTGTAATTGCACTAAATATACAGACACTGTAAACATATAAAATGTAGGGAAATGCAGGTATAAATAAATACTGTAATAGCATTAATGTACAGACACTGTAAACCTATGAAATGAGGGGTAATACAGGTATATATAAACACTGTAATTACACTAAATATACATACACTATAAACCTATGAAATGTGGGGTAATATATAATACTTTTTGGTAAAAAATAAAGCATCTTATCTGGTGCTATATTGCCTATTCACCTGCATCATATGAATAGTATCATTACTGATCACAAAATACATTCTGAAGGCCTAGATAATGTACAGGTTAAAACAGCCTAGATAAATTAGTCTGGGTCTTGGTTGTTTGTATATAGCATAACACAGAAATTTTTCTAACCCTAGTCCTGCTGAACCTGGATATATCCTGCTTTTGCAAACAGTGTAGATCCAGATCAGTTGGCTTCTGAAGAAGCCAACTGATCTGGATCTGCACTGTTTGTCATTAAATATGTGAACTTGTAATCAACAACCTGAATCAAGTAATCTGATTGGCTGAAAATTAGAGGTGGGTGTGGCATCTTAATTTATTCAGCATGACAAGGGTTAACATGGTTCACAGGCTCATATTTGATGATTATTGTATATTCTGTAGATTATATATGCTGCAAATATTCTGACACGTTAACTCCTTACGATATGTATCATAAAGCTTGAACTAATCAATTATATATACTACCTGTTGATGATTCTAAAAACTGCTGTACGATATGTATCATAAAGCTTGAACTAATCAATTATATATACTACCTGTTGATGATTCTAAAAACTGCTGTATGAGTGGCAAATAGGGTAATCCTGAATCAGACACCACATTCTGCAGTATCTGATCTGGGTCAACACTGTTTGCATCTCTGTAACAGTACTTAGGGTAAGTACACTAGTTGTTTTTCTGCAGCATAATTATGCCCCCAACTTCGAAGAAGTTGGAGGGGCATATTGCTTCTGGGACGTTTGTGCGTGCGTGCGTCCCGTCCGTTTCCACGAGCGGGTACTTGCGTGGCTTACCATCAGCATTTTAGATACTTAAGTGGCAAAATGGTCATACCAGGCTAGCCACATTAGAGAGAGCTATGGACAGGTAATCCATACTTAATCTGGCTAAATAAAGTTATTTTAATTTGTAGGCACATAATAATGGTCAGAAATCCATCCATTCCTAAGGACGTCCAAGTACCCTCGGGTACCATCTTTTTTTATGCGCCTGCGCAGTAATACATCTTTTGAAAGCCACTTAAAATTAGTAGCCCCTTATGAACAGTTAATCTATACCTAACGTGGCTAAATGGCTAGCCACATAAGAGAATGGTAGCTACTGACAGGTAATCCATACCTAATGTGGTTAAATGGCTACCCACACAAGAGAATAATAGCTATGGACAGGTAATCCAAAGCCACTTAAAATCAGTAGCCCCTTATGGACAGTTAATCTATACCTAACGTGGCTAAATGGCTAGCCACATAAGAGAATGGTAGCCACTGACAGGTAATCCATACCTAATGTGGTTAAATGGCTACCCACACAAGAGAATAATAGCTATGGACAGGTAATCCATACCTAATGTGGCTAAATGTAATTTGTAGACACATAATGATGGACAGTAATAGGCACTTAAAATCAGTAGCCACTTAATGATTTTTGCCACAAAGTGCATAGCCACGTATGTACCCATTCGTGAGTCCGTCCGTCCGTGTGTCCGTCCGTTACACTTTTTGGTGCATAGCATAACTTCTGAACAATGCATGCTAGGGTTTTGAAATTTCATATATGGATTCCTCATGAAAAAATAGCTGACCCGTATTTTTTTTCCCATCAGGATTATGCCCCTTTCCTGAGTTATGGCCCTTTGAAAAAATATAGATGAAATCTTGTCAGCAAAATATCTCTAAAGCTATTGAAGCTAGAGTCTTGAAACCTGGTGAATAGATTGGTATTGACGAGTAGATGACCTGTTTAACTTTTGAATAAATTCTGAAAATTACTTCATGAGTTATGGCCCTTTATAACTTTGGGCATTTTTACAATTGCACACTTTTTGATGCATAGCATAAGTTTTGAACTGTGCATGCTAGGGTTTTGAAATTTCATATATGGATTCCTCATGAAAAAATAGCTGACACGTATTTTTTTTCTTATCAGGATTATGCCCCTTTCTTGAGTTATGGCCCTTTGAAAAAATATGGATGAATTCTTGTCAGCAAAATATCTCAAAAGCTATTGAAGCTAGAGCCTTGAAACCTGGTGAATAGATTGGTATTGATGAGTAGATGACCTGATTAACTTTTGAATAACTTCTGAAAATGACTTCATGAGTTATGGCCCTTTATAACTTTGGGCATTTTTACAATTGCACACTTTTTGATGTATAGCATAAGTTTTGAACTGTGCATGCTAGGGTTTTGAAATTTCATATATGGATTCCTCATGAAAAAATAGCTGACACGTATTTTTTTTCTTATCAGGATTATGCCCCTTTCCTGAGTTATGGCCCTTTGAAAAAAATTTTGGATAAATTCTTGTCAGCAAAATATCTAAAAAGCTATTGATGCTAGAGCCTTGAAACCTGGTGAGTAGATTGGTATTGATAAGTAGATGACCTGATTAACTTTTGAATAAATTCTGAAAATTACTTCATGAGTTATGGCCCTTTATAACTTTGGGCATTTTTACAATTGCACACTTTTTGATGCATAGCATAAGTTTTGAACTGTGCATGCTAGGGTTTTGAAATTTCGTATATGGATTCCTCATGAAAAAATAGCTGACACGTATTTTTTTTCTTATCAGGATTATGCCCCTTTCTTGAGTTATGGCCCTTTGAAAAAATATGGATGAATTCTTGTCAGCAAAATATCTCAAAAGCTATTGAAGCTAGAGCCTTGAAACCTGGTGAATAGATTGGTATTGATGAGTAGATGACCTGATTAACTTTTGAATAAATTCTGAAAAGTACTTCATGAGTTATGGCCCTTTATAACTTTGGGCATTTTTACGTTGCACACTTTTTGATGCATAGCATAAGTTTTGAAATGTGCGTGCTAGGGTTTTGAAATTTCATATATGGATTCCTCATGAAAAAATAGCTGACACGTATTTTTTTTCTTATCAGGATTATGCCCCTTTCCTGAGTTATGGCCCTTTGAAAAAATATGGATGGAATCTTTTTAACAAGCTATCTCAAAATTTATTGAAGCTAGAGCCTTGAAATTTGAGGAATAGGTTGGTAGTGATGAGTAGATGACCTGATTAACTTTTGAATAAATTCTGAAAATCACTTCATGAGTTATGGCCCCTTGTCATTTTGGGCATTTTTACATTGCACACTTTTTGATGCATAGCATAAGTTTTGAACTGTGCATGCTAGGGTTTTGAAATTTCATATTTAGATTTCTCATGAAAAAATAGCGGACACATATTTTTTTTTTTTTTTTTTTCTTATTAGGATTATGCCCCTTACCTGAGTTATGGCCCTTTGAAAAAAATATGGATGAAGTCTTGTCAGCAAAATATCTCAAAAACTATTGAGGCTAGAGCCTTGAAATTTAAGGAATAAATTGGTAGTGATGAGTAGATGACCTGATTAACTTCTGAAAAGTACTTCTTGAGTTATGGCCCTTTGTCATTTTGGGCATTTTTACATTGCACACTTTTTGATGCTTAGCACAGGTTTTGAACTGTGCATGCTTGGGTTTTGAAATTTCATGTATGGATTCCTCATAAAAAAATAGCTGACACATATTTTTTCCCCCGTCAGGATTTTACCCCTTTCCTGAGTTATGGCCCTTTGAAGAAATATGGATGGAATCTTGTCAGCAAAGTATCTCAAAAACTATTGAAGCTAGAGCCTTGAAATTTAAGGAATAGATTGGTAGTGATGAGTAGATGACCTGATTAACTTTTGAATAAATTCTGAAAGTACTTCTTGAGTTATGGCCCTTTGTCATTTTGGGCATTTTTACATTGCACACTTTTTGTTGCATAGCATAAGTTTTGAACTGTGCATGCTAGTTTGAAATTTCATATATGGATTCCTCATGAAAAAATAGGTGACCCATATTTTTATTATCTCCCATTTTAGAGTTATTTCCCTTTTAATAAAATAACTTTTGAAATCTCGTATATTTGTACTGTTGTTACCGTCATGGGCAGCAGTGTTGGAGTCAAGCAGTGTTAGAGTCAGGCAGTTTGGGGCATAGTGTTTTACAAACACCAGCTCTAGTTAAAGTTTTTTCATAACATGGTTGGCAAGATTTTTGTTTTCTGGTTACCTCAATTATTCATATTTTCAGCACGGTCAAAGTTGTTAGGTTATGGACCTGCACCATCTGCTCAAGGTGTAGACTGGAACAAGTTAGCACTAAAAATTAAGGTAAGTACCGTACATACAACTGACATATTCTCAGTAGTAACAGCACTGTGGGTGTTGTTAATTTCAAATAGGGTCAGGGTCTGCTTGAAGAGTATGTACTATCAAACAGGGCAGTGGTTAGTTTCTGGCAATAGAATGTACACAATACTGGTTAACCGCTTAGAGGACCGAGCCTGCCCAGTGAGTGTGGTTAGGTAATCTGACCAGCTTGACATGACATGATGCGTTGACTGGGCTGTAAAACCTCAACTCAAAAAGAGAAAAAAAGAAGTGGCTTGGTGTAAAAAAAAGAAAGAAAAAAAAAAACGTGACTTCGTGTTCAGGGGAGCAGTTGTGAAGTCTCAAAAGTTGCCTGCCTTGTAACAGTGACAGAAAATGTACACAGGTGTCCCCTTCAGGAATGGCAAAGTTTTGCATGAAGACATATTTTGGCATGATACTGTTCATAGTTTTTCTGCATTTTTTATGAGAATCTGTTTTAAACAACTTTTAATTTAATATATGGCTTTTGTCTGTGTTTCGCAATAGAATGTAAGAATTTGATAGATATAGATGCAGATCAGCCAGCTTTCATATCAGTACAGCATTGTATCCAGACAAATATTTTCCTTGTGTCTCCACAAAACATATGTTGTTTGAGTTTTCATTCGAAGTGCCAATGCAAGGTGCTTCTGTGAAATAATTACAACATGTGTTTTTATGAAAATAATGTGTTAGTAAACCCTGCCCCTGAAGATCCTGACCAGGGCCCAGTTGTTCAAAGCATAGTTAGCTTAACAAGCTCGTTAAGGGTCATTTCGTTAACTCTTTTAGCAGATTCAATACACAGTATTCTGATATTTTTTGCTGAAAAAATGTGAGTAGCTTTTGCACTGCAAAAGCTACTCACATTTTTTCAGCAAAACATTTCAGCATATTTGTGTATCACTTGTTGTAAATTTTAACAAATCGTTAACTAACGAATGTCGTTAGCTTTGAACAACTAGGCCCAGATCGTAGAGCACTGATCTAGATAATGTTCTTTTTTCAGTCTGAAGGTATTGCTATTTTTCATACATTTTCATTTAGGTTTTTTTTACGGTATATACAGCCAAGGTCCACATAAACCTAGACGTCTTCATGGTCAGTCAGGACCTTCGCATCCTACAGTACTGACTGTCAGCAGGATGGAACATGCTTCCTGTTTGGGCATTTTTGTCCACTTGTCTCAGAGGCATTCTTCCTACTGCATAACTTATTTATGTGCACCATAGTAGGCTGGTGATAAGGATACTTGATGTTGGGGGAAGAGGAGCATGTTTGTATTTCTTCTGTTTCTGCACTGTCATTCAATTTTCTCTCATCTGCCTCTATCTCTCTTCTGTCCATTTTCTCCCTTTTTCTGGGAGAACAAAATGACCCACAAGGGTTGTTGTGCCATTAACCCTTAAAGCTCCAATCACAACTGCAGCAGATGACAATTTTTTTATTTATTTTTTTTACTTTTCAGAGAAAACAAGTCTTGACATTTCATGTGAATCATCTGCTTGGCAGATGATTCACATGAAATGTCAAGACTTGTTTTCTCTGAAAAATAAAAAAAAAATTTTTAGAATGTTGTCTGCTACAAATTTTGCTTGGGGCTTTAAGGATTAAACAACTCAAACACACAAAAACTTATTTCTTTGATCATTACAGAATGGGTTCGCAGCAGGCTATGTGAATGATGTAATGGTAGGAGCTATACGTTTGACGGATGTACCAGCCAGTGGCTTTGTTGGGTTTGGCACAAGTGGATTTGGCCTTGCTGATTTTGACTATATAATGCTTTCTTAATGAAAGCTTACCTTTAGGCATAATAGCAGAATATGATATAGTGTTAAATAAGATGGGTTTTGCAGATAAATATTTTTCTTATTCCGCCATGTAAATATATGTTGTGGGTACTCATTAGAAGTGCAGAGGCACTTTTAATGAGAACCCACAACATGTTTTCATCAATATGTTTTGGTTGAAAAAAAACATATTATCTACTTAAATTGCTTTATACTTGTCTTCAGAACGTATGTGAACTGTGCATGACCAGACTGACTGCATGTGCAATACTCAGTTTCCCAAGATAGTCTACAGGTAGTTATATAGCATTTGTAAAGGGGGCTGCATATGCCTAGACTAGACTGTAGATATGGGACCTCTGGTCTAGGTCTGGGGCATATACATTTCACAAGCACAGATGACAGGTTTTTCAATGATGAAGAATTTTTCAGGGAAAATCAGCACTATGGCATATATGCAAACCATAATTATCCTGAATTTCTGGCTTTGACCTGGGTCTGCATTGTTTGTACAAACATACCTCTCCTAGTTTGGTATATATGGTTGCATTTTCTTTATGATGAAGCAGGTCTTGTGTATTACATTCCATGTAATATGATTAGTAGTCAGTTTCATAGATATTCTTAAATTCTCCATAAATCCTATTAGAATTAAGTCACTTGGGTTTTGATCACATTGACCCGGGAGTAGGTCGGGACAAAATTTCTGCTTGTAATCGACTCAGATTTGCCTTCTTGCTAATGTCACATACATTGTATTTACCGGGTCAATTATTTACTACATGGTGCAATGAAATAACTTTATTTTTATACTTTTCTGATTAGTGACATGTTTTTAAATGAAATTGCACAAAATAATTCTCATGGCAACCCACTAAATGCTTGACATCGTCAATACCGCAAAAACTCTAATTAATATTTAGCATGCTGGGTAAAATGTTTCTGCAGAAATATTGAAATATTATTTCTATTTTTTAATCTTCTGAATATGAATTCCCTCTATCTGGGGTTTCAATTCAATATGACCAGTGGGGAACACTTCCAGTTTAGTGGTCCCCAGGAATACATAGTAGAAATAGAATAGGGGCATGTCCTGAGTGCTCTATAGTAGCTTAACGCATTATGTTGTTGCTTTTTATGATAGAGCTGCACACTAGCTTTTATAGGTAATAAAACTAAAAATTCAACCTCAGAATCATTTTTGTTTTTGTAAAATTTTTCATTAATACCTTTGGTATTGTAATTTGGTGACTTCCGGGGACTGCTTAAGTAGAATCTATCAGACCTTGGCAGGTTCTTTACTGATCGGATCTTTGATAGTTAGGTTTTCTTCTGAGGTACTACCAGTGTCTGTTGATGAGTATCCAAATACATGTATGTACTTTGCAATATTTCTCAAAACACACATATATTGTCTTGGTCATTAGAATTACCTTTCCATTCTTTAAGGAACTAATAATGAAAATATTAAATGTTTAAGTTGAAAAGTATTTGGCACTATGATCACTCTTCATAATTTCCAGTAGAAACTCATAGAAACATAATGAAAACCAAATGGATTTATTGTTACTTTTCATTTAATTTGTGATTTTGAAAAAAAAAAAATACATATCTAACCTAAGTTTTGGGACAGACAGATCTGAATAGACAGAGTAGACCCAGAGCAGAAAATCAGAATGTGGCATCTGGTCAGGTCAATACAGTTTGCCACTCTTAAAGCATTTTTTGGACACTTCAATAGACAGTAAAATGGAGAGGTTAAATTTTAGGAAAAGTATAGTAAGAGATAAGATGTCTCAATATTTAGGGCAGGTATGTTATGTAACAGAGCCTGGTTGTTCAAAGCATTGTTAGCTTAACAAGCTTGTTAATGATAAACTTGTTAACTGTTGTACATAAGGTATTTTCAAATACATAGATATTTTTGCTGAAAAAATGTGAGTAGCTTTTGCAATGCTTTTGGCAAAAATATTTGCCATATTTCAAAGGTCACATTAGCTAACAACTTTGTAAAGTTTTGAACAACTGGGCCTTGATCATTAAAAGTAGATTAATAACCTGGTGCATTACAATACATGTACTTAAAAGTACACATACTTTTTCGTTACCTTTTCAGCATTTTCTTCTTCACTGTTCTATATATATAAGTCTGTATAATCAGATTTTTTATCATGCATATGTTAATGTAATTTATTATGTAGTTACTATATTTCTCCACTTTATTGTGAGTGATGATTGTTTTGAGTCAGTATATGGCATTAGACAGGATTTCTCATATCAAAGCTGACACATATGTGATAAATGGTTGAGTAAACACTTTGGTTAGATGTACTAGCTGGTGAAAAAACAAGGGAGTTGTGCCATGAGAATATGTCTACACTTGTTCAAAGTTTGCACACCAAATAATAAAAAACAATAACAATAAGATAAGACTCAGGAAAAAAGAATGAAATTTGCCAGTTCTCGTAATTTCAATATAATTAACATTTTGTGGCCAAAATCAGCAGCAAACAGAGTTGTGATATTTTTCCTATATTTCTAGGACAGATGATGACATTTCCCGCAGACATCTTGTTACCAGACATTTGTATTGTATGTTGAATCTTATTTTTATGTGAGGGTTTGACATTTCATGTGAACTTCTTTATAGGAGACATATTGCATGTTATATCAAACCCTGTTTGGGGGAGGTAAAAGGAAGAAACATATTTTTAAATGTCATCTGCTGCTGTTTATTTCCAACAGGTGAAAGATAAAACTACTGCATAGCTGGGCCCAGTTGTTCAAAGCATCGTTAGCTGAATGAGCTTGTTAATGACGAACTTGTTAACTGTTGTAGCTAAGTTATTTTTAAAAACATTGATATTTTTGCTGCAAAAATGTGAGTAGCTTACATTTTGTTTTAGCAAAAATACCATGTATTTGCCATATTTCAAGACAGAAATTTTAATGTCACATTTATAGCTAACAATTTTGTTAAGTTTTGAACAACTGGGCCCAGGTATTGATATTTTTCATATATTGATGAGGGCTGCTGTTATTTTTTAATGCTTACCATGCTCTGTAAAAAATTCAGCAGATGACATTTTCAAATATTTTTTCCTATTTTTCTTAGAAAAAAGGGTTTATTATTTTATGCAAATTGTCTCTTTTAGAGGCAACTTGTGTGAAATGTCATAGCCTATTTTCTGGGAAAAATAACTACCATCTATTTGTCATCCTCTGAATTAGCCGAGAGAGTGGTGAAGGTTAATACAAATAAGACAGCCTATAGAGTGTAGAATATTAGCAAAACTAAGATGTCACAAATAAAACCCAATTGAATCCTCTGCAGAACTGGCTGACAACAGATGTAAAAGTGAAGGTACATATGAAAAAACAAAGGTTAGACAAACAAATGCATACTGATTTGTACCTGTGTATTTTAAAGGTGAATTTGTAATATACATCTAAGGAATAATTAACCATCACCCATATAGACATGGTTAAGCACTTTGTGAATGAATCTGTTTATAAGATTTCTTTTCTACACAGCCATATGGTGCCATAGATATTTCTAAGAGAATATCATATATTTTTTATGGTTCTTGCCATCATTTTCTCTGGATGCATATTATATACTACAGCACATTCCTAGTGGGTTCAGGGACAACCTACAGTCTGAATCCAAAAAGCAAACAACCACACCAGACTGAATATACCTGGCAAGTGGGATTGTGGTCCAGGTTATCTGGCTTGCAGGTTGAGCCTTCCTCCACTAATAGCTTACAGTCTGATTTGAGTGCTTGCTGTCCTTATACATGTTTGTATGGATTTCCGATATTGTGTCATATTTTAACAATTTTAGAAAACAGCTTATGGTGCAACACATAGTGATGCTTTTTGTTGGGAGAAGTTTTGAATGTATTTTATGACAATTAGAAGTGTTTAAGTTTTGTGCTTTTCAAAGACTGCTAAGTTTAATTGTTTAGTTTTTCAATAAAACTGATAATGCTGTAATACATTTGTGTCACACCTGCTTTAGCAAGGTATTCTATTGGGATCCAGTTTTATGTTAACAAGTCTATATAATGTAGACAACCAGGCCCCTTCCCTTCCCACCCCCTATCCCACCACCACCACCACCACCACCACCACCACCACCACCAATCCCCGATAATATATAGTGAAAACAGGGTTGTGAGGGATATGCATTATTGTTTTGGGACTAAATTGAGTTTGTTAATTGTATTAGCATTTTATGTTGCACAATCTATTTTGGAGAAATTGATATTCAATTTTTCTATACATTTTACATTTTTAAAGAGTGATAAGGCTAATTTACTTAGGTATGTTCACATAATGATCTATCTACTTGTCATTCCAGTTGCATGTCCTTAGGTGATTTAAGGGGACTCTTGGATACTCTTGGTAGATTTTCTGCCATTTTTGACAAGAGAAACAACTTTGTGACTTCCTATTTGCTTTCTTGCTAGCAAGCTCCTTCTAAAAAGGATCTACTCTAAAAGAAAAGAATTTACTCGCAAATAGAGTAGACCCTTTATCAGAAGGGAGGCAAAACAATTCTGACAGAGTTGTCTCCTCTGAAATTCAGTTCATTCCCCTAAAGAAAGGGATGCAATCAGTCTTGCATAAAAAATTAACTTGTCTCCCATAGCAAAAGTTTTCCCCTTCCTTACCTAAATTGATGGAAGTCGATATTTTGTTGAGATATTTAATTTCTGTGAATTATTGTCACATTTAAGCAGTATTAGTATATTATGTCATGTTGTTAGTATAAATGTCATTAATATCTACTGTTTAGTCAAGGAAATGAACTATATAAGCGGCAGACTTCCGACTAGCTTATTATACAATGTTGCTTTGAGATCAGAAAATGTTAAAATGAAGGATACAGTTCAAAGCCAAAAGTGTCTGCCTTCCCTTTCAGAGCACACTAGCACAAAAGAAATAACTTCCTAATACTATGAATCCATTAACAAAGGAAGCTTTTACCGAAGGAAAGACTTAGGAGGAGCAAATTCTTGTCTTAAAGCATAGCATAGCCAGACAAATACTTTCAGGTTAGTGATCTTCTTTGGAGTTGTTTGCATTCACCTTAAGGAGACTGGATACACTTGGTAGATTTTCTGTCATTTTTATACCCCCCTCCCCCACAAGATAGTGGCGGGATATTAAGGTTTCACGTTGGACACCGTGTGTCCGTCCATCAGTCGTCTGTCCATCCATCCATTTTTCGTTTCTGGATGGTAACTTATGTAAACATCGGTGGATTTTCACCAAACTTGGTATGTGCATTGATATTTTGGAGATCTGGTTTGGGCTTGCTAATGGGCAAATTTCATCACATTTTTACGGTAATCTGCCCGAGACACGCCCATATTTTTGTTTTACGGATGATAACTTGAGGAAATATCAAGGGATTTTAACCAAACTTGGTACATGCATTGATATGAAACAAATCTGGTTTGGGATTGCTTATCGGCAAATTTCGTCAATGTTTGACATAATTATCTGCCCGTAACACGATAAAGGTGGGGTATTCTAGTTTTACGTTTTTATTACAAGAGAGACAACTTTTGCGACTTTCTGTTTGCTTTCCTGCAAAGCAGGACCCTTCTAAAAGGGGTCTACTCTAAAAGGAAAGGATTTGCTCCCACTGGGAGCAAATTCTTTCCTATTATAGACCCCTTTTTAGGAGCCTAAACAATTTTGAAGAAGTTATCTCCCTTAAAAGTGTTTCCATTCCACTTAAATCAAAATTCTCACTGTCTCAAGTTTTTACGGCAAATATGGTATACTATTTAGATTGCATGTCATATTGACTACTTTGCAACAGTACATTGGCCACTTGTGAATACAGACCTCAGTGAAAAAAACAATGATAAACATATCATCATCTCAATCAATAACAAAGTTAATTCTTAGAATCATCTCAGGGCTTGTAACAAGTTTTATAAATAACTTTCCCTTCTTATTTGACATTTCAAATGAGATTCCTGACATTTGGGGTACATAAAACTTAATGTTGTATCTAAACTTTTACATTTTGTTAACTTTTCCATCCACTATCCTTAGGAGACACTTTGCATGAAAAGTCAAATTTTGGGGAAAAGTTAAAAAAATATCATCAATTTGAGGTTTGCTGTATTTGCCAATGAATGGTAAAAGGTAAAAAGATTACGTTGAAAATTCAGTTTTGATAAAATAAATGTTCTATATGATTAAAAAAAAAAGATTATTAAGGCGATAGTTGATAATGAGAGTTTATCTGCTCTTAATTGTATTTTTTTTATGGCTGGCGTTCAAATGCAGCCGAACTCTCTGTGATTAACATATTGACTATTATCTTAATAAATATACTTTTTTCTGTAAAATGATTATTTATATTATTTGATTAAAACAGATTTTTGAAAATAGAATTAAATGAAACCTGTTTATAAACAAAGACAGGCCAAATTAGGTATGAACTTTGTGAGAAAATCAGTTCTTCATACTTCTACTAAGTATTCAGAGAGATCTGACAAACAGTGCAGACCCAGATCAGATGATGCTGAATGCATCACCTGATCTGGATCTACACTGTTTGTTATTCATCCAGGAATTTTGGACACATCATCAAGTAGTAAAATGGACTTGTTCATTTTAGGACAAGTATGGTGAGAAGTTAAGGTTTTAGAAAATTTAGAGTAAATATGTCAACCCTTAAACTGCCAATCATAACAATTGTCGTCTGCTTTGTCATCTGCTTTTGATTTTAAAAGTCTTTTTTGCAAACAGTGTGGACCCAGATCAGACTGCTCCTTAAGGCAGTCTGATCTGGGTCCACACTGTTTGCCTGTATGCAAAAAATAGGTTTGAAACGTTGGCAAGAATATTCAGCAGACGGCATAAACAGACAAAATTTTCAGATGCAGGTTTTCTAGGCATTTTAAGGGTTGATAGAGATGTGAACAGAATACCTTTCAATCTATGCAGCTGTGGTCTAATCAAGGCATTGACTGTTTCTACAAATGGGCCAAAACTGTGAGAAATTGTTTCATCTAACGTGTGCCCAGCCAAGACTCAGCCTGCCCTTTCACATCATCTCATCAATCTTTGCTGGGCCCTCTATGTATATAATCAGGGATCCACTGTTTCTTCAGACACTAAAGACTGACCAATCAGCGCAAAACTCCAGATAAATTTCATGCAAAAAGTGCTGATATTTTTCTTATTTCTCCACAAAAACATTTGTTGTGGTTACTCATTAGAAATGCTTCACTGAGGCACTACTAATGAGTACCCACAACATATGTTTTCTTGAATTAGAAAAATATGTGGATACCTCCTCTTATCTGGATCTATGTAGCTGGTCTGATTTTTCCATGGGCATGTATCAAAGTATGTTTTCTTATGATTCTGATTGTTTGTTTGTTTGTTTGTGTCGAGGTTTTACGGCCCAGTCAACCCAATGGGGTCATGTTGAGCACGGTCAGTTTACCTAACCATACGTTTACTGGGCAGGCTTAGTCATCTAAGCAGGCTTAGTCCTCCAAGCGGTTAACCAGTATTGTGCACATTCCTTTGCCAGAAACTAACAACTGCCCTTCTTGAATCAGTGGAAGGGAGAGATGACCGTAGAAAATATTTTATGATCAATCTCCACGAAAGAATGTTGCCAACCGTGGTGGGGATCGAACCCACGACCTGGTCTCCAGTCGGACTCGCATCCAACTGAGCCACCAAGGCCGGCACTGATTATTTGTAGAAGTATAGATGAACAGTAGAATCCCCAGACAACAGCATTGAAAGCTGGCCTGTGGAGTCACTGACTTGATATGGCTATTAACCCTTTTCATGCTGAATAAATTAAGATGCCATGCCCACTTCTGATTCTCATCCAATCATACAAATTCACATACTGAATGGCAAACAGTGAAGATTTAGATCAGTTGGCTTCAGAAGCCAACTGATCTGGATCTACACTGTTTGCTAAGACGGGGCATATACGGGTTCAGCAGGACTAGGGTTAAATTTTAACTTTTGGTGCAACATAATTTATCAACAGGTTTCATGGTACTGTGCTTTTACATATATCAGTTTGTTATCTTTTACAACCCTTATGTAATCATTCCAGGTGTATGTACCTCCACTAGAGCACTCAGGTTGAATGTATTTGCCAAAGGGCCTGGATTGCCAAGTGGTTAGCTCTCCTAACTTTGGATCACAAGGTCCCAGATTTAAATCCTGCTTTATGTAAATTCAGCTCATGACTGCATGGGACTCACCCTTCCATCATCACAATATGACTTAACCCTTAAAGCGCCAAGAAAACCTGCGTCTGAAAATGTCGTCTGATTATGTCGTCTGCTGGGTATTCTTGCAAACTTTTCAAACCTATTTTTGTATACAGGCAAACAGAGTGGACCCTGATCAGACTGCTCCTAAAGGAGCAGTCTGATCTGGGTCCACACTGTTTGCAAAAATGACTTTTGAAATCCGAAGCAGATGACAAAGCAGACGACAGTTGTTGTGATTGGCAGTTTAAGGGTTAAATAATGTTGAAAGGGATATAAAACTCCAAATCATCCTCATAAAAGTATTTGTCTCTCTTTTCAAAGGGAGACCCCTTCAGCAGATATGAATTGGCTTCCCCGATACATGAATGCCTTCTCAGGCGGCGAGTGGGGGGGTAGGTGGCTACTCTTAGATGAAAGTATTTGCTCAAATTTTGCATCATAGGTGAAAAAGATAACTGGGCTAAGTAAAAGGGCACCAAGATTCTGCAGCTGTCCAGTGCAGACATTGATCTGATGTCATAATGTAGGCCTATCCATGTCTTGGCGCAGTTAACCTTTACCACTCTCTGGGCTAATTCAGCAGAAGACAAACTGGGTTTTTTTTCTTATTTTTTTTCTCAGAAAACAGATTTTGAATTTCATGCAGATAGTCTCTAATGGAGACAATTTGCATGAAATTTCATATTTTATTTTCTGGGAAAAATAGAATATTTTTTAATTTCATCTGCTGAAATTTTTTCCGAGAGTGCTAAGCGCTAAAATACAACAAGTCTTTTCACTGCTTCATTCTTTAATAAAATATCTCAATAATTCTCTTAAAATAATAGTATATTATTTCTAAACATACATTTTCACACAGCTCTATGTTTCACAGGAGACAAATAAATTATTTCAAGCTCATCACATGAGTGGAGGAGTATCAGTGTAGTGCATTAGATACAATAATCATTTGCTGTTATATATTACTAATAAATTACCCTTCCCCACTCTCTGGGCAAATTCATTTTATTGAGATTTTTACATTAAACACAATAACATTTGAATTAGATAATGGACATCTGTCATATTTGATGAGAGAGACAGAAAGCTGAAAAATTCTAGAATTCAGATCAGTATACTATTATTAGTACATGATCGCTATAACTCAGGGCCCAGTTGTTCAAAGCTAACGACATCATTAGTTAACGATTCGTTAAAATTTACATCGAGTGATATGCAAATATGCTGAAATTTTTTGCTGAAAAATGTGAGTAGCTTTTGCAGTGCAAAAGCTACTCACATTTTTCCAGCAAAAAATATCATAATATTGTGTATTGAGTCTGCTAAAACAGTTAACGAAATGACCCTTAACGAGCTCGTTAAGCTAACGACACTTTGAACAACTGGGCCCAGATCTGTAAGTACTAGGCTTCATATCTAATGCCAGTATATGCCTGCTAGCCAGATCTATATTATAGTATAATGCCAGTCAAAAGCCCCTAGGACTATACTAGTTTTCAGATCTAATACTAAATACTGAATTTATTACCTTATGTATTTGGGCACCATAGCTTCATACTATACAGGTCCTAAATTTTAACCCTTGCCCTGCTGAACCTGGATATACCCTGCCTTTGCAAACAGTGTAAATCCAGATCAGTTAAAAGCCAACTGATCTGGATCTGCACTGTTTGTCATTAAGTATGTGAATTTGTATCACAATCTGGATCAAGTTATCTGATTGGCTGAAAACTAGAAGTGGGCGTGGCATATTAATTTATTCAGCATGACAAGGTTTAACAAGTCAATTTCAACACCTGTTGTTGTGTCTAAAACTATTGGATGACTGGCTAACAATGTAGACCCTTATCAGTTGCTATATTCTGCAGCATCTGAGCTGGGTCTACAATGTTTGCTGAACAGGCCAGTCTGTCCAAATACTTAGGATAAATATGGAACAAGAAATGAGCACTCATGTTATGATTGTCAACATACATCAAATAAGCTGCCGCTGTGCAATGAAGTACAGGAGAACTTCAATACCTCAAACTCTACTCTCTTGGCTAATTTAGCAAATGACAAATTGGTGATACTTTTTTCGTATTTTCCCCAGAAAACAGAATTTGACAGCCAAGAAAACAGGCTTTGACATTTCATACAAATTATCTGCATTTGAGACAATTTGCATGGAATGTCCAATCCAATCTTGTGCTAAGTGTTAAATTTATGGAATGCTAGCTCATTTTAATCTGGATAATTCAAATTCCTGGTAACTCCAACTTAAAAGCCCTCACCCTTGGAACTCACTCTGAAGCATTGAAGTTCTGCTCTACTACCTTTTGGCTCGATTGATTCAGTCTACCAGTTTAAGGGATCTTGTAACAACTTACAAACAACACTGTTCCTACTTGGTGACAGAGCTCTGAAAAGCCTACCACGGATCCAGGCTGGTAATCTATGCAGACCAGCAGGCTGCTAGTATTTGCCATGACAAATTCCTGTACTGTATCCTGGTCTGTTTATAGCTAATAATGTGCACAAGAACTTATACAAACTACACAAACTACTTCATGAAAATAATTTCCTCCTTTAAATAAACTCAATGTGTTACAGACTTGTTTGATTTTCCAACATTTTGTAAACATGAAGTATATAGGCATCGGATCAAGGCCTGCACTGTTTGCCATTTATCCAGCAGAGTTTAGACATGAATGGGTGGTAAAATGGACTTGTTTATGTAATAGGAAAAGATGGGTATGTAGATAAGGTGTCCCAATATTTAGGATAAATATCGAGGGTTGATCGCAAGACTGTAGCAAGTCAGATGGTTGTTTTTCCCAATACTTAATCTCCTCACCATGAAGGTGTTATGAAGATTACAACATTTCTTTCTGTAAACAATGGAAATTTAGGTGCCATTGCTCATATGAGTAATGACACCTAAATTTGCATTGTTTACAAAGGGGTCAAAGTTGCCCCTAAACAAGGGTTTCAAAAATATGTTTGAGTTACTGCAGTCTTGCGATCAACCCTCCATATGGTATAAGAAACTATATATATGAACAAGCTAGACTTTTCTTCACATATACATGTATTCATATTAACAGTAAATATTAGAACTGACAGGAATGAGCAAACAGTGTAGATCCAGATCAGATATTGCAGAATGTAGCACCTGATCAGGGTCTGCATCTACCTCTCATCCAGCTGCTTTCAGACATCAGTGGGTAGTAAAATGAACCTATTCATATTTCAGGACAAGTATGGTAAGGAGTCCCAATACACTAGAACCTCTTTATAAGACGATTTGTCAAAAGACGGTTCAGATATAAAACAGTTTAACCCATTGTATACGGAATAGACTCTCCCACACTATATATCGGAAGAGTCTAATTTCAATTTTAGGTAAACCCGGCTATGAGATTTACATATTCTTGGAGAAAAATCGCCAAACTATTTGCAAACAGTGGAGACCCTGATCAGACGCCGCATTCTGCAGCATCTGATCTGGGTCTGCACTGTTTGAAAATTACCCTTTTACGGGTCTCCCGACTACAATGGATAATGATGATGGACCCCAAAAGTGTTGTACCCGAACAAAAATGTTTAGATAATATAGAAAAATGACCATTTATGGTCATTTTTCTATTTTTCTATATAATCTAGACATTTTGGTTGCATATAGTACAGTTGTTTAGCTAACACTGCTTTCAATTTGGATCCTAGCGATTGTGTTATAAAGATGTTGTGGTGTATTTGAGGTTAATACTATAGTGTAGTTGAGGCACAGCTCATTTTTTAAAATCTGCAATGTCAAAATATTGCTTGAGACAATTCTGCAGGCCCTGATCAGAACTGCATGGTATAATATAAGCAATAACTCTTATACATACCAGTTGCTAACAAAAAATACCTGAACTCTTAATATTGGGACAGACATGCCTGAGCAAACAGTGTAGACCCAGATCAGACACTGCAGAATGCAGCATCTGCTAGGGTCTACACTGTCTACCACTCATCCACCAGTATTTAGACACATCAACAAGTAGTAAAACAAAATTAACTTGTTCAAATTTTAAGATGGGTATGGTGAGGAGTTTCGGTGTCCCAATATTTACATCAAGTACAGTACCCAGATTAGAGTGCATAGTCCTCACTAGGCTTTTCCTAATTGTCACTATATTCTACACAGTACTGACAGATCCTATGAGATAATGGTGAATAACCAGATCTCCAGTGCAAATACCCAGGCTAATCTGTCCCTTCACTTCTCACATGAAATGTGCAATAGCAGAACAGGGTCCTTACATCACATGCAGTGTAGACCCAGATCAGCCTGCACATTTGCACATCCTGATCAGAACTTTCTCTGTAAATATATTCTACAGCATCCATTTATTCTGTAAGTGGGCAGTGAAGGTCCTGATCAGCGTATAATAAATGGAATAAGGAACATTTTCCCAGGCTGTGCATTATATGATCAAAAACATTTCTCATGCATAGCTTACCCAGCTAGCATTCTACGTAAATCTACATCGGGCTGTCATCGGCCCGTCAGCTACCCTGACGGGCCGATGACTGCCCGATATAGATTTACGTAGAATGCTGACTGGGTTAGCTATGATAGGCACATACCCAAATCAGTCTGTCACTGGCTGTACAGGCTGGACACAATGTGGTCTCTGGGTATGCAGATGGCAGAACAAAATAACTGCAACTTGAAAAAAATGTACCTTCTGACATACAAGTCTAATGAAGACTCAAATCAGCCTGAATATCTGTGCAGTCTGGTCAGTCTTCATTGTCCACCATGAAAAAACTGGTTCAATGCCTATCAAAAAATGCACCTAGTGAAGCTTCTGATCAGGCTACACAAATGTGCAGACTGATCTGAATCTTTGCTGGGTGCATATGCCCTAAGCTACATTTCCTTTCCTTGCATCTCAAATGTAGTCTATACATCAATCCTGTCTTCCAGAGATCTACAGCTGAACCTCGATGACTGATCATCTCCCAACAACAGCCACTATCCTATAACAGTCAATTTTCAGATTTCCCCAAATGCAAGTTACACCACAACCTCTTTATAACACTGTTGTTGGGGTCCATAGCATAAACCGTGTTAGTTAAACAACCGTGTTATATCTAAACAAAAATTTATAGATTATATTGAAAAAAGACCTTTTCAATATAATTTATACATTTTTGGGATCCATCTTTGAACTGTGTTATACAAAACCGTGTTATAACAAACCATGTTATAAAGAGATTGTGGTGTATATATATAAAAATATAACCTCTCCACAGCAGTCACCAGTCCTGCCACTTTACAACAAACACTTTTATTAATCTTCCCAAGGCTGGCTGTGGTAGAGAGGTTCTACTGTTCAATATCTCCCATTCTACATGGGCTAAACATGTTATTCTAGACATTCTAAATGTGCACGCAGCCAGAATGTAACAAACAGACTAGAATTATCAGGCTAATTGTTCAGCAGTCCCAAGATACAAGTAACATATACTCCGTAAACCCTTCCTACATTAACCCTTAAAGCGCCAAGCAAAATTTGTCGCAGACAACATTCTAAATTTTTTTTTTTTTTTTTTTTTCAGAGAAAATAAGTTGACATTCCATGTGAATCATCTGCTTCAGGAAATTTCAACATTTTCTTTGAAAAAAAAAAAAAAAATTTAAAATGTCATCTGCTGCAGTTGAGATTGGCTCTTTAAGGGATAACCTAACTCTCTCCAGCATAAATAGGTAAAATAGCATAAAAATAAAATTTACATAGAAATTGTACATGAAAACTTACAAACCCACCACCCAAAAAGAAATGAAAGGCAATGTAAGAAATCAGTCCTTACCATATTTACCCTAAGTATTTGGACAGACAGGCTTGGGCAAACAGTGGTACTGCTGAACCCAAATATGCCCCATCTCTGCAAACAGTGTAGATCTAGATCTGACGGACATTTTGAAGGGGCAAGGCATCTTAATTTATTCAGCATGACAATGGTTAAACTGTACAAATATTAAGGGTAAATATGGTATACCAGATGTGGGCAGTAAAAATCAACCTTATATACAACACAGATCAGTCTACCTCCTACAGTTTAATTAACCCTTGTTTTGTTTGTTTATGTTAAGGTTTTACGGCCCAGTCAACCCAATGGGGTCATGTCAAGTGCAGTCGGTTTACCTAACCACACTTTTACTGGGCAGGCGTAGTTCTCTAAGAGGTTAACCAGTATTGTGCACATTCTTTCGCCAGAAACTGAAAACTGTCCTTCTTGAATCAGCAGAAGGAAGAGAATGACCGTAGAAAATGTTTCATGATCCATCTCCTAGAAAGAATGTTGCTGACCTCGACGGGGATCAAACCCGCGACCTCCTGGTCATCAGTCAGACGCGCATCCAACTGAGCCACCGAGGCCAACTAATTAACCCTTGTCCAGCTGAACCTGATATGCCCTGCCATTGCAAACAGTGTAGATTTAGGTCGGTGGGATCTGCACTGTTTGACATTAAGTATGCGAATTAATATCAATAACCTGGATCAAGCAAACTGATTGGCTGACAGTTAGAAGTGGGTGTGGCATCTTAATTTAATCAGCATAACAAGTGTTAACATGTCCAAATATTACGTTAAGGGTAAATATGGTATACCAGATGTAGGCAGTAAAAATCGACCTTATATACAACACAGATCAGTCTACCTCCTACAGTTTAATTAATGTTTTCACTGTTCACTAAGATAATGTATTTCTAAAGAATTATTTAGTAAAGCAGGGTAGACTGTGTTCAGACTGAGTAGCAGGTCAAACTGATCTGCATCCATGCTAGTGACATGTCAAAAGATCCATTTCTACTTAGAAGTTCTCAGCTACTTAATGTACAAGAAAAAGAAGTGGTAACTGGGTTAGTTTTAAAAACAAGTATAATTATAGCACCAATCTTTTCTTGCTGAGTTCTAAGTTTGAGTTGGAGTTTTACGGCCAAGTCAGTGCTGTTACGGTCATATCCAGCTGGTCAGTTAACGTACTCTTACATTTCCTGAGCAGACTTGGCCCTCTTAGCGGTCAACCGGTACTTGTGCTCATACTTTTGCCAGTAACTGACAACTACCCTTCTTAAATCAGTGGAAGTGGGAGAATGACGACAGTAGAAATGCCTTTATGATCAGCATGAAAGTTATGTAGCTGAGCTAGGATCTGACCCCTTTATGACCTGTCTGACAGCTACTGACCGCACTAAGGAGCACGGCTTTCTTGCTCAGATGATTATTCGAACAAAAACCCCACCCGTCAATACAGTGCATTCAACATCCACTTTTGGATATCACAAGAAAATCCTATTCATATTTAAATATAGACATGATTCCATGACATCTGTTACATGTAAAAATAAGAAAAAAAAAAATGATTGGGAAAAATCTACTTCAAATGTCCTAAAATTTAGTACACCAAAGTTTCTGACACATAGTATATGCAAACAGTGCAGACCCAGATCAGACTGCTCCTTCAGGAGCAGTCTGATCTGGGTCTGCACTGTTTGCCACTCCACTGAGTAGTTTAAGAAACTGCATAAAAAAAAAAAAAATTAAGCAAACATATAGAATAAAACTACTCAAAATTTTCGGACATTTACCGTAATCCAGAGCTAAGTAAGCAGGTGGTTCCATTATGCCAAAATCACATTATTTCAAGCAGATGGTGATGATGATGATGACAATGAGAAGTTCAGGTTTAACAATGCATTAACCCATAAGGGTCACTTGTTTCAGTAGTGTATATTAAGCTATAAAGTGCCAAGCAAAATTTGTTGCAGATTACATTCTGGGCCCAGTTGTTCAAAGCACCGTTGCATTAACGAGATCATTAGTGGTAAAAAAGTTGACTGTTCTAGTACAATATCTAATTCACAGGTATTTTTGCTGAAAAATGCGAGTAGCAAATGCAAAAGCTTCTCACATTTTTTCAGCAAAAATATTAGCATATATGCCATATTTGATGGTCAAGGTTTTAATGATACGTTAACTAACGGCATCATCAAAAAAAGAGGGCTAAATACTTGTGTAAGAAGACTCAGAGATCGTTCTGAGCATTTGCAGTTTGATCAAGTGCTTCACTATCTGCAAGTAGTTTCCACATGTTCTATTAGTTCTATAAGAAAGCAGCAAGCGCTCTGAGTAGACTGTGCAGATGTATAGGCTGATTTCGCTTGGTTAACCTTTCAAGGAAAATAATTCTGACAAGAAAAATATTACCTCCCTCCTGGGGGAATTCCCAGAGGGAGCAAATTCTTTCTTTTAACGGTAGCCCACATTCTTGAAAAGTTTCAAATGCTAGGGAGGCAACTTCCTTTCTAAAAAAAATTGTCTCCCTTTGCAAAATGATTGATGGCGGAAATCCTCCATTTTAGCCATTCATCTGCTTGGCAGCGATCATTTAATATGACTGGACTATGCATTAGATTCTCTGCCATTTTTGCAATGTTTGTGACTTCCTGTTCAATTTCCTCATCACCAAACCCCTTCTGAAAAAGGCTATATTTGCTCCCAGTTCCTTTTAAAGTATGCTATTTTTCAGAAAGAAAACAAAAACAATTCTGATAGAGCTGTCGCCTCAGACAGGGTATCAATACACAATAACTTGTTCTTGCAGATTATTAAAAATATTATTAATATAAAATAATAAAATATTAAAATATTAATTATCGCTACATTACCTCATCACACATTTTAATGTGAAAAATCTTTCTGACATTCAGTACAGGACATTATTTTTCAACAGATATAGTCATTAAACATAAGGATAAAACTGATTTTTTAATCCACCGAGTCACAGGGTGCTATTCACGTTCTGGAAAGAGACAAAATATGAGCTGTCTCATGAGAATAGGATCCTCACATATATGCAAATGAGGTCAACAGACCCATATCGGCCTGCACATCCTAACAGTCTGATCATGGCATTCATTGTCTGGTTACAGAATCCCTGTATCATATACTGTATTTGACCTAAGTATGGGGACACCTTATATACTTTCCATTCTTGTCCTAAAATTTGAAATAGTCCAAACTACTACCTGCTAATGTTGCTAAAATACTGCTGTATGTATGGCAAACAGTGTAGACCTGATCAGATGCCACCTGTGGTGTCTGATCTGGGTTTACACTGTTTGCAAATGCCTCTGTCCCAATACTTAGATTATTAGGGTAGTGACAAACTGATTAGGCCAGGATCTGACTGCACAACTGCACAGGCTGAGTTGGCCGTCTGTTTGCATATGACATTATAAAATACACAAAGCAAACAGTTCAATTAAATCTTAACCCTTAAAGCGCCAAGCAAAATTTGTAGCAAACTACATTCAATTTTTTTATTATTTTTTCAGAGAAAAAGTCTTGACAGTTCATGTGAATTGTCTGCTTGGCAGACAATTCAGATTAAATGTCAAGACTTGTTTTCTCTGAAAAATAAAACAAAAAGAAATAAAAAACATTGTTGTCTGCTGCAGTTGTGAGGGCGCTTTAAGGGTTAAAACCCTGTATTACTATGGGTGGAGAACCCATAAAAGTTACATTAGGAGACCCATCAACAGACCAGTTAGCACAGCTGCAGGATCTAATAAGGATCTCTCTTATTGATGATGATGATTCTGTATTTTACATCTCTTGCTACATTATTTAAATAATATCAAGATGATGGAAGGGTAATAATGAAAGGCTCTGTGCCATAAAGTGCCATACAGTCATGAAGTGAATTCTGCCTTCTGTGGGATTTGAACCTGGGATCTTGTGATCCAGTCAGAATGTTTTCTATGACATTTCTGAACAGTGTTTCAAGAGTAATGGCAGATATTGGTTGAGGGCAGATACAGGGTGTGATATAAAAATATTGATATCATGTTCTGTTCATCATACACTTAGTCATCGTAATTTCCGTCATCTACCATTCCTTAAAACAACGTCACATTTCAATGGCACTTTAAGGGCTTTTTGGCAGATACTGTGAACTATTTTCTTTGCACAGAATTCTTGAAAAAAGCTACTTAACTTGCATTTTTAACATAAACATGACAGAATTATAAGAAATGAATTTTATTATGGTGAATTTTATGGATCTGTAAACTGCTGCAAATCACTCACAAACAAAACATAAGTACCTTTATGTCCCTTTCAACATTATTTAAGTCATATCGAAAGGATGGAAGGATGATATTGAAAGGCTCTAAAGTACTGTACAGTCTAACTTGATGTTTTATGCACCTTTCAACATTAACCTTTACCACTCTCTGGGCATTTTCAGCAGACGACAGATTGATGATATTTTTCTTATTTTTCCCAGAAAACAGGATTTGACATTTCATGCAAATTGTCTCCTTAGGAGACAATTTGCATGAAATGTCAAATCCTGTTTTCTGAGAAAAATAAGAAAAATATTTCAAAATGTCGTCTGCTGAAAATTTTACCCAGAGTGCTAAGCGTTAAGTCATATACAGAGAATGGAAGGATAATAATGCTCTGTGCATTGAGCACGGTGTAGTCTTGAGCTGAATTCCACCTCCAGTGGGAAAAAATGGAACCTCATGATCTGAAGTAGGGAGCACTAACCAGTCAGTCATCCTGGACACTTCTATGTGCTATACAATAAATGAACTATGTCACAATGAACTTCCTGTGTACTTATAAACATTTTCATCTATCCCCTTAAATATGCAGCTTTGTTTACAAAACAAAAAATGATGATACTGAATAGTAAAAATAGAAAGATGAACTAATTAAGGTGGAGGGATATATTTCAAAGAGACAGAACTCTAATCTAGAAGTTTTACCTCCCTTTTTGAAGAGAAACCAGCAGAATATATTTTGTTTTCCTAGTGTCTGAGTCCCTTAATGGGGGCCACTCTTAAAGAAAAGAAATTCTTTTCTTAAAGAGTAGCCCCCAACCCGTCTCAGAATAGGCAAATCATTTCAGATCAGAGTAGTCTCCTCTGCAGGTGTGTTCAAATTCAAAGTGAGCATTGCCTGCGATCACACAAAGTAATTTAATACAGGAAATCTTCATTAATAACTGTTTCATTACATTAATAATTTACTATCTGTTCCCTGTTGCAGATGAGACAATTAGCATGCAAAATGCAAATGAGAATTTGGCGTGCAACAAATGAGCTTGTTATCTTCTGAAAATAAGGCTTCATTTTTTAATGAAATGCGTCAAAAGAACATAATTCAGTTGAAAAGCCAAGCCCTATTTTCTGGGAAATTAGACAATAAAACCACTCCAGTGTCATTTGCTATTTTTAGCCTGAAGTAAAGAACAGGTGATAAGGTACATTGCATCTGTGTAAGAATAGGATCTTTATGCCATATATGGGCAACTGAGACTGAGAACAACTCGTGCATTCACAGTCTGGGCCCAGTTGTTCAAAGCTAACGATGTCATTAGTTAACGATTCCTTAAAATTTACATTGATACGCAAATATGCTGAAATTTTTTGCTGAAAAAATGTGAGTAGCTTTTGCAGTGCAAAAGCTTCTCACATTTTTTCAGCAAAAAATATCAGAATATTGTATATTGAATACTCTTAAACAGTTAACGAAATGACCCTTAACGAGCTCGTTATGCTAACGACGCTTTGAACAACTGGGCCCTGATCAAGATCTTTGTTGTCTGCTAACAGAATCAACTGATACTGTAGAGCATATCCACAAACATGGCCCTGATCAGGCTGCAGGGATGCACAGGCTGATTTGGGCCTTCAGTGTCTGCATATAACTAAAGGGCATTGCAGCATATCCAGGGGAACTAATATAGTTTCAAGGGAGGCAACCCTCTCAAAACTGACTTTGTCCCCTTCTGAAAAGGAGTCTACTCTACAAGGAAAGAATTTGTTCACAGAGGGAGCAAATTCTTTCCTTACAGATTAGACCCCTTTCATAAGAGGCTTTACATACTATAAAACAAACATGAAGTTATAAAAGTTGTCTCCCTTCACAGGCACATTAAAAAAAAAAAATCACCAAATGTATCCATTCGGCTTAAAACCTTGATAAGAATATATGTACTGTATTTACCTTAAGTATTCAGATAATTCAACTCCTTGCCATACCTGTTCTAAAATTTGAACAAGTACAACTTACTACCCGATGTTGTATCTAAAATTTGCTGGATGAGTTGCAAACAATGAGGATCCTCATGAGACGCCGCATTATGCGATGTCTCATCTGGGTCTACAGTTTTTGCTCTGGCCTGTCTGAATACATACGGTATGCTGTCTTTACTTCTTTGCCATTTATATAGTGTCTAAGAATTGTTGGATGAGTGGCAAACAGTTTAGAACCTGATGAGATGCCATGTTCTGCAGCGTCTCATCTGGGTCTACACTTTTTCCTCAGGCCTGTCTGTCAGAATATATACGATAAATACGGTACGCTGTCTATACCTCTTTGCCATTTATATAATATGAAATGCAATGTTCAATGACTATTTCTGCATGATTAAAAGTCTTTATTGCTGATGAATTAACTCTTTACACACTCAATTTAAATATTAGCAAACATCTTAAAATATTTTGCTCAGAAATAAAGGCATAGCATTTCATATGAATCATTCATTTCATGAAATAGCAAGCCAAATATTCTGGAAAAAGCAAGAATAATATCATCCATTAGATGCACAATGCATGAAAAGGGCCCTTATGCAATTTGCGGACAATGCAGGCCCTGATCAGCCTGCGCATTTGCACAGGCTGATCATGGCCTTCATTGCCCGCTTACAGAGTCAATGAATATTGTAGTATAGGTTGATGAACAGAGAACGTCCAGATCAGACTGCACAGATGTGCTCGGTCATCTGGACCTTGGCTGATCATCTATGGCATAAGGGTCCTTTTCCCACATTACGCATCAAGTGTCATCTGCTAGCTCTGACACGAGTGTAACTGTATAATGGAATGGTAAAATGAGCCACAATGTAAGAAAACGTATTATGAGCAACACACTAAAAAGGCTCTTATTCAATTTGTGGACAGCATAGGTCCAGATCAGCATGCCCATCTGTGCAGTCTGATCTGAGCATTCTTTGTTTATCGACATATACTACAGTATCCATTGATTCTGTACGCGGGCAATGAAGGCCCAGATCAGCCTGCGCTTATGCGCAGGCTGACCTGGGCCTGCATTGTCTGCAAATTAAATAAGGGCCCTTTTTGTGCATTGTGTATCATGGAAACTCAAATCAGCTAGCGCATCCATGTACTGATCAGAATTTTTGCTGTGCTCATAAATTTTGTATTTTTGGCTTTTCAAAATGCACCTAGTGAGAATTCTGATCAGACTGCATAAAATGTGCATGCTGATCTGAATCTTTGCCAGACACATATGTCTGAAGGTATGTTTTATGACATTGTGGTTCATATTTAAATGCATTTTTAAAAGGCCAACCTAATTAGATGAATAACTAAACCAAACATTTTTCATGTTAATTTGCCCAGCTGTGCCTTTTTGACAATTTCTGATGCAGAAAAGATGAGAGAGTCTAAGATACCAGCCACTGTGAATGTCCCACCTATTATTGCACACACCTGAAACAAAATAAGAGAAAACAATTCAAACTGATATTTATACAACATTACCTCCCTTGAAGAACTGACTCACACTGTTTCCACACTGCTTATCTCCCCTGCAGTACAGTTGATCATGCTACTTCCACACTGCTTATCTGCAGTGTAATAAGTATTGTCCAGTTAGATAAATCAAACATTTCCCTGTTACAGGAAGGACACTATATAATCGGAGCAATTGGCTCTGTTAAGAAAAAGTATCAGCTGGTGCAGCTCTGATTATATTGACAGGAAAAAAAAATGTCAACTGTCACTTACCGTAATAGCCCTAAGTATTGGGACAGATAGGCCTTTGCAAACAATGTAGACCCAGATCAGATGCTGCTGAATGTGGCATCTAATCAGGATCTACCAGTGTTTGCCATACATACAGCAATATTTTTAACAAGTCAACATGTAGTAGAATGTACTAGTTCCAATTCTAGAACAATTATGGTCAGCAGATAAGGGTCCCAATACTTAGGGCAAATACAGTATTTCTGCTTTTTGAATGCAATTTGTTCAAACACAGTGAATGCAGTCCAACCCTCTGAACTTCTAACTTGCTTTTATAGTTTTAAATAGCTCTGGATAAAGGGCATTTTCAACTGAAAAATAGTGATATTTTTCTTTTTTTTGTTGACAAAAACATATAATATTAGAAGCATCTCGCCATCTAATCAGTACCCACAACATATTTTTTTCAACTAGAAATAAAAAAAAAAAATATGTGGATACTCCAGCTATGAGTTTCATTATCAAATATGAAAGGTCATGTCTGAATCTCTTTAGTTGTGAGACAGAATACTGACAGCTACATTTATAATTGCCAAAACCAGAATTCTAGCAAGATCTTGCACATTTGACAGTTAAACAGTTAAACTAAATATCAAAAGCAGGCCAGAGATACATAGGGTTAAACAATTTCTTCCTTTTTTCTTTTTTTATCATATGCAAATGAAAGCCAAAATCAGGAGACTACGGTAAAAAATCTTTTCTTTACCATATAACCAGAGTCACCCCAGCTAATGTAATGCCTTTTCAATACTTTCCTACCTGTGTTTACACTTTCAGATAAATCCAGTAAACATTTCGCATGTGGCAGATTTTTCCCAGAAACATGAGTAAATTATTTCTCGATAATCGATCAAAGCAACCAAATAATCTGTTTATTACATTTAAATCTGTGTTTTAAAATACTGGTTAAAATATCGGAATGATACAAGCAAGTGAATTTCTGAAGGTGTGGTTTTGTTTTAAAAATCCATCGCAATATTGATTTTGCTTCAAGAAGAGAGCAAGCATATGTTGAACTAGCCATCCTTAATTGTCTTCAAACTGAAATGACTTTCTTAGAAAACTCAAACTGTATCATTTTATTACAGGTCTTTCCTTGAAAAAAAAAACATGTTAAATTGCAGCTAAACTTTCTAATAGTTGCCAATTTTACTGCCAAACAATATCCATTGTTATTGTCATTGTTAGCAATGTCAACAGCACTGCAAAGTAATAATGACATCAAGAACATTCAATCTAAAGAAATGAAATAATTCACTGTTTAGTAGACTTGCCCTAGTCCCTACATTTGTATTTGCCCTCCTAGTTATTGGAAATGTCTCTTTAAGAGCAAAGTATAGTAACAGCCCCTTTAGTTTTTATCTCTGAATGTTCATTTCTGTAATATAAGATATAGGACTTGTTTAATTGATTCTTGATTTTTTTTAATAAATGTAAAAAAAAAAGAAATCAATGAACAGACTTGGGCAAGTCTAACTGTCAACCAATTAAACAATTTTCTGTCACCCGGAAAAATAGATAATGTAATAATAGAAAATAACACATCAATGCCATGGTATAAGGAACCCTACATTTTGCAATACATATACAGTTGCCTCTCGTTATCTCAAATTCCAAGGGTCTCTTTTAAATACTTCAAGATGTCCGTACCTCGACATACCTAAACCAAATTGCGGGGTGTGCTCTACCTCCATGTCCGTACTGAATAATTTCCTGTATAAAACATAGCAAACAACTGATGACTATATCAAACCTATGTGGATGTACTGACTTCCCTGTATAAACCACATACCATAATATCAAAACTCAAGTATTTGGACAATGTAGCTCTATTTAAGAAATAGAACAGCTCTAGCCATAATTTGTTGAATAATAAATCACAGGTTGGAGGTCAGTTGTAATGTAGATCAAACCACACGTGGGTAGGAGGAGTAACTACTTACAACTGATGACAACCTGTGATTTATTACTCAACAATTAAAGCACTAGAGCTGTTCTATTTCAATTCTAACACAATAAAAGTTGACAAAAATGCTGCTGATTCCTTCAGATTCTCCCAAACTTCCTCCATTGTTCGATGCAACCCCGCCAACTTCCTTGGCTGTAACACTTGCATTTATGTTTATTTGTAACGTATCTGATGTAGCATTGAGGATTACAATAAATCGAACAACCATATTTAACAAATGAATAAGTAATTTGCCTCCTGATGTTACAGATATATTGAAAATATTGTGGAAAAAGGGGAGAAATTGCTCCTTAGGAGCAATTTCTCCTCTTTTCAACAATATTTTGTTATCTGTTATTAGATTTCCATGTTAAAACAAGGACCAGATTTTCACTTCGAGATAAGCGGTTATTCGAGATAAGCGGTTATTCGAGATAAGCAAGGTCGAGATAACGAGAGTCACTGTATATGAGCCACCAAAACCCAGATCTTTGCAAGCACTTTCTGATCATCTGGGCCTTCAATAAACACGATTTAATACACTTACCCTAAATATTTGGATATCTTTAACTCCTTACCATACTTGTCCTAAAATCTGAACGTACACTTTACTACCTGCTGATATGTCAAAAACTAACTGATGAGTGGCAAACAGAATAGACCTTGATCAGATGCCACATCCTGCAGTGTCCAATCTGGGTCTTCACTATTTGCAAAGGCCAGTCTGTTATTTATGGCATATATGTTATTTAAGATACCCTAACCAGAGTGCCTGGATATGCATGGTCTAGTTGTTTCGTTTGAATACGGCATCGTGGAAGGTTTCCCAATCCTGAGTTCTTTTAAATCTCTACTTCTCCAAAAAAACTGAATTTGAATCTTCCCTTTGTTCTTTATTTAGTAATGGTGTGTTTGACAAAAGCAAGCATAAATCACAAAGAGACTGCTCATTAAAAGTGAGCCCCCCTCCATATAAAAATTGACCTTACTGCATATGTGACCAACACAGGTCAGGTCAGCTTGCACATCTGCTATGTCTGATCAGGGTCTAGCTGTTTGCTACTAAATAAAATTTGTTAATAACCAATGCAGACTGATTGGACTATGTGGATGTTATGTGTTTATTTTTCTTTCTTTTTTTTTATTTGGGTTTTACGGCCCTTTCAAGAATATTTCACTTATATCGAGCCGATCCTTCATCAAAGGTGGATGAAAAACAGAGAACCCGGGGGAAAACCACCTGACCATCCGTAAACAGAACTGGGCTTTCCCACGTGACCCAACTGAGGCTTGAACCACAGCGGAGAGAAACCTAATGCATTAAGAGTCATCTCTTATCCACTAGGCTACTTGGGCCCGCGCTATGTGGATGTGCGCGATGGTCTGCATCTATGTTGGCCTTGTATGTTATTTTCTAATTACAAAGCTCATGTGTTTTATCATTGTCTTCTCTGTCTGCAAAGGTTTACATATGACCTATAGATTGACCTGTAAAGCTGAAAGTGTTATCTATAAGAAAGAAAAAGTTTAAAATGTATATCCAATCCAATGAAGAAATATTCTATGTTGAGAAAAATTAAACCAAAAGAAGCTGGTGCAATTTGAAAAAAAAAAAAAAAAAAAAAAACAGTAAGAAACAGCATCTTTATACTAGTCTAAGTCAAAGATCTTCAAGCCATGAATAAGGAACAGGTATCTTTGAGCTCATGCAAACAGTCTGGCATGATTGTTGTAAATATTCTTGTCAATACACAATTACTCGTACTTCACTGCTTTTCTGGTAATTTGAGCAAAACCAATATAACAACAACCAGTAACCAGTACAATTTACCTATTTTAAAACTGTTTTGGTGTACAATGAAATTATTAAGGGCTTGTCTTAGTTTTGTATTACCTGATAAGTCAATGAACAGGTTGAATTTTAGTTGTTGTTTCTGTTTGTTTCTTTGTTGTTTTTTTTGTTGTTGTTGTTTTCTTCTGTTTTAATAGTTTCATCTGGCTATAGTTTACACCAGTATTTATATAGTCATACTGGTATTATATTCAACTATGCATGCACAGGATTTTTTTTTATCTTGATGCAGCGTATTACATCACTCAGTAACAATAATAAGCTCTGAAATCTGCATGCAACTCTCATGTCGTAGACACTTGCTGAAATATACAGAGGTGAAACACTTGAGCTGATGCACTGTATCTGCCCTTTCCTGAGGAAATTTTAGATAAACATTCTCAAAAGTAGATTAATTTACTTTCTTTCTGACAAGACTGCCAAAGGAAAGCCTTTTTGTATGCACTGACAGATACAAATCGATTTTTTGTTCACATGCACTGTCTCAAATTATACAGAACAAAAAAATTGCTGGATTTTTTTTCCCTTTAAAAGTAGCACTCAGTGAAATTGGAGAAAAAAAATATTACCATATCAGTGTTATCTCCCTTGGAGGTATAATCATTTACATTACTCTTGAAGAGCCAATTAAAATTTGAGGCAGATGACATTCTAAAACTTTTTTTTTTTTCAAAGACAATAAGTCTTGTCATTGCACGTCAATTGTTTGCTTGGTAGACAATTCACATGAAATGTCAATACTTGTTCTCTCTGAAAAATAAAAAAAAATCTAAAATGGTCATTTGCCACAATTGTGATTGGCACTTTAAGGGTTAAGATGAACAGATAAAATCCAAGGAAGATCAAGATATTTTCCTCATAAGACACTCGTGATGAATGGACGGACAGAAAAACGACCCAAAAGCAATAAGCCCCTCCGAGTTCTTCAAAGTTGGGGGCAAAAAGATGCTGTTTCTTTAAAAGGCAGTTTACCAACCCAGTATACTTTTAACAAAAACTTTCAGACTTACAGAAGTGAGGAAACTATAGAGAGGTTTGTATTTTTCCACATATTGAACAGTTATCGGACTCAACTGGTAAGTAAACCAGATTGCAGCATCAACCGCATCATCGTAAACCATTCTAACTTCCTGGTGCAAAAGAACCAACAGAAAGATAAGCAAACAAGCAGAATGTTAACCCTTTTACCCCTGGACTTTTCCACCTCTGAAACTGGACACATCCATTGGTGAATATAGGGGTTTGGGTCAAAACCAAATAACAGAATGGCAAACTGTGTAGATCCTGATGAGACCGCTCATTACTAGCCTCTCATCTAGATCTGCACTTTTTGCACAGGTATCAGTATTGGTCTGCAAGGATTAAAGGGTTAAAGGGTGTCAAGCACAAAGGATCTTATCACATGTGAACAGTGTAGAAACAGATCAAACTAAATCAATGTGATCTTGTGGGTTCTGCACTGTTACAAATATACCATAATAACCCAAAATATTGGGACAGACAGGCCCACACAAACAGAGTAGACCCATTCTGTGGCATCTGATCAGGGTCTACACTGTTTGCCACTCATCCAGCACTAAAGTCTACTTTACTGCCTGTTAATTGTCTAAAATAGTGCTGGATGAGTGGCAAACAGAGTAGACCCATTCTGTGGCATCTGATCAGGGTCTACACTGTTTGCCACTCATCCAGCACTATTTTAGACAATTAACAGGCAGTAAAGTAGACTTTTCAAACTTTAGGACAAGACGGTAAGGAGTTAAGGTGTCCCAATATTTAGGGTAAAAACTGTAAGTACCATATTTACCAAAAATATTCAGACAACTCTATTCTTTTCCATACTTGTCCTAATTGGAACAAGTCAATTTTACAACCTGCTGATGAGTCTAAAACTGATGTATGAGTGGCAAACTGTAGACCACAAGCAGATACTGCATTCTGCAGCATCTGATTGGGGTCTACACTGTTTGCTCAGGTCTCTCTGTCCAAATATTTAGGGTAGATATGACATACATAGTCCCAGATAAGTCACTTTACTCAATCGAAAAATACTGATATTTTTCTTATTTCTCCATGAAAACATATGTTGTGGGTACTCATTAGAAGCACCTCGAGGTGCTTCCGAGTACCCACAACATATTGAGGGTTGAGCGCAAGACTATAGTAACTCAAACATATTTTTGAAACCATTGTTTAGGGGCAACTTGGACCCCTTTGTAAACAATGCAAATTTAGGTGCCATTGCTCATACAAGCAATGGCACCTAAATTTTCATTGTTTACAGAAAGAAATGTTGTAATCTTCATAACGCCTTCATGGTGAGGAGATTAGGTTTGGGGAAAAACAACCATCTGACTTACGCTAGTCTTGCGCTCAACCCTCGATATGTTTTCATGGAGAAATATTATGTGGATATCCTGTCTTATCTAGAGCTATAATATACATGTATATTAGCCATCTAACTACTAATAGCAAACGTGGGGAGCTGTGTCAAGAGAAACAGGTGTTTAAGGGGAATTAATACACTTCTAAGCTGAAAATATTTGTGTCCAATCTCAACTGAGGCTGCTCTTAAAAGAAAAGAATTTGCTCTCTGTGGGAAAAATTCTTTCCTTTAATAGTAGCCCCATGTTTGATAAGATTCAAGTACATTTCTACTTGGGTACTAAATTACTGTTTTTGAAAAGTTGTCGCCCATTGAAAAATAGAGGCAAAGTCTTCAATATATTCATTCCCTTTAAATACATCTGTGTCTAGGTCTGGCCCAGACCAGCATGCATACCTATAGATCCAGATAAAGTGAGACATTATTTGTTATTTTTCGCAACAAAACATATTTTATGAATACTGAGCTGATTTAACTTTCTGAGGTGATTCAAGAGAGTACACACACACTGGATGCAAAATTGATTTTGTTTTGTTTTAGTTGAGGGTCATGTAGAGGGTGGTTAGTTAACTAACTCACACTGTACCTGGGTAGGCTTAGTCCTCTAAGCAGCTAACCAGTACCTGTGCATACACTTCCATCAGTAGATGATGAAAACTGAAAATGATATCTTAAATCATCACCTGAATTATCGACTTATCTGGATTTATCATATCTACAGTCTGATCATGACTTCTCTTTGAAAATAATCAACAATGCCCTGAACCAAAAACCAGACAATTCCGGACCAGACTGCACACATGAGCATGGCAAACTGGGCCATCACTGTTCACATATCTATACATATATAGTATTTCTGAGTATGACACAACTCCAGCACATTTTCAAGGTTAGGACAATGAAGGCTCCAGACAAGATAGGGTGTCAAGAAAACATTTTTCTTATTTCTCCACTAAACATATGTTGTGGGTACTCATTAGAAGTGCCTCAGTGAGGCGCTTCTAATGAGTACCCACAACATATGTTTTTTGTGGAGAAATAAGAAAATATAAAGAATTTTTGGTTGAAACAGCAGCTTGTCTCGAGCTATGGCAGGATATGTCTCAGTATATTTTCAAGGTTAGGACACAATTTCTACTACAAGGTGGTTAAGTACACATAACTTACCGTTGTTAAAAAATGATATAAAGGTTTTCTTTGTTCTCTATATTGTACTGTTATAGGACTCATTTCATACCTAAACCAAATTGCGGGGTGTGCTCTACCTCCATGTCCGAACTGAATAATTTCCTGTATAAAACATAGCAAACAACTGATGACTAAATCAAACCTATTTGGATGTACTGACTTCCCTGTATAAACCATATACCATAATATCAAAAATTATCTAAGTATTTGGACAATGTAGCTCTATTTAAGAAATAGAACAGCTCTAGCCATAATTTATTGAATAATAAATCACAGGTTGGAGGTCAGTTGTAATGTAGATCAAATCACAAGTGGGTAGGAGGAGTAACTACTTACAACTGATGACAACCTGTGATTTATTACTCAACAATTCAAGCACTAGAGCTGTTCTATTTCAATTCTAACACAATAAAAGTCGACAAAAATGCTGCTGATTCCTTCAGATTCTCCCAAACTTCCTCCATTGTTCGATGAAACCCCGCCAACTTCCTTGGCTGTAACACTTGCATTTATGTCTATTTGTAACGTATCTGATGCCAAAAAATGGCGTTGCACAGATTAACATCCAGGAAAACGCAAATGATGTCAGAAAATTTTGAACAAACATCATGGAATGGTGGATCTTCGCGTCATGTTCTTCTGCCAAGTGATTTGTGGCATTATACAACACAGTTCATTTCTGTTGCCTATATAGGTGTGCTGTGTTAGAATTGGAGTTTTACTCTGTAGTCAATGTTGTTAAGGTCATGTCGAGCCAGTCAGTTAACCTCCTCATACTTTTCTTGGGCAGGGTTAGTCCTTTAAGCTGTTAACTGGTAACTGACAAATGCCATTCTTGAATCAGTTGAAATGAGAGACAGTAGAAATTATTAAATGATCAACCTTCTTGAAAGTTATGCAGCTGAGCTGGTATTCAAACTTGATCTGGATCTGATGGAAGCTGTCTCCCTTGTAACAAAATGGCAGAAAACCTACCATATGTGTCTGCTTAAGATCTATCTGACTGGGACTTCTCCATTTACTAAAAATAATCTGCTGACAATGTGAATATGAGCAAACAGCACAGACTATAATCAGACATAAGTCTTGATGAGAAAATATAGGGGAACTGATACATATTCAAGTCAGGCAACTCTGTTTGTTTCTTTGTTTGTGTTGTGGTTTTACAGCGCAGTCAACCCAATGGGGTCATGTTGAGCGCAGTCACTTTACCTAACCTTACCAGGCAGGCTTAGTCCTCTAAGCAGTTAACCAGTATTGTGCATATTCTTTCGCCAGCAAGATGCAACACTGTCAAAACTGCTCTGCATCACGTCTGGAAAGAGGTCTACTCTACAAGGAGTCTGCTCCCCTTGGGAGCAAATTCTTTCCTTTTAGAGTGACCCCTTTCCAGAAGAGGTTTGGTCACTATGGGTGTGCAGGAAAGAAAACAGAAAGTCTCAAAATTTGGCTTCCTTTTATAAAATGCAGAAAATCTACCATATGTTTCCAGTCTTTGAAGGCAGATATACCCCAGCAAAGAGTACAGACCAACATCAAACTGCCTTTTTGTTTGCTATTCAGCTAGCAAGTTATCTATTTGGACACATCACCAGGTAGTCAATTTGTTCATTTTATTTGGGTTTAACCCACTTTAGTCTGGAAACTCCTAATAGGGTATTTGGCAAACAGTGTAGACCCAGATCAGATGCTGCAGAATGCAGCATCTGATCAGGGTTTACACTGTTTGCATTAAATACAGGGATTTCTATAAAACTATGCTCCCCTTGGGAGTATAAAAACTAACCAGACACCCTGCTATTGGAAACAGACTGGTCCAAAGAGTATTGATAGAAGAGTCCACTTGAAATGAAATGGGTTGATATTGCTTTCAACAATCTTTCAGTCATTTCATGACAGCATCTGGATGTGCCTCAAGGGTTCAGCCTAGGGTCTAAAACTCAGGAAGAAATGACTTCTCCCTTCATTACAAACATCTCATTACAGGTGTGGTAAAGTATTTACTATTCACCTATAGAATCACTAGATCTCACCAAAACAATTCTAATGAGAGCTCACAAATTATATTTTATAGCTAGCAATCGCATGAAAGGTCATTACCCTGTATTTTTTTCATCTTGAAGATAATAAACACCATAGCAAGATCCCTACCGGACAAAAATCAAAACCAAAAACATGAGGAAATGTATCAAACATAGGTCATTTAACTTTTGAGATGTAATAAAAATTGTAATAAATGTCAATGGAGGATCTAATTAACTTTTAACCTGCTGGACATAAATAGTAGCAGATGACATTTCAAAACAATAAACCTTTTGAAATACTGTATTTACCCTAAGTATTTGTACAACACAACTCCCTACCATATTTGTTCTAAAATATGAACAAGTACAATTTAATGCACCATGTTGTGTCTAAAAAAATTGCAGGTTGAGTGGAAAACCATGTAGATCCTGATAAAATGCCACATTCTGAGATGCTGCATTCTGAGGCATCTCATCTGGGTCTAAACTATTTGCTCAGGCCTGTCTGTCCAAATACATATGGTAACTATGGTAGTATTCTAATTTTTTTTTCCAGAAAACTGAGTTTGACATTCCATTTGAACTGTTTACTTAAGAGATAACTGAATTTGAATGAAGTGTCAAACTCTCTTTTCTGGAAAAAAAAAAATATAAGAAACATATCATCAATCTGTCATTTGTTAAGTCTTTGCTAATTTTGGTTGAGAGTGTTAAAGGTTAAATTTAAGTGATACATCATAACAAGCTCTGGGGCTATTAAAATAAACCTTTTTTAGAATAACTCTCAGCTGTAAGAATAAGCTCTAAATGGAGGTTAGAGAAATTCATATTTCTGATGATAAACTCAAGAGATTTTTTTTTTTTATTTCAGTAAATACTTGCTGTAGGTACTCTCAATGAGATATTGGAAGTAGGTAGCAACAGTAAGTTATGGGAAAACTAGTATAAAACTAATAAGAAAAAAAGTTATTTAATTGGTGTAAAACTATCAAAAAAAGTTATCTTGGTGTAAAACTAATATTTAAAACGTTATCTTAATTGTGTAAAACTAACAAAAGTTATCTTCTTGGTGTAAAACTAATATAAAGGTTATCTTCTTAGTTTAAAACTAATACAAATGTTATCATCTTGGTGTAAAATTAATTAAGTTATCTTCTTGGTGTAAAACAAATAAAAAAAGTTATCTTCTTGGTGTAGAACTAATAAAAATATTATCTTTTTCATGCAAAAATAACAAAAATGTTAACATTTTGGAGTAAAACTAGCAAAATTGTTATCTTCTTAATGTAGAATTAATAGAAATATCTTTGAATAACCCATAAAGCTGATGGCTTCAAACCCATTTTTTTCTGACAAATCTCAAGTAATGATCATCTCATCTTCCAAAATATTAAAGAATGATTAATATTCATCCCTTGGAATGATTACTATCATGATATTGGCAATATTTTTTCTTATTTTGGGGAGCAAATAGAAGTTTACATTTTATACATGGTCTCTGGAGATCATTTATATGAATTGTCTTTATTCCTATTTTCTCTGAAAAACAAGAAAAAATATTTTTAATGTCTGCTGATATTTGGATTTGGCCTTCATGGGTTATATACTTACTTATATGTTAAGAAAGATTTTAATAGCTTTATTTTTCACTCAGTTCTTGGAAACATCATTTCTGCCTCGCCGCCTGTTAAGAGATTTTATTTCAAAAATGGAAAATGAAAAAATTTATTTTTAAATTCAGTTTCTTACATTTCTCTAAAACTAGGGCTTGACAGTGCATTCAAATCTTTCCTGATTAACACCTTCTTTTCAGGGAAAACTGGTAACGGTGATTTCAGATAAAAAAGGTGTCCCTCAACCGTGAATTTTCAGTTTTTCTGGATGGGAAACAAAGTCAAAGTCTGAAAAATCATTAAAAAACATAACAACTCTATCAAAATTTGGTCTACTGAAACCTTGAAACGATATGTGCTGTACCACCTTGAGGTCTAACTGTCCACTAAGTTTCAACAAGATCCAATGAAATCTGTAGGAGGAGCTATCCTGAAACAAAATGCCAATTACGGATGGACGAACAGACGGACAGACCTCAGAGGTATATCATAATACCTCCCCAGTATTGTTTGGTAGGGTAGAAAGACCACATAAAATCAGAGTCCTGGAGGAACAAAAGGCTTTCATTTAGCAATTAATTTAGTCTGGAAACCCCCAAAAAGGGTGCAAATTCTTTTCTTTTAACCCAGACCCATTTCAGAAGGGGCTGTTGTACTAGAATGAAAATAGGAAGCCATAAAAGTTGTCTCCCTTGTTAAAGATGGCAGAAAATCTACCAAGTTTATACAATTCCCTTAAGTACAGCAGGTTAAAACTTAAAAGTTTACAAAAGTAATGGAACTGATCATACATGTAACCTCCTTTAACCATTATAGTACAGAGACAACAAAATTAGCAATAATTATTAAACAGTATTCTTCTCAGAAAAATGTGCTCAACATTTCATGTGAAAGATATTAAAATGCCATCTCCTATTACTGTATTCAACCTAACTATCGCACCGTGTGCTTAGGATCTTCAAAATTACAGAAAAAAAAAACAAACTTGTAATAAAATATCCACCTCATAAGGACTATAAAGAAAGATAAGAAAAGACTTCAAGAGAGGAATATTTAATGATACTTATGCTATATTGTTTCCTAATTTTCTTTATAAAGCATATGTTGCTGGGTCTCATTTTGACTTGTCGACATAATTCAAATGAGTACCAACAACATATGCTTTTATAAAGAAGCAGATAAAAGTACACAAGCTGTAATTTGAGGACTACAAAACTGCTTGACTTTGCATTTATAAGGGTATGTGCAGTAATTAGGTCAAATACTGTATCTAAATTCAGCTTATTAAGGTTAAGAACAACTTACCCTATAAGAATATGTATACTGATATGGAAATCTCTTATGGTCATTTTTATCCACATAAACTGTAGGCACAATTCGTAGTATATAATCATGAGTGGCAACAGCTGAAAAATATACATTTCAAATCATGTATTTTGCTTAATCCATGTTGAAAACTGAAACAAAGGGCCTAAGTAGGTCTGAATCACACACTTGAGCACTAAGGTATCAATACTGTAAAACCATTATATTTGGCAGTCAATTTATTTTGGCACTACTGGCCAACAAAGAAAACAAGAGGCCCATGGGCCACAATTCGCTCACCTGAGTGAAAAAGCCATTGCAGATAACATAACATTAATTTTTTCCAATATTGTCACAGTAACTTTTCAACACAGTGGACTGTCTTTATTTAATGCCTAGTACTTTGGGTAAAATTTCCAGGTGACATTTGAAATATTTTTCCCAGACACTAGGATTTGACATTTCAGACAAATAGTCTCCAACTGAGAAAATTTGCCAGAAATGTATTTAGACACAATAACAGATAGTAAAACGGAGTTGTTCAAATTATACTGCAGGCATGGCAAGGACTTAAGGTGTCCAAATATTCAGGGTAAAAGCGGTAATCAACATTTTGTGAAACTAAACATTCAAAAGTGTCCTGCCTTGCTCTGGTTAATTAGGGTATTAACTCTTTCCCTGCTTGTGAAGACTTTTGTTGTCTGCTGATATCGTTTGCAGACAGTTTGGAACCAGATATCATGTCAGGCCTGATCAAATTGTTTGACAGTCTGATCTGAATCTATTGTGCTTGCCATTAATGATTTTGGAACAACTGTTTTTTACGGGATCACCTGTCCTAGCTAACATCCCAACTCAGTTCTTTTACGGCATCTGAGAATGCACACCATTCCCGCACTCGGGCAGTGTGCTTTGCCGTTGTCCTTATAAAGAAAGGATCATTTTTTTGGCGGCAAAATTTTCATTATATTTGAACAGGCGTGTTTTCGTAATGATGTTTTCGTAAAAGTGAACTCCTTACTATATGTGTCCTAAAATTTGAATGTCCAGTTTAATTACCAATAATAATATGTATAAACTTAGATTTTCAAGGTGGTCATCTTGGTTTTCCGATCGGGACGATTTTAGCTATTTTTGATCTACAAGTCATCCCAATGCTTCCTACCAAGTTTCCAGTCAATTGGCCTTTCAGTTCAGAAGAAGAAGCGAAAAATTGATTTTCAAGATGGCCACTATGGCGGCCACCTTAGATTTCCGATAGGGACGACTTTAGCTATTTTTGATCTGTAAGCTACCCCAATGCCTCCTACCAAGTTTGGCAATTGGCTTTTGGGTTAAGGAGAAGAAGCGAAAAATAGATTTTCAAGATGGCCATAACTCTGTCAAAAATAAAATATGTTCTACATGTTATCTTATGTCCCTTTACATTTTTGCAAGGCTTAAAGAAAATCTCTGAAACTATTTTCAAGTTAAAATAAAAAGGGCACATATATATGTCTTGGATCACTATTGACAATGTTCGAAGGGGGTAACTCCAAAAGCAGGTAATTCAGAGTTACGGTTCTTCTGTTTTGCAAATTGTATCATGGTGATATATATCTGCATAAAGTTTTAATATCTCGAACAGTTTTCAAGTTACAGAGTGGACACAAATATATTACAGAATCACTATTTTCAAAGTTCAAAGGGCTATAACTCCAAAATTAGGTTAATCAGAGTTACGGTTCTTATATTCTGCATTTCGTCTCATGATGCTTTACATTTGTGTGAAGTTTCATCAAAATATCTGAGATGGTTTTCAACTTACAGAGCGGACACGAGTACATTGTAGAAACGGCTACTTGCAATATCTATTATTTCAAAGGGCCACAACTCCAAAAGTAGGTTAACCAGAGTTACAGTTTTTGTGTTCTGCATGTTCTCATGGTTCTTTATATTTGTGAGAAATCTCATAATAACATCTTGAACGATTTTCAACTTACAGAGCGGACACAAGTACATAGTAGAAATGGCTATGTTCAATGTTTAAAAGACAATAACTCCAAAAGAAGGCAAATCAGAGTTATGGTTCATGTGTTCCGCACATCCTCTCATAGTGCTTTACATTTGTGTGAAGTTTCGTGAAAATATCTCAGACAGTATCAAGAGTTATAGAGCGGACATGAATGATGGAAGCGCTGACAGACGGAAGAACACTGAAAATTTCGGACGGTATAATATAATACCCTCGCCACTTTTTGTGGTGGGGCATAAAATTGCAGGTATACTTGGTAATTGATTGATGGCTTTACCAACAAAAAAAAAAACTCTGGCTTTTACCAAGAAAGAAAACAGTGGCAAACAGTGTAGACCATAATGTTGGGCATGTGTGTCTGAATACTGAGGTAAATACAGAACTATGCTAAATAAAGCATCAGTTCAACCAGTATTAAAATTTGATCTATGATCTTTTCCGAAATGTAAAAACCCACATGAACGGCCAGATCAGGAACTTTCATAGCTCCAGATAAGAGTGGGGTATCAGGAGTAAATGTTTTTCTGATTAGGCCAGTTTTTTTTATTTTTAGGTTTACGGGAGAGCCTACATTATGATTTTAGCCCCTCCGAAAAAATAAAATTTGCATTTAAATTTTTATTTTTATTTTATGTCCCTAGCCCTTGATTTAGGGCTGAAAAATTGCATTTTTACATGTATTTTTGTTGGAAAATTATTTTATTTCATCATCCCAAGATTTTTCACATTTCTATTTTTATTCCTACCTCCCCACTGCAACTTTTTAAGAAATCTCCCATCAATCTAAAGATAAAAAACCCTGCCCTTACTCTATGACAACATGTGTTGTGGGTACACATTAGAAGTGCTTATAATGGGTACCCAATATATATAAGTTATGTAGAAATAAGAGGATTATTTAATGGATATGCCTTACAGAGAACTTGTTAAGGAGGAGCATTTGGTGATAATTCTGGGATATTTTTTTATTTCTCCATAAAAACATATGTTGTGGTTACTCATTTGAAGCACCTCACCGAGGTGCTTCAAATGAGTACCCACAACATATGTTTTTACGGAGGAACGGAGATGATCATCCCATAATTATCACCAGATACTCCTTCTTAACAAGTTTGTGTTGAGATTTTACAGCCCAGTCAACCCAACAGGGTCATGTCGAGTGCAGTCACTTTACCTAACCACACTTTTCTTGGGCAGGCTTAATTCTCTAAGCAGTTAACCAGTATTGTGCACATTCTTTCACCAGAAAATAACAACTGCCCTTCTTGAATCAGCTGAAGGGAAAGAATGATGGTAGAAATTATTTCATTATCAATATCAAGGAAAAATGTTGCCAACTCTGCAGGGGTTGAACCCGCAACCTCCTGATCATCAGTCGGACATGCATCCAACTGAGCCACCGAGGCTGGCTCCTTATCAAGTCCTCTGATCTTACTTATCTGGAGCTATGACATTTATTGCAACTCGGCTTGTATGTTTCATCCAGATTTAATGCTAAGTAAAACTACTCACCATCTCCTTTTGACTTGTCTACATCTTCTAATGGGTTAAAAGAGCCTCTAACTGTCTGAAAATGTATATGAAATGTTAATGTATATGAAAGCTTGCAAAATCAGTACAAACATTAATACAGTGAACCCTCGTTACAACGACAGCTTTTATTCCCAAAGATGTTGCCATTAAAATGAATTTGCTGTTGTAAAGAATTCTTAATGGACAGAATGATACGTAAGAAAGACCTTATTTAATTGTTATTTCCTGACAGAACATATGTTTTGTATACTTATTAGAATTGCCTTACTGAGGCAATTCTAACAAATATCCAAATCAAATGTTGCTTGAAGTTTTCATGCAGTAGTCTTGCATAATTTCTCATTAAATGTCACCTCTTGAGCGGAGGTTTTGTGACATTCGAATTGTCATTTGAATGAATTTTGTCATTATATCGAGTGTCGATATAAAGAGGGTTGACTGTATGTGCATAACATTAATCATAGCTCACGATAACACTCTTTTTTCAACCATTAAATACGGATATTTTCTTATTTCTGCACTAAAACATATGCTGCTGGTACTCATTAGAAGTGGCTCACTAATGACTGCTCCAAAGATTATGCTTGTTTGGAGGCCTGGACTGCCAAATTATATTCAGTTCAATGTGTCTTTAGATGTCAAATATGCTCCATTTATCAAAAGTGCTCAACAAAACAGAGAGTCTTGTGAGTATTTTTCAACTATGGATACAGAAGGTTGCCACTGCAAAAAATAAGCATGAATAAGTTTTCTAAGTTTTTTCTCAGGAAAGAGATGGAATTCCGTTAGAGTCTTCTCAGCATAAAGATTCTGGTTAGAGATCTCCCAACATCTTTCCAAGGCTAGAATGGTGTGAGGGGTGGATGAATAAGAAAATATTTTTACTGTCAAATAAATTGTCCATAAAGGCCCTGATAGATCAGTGTCACTGATATAAATTGACTATCAACACTTACCATGCCATTGGCAGATTCAGCAGATTTTGATTTGATTTGTGTTGAGGTTTTACGGCCCAGTCAACCCAATGGGGTCATGTTGAGCGCGGTCAGTTTACCTAACCACACGTTTACTGGGCAGGCTTAGTCCTCTAAGCGGTTAACCAGTATTGTGCACATTCTTTCACCTGAAACTGACAACTGCCCTTCTTGAATCAGCGGAAGGGAGAGAATGACCGTAGAAAATATTTCATGATCAATCTCCACGAAAGAATGTTGCCGACCTCGGCGGGGGTTGAACCCGCGACCTCCTGGTCTCCAGTCGGACGGCGCATCCAACTGAGCCACCGAGGCCAGCCAGATGAAAATTTGTGATATTTTTCTTATTTTCCTAGAAAATAAAATCTGACACTTCATGCAAATTGTCTCATACAATTTGCATGAAGTGTCAGATCCTATTTTCTAGAAATTAGAAAAATCTTTCAAAATGTTGTCTACTGAAATTTTTATCCAGCATGCTAAGTGTTAATATCAGGACATATTAACCCTTAAAGCACCAAACACAACTTTATTAGACTACAGTTTCTTTTTTTTTTTCTTCTTTTCAAAGAAAATAAGTCTTGACATTTCACATCTGAATCATCTGCCAAGCAGACAATCCAGATGAAATGTCAAGACATTTTCTCTTAAAAAAAAAAAATAAATAAAAAAAATTGAATGTCCTCTGTTACAAATTTTGCTTGGCACTTTACAGATTAAGATTTGTTGATATACTCAGCCAAGTCAACAATATGCTTAGCTGGGCCCATTTAATATCAAAGGATCCTGGCATTTTGGAGATTTGGTTGGTTGGGCTGGAGTTATCAGCCAAGTCAAATGTCAAGCTGGTCAATTTACCAAACCACACTTTTTCTGGGCAGGTGTAGTCCTCTAAGCAATTAACCAGAACTTGTGCACATCCTTTCACGAAAAACTACCCTTGAGCATGTGTCAAATTCTGCATCTGCCAAAGAGTTTCTCTCAAAGTTAAAACAGTCTAAAATATCAATTTATTAACCCATTCATCCCTAGTGTCTCCTAAAAAGGGACACTGACAGATCAGATGCCACAGAATGTCATGTCTGATCTGGGTCTACAGTTTGCACTATATACAGAAGTTCTAGAAAACATGGTAATAATAAAAACTAACCAGGCAACCCTTCTACCTGAAATGGAGCCATCCAAATAGTTGAGGCAGAAAAGCACACTTGGCATAAATGGGTTAAACCTGTCAAAAAATACTGTTACGGATATACTATGGTTCACAAATGATACCTTTCCAGCTTCCATCTCCATACCAAACCTCACTTTATGAATCACGTGTGTCATATCTGGCTTTTCTGGCTGTCTTTGTGCAGAATGTGTTGATACATGAAAGTTACCTGGCACCTGGAACAACATTTGATAACAAACTTACCGTACTGCTTAGCATGCTGGGAAAATTCAGCAGACGGCATTTTGATTTTTTAATTTTCCCAGAAAACAGAGATGACAATTCATGCAAATTGTCTATTTAGAAACTAGGCTTTGAAATTTCATGCAAATTATCTCCAAAGTGACAATCTGCATGAAATGTCAAAGCTTACTTTCTGGGAAATATATAATAAATTTGTTGTCTGCTGAATTTGCTTAGAGAGGAGTAAAGGTTAAAAATGTTCTCTGATTCCAATGTGCCATAGAGACCACAAAACTTACACTTACAAGAGATAATAGTCATCCTACCAAGAAACCAGAAATGTGCTTTTTGTAAAATACTATGCCCCCAAGTATTTCAGTGCCCGTACTAAATGACAAGGTTACCTAGAGCTGGTGTTTGTAAAACACTATGCCCCCAACTGCCTAACTCTAACACTGCTTGACTCCAACACTGCTTGCCCATGATGGTAACAACAGTACAAATATACGAGATTTCAATGTTATTTTATCAAAAGGGAAATAACTCTAAACCAGAAATTGTTAAGGGCCATAACTCCCAACATTTCATTTAATTGGTTCAAAATTTAATCAGGTGATCTCCTCCTCAATCCCAATCAGTATACGAAATATCAAGGATACGAAATATCAAGGCTCTGGCTAAAACACTTTTTGAGATATCTTGCTGACAATGTCAAAATGCCTAGAACTACAAAGGGCCATAGCTGTCAGTTTTTCATGGAATTCCCTAAAAAACAAATCAGGTAATCTCCACATCATCCCCAATCAGCATATAATATTTCAAGACCCTAATTTAAGTACTTTTCGAGCATCTTGCTGACAAGGTAAAAAAGCGCAGAACTGCAAAGGGCTGTAGCTTTATCAATTTTTTCACGGAATTCTCTCAAAATATAATCAGATAATCTACACATCATTCCCACTCACTATATCTAATTTCAAGTACCTAGCTTAAATACTTTTTGAGATATCTTGCTCAAAAGATTTAATGCTGATAGTTTTCAAAGGGACATAACTCTAAACAAACATGCCGGACAAGAAAAAAAATATGGGTCAGCTATTTTTTCATTGGGAACCCAAATATAAAATTTCAAAACCCTAGCCTGCAGGGTTCTTAAGATATGGCATGCACAAAAATGCTTGACGAAATGGCAAAATAATATGCCCCATCAATTTCATTCGAAATTGGGGGCATAATCAGGTCATCTACTCATTGCTACCAATCTATTCATCAAGTTTCAAGGCTCCAGCTTCATTAGTTTTTGAGATATTTTGCTGACAAGGGAAACATGCCCAAATTTACAAAGGGCCATTACTTACAAAATATTTTTCAGAATTTACACAAAAGTTAATCAGGTCATCTACTCATCATTACCAATCAATTCACCAAGTTTCAAGTCTCCAACTCTAACGGTTTTTGAGATATTTTGCTGACAAGATAAAAATACCCGAAATTACAAAGGGCCATAACTCAATAAGTATTTTTTAAAATTTTATTCAAAAGTTAATCAGGTTGTCTACTCATCATTACAAATCTATTCACCAAATTTCATGGCTCTAGCTCTAACAGTTTTTGAGATATTTTGCTGACAAGGTAAAATGCCCAAAATTACAAAGGGCCATAACTCAAGAAGTAATATTATTCAAAAGTTAATCAGGTTGTCTACTCATCACTACCAGTCTATTCATCAAGTTTCAAGGCTCTAGCTCCAACAGTTTTTGAGATATTTTGCTGACAAGGTAAAATTGCCCAAAATTACAAAGGGCAGTAACTCATGAAGTATTTTTCAGAATTTCTTCAAAAGTTAATCAGGTCATCTACTCATGACTACAAATCCATTTACTAAGTTTCAAGGCTCTAGCTCTAACAGTTTTTTAGATATTTTGCTGACAAGGTAAAAATGCCCAAAATTACAAAGGGCCATAACTCAAGAAGTATATTTCAAAATTTCTTTAAAAGTTAATCAGGTTGTCTACTCATCATTACTAGTCTATTCATAAAGTTTCAAGGTTCTAGCTCCAATGGTTTTTGAGATATTTTGCTGACAAAGTAAAAATGCCCAAAATTACAAAGGGCCATAACTCATGAAGTATTTTTCAGAATTTCTTCAAAAGTTAATCAGGTCATCTACTCATCACTACAAATCCATTTACTAAGTTTCAAAGCTCTAGCTCTAACAGTTTTTGAGATATTTTGCTGACAAGGTAAAAATGCCCAAAATAACAAAGGGCCATAACTCAAGAAGTATTTTTCAAAATTTCTTCAAAAGTTAATCAGGTTGTCTTCTCATCACTACCAGTCTATTCATCAAGTTTCAAGGCTCTAGCTTCAATAGTTTTTGAGATATTTTGCTGACAAGATTGCATCCATATTTTTTCAAAGGGCCATAACTCAGAAAAGGGGCATAATCCTGTCAAGAAAAAAAATAGGTGTCAGCTATTTTTTCATGAGGAATCCTTATAAGAAATTTCAAAACAGTAGCATTCACGGTTCTAAAGTTATGCTATGCATCAAAAAGCATGACGAATGGACAGACGGACGGAAGGACGGACGGAAGGACGGACGGACGGATGAACAACCTAGAAGCAATATGCCCCCCAACTTCTTTGAAGTTGGGGGCATAAAAAGAGGCATCTCTCATAAAATTTATCTGATTTTTTTTTTTTTTTTTTTCAAAAGTTAATCAGGTGCTCTACTCCCTAGCCTCAGTAAGCTCACTAAGTTTTGAGAACCAAGCACATATAGTTATAAAGATATCTTGCTCACAAGAAAAGCATGATGACAGACATTCTAACAAATTGACACTTATGTGGCTACCATCACTGCTTTAGCATACCGGGCCCAGTTGTACAAAGCTAACGACATTGTCAGTTAATGATTCATTAAAATTTACATCGAGTGATACACAAATATGCTGAAATTTTTTGCTGAAAAAATTGTAGCTCTTAGCTACTCACATTTTTTCAACAAAAAATATCAGAATGGTGTATACTGAATCCACTAAAACAGTTAACGAAATGACCCTTAACAAGCTCGTTAAGCTAAGGATGCTTTGAACAACCGGGCCCTGATGTGGCTAGAAAATAGCCATATGTGAGAAAGTTTGACCATGTAATGGACAAACGGATGGATAAACTGCCCAAAAGCTAAATGCCCCTCCAACTTCTTCAAAGTTGAGTGCATAACAAAGGGATTCAGAAAATGCTCATCATCATTTTTGCATAGAACATTTGGGAAAAGGGTAATTATGCAATATGCCAACAGAAAAGTTTCTCGTTAACTCCAAATATGGAGTCCTGGACTCCTGATTTGGTGGTTGGAACTCCTATTTTTCAGAGAAATTTAGCAAAATTTAATAGTGGAACTCCCGTTTTCAAAATCCTAGTGATAACCATGAACAGCTAAGACCCGGATCCATCAGACTGTGTGAATAGTTGATCAGGCCCTTTGCTATCCACTAAGTCACTAGATAAAAAAAATACCATATTCAGCCTAATTACCGCACTGTGCCCTTAGATTTTTCAAAATTACTAGGAAATCTTGTGGTAAAATTGTTTGTTTGTGTTGAGGTTTTACGGCCCAGTCAACCCAATGGGGTCATGTCGAGCGCGGTCAGTTTACCTAACCACACGTTTACTGGGCAGGCTTAGTCCTCTAAGCGGTTAACCAGTATTGTGCACATTCTTTCGCCAGAAACTGACAACTGCCCTTCTTGAATCAGCGGAAGGGAGAGAATGACTGTAGAAAATATTTCATGATCAATCTCCACGAAAGAATGTTGCCGACCTCGGTAAAATATGTATCTATCTACCAAGTGTACACTTTAAAAAAGATAACCAAAGGACTTATTTGATGATGTCTATGCGATTTTGTCTCTGATTTTCTTTATAGAAGCATATGTTGTGGGTACTCATTTGAATTGCATCGACAAAGTCGATGCAATTCAAACATGTACCCACAACATATGCCTTTACAAAGAAGTAGACAAAAAGTACACTGGCTGCATTCTGAAGACTACAGAATTGCTTGACTGTGCGCTTATAGGGGTATGTGTGGTAATTAGGTTGAATACGGTATATGGATAAAAAAGGAAGGCCCTGATCATTGTTGATGCACAAACTGATCTTAGCTTTTGCAGACTGCAAATGACATAAAGGCCCTTTTCTCACGCTACACGATATACTGTGTATTCACATCAGAAGTGCCTCCTTGCCAAAGCAATACTGAGTGCCTAAAACATTTTTGTGCAAAACCAAGACTCTAAATACATATTCATAAGATGAGGTATTCATAAAACCCTTGTCCTGCTGAAAAAATTAAGATGCCCTGCCCACTTCTAATTTTCAGCCAATCAGATTACTTAATCCGGATTGTTGCTACAAATTCATATGTTTAATGGCAAATAGTGCAGATCCAGATCAGTTGGCTTCATAAGAAGCCAACTGGTCTGGATCTACACTGTTTGGTAAGGCAGAGTATATCCGGATTCAGCAGGGCAAGGGTTAATTTGCTCCTAAAAAAATAAGCAATGCTTATCAGATTGTCTCTTTTGCATTAACCCTTTCATCCCTGAGTTTCTACAATGGACTCAAATTAAACAAAAACACAAACAAACAAACACACACACACACATACACACACTTTGATTCAAAAGACTCAAAATTTTATTTTTTATTGGAAAATTTGGAATATCGTATTTATCCTAAATATTCATACCCTTGCTCTTTACCTTATACAAGTTCTTCTCTTCAACACGTCCATTTTACTGCCCGTGAGCGAGTGTAAAATTGCTAAATGAGTGGCAATCAGTGTAGACCCTGGTCAGACACACATTCTGTGGCATCAGATCTGGTTCTACACTGTTTGCTTGGTCTTTCTGTCTGAATACATAGAGTAAGTATGGTAATTTTATCTTATCCAATCAAATACCTCAGAAATAATCCTGAATCCACCCCTGGCCTAGCTGAGGTGCTTCTCATGAGTATTCACAACATGTTTTCGTGGAGAAAAAAAAATTTACCTGATACCCCTTCTATCTAGATCTATGAATACAGCCTATGACACTTGCTTCCAAAACAATCAATGATATGATCATCTGAGCCAAGAGAAAAAGACCTGGAAATGATTTTCTTATTTCACCATGATAACATATGTTGTGGGTACTCATTAAAAGTGCCTTGCCAAGGCAGTTTGTTTGTGTTGAGGTTTTACGGCCCAGTCAACCCAATGGGGTCATGTCAAGTGCAGTCAGTTTACCTAAGCACACTTTTACTGGGCAGGCTTAGTCCTCTAAGCAGTTAACTAGTATTGTGCACATTCTTTCTCCAGAAACTGACAACTGCCCTTCTTGAATCAGCAGAAGAGAGACAATGACCATAGAAAATATTTCTGATCAATCTCGATGAAAGTGTGTTGCCTATCCGGCACAGGTCGAACCCGCAACCACCTGGGCCCAGTTGTTCAAAGCTAACGACGTCGTTAGTTAACGATTCGTTAAAATTTACATCGAGTGATACGCAAATATTCTGAAATTTTTTGCTGAAAAAATGTGAGTAGCTTTTGCAGTGCAAAAGCTACTCACATTTTTTCAGCAAAAAAATTTCAGAAAATTGTATATTGAATCCGCTAAAATAGTTAACGAAATGGCCCTTAACAAGCTCTTAAGCTAAAGATGCTTTGAACAACTGGGCCCTTATCACCAGTCTGACACGCATCCAACTGAGCCACCGAGGCCTACCATTTCTTACGAGTACCTGCATGTTTTCTGGAGAGATAAGAAAAATATCAATACTTTCTGGTTTCAAAAAAATGATCTTATCTGGAGCTATATTTCAGGGGAGATAACTCTTGTCAAAATTGTATTGCTTTGCTTCTGAAAAGGAGTCAACTTTAAAAAGGGAGCAAATTCTTTACTTTTAGAGTAGACTCCTTTTCCGAAGGGGATAGATGTGCAGGAAAGCAAACAGAAAGTCACAAAAGTTGTCCCCACTCTTGTGAAAAATAGCGGAAAACATGTCCAATTTATCTAGTCTCTTTAACACTTTCAGGGCCAAATTTCAGACGACATTTGTCATCTGTTTTTTTATTTTAACAAACTATCATTTAGAAAGACGTTTATATGTAAAGTTGAAAGACTGAATGTCAAACAGCGTAGATCCAGATGAGACGGCTCACTGAGCCATCTCATCTGGATCTATGCTGTTTGCAAAATGCTATTATTATTGCCTGTGGCAGTGAAAGAGTTAATATACTAGAGGACAGACTTACTTTGTTGATTAAGAAATGAGATTCCATTCTGCAACCTTGCCCATCAGATGCTGGAAATTTTTGAGTATTATCTTTGAAGCCCACTTCATGACGTCCCATGTCATCTTGAATGTCTAATCCTATATCTGAAAACCAGAAAATTATCAAAACTCATTGCCCCCATTAAGTGGGGTATCCACAAAATATTTTTTCTTACTTCTCCATGAAAACATATGTTGTGGGTATGCATTAGAAGTGCCTCAGTATGTTGTTGTCTTTTTTTTTTTTGTTAAAGAAAACAAAAACACAACAATAATGTCATCTGCAAAATATACATTTGGGAAAGGAATTTGAAATATATTTTAGCTGGTGTACATAGAAGCTTGCATAATGACAGTGTAAGAGACTGTGAAGTATCTGAGGACAATTAGAGTACAGTTGACTCTTGTTATCTCGACCTCGCTTATCTCTAATAACCGCTTATCTCAAAGTAAAAATCTGGTCCCTGCCTAAACATGAAAATCTAACAACAGATAAAAAATTTTTTGTGGAAAAGAGGAGAAATTGCTCCACAGGAGCAATTTCTCCTCTTTTCCACAGTATTTTCAATATATCTCTAAATTCAAGTCCAATTACATATATATATTTGTTAAATATGGTTTTGCAAATTATTTTTGCCTCAATTCTGCAAATCTGATATGTCGAGGTATGGATATCTCGAAGTATTTCAAAGAGTCCCATGGAATTCAAGATAACAAGAGTCGATTGTATATATAGAGTGTTATCAGGGCCTTTCCCACTCTTACATACAATAAGCTTACATTGCAAACTGGCTGGCTGCAGGTTCTGGTCAGACTTTGAGGATGGGCTCTAGGCCTGAGACTTGTCTGCACCCAGTCAAACAGAGTTTTAAGCACTTACTTGGATACTGAAGGCCCAGATCAGCCTGCACATTCTGGCAATCTAATCAGGCCCTTTACTGTCTGCTCATAAAATTGTTGGATACTATAGATTAAATCAAATGGCATCAAAGGCTGACATCGCTATTCTGATGATTTTGTAAGCAGACAGCAAAGGCCATCATCACAATGTGCAAATGCTTAGGGTGACCGGAGTCTTCACTGTCTGCATCTTCCAGGGAAAGGGAGAAGAGAGATAGAAGAGACAGCAGAGGAGATGAAAGAGAGAAACAGGGAAGAAAGGAAAATGAATGACAGTGAAGAAACAGAAGAAATAAAAACATTCCCCCTCTACCCTTACCTGCTGCAAGGATAGCAGGCATTGCTCATCTGTAAGCTAATGGATGACCTGGTGTCATAAGATACACAATATCTTTGCCTCACCCAACCGTCCCACTTAAATTTACAAATATGCAGATTTAGAGAAACAAACCTTTTCAATAATGATCATTTTCTGTTTTGCCTCACCCAACCGTCCCACTTAAATTTACAAATATGCAGATTTAGAGAAACAAACCTTTTCAATTAAATAATGATCATTTTCTGTTTTGCCTCACCCAACCGTCCCACTTAAATTTACAAATATGCAGATTTAGAGAAACAAACCTTTTCAATTAAATAATGATCATTTTCTGTTTTGCCTCACCCAACCGTCCCACTTAAATTTACAAATATGCAGATTTAGAGAAACAAACCTTTTCAATTAAATAATGATCATTTTCTGTTTTGCCTCACCCAACCGTCCCACTTAAATTTACAAATATGCAGATTTAGAGAAACAAACCTTTTCAATTAAATAATGATCATTTTCTGTTTTGCCTCACCCAACCGTCCCACTTAAATTTACAAATATGCAGATTTAGAGAAACAAACCTTTTCAATTAAATAATGATCATTTTCTGTTTTGCCTCACCCAACCGTCCCACTTAAATTTACAAATATGCAGATTTAGACAGGGCTTCTGTTAAGTGAACGTACGACATATATTACGCCCCGAGATTGCCACCGGACGTCCAAATTGAACTTCAAAGACGTACCGCGGACTTCCGAAATTTCTTTTGTCCGTCCGAAATTGGTACCCGAGACGTCCAAAAATTGTCAAAAAGCCCGCCCACTTTTAACGAGTTGTATAATGTTTGCCCCGCCTACTTACCGGAAATTCGCTACCTGTGTTGACTGAGCTTGAAGGACGTCCCACTTTCCGCTTGCACGAGTTTTATTGACAGCCGTGTCAAGCCTCTCGGCACCCTTTTGATGGCTGCGTGATCACTGTGTATTTGTCACGCGTGCTGAGTTGATAAATCGATGTTTGTATAATTAAACTTTCTACTGCGACACCCGAAAATATTCGGTGAAATTATATGAAGTCATTATTATTTTTTAATATTTACGAAATCTTAAATTATTATTTTGCTAAGAACATTTGTCGTCTGAAAACACCTCAACACTTCCGGGAATTACCGAGTGAAATTCTATAAATTATGCACAGAACGCAAATTGAAATCTATTCGAATTTAGAAGCTTATGTTTGTCATGACAACAAAAGCAATTTTTCAAATGAAAAGAAAACATTTTTCATCAAAATTTTCGGAAAACCTGTTTCTAAATGCGTAGCCTTGTTCCGGTTGCGCTGTTGTAAACAGCGCAGAAAAGACGCACAGTAAGGCGATTTGCGATGGTTTTGCTTGCTTTTCTCCGCGAACGAACGTTTTGCTGTTGGTATTTCATCGAGAGCTGCCTTTTATTTGTTTGTTGTTGCACAAGTCGGTGCATTTTCCCGCAATTTTTGTGAAGTAAGCAACTCGTTCGCTCGTGTTGATCAGCTTCAATCCGAACAAATGTTTCATTAAATCATTTCTGCAAAATAATTTCAGCATTGTTTATTTTTAAGAAAACGTTTTGGGTGTTTTCTCTCATGTATTTTCTTTTCTTTTTTCTTTCTCTGGGCTTTGAAACAAATGCGAAGTTGTACCAATGTTGATGCTTTCTCAAAGGTTCGACATACAAGTACAGGCTTTCCAAAAAGATGCAATCCAATTTTAATAAGCGATAAGGACATTTTTAAAACACATCTAAGAGAAGTGTATATCATGATGATTCTGTGTGACACTGAAATAAGAACCTATATTCTACTAAAGAAAGGGCAAACCACCGCAGCACGGAAAAAAGTGGGACTTCCTAGATTTTCCTGTAGGACTTCCAAATTTGAGGGGTAGGAAGTCTGGGACTTCCTGAGTCTGGAAGTTAATGGAAGCCCTGTTTAGAGAAACAAACCTTTTCAATTAAATAATGATCATTTTCTGTTTTGCCTCACCCAACCGTCCCACTTAAATTTAACAAAAATGCAGATTTAGAGAAACAAACCTTTTCAACTACCGTAAATAATGATCATTTTCTGTTTTGCCTCATCCAACCATCCCACTTAAATTTACAAATATGCAGATTTAGAGAAACAAACCTTTTCAACTAAATAATGATCATTTTCTGTTTTGCCTCATCCAACCATCCCACTTAAATTTACAAATATGCAGATTTAGAGAAACGAACCTTTTCAACTAAATAATGATCATTTTCTGTTTTGCCTCACACAACCATCCCACTTAAATTTACAAATATGCAGATTTAGAGAAACGAACCTTTTCAACTAAATAATGATCATTTTCTGTTTTGCCTCATCCAACCATCCCACTTAAATTTACAAATATGCAGATTTAGAGAAACAAACCTTTTCAACTAAATAATGATCATTTTCTGTTTTGCCTCACCCAACCATCCCACTTAAATTTACAAATATGCAGATTTAGAGAAACAAACCTTTTCAACTAAATAATGATAATTTTCTGTGTGTCTTTGCAAGAAACCAAAAGGAGACAGAAAGGCAGAAAGAGAGATAATATATACACTTTTATATGGATATAACATGATTGTTTTGCTAACATGATTTTTGCTTTGGATCCCAGCAAAAGAGGTTGTGGTATATTGTTTGTGTTGAGGTTTTATGGCCCAGTCAACCCAATGGGGTCATGTCGAGCGTGGTCAGTTTACCTAACCACACGTTTACTGGGCAGGCATAGTCCTCTAAGCAGTGAACCAGTATTGTGCACATTCTTTTGCCAGAAACTGACAACTGCCCTTCTTGAATCAGCGGAAGGGAGAGAATGACAGTAGAAAATATTTCATGATCAATTTCCACGAAAGAATGTTGCCAACCTCGGCAGGGGTTGAACCCGTGACCTCCAACTGAGCCACCGAGGTCAGCTGTTGTGGTATAGTATTCAAAACACTTACAATCACAATGTGTGTTGAGCAATGTTATATTTATAAACACTGGAATTTTTTCTGAGTATTTCACTGGATCATCCACAATCAGTTCACTTTCTCTGAAAAAGATATTTGAAAACAAATTTAGATACTGGAAATAATTTTAGAGTTGTTTCCGTTCTGTGTGATCTGTTTATATCAGTATATTTAAAGCAAAACATAATCTGGTATTTACACCATTTGATTTAAGAGGTTGATATTTTAACATTTTTAAACGTAGTCCTGCTGAACCTGGATATGCCCTGCCTTTGCAGTGTAGATCAGGATCTGCACTGTCATTAAGTATGTGAATCTGCATCAACAATATGGATCAAGTAATCAGATTGGCAGAGAAATTAGAAGTGGGTGTTGCATCTTAATTTATTCAGCACAGCAAGGGTTAACTTGGCAATGTGACCAGTGGGTCAGGTATACCCCAGGCCAGCACCATCACTAACAGTACGAGTCTTTCCCCCATGACCCTGACCTTTCAGTTTAAGTATCAAATAGTCAGTCTTCAAGATATGATCTAATCAGTGTGAAATAAAGCTCATATCAACAGATCTTTATTGACATCAAATGAAACTGAATCACCAAATATGATGTTCATCTATCTAATAGTCTTCAAGAAATAAGGATAAAACTGCTGGAGCAAGAAATACAGGTCAGAAAAACCTATATAGGTCAGTTTTGTATGGGAGAGCAGATTGTAGGTAAAAATGCCAGAGGAAAAAATGCCAGAGGTAAAAATGTCAGAGGCTACCCGGAAAAAAATGACATAGGAAATAATGCCATAGGAAAAAATGCCATAGATACACATGTATATACTTTCGGGAGGCAAAGATGAAAGTTTAATATGGAATCTGAATATTTTTCAGAAGGGGGGTGGGGGGAGAAAGAGAGAGAGAGTTTATTTGGTCTAAAATGGGTTAAAAGAAGTTTCAATTGAATTGAATGACCTCATATATTTTATTTGATCGGGCCCAGACATATATTTCTATTCATTTTTTGTTTTTATGATAGGCTTGGATAAAGGTACAAAATATGTAGAGCTATGAAGTCAGAATTGGACAAAAATGGGAGTTAATGCACATACATTGTACTCTTGTTGCACCTTTTCACCTTTTACCCTGATGCTGTCAAATTGTGTTACATGAGAGCCAAATAAAGAATTAAACTTGTATAAAAAGTTTTTTTGTTTTTTTTATCTCTGGCATTTTTACCTATGGCATTAATTCCTTTGGCATTTTTACCAGTTAGCCTCTGGCATTTTTACCTATGTCATGTTTTCCTCTGACATTTTTGCATATGGCATTTTTACCGCACACCGGAGAGCCTACACTATGATTTTATCTTATCTGGAAAAATTAAATTTGCATTTTGAATTTTACTTTTGCATGTCCCTACCCTTCTAATTTGGGGCTGAAATACTGCATTTTTGCATGTATTTCTGTTTAAAAGTTATTTATCTGATCAACACAAGCATTTTCATTTTATTTATTTTCATTTTTATTCCTCTTTTTTGCTTTCAACTTTTTAAGAAATCTCCCATAAACCTAAAGATAAAAAACTTAAGCTTCAGCAGAGCTCCACAAGGATTTCGAAAGACTTTCTCACTCTGGCTCAGAGGGCTTGGATGTTTTTCTGAATGATCTTGACATTGTCATTCAATTTTAATCAATCTGCAATTTTTAATGTACTTTGGATCTCCTACCAATAAGATAATCCAAGGTTGGCAAAAAGCCGGTCAATATGAGTATTGACCGGGCCGGTGGTTAAAGTCGGTTTTATCCGGTCATTACTGCTCGATTGGTGGTCAATTGAGTCGATTAAATCACTTGAGTATATGCTCTGTCCTGTTGCTAAACAGGGCCCAGTTGTTCAAAGCGTCGTTGGCTTAACGAGCTCGTTAAGGGTTATTTCATTAACTGTTTTAGCGGATTCAATACACAATATTCTGATATTTTTTGCTGAAAAATGTGAGTAGCTTTTGCATTGCAAAAGCTACTCACATTTTTTCAGCAAAAAATTTCAGCATATTTGCATATCACTCGATGTAAATTTTAACAAATCGTTAACTAACGATGTCGTTAGCTTTGAACAACTGGGCCCTGGTCTTAAAATTTTTTCCCCTACATCATGTACATGAGGTTAGACTATATTTTCATCAGTGAACAAGACAAAATAGTTTTTATTAATACATGTAACAGTAATTATTTAAGGTCCTTTTTTTATTTGATCATAAGTCAAAAGACATTAATGCTGGTCAACTGAAGTGGTTGATTGGATTGACTCACTGAACTATAGACAGGTCTGTTCTTTTCAATCAAACAATCTTTATTATCCTTTATGTTTAGGTTAATTGTTCATATTCTGATTTACAGGAATATGAATATGCTGAATTTATCATGGATTTTAAAGGATTTATGTACCAGATTGTCCCACACATGTCTCTCTCCCTTCCCCGCCTGCCTCCACCACACCCCCCACACCAACAACACACAATCTTCTTCCCTCTTAAACTTTGAAAATATCAATTATTTAACATAATCTTTGGTCATAAAATTTTAAAGGTTACATCGAAAAGCAGCTAACATATAATATTGATGTTATTGCAGAAAATTTCACATATTGACAAACGTGTGAAATACACCTGTCATTTATCTTTAGGCCTGTGAACTTGTGAAGTAGTACATCTGTGAAAGGCTGTAATTATTTAACCAAACAATGTTTGAAGATTCACGAATGTCTTTGAAGTATATTTAGATATCTGCAACATCTGTAAATTGCTGTCAAAACAGGGTGTGGCATAGATCTAATTGCCAAAGTGACCAATCACATTTCACTGATAGGGGTATTTTACACTGACACCAGGCTTTATGCCTTATGTGTGAAATTTGGATTTATCTGCAATCTAGATAGTATCTTATCAACAAGCTACTACAGAAGGTATCAAAAATTAAACCTAAAGGCTCGATTTGGACTTCTTCACTATTTTGGAAGATAACAAAAAAAAAACAGTGCAAGGTGCAAAGACTGTAATATTGAAGTTAATGCTAAGGTCTTAAGACTGAAGAATCATAGACAAAAAATGCTTAGGGCTATAAAAGCCAGAAAGTATTGCTAAGAGGCCACTTTAAGAAATAACATCTGAACCTGAAAATCTATCAAATGATCAACCTCCAGAAAAGAGACCAAAACTTCAAGGTACTAGTTTCAGAAGCTTTGCCATTCCAACAGACTGTAACGAAAGTTTTTGCACTCAAATCAACTGTTATATTTATTGAATTCCACCAAAAGGCCATACCCATAATCAGTCAACCAAGTGACCACCATAATCTCCAACTGACCACTAAAAATATTCAATCCACCACTAAATATTTCAATCGACCAGTATTGACCACTCTGGGGGTATTGACCGGGGCAATTCTAACCGGTTAAAACCGCCCCTGGTTTTGACCGTCCAACCTTATTAAAATCAGTGGAAATATAAATTTATACGCTAAATATCCATGGTCAAATTTCATGAAATATATGGTAAAGAGACAATGCCTCTGAATATTCTGGGTAGGTACAATACAGCTTGAGTATTTTAATCAAAATCCTCACCCCCCCACACCAAGCCGGTGGGGAGAGGATTCAAGTAGGGAAGGATTAAATTTTAGTATCCCATGGTGGTTTCACTCAGGTTGGTGGAACCGCTGCATTCCCGCGATAAAAATCGCCTGATAAAATTACTTTCAACCAGGTAAAATTCAAAGCGATTATGACAGGCAACAGAAACAGCCGCGGGGACCATGCAGAGTTTCCACGATGAAGTGTGAAAGTTGTTTCCAAAGGGGCGTGGCTAAAGCCAGTCATAGTTTTCGGCATATTTTGGTTGAACAGGACCAAACTGCTGACCTGATCAAAATCAGTCCTTTCAACTCAATTTGTGACAGCAATTAACAAATTTTGATTATCAGCATTCCCTTTCACATACCACAGTATGTGATTCACGTAGAGAATCTGTCATAAGCATTCAGAATTGTTGGTATCTACATACACAAAACTTACCGCAAATTTGGTGCACATATAAATTGCAACATTTGTATGTGCCGTTTGAGTCAGTTTTAGCTCATTAGCATCCTTCTGAATATTAATAAAGCATCTAAACATTGCGGCTGTCACTGCGGTGGACAATAATGAATGCGTACGGCCAGTGCATAGAAACAGATCAAGGATTGTTATGGCAATCACGGAATTTAATTATATTCTTACTGAGAGGGATGAGGTAATTGTTCATTGGTTGTTGCATACGGTCAGTTACCCGTTTAGGTGTCTCCAATGAATAAAGTATGTGAATTTGTATCAGCAAGCTGGATCTAGTAATCTGACTGGCTGAAAATTAGAAGTGGATGTTGCATTTTAATTTATTCAGCATGACAAGGGTTAACAGTTAAACATAACTTACACTTCATGAGTTAAGAAGCCTACCAACTCTGACAGGAAAAGATAGCAAATAAAGAGGATGCTGCATACGGATATGCAGGCCCCTGTGGTTGTAGGCTGGGTCAGGTCCTTTGGTATCTTCCTGTAGATGTCCAGTCTACAAACAGAAAAAAAAATAAGTACATGTACAATTAACCCTTGTCCTGCTGAACCCGGATATACCCTGCCTTTGCAAACAGTGTAGATCCAGATCAGTTGGCTTCTTCAGTAGCCAACTGATCTGGATCTGCACTGTTTGCCATTAAGCATGTGAATTTATAGCAACAATCCAGATCAAGCAATCTAATTGGCTGACAATTAGAAGTGGGTGTGGCATCTTAATTTATTCAGCAGGACAAGGGTTAAAAGTATCAAACAGTTGATACACACCTCAACCTATTGGAAATATAATATTTCCCTGAAAGAAATATGTATCACAAAAAAGGATTAGACCTCTATAAAAACAAAATCATCAAACTTTACTCATTATCAATCATAACTTCGGTGCAGAGAACACTTCCTGCCACTGCATATGCTGAACTCCAAATAATGACACCAGATACCTAAAAGACTATTTGAAATCAAAATATGAGATGGAAGAGAAATTAGAAATTAACATGTATGCACATTCATGTACATGTATTAGCTGATCCTCTCCATACAGTTAAAAATCAGGGCCCAGTTGTTCAAAGCTAACGACATCGTTAGTTAATGATTCGTTAAAATTTAAATCGAGTGATATGCAAATATGCTGAAATTTTTTGCTGAAAAAATGTGAGTAGCTTTTGCAGTGCAAAAGCTACTCACATTTTTTCAGCAAAAACTATCAGAATATTGTATATTGAATCCGCTAAAATAGTTAACGAAATGACCCTTAACGAGCTCGTTAAGCTAACGACGCTTTGAACAACTGGGCCCTGGGCACAGTTGTTCAAAACTAACAATGTCGTTAGTTAACATATCGTTAAAACTTTGATCATTAAATATGGTACATGTGTATACACATATTTTTTCTGAAAAAATGTGAGTAGCTTTGGCATTTGCTAAAGCTACTCACATTTTTTCAGCAAAAATACCTATGAACAAGATATTGCACACATGTAGTTACTAGAACAGTTAATATTTTGACCACTAACGAGCACATTAAACTAACGATGCTTTGAACAACTGGGCCCTGACCATTTCTGGCTACATAAGATGACTGGATATACTTTGTTTTGTCCACTTTTTTAAATGGGAGACAAGATTTTTCACTTCCTTTGCATTCCTATATATATACCACAATGTTATTGTTTTCAACTGGGATACACGTACATGTAATCACAATGTTATGCCATGTGACCAATAATTAGGTTTGGCACAAACCATTTCCGGTTCAATTGATACCAATTGATTCAAGCCAAATTTTACCTGCACAAATCAATCAACATGGTTGATATTCACTCTCAAATTTTATTTTGTGTTAAAAAATACAGCTTTAAAAAGCAAAAGGACTGCTTTTCCTAAGATAAATACAACTGTTTTAATGATTTTTTTCTGATCTCAGCAGGCACACGCCCAAATGTATTGGCTTTATGGTGACCATTTTATCTAGTTGATAAGTAAAATATGTTAATATTTGTGGTAATGACATTTAAATGATCAGTCAATGAGAATCTCTTCTGAACTTTTAACAAAAGAAAGCTACTCTATTTTTCTGAAAAAAAAAAAAAAAAAAACATCGCCATTTCACTATCCGAAAAACGTAAACAACAACATTCTGCCAACCCTACCAGAATGAGGTTAGAACATACTCTCCATTAAAGACCGAGAGTTTCCAAATGATTTTATTGTGTGATGCAGTATTTGTTTGGGAGTACAGATCAAGCCCCTTCTGAAAAGAGGACTGTTCTAAATGTAATTAGAATTTGCTCCCTTATCAGAAGGGAGCAAAACTGTTTTTGACAGTTACCTCTTCTGATCCTGCTTTACTCCCTTTAACAAAGTAGCTACGGCAAACAGCAACTGATGTGAATTAAGTAGTTCCACAGCCTATCGCCAAATAGACTCAGATTATAATGAATTCTAGGCTTGGCTGCACGACAAATCGCATGTGGGGCTAGGAAAATGATTATTTTCACTAAAATGTGATAAAGCCAAGCCTAAGATAAGAGAAGAAATTATCAAACTTTCTATTAATCTTCTTTATTTACTTTTTTCAACACACACTTTTTAGATTTCTTCTGGCTTGCTTTCAAAAGTTGGTTGATGGGTTTCAAAAAAAAATTCTTAAGCTGGTACCCACGTATTATAGATAAAAGGTATTTCTTCAGTCAGTTGATGACCATCAACAAGCATAGGTTGTAGATAAAACAGTCTATATGATTATATGAATATTTTCAAAAATGACCAAAATCAATAAATTTGGATATGTTTGTGTACAGAGAGGTTTTTCACAGTTTTAAAAATGACCAAAATCTGAGTATCTATCAATGTTAGTACAGTAAAGTGCCATGCTGTTTTGAATAAAATCCAGTGAAAAATTATTGAAATCTTAAGTATTCAACTCTATCCTACTGATAAAACATTTGTGAAAAAAAAAGCTCCACATTTTCCAAGTTTTTTTAGTTGCAATGTTCCACATTTCTCCAGATAAGTGTCTAATTTTCACCTCATGCTACCGGTAGATATTTTCTCATTTGTATTCCACGAAGTTTTACGAAAATGAGTCTCCATCCCTATAAAAACTGAAACAGTGTGGATTATTAATGATGGAATAAATTCCAGAAAAATCATTAAAAAGACAGAAAAATTGCATGTTTTTTACCAAATCCTATTGACGTGAATTAATCGGTCTCATCGACTATATACACGGGTGGTAAACCTAGGACCTACCATGAAATTGTGTTAATAATTTCGTTCCCACACCACATCCAGGGCATAGCGGGGTAGTGCCAACGTCATAAAATAGACAAAAAAAGGTTGGTGTCATTTTTATTTCTATTTTATTTTACCACGACGAACGAATTGCGGGGAAATCGGGAAATGTGGTTCCATGTAAATATGTCTCAGCTTCCTCTGTGGACCCAAATTTTATCGGAAAAGTCATTTGCTTTCTTCAAATCTTTCTACCCGCACTGAGCATCGGACCACTTGTCCCGCGAGTATTTTGTCAATGCGAAGAATTTAGCCTGACATTTAAAAGTATTCGCCGATGAAAATGATAAAAAGGCCCTTCCTAAACGTTCCTAGATCAAAAAAAAAAAAATCAAGTGTTAACTCGTAAAAGAGTCAGGCCCCGTTTTTCAGGCGTGGTAGTTCCAAGATCGCCGAGGTAGTTACCATGCTATCGGGGTAGTGCCAACGACTTAGCAGTAGTTCCCACGACACACTATTCTTTTTCAGATATTCTATACTAGGGGCCAAACAAATAATATTTTATCACATATATGTATTTGTATTAATTTAATTCAAAATAAGGAGGCTCACACCAGAGAAAAGTGTCCAAGTTCGCATCTCTTTTTCGAGCTGGGGACTAGTTTTTCCCCCAGTCACAGCCCCTGGCGAAGAACTGTCAATTTATCATATCACCAGATTCTGATTTGAGTTGCTTATATCCGATATTTTCTTACAGTCATTGCACATGAGTAATGGACGGTAAACCATGTGCCTAGTTAAACAAAATATATTTAAATATTATGCATCTGCTTTTACAAATGGATCCAGGAACAAGGAAAATGCACAAGTGCAACATGTGCCTTTTCCTTGTGTTATAATAATGGCAGGGTTTGGAATCTGATTGTATCAGTTCCTGATCCTTGCTATTTTCAATTTTTACTTTGATATTGTTCTGGCTACTCATTTAATATTATAATTGCTCTGGCATTACTTTTTTCAGGCATACTAGCACTTTTTCGTGCTTTGTATTGGTCACATTCCTTTCCATTTACCTTTGCAGCCTGCTGCTGTTTAGAGCAATGTAAGACCAAATAAAAAGGGGAAGATCTTTCGCACAGTAAAACCCCAGTGGTTTGTGTTGTTGAACAGAAAGAGCTGGTATATTTTTGTGATTAATTGTGGTAGTTAAACGCATATCAATTAAAATTGAAGAAGAAATGTCTGTCCAAGAGTATTGGCATATCTGAAAAAGAATATTACGTCACAGGAACTACCTCGATAGCATGGTAACTACCTCTGCAGTCTTGGAACTACCACGCCTACAAAATGTGGCCTGACTCTTTTACAAGTTAACACATGAAATTTGTGATTAACTGCGGTAGTTGTTTTGTCTTTTTTTTTTCTTTTTCTCTTAGCGGCATTGATGGGTTGCAATCTTTGATTGTTTTTCCCTGAATTTACTCCTATAGTTTTTAAGGTATTTTAAGACAAATCTTGCCTGCCTTTTTCAAAACCACAATGCTAAATTCACAGCGTACAACATTACTTTGTCGAACTTACCTGGCATTGATTATGTAAATGTGTGTTGTATCAGGTAACAATTATGTCCTATATTTAAATTGAAGCCATACTTGGAATACTTCCCCGTTTTAAACGCATATCAGTTAAAATTGAAGAAGAAATGTCTGTCCCAGAGTATTGGCATATCTGAAAAAGAATATTACGTCGTAGGAACTACCTCGATAGCATGGTAACTACCTCGGCAATCTTGGAACTACCACACCTAAAAAATGGGGCCTGACTCTTTTACAAGTTAACGCTTGATTTTTTTTTTCGATCTAGGAATGTTTAGGAAGGGTCTTTTTATCATTTTCATCGGTGAATGCTTTCAAATGTCAGCTCAAATCCACGGAGACAGGCTAAATTCTTCGCAATGACAAAATACTCGGGGGACAAATGGCCCAATGCTCAGTGCGGGTAGAAAGATTTGAAGAAAGCAAATGACTTTTCCGATAAAATTTGGGTCCACAGAGGAAGCTGAGCCATATTCACATGGAACCACATTTCCCGATTTCCCCTCAATTCGATTGCTGTGGTAAAATTAAATAAAAATAACAAGAGGCCCACGGGCCACGGTTCGCTCACCTGAGTGACAGCCACTGCAGACAGGCAGATGTTCCCAATAATATATACAAAGATTCAGCCATAAGGCATCCTCGGTTTTGGAGAATAAGATTTTAAAATGTTTTTTCCCATACAAATGCATAGGGAAGCAAACTTGTACGACCATTACTTTAGCAACTTTGGTAGATCCTCTGTCCCCTATGATTTAAGCAAAGATTCAGCCCCAAGGCATCCTCGGTTCTGGAGGAGAAGATTTTTAATGGTTTTTACCATATATGGGCATGACGGCCATCTTGGTCAATGAACCGTGACCATTTTAGCAATCTTTCATTCCTCCAACCTAAGGAGGCTCCATATGAAATTTGTGCAAAATTGGCCCAGAGGCTTCAGAGGAGGTTGTTTGAAATTCTGAATATTTTTTCTCATACAAATGCATAAGGAAGCAAAATTGACCTTACCTTAAAAAGGTCAAATGTCAATGTACGACCATTTTCTTTTAGCAACTTTGGTAGATTTTGATTGTGTTGGGGTTTAATGACACGTCAACCCTTGAGGGTCATTTTGTGTCGTCTCCCAGAGAAAGGGAGAAAAGAGATAGAAGAGAGAGTAGAGGAGATGAAAGAGAGGGACAGGGTAGAAAGAGGAACAGGAATGAAAGTGAAGAAACAGAAGAAATAAAAACATTCCCCCTCTACCCTTACCCACTACAAGGATAGCAGGCCTTGTCCAACTGTACGCCAATATCAGCTGGACGCCCCGGTGATGTAAGATACATAGCACCTTCGCACCACCCGACCACCACCAACTTTGGTAGACCTCCAGTTTCCGATGATATATGTAAAGGTTCAGCCACAAGGCATCCTCGGTTTTGGAGAACAAGATTTTTAAAGGTTTTTCCCATACAAATGCATAGGGAAGCAAACTTGACCTTATCGTAAAAAGGTCAAATGTCAATATACAACATTTATTTTAGCAATTTTGGTAGACCTCCAATGACTTATGCAAAGATTCAGTCCCAAGGCATCCTCGGTTCTGGAGAAGAAGATTTTTAAAGGTTTTTACCATATATGGGCATGGCGGCCATCTTGGTCATCAAACAGCGACCATTTCAGCAATCTTTCATTCCCCCAACCTAAGGAGGCCCCATATGAAATTTGTGAAAAATTGGCCCACTCTGAGGCTCCAGAGGAGAAGTCGTTTGAAATTCTGAATATTTTTTCCATACAAATGCATAAGGAAGCAAATCTGACCTCAAGGTAAAAAGGTCAAATGTCAATGTACGACCATTATTTTAGCAACTTTGGTAGACCTCCAGTTTCCAATGATATATGTAAAGATTCAGCCACAAGGCATCCTCGGTTTTGGAGAACAAGATTTTTAAAGGTTTTCCCCATACAAATGCATAGGGAAGCAAACTTGATCTTGCCGTAAAAAGGTCAAATGTCAATATACAACATTTATTTTAGCAATTTTGGTAGACCTCACATCCCCAATGACTTATGCAAAGATACAGCCCCAAGGCATCCTCGGTGTTCTGGAGAAGAAGATTTTTAAAGGTTTTTACCATATTGGGCATGGCGGCCATCTTAGTCAACTAACAGCGACCATTTTAGCAATCTTTCATTCCCCCAACCTAAGGAGGCTCCATATGAAATTTGAGCAAAATTAGCCCAGAGGCTCCAGAGAAGAAGTCGTTTGAAATTCTGAACATTTTTACCATACAAATGCATAAGGAAGCAAAATTGACCTCATGGTAAAAAGGTCAAATGTCAATGTACGACCATTATTTTAGCAACTTTGGTAGACCTCCAGTTTCCGATGATATATGTAAAGGTTCAGCCATAAGGCATCCTTGGTTTTGGAGAAGAAGATTTTTAAAGGTTTTTACCATATATGGGCATGATGGCCATCTTGGTCAATGGACCCCGACCATTTTAGCAATTTTTCTTTCCCCCAACCTAAGGAGGCTCCATATGAAATTTGAGCAAAATTGGCTCAGGGGCTTAAGAGGAGAAGTCGTTTGAAAATGTTAACGGATGGACGAATGCACGCACGGACGGACGACGGACGAAAAGTGATCACAATAGCTCATCCTGAGCATAGCTCAGGTGAGCTAAAAATGACACCAACCTTTGTTTGTCTATTTAATGATGTTGGCACTACCCCGCTATGTCTCAGATGTGGCGTGGGAACGAAATTACATTAAAACAATTTCGTGGTAGTTCCTAGGTTTACCACCCGTGATATAGGGAGAGCAAAATATCTTTTAATTAATCGGTCGGGTCAAAAATTTTTTTGAAACTGTGGAATAGTAAAGACGGAAAAATCCTACTAAAAAAAAAAAATAAAAAAAATAAAAAAGGCCAAAAATCACATTTTTTTTTCTTAACCAATCCTGTTGATGTGAATTAATCTGTCCCATCCCCTATATATGGACAGCAATTTTTTTTCTGAAATTGTGGAATACTAGGGATGGAAAAAAATCCAGAAAAGTACCATAAAAAAAATTAAACCTTTTTATCAAATCATGTTGATGTGAATTAATTGGTCCCATTCCCTATATAGGGAGAGCAAAAAAAAAACCTTAAACACTGTAAAATACTAATAATGGGAAAAATTCCAGAAAAACATTTTAAAAAGGCAAAAAATCAAACTTTTTTTTTACCAAATCCTGTTGACATGAATCATGGTCTAGCTACAAATCAAGTTTCAGCTTGATCAGATGTAAACTGTTGGAGTAGTTAGCCGGAAACGAAAAGTTTACAGAAATTATCAAAGAAGCAGAACTCTGCCAATATTTGGTGCATTGTAGCATTGAAATAATATGCACTGCTCCACATCATTGTGTAATTATTTATGAAGTTTCAGCTTGATTGGATGTAAACTGTAGGAGGATATAGCTAGAAACAAAAAATTAATAGAAATTTCCAAAGGGGTATAACTCTGCTAATATTTGATGGACTGTAACCTTGAAATAATATGTGTATGCCCTGCTCCACATCATGGTCTAACTATAAATGAAGTTTCAGCTTGATTGGATGTAAACTGTAGGAGGAGTTAGCCAAAAACGAAAAGTTTATAGAAATTTTCAAAGGGGCATAACTCTGCTAATCTTTGGTGGACTGTAACCTAAAAACAATATGCACTGCTCCACATCATGCTCTAACAATAAATGATAAATGAAGTTGCAGCTTGATCAGATGTAAAATGTAGGAGGAGTTAACCGGAAATGAAAAGTTTACAAAAATTTTCAAAGGGACATAACTCTGCAAACATTTGGTTGACTGTAACCCCGAAACAATATGCACTGCACCACATCATGGTCTAACTATATACCAAGTTTCAGTTTGATCGGATGTAAACTGTAGGAGGAGTAAGCCGGAAACGAAAACGTTTACGGATGGACAGGCGCCATACCCCGTAACGTAATACATCCCATTTTTCAAACGGGTGTATAAAAACAGCACTTTTATAGCAAAGTTTTACCAAATCCTGTTGATGTGAATTGATTGATCCCATCCCCTATATCGGGAGAGCAAAGATGTTTTAAACTGTGTGGAATACTAATGGAAAAAATTCTCAAAAAATCATTAAAAATACCAAAAATAATCTTTTTTACCAAAGCATGATGAAGTGAATTAATTGGTCCCAGCCCCAATATAGAGAGAGAATTGTTTTTTAAAAACAGTACTTTTTTAGCAATATTTACCAAATCCTGCTGACGTGAATTAATTGATCACATCCCCTATAAAGGGATTGATTTTTTTTATACAAGAGGACGATGGCCCTGTAACGCTCACCTGAAAATCATACCACTTAGAGAACCTGACCTCAAAATGATGAAGGCAAACATTCTGACCAAGATTTATGATGATTATATTAACAAGGAAGACAATGTAGCATGCTTATGGACCTAGAAATATAGGTCAAGGTCAAATATTGGTGACCATGCTAAGATTTTTTACCAAATCCTATTGATGTGAATTAATTGGTCACATCCCCTATACAGGAGTGATTTTTTTTATACAAGAGGGTGATGGCCCTGTAAGGCTCACCTTAAAATCATAGCACTTAGAGAACCTGACCTCAAAATGATGAAGGCAAACATTCTGACCAAAATTAATGATGATTACATATATATTAACAAGGAAGACAATGTAGCATGGACCTAGAAATATAGGTCAAGGTCAAATATTGGTAATCATGCTAAGATGTATGCATGTGCTAATTAGTATCACTGGTTGTAGGATCAATAGTTACTGAGAAACTTACCTAAATGCAAAAACTTAACAAAATCATCGGACCATGAAATACAGGCCAAGGTCAAACATGAATGACTGCATTTAAGTGTCCATGCTCAGATGTACATGTATGCAAGTGCCAAGTATCACTGATGTAGGACCAATAGTTACTGAGAAACTGACCTAAACGGAAACACTTAAGAAAGTCACTGGACTGTGCAATATAGGTCATAAGTAAACCAGTTCCAAACTTGACCTATAAATCATCAAGATAATCATTTTAAGCAAGATTCATAATGATTACTTAAAAAATGTGACCACTAGAGTATTAACAAGGTTTTCCTTTAATTTGGCCTTGTGGTCTAATTTTTTACCTAAAGTGACCCAGTTTCAAACTTGAACTAGAAATCATGAAGACAATCATTTTTAACAAGATTCAAGATGATTACTTCGAAAATGTGACTTAGAGAGTTAACAAGGTTTTCCTTTGATTTGGCTCATAAACCTACTTCTTTACCCCAAGTGACCCAGTTTCGAAGTCAACATGAAGAACATCAAGACAAACATTTCTAGCAAGATTCATGATGACTACTTTAAAAAAGTGACCTCTAGAGTGTTAACTAGGTTTTCCTTTGATTTGGCCAAGTGACCTAGTTTTGACCCCTAATGATCCAGTTTCCAACCTGACCTAGAAATCATCAAGACAAACAATTTGGGCAAGATTCATGATGATTGCTTCAAACAGGTGACCTCTAGAGTGTTAACAAGGTTTTCCTTTGATTCGGCCCAGTGACCTAGTTTTTGACCACAAGTGACCCAGTTTCAAACTTGACCAAGAAATCATCAAGACAAACATTTTGAAAAATTTTCATGATTATGGCTTCAAACAAGCGCCCTCTGGAGTGTTAACAAGGTTTACCTTTGATTTGGCCTGGTGATCTAGTTTCTGACCCAAGTTCAAACTTGACTTAGAAATCATTAAAACAAACATTCTGAGCCATTTTCATAATTATTGCTTCAAATATGTGACCTCAAGTGTTAACAAGATCTTCCTTTGACTTGACCTGATGACCTAGTTTTTGATCCCATGTAACCCAGTTTCAAACTTGAACTAGATTTCATAGGGGCAAACATTCTGAGCAAGTTTCATAAAGACTGGGTCAAAACTGTGACTTCTAGAGCATTAACAAACTAATTGTTGATAACAGACGATGACAGAGGTCGACCACAATGGCTCACCCTGAGCATTCACTTGAGCTAAATGCAATACTTTTATAGCAACTTTTACAAAGTCTACTTGCTGTGTATTAATTGGTCCCATCCCCTATATAGGGAGAGTAAAATTCTTTTTAATCCAGCACAATTATTCAAGAGTTCTTTTACTTTGCCTATTTTTGAAAAAATGTGGAAATTTTCCTCATCCACCTTTATTAATTTTGGTCATTTCGCATGCGCTTACAAAAATAGCAATTCCAATGTTATTGGGCTCTGCAGAATCAGTTATACAAATTACATAGATCCTCACTTGACAGTTTTGATCAATCACATAAGTGGCAAGGTATACATACTTTTGTTGGTGATGTAAACAGAATCCTCTCAGACCATTAGAGTTGTCTCCCGTTTATAAAATAAATAACAAACATTATCTGTGAGGGCTCGGCAATTTCTAGTCCATCTTATATTTAAGTAGAAGCAAAATCCAAAAACTGCACCGTCTTACAAACAAGTCGCTTAATAAGCAGGTTCTTACGGTCTGTTTGTGTTAAGGTTTTACGGTCCAGTCAACCCAATGGGGTCATGTCTAGCGCGGTCAGTTTACCTAACCACACGTTTACTGGGCAGGCTTAGTCCTCTAAGCGGTTAACCAGTATTGTGCACATTCTTTTGCCAGAAACTGACAACTGCCCTTCTTGAATCAGCGGAAGGGAGATTTTTACGGTACCTAGAGAAATACATAAATTAAAAGTTCCAATCCCTATGTAGGAACTTCATACACATATATATATATATATATATATATATATATATATATATATATATATATATATATATATATTCAAGTAGTAGAAAGATGGTTTTACCTATATCTCCTGGAATACTGGATAAAATCTGGTTTTAGTAATTAGAACTAGCAGCTAGGAACGAGAATAGAAAAGGCGATGGACCACTTAATTTTAGCCAATCACTGTTTTGCCTTAGGTGGTATAAAAATTTGCAAGAACTTTACTGATCACGTGTCTATGAATATTCCAAAGTCACTGACACTGGGTTGATCAGTTGATTCCTACAGTACAGCTCAGGTGGTTTATCAAAACCCCACCCCCACCCCCCCGAACCAGTGGGGTTGATTTTTTAGCCCACCGCGGATCTTCCTGATACCACACTCCAATTCCCACCATGACAGATCTTTCGTCCACCGCGTTTCCGCCGAGTTCCCTCCGCAAAACCACCCACTTACCTGTAGAACTCCGCGGTGGACAAAAGTTTATCCTGGCGAGCTCACAATGAAAGATTAGTGACGTCGGAATGATTGACAGCTCCGAATTTTCCGAGTTTGAAATCGGAACCTTTATTTTGCTTACACATCATCGGGCTGATTTGCCGCTGAATAAATACAGAAATATTTCTACCTAGAGATTAAAAACCAAAAAAAAAAAAAAAAAAAAGAAAAGAAAAGAAAAAAGAATTAATGTATAAAACAAGAAATAAAAAATAGCGTATTTCTGTTTGTTTATTTCTTACCTTGTACCCGGGTATTTAAAGGGGCGCTTCTGCTATCTTAGAGGCTTTTATTTGGAGACCAATGAGCATCGTCCCGAAAAAAAAAAAAAAAAATACGAGTAATGCCACGTAGGCGGACGCATTAATCTCCTATGGTCTGGATCATGCATTCGATCCTCACAGATTGAGCGATTTATGAAGAAACACATGTATTTGCTACGGTCATTCGCTCCTTCCACTGGTTCAAGATTGGCAGTTACAAGTTTCTGGCGGAAACAAACAAACATTCCTGTAGAACTCTGCGGTGGACAAAAGTTTATCCTTGCGAGCTCACAATGAAAGATTAGTGACATCAGAATAATTGACAGCTCCGAATTTTCTGAGTTTGAAATCGGAACCTTTATTTTGCTTACCTGGGACAAAGGAAATTTCGAGATTGTTGCACTTTCTAGTAAGTGCCTGGTAGTCTTTTCATATAGCAGTGTAACCTCACCTTCACCACTAAACAAGAGAATCCAACATCAGGTGCAATGAAGCTATCGCACTGGATATATGTGTCACACAAGAAATGAGTGGTATATGGTGAAGCTAAGATTATGCAGGTAATACTATAAGGAACAAGAATAGGAATTGTCCATTACCTCGGACACTGAATCTGGCCCGAACAAGACACGGTCCGAATGTGCGGCGGTCCGAATCAGCGGCTATTAGTTTTTTTGTTCCTGCTGTCCCCAACAGTCTTCGTATAGAGATCTAAGATCCAGAAGTATAAACTTTGTCGCATTGCTAAATGTTCAAAGCACACATACCTTCGGATATCAAACTGCATGGTAAAAAATGAACGGTTGTTTCTCTTGAGATCGTTCCACAGCTGTTAATGAAAAACCGGATATGGCGTGTCCAAAACACAGATGGTACCCGCGCGGTAGAGCCACACTGGGTAAAACTTAACTCGTATCGAATTAGAAGAGAATAGAATTTTTCTCTATAAGGGTTATAGGCATGACATACTAAAATACATGACACAATCAATGTAGTGAATGATAAAAAAGGTCATGAAATTATAAAATATAAAGATGGTATGAAAATGTCTTGAGTCATGAGAATCATTTTGTGCTCAGTGTATTAGATCATATTTAGTAATCATATGATATTACATTTTATGCGTATAAACAAACCAACAAATTTTAAAACAGCTTTATCAGTACTGGTCATTGAATTAATGAAATGATCCTTGTTGAAAATGCCTGTACTGATGCTACTATCAATAATATGTTTTCACTGTCAAAATGCTTAAAATACTCTTTATGTCTGAAATTTGGCAATACAAGTGTATTTTGTCATTTTTTTTTTTTTTTTTTTTTTTTTTTTTGGTTTGCACACAATAATATCCTAAATGCTCACTAAGTTTTTTCATGCTATAAAACATATTTCTATATCATTCATTCTAAAGATGTACATCCACCAAAAAACAAAACAAAAAAAAAGTACTAATAATAACTTGTGGCAGGAAGTTCTTTATGAGGAATCAAATGCAACAGAGCTATTTAAGTACTTAGAAGTATAAATAAATGCATGCAAGAATCTGCGAAGAAGGTTTACTGATGGGACAAACTTATTATGTCAGGAGAGTAACGCTTTTCTGAAAAAAAGCTTATGTAACAAACATATACACTACTGCAATGAACAAATAATAATTTCAATACTTTAAATCATAATTTTCATACATGGAATAACTAATGTTTCTTTGTATATGGAATTTTATCACCTTTAATTGATATTTATGAAATTATGACAGTTCAGATTTCCAGAAATTTGGTGAATTCTTTTTTCAATATTTACCTACATGGCCTTAAATAGTTAAAGGAAATGCTTTTGAAATGATAAAAAACTTGGTTTTCTATGGCTGTTTTACAAACAGATATCATTTTCAAGCTCTGTACAAACAATATTACCTCTTTTTATTTCATTTTATTTTTTATAAAAAACGTTTCACTTCTGACGTGGCTTTATTTGCAGAAAAAAAAATGAAAATAGACATTCTGGTACAGTAAAAAAAAAATAATAATAATATCTGTGGGTCAGAAGCTTCTTGAAAATAGCAAAATGGGATTGACTGAGTGCCCCACTGAACTTTGCGATCACCTTTCAGTTGAAGCGTTACACTCCTAACATCAAAGCATGCTTTCATATTGTTGATGCTCAAATTATTCGAGCATCAGCAAATGACAGGTCAAATCATACAAATTTACGTATAAGCATAAAACCATACAGTGAAGCATTTGGCAAATTCAAGAGTAGCTAATGAACTTTTCGCGCCCATTTCATTTCAAATTCATACTTTTTCAAGAGTTCTCAAAATTTGAAGGGTATCATTATACAGATGAGGGCAACAGCTCTGAAAATGTTTTAACTGTTTGAAATGATTTTTCTATAGAGCCAATATGACAAACAAATACTAAAACACTGTTTCCTTCTCATAACAGTTGTCATATTACCAAACTATACTTGTGAAAACACAACTACTGAAAAACTGTCACACTAAAAGTGTAACCCTCCTGACGCTTTTAACTACATTTTCGAGCCTAACACTTTAACCATTTGACGGAACCGACTGAAATTTGGCAGACAGCTTGAATGCACCGTGATACATTATTTATAGTATAGAAACTTCAACAGAACCGGCAAATGTCATTATTTGACTCCTGAATAAAGAAAAGAAAGAAAAATCAGGCGGGTAAAAAGAACCAACCAGTCTCAGGATACTGCTGCCTCAACATCAAAAGGTACAGCTGTGAAAACTCCACCGACCCACTGCCCATGAATGTAGATGAACACCCACCAAGTCCGATATCACATTTAAATGTCCTTTCGGAATCTACAGCCACAAGCTTCAATTTAGGATCATATGAGCAATCAACCATATCAGAAGAAAGCACAATAGATGGTGGGCTGAGCCAGGATGTTGGCTCCCCTGTCTAGGACTTCAGTTTTATTTTCAATAATGTAAATAGTGTAAATAGCAGTCTCTTTGAAAAGGGGGATTTTAAAGGTATACAAATTCTATATGCCAGTTGTGACTGTCTTACCCAGTCCAAATCACATGAACTTGAAATTATGGTGCAGCAATTTAAACCTGGAATAATTGCTTTGACTGAAGTATTACCCAAAAACAAGCTTTTTGATATTACCCCGGAAATCTATAATATTCCAGGATACAATGTTTATCGCTCGAATTTGAAAATTGGAAGAGGAATAGTCATATATATATATATATATATAATTATATATATATATATATATATATATATATATATATATATATATATATATAGTATATATATATATATATATATATATATATCAAAATTACTGTGTACGACAAACGTACAATTAGATACCAATTTTGAAGAGTGTATCTGGTGTAAAGTGGAATTAAATAAAGCAGACAGTCTGTTGTTTGATTGCATATACCGCAGCCCCAACTGTTCAGAAGAAAATACAGAGAACATGTTTAAATTAATGAAAATGGTTAGTGATACTAATCCAAGTCATCTTCTCATTGTAGGTGATTTTAATATAAAAGGTATAAACTGGATTGAACATACATCTGAAGCGAATGAAACGCATGTTTCTACAAGGTTTATAGAATGTATAAGAAACAGTTTCCTTTTCCAACTTGTTCAAGAACCAACCAGATACAGATCAGAAAACGCACCCTCAATATTAGATTTGATATTCACAAATGAGTAAAACATGATATTTCAACTTGGGTATCAACCGACTGGGTAAATGTGATCATTTGGTTTTAAATTTTAATTTTAACTGCTATGCAAATCTTTCTGTTCCATCATTCAAAAAGTACAACTTTTTAAAGGGAAAATACTTAGCCACTGAACAAAAGCTTAACAAAGAAGACTGGCATCAAAATTTACAAGGACTAAACCTGCTGGAGTCAAAGGATCTTCTTACAGATAAACTTACCAAATTAATAAAATTTAACATATCAGTGAGTAAGAGTTTCCGGGAGACCGCCAGTAGAAGACCCTATGTAAACCAAGACTGCCTACTTGCTATTATAACTAAACACACAAAAAATGGTCTAAGTACAGAAACTCTATGTCAAACGTAAACTATGAGAATTACAAATCAGCTAGAAAAAAAGCAAAATCTGAATTAAGGAAATCAAAGTATGAGTTTGAAAAAGATCTAGCAGGTAAAATAAAAACCGACAACAAGCTCTTCTGGAGCTATGTTCGCTCCAAAACAAAGACAAGATCAAGTTTGGGAGAACTCGAAAATCCTGATGGCAATCTTACCAGCAACAGTCAGGAAAAGGCAGATATACTAAACAAATTCTTTACGAGTCTATTCGAGGTGGAAAGAGATGGCGAACTTCCGTATTTCACGATCGCCAGTTTGCTGGAATTCTTAGTTCGATAGACATTACAGACAGTAAATTGAGTAAAGCTATAGACAAAATCAAAGCAGGAAAATCACAAGGTCCAGATAACATTCATCCAATGTTATTAAAAGAATGTAAAAACGCACTGTTGCTCCCACTGAGATTAATTTTCATTAAATCATTACAAGAAGGAAAAATCCCTGATATTTGGAAAGTTGGTTACATCTCAGCCATTTATAAAAATAGCCCAAGATCAAACGCCGAAAATTATCGTCAAATAAGCTTAACCCCGGTTCCTGGCAAGATTTTGGAAAGGCCAATAAGAGACGAGATAGTGGAGCATATGACAGCAAACAACTTTTCACCAGAATAACATGGGTTCATCAGTGGCAAATCGTGTACTACACAACTGTTAGATTTCTAGAGGATCTTACAAGCGCCTTAGACAATGGTCAAGATATCGATGTGCTATACCTTGACTTTTGTAAGGCGTTTGATAAGGTACTTCACAAGAGATTACTAAAGAAGGTATGGGCCTACGGTATCAGAGGTCATATACACTTGTGGATAAAAGAATTCTTATCAGGAAGAACCCAGAGGGTAATAGTAGACGGCCAAAAGTCATCAACTGCACAAGTTACAATTGGAATTCCCCAGGGAAGCATCCTTGGGCCGATTCTATTTTTGATCTACATTAATGATCTACCTTCAGTTATTCAAGCTTTGAAGGAACTATTTGCAGATGACGCAAAGGTTTATCAAATTGTGTCAGACATGATGGAAGTCGACCAGTTTCAAAGTATTCTGGACAACTCGGTTGTATAGGCTGAGGATTGGCAGACGTTCTATAATTTCTTAAAATGTAAGCATATGCACATAGGAAACCACGATCTGGAACAAACATATACAATGAAAGCAGGGGAAGAAAGAATACCAACTGCAAAAGTAACCTCCGAAAAGGACTTGGGGGTAATAATAGACAAAGTGAGTTTCGAGTAAGAAAAGTGAGTTTCGAGTTAAAAAAGTGAGTTTTGAGTAAGAATAGTGTTGCAGAATAATGAATACAGAATAAATTCTAAACATGCATATGCATCAAACTGAGGTTATTATTCAAGCAAACACGGTACTTGTTGATTTATACTACGACTTTGGTGCGGACGTGACACACGACACTGTCCAACGGCGGCCAATTTCAGAAGCATTGCCGCATACTTTGATCAAAAAACGTCCACAAAAACATCAGACTAATCGCTTGCGTAACGAAAGGCGGTCATTCAAAAAAGGTACCATACCAACTACAAAAAAAAGTAGCCAAAATTATGATAGGACAGCTGACTGTCCAATCAGGACCTCGTTTGCTTGAGAGCGTTAACAGGACCTAGAAACATTTTAGGCGCAGGCTGATCTAGGTCATCGCTAATGCCCAAGAAGTATCTATTTTCATTTTGCGGTTCACGAGTCTACCGGTTAATCCCATACTGTCTTCCAAGTAGTAAAAAGCGTACCTTATTGTAAATGCGAAAATAGCTGATCCAGACAAGTCCGATAGGGTCTATTTTATTTATAATGCATGCTTACAAGGACGGACATTCTTTACGCACAATGTTAGCAGTTTCATTATTTTGAATAGCCTGCGCAGCCGATCGGGTCGAAGTAATTCGTGTAAGATCCGTTTTTCTTTTGCAGGTCAGATTTTTGCTCACATGTCATCATGTGGTATCTCTGTGAAACATATTTGTTGCCCTTTACCAATTCAGCAGACAGCAAACTGATGACAATTTTCTTCCTTTTTTCTAGTATACACAATTTGACATTTCATGCAAATGGTCTCCTGAGGAGACTGTTTGCATAGTCTGCGCAGCCGATCAGGTCTATTTGCATGCAGTGTCAGATCCTATTTTCTAGGAAAAATTAGAAAACTGTCATCAGTTTGTCATTTGCTGAATCACCCATGTTTTAATTTATATTGCTTTTTTAGACAGAGCTCATTCCATCAATTGTCAGTGCCTCCGAAATCCAGCAACAGTCCCTTCGAGAACCACAGCATCATGTGACAATGTACCTCCGAATATTCCGTTATCCAAAATTTCGCTAGTACTTGCTTTAAATTTCATCTGGAGGCGTTATTTTTTGTTGATAAACTGAAACAACTATGAGGACAGTCGGAGAAAAGATAAGTCCATCCTTGGGCAATAATAAACCAACATGTAATTTACCACGATTTGGCTGATAGCCGTCGAAAAGGCAAAAAATGAGATGAAAAATAGATCATCTTGGTTCAAATGCCGTTTTCACCTCCACAAAATAGCTGAGAAAGGAAATATTTGCTTTAACATATTCATTATTATGTCCCTAGAACGATCAACACAGCTTTCTTATCAAATGAGTAAGATATAAGCTATAAAAAATGGTTAAGTACATACCCTGTCGCTGGATGACGTCATTTGTTTACATCCGAAATCTCGCAACCTCCGATATCTCGATATCGGGTCTCCGTGGGTGGAATTAGCCCGTAGCATGGTAAGAGTTAACACATTGGCCGTTTGATAATAAGATATCCAACATGCTTAAAATAGCACCTGCAGTCAGCTTCAGAAACCGTGTTAACACAGTGCATTATTGTCTTTTGCCAGTCTCCGCATGTGTTCCGTTTTAAATAGTTTTCATGTGTTGGAAATAGACTCGGTGCGGTGTGTGTGTATGTGTGCGTGTGAGAGGGGGTGGAGGGGGAGGGGTTACTTCCTATATATGGCATAGTACGGATGTGCGTTTGAATGCCCCCCCTTTTTCAGCGCTGCCAGTTTACGATTAGCTCTTTTTTTCAACAAAGTACATGGCACTCGATTTTTCTTGATTCGTATATGAAAGGCCCCACTTTTCTGACATCCAAGTATTTGCGTATATTTTTCGAGGCTGCTTGTTCTGTTGGTTTTCATTGGATTGACTGTGTTATTTGTCTAATTACCAAACAATAAATGGGTATGGGTATAAAAAATCAAAGTGCAGTATAACATTTTGGACGAAACCCCACCTCCACCCCATTGTTTTTTTTTAACATTTTTTAATGTTTTTACATTAATATTTTGGACTTAAGAATTTTCAGGAAAAAGTTCGGGGGGGGGGTGGGGGGGGGAGGGGGTGCGGAGTGAGTTGAGACAGGGTCGGTCGGGTTTCAGGAAACATTCCATTTTTTTTTTTTTTTTTTTTTTTTTTTAATTTTGCCCGTGACCTTAGTTTCCTTATAAAATGCGAAGTATCCTTATTAAACGCTTTGGAATGGACGGGACATGACCAATGGACAAACAAACATGGATAAAACTTAATGCCCATCTACGTTAAATAAACACATACGAAAAGTCGGATTTTTGTAGCAAAATGCATGTGCACTTAGCAAAGACTGCACATCTATGTACCCGCTCGTCCGTGCACTCTATAGAAAGCTAATTGATGCGGACCAACCAGGAATGATAAAATGTGCAGGCTGATCTGAGTCTTTGCTGGGGCGCACATGTAATTTTGGAGAAATTGCTGTTCCTCAGCTTATTATACAGAACTAACTAAAAATAAGAAAATATGTACCATAGTGTTGACCAAAACAGATCACTACAGATCACTACATGCCCCAAGTGCCAGCCAAGTGGCTCAGTCGGATGCACGTTCGACTGGACGCGGGTTCTATCTAGACTGGCGAAAGGATGGGCATTGAGTACTAGTGATACACTTTATATAAAAGGTCTACAATAAACTGTTAGCCTACCCAGGCCGGACCCGGTAGCTCATATGCGCATTCGACTGGAGATCAGGAAGACGCAGGTTCGATCCTGCAACATCCTTTCGTGGAATATTTATAGAGTGGTCATGAATTATTCTTCCGCCATTCTCCTATTCTGGAAGATGCAAATAGTTAGTAAATGAATAATGCAGCTTTAAACACTAAGATGCCGTTTTGAAAGCCCTGACGTGTGGCGCTATTGCCACCCCTGCCAATATCATATAGCAATTGCTGCTGAACCTCGTGTTCAAATTAAGTCCAGTGTTGCATGCAAGTCACGATCAAAAGTGAAAACGCTACACTATAAAATCTGAATTCCTGGGTAAAGTAAAAGTAATCTGCTTTCCTGAATCGCAAACGCCGTGTGCAGTAAACAGCGTTTATATTATCTCCTCTGTCAATGCTAAATCCCTATTCAAAATTGGTTTTAGGCATACCACCTTTACTTGGTAACCCTTAGTGCTCTTATGGGTGGAAATAATGTCACGTGACATGATCAGGTTTTATTCTGTAATGATTATTCTGTAACTCACTTTTCTTACTCGAAACTTACTTTTCTTACTCGAAACTCGCTTTTCTTACTCAAAACTAACTTTTTTTATTCGAAACTTGCTTTTCGTACTCGAAACTCGCTTTTCTTACTCGAAACACACGTTTTTTTAAACTCGAAACTCACTTTTCTTACTCGAAACTCGCTTTTCTTACTCGAAACTCACTTTTTTAACTCGAAACTCAGTTTTCTTTCTCGAAACTCGCTTTTCATACTCGAACTCACTTTTCTTGCTCGAAACTCACGTTTTTAACTCCAAACTAATTTTTCTTACTCGAAACTCACTTTTCTTGGAAAGTGTTGTCAACAGGGGAATCTTGGGGCTACAAGTCTGAGAGAGCATGTAGACTCAGCTGGACACAACGAGAAGGATAAACTTTTTATTCATTACAGCCCTGCTGAAAGCCCTGCACTACGGGGACCTGCTGACAGTCAGCGAGATTACATGAACGAGACCATGCAATGAAGACCCTGACAAACCTCACACCGACTGCATCATTTCACTGATTTTGCAGTGATCAGACATACGTGAATGTAGAGGAGAATGCACTGTCCGTTCAGATATAAAAGAGAAAGTTCTATTAAAACTAATAAATTAATGGATTACTGTGTACACGATGGAAATAACGTATGTGTTTTTGACAAGCTGATATGAATCACATACGCTATGCGCAGTAAACAGCGTTTATATTATCTCCCCTGCCAATGCGAAATCCCTATTGAAAATTGGTTTTAGGCATACCATCTTTATTTGGGAACCCTTAAGGCCCTTGTTGGTGTAAACAATGTGACATGAACGCAAATTGCATCAAGGGAGCGTAGTGGATCTTACTTTAGTTCCCTCTGGCGTCAGTTTGATGCATATGCATGATCAAAATTTGTTCTGTAATGATTATTCTATAACTCACTTTTTTTACTCGAAACCCACTTTTCTTACTCAAAACATTTTTCTTACCCGAAACTCACTACTCAACTAAAAGTGAATCATTTATTTGCAGAAAAAATAAAAATAGACATTCTGGCACAGCAAAAAAGGTTTAAATAATATCTGTGGGTTAAAGCTTCTTGAAAATAGCAAAATGGAATTGACTGAGTGCCCCAGTGAACTTTGAGATCACCTTGCAGTTGAAGCGTTACACTCCTAACATCAAAGCCTGCCTTCATATTGCTGATGATCGAATCGTTTAAGAATCAGCAAATGACAGTTCAAATTATACAAATTCAGGTACAAGCATAAAACCATACAGTGAAGCATTTGGCATATTCAAGAGTATCTAATGAACTTTTCGCGCCCGTTTCAATTCAAATTCGTACCTTTTCAAGAGTTCTCAAAGTTTGAAGAGTATCATTATATAGATGAGAGCAACAGCTCTGAAAAATGTTTTAACTGTTTGAAATAATTTTTCTATACAGCCAATATGACAAACAATTAAAGACACTAAAAGACTGTTTCTTTCTCATAACAGTTGCCATATTACCAAACTATACTTGTGAAAACACAACTACTGAAAAACTGTCACACTAAAAGTGTTACCCTCCTGACACTTTTAACTACATTTTCGAGGCTAAAACTTTAACCTTTTGACGGAATCGACTGAAATTTGGCAGATAGCTTTAAGGCACCGTGATACATTGTTTATAGTATAGAAACTGTAACTGCTTAAACTTTCAATGACGCCTATTCGTAAAACTTTAACCAGTGGGTTGAGGCTTGACGATATGTCTTTGGCTTGGCCTGCCGTGGTTCAACTATTGGTTTTCATTTACTCTGGCATACAGTAGAATGAGCCATGAGTACTCGTCTTTGTTTATTATAGTGATTAATTTGATTTTAATGTTTTCGCTTTGATGCATTGACTGAGTTGGGAGCCTTTATGCGAACCGAATTTTTAAGTATTTCTGTATTAAGAGTAGCATCGGGACCAAGGGTGAACTTAGCTAGCTGTAAAAGTGCTTTAAACCCCCCCGGGGTTTGCTCTACCGACCGTTCTAAGGCGGTGGTCCCGTAGTTAGTCTTACTCTTTGTTGCTTTATGGCTTATTCTACGAGGCGATTTGTTGTATGTCTTTCCGTTTTTTTCTTGTGTTTTTTAGTCCTTTTAGTATTGCGATTACCACGCTTGAGGAAGAGAGAGCTAATATTAGTGCTTTTCGTACGTTTGTTCGGTTTGTGTTTGTTTAGATTTGTCGGTTTCCTCTTCCTCTTGGGGTCTGGGAAGGGCTGCGGTTTGTGATTGTGGCACTCCCTGGACTTTTCTCTTACCTTTTTGGGGAAAGGATTTGCGTCATTTTTTTTTTTTTTTTTTTTTTTTGAAAATGCCCCTATATCGCCACCATGAAACATCTTCACTATATTATAATTCATATTCTCTGATCTTTTGACATGTCTGAGAAAATACGGATTTAATTTGAAATAATGATGATGATAATTTGGTATTTCTTCAATATTAATTAAGTCATATTTAGACGACTGAAGGGTGATAATGAAAGGCTCTGTGTAACGAATCGCCGTACACTCATAAGCGAAATTCCGCTTCTAGCGAGCCCGGAACCTCCTAATCTGCGGTCGAAAGCCCAACACAGACGCTTCTTAATTTGAAAGAGAATATCGGCCAACCACGGGCTAGGAGGCGTAAACAGGGTATCACATTTACACTGGCCGTGTAAAAAATATATAAATTAATTCATTGACACAGTTACGAAATAAAGATACTTACAACCAGTAATCGGTTTTGGTCCTTCACTGAGTTCCAGTCGACAGTAGAACCACCTGTAAATATAAAAAAAAATAAATGAACATATCATACCATACCATAAGGTCAAGTGAAACCAAAAGAAAGCAAATCAAACAGACACCTAACCAATAAAAACGAAAGCAAACGAATCCAAATCAAAACAGAAACCTAACCAATCAAAAACTAACCAATTAAGACCAAAGAAAACAAATACATTATTCAATACAAAACGTAGCACTTCAATATACAATACAATGCAATAAATACCATAATCCAAATAGCGAAAAAATAAAATGAAACCGGAAGAAACCAAACCAGACCAAACAATACAATACAATAATTATCACAGTAAATTACATTACAATGTATTACATTACATTACACTGCATTACATAAACTCACATTACATAACAAAATAATCCAAAACGAAAACACACTACAACCCAAATACAGAAGGGACCAACGAAACCGATGTAAGCAAATCAAACAACACCTAACAAATCAAAACCAAAGAAAACAAATATATAATTCAATACAAAATCTTACACTACAACATACAATACAATGTAATAAACACCATAATCCACAAAGAGAGAAACACAAACCAAACCGAAAGCAACCAAATCATCAGAAAACAAATGAACTCAAACATAATACAATTCAATAATCATTACATTACATTACATTATATAACATTACATTACAATGCATTACATAACATTTAATTACATTACAATATAATCCCAAACGATGAAACAATACAATCCAAATACAGAAAGGCCAATCGAAACCAAATGAAACCACATCAAACAGAAAACAAACTAATCAATCATAATACAATACAATACATTACACTACAATATACAATACAATACAAAACACTACATCCAAATAGAGAAAAACGAAATGAAACCGAATGAAACAAAATCAAACAGAGGCCAAAGAAAACGAAACGATACCAGCTATATAATAGAATACATAACACTACAAAATAAATCATAAACAGTATAATCCAAATAGAGAAAACCCAAACAATACCGAAAGAAACGAAACCAAAGAGAAAACTAACGAAACGAAACAAAACCAAATCAAATCAAACCAACATTACAATACAACAAAGAATAAAAAATACTTAACTTCACTAGAATCCGGATTCTGATGACTCTTAAGACTTTTAATGCTCATAGAACTCCACCTAATACCTAAAAGGAGAAATAACAGTTTGTTTAGAATTATATCAAGATTCATGGCAGAATATAAATAAAAACGTTTACATTATGTATATAATGTTAAAGTATGATCTCGGAGTTGTCACTTTTCTTGTCTAACTTAGCCATTCTGAAACCCCTAGGACTAAACCATAAAAAAATGTATCTCCTAATCAGGATAACCAGAGGTATAAACATACAATATGCCTTATATTGTTGTTGATTTTCATTGCCTCGGATACCGTAAATATTCTATAGTATCTATTTATAAGATGTAATATGGCATCTGATTTGGGTCTACACTGTAAGCTCAAGTATATCTCTCCAATACTCTGGGTATGTAAGGTATTCTACAGTATTCATTTTCAGATGCAATATGGCATCTGATTACTATATTTATTATTATTATTGATATTATTATTGTTGTTGTTAATGTTGTTTTATTGATTATTTTTTTCACAGTACATTTAAAGTATATCTAGGGTTTATACAGTATCCATTTATTAGATGTATTTTAAATGTGACTTCTGATCTAGATCTATACTGTTAGCTCAGTAATGTCTGTCCAATATTTCGGGTATATAAAGTATTCTACAGTATCCATTTATAAGATGTAATATGGCATCTGATTTGGGCCTACACAGTTTGCTCCGAACTGTTTGTCCAATACTTAGGGTAGAAAGGTATTGTACAGTATATATTTATTAGATGTAATATGGTTATTTGATTTGGGTCAGTAGCTCAGGACTCTCTGTTCAAGACCTAGAGCATGTAAGGTATTCTACAGTACCTATTTATTAGATGTAATATGGTAATTGATTTGGGTCTACACTGTAAACTCAGTATATCTCTCAAATACTTAGGTTATATATTACGGTATTTTACAGTATGAATTTATTAGATGTAATACGGCATCTGATTACTATATCTATTGTTATTATTATTATTATTATTATTATTTGTTGTTGTTGTTGTTTTGTTGCTTATTTTTTCACAGCACATTTAAAATTTCTCTAGACATTAAAACTGGTATTGGTATTGTTTCTTTAGGACTCTCTGTCCAATACTTTGAGTATAAATGGTATTCTTTAGTATTCATTTATTAGATGCATGATGGCGTCTGATCTGGGTCTACACTGTTAGTTCAGGGCTGTCTAACCAATACTTATGGTATATAAGGTATTTTATGGTATCCATTTATTTGATGTAAGGTGGCGTCTGATGGCGGGGCTACAAGGTTAGGTCAGGACTGTCTGTACAAAACTTTGAGTAAAAACGGTTTTCTACAGTATCTGTATTTTAGATGTATTTTAGATGTAACATCTGATCTAGATCTATACTGCTAGCTCGGTAATGTTTGTTCAATATTTCGGACATATAAGGTATTTTACAGTATCCATTTATAAGATGTAATATGGCACCTATTTTGGATCTACACTATTTGTTCCGAACTATTTCTCCAATACTTAGGGTAGAACGGAATTCTTCAGTATATATTTATAAGATGTAATATTGTTATCTAATCTGGGTCTAAATAAGTAGCTCAGGACTGTCTGTTCAAGACTTGGGGCATCTAGGTATTCTACAGTATCTATTAGATGTAAATGACAACTGATTTGGGTCTACACTGTAAGCTCAGGTATATAGAATTTTTCAACGAGATATAACTCCTTGCGGTACACTGTGATACGTGGTACCATTTAACTATTGAGCTCTCTCTCTCTTTAAAGAAAGCAATCTCATGATCGCCAAAAGAACACAGCTCTTGTACAGAACTAATTTCAAAAATTATTGACAATATAATGTCCTTTTACTTTTCTCAAAATTAAAACTCGGTGTCACCAGAAAGTGTTATTACTTTGAAATATAGAAAATTGAATAAACCATAAGACAACTTTACTTATTACTAAAATTACTTCGTAGAAACAGTATTTCCACTTCAAATGATTTTTTTTTCTGGATACTCTGCGTTTTAAGGGAGGTAATTACGATACATATACTTGATAAAATCTAGACCTATTGATAATAACAACCAATCTTGCTTGTAGACACATGGTGCGATTCACACGGGATATTACGTAACAAAAGATTGCTGAACTCTGAATCGTACGGGTCTTTTTTCTACGAATTTCGTTTATTCAGTATAAATTTTCAATAAACATAAAGTGAGCAATGTAATATTAGCACTTAACCCATTTATGCTTAGTGGGCTCTCCCACATCGACCCTTTGGATTGGTCCATTTCCAATAGAAGATCTTTCTGATTAGTTTTTATTAGTACAATGTTTTATAGAAATTCCTCTTCTAAATGCAAACAGTGTAGACCCAGATCAGACGCCGCGTTCTATGGCATCTGATCTGGTCTACATTGTTTCCAAGGTCCCTTTTATCGGACACTAGGCAAAATTGGGTTAACTGTAATATCATCGAGTTCGCTATATGGACAGAAAATATGGATTTAATTTGAAATAATGATGATGATAATTTGGTATTTCTTCAATATTAATTAAATCATATTGAGACGACTGAAGGATGATAATGAGAGGCTCTGTGTAACGAATCGCCGTACACATAAGCGAAATTCCGCTTCTAGTGAGATCTGAGCCCGGAACCTCCTGATCCGAGGTCGAAAGCGCAACACGGACGCTTCTTAATTTGAACCAGAATATCGGCCAACCACGGGCTAGGAGGCGTAAACAGGGGTATCACATTTACACTGGCCGTGTAAAAATATATAAATTAATTCATCGACACAGTTATGAAATAAAGATACTTACAATCAGTAATTACGATACATATACTTGATAAAATCTAGACCTATTGATAATAACAACCAATCTTGCTTGTAGACACATGGTGCGATTCACACGGGATATTACGTAACAAAAGATTGCTGAACTCTGAATCGTACGGGTCTTTTTTCTACGGATTTCGTTTATTCAGTATAAATTTTCAATAAACATAAAGTGAGCAATGTAATATTAGCACTTAACTCATTTATGCTTAGTGGGCACTCCCACATCGACCCTTTGGGTTGGTCCATTTCCAATAGAAGGGCTGTCTGATTAGTTTTAATTAGTGCAATGTTTTATACAAATTCCTCTTCTAACTGCAAACAGTGTAGACCCAGATCAGACGCCGCGTTCTATGGCGTCTGATCTGGGTCTACATTGTTTCCCTTTTATCGGACACTAGGCAAAATTGGGTTAACTGTAATATCATCGAGTTCGCTATATGGACAGTTTCAAATAAAATGGCGAAAAAGTGTAACATTGAGGATGAAAATTTATAAGACTCACTGGGAAGTAATTGTCATTTGAAACCGATCTACATACGTCAGATTTTATAAAACATTACAAGTTTGGTGTCTCAAGTGAATATTAAAGTTTTTTCTTTTTTAAATATGTTTACTTCGCTATTCATAAGTTTTCTGTACTAATAAGGTCTGATATTTACATAATTTAAAACACCTTAACGGTGCAAGAATCTTTCTTGTTGTATTTTATTTGATGTTATATATTAAAAGGCAACATGTTGAACCTGTATTTCCACTCTAGATCTTTAATTGGTAAACATTTTCAAATTTTAAGCTATTCTTCTCCCAAAAATTTAACTGTATGGCTGCAAAACGTTTTATATCTTTCAGATATCTAGTAAAATCTTTTAAAATAACTTATGTGATGGACATATTGATAGCCTCACACTCTGAAAAAGAATTAGAATGATATTAATGTTCTGGGGAAAAATGCCATCATCTCAAAGAAACATTAAAAGTTTAGAGTTAATTTGCTCTATTCCTGACATTAAGCATTACAGGCTTGAAAAGAACTAATATGTATTTCAATATCATATATTCACGGTCTTACAGTATTCTGAACTGAGCAGACATACATTTGTTACCATGTTTTCATGCAACAATGGGTATTGTTTTTCTGTTGTTGTTTTTGTTTTTGTTTTTTTTTTGTTGTTTTTGTTGTTGTTGTTTTTGTTGTTGTTTTTTTTTTGTTTTTGTTTTTTTGTTTTTTTTTTGTTTTTTTTTTTTTGTTTTTTGTTTTTTGTTTTTTCTAATTCTATGAATGTCGGTAGTATAACGCTCTTTATAACCAGAAAAATATCAGGATTTTCTGCAAGTGACTTTGTTAAACATCAATTTTATAAACTATGTGTACTATGTAATCAAATGGCAATGATTACTATGCTGAAAATGACATTTTTATTGAAATCCAAAAAGCTGAACTCCATATCTGCCTGCTGCTTTTGTCCTTTTACAGTATCATTGAGTTATACTGCCTTTTTAATGATTTTACTTTCAAAATGTTTAAAATACTCTTTATGTCTGAAATTTAGCAATACAAGTGTATTTTATCATTTTTTGTTTACACACAATAATATCCTAAATGCTCACTAAGTTTTTTCATGCTCTAAAACATATTTCTATATCATTCATTGTAAAGATGTACATCCACCAAAAAAAAAAAAACTTATAAGAACTTGTGGCAGGAAGTTCTTTATGAGGAATCAAATGCCACAGAGCTATTTAAGTACTTAGAAGTATAAACAAATGCAAGCAAGTTTCTGCAAAGATGGTGTAATGAGACAAACTTAATATGTCAGGAGAGTAACGCTTTTCTGAAAAAGCTTAAGTGACAAACATATTCACTACTGCCATGAACAAATAATAAATCAAGACTTTTTATCATAATTTGTATGCATGGAATAACTAATGTTTCTTTGTATATGGAATTTTATCACCTTTAATTGATATTTATAAAACTATAACAGTTCAGATTTCCAGAAATTTGGTGAAATTTCTTTCAATATTTCCCTACATGGTCTTAAATAGTTACAGGAAATGCTTTTCAAATGATAAAATACTTGGTTTTTGATGGCTGTTTTACAAACATATATCATTTTCAAGCTCTGTACAAAAATTATGACCTCTTTTTAAGTTTTCTTATAGAAAACTTTTCACTCCTGACGTGGCTTTATTTGCAGAAAAAATGAAAATAGACATTCTGGCACAGTCAAAAAAGGTTTAAATAATATCTGTGGGTTAGAAGCTTCTTGAAAATAGCAAGCCGGGATTGACTGAGTGCCCCAGTGAACTTTGAGATCACCTTGCAGTTGAAGCGTTACACTCCTAACATCAAAGCGTGCGTTCATATTGTTGATGCTCGAATTGTTTAAGCATCAGCAAATGACAGTTCAAATTATACAAATTCAGGTACAAGCATAAAAACATCCAGTGAAGCATTTGGTATATTCAAGAGTATTTAATGAACTTTTCGCGCTTTTTTTTTTTTTTTTTTTTTTTGAAAATGCCTCTATATCGCCGCCGTGAAACATCTTCACTATATTATAATTCATATTCTCTGATCTTTTGACATATCTGAGAAAATATGGATTTAATTTGAAATAATGATGGTGCTAATTTGGTATTTCTTCAATATTAATTAAGTCATATTGAGACGACTGAAGGATGACAATGAGAGGCTCTGTGTAACGAATCGCCGTACACTCATAAGCGAAATTCCGCTTCTAGCGAGATCTGAGCCCGGAACCTCCTGGTCCGATGTCGAAAGCGCAACATGGACGCTTCTTAATTTGAAACAGAATATCGGCCAACCACGGGCTAGGAGGCGTAAACAGGGTATCACATTTACACTGGCCGTGTAAAAAATATATAAATTAATTCATCGACACAGTTATGAAATAAAGATACTTACATTCAGTAATCGGTTTCGGTCCTTCACTGAGTTCCAGTCGACAGTAGAACCACCTGTTAATATAAAAAAAATAAATAAATGAACATATACCATACCATAAGATCAAATGAAACCGAAAGAAAGCAAATCAAACAGACACCTAGCCAATAAAAAACAAAAGCAAACGAATCCAAACCAAAACAGAAACACAACCAATCAAAAACTAACCAATCAAGACCAAAGAAAACAAATACATAATTCAATACAAAACGTAACATTTCAATATACAATACAATGCAATAAATACCATAATCCAAATAGAAAAAAAATGAAACCGGAAGACCCCAAACGAGACCAAACAATACAATACAATAATTATTACAGTACATTACATTACAATGCATTACATTAACATTACACTGCATTACATTACATTACATGACATTACATAACAATATAATCCAAAACGAAAACACTACAATCCAAATACAGAAGGGACAAACGAAACCGATGAAAGCAAATCAAACAACACCTAACCAATCAAAACCAAAGAAAACAAATATATAATTCAATACAAAATCTTACACTACAACATACAATACAATGTAGTAAACACCATAATCCAAATAGAGAGACACACAAATCAAACCGAAAGCCACCAAATCAACAGAAAACAAACGAACCCAAACATAATACAATACAATAATCATTACATTACATTACATTATATAACATTACATTACAATGCATTACATTACATTACATTTAATTACATTATAATATAATCCGAAACGATAACACAAAACAATCCAAATACAGAAAGGTCAATCGAAACTGAACGAAACCACATCAAAGAGAAAACAAACTAATCAATCATAATACAATACAATACATTACACTACAATTTACAATACAATACAAAAGAACTACAATCCAAATAGAGAAAAACGAAATGAAACTGAATGAAACAAAATCAAACAGAGACCAAAGGAAACGAAACGATACCAAGTATATAAAAGAATACATAACACTACAAAATAAAACACAATACAATAAACACTATAATCCAAATAGAGAAGACTCAAACAATACCGAAAGAAACGAAACCAAAGAGAAAACTAACGAAACGAAACAAATCAAAATCAAATCAAACCAACATTACAATACAACAAACAATAAGAAATACTTAACTTCACTAGAATCCGGATTCTGATGACTCTTAAGACTTTTAATGTTCATAGAACTCCACCTAATACCTAAAAGGAGAAATAACAGTTTGTTTAGAATTATATCAAGAGTCATAGCAGAATATAAATAAAAACGTTTACATTATGTATATAATGCTAAAGTATGATCTTGGAGTTGTCACTTTACTTGTCGTATCTAACAGAACTAAGCCATTCTGAAACCCCTAGGACTAAACCATAAAAAATGTTTCTCCTAATCAGGATAACCAGAGATGTAAACATACAATATGCCTTATATTGTTGTTGATTTGCATTGCCTCGGATACCGTAAATATTCTATAGTATCTATTTATTAGATGTAATATGGCATCTGATTTGGGTCTACATTGTAAGCAGAAGTATATCTCTCCAATACTTAGGGTATGTAAGGTATTCTACAGAATTCATTTTTAGATGCAATATGGCATCTGATTACTATATTTATTATTATTATTAATATTATTATTGCTGTTGTTAATGTTGTTTTATTGCTTATTTTTTCACAGTACATTTAAAGTATATCTAGGGTTTATACAGTATCCATTTATTAGATGTATTTTAAATGTGACTTCTGATCTAGATCTATACTGTTAGCTCAGTAATGTCTGTCCAATATTTCGGGTATATAAAGTATTCTACAGTATCCATTTATAAGATGTAATATGGCATCTGATTTGGGCCTACACAGTTTGCTCCGAACTGTTTGTCCAATACTTAGGGTAGAAAGGTATTGTACAGTATATATTTATTAGATGTAATATGGTTATCTGATTTGGGTCAGTAGCTCAGGACTATCTGTTCAAGACCTAGAGTATGTAAGGTATTCTACAGTATCTATTTATTAGATGTAATATGGTAATTGATTTGGGTCTACACTGTAAGCTCAGTATATCTCAGTATATACTTAGCTTATATATTAAGGTATTCTACAGTATCCATTTATTTGATGTAATAAGGCATCTGATTACTTTATCTATTATTATTATTATTATTTGTTGTTGTTGTTTTGTTGCTTAATTTTTTTATAGCACATTTAAAGTTTCTCTAGACTGGTATTGGTATTCTTTCCTTAGGACTCTCTGTCCAATACTTTGAGTATAAATGGTATTCTTAGTATTCATTTATTAGATGCATGATGGCGTCAGATCTGGGTCTACACTGTTTGCTCAAGGGGGGCGGGGGAGTGCTACATGGTTAGGTCAGGACTGTCTGTACAAAACTTTGAGTAAAAACGGTTTTCTACAGTATCTGCTTTTTAGATTTATTTTAGATGTAACATCTGATCTAGATCTATACTGCTAGCTCGGTAATGTTTGTTCAATATTTAGGACATATAAGGTATTTTACAGTATCCATTTATAAGATGTAATATGGCATCAAATTTGGATCAACACTGTTTGTTCCGAACTGTTTCTCCAATACTTAGGGTAGAACGGTATTCTTCAGTATATATTTATAAGATGTAATATTGTTATCAAATCTGGGTCTACATAAAGTAGCTCAGGACTGTCTGTTCAAGACTTGGGGCATCTAAGGTATTCTACAGTATTTGTTAGATGTAAATGACATCTGAAATGTGTCTACACTGTAAGCTCAGATAGATATAACTCCTTGCGGTACACTGTAATACGTGGTACCATTTAACTATTGAGCTCTCTCTCTCTTTAAAGAAAGCAACATCATGATCGCCAAAAGAACACAGCTCTTGTACAGAACTAATTTTAAAAATTATTGACAATTTAATGTCCTCTTACTTTTCTCAGAATTAAAACTCGGTGTCACCAGAAAGTGTTATTACTTTAAAATATAGAAAATTGAATAAACCATAAGACAACTTTACTTATTACTATAATTACTTCGAAGAAACAATATTTCCACTTCAAATGATTTTTTCTGAAAACTCTGCGTTTTAAGGGAGGTAATTACGATACATATTCTTGATAAAATCTAGACCTATTGATAATAACAATCAATCTTGCTTGTAGACACACGGTGCGATTCACACGGGATATCATGTGACAAAAGGTTGCTGAACTCTGAATCGTACTGGTCTTTTTTCTACGAATTTCGTTTATTCAGTATAAATTTTCAATAAACATAAAGTGAGCAATGTAATATTAGTACTTAACCCATTTATGCTTAGTGGGCACTCCCACATCGACCCTTTGGGTTGATCCATTTCCAATAGAAGAGCTTTCTGATTAGTTTTTATTAGTACATTGTTTTATAGAAATTCCTCTTCTAAATGCAAACAGTCTAGACCCAGATCAGACGCCGCGTTCATTGTTTCCAAGGTCCCTTTTATCGGACACAAGGCAAAATTGGGTTAACTGTAATATCATCGAGTTCGCTATATGGACAGTTTCAAATAAAATGGCGAAAAAGTGTAACATTGAGGGTGAATATTTATAAGGCTCACTGGGAAGTAATTGTCATTTGGAACCGATCTACATATGTCAGATTTTATAAAAATGTACAAGTTTGGTGTCTAAAGTGAATATTAAAGTTTTCGGTTTTTTAAAACATGTTTTCTTCACTATTCATAAGTTTTCTGTACTCTTAAGGTCTGATCTTTACATAATTTAAAACATCTTAACGGTGCAAGAATCTTTCTTTTCTTTTGATTTTTATTTGATATTATATATTAAAAGGCAACATGTTGAACCTGTACTTCCATTCTAGATCTGTAATTGGTAAATATTTTCAAATTTTAAGCTATTCTTCTCCCCAAAATTTAACAGTATGGTTGAAAAACGTTTTATATCTCACTTCAGATATCTAGTAAACTCTTTTAAAATACCTTGTGTGATAAACATATTGTCAGCCTCACACTCTGAGAAAGAATTAGAATGATATTAATGTTCTGGGGAAAAATGCCATCATCTCAAAGAAACATTAAAAGTTTAGAGTTAATTTGCTACATTCCTGACATTAAGCATTATATGCTTGAAAAGAACTAATATGTATTTCAATATCATATATTCACGGTCTTACAGTATCCTGAACTGAGCAGACATACATTTGTTACCATGATTTCATGCAACAATGGGTATTGTTTTTCTGTTGTATTTTTGTTGTTGTTGTTGTTGTTTTTTGTTTTTTTTTTTTTTTTGTGTGTGTTTTTTTTTCTTCTAAACTATGAATGTCAGTAGTATAACACTCTTTATAACCAGAAAAATATCAGGATTTTCTGCAAGTGACTTTGTTAAACATCAATTTTATAACTTATGTGTACTATGTAATCAAATGGCAATGATTACTACGCTGAAAATTACATTTTTTATTGAAATCCAAAAAGCTGGACTCCATATCTGCCTGCTGCTTTTGTCCTTATACAGTATCATTCAGTTATACTGCCTTTTTAATGTTTTTACTTTCAAAATGTTTAAAATACTCTTTATGTCTGAAATTTGGTAATACAAGTGTATTTTGTCAATTTTTTTGTTTACACACAATAATACCCTAAATGCTCACTAAGTTTTTTCATGCTCTAAAACATATTTCTATATCATTCATTGTAAAGATGTACATCCACCAAAAAAAAAACTAATAATAACTTGTAGCAGGAAGTTCTCTATGAGGAATCAAATGCAACAGAGCTATTTAAGTACTTAGAAATATAAATAAATGCATGCAAGAATCTGCAAAGGAGGTTCAATGGGACAAACTTGTTATGTCAGGAGAGTAACGCTTTTCTGAAAAAGCTTATGTGACAAACATATTCACTACTGCCATGAACAAATAATAAATCAAGACTTTTTATCATAATTTGTATACATGGAATAACTAATGTTTCTTTGTATATGGAATTTTATCACCTTTAATTGATATTTATGAAACTATGACAGTTCAGATTTCCAGAAATTTGGTGAAATTTCTTTCAATATTTCGAAACATGGTCTTAAATAGTTATAGGAAATGCTTTTCAAATGATAAAATACTTGGTTTTCTATGGCTGTTTTACAAACATATATCATTTTCAAGCTCTGTACAAAAATTATGACCTCTTTTTAAGTTTGTTTTTTTTTATAGAAAACTTTTCACTCCTGACGTGGCTTTATTTGCAGAAAAAATGAAAATAGACATTCTGGCACAGTCAAAAAAGATTTAAATAATATCTGTGGGTTAGAAGCTTCCTGAAAATAGCAAAATGGGATTGACTGAGTGCCCTAGTGAACTCTGAGATCACATTGCAGTTGAAGCGTTACACTCCTAACATCAAAGCGTGCCTTCATATTGTTGATGCTCGAATTGTTTAAGCATCAGCAAATGACAGTTCAAATTATACAAATTCAGGTATAAGCATAAAAGCATTCAGTGAAGCATTTCGTATATTCAAGAGTATCTAATGAACTTTTCGAGCTTTTTTTCTTTTTCTTTTTTCCTTCTTCTTTAGAAAATGCCCCTATATCGCCGCCGTGAAACATCTTCACTATATTATAATTCATATTCTCTGATCTTTTGACATATCTGAGAAAATATGGATTTAATTTGAATAAACGATCATGATAATTTGGTATTTCTCCAATATTTATTAAGTCATACTGAGACGACTGAAGGATGATAATGAGAGGCTCTGTGTAACGAATCGCCGTAGACTCATAAGCGAAATTCCGCTTCTAGCGAGATCTGAGCCCGGAACCTCCTGATCCGAGGTCGAAAGCGCAACACGGACGCTTCTTAATTTGAACCAGAATATCGGCCAACCTAGGGCTAGGAGGCGTAAACAGGGTATCACATTTACACTGGCCGTGTAAAAAATATATAAATTAATTCATCGACACAGTTATGAAATAAAGATACTTACAATCAGTAATCGATTTCGGTCCTTCACTAAGTTCCAGTCGACAGTAGAACCACCTGTAAATAAAAAAAAAAAATAAATGAACATATCAGACCATACCATAAGATCACATGAAACCGAAAGAAAGCAAATCAAACAGACACCTAACCAATAAAAAACGAAAGCAAACGAATCCAAATCAAAACAGAAACACAACCAATCAAAAACTAACCTATCAAGACCAAAGAAAATAAATACATAATTCAATACAAAACGTAACACTTCAATATACAATACAATGCAATAAATACCATAATCCAAATAGAGAAAAACAAAATGAAACCGGAAGACCCCAAACGAGCGAAACAATACAATACAATAATTATTACAGTACATTACATTACAATGCATTACATTACATTAAATTACATTACACTGCATTACATTACATCACATTACATAACAATATAATCCAAAACGAAAACACTACAATCCAAATACAGAAGGGACAAACGAAACCGATGAAAGCAAATCAAACAACACCTAACCAATCAAAACCAAAGAAAACAAATATATAATTCAATACAAAATCTTACACTACAACATACAATACAATGTAATAAACACCATAATCCAAATAGAGAGAAACACAAATCAAACCGAAAGCAACCAAATCAACAGGAAACAAACGAACCCAAACATAATACAATACAATAATCATTACATTACATTACATTATATAACATTACATTACAATGCATTACATTACATTACATTACATTACATTTAATTACATTACAATATAATCCGAAACGATAACACAATACAATCCAAATACAGAAAGGTCAATCGAAACTGAACGCAACCACATCAAAGAGAAAACAAACTAATCAATCATAATACAATACAATACATTACACTACAATATACAATACAATACAAAAAACTACAATCCAAATAGAGAAAAACGAAATGAAACCGAATGAAACAAAATCAAACAGAGACCAAAGGAAACGAAACGATACCAACTATATAATAGAATACATAACACTACAAAATACAACACAATACAATAAACACTATAATCCAAATAGAGAAGACCCAAACAATACCGAAAGAAACGAAACCAAAGAGAAAACTAACGAAACGAAACAAATCCAAATCAAATCAAACCAACATTACAATACAACAAACAATAAAAAAATACTTAACTTCACTAGAATCCGGATTCTGATGACTCTTTAAGACTTTTAATGTTCATAGAACTCCACCTAATACCTAAAAGGAGAAATAACAGTTTGTTTAGAATTATATCGAGAGTCATAGCAGAATATAAATAAAAACGTTTACATTATGTATATAATGCTAAAGTATGATCTTGGAGTTGTCACTTTACTTGTCGTATCTAACAGAACTAAGCCATTCTGAAACCCCTAGGACTAAACCATAAAAAATGTTTCTCCTAATCAGGATAACCAGAGATGTAAACATACAATATGCCTTATATTGTTGTTGATTTGCATTGCATCGGATACCGTAAATATTCTATAGTATCTATTTATTAGATGTAATATGGCATCTGATTTGGGTCTACACTGTAAGCTCAAGTATATCTCTCCAATACTTAGGGTATGTAAGGTATTCTACAGAATTGATTTTCAGATGCAATATGGCATCTGATTACTATATTTATTATTATTATTAATATTATTATTGTTGTTGTTAATGTTGTTTTATTGCTTATTTTTTCACAGTACATTTAAAGTATATCTAGGGTTTATACAGTATCCATTTATTAGATGTATTTTAAATGTGACTACTGATCTAGATCTATACTGTTAGCTCAGTAATGTCTGTCCAATATTTCGGGTATATAAAGTATTCTACAGTATCCATTTATAAGATGTAATATGACATCTGATTTGGGCCTACACAGTTTGCTCCGAACTGTTTGTCCAATACTTAGGGTAGAAAGGTATTGTACAGTATATATTTATTAGATGTAATATGGTTATTTGATTTGGGTCAGTAGCTCAGGACTATCTGTTCAAGACCTAGAGTATGTAAGGTATTCTACAGTATCTATTTATTAGATGTAATATGGTAATTGATTTGGGTCTACACTGTAAGCTCAGTATATCTCTCAAATACTTAGGTTATATATTAAGGTATTCTACAATATCCATTTATTAGATGTAATATGGCATCTGATTACTTTATCTATTATTATTATTATTATAATTATTATTATTTGTTGTTGTTGTTTTGTTGCTTATTTTTTTCATAGCACATTTAAAGTTTCTCTAGACTGGTATTGGTATTGTTTCCTTAGAACTCTCTGTCCAATACTTTGAGTATAAATGGTATTCTTAGTATTCATTTATTAGATGCATGATGGCGTCAGATCTGGGTCTACACTGTTAGCTCAGGGCTGTCTAACCAATACTTATGGTATATCAGGTATTCTGTGGTATCCATTTATTTGATGTAAGGTGGCGTCTGATGGTGTGGGGGGGGAGGGGGGGAGGTGCTACAAGGTTAGGTCAGGACTGTCTGTACAAAACTTTGAGTAAAAACGGTTTTCTACAGTATCTGTTTTTTAGATTTATTTTAGATGTAACATCTGATCTAGATCTATACTGCTAGCTCGGTAATGTTTGTTCAATATTTAGGACATATAAGGTATTTTACAGTATCCATTTGTAATATGGCACCAAATTTGGATCTACACTGTTTATTCCGAACTGTTTCTCCAATACTTAGGGTAGAACGGTATTCTTCAGTATATAATTATAAGATGTAATATTGTTATCTTATCTGGGTCTACATAAAGTAGCTCAGGACTGTCTGTTCAAGACTTGGGGCATCTAAGGTATTCTACAGTATCTATTAGATGTAAATGACATCTGATTTGGGTCTACACTGTAAGCCCAGATAGATATAACTCCTTGCGGTACACTGTAATACGTGGTACCATTTAACTATTGAGCTCTCTCTCTCTTTAAAGAAAGCAATCTCATGATCGCCAAAAGAACACAGCTCTTGTACAGAACTAATTTTAAAAAGTATTGACAATATAATGTCCTCTTACTTTTCTCCAAATTAAAACTCGGTGTCACCAGAAAGTGTTATTACTTTGAAATATAGAAAATTGAATAAACCATAATACAACTTTACTTTTCGAAGAAACAATATTTCCACTTCAAATGTTTTTTCTGAAAACTCTGCGTTTTAAGGGAGGTAATTACGATACATATACTTGATAAAATCTAGACCTATTGATAATAACAATCAATCTTGCTTGTAGACACACGGTGCGATTCACACGGGATATCATGTGGCAAAAGGTTGCTGAACTCTGAATCGTACTGGTCTTTTTTCTACGAATTTCGTTTATTCAGTATAAATTTTCAATAAACATAAAGTGAGCAATGTAATATTAGCACTTAACCCATTTATGCTTAGTGGGCTCTCCCACATCGACCCTTTGGATTGGTCCATTTCCAATAGAAGAGCTTTCTGATTAGTTTTTATTAGTACAATGTTTTATAGAAATTCCTCTTCTAAATGCAAACAGTGTAGACCCAGATCAGACGCCGCGTTCTATGGCATCTGATCTGGTCTACATTGTTTCCAAGGTCCCTTTTCTCGGACACTAGGCAAAATTGGGTTAACTGTAATATCATCGAGTTTGCTATATGGACAGAAAATATGGATTAATTTGAAATAATGATGATGATAATTTGGTATTTCTTCATTATAAATAAATCATATTGAGACGACTGAATGATGATATTGAGAGGCTCTGTGTAACGAATCGCCGTACACATAAGCGAAATTCCGCTTCTAGCGAGATCTGAGCCCGGAACCTCCTGATCCGAGGTCGAAAGCGCAACACGGACGCTTCTTCATTTGAACCAGAATATCGGCCAACCACGGGCTAGGAGGCGTAAACAGGGGTATCACATTTACACTGGCCGTGTAAAAATATATAAATTAATTCATCGACACAGTTATGAAATAAAGATACTTACAATCAGTAATCGGTTTCGGTCCTTCACTGAGTTCCAGTCGACAGTAGAACCACCTGTAAATATAAAAAAAATAAATGAACATATCAGACCATACCATAAGATCAAATGAAACCGAAAGAAAGCAAATCAAACAGACACCTAACCAATAAAAAAACGAAAGCAAACGAATCCAAATCAAAACAGAAACACAACCAATCAAAAACTAACCAATCTAGACCAAAGAAAACAAATACATAATTCAATACAAAACGCAACACTTCAATATACAATACAATGCAATAAATACCATAATCCAAATAGAGAAAAAACAAAATGAAACCGGAAGACCCCAAACGAGACCAAACAATACAATACAATAATTATTACAGTACATTACATTACAATGCATTACATTACATTACACTGCATTACATTACATCTCATTACATAACAATATAATCCAAAACGAAAACACTACAATCCAAATACAGAAGGGACAAACGAAACCGATGAAAGCAAATCAAACACCACCTAACCAATCAAAACCAAAGAAAACAAATATATAATTCAATACAAAATCTTACACTACAACATACAATACAATGTAATAAACACCATAATCCAAATAGAGAGAAACACAAATCAAACCGAAAGCAACCAAATCAACAGGAAACAAACGAACCCAAACATAATACAATACAATAATCATTACATTATATAACATTACATTACAATGCATTACATTACATTACATTACATTTAATTACATTACAATATAATCCGAAACGATAACACAATACAATCCAAATACAGAAAGGTCAATCGAAACTGAACGCAACCACATCAAAGAGAAAACAAACTAATCAATCATAATACAATACAATACATTACACTACAATATACAATACAATACAAAAAACTACAATCCAAATAGAGAAAAACGAAATGAAACCGAATGAAACAAAATCAAACAGAGACCAAAGGAAACGAAACGATACCAACTATATAATAGAATACATAACACTACAAAATACAACACAATACAATAAACACTATTATCCTAATAGAGAAGACCCAAACAATACCGAAAGAAACGAAACCAAAGAGAAAACTAACGAAACGAAACAAATCCAAATCAAATCAAACCAACATTACAATACAACAAACAATAAAAAAATACTTAACTTCACTAGAATCCGGATTCTGATGACTCTTTAAGACTTTTAATGTTCATAGAACTCCACCTAATACCTAAAAGGAGAAATAACAGTTTGTTTAGAATTATATCAAGAGTCATAGCAGAATATAAATAAAAACGTTTACATTATGTATATAATGCTAAAGTATGATCTTGGAGTTGTCACTTTACTTGTCGTATCTAACAGAACTAAGCCATTCTGAAACCCCTAGGACTAAACCATAAAAAGTGTTTCTCCTAATCAGGATAACCAGAGATGTAAACATACAATATGCCTTATATTGTTGTTGATTTGCATTGCATCTGATACCGTAAATATTCTATAGTATCTATTTATTAGATGTAATATGGCATCTGATTTGGGTCTACACTGTAAGCTCAAGTATATCTCTCCAATACTTAGGGTATGTAAGGTATTCTACAGAATTCATTTTCAGATGCAATATGGCATCTGATTACTATATTTATTATTATTATTAATATTATTATTGTTGTTGTTAATGTTGTTTTATTGCTTATTTTTTCACAGTACATTTAAAGTATATCTAGGGTTTATACAGTATCCATTTATTAGATGTATTTTAAATGTGACTTCTGATCTAGATCTATACTGTTAGCTCAGTAATGTCTGTCCAATATTTCGGGTATATAAAGTATTCTACAGTATCCATTTATAAGATGTAATATGACATCTGATTTGGGCCTACACAGTTTGCTCCGAACTGTTTGTCCAATACTTAGGGTAGAAAGGTATTGTACAGTATATATTTATTAGATGTAATATGGTTATTTGATTTGGGTCAGTAGCTCAGGACTATCTGTTCAAGACCTAGAGTATGTAAGGTATTCTACAGTATCTATTTATTAGATGTAATATGGTAATTGATTTGGGTCTACACTGTAAGCTCAGTATATCTTTCAAATACTTAGGTTATATATTAAGGTATTCTACAGTATCCATTTATTAGATGTAATATGGCATCTGATTACTTTATCTATTATTATTATTATTATTATAATTATTATTATTTGTTGTTGTTGTTTTGTTGCTTATTTTTTTCATAGCACATTTAAAGTTTCTCTAGACTGGTATTGGTATTGTTTCCTTAGAACTCTCTGTCCAATACTTTGAGTATAAATGGTATTCTTAGTATTCATTTATTAGATGCATGATGGCGTCAGATCTGGGTCTACACTGTTAGCTCAGGGCTGTCTAACCAATACTTATGGTATATCAGGTATTCTATGGTATCCATTTATTTGATGTAAGGTGGCGTCTGATGGTGTGGGGGGGAGGGGGGGAGGTGCTACAAGGTTAGGTCAGGACTGTCTGTACAAAACTTTGAGTAAAAACGGTTTTCTACAGTATCTGTTTTTTAGATTTATTTTAGATGTAACATCTGATCTAGATCTATACTGCTAGCTCGGTAATGTTTGTTCAATATTTAGGACATATAAGGTATTTTACAGTATCCATTTGTAATATGGCACCAAATTTGGATCTACACTGTTTATTCCGAACTGTTTCTCCAATACTTAGGGTAGAACGGTATTCTTCAGTATATAATTATAAGATGTAATATTGTTATCTTATCTGGGTCTACATAAAGTAGCTCAGGACTGTCTGTTCAAGACTTGGGGCATCTAAGGTATTCTACAGTATCTATTAGATGTAAATGACATCTGATTTGGGTCTACACTGTAAGCCCAGATAGATATAACTCCTTGCGGTACACTGTAATACGTGGTACCATTTAACTATTGAGCTCTCTCTCTCTTTAAAGAAAGCAATCTCATGATCGCCAAAAGAACACAGCTCTTGTACAGAACTAATTTTAAAAAGTATTGACAATATAATGTCCTCTTACTTTTCTCCAAATTAAAACTCGGTGTCACCAGAAAGTGTTATTACTTTGAAATATAGAAAATTGAATAAACCATAATACAACTTTACTTTTCGAAGAAACAATATTTCCACTTCAAATGTTTTTTCTGAAAACTCTGCGTTTTAAGGGAGGTAATTACGATACATATACTTGATAAAATCTAGACCTATTGATAATAACAATCAATCTTGCTTGTAGACACACGGTGCGATTCACACGGGATATCATGTGGCAAAAGGTTGCTGAACTCTGAATCGTACTGGTCTTTTTTCTACGAATTTCGTTTATTCAGTATAAATTTTCAATAAACATAAAGTGAGCAATGTAATATTAGCACTTAACCCATTTATGCTTAGTGGGCTCTCCCACATCGACCCTTTGGATTGGTCCATTTCCAATAGAAGAGCTTTCTGATTAGTTTTTATTAGTACAATGTTTTATAGAAATTCCTCTTCTAAATGCAAACAGTGTAGACCCAGATCAGACGCCGCGTTCTATGGCATCTGATCTGGTCTACATTGTTTCCAAGGTCCCTTTTATCGGACACTAGGCAAAATTGGGTTAACTGTAATATCATCGAGTTCGCTATATGGACAGAAAATATGGATTTAATTTGAAATAATGATGATGATAATTTGGTATTTCTTCAATATTAATTAAATCATACTGAGACGACTGAAGGATGATAATGAGAGGCTCTGTGTAACGAATCGCCGTACACATAAGCGAAATTCCGCTTCTAGCGAGATCTGAGCCCGGAACCTCCTGATCCGAGGTCGAAAGCGCAACACGGACGCTTCTTAATTTGAACCAGAATATCGGCCAACCACGGGCTAGGAGGCGTAAACAGGGGTATCACATTTACACTGGCCGTGTAAAAATATATAAATTAATTCATCGACACAGTTATGAAATAAAGATACTTACAATCAGTAATCGGTTTCGGTCCTTCACTGAGTTCCAGTCGACAGTAGAACCACCTGTAAATATTAAAAAAAATAAATGAACATATCAGACCATACCATAAGATCAAATGAAACCGAAAGAAAGCAAATCAAACAGACACCTAACCAATAAAAAAACGAAAGCAAACGAATCCAAATCAAAACAGAAACACAACCAATCAAAAACTAACCAATCTAGACCAAAGAAAACAAATACATAATTCAATACAAAACGCAACACTTCAATATACAATACAATGCAATAAATACCATAATCCAAATAGAGAAAAAACAAAATGAAACCGGAAGACCCCAAACGAGACCAAACAATACAATACAATAATTATTACAGTACATTACATTACAATGCATTACATTACATTACACTGCATTACATTACATCACATTACATAACAATATAATCCAAAACGAAAACACTACAATCCAAATACAGAAGGGACAAACGAAACCGATGAAAGCAAATCAAACAACACCTAACCAATCAAAACCAAAGAAAACAAATATATAATTCAATACAAAATCTTACACTACAACATACAATACAATGTAATAAACACCATAATCCAAATAGAGAGAAACACAAATCAAACCGAAAGCAACCAAATCAACAGGAAACAAACGAACCCAAACATAATACAATACAATAATCATTACATTACATTACATTATATAACATTACATTACAATGCATTACATTACATTATATTACATTTAATTACATTACAATATAATCCGAAACGATAACACAATACAATCCAAATACAGAAAGGTCAATCGAAACTGAACGCAACCACATCAAAGAGAAAACAAACTAATCAATCATAATACAATACAATACATTACACTACAATATACAATACAATACAAAAAACTACAATCCAAATAGAGAAAAACGAAATGAAACCGAATGAAACAAAATCAAACAGAGACCAAAGGAAACGAAACGATACCAACTATATAATAGAATACATAACACTACAAAATACAACACAATACAATAAACACTATTATCCAAATAGAGAAGACCCAAACAATACCGAAAGAAACGAAACCAAAGAGAAAACTAACGAAACGAAACAAATCCAAATCAAATCAAACCAACATTACAATACAACAAACAATAAAAAAATACTTAACTTCACTAGAATCCGGATTCTGATGACTCTTTAAGACTTTTAATGTTCATAGAACTCCACCTTATACCTAAAAGGAGAAATAACAGTTTGTTTAGAATTATATCAAGAGTCATAGCAGAATATAAATAAAAACGTTTACATTATGTATATAATGCTAAAGTATGATCTTGGAGTTGTCACTTTACTTGTCGTATCTAACAGAACTAAGCCATTCTGAAACCCCTAGGACTAAACCATAAAAAGTGTTTCTCCTAATCAGGATAACCAGAGATGTAAACATACAATATGCCTTATATTGTTGTTGATTTGCATTGCATCGGATACCGTAAATATTCTATAGTATCTATTTATTAGATGTAATATGGCATCTGATTTGGGTCTACACTGTAAGCTCAAGTATATCTCTCCAATACTTAGGGTATGTAAGGTATTCTACAGAATTCATTTTCAGATGCAATATGGCATCTGATTACTATATTTATTATTATTATTAATATTATTATTGTTGTTGTTAATGTTGTTTTATTGCTTATTTTTTCACAGTACATTTAAAGTATATCTAGGGTTTATACAGTATCCATTTATTAGATGTATTTTAAATGTGACTTCTGATCTAGATCTATACTGTTAGCTCAGTAATGTCTGTCCAATATTTCGGGTATATAAACTATTCTACAGTATCCATTTATAAGATGTAATATGACATCTGATTTGGGCCTACACAGTTTGCTCCGAACTGTTTGTCCAATACTTAGGGTAGAAAGGTATTGTACAGTATATATTTATTAGATGTAATATGGTTATTTGATTTGGGTCAGTAGCTCAGGACTATCTGTTCAAGACCTAGAGTATGTAAGGTATTCTACAGTATCTATTTATTAGATGTAATATGGTAATTGATTTGGGTCTACACTGTAAGCTCAGTATATCTCTCAAATACTTAGGTTATATATTAAGGTATTCTACAGTATCCATTTATTAGATGTAATATGGCATCTGATTACTTTATTATTATTATTATTATTATAATTATTATTATTTGTTGTTGTTGTTTTGTTGCTTATTTTTTTCATAGCACATTTAAAGTTTCTCTAGACTGGTATTGGTATTGTTTCCTTAGAACTCTCTGTCCAATACTTTGAGTATAAATGGTATTCTTAGTATTCATTTATTAGATGCATGATGGCGTCAGATCTGGGTCTACACTGTTAGCTCAGGGCTGTCTAACCAATACTTATGGTATATCAGGTATTCTATGGTATCCATTTATTTGATGTAAGGTGGCGTCTGATGGTGTGGGGGGAGGGGGGGAGGTGCTACAAGGTTAGGTCAGGACTGTCTGTACAAAACTTTGAGTAAAAACGGTTTTCTACAGTATCTGTTTTTTAGATTTATTTTAGATGTAACATCTGATCTAGATCTATACTGCTAGCTCGGTAATGTTTGTTCAATATTTAGGACATATAAGGTATTTTACAGTATCCATTTGTAATATGGCACCAAATTTGGATCTACACTGTTTATTCCGAACTGTTTCTCCAATACTTAGGGTAGAACGGTATTCTTCAGTATATAATTATAAGATGTAATATTGTTCTTATCTGGGTCTACATAAAGTAGCTCAGGACTGTCTGTTCAAGACTTGGGGCATCTAAGGTATTCTACAGTATCTATTAGATGTAAATGACATCTGATTTGGGTCTACACTGTAAGCCCAGATAGATATAACTCCTTGCGGTACACTGTAATACGTGGTACCATTTTACTATTGAGCTCTCTCTCTCTTTAAAGAAAGCAATCTCATGATCGCCAAAAGAACACAGCTCTTGTACAGAACTAATTTTAAAAAGTATTGACAATATAATGTCCTCTTACTTTTCTCCAAATTAAAACTCGGTGTCACCAGAAAGTGTTATTACTTTGAAATATAGAAAATTGAATAAACCATAATACAACTTTACTTTTCGAAGAAACAATATTTCCACTTCAAATGTTTTTTCTGAAAACTCTGCGTTTTAAGGGAGGTAATTACGATACATATACTTGATAAAATCTAGACCTATTGATAATAACAATCAATCTTGCTTGTAGACACACGGTGCGATTCACACGGGATATCATGTGGCAAAAGGTTGCTGAACTCTGAATCGTACTGGTCTTTTTTCTACGAATTTCGTTTATTCAGTATAAATTTTCAATAAACATAAAGTGAGCAATGTAATATTAGCACTTAACCCATTTATGCTTAGTGGGCTCTCCCACATCGACCCTTTGGATTGGTCCATTTCCAATAGAAGAGCTTTCTGATTAGTTTTTATTAGTACAATGTTTTATAGAAATTCCTCTTCTAAATGCAAACAGTGTAGACCCAGATCAGACGCCGCGTTCTATGGCATCTGATCTGGTCTACATTGTTTCCAAGGTCCCTTTTATCGGACACTAGGCAAAATTGGGTTAACTGTAATATCATCGAGTTCGCTATATGGACAGAAAATATGGATTTAATTTGAAATAATGATGATGATAATTTGGTATTTCTTCAATATTAATTAAATCATACTGAGACGACTGAAGGATGATAATGAGAGGCTCTGTGTAACGAATCGCCGTACACATAAGCGAAATTCCGCTTCTAGCGAGATCTGAGCCCGGAACCTCCTGATCCGAGGTCGAAAGCGCAACACGGACGCTTCTTAATTTGAACCAGAATATCGGCCAACCACGGGCTAGGAGGCGTAAACAGGGGTATCACATTTACACTGGCCGTGTAAAAATATATAAATTAATTCATCGACACAGTTATGAAATAAAGATACTTACAATCAGTAATCGGTTTCGGTCCTTCACTGAGTTCCAGTCGACAGTAGAACCACCTGTAAATATTAAAAAAAATAAATGAACATATCAGACCATACCATAAGATCAAATGAAACCGAAAGAAAGCAAATCAAACAGACACCTAACCAATAAAAAAACGAAAGCAAACGAATCCAAATCAAAACAGAAACACAACCAATCAAAAACTAACCAATCTAGACCAAAGAAAACAAATACATAATTCAATACAAAACGCAACACTTCAATATACAATACAATGCAATAAATACCATAATCCAAATAGAGAAAAAACAAAATGAAACCGGAAGACCCCAAACGAGACCAAACAATACAATACAATAATTATTACAGTACATTACATTACAATGCATTACATTACATTACACTGCATTACATTACATCACATTACATAACAATATAATCCAAAACGAAAACACTACAATCCAAATACAGAAGGGACAAACGAAACCGATGAAAGCAAATCAAACAACACCTAACCAATCAAAACCAAAGAAAACAAATATATAATTCAATACAAAATCTTACACTACAACATACAATACAATGTAATAAACACCATAATCCAAATAGAGAGAAACACAAATCAAACCGAAAGCAACCAAATCAACAGGAAACAAACGAACCCAAACATAATACAATACAATAATCATTACATTACATTACATTATATAACATTACATTACAATGCATTACATTACATTATATTACATTTAATTACATTACAATATAATCCGAAACGATAACACAATACAATCCAAATACAGAAAGGTCAATCGAAACTGAACGCAACCACATCAAAGAGAAAACAAACTAATCAATCATAATACAATACAATACATTACACTACAATATACAATACAATACAAAAAACTACAATCCAAATAGAGAAAAACGAAATGAAACCGAATGAAACAAAATCAAACAGAGACCAAAGGAAACGAAACGATACCAACTATATAATAGAATACATAACACTACAAAATACAACACAATACAATAAACACTATTATCCAAATAGAGAAGACCCAAACAATACCGAAAGAAACGAAACCAAAGAGAAAACTAACGAAACGAAACAAATCCAAATCAAATCAAACCAACATTACAATACAACAAACAATAAAAAAATACTTAACTTCACTAGAATCCGGATTCTGATGACTCTTTAAGACTTTTAATGTTCATAGAACTCCACCTTATACCTAAAAGGAGAAATAACAGTTTGTTTAGAATTATATCAAGAGTCATAGCAGAATATAAATAAAAACGTTTACATTATGTATATAATGCTAAAGTATGATCTTGGAGTTGTCACTTTACTTGTCGTATCTAACAGAACTAAGCCCTTCTGAAACCCCTAGGACTAAACCATAAAAAGTGTTTCTCCTAATCAGGATAACCAGAGATGTAAACATACAATATGCCTTATATTGTTGTTGATTTGCATTGCATCGGATACCGTAAATATTCTATAGTATCTATTTATTAGATGTAATATGGCATCTGATTTGGGTCTACACTGTAAGCTCAAGTATATCTCTCCAATACTTAGGGTATGTAAGGTATTCTACAGAATTCATTTTCAGATGCAATATGGCATCTGATTACTATATTTATTATTATTATTAATATTATTATTGTTGTTGTTAATGTTGTTTTATTGCTTATTTTTTCACAGTACATTTAAAGTATATCTAGGGTTTATACAGTATCCATTTATTAGATGTATTTTAAATGTGACTTCTGATCTAGATCTATACTGTTAGCTCAGTAATGTCTGTCCAATATTTCGGGTATATAAAGTATTCTACAGTATCCATTTATAAGATGTAATATGACATCTGATTTGGGCCTACACAGTTTGCTCCGAACTGTTTGTCCAATACTTAGGGTAGAAAGGTATTGTACAGTATATATTTATTAGATGTAATATGGTTATTTGATTTGGGTCAGTAGCTCAGGACTATCTGTTCAAGACCTAGAGTATGTAAGGTATTCTACAGTATCTATTTATTAGATGTAATATGGTAATTGATTTGGGTCTACACTGTAAGCTCAGTATATCTCTCAAATACTTAGGTTATATATTAAGGTATTCTACAGTATCCATTTATTAGATGTAATATGGCATCTGATTACTTTATCTATTATTATTATTATTATAATTATTATTATTTGTTGTTGTTGTTTTGTTGCTTATTTTTTTCATAGCACATTTAAAGTTTCTCTAGACTGGTATTGGTATTGTTTCCTTAGAACTCTCTGTCCAATACTTTGAGTATAAATGGTATTCTTAGTATTCATTTATTAGATGCATGATGGCGTCAGATCTGGGTCTACACTGTTAGCTCAGGGCTGTCTAACCAATACTTATGGTATATCAGGTATTCTATGGTATCCATTTATTTGATGTAAGGTGGCGTCTGATGGTGTGGGGGGAGGGGGGGAGGTGCTACAAGGTTAGGTCAGGACTGTCTGTACAAAACTTTGAGTAAAAACGGTTTTCTACAGTATCTGTTTTTTAGATTTATTTTAGATGTAACATCTGATCTAGATCTATACTGCTAGCTCGGTAATGTTTGTTCAATATTTAGGACATATAAGGTATTTTACAGTATCCATTTGTAATATGGCACCAAATTTGGATCTACACTGTTTATTCCGAACTGTTTCTCCAATACTTAGGGTAGAACGGTATTCTTCAGTATATAATTATAAGATGTAATATTGTTCTTATCTGGGTCTACATAAAGTAGCTCAGGACTGTCTGTTCAAGACTTGGGGCATCTAAGGTATTCTACAGTATCTATTAGATGTAAATGACATCTGATTTGGGTCTACACTGTAAGCCCAGATAGATATAACTCCTTGCGGTACACTGTAATACGTGGTACCATTTAACTATTGAGCTCTCTCTCTCTTTAAAGAAAGCAATCTCATGATCGCCAAAAGAACACAGCTCTTGTACAGAACTAATTTTAAAAAGTATTGACAATATAATGTCCTCTTACTTTTCTCCAAATTAAAACTCGGTGTCACCAGAAAGTGTTATTACTTTGAAATATAGAAAATTGAATAAACCATAATACAACTTTACTTTTCGAAGAAACAATATTTCCACTTCGAATGTTTTTTCTGAAAACTCTGCGTTTTAAGGGAGGTAATTACGATACATATACTTGATAAAATCTAGACCTATTGATAATAACAATCAATCTTGCTTGTAGACACACGGTGCGATTCACACGGGATATCATGTGGCAAAAGGTTGCTGAACTCTGAATCGTACTGGTCTTTTTTCTACGAATTTCGTTTATTCAGTATAAATTTTCAATAAACATAAAGTGAGCAATGTAATATTAGCACTTAACCCATTTATGCTTAGTGGGCTCTCCCACATCGACCCTTTGGATTGGTCCATTTCCAATAGAAGAGCTTTCTGATTAGTTTTTATTAGTACAATGTTTTATAGAAATTCCTCTTCTAAATGCAATCAGTGTAGACCCAGATCAGACGCCGCGTTCTATGGCATCTGATCTGGTCTACATTGTTTCCAAGGTCCCTTTTATCGGACACTAGGCAAAATTGGGTTAACTGTAATATCATCGAGTTCGCTATATGGACAGAAAATATGGATTTAATTTGAAATAATGATGATGATAATTTGGTATTTCTTCAATATTTATTAAATCATATTGAGACGACTGAAGGATGATAATGAGAGGCTCTGTGTAACGAATCGCCGTACACATAAGCGAAATTCCGCTTCTAGCGAGATCTGAGCCCGGAACCTCCTGATCCGAGGTCGAAAGCGCAACACGGACGCTTCTTAATTTGAACCAGAATATCGGCCAACCACGGGCTAGGAGGCGTAAACAGGGGTATCACATTTACATTGGCCGTGTAAAAATATATAAATTAATTCATCGACACAGTTATGAAATAAAGATACTTACAATCAGTAATCGGTTTCGGTCCTTCACTGAGTTCCAGTCGACAGTAGAACCACCTGTAAATATAAAAAAAATAAATGAACATATCAGACCATACCATAAGATCAAATGAAACCGAAAGAAAGCAAATCAAACAGACATCTAACCAATAAAAAAACGAAAGCAAACGAATCCAAATCAAAACAGAAACACAACCAATCAAAAACTAACCAATCTAGACCAAAGAAAACAAATACATAATTCAATACAAAACGCAACACTTCAATATACAATACAATGCAATAAATACCATAATCCAAATAGAGAAAAAACAAAATGAAACCGGAAGACCCCAAACGAGACCAAACAATACAATACAATAATTATTACAGTACATTACATTACAATGCATTACATTACATTACACTGCATTACATTACATCACATTACATAACAATATAATCCAAAACGAAAACACTACAATCCAAATACAGAAGGGACAAACGAAACCGATGAAAGCAAATCAAACAACACCTAACCAATCAAAACCAAAGAAAACAAATATATAATTCAATACAAAATCTTACACTACAACATACAATACAATGTAATAAACACCATAATCCAAATAGAGAGAAACACAAATCAAACCGAAAGCAACCAAATCAACAGGAAACAAACGAACCCAAACATAATACAATACAATAATCATTACATTATATAACATTACATTACAATGCATTACATTACATTACATTACATTTAATTACATTACAATATAATCCGAAACGATAACACAATACAATCCAAATACAGAAAGGTCAATCGAAACTGAACGCAACCACATCAAAGAGAAAACAAACTAATCAATCATAATACAATACAATACATTACACTACAATATACAATACAATACAAAAAACTACAATCCAAATAGAGAAAAACGAAATGAAACCGAATGAAACAAAATCAAACAGAGACCAAAGGAAACGAAACGATACCAACTATATAATAGAATACATAACACTACAAAATACAACACAATACAATAAACACTATTATCCAAATAGAGAAGACCCAAACAATACCGAAAGAAACGAAACCAAAGAGAAAACTAACGAAACGAAACAAATCCAAATCAAATCAAACCAACATTACAATACAACAAACAATAAAAAAATACTTAACTTCACTAGAATCCGGATTCTGATGACTCTTTAAGACTTTTAATGTTCATAGAACTCCACCTAATACCTAAAAGGAGAAATAACAGTTTGTTTAGAATTATATCAAGAGTCATAGCAGAATATAAATAAAAACGTTTACATTATGTATATAATGCTAAAGTATGATCTTGGAGTTGTCACTTTACTTGTCGTATCTAACAGAACTAAGCCATTCTGAAACCCCTAGGACTAAACCATAAAAAGTGTTTCTCCTAATCAGGATAACCAGAGATGTAAACATACAATATGCCTTATATTGTTGTTGATTTGCATTGCATCGGATACCGTAAATATTCTATAGTATCTATTTATTAGATGTAATATGGCATCTGATTTGGGTCTACACTGTAAGCTCAAGTATATCTCTCCAATACTTAGGGTATGTAAGGTATTCTACAGAATTCATTTTCAGATGCAATATGGCATCTGATTACTATATTTATTATTATTATTAATATTATTATTGTTGTTGTTAATGTTGTTTTATTGCTTATTTTTTCACAGTACATTTAAAGTATATCTAGGGTTTATACAGTATCCATTTATTAGATGTATTTTAAATGTGACTTCTGATCTAGATCTATACTGTTAGCTCAGTAATGTCTGTCCAATATTTCGGGTATATAAAGTATTCTACAGTATCCATTTATAAGATGTAATATGACATCTGATTTGGGCCTACACAGTTTGCTCCGAACTGTTTGTCCAATACTTAGGGTAGAAAGGTATTGTACAGTATATATTTATTAGATGTAATATGGTTATTTGATTTGGGTCAGTAGCTCAGGACTATCTGTTCAAGACCTAGAGTATGTAAGGTATTCTACAGTATCTATTTATTAGATGTAATATGGTAATTGATTTGGGTCTACACTGTAAGCTCAGTATATCTCTCAAATACTTAGGTTATATATTAAGGTATTCTACAGTATCCATTTATTAGATGTAATATGGCATCTGATTACTTTATCTATTATTATTATTATTATAATTATTATTATTTGTTGTTGTTGTTTTGTTGCTTATTTTTTTCATAGCACATTTAAAGTTTCTCTAGACTGGTATTGGTATTGTTTCCTTAGAACTCTCTGTCCAATACTTTGAGTATAAATGGTATTCTTAGTATTCATTTATTAGATGCATGATGGCGTCAGATCTGGGTCTACACTGTTAGCTCAGGGCTGTCTAACCAATACTTATGGTATATCAGGTATTCTATGGTATCCATTTATTTGATGTAAGGTGGCGTCTGATGGTGTGGGTGGGGGAGGGGGGGAGGTGCTACAAGGTTAGGTCAGGACTGTCTGTACAAAACTTTGAGTAAAAACGGTTTTCTACAGTATCTGTTTTTTAGATTTATTTTAGATGTAACATCTGATCTAGATCTATACTGCTAGCTCGGTAATGTTTGTTCAATATTTAGGACATATAAGGTATTTTACAGTATCCATTTGTAATATGGCACCAAATTTGGATCTACACTGTTTATTCCGAACTGTTTCTCCAATACTTAGGGTAGAACGGTATTCTTCAGTATATAATTATAAGATGTAATATTGTTATCTTATCTGGGTCTACATAAAGTAGCTCAGGACTGTCTGTTCAAGACTTGGGGCATCTAAGGTATTCTACAGTATCTATTAGATGTAAATGACATCTGATTTGGGTCTACACTGTAAGCCCAGATAGATATAACTCCTTGCGGTACACTGTAATACGTGGTACCATTTAACTATTGAGCTCTCTCTCTCTTTAAAGAAAGCAATCTCATGATCGCCAAAAGAACACAGCTCTTGTACAGAACTAATTTTAAAAAGTATTGACAATATAATGTCCTCTTACTTTTCTCCAAATTAAAACTCGGTGTCACCAGAAAGTGTTATTACTTTGAAATATAGAAAATTGAATAAACCATAATACAACTTTACTTTTCGAAGAAACAATATTTCCACTTCAAATGTTTTTTCTGAAAACTCTGCGTTTTAAGGGAGGTAATTACGATACATATACTTGATAAAATCTAGACCTATTGATAATAACAATCAATCTTGCTTGTAGACACACGGTGCGATTCACACGGGATATCATGTGGCAAAAGGTTGCTGAACTCTGAATCGTACTGGTCTTTTTTCTACGAATTTCGTTTATTCAGTATAAATTTTCAATAAACATAAAGTGAGCAATGTAATATTAGCACTTAACCCATTTATGCTTAGTGGGCTCTCCCACATCGACCCTTTGGATTGGTCCATTTCCAATAGAAGAGCTTTCTGATTAGTTTTTATTAGTACAATGTTTTATAGAAATTCCTCTTCTAAATGCAAACAGTGTAGACCCAGATCAGACGCCGCGTTCTATGGCATCTGATCTGGTCTACATTGTTTCCAAGGTCCCTTTTATCGGACACTAGGCAAAATTGGGTTAACTGTAATATCATCGAGTTCGCTATATGGACAGAAAATATGGATTTAATTTGAAATAATGATGATGATAATTTGGTATTTCTTCAATACTAATTAAATCATATTGAGACGACTGAAGGATGATAATGAGAGGCTCTGTGTAACGAATCGCCGTACACATAAGCGAAATTCCGCTTCTAGCGAGATCTGAGCCCGGAACCTCCTGATCCGAGGTCGAAAGCGCAACACGGACGCTTCTTAATTTGAACCAGAATATCGGCCAACCACGGGCTAGGAGGCGTAAACAGGGGTATCACATTTACACTGGCCGTGTAAAAATATATAAATTAATTCATCGACACAGTTATGAAATAAAGATACTTACAATCAGTAATCGGTTTCGGTCCTTCACTGAGTTCCAGTCGACAGTAGAACCACCTGTAAAAATAAATGAACATATCAGACCATACCATAAGATCAAATGAAACCGAAAGAAAGCAAATCAAACAGACACCTAACCAATAAAAAAACGAAAGCAAACGAATCCAAATCAAAACAGAAACACAACCAATCAAAAACTAACCAATCTAGACCAAAGAAAACAAATACATAATTCAATACAAAACGCAACACTTCAATATACAATACAATGCAATAAATACCATAATCCAAATAGAGAAAAAACAAAATGAAACCGGAAGACCCCAAACGAGACCAAACAATACAATACAATAATTATTACAGTACATTACATTACAATGCATTACATTACATTACACTGCATTACATTACATCACATTACATAACAATATAATCCAAAACGAAAACACTACAATCCAAATACAGAAGGGACAAACGAAACCGATGAAAGCAAATCAAACAACACCTAACCAATCAAAACCAAAGAAAACAAATATATAATTCAATACAAAATCTTACACTACAACATACAATACAATGTAATAAACACCATAATCAAAATAGAGAGAAACACAAATCAAACCGAAAGCAACCAAATCAACAGGAAACAAACGAACCCAAACATAATACAATACAATAATCATTACATTACATTACATTATATAACATTACATTACAATGCATTACATTACATTACATTACATTTAATTACATTACAATATAATCCGAAACGATAACACAATACAATCCAAATACAGAAAGGTCAATCGAAACTGAACGCAACCACATCAAAGAGAAAACAAACTAATCAATCATAATACAATACAATACATTACACTACAATATACAATACAATACAAAAAACTACAATCCAAATAGAGAAAAACGAAATGAAACCGAATGAAACAAAATCAAACAGAGACCAAAGGAAACGAAACGATACCAACTATATAATAGAATACATAACACTACAAAATACAACACAATACAATAAACACTATTATCCAAATAGAGAAGACCCAAACAATACCGAAAGAAACGAAACCAAAGAGAAAACTAACGAAACGAAACAAATCCAAATCAAATCAAACCAACATTACAATACAACAAACAATAAAAAAATACTTAACTTCACTAGAATCCGGATTCTGATGACTCTTTAAGACTTTTAATGTTCATAGAACTCCACCTAATACCTAAAAGGAGAAATAACAGTTTGTTTAGAATTATATCAAGAGTCATAGCAGAATATAAATAAAAACGTTTACATTATGTATATAATGCTAAAGTATGATCTTGGAGTTGTCACTTTACTTGTCGTATCTAACAGAACTAAGCCATTCTGAAACCCCTAGGACTAAACCATAAAAAGTGTTTCTCCTAATCAGGATAACCAGAGATGTAAACATACAATATGCCTTATATTGTTGTTGATTTGCATTGCATCGGATACCGTAAATATTCTATAGTATCTATTTATTAGATGTAATATGGCATCTGATTTGGGTCTACACTGTAAGCTCAAGTATATCTCTCCAATACTTAGGGTATGTAAGGTATTCTACAGAATTCATTTTCAGATGCAATATGGCATCTGATTACTATATTTATTATTATTATTAATATTATTATTGTTGTTGTTAATGTTGTTTTATTGCTTATTTTTTCACAGTACATTTAAAGTATATCTAAGGTTTATACAGTATCCATTTATTAGATGTATTTTAAATGTGACTTCTGATCTAGATCTATACTGTTAGCTCAGTAATGTCTGTCCAATATTTCGGGTATATAAAGTATTCTACAGTATCCATTTATAAGATGTAATATGACATCTGATTTGGGCCTACACAGTTTGCTCCGAACTGTTTGTCCAATACTTAGGGTAGAAAGGTATTGTACAGTATATATTTATTAGATGTAATATGGTTATTTGATTTGGGTCAGTAGCTCAGGACTATCTGTTCAAGACCTAGAGTATGTAAGGTATTCTACAGTATCTATTTATTAGATGTAATATGGTAATTGATTTGGGTCTACACTGTAAGCTCAGTATATCTCTCAAATACTTAGGTTATATATTAAGGTATTCTACAGTATCCATTTATTAGATGTAATATGGCATCTGATTACTTTATCTATTATTATTATTATTATAATTATTATTATTTGTTGTTGTTGTTTTGTTGCTTATTTTTTTCATAGCACATTTAAAGTTTCTCTAGACTGGTATTGGTATTGTTTCCTTAGAACTCTCTGTCCAATACTTTGAGTATAAATGGTATTCTTAGTATTCATTTATTAGATGCATGATGGCGTCAGATCTGGGTCTACACTGTTAGCTCAGGGCTGTCTAACCAATACTTATGGTATATCAGGTATTCTATGGTATCCATTTATTTGATGTAAGGTGGCGTCTGATGGTGTGGGGGGAGGGGGGGAGGTGCTACAAGGTTAGGTCAGGACTGTCTGTACAAAACTTTGAGTAAAAACGGTTTTCTACAGTATCTGTTTTTTAGATTTATTTTAGATGTAACATCTGATCTAGATCTATACTGCTAGCTCGGTAATGTTTGTTCAATATTTAGGACATATAAGGTATTTTACAGTATCCATTTGTAATATGGCACCAAATTTGGATCTACACTGTTTATTCCGAACTGTTTCTCCAATACTTAGGGTAGAACGGTATTCTTCAGTATATAATTATAAGATGTAATATTGTTATCTTATCTGGGTCTACATAAAGTAGCTCAGGACTGTCTGTTCAAGACTTGGGGCATCTAAGGTATTCTACAGTATCTATTAGATGTAAATGACATCTGATTTGGGTCTACACTGTAAGCCCAGATAGATATAACTCCTTGCGGTACACTGTAATACGTGGTACCATTTAACTATTGAGCTCTCTCTCTCTTTAAAGAAAGCAATCTCATGATCGCCAAAAGAACACAGCTCTTGTACAGAACTAATTTTAAAAAGTATTGACAATATAATGTCCTCTTACTTTTCTCCAAATTAAAACTCGGTGTCACCAGAAAGTGTTATTACTTTGAAATATAGAAAATTGAATAAACCATAATACAACTTTACTTTTCGAAGAAACAATATTTCCACTTCAAATGTTTTTTCTGAAAACTCTGCGTTTTAAGGGAGGTAATTACGATACATATACTTGATAAAATCTAGACCTATTGATAATAACAATCAATCTTGCTTGTAGACACACGGTGCGATTCACACGGGATATCATGTGGCAAAAGGTTGCTGAACTCTGAATCGTACTGGTCTTTTTTCTACGAATTTCGTTTATTCAGTATAAATTTTCAATAAACATAAAGTGAGCAATGTAATATTAGCACTTAACCCATTTATGCTTAGTGGGCTCTCCCACATCGACCCTTTGGATTGGTCCATTTCCAATAGAAGAGCTTTCTGATTAGTTTTTATTAGTACAATGTTTTATAGAAATTCCTCTTCTAAATGCAAACAGTGTAGACCCAGATCAGACGCCGCGTTCTATGGCATCTGATCTGGTCTACATTGTTTCCAAGGTCCCTTTTATCGGACACTAGGCAAAATTGGGTTAACTGTAATATCATCGAGTTCGCTATATGGACAGAAAATATGGATTTAATTTGAAATAATGATGATGATAATTTGGTATTTCTTCAATATTAATTAAATCATATTGAGACGACTGAAGGATGATAATGAGAGGCTCTGTGTAACGAATCGCCGTACACATAAGCGAAATTCCGCTTCTAGCGAGATCTGAGCCCGGAACCTCCTGATCCGAGGTCGAAAGCGCAACACGGACGCTTCTTAATTTGAACCAGAATATCGGCCAACCACGGGCTAGGAGGCGTAAACAGGGGTATCACATTTACACTGGCCGTGTAAAAATATATAAATTAATTCATCGACACAGTTATGAAATAAAGATACTTACAATCAGTAATCGGTTTCGGTCCTTCACTGAGTTCCAGTCGACAGTAGAACCACCTGTAAATATAAAAAAAATAAATGAACATATCAGACCATACCATAAGATCAAATGAAACCGAAAGAAAGCAAATCAAACAGACACCTAACCAATAAAAAAACGAAAGCAAACGAATCCAAATCAAAACAGAAACACAACCAATCAAAAACTAACCAATCTAGACCAAAGAAAACAAATACATTATTCAATACAAAACGCAACACTTCAATATACAATACAATGCAATAAATACCATAATCCAAATAGAGAAAAAAACAAAATGAAACCGGAAGACCCCAAACGAGACCAAACAATACAATACAATAATTATTACAGTACATTACATTACAATGCATTACATTACATTACACTGCATTACATTACATCACATTACATAACAATATAATCCAAAACGAAAACACTACAATCCAAATACAGAAGGGACAAACGAAACCGATGAAAGCAAATCAAACAACACCTAACCAATCAAAACCAAAGAAAACAAATATATAATTCAATACAAAATCTTACACTACAACATACAATACAATGTAATAAACACCATAATCCAAATAGAGAGAAACACAAATCAAACCGAAAGCAACCAAATCAACAGGAAACAAACGAACCCAAACATAATACAATACAATAATCATTACATTACATTACATTATATAACATTACATTACAATGCATTACATTACATTACATTACATTACATTTAATTACATTACAATATAATCCGAAACGATAACACAATACAATCCAAATACAGAAAGGTCAATCGAAACTGAACGCAACCACATCAAAGAGAAAACAAACTAATCAATCATAATACAATACAATACATTACACTACAATATACAATACAATACAAAAAACTACAATCCAAATAGAGAAAAACGAAATGAAACCGAATGAAACAAAATCAAACAGAGACCAAAGGAAACGAAACGATACCAACTATATAATAGAATACATAACACTACAAAATACAACACAATACAATAAACACTATTATCCAAATAGAGAAGACCCAAACAATACCGAAAGAAACGAAACCAAAGAGAAAACTAACGAAACGAAACAAATCCAAATCAAATCAAACCAACATTACAATACAACAAACAATAAAAAAATACTTAACTTCACTAGAATCCGGATTCTGATGACTCTTTAAGACTTTTAATGTTCATAGAACTCCACCTAATACCTAAAAGGAGAAATAACAGTTTGTTTAGAATTATATCAAGAGTCATAGCAGAATATAAATAAAAACGTTTACATTATGTATATAATGCTAAAGTATGATCTTGGAGTTGTCACTTTACTTGTCGTATCTAACAGAACTAAGCCATTCTGAAACCCCTAGGACTAAACCATAAAAAGTGTTTCTCCTAATCAGGATAACCAGAGATGTAAACATACAATATGCCTTATATTGTTGTTGATTTGCATTGCATCGGATACCGTAAATATTCTATAGTATCTATTTATTAGATGTAATATGGCATCTGATTTGGGTCTACACTGTAAGCTCAAGTATATCTCTCCAATACTTAGGGTATGTAAGGTATTCTACAGAATTCATTTTCAGATGCAATATGGCATCTGATTACTATATTTATTATTATTATTAATATTATTATTGTTGTTGTTAATGTTGTTTTATTGCTTATTTTTTCACAGTACATTTAAAGTATATCTAAGGTTTATACAGTATCCATTTATTAGATGTATTTTAAATGTGACTTCTGATCTAGATCTATACTGTTAGCTCAGTAATGTCTGTCCAATATTTCGGGTATATAAAGTATTCTACAGTATCCATTTATAAGATGTAATATGACATCTGATTTGGGCCTACACAGTTTGCTCCGAACTGTTTGTCCAATACTTAGGGTAGAAAGGTATTGTACAGTATATATTTATTAGATGTAATATGGTTATTTGATTTGGGTCAGTAGCTCAGGACTATCTGTTCAAGACCTAGAGTATGTAAGGTATTCTACAGTATCTATTTATTAGATGTAATATGGTAATTGATTTGGGTCTACACTGTAAGCTCAGTATATCTCTCAAATACTTAGGTTATATATTAAGGTATTCTACAGTATCCATTTATTAGATGTAATATGGCATCTGATTACTTTATCTATTATTATTATTATTATAATTATTATTATTTGTTGTTGTTGTTTTGTTGCTTATTTTTTTCATAGCACATTTAAAGTTTCTCTAGACTGGTATTGGTATTGTTTCCTTAGAACTCTCTGTCCAATACTTTGAGTATAAATGGTATTCTTAGTATTCATTTATTAGATGCATGATGGCGTCAGATCTGGGTCTACACTGTTAGCTCAGGGCTGTCTAACCAATACTTATGGTATATCAGGTATTCTATGGTATCCATTTATTTGATGTAAGGTGGCGTCTGATGGTGTGGGGGGAGGGGGGGAGGTGCTACAAGGTTAGGTCAGGACTGTCTGTACAAAACTTTGAGTAAAAACGGTTTTCTACAGTATCTGTTTTTTAGATTTATTTTAGATGTAACATCTGATCTAGATCTATACTGCTAGCTCGGTAATGTTTGTTCAATATTTAGGACATATAAGGTATTTTACAGTATCCATTTGTAATATGGCACCAAATTTGGATCTACACTGTTTATTCCGAACTGTTTCTCCAATACTTAGGGTAGAACGGTATTCTTCAGTATATAATTATAAGATGTAATATTGTTATCTTATCTGGGTCTACATAAAGTAGCTCAGGACTGTCTGTTCAAGACTTGGGGCATCTAAGGTATTCTACAGTATCTATTAGATGTAAATGACATCTGATTTGGGTCTACACTGTAAGCCCAGATAGATATAACTCCTTGCGGTACACTGTAATACGTGGTACCATTTAACTATTGAGCTCTCTCTCTCTTTAAAGAAAGCAATCTCATGATCGCCAAAAGAACACAGCTCTTGTACAGAACTAATTTTAAAAAGTATTGACAATATAATGTCCTCTTACTTTTCTCCAAATTAAAACTCGGTGTCACCAGAAAGTGTTATTACTTTGAAATATAGAAAATTGAATAAACCATAATACAACTTTACTTTTCGAAGAAACAATATTTCCACTTCAAATGTTTTTTCTGAAAACTCTGCGTTTTAAGGGAGGTAATTACGATACATATACTTGATAAAATCTAGACCTATTGATAATAACAATCAATCTTGCTTGTAGACACACGGTGCGATTCACACGGGATATCATGTGGCAAAAGGTTGCTGAACTCTGAATCGTACTGGTCTTTTTTCTACGAATTTCGTTTATTCAGTATAAATTTTCAATAAACATAAAGTGAGCAATGTAATATTAGCACTTAACCCATTTATGCTTAGTGGGCTCTCCCACATCGACCCTTTGGATTGGTCCATTTCCAATAGAAGAGCTTTCTGATTAGTTTTTATTAGTACAATGTTTTATAGAAATTCCTCTTCTAAATGCAAACAGTGTAGACCCAGATCAGACGCCGCGTTCTATGGCATCTGATCTGGTCTACATTGTTTCCAAGGTCCCTTTTATCGGACACTAGGCAAAATTGGGTTAACTGTAATATCATCGAGTTCGCTATATGGACAGAAAATATGGATTTAATTTGAAATAATGATGATGATAATTTGGTATTTCTTCAATATTAATTAAATCATATTGAGACGACTGAAGGATGATAATGAGAGGCTCTGTGTAACGAATCGCCGTACACATAAGCGAAATTCCGCTTCTAGCGAGATCTGAGCCCGGAACCTCCTGATCCGAGGTCGAAAGCGCAACACGGACGCTTCTTAATTTGAACCAGAATATCGGCCAACCACGGGCTAGGAGGCGTAAACAGGGGTATCACATTTACACTGGCCGTGTAAAAATATATAAATTAATTCATCGACACAGTTATGAAATAAAGATACTTACAATTAGTAATCGGTTTCGGTCCTTCACTGAGTTCCAGTCGACAGTAGAACCACCTGTAAATATAAAAAAAATAAATGAACATATCAGACCATACCATAAGATCAAATGAAACCGAAAGAAAGCAAATCAAACAGACACCTAACCAATAAAAAAACGAAAGCAAACGAATCCAAATCAAAACAGAAACACAACCAATCAAAAACTAACCAATCTAGACCAAAGAAAACAAATACATTATTCAATACAAAACGCAACACTTCAATATACAATACAATGCAATAAATACCATAATCCAAATAGAGAAAAAAACAAAATGAAACCGGAAGACCCCAAACGAGACCAAACAATACAATACAATAATTATTACAGTACATTACATTACAATGCATTACATTACATTACACTGCATTACATTACATCACATTACATAACAATATAATCCAAAACGAAAACACTACAATCCAAATACAGAAGGGACAAACGAAACCGATGAAAGCAAATCAAACAACACCTAACCAATCAAAACCAAAGAAAACAAATATATAATTCAATACAAAATCTTACACTACAACATACAATACAATGTAATAAACACCATAATCCAAATAGAGAGAAACACAAATCAAACCGAAAGCAACCAAATCAACAGGAAACAAACGAACCCAAACATAATACAATACAATAATCATTACATTACATTACATTATATAACATTACATTACAATGCATTACATTACATTACATTACATTACATTTAATTACATTACAATATAATCCGAAACGATAACACAATACAATCCAAATACAGAAAGGTCAATCGAAACTGAACGCAACCACATCAAAGAGAAAACAAACTAATCAATCATAATACAATACAATACATTACACTACAATATACAATACAATACAAAAAACTACAATCCAAATAGAGAAAAACGAAATGAAACCGAATGAAACAAAATCAAACAGAGACCAAAGGAAACGAAACGATACCAACTATATAATAGAATACATAACACTACAAAATACAACACAATACAATAAACACTATTATCCAAATAGAGAAGACCCAAACAATACCGAAAGAAACGAAACCAAAGAGAAAACTAACGAAACGAAACAAATCCAAATCAAATCAAACCAACATTACAATACAACAAACAATAAAAAAATACTTAACTTCACTAGAATCCGGATTCTGATGACTCTTTAAGACTTTTAATGTTCATAGAACTCCACCTAATACCTAAAAGGAGAAATAACAGTTTGTTTAGAATTATATCAAGAGTCATAGCAGAATATAAATAAAAACGTTTACATTATGTATATAATGCTAAAGTATGATCTTGGAGTTGTCACTTTACTTGTCGTATCTAACAGAACTAAGCCATTCTGAAACCCCTAGGACTAAACCATAAAAAGTGTTTCTCCTAATCAGGATAACCAGAGATGTAAACATACAATATGCCTTATATTGTTGTTGATTTGCATTGCATCGGATACCGTAAATATTCTATAGTATCTATTTATTAGATGTAATATGGCATCTGATTTGGGTCTACACTGTAAGCTCAAGTATATCTCTCCAATACTTAGGGTATGTAAGGTATTCTACAGAATTCATTTTCAGATGCAATATGGCATCTGATTATTATATTTATTATTATTATTAATATTATTATTGTTGTTGTTAATGTTGTTTTATTGCTTATTTTTTCACAGTACATTTAAAGTATATCTAGGGTTTATACAGTATCCATTTATTAGATGTATTTTAAATGTGACTTCTGATCTAGATCTATACTGTTAGCTCAGTAATGTCTGTCCAATATTTCGGGTATATAAAGTATTCTACAGTATCCAGTTATAAGATGTAATATGACATCTGATTTGGGCCTACACAGTTTGCTCCGAACTGTTTGTCCAATACTTAGGGTAGAAAGGTATTGTACAGTATATATTTATTAGATGTAATATGGTTATTTGATTTGGGTCAGTAGCTCAGGACTATCTGTTCAAGACCTAGAGTATGTAAGGTATTCTACAGTATCTATTTATTAGATGTAATATGGTAATTGATTTGGGTCTACACTGTAAGCTCAGTATATCTCTCAAATACTTAGGTTATATATTAAGGTATTCTACAGTATCCATTTATTAGATGTAATATGGCATCTGATTACTTTATCTATTATTATTATTATTATTATAATTATTATTATTTGTTGTTGTTGTTTTGTTGCTTATTTTTTTCATAGCACATTTAAAGTTTCTCTAGACTGGTATTGGTATTGTTTCCTTAGAACTCTCTGTCCAATACTTTGAGTATAAATGGTATTCTTAGTATTCATTTATTAGATGCATGATGGCGTCAGATCTGGGTCTACACTGTTAGCTCAGGGCTGTCTAACCAATACTTATGGTATATCAGGTATTCTATGGTATCCATTTATTTGATGTAAGGTGGCGTCTGATGGTGTGGGGGGGAGGGGGGGAGGTGCTACAAGGTTAGGTCAGGACTGTCTGTACAAAACTTTGAGTAAAAACGGTTTTCTACAGTATCTGTTTTTTAGATTTATTTTAGATGTAACATCTGATCTAGATCTATACTGCTAGCTCGGTAATGTTTGTTCAATATTTAGGACATATAAGGTATTTTACAGTATCCATTTGTAATATGGCACCAAATTTGGATCTACACTGTTTATTCCGAACTGTTTCTCCAATACTTAGGGTAGAACGGTATTCTTCAGTATATAATTATAAGATGTAATATTGTTATCTTATCTGGGTCTACATAAAGTAGCTCAGGACTGTCTGTTCAAGACTTGGGGCATCTAAGGTATTCTACAGTATCTATTAGATGTAAATGACATCTGATTTGGGTCTACACTGTAAGCCCAGATAGATATAACTCCTTGCGGTACACTGTAATACGTGGTACCATTTAACTATTGAGCTCTCTCTCTCTTTAAAGAAAGCAATCTCATGATCGCCAAAAGAACACAGCTCTTGTACAGAACTAATTTTAAAAAGTATTGACAATATAATGTCCTCTTACTTTTCTCCAAATTAAAACTCGGTGTCACCAGAAAGTGTTATTACTTTGAAATATAGAAAATTGAATAAACCATAATACAACTTTACTTTTCGAAGAAACAATATTTCCACTTCAAATGTTTTTTCTGAAAACTCTGCGTTTTAAGGGAGGTAATTACGATACATATACTTGATAAAATCTAGACCTATTGATAATAACAATCAATCTTGCTTGTAGACACACGGTGCGATTCACACGGGATATCATGTGGCAAAAGGTTGCTGAACTCTGAATCGTACTGGTCTTTTTTCTACGAATTTCGTTTATTCAGTATAAATTTTCAATAAACATAAAGTGAGCAATGTAATATTAGCACTTAACCCATTTATGCTTAGTGGGCTCTCCCACATCGACCCTTTGGATTGGTCCATTTCCAATAGAAGAGCTTTCTGATTAGTTTTTATTAGTACAATGTTTTATAGAAATTCCTCTTCTAAATGCAAACAGTGTAGACCCAGATCAGACGCCGCGTTCTATGGCATCTGATCTGGTCTACATTGTTTCCAAGGTCCCTTTTATCGGACACTAGGCAAAATTGGGTTAACTGTAATATCATCGAGTTCGCTATATGGACAGAAAATATGGATTTAATTTGAAATAATGATGATGATAATTTGGTATTTCTTCAATATTAATTAAATCATATTGAGACGACTGAAGGATGATAATGAGAGGCTCTGTGTAACGAATCGCCGTACACATAAGCGAAATTCCGCTTCTAGCGAGATCTGAGCCCGGAACCTCCTGATCCGAGGTCGAAAGCGCAACACGGACGCTTCTTAATTTGAACCAGAATATCGGCCAACCACGGGCTAGGAGGCGTAAACAGGGGTATCACATTTACACTGGCCGTGTAAAAATATATAAATTAATTCATCGACACAGTTATGAAATAAAGATACTTACAATCAGTAATCGGTTTCGGTCCTTCACTGAGTTCCAGTCGACAGTAGAACCACCTGTAAATATAAAAAAAATAAATGAACATATCAGACCATACCATAAGATCAAATGAAACCGAAAGAAAGCAAATCAAACAGACACCTAACCAATAAAAAAACGAAAGCAAACGAATCCAAATCAAAACAGAAACACAACCAATCAAAAACTAACCAATCTAGACCAAAGAAAACAAATACATAATTCAATACAAAACGCAACACTTCAATATACAATACAATGCAATAAATACCATAATCCAAATAGAGAAAAAACAAAATGAAACCGGGAGACCCCAAACGAGACCAAACAATACAATACAATAATTATTACAGTACATTACATTACAATGCATTACATTACATTACACTGCATTACATTACATCACATTACATAACAATATAATCCAAAACGAAAACACTACAATCCATATACAGAAGGGACAAACGAAACCGATGAAAGCAAATCAAACAACACCTAACCAATCAAAACCAAAGAAAACAAATATATAATTCAATACAAAATCTTACACTACAACATACAATACAATGTAATAAACACCACAATCCAAATAGAGAGAAACACAAATCAAACCGAAAGCAACCAAATCAACAGGAAACAAACGAACCCAAACATAATACAATACAATAATCATTACATTATATAACATTACATTACAATGCATTACATTACATTTAATTACATTACAATATAATCCGAAACGATAACACAATACAATCCAAATACAGAAAGGTCAATCGAAACTGAACGCAACCACATCAAAGAGAAAACAAACTAATCAATCATAATACAATACAATACATTACACTACAATATACAATACAATACAAAAAACTACAATCCAAATAGAGAAAAACGAAATGAAACCGAATGAAACAAAATCAAACAGAGACCAAAGGAAACGAAACGATACCAACTATATAATAGAATACATAACACTACAAAATACAACACAATACAATAAACACTATTATCCAAATAGAGAAGACCCAAACAATACCGAAAGAAACGAAACCAAAGAGAAAACTAACGAAACGAAACAAATCCAAATCAAATCAAACCAACATTACAATACAACAAACAATAAAAAAATACTTAACTTCACTAGAATCCGGATTCTGATGACTCTTTAAGACTTTTAATGTTCATAGAACTCCACCTAATACCTAAAAGGAGAAATAACAGTTTGTTTAGAATTATATCAAGAGTCATAGCAGAATATAAATAAAAACGTTTACATTATGTATATAATGCTAAAGTATGATCTTGGAGTTGTCACTTTACTTGTCGTATCTAACAGAACTAAGCCATTCTGAAACCCCTAGGACTAAACCATAAAAAGTGTTTCTCCTAATCAGGATAACCAGAGATGTAAACATACAATATGCCTTATATTGTTGTTGATTTGCATTGCATCGGATACCGTAAATATTCTATAGTATCTATTTATTAGATGTAATATGGCATCTGATTTGGGTCTACACTGTAAGCTCAAGTATATCTCTCCAATACTTAGGGTATGTAAGGTATTCTACAGAATTCATTTTCAGATGCAATATGGCATCTGATTATTATATTTATTATTATTATTAATATTATTATTGTTGTTGTTAATGTTGTTTTATTGCTTATTTTTTCACAGTACATTTAAAGTATATCTAGGGTTTATACAGTATCCATTTATTAGATGTATTTTAAATGTGACTTCTGATCTAGATCTATACTGTTAGCTCAGTAATGTCTGTCCAATATTTCGGGTATATAAAGTATTCTACAGTATCCATTTATAAGATGTAATATGACATCTGATTTGGGCCTACACAGTTTGCTCCGAACTGTTTGTCCAATACTTAGGGTAGAAAGGTATTGTACAGTATATATTTATTAGATGTAATATGGTTATTTGATTTGGGTCAGTAGCTCAGGACTATCTGTTCAAGACCTAGAGTATGTAAGGTATTCTACAGTATCTATTTATTAGATGTAATATGGTAATTGATTTGGGTCTACACTGTAAGCTCAGTATATCTCTCAAATACTTAGGTTATATATTAAGGTATTCTACAGTATCCATTTATTAGATGTAATATGGCATCTGATTACTTTATCTATTATTATTATTATTATTATAATTATTATTATTTGTTGTTGTTGTTTTGTTGCTTATTTTTTTCATAGCACATTTAAAGTTTCTCTAGACTGGTATTGGTATTGTTTCCTTAGAACTCTCTGTCCAATACTTTGAGTATAAATGGTATTCTTAGTATTCATTTATTAGATGCATGATGGCGTCAGATCTGGGTCTACACTGTTAGCTCAGGGCTGTCTAACCAATACTTATGGTATATCAGGTATTCTATGGTATCCATTTATTTGATGTAAGGTGGCGTCTGATGGTGTGGGGGGGAGGGGGGGAGGTGCTACAAGGTTAGGTCAGGACTGTCTGTACAAAACTTTGAGTAAAAACGGTTTTCTACAGTATCTGTTTTTTAGATTTATTTTAGATGTAACATCTGATCTAGATCTATACTGCTAGCTCGGTAATGTTTGTTCAATATTTAGGACATATAAGGTATTTTACAGTATCCATTTGTAATATGGCACCAAATTTGGATCTACACTGTTTATTCCGAACTGTTTCTCCAATACTTAGGGTAGAACGGTATTCTTCAGTATATAATTATAAGATGTAATATTGTTATCTTATCTGGGTCTACATAAAGTAGCTCAGGACTGTCTGTTCAAGACTTGGGGCATCTAAGGTATTCTACAGTATCTATTAGATGTAAATGACATCTGATTTGGGTCTACACTGTAAGCCCAGATAGATATAACTCCTTGCGGTACACTGTAATACGTGGTACCATTTAACTATTGAGCTCTCTCTCTCTTTAAAGAAAGCAATCTCATGATCGCCAAAAGAACACAGCTCTTGTACAGAACTAATTTTAAAAAGTATTGACAATATAATGTCCTCTTACTTTTCTCCAAATTAAAACTCGGTGTCACCAGAAAGTGTTATTACTTTGAAATATAGAAAATTGAATAAACCATAATACAACTTTACTTTTCGAAGAAACAATATTTCCACTTCAAATGTTTTTTCTGAAAACTCTGCGTTTTAAGGGAGGTAATTACGATACATATACTTGATAAAATCTAGACCTATTGATAATAACAATCAATCTTGCTTGTAGACACACGGTGCGATTCACACGGGATATCATGTGGCAAAAGGTTGCTGAACTCTGAATCGTACTGGTCTTTTTTCTACGAATTTCGTTTATTCAGTATAAATTTTCAATAAACATAAAGTGAGCAATGTAATATTAGCACTTAACCCATTTATGCTTAGTGGGCTCTCCCACATCGACCCTTTGGATTGGTCCATTTCCAATAGAAGAGCTTTCTGATTAGTTTTTATTAGTACAATGTTTTATAGAAATTCCTCTTCTAAATGCAAACAGTGTAGACCCAGATCAGACGCCGCGTTCTATGGCATCTGATCTGGTCTACATTGTTTCCAAGGTCCCTTTTATCGGACACTAGGCAAAATTGGGTTAACTGTAATATCATCGAGTTCGCTATATGGACAGAAAATATGGATTTAATTTGAAATAATGATGATGATAATTTGGTATTTCTTCAATATTAATTAAATCATATTGAGACGACTGAAGGATGATAATGAGAGGCTCTGTGTAACGAATCGCCGTACACATAAGCGAAATTCCGCTTCTAGCGAGATCTGAGCCCGGAACCTCCTGATCCGAGGTCGAAAGCGCAACACGGACGCTTCTTAATTTGAACCAGAATATCGGCCAACCACGGGCTAGGAGGCGTAAACAGGGGTATCACATTTACACTGGCCGTGTAAAAATATATAAATTAATTCATCGACACAGTTATGAAATAAAGATACTTACAATCAGTAATCGGTTTCGGTCCTTCACTGAGTTCCAGTCGACAGTAGAACCACCTGTAAATATAAAAAAAAATAAATGAACATATCAGACCATACCATAAGATCAAATGAAACCGAAAGAAAGCAAATCAAACAGACACCTAACCAATAAAAAAACGAAAGCAAACGAATCCAAATCAAAACAGAAACACAACCAATCAAAAACTAACCAATCTAGACCAAAGAAAACAAATACATAATTCAATACAAAACGCAACACTTCAATATACAATACAATGCAATAAATACCATAATCCAAATAGAGAAAAAACAAAATGAAACCGGAAGACCCCAAACGAGACCAAACAATACAATACAATAATTATTACAGTACATTACATTACAATGCATTACATTACATTACACTGCATTACATTACATCACATTACATAACAATATAATCCAAAACGAAAACACTACAATCCAAATACAGAAGGGACAAACGAAACCGATGAAAGCAAATCAAACAACACCTAACCAATCAAAACCAAAGAAAACAAATATATAATTCAATACAAAATCTTACACTACAACATACAATACAATGTAATAAACACCACAATCCAAATAGAGAGAAACACAAATCAAACCGAAAGCAACCAAATCAACAGGAAACAAACGAACCCAAACATAATACAATACAATAATCATTACATTATATAACATTACATTACAATGCATTACATTACATTACATTACATTACATTTAATTACATTACAATATAATCCGAAACGATAACACAATACAATCCAAATACAGAAAGGTCAATCGAAACTGAACGCAACCACATCAAAGAGAAAACAAACTAATCAATCATAATACAATACAATACATTACACTACAATATACAATACAATACAAAAAACTACAATCCAAATAGAGAAAAACGAAATGAAACCGAATGAAACAAAATCAAACAGAGACCAAAGGAAACGAAACGATACCAACTATATAATAGAATACATAACACTACAAAATACAACACAATACAATAAACACTATTATCCAAATAGAGAAGACCAAAACAATACCGAAAGAAACGAAACCAAAGAGAAAACTAACGAAACGAAACAAATCCAAATCAAATCAAACCAACATTACAATACAACAAACAATAAAAAAATACTTAACTTCACTAGAATCCGGATTCTGATGACTCTTTAAGACTTTTAATGTTCATAGAACTCCACCTAATACCTAAAAGGAGAAATAACAGTTTGTTTAGAATTATATCAAGAGTCATAGCAGAATATAAATAAAAACGTTTACATTATGTATATAATGCTAAAGTATGATCTTGGAGTTGTCACTTTACTTGTCGTATCTAACAGAACTAAGCCATTCTGAAACCCCTAGGACTAAACCATAAAAAGTGTTTCTCCTAATCAGGATAACCAGAGATGTAAACATACAATATGCCTTATATTGTTGTTGATTTGCATTGCATCGGATACCGTAAATATTCTATAGTATCTATTTATTAGATGTAATATGGCATCTGATTTGGGTCTACACTGTAAGCTCAAGTATATCTCTCCAATACTTAGGGTATGTAAGGTATTCTACAGAATTCATTTTCAGATGCAATATGGCATCTGATTATTATATTTATTATTATTATTAATATTATTATTGTTGTTGTTAATGTTGTTTTATTGCTTATTTTTTCACAGTACATTTAAAGTATATCTAGGGTTTATACAGTATCCATTTATTAGATGTATTTTAAATGTGACTTCTGATCTAGATCTATACTGTTAGCTCAGTAATGTCTGTCCAATATTTCGGGTATATAAAGTATTCTACAGTATCCATTTATAAGATGTAATATGACATCTGATTTGGGCCTACACAGTTTGCTCCGAACTGTTTGTCCAATACTTAGGGTAGAAAGGTATTGTACAGTATATATTTATTAGATGTAATATGGTTATTTGATTTGGGTCAGTAGCTCAGGACTATCTGTTCAAGACCTAGAGTATGTAAGGTATTCTACAGTATCTATTTATTAGATGTAATATGGTAATTGATTTGGGTCTACACTGTAAGCTCAGTATATCTCTCAAATACTTAGGTTATATATTAAGGTATTCTACAGTATCCATTTATTAGATGTAATATGGCATCTGATTACTTTATCTATTATTATTATTATTATTATTATAATTATTATTATTTGTTGTTGTTGTTTTGTTGCTTATTTTTTTCATAGCACATTTAAAGTTTCTCTAGACTGGTATTGGTATTGTTTCCTTAGAACTCTCTGTCCAATACTTTGAGTATAAATGGTATTCTTAGTATTCATTTATTAGATGCATGATGGCGTCAGATCTGGGTCTACACTGTTAGCTCAGGGCTGTCTAACCAATACTTATGGTATATCAGGTATTCTATGGTATCCATTTATTTGATGTAAGGTGGCGTCTGATGGTGTGGGGGGGAGGGGGGGAGGTGCTACAAGGTTAGGTCAGGACTGTCTGTACAAAACTTTGAGTAAAAACGGTTTTCTACAGTATCTGTTTTTTAGATTTATTTTAGATGTAACATCTGATCTAGATCTATACTGCTAGCTCGGTAATGTTTGTTCAATATTTAGGACATATAAGGTATTTTACAGTATCCATTTGTAATATGGCACCAAATTTGGATCTACACTGTTTATTCCGAACTGTTTCTCCAATACTTAGGGTAGAACGGTATTCTTCAGTATATAATTATAAGATGTAATATTGTTATCTTATCTGGGTCTACATAAAGTAGCTCAGGACTGTCTGTTCAAGACTTGGGGCATCTAAGGTATTCTACAGTATCTATTAGATGTAAATGACATCTGATTTGGGTCTACACTGTAAGCCCAGATAGATATAACTCCTTGCGGTACACTGTAATACGTGGTACCATTTAACTATTGAGCTCTCTCTCTCTTTAAAGAAAGCAATCTCATGATCGCCAAAAGAACACAGCTCTTGTACAGAACTAATTTTAAAAAGTATTGACAATATAATGTCCTCTTACTTTTCTCCAAATTAAAACTCGGTGTCACCAGAAAGTGTTATTACTTTGAAATATAGAAAATTGAATAAACCATAATACAACTTTACTTTTCGAAGAAACAATATTTCCACTTCAAATGTTTTTTCTGAAAACTCTGCGTTTTAAGGGAGGTAATTACGATACATATACTTGATAAAATCTAGACCTATTGATAATAACAATCAATCTTGCTTGTAGACACACGGTGCGATTCACACGGGATATCATGTGGCAAAAGGTTGCTGAACTCTGAATCGTACTGGTCTTTTTTCTACGAATTTCGTTTATTCAGTATAAATTTTCAATAAACATAAAGTGAGCAATGTAATATTAGCACTTAACCCATTTATGCTTAGTGGGCTCTCCCACATCGACCCTTTGGATTGGTCCATTTCCAATAGAAGAGCTTTCTGATTAGTTTTTATTATATTAGTACAATGTTTTATAGAAATTCCTCTTCTAAATGCAAACAGTGTAGACCCAGATCAGACGCCGCGTTCTATGGCATCTGATCTGGTCTACATTGTTTCCAAGGTCCCTTTTATCGGACACTAGGCAAAATTGGGTTAACTGTAATATCATCGAGTTCGCTATATGGACAGAAAATATGGATTTAATTTGAAATAATGATGATGATAATTTGGTATTTCTTCAATATTAATTAAATCATATTGAGACGACTGAAGGATGATAATGAGAGGCTCTGTGTAACGAATCGCCGTACACATAAGCGAAATTCCGCTTCTAGCGAGATCTGAGCCCGGAACCTCCTGATCCGAGGTCGAAAGCGCAACACGGACGCTTCTTAATTTGAACCAGAATATCGGCCAACCACGGGCTAGGAGGCGTAAACAGGGGTATCACATTTACACTGGCCGTGTAAAAATATATAAATTAATTCATCGACACAGTTATGAAATAAAGATACTTACAATCAGTAATCGGTTTCGGTCCTTCACTGAGTTCCAGTCGACAGTAGAACCACCTGTAAATATAAAAAAAAATAAATGAACATATCAGACCATACCATAAGATCAAATGAAACCGAAAGAAAGCAAATCAAACAGACACCTAACCAATAAAAAAACGAAAGCAAACGAATCCAAATCAAAACAGAAACACAACCAATCAAAAACTAACCAATCTAGACCAAAGAAAACAAATACATAATTCAATACAAAACGCAACACTTCAATATACAATACAATGCAATAAATACCATAATCCAAATAGAGAAAAAACAAAATGAAACCGGAAGACCCCAAACGAGACCAAACAATACAATACAATAATTATTACAGTACATTACATTACAATGCATTACATTACATTACACTGCATTACATAACATCACATTACATAACAATATAATCCAAAACGAAAACACTACAATCCAAATACAGAAGGGACAAACGAAACCGATGAAAGCAAATCAAACAACACCTAACCAATCAAAACCAAAGAAAACAAATATATAATTCAATACAAAATCTTACACTACAACATACAATACAATGTAATAAACACCACAATCCAAATAGAGAGAAACACAAATCAAACCGAAAGCAACCAAATCAACAGGAAACAAACGAACCCAAACATAATACAATACAATAATCATTACATTATATAACATTGCATTACAATGCATTACATTACATTACATTACATTTAATTACATTACAATATAATCCGAAACGATAACACAATACAATCCAAATACAGAAAGGTCAATCGAAACTGAACGCAACCACATCAAAGAGAAAACAAACTAATCAATCATAATACAATACAATACATTACACTACAATATACAATACAATACAAAAAACTACAATCCAAATAGAGAAAAACGAAATGAAACCGAATGAAACAAAATCAAACAGAGACCAAAGGAAACGAAACGATACCAACTATATAATAGAATACATAACACTACAAAATACAACACAATACAATAAACACTATTATCCAAATAGAGAAGACCCAAACAATACCGAAAGAAACGAAACCAAAGAGAAAACTAACGAAACGAAACAAATCCAAATCAAATCAAACCAACATTACAATACAACAAACAATAAAAAAATACTTAACTTCACTAGAATCCGGATTCTGATGACTCTTTAAGACTTTTAATGTTCATAGAACTCCACCTAATACCTAAAAGGAGAAATAACAGTTTGTTTAGAATTATATCAAGAGTCATAGCAGAATATAAATAAAAACGTTTACATTATGTATATAATGCTAAAGTATGATCTTGGAGTTGTCACTTTACTTGTCGTATCTAACAGAACTAAGCCATTCTGAAACCCCTAGGACTAAACCATAAAAAGTGTTTCTCCTAATCAGGATAACCAGAGATGTAAACATACAATATGCCTTATATTGTTGTTGATTTGCATTGCATCGGATACCGTAAATATTCTATAGTATCTATTTATTAGATGTAATATGGCATCTGATTTGGGTCTACACTGTAAGCTTAAGTATATCTCTCCAATACTTAGGGTATGTAAGGTATTCTACAGAATTCATTTTCAGATGCAATATGGCATCTGATTATTATATTTATTATTATTATTAATATTATTATTGTTGTTGTTAATGTTGTTTTATTGCTTATTTTTTCACAGTACATTTAAAGTATATCTAGGGTTTATACAGTATCCATTTATTAGATGTATTTTAAATGTGACTTCTGATCTAGATCTATACTGTTAGCTCAGTAATGTCTGTCCAATATTTCGGGTATATAAAGTATTCTACAGTATCCAGTTATAAGATGTAATATGACATCTGATTTGGGCCTACACAGTTTGCTCCGAACTGTTTGTCCAATACTTAGGGTAGAAAGGTATTGTACAGTATATATTTATTAGATGTAATATGGTTATTTGATTTGGGTCAGTAGCTCAGGACTATCTGTTCAAGACCTAGAGTATGTAAGGTATTCTACAGTATCTATTTATTAGATGTAATATGGTAATTGATTTGGGTCTACACTGTAAGCTCAGTATATCTCTCAAATACTTAGGTTATATATTAAGGTATTCTACAGTATCCATTTATTAGATGTAATATGGCATCTGATTACTTTATCTATTATTATTATTATTATTATCATAATTATTATTATTTGTTGTTGTTGTTTTGTTGCTTATTTTTTTCATAGCACATTTAAAGTTTCTCTAGACTGGTATTGGTATTGTTTCCTTAGAACTCTCTGTCCAATACTTTGAGTATAAATGGTATTCTTAGTATTCATTTATTAGATGCATGATGGCGTCAGATCTGGGTCTACACTGTTAGCTCAGGGCTGTCTAACCAATACTTATGGTATATCAGGTATTCTATGGTATCCATTTATTTGATGTAAGGTGGCGTCTGATGGTGTGGGGGGGAGGGGGGAGGTGCTACAAGGTTAGGTCAGGACTGTCTGTACAAAACTTTGAGTAAAAACGGTTTTCTACAGTATCTGTTTTTTAGATTTATTTTAGATGTAACATCTGATCTAGATCTATACTGCTAGCTCGGTAATGTTTGTTCAATATTTAGGACATATAAGGTATTTTACAGTATCCATTTGTAATATGGCACCAAATTTGGATCTACACTGTTTATTCCGAACTGTTTCTCCAATACTTAGGGTAGAACGGTATTCTTCAGTATATAATTATAAGATGTAATATTGTTATCTTATCTGGGTCTACATAAAGTAGCTCAGGACTGTCTGTTCAAGACTTGGGGCATCTAAGGTATTCTACAGTATCTATTAGATGTAAATGACATCTGATTTGGGTCTACACTGTAAGCCCAGATAGATATAACTCCTTGCGGTACACTGTAATACGTGGTACCATTTAACTATTGAGCTCTCTCTCTCTTTAAAGAAAGCAATCTCATGATCGCCAAAAGACCACAGCTCTTGTACAGAACTAATTTTAAAAAGTATTGACAATATAATGTCCTCTTACTTTTCTCCAAATTAAAACTCGGTGTCACCAGAAAGTGTTATTACTTTGAAATATAGAAAATTGAATAAACCATAATACAACTTTACTTTTCGAAGAAACAATATTTCCACTTCAAATGTTTTTTCTGAAAACTCTGCGTTTTAAGGGAGGTAATTACGATACATATACTTGATAAAATCTAGACCTATTGATAATAACAATCAATCTTGCTTGTAGACACACGGTGCGATTCACACGGGATATCATGTGGCAAAAGGTTGCTGAACTCTGAATCGTACTGGTCTTTTTTCTACGAATTTCGTTTATTCAGTATAAATTTTCAATAAACATAAAGTGAGCAATGTAATATTAGCACTTAACCCATTTATGCTTAGTGGGCTCTCCCACATCGACCCTTTGGATTGGTCCATTTCCAATAGAAGAGCTTTCTGATTAGTTTTTATTAGTACAATGTTTTATAGAAATTCCTCTTCTAAATGCAAACAGTGTAGACCCAGATCAGACGCCGCGTTCTATGGCATCTGATCTGGTCTACATTGTTTCCAAGGTCCCTTTTATCGGACACTAGGCAAAATTGGGTTAACTGTAATATCATCGAGTTCGCTATATGGACAGAAAATATGGATTTAATTTGAAATAATGATGATGATAATTTGGTATTTCTTCAATATTAATTAAATCATATTGAGACGACTGAAGGATGATAATGAGAGGCTCTGTGTAACGAATCGCCGTACACATAAGCGAAATTCCGCTTCTAGCGAGATCTGAGCCCGGAACCTCCTGATCCGAGGTCGAAAGCGCAACACGGACGCTTCTTAATTTGAACCAGAATATCGGCCAACCACGGGCTAGGAGGCGTAAACAGGGGTATCACATTTACACTGGCCGTGTAAAAATATATAAATTAATTCATCGACACAGTTATGAAATAAAGATACTTACAATCAGTAATCGGTTTCGGTCCTTCACTGAGTTCCAGTCGACAGTAGAACCACCTGTAAATATAAAAAAAAATAAATGAACATATCAGACCATACCATAAGATCAAATGAAACCGAAAGAAAGCATATCAAACAGACACCTAACCAATAAAAAAACGAAAGCAAACGAATCCAAATCAAAACAGAAACACAACCAATCAAAAACTAACCAATCTAGACCAAAGAAAACAAATACATAATTCAATACAAAACGCAACACTTCAATATACAATACAATGCAATAAATACCATAATCCAAATAGAGAAAAAACAAAATGAAACCGGAAGACCCCAAACGAGACCAAACAATACAATACAATAATTATTACAGTACATTACATTACAATGCATTACATTACATTACACTGCATTACATTACATCACATTACATAACAATATAATCCAAAACGAAAACACTACAATCCAAATACAGAAGGGACAAACGAAACCGATGAAAGCAAATCAAACAACACCTAACCAATCAAAACCAAAGAAAACAAATATATAATTCAATACAAAATCTTACACTACAACATACAATACAATGTAATAAACACCACAATCCAAATAGAGAGAAACACAAATCAAACCGAAAGCAACCAAATCAACAGGAAACAAACGAACCCAAACATAATACAATACAATAATCATTACATTATATAACATTACATTACAATGCATTACATTACATTACATTACATTTAATTACATTACAATATAATCCGAAACGATAACACAATACAATCCAAATACAGAAAGGTCAATCGAAACTGAACGCAACCACATCAAAGAGAAAACAAACTAATCAATCATAATACAATACAATACATTACACTACAATATACAATACAATACAAAAAACTACAATCCAAATAGAGAAAAACGAAATGAAACCGAATGAAACAAAATCAAACAGAGACCAAAGGAAACGAAACGATACCAACTATATAATAGAATACATAACACTACAAAATACAACACAATACAATAAACACTATTATCCAAATAGAGAAGACCCAAACAATACCGAAAGAAACGAAACCAAAGAGAAAACTAACGAAACGAAACAAATCCAAATCAAATCAAACCAACATTACAATACAACAAACAATAAAAAAATACTTAACTTCACTAGAATCCGGATTCTGATGACTCTTTAAGACTTTTAATGTTCATAGAACTCCACCTAATACCTAAAAGGAGAAATAACAGTTTGTTTAGAATTATATCAAGAGTCATAGCAGAATATAAATAAAAACGTTTACATTATGTATATAATGCTAAAGTATGATCTTGGAGTTGTCACTTTACTTGTCGTATCTAACAGAACTAAGCCATTCTGAAACCCCTAGGACTAAACCATAAAAAGTGTTTCTCCTAATCAGGATAACCAGAGATGTAAACATACAATATGCCTTATATTGTTGTTGATTTGCATTGCATCGGATACCGTAAATATTCTATAGTATCTATTTATCAGATGTAATATGGCATCTGATTTGGGTCTACACTGTAAGCTCAAGTATATCTCTCCAATACTTAGGGTATGTAAGGTATTCTACAGAATTCATTTTCAGATGCAATATGGCATCTGATTACTATATTTATTATTATTATTAATATTATTATTGTTGTTATTAATGTTGTTTTATTGCTTATTTTTTCACAGTACATTTAAAGTATATCTAGGGTTTATACAGTATCCATTTATTAGATGTATTTTAAATGTGACTTCTGATCTAGATCTATACTGTTAGCTCAGTAATGTCTGTCCAATATTTCGGGTATATAAAGTATTCTACAGTATCCATTTATAAGATGTAATATGACATCTGATTTGGGCCTACACAGTTTGCTCCGAACTGTTTGTCCAATACTTAGGGTAGAAAGGTATTGTACAGTATATATTTATTAGATGTAATATGGTTATTTGATTTGGGTCAGTAGCTCAGGACTATCTGTTCAAGACCTAGAGTATGTAAGGTATTCTACAGTATCTATTTATTAGATGTAATATGGTAATTGATTTGGGTCTACACTGTAAGCTCAGTATATCTCTCAAATAATTAGGTTATATATTAAGGTATTCTACAGTATCCATTTATTAGATGTAATATGGCATCTGATTACTTTATCTATTATTATTATTATTATTATAATTATTATTATTTGTTGTTGTTGTTTTGTTGCTTATTTTTTTCATAGCACATTTAAAGTTTCTCTAGACTGGTATTGGTATTGTTTCCTTAGAACTCTCTGTCCAATACTTTGAGTATAAATGGTATTCTTAGTATTCATTTATTAGATGCATGATGGCGTCAGATCTGGGTCTACACTGTTAGCTCAGGGCTGTCTAACCAATACTTATGGTATATCAGGTATTCTATGGTATCCATTTATTTGATGTAAGGTGGCGTCTGATGGTGTGGGGGGGGAGGGGGGTGGTGCTACAAGGTTAGGTCAGGACTGTCTGTACAAAACTTTGAGTAAAAACGGTTTTCTACAGTATCTGTTTTTTAGATTTATTTTAGATGTAACATCTGATCTAGATCTATACTGCTAGCTCGGTAATGTTTGTTCAATATTTAGGACATATAAGGTATTTTACAGTATCCATTTGTAATATGGCACCAAATTTGGATCTACACTGTTTATTCCGAACTGTTTCTCCAATACTTAGGGTAGAACGGTATTCTTCAGTATATAATTATAAGATGTAATATTGTTATCTTATCTGGGTCTACATAAAGTAGCTCAGGACTGTCTGTTCAAGACTTGGGGCATCTAAGGTATTCTACAGTATCTATTAGATGTAAATGACATCTGATTTGGGTCTACACTGTAAGCCCAGATAGATATGACTCCTTGCGGTACACTGTAATACGTGGTACCATTTAACTATTGAGCTCTCTCTCTCTTTAAAGAAAGCAATCTCATGATCGTCAAAAGAACACAGCTCTTGTACAGAACTAATTTTAAAAAGTATTGACAATATAATGTCCTCTTACTTTTCTCCAAATTAAAACTCGGTGTCACCAGAAAGTGTTATTACTTTGAAATATAGAAAATTGAATAAACCATAATACAACTTTACTTTTCGAAGAAACAATATTTCCACTTCAAATGTTTTTTCTGAAAACTCTGCGTTTTAAGGGAGGTAATTACGATACATATACTTGATAAAATCTAGACCTATTGATAATAACAATCAATCTTGCTTGTAGACACACGGTGCGATTCACACGGGATATCATGTGGCAAAAGGTTGCTGAACTCTGAATCGTACTGGTCTTTTTTCTACGAATTTCGTTTATTCAGTATAAATTTTCAATAAACATAAAGTGAGCAATGTAATATTAGCACTTAACCCATTTATGCTTAGTGGGCTCTCCCACATCGACCCTTTGGATTGGTCCATTTCCAATAGAAGAGCTTTCTGATTAGTTTTTATTAGTACAATGTTTTATAGAAATTCCTCTTCTAAATGCAAACAGTGTAGACCCAGATCAGACGCCGCGTTCTATGGCATCTGATCTGGTCTACATTGTTTCCAAGGTCCCTTTTATCGGACACTAGGCAAAATTGGGTTAACTGTAATATCATCGAGTTCGCTATATGGACAGAAAATATGGATTTAATTTGAAATAATGATGATGATAATTTGGTATTTCTTCAATATTAATTAAATCATATTGAGACGACTGAAGGATGATAATGAGAGGCTCTGTGTAACGAATCGCCGTACACATAAGCGAAATTCCGCTTCTAGCGAGATCTGAGCCCGGAACCTCCTGATCCGAGGTCGAAAGCGCAACACGGACGCTTCTTAATTTGAACCAGAATATCGGCCAACCACGGGCTAGGAGGCGTAAACAGGGGTATCACATTTACACTGGCCGTGTAAAAATATATAAATTAATTCATCGACACAGTTATGAAATAAAGATACTTACAATCAGTAATCGGTTTCGGTCCTTCACTGAGTTCCAGTCGACAGTAGAACCACCTGTAAATATAAAAAAAAATAAATGAACATATCAGACCATACCATAAGATCAAATGAAACCGAAAGAAAGCAAATCAAACAGACACCTAACCAATAAAAAAACGAAAGCAAACGAATCCAAATCAAAACAGAAACACAACCAATCAAAAACTAACCAATCTAGACCAAAGAAAACAAATACATAATTCAATACAAAACGCAACACTTCAATATACAATACAATGCAATAAATACCATAATCCAAATAGAGAAAAAACAAAATGAAACCGGAAGACCCCAAACGAGACCAAACAATACAATACAATAATTATTACAGTACATTACATTACAATGCATTACATTACATTACACTGCATTACATTACATCACATTACATAACAATATAATCCAAAACGAAAACACTACAATCCAAATACAGAAGGGACAAACGAAACCGATGAAAGCAAATCAAACAACACCTAACCAATCAAAACCAAAGAAAACAAATATATAATTCAATACAAAATCTTACACTACAACATACAATACAATGTAATAAACACCACAATCCAAATAGAGAGAAACACAAATCAAACCGAAAGCAACCAAATCAACAGGAAACAAACGAACCCAAACATAATACAATACAATAATCATTACATTATATAACATTACATTACAATGCATTACATTACATTACATTACATTTAATTACATTACAATATAATCCGAAACGATAACACAATACAATCCAAATACAGAAAGGTCAATCGAAACTGAACGCAACCACATCAAAGAGAAAACAAACTAATCAATCATAATACAATACAATACATTACACTACAATATACAATACAATACAAAAAACTACAATCCAAATAGAGAAAAACGAAATGAAACCGAATGAAACAAAATCAAACAGAGACCAAAGGAAACGAAACGATACCAACTATATAATAGAATACATAACACTACAAAATACAACACAATACAATAAACACTATTATCCAAATAGAGAAGACCCAAACAATACCGAAAGAAACGAAACCAAAGAGAAAACTAACGAAACGAAACAAATCCAAATCAAATCAAACCAACATTACAATACAACAAACAATAAAAAAATACTTAACTTCACTAGAATCCGGATTCTGATGACTCTTTAAGACTTTTAATGTTCATAGAACTCCACCTAATACCTAAAAGGAGAAATAACAGTTTGTTTAGAATTATATCAAGAGTCATAGCAGAATATAAATAAAAACGTTTACATTATGTATATAATGCTAAAGTATGATCTTGGAGTTGTCACTTTACTTGTCGTATCTAACAGAACTAAGCCATTCTGAAACCCCTAGGACTAAACCATAAAAAGTGTTTCTCCTAATCAGGATAACCAGAGATGTAAACATACAATATGCCTTATATTGTTGTTGATTTGCATTGCATCGGATACCGTAAATATTCTATAGTATCTATTTATTAGATGTAATATGGCATCTGATTTGGGTCTACACTGTAAGCTCAAGTATATCTCTCCAATACTTAGGGTATGTAAGGTATTCTACAGAATTCATTTTCAGATGCAATATGGCATCTGATTATTATATTTATTATTATTATTAATATTATTATTGTTGTTGTTAATGTTGTTTTATTGCTTATTTTTTCACAGTACATTTAAAGTATATCTAGGGTTTATACAGTATCCATTTATTAGATGTATTTTAAATGTGACTTCTGATCTAGATCTATACTGTTAGCTCAGTAATGTCTGTCCAATATTTCGGGTATATAAAGTATTCTACAGTATCCAGTTATAAGATGTAATATGACATCTGATTTGGGCCTACACAGTTTGCTCCGAACTGTTTGTCCAATACTTAGGGTAGAAAGGTATTGTACAGTATATATTTATTAGATGTAATATGGTTATTTGATTTGGGTCAGTAGCTCAGGACTATCTGTTCAAGACCTAGAGTATGTAAGGTATTCTACAGTATCTATTTATTAGATGTAATATGGTAATTGATTTGGGTCTACACTGTAAGCTCAGTATATCTCTCAAATACTTAGGTTATATATTAAGGTATTCTACAGTATCCATTTATTAGATGTAATATGGCATCTGATTACTTTATCTATTATTATTATTATTATTATAATTATTATTATTTGTTGTTGTTGTTTTGTTGCTTATTTTTTTCATAGCACATTTAAAGTTTCTCTAGACTGGTATTGGTATTGTTTCCTTAGAACTCTCTGTCCAATACTTTGAGTATAAATGGTATTCTTAGTATTCATTTATTAGATGCATGATGGCGTCAGATCTGGGTCTACACTGTTAGCTCAGGGCTGTCTAACCAATACTTATGGTATATCAGGTATTCTATGGTATCCATTTATTTGATGTAAGGTGGCGTCTGATGGTGTGGGGGGGAGGGGGGAGGTGCTACAAGGTTAGGTCAGGACTGTCTGTACAAAACTTTGAGTAAAAACGGTTTTCTACAGTATCTGTTTTTTAGATTTATTTTAGATGTAACATCTGATCTAGATCTATACTGCTAGCTCGGTAATGTTTGTTCAATATTTAGGACATATAAGGTATTTTACAGTATCCATTTGTAATATGGCACCAAATTTGGATCTACACTGTTTATTCCGAACTGTTTCTCCAATACTTAGGGTAGAACGGTATTCTTCAGTATATAATTATAAGATGTAATATTGTTATCTTATCTGGGTCTACATAAAGTAGCTCAGGACTGTCTGTTCAAGACTTGGGGCATCTAAGGTATTCTACAGTATCTATTAGATGTAAATGACATCTGATTTGGGTCTACACTGTAAGCCCAGATAGATATAACTCCTTGCGGTACACTGTAATACGTGGTACCATTTAACTATTGAGCTCTCTCTCTCTTTAAAGAAAGCAATCTCATGATCGCCAAAAGAACACAGCTCTTGTACAGAACTAATTTTAAAAAGTATTGACAATATAATGTCCTCTTACTTTTCTCCAAATTAAAACTCGGTGTCACCAGAAAGTGTTATTACTTTGAAATATAGAAAATTGAATAAACCATAATACAACTTTACTTTTCGAAGAAACAATATTTCCACTTCAAATGTTTTTTCTGAAAACTCTGCGTTTTAAGGGAGGTAATTACGATACATATACTTGATAAAATCTAGACCTATTGATAATAACAATCAATCTTGCTTGTAGACACACGGTGCGATTCACACGGGATATCATGTGGCAAAAGGTTGCTGAACTCTGAATCGTACTGGTCTTTTTTCTACGAATTTCGTTTATTCAGTATAAATTTTCAATAAACATAAAGTGAGCAATGTAATATTAGCACTTAACCCATTTATGCTTAGTGGGCTCTCCCACATCGACCCTTTGGATTGGTCCATTTCCAATAGAAGAGCTTTCTGATTAGTTTTTATTAGTACAATGTTTTATAGAAATTCCTCTTCTAAATGCAAACAGTGTAGACCCAGATCAGACGCCGCGTTCTATGGCATCTGATCTGGTCTACATTGTTTCCAAGGTCCCTTTTATCGGACACTAGGCAAAATTGGGTTAACTGTAATATCATCGAGTTCGCTATATGGACAGAAAATATGGATTTAATTTGAAATAATGATGATGATAATTTGGTATTTCTTCAATATTAATTAAATCATATTGAGACGACTGAAGGATGATAATGAGAGGCTCTGTGTAACGAATCGCCGTACACATAAGCGAAATTCCGCTTCTAGCGAGATCTGAGCCCGGAACCTCCTGATCCGAGGTCGAAAGCGCAACACGGACGCTTCTTAATTTGAACCAGAATATCGGCCAACCACGGGCTAGGAGGCGTAAACAGGGGTATCACATTTACACTGGTCGTGTAAAAATATATAAATTAATTCATCGACACAGTTATGAAATAAAGATACTTACAATCAGTAATCGGTTTCGGTCCTTCACTGAGTTCCAGTCGACAGTAGAACCACCTGTAAATATAAAAAAAAATAAATGAACATATCAGACCATACCATAAGATCAAATGAAACCGAAAGAAAGCAAATCAAACAGACACCTAACCAATAAAAAAACGAAAGCAAACGAATCCAAATCAAAACAGAAACACAACCAATCAAAAACTAACCAATCTAGACCAAAGAAAACAAATACATAATTCAATACAAAACGCAACACTTCAATATACAATACAATGCAATAAATACCATAATCCAAATAGAGAAAAAACAAAATGAAACCGGAAGACCCCAAACGAGACCAAACAATACAATACAATAATTATTACAGTACATTACATTACAATGCATTACATTACATTACACTGCATTACATTACATCACATTACATAACAATATAATCCAAAACGAAAACACTACAATCCAAATACAGAAGGGACAAACGAAACCGATGAAAGCAAATCAAACAACACCTAACCAATCAAAACCAAAGAAAACAAATATATAATTCAATACAAAATCTTACACTACAACATACAATACAATGTAATAAACACCACAATCCAAATAGAGAGAAACACAAATCAAACCGAAAGCAACCAAATCAACAGGAAACAAACGAACCCAAACATAATACAATACAATAATCATTACATTATATAACATTACATTACAATGCATTACATTACATTTAATTACATTACAATATAATCCGAAACGATAACACAATACAATCCAAATACAGAAAGGTCAATCGAAACTGAACGCAACCACATCAAAGAGAAAACAAACTAATCAATCATAATACAATACAATACATTACACTACAATATACAATACAATACAAAAAACTACAATCCAAATAGAGAAAAACGAAATGAAACCGAATGAAACAAAATCAAACAGAGACCAAAGGAAACGAAACGATACCAACTATATAATAGAATACATAACACTACAAAATACAACACAATACAATAAACACTATTATCCAAATAGAGAAGACCCAAACAATACCGAAAGAAACGAAACCAAAGAGAAAACTAACGAAACGAAACAAATCCAAATCAAATCAAACCAACATTACAATACAACAAACAATAAAAAAATACTTAACTTCACTAGAATCCGGATTCTGATGACTCTTTAAGACTTTTAATGTTCATAGAACTCCACCTAATACCTAAAAGGAGAAATAACAGTTTGTTTAGAATTATATCAAGAGTCATAGCAGAATATAAATAAAAACGTTTACATTATGTATATAATGCTAAAGTATGATCTTGGAGTTGTCACTTTACTTGTCGTATCTAACAGAACTAAGCCATTCTGAAACCCCTAGGACTAAACCATAAAAAGTGTTTCTCCTAATCAGGATAACCAGAGATGTAAACATACAATATGCCTTATATTGTTGTTGATTTGCATTGCATCGGATACCGTAAATATTCTATAGTATCTATTTATTAGATGTAATATGGCATCTGATTTGGGTCTACACTGTAAGCTCAAGTATATCTCTCCAATACTTAGGGTATGTAAGGTATTCTACAGAATTCATTTTCAGATGCAATATGGCATCTGATTACTATATTTATTATTATTATTAATATTATTATTGTTGTTGTTAATGTTGTTTTATTGCTTATTTTTTCACAGTACATTTAAAGTATATCTAGGGTTTATACAGTATCCATTTATTAGATGTATTTTAAATGTGACTTCTGATCTAGATCTATACTGTTAGCTCAGTAATGTCTGTCCAATATTTCGGGTATATAAAGTATTCTACAGTATCCATTTATAAGATGTAATATGACATCTGATTTGGGCCTACACAGTTTGCTCCGAACTGTTTGTCCAATACTTAGGGTAGAAAGGTATTGTACAGTATATATTTATTAGATGTAATATGGTTATTTGATTTGGGTCAGTAGCTCAGGACTATCTGTTCAAGACCTAGAGTATGTAAGGTATTCTACAGTATCTATTTATTAGATGTAATATGGTAATTGATTTGGGTCTACACTGTAAGCTCAGTATATCTCTCAAATACTTAGGTTATATATTAAGGTATTCTACAGTATCCATTTATTAGATGTAATATGGCATCTGATTACTTTATCTATTATTATTATTATTATTATAATTATTATTATTTGTTGTTGTTGTTTTGTTGCTTATTTTTTTCATAGCACATTTAAAGTTTCTCTAGACTGGTATTGGTATTGTTTCCTTAGAACTCTCTGTCCAATACTTTGAGTATAAATGGTATTCTTAGTATTCATTTATTAGATGCATGATGGCGTCAGATCTGGGTCTACACTGTTAGCTCAGGGCTGTCTAACCAATACTTATGGTATATCAGGTATTCTATGGTATCCATTTATTTGATGTAAGGTGGCGTCTGATGGTGTGGGGGGGAGGGGGGAGGTGCTACAAGGTTAGGTCAGGACTGTCTGTACAAAACTTTGAGTAAAAACGGTTTTCTACAGTATCTGTTTTTTAGATTTATTTTAGATGTAACATCTGATCTAGATCTATACTGCTAGCTCGGTAATGTTTGTTCAATATTTAGGACATATAAGGTATTTTACAGTATCCATTTGTAATATGGCACCAAATTTGGATCTACACTGTTTATTCCGAACTGTTTCTCCAATACTTAGGGTAGAACGGTATTCTTCAGTATATAATTATAAGATGTAATATTGTTATCTTATCTGGGTCTACATAAAGTAGCTCAGGACTGTCTGTTCAAGACTTGGGGCATCTAAGGTATTCTACAGTATCTATTAGATGTAAATGACATCTGATTTGGGTCTACACTGTAAGCCCAGATAGATATAACTCCTTGCGGTACACTGTAATACGTGGTACCATTTAACTATTGAGCTCTCTCTCTCTTTAAAGAAAGCAATCTCATGATCGCCAAAAGAACACAGCTCTTGTACAGAACTAATTTTAAAAAGTATTGACAATATAATGTCCTCTTACTTTTCTCCAAATTAAAACTCGGTGTCACCAGAAAGTGTTATTACTTTGAAATATAGAAAATTGAATAAACCATAATACAACTTTACTTTTCGAAGAAACAATATTTCCACTTCAAATGTTTTTTCTGAAAACTCTGCGTTTTAAGGGAGGTAATTACGATACATATACTTGATAAAATCTAGACCTATTGATAATAACAATCAATCTTGCTTGTAGACACACGGTGCGATTCACACGGGATATCATGTGGCAAAAGGTTGCTGAACTCTGAATCGTACTGGTCTTTTTTCTACGAATTTCGTTTATTCAGTATAAATTTTCAATAAACATAAAGTGAGCAATGTAATATTAGCACTTAACCCATTTATGCTTAGTGGGCTCTCCCACATCGACCCTTTGGATTGGTCCATTTCCAATAGAAGAGCTTTCTGATTAGTTTTTATTAGTACAATGTTTTATAGAAATTCCTCTTCTAAATGCAAACAGTGTAGACCCAGATCAGACGCCGCGTTCTATGGCATCTGATCTGGTCTACATTGTTTCCAAGGTCCCTTTTATCGGACACTAGGCAAAATTGGGTTAACTGTAATATCATCGAGTTCGCTATATGGACAGAAAATATGGATTTAATTTGAAATAATGATGATGATAATTTGGTATTTCTTCAATATTAATTAAATCATATTGAGACGACTGAAGGATGATAATGAGAGGCTCTGTGTAACGAATCGCCGTACACATAAGCGAAATTCCGCTTCTAGCGAGATCTGAGCCCGGAACCTCCTGATCCGAGGTCGAAAGCGCAACACGGACGCTTCTTAATTTGAACCAGAATATCGGCCAACCACGGGCTAGGAGGCGTAAACAGGGGTATCACATTTACACTGGCCGTGTAAAAATATATAAATTAATTCATCGACACAGTTATGAAATAAAGATACTTACAATCAGTAATCGGTTTCGGTCCTTCACTGAGTTCCAGTCGACAGTAGAACCACCTGTAAATATAAAAAAAAATAAATGAACATATCAGACCATACCATAAGATCAAATGAAACCGAAAGAAAGCAAATCAAACAGACACCTAACCAATAAAAAAACGAAAGCAAACGAATCCAAATCAAAACAGAAACACAACCAATCAAAAACTAACCAATCTAGACCAAAGAAAACAAATACATAATTCAATACAAAACGCAACACTTCAATATACAATACAATGCAATAAATACCATAATCCAAATAGAGAAAAAACAAAATGAAACCGGAAGACCCCAAACGAGACCAAACAATACAATACAATAATTATTACAGTACATTACATTACAATGCATTACATTACATTACACTGCATTACATTACATCACATTACATAACAATATAATCCAAAACGAAAACACTACAATCCAAATACAGAAGGGACAAACGAAACCGATGAAAGCAAATCAAACAACACCTAACCAATCAAAACCAAAGAAAACAAATATATAATTCAATACAAAATCTTACACTACAACATACAATACAATGTAATAAACACCACAATCCAAATAGAGAGAAACACAAATCAAACCGAAAGCAACCAAATCAACAGGAAACAAACGAACCCAAACATAATACAATACAATAATCATTACATTATATAACATTACATTACAATGCATTACATTACATTTAATTACATTACAATATAATCCGAAACGATAACACAATACAATCCAAATACAGAAAGGTCAATCGAAACTGAACGCAACCACATCAAAGAGAAAACAAACTAATCAATCATAATACAATACAATACATTACACTACAATATACAATACAATACAAAAAACTACAATCCAAATAGAGAAAAACGAAATGAAACCGAATGAAACAAAATCAAACAGAGACCAAAGGAAACGAAACGATACCAACTATATAATAGAATACATAACACTACAAAATACAACACAATACAATAAACACTATTATCCAAATAGAGAAGACCCAAACAATACCGAAAGAAACGAAACCAAAGAGAAAACTAACGAAACGAAACAAATCCAAATCAAATCAAACCAACATTACAATACAACAAACAATAAAAAAATACTTAACTTCACTAGAATCCGGATTCTGATGACTCTTTAAGACTTTTAATGTTCATAGAACTCCACCTAATACCTAAAAGGAGAAATAACAGTTTGTTTAGAATTATATCAAGAGTCATAGCAGAATATAAATAAAAACGTTTACATTATGTATATAATGCTAAAGTATGATCTTGGAGTTGTCACTTTACTTGTCGTATCTAACAGAACTAAGCCATTCTGAAACCCCTAGGACTAAACCATAAAAAGTGTTTCTCCTAATCAGGATAACCAGAGATGTAAACATACAATATGCCTTATATTGTTGTTGATTTGCATTGCATCGGATACCGTAAATATTCTATAGTATCTATTTATTAGATGTAATATGGCATCTGATTTGGGTCTACACTGTAAGCTCAAGTATATCTCTCCAATACTTAGGGTATGTAAGGTATTCTACAGAATTCATTTTCAGATGCAATATGGCATCTGATTACTATATTTATTATTATTATTAATATTATTATTGTTGTTGTTAATGTTGTTTTATTGCTTATTTTTTCACAGTACATTTAAAGTATATCTAGGGTTTATACAGTATCCATTTATTAGATGTATTTTAAATGTGACTTCTGATCTAGATCTATACTGTTAGCTCAGTAATGTCTGTCCAATATTTCGGGTATATAAAGTATTCTACAGTATCCATTTATAAGATGTAATATGACATCTGATTTGGGCCTACACAGTTTGCTCCGAACTGTTTGTCCAATACTTAGGGTAGAAAGGTATTGTACAGTATATATTTATTAGATGTAATATGGTTATTTGATTTGGGTCAGTAGCTCAGGACTATCTGTTCAAGACCTAGAGTATGTAAGGTATTCTACAGTATCTATTTATTAGATGTAATATGGTAATTGATTTGGGTCTACACTGTAAGCTCAGTATATCTCTCAAATACTTAGGTTATATATTAAGGTATTCTACAGTATCCATTTATTAGATGTAATATGGCATCTGATTACTTTATCTATTATTATTATTATTATTATAATTATTATTATTTGTTGTTGTTGTTTTGTTGCTTATTTTTTTCATAGCACATTTAAAGTTTCTCTAGACTGGTATTGGTATTGTTTCCTTAGAACTCTCTGTCCAATACTTTGAGTATAAATGGTATTCTTAGTATTCATTTATTAGATGCATGATGGCGTCAGATCTGGGTCTACACTGTTAGCTCAGGGCTGTCTAACCAATACTTATGGTATATCAGGTATTCTATGGTATCCATTTATTTGATGTAAGGTGGCGTCTGATGGTGTGGGGGGGAGGGGGGAGGTGCTACAAGGTTAGGTCAGGACTGTCTGTACAAAACTTTGAGTAAAAACGGTTTTCTACAGTATCTGTTTTTTAGATTTATTTTAGATGTAACATCTGATCTAGATCTATACTGCTAGCTCGGTAATGTTTGTTCAATATTTAGGACATATAAGGTATTTTACAGTATCCATTTGTAATATGGCACCAAATTTGGATCTACACTGTTTATTCCGAACTGTTTCTCCAATACTTAGGGTAGAACGGTATTCTTCAGTATATAATTATAAGATGTAATATTGTTATCTTATCTGGGTCTACATAAAGTAGCTCAGGACTGTCTGTTCAAGACTTGGGGCATCTAAGGTATTCTACAGTATCTATTAGATGTAAATGACATCTGATTTGGGTCTACACTGTAAGCCCAGATAGATATAACTCCTTGCGGTACACTGTAATACGTGGTACCATTTAACTATTGAGCTCTCTCTCTCTTTAAAGAAAGCAATCTCATGATCGCCAAAAGAACACAGCTCTTGTACAGAACTAATTTTAAAAAGTATTGACAATATAATGTCCTCTTACTTTTCTCCAAATTAAAACTCGGTGTCACCAGAAAGTGTTATTACTTTGAAATATAGAAAATTGAATAAACCATAATACAACTTTACTTTTCGAAGAAACAATATTTCCACTTCAAATGTTTTTTCTGAAAACTCTGCGTTTTAAGGGAGGTAATTACGATACATATACTTGATAAAATCTAGACCTATTGATAATAACAATCAATCTTGCTTGTAGACACACGGTGCGATTCACACGGGATATCATGTGGCAAAAGGTTGCTGAACTCTGAATCGTACTGGTCTTTTTTCTACGAATTTCGTTTATTCAGTATAAATTTTCAATAAACATAAAGTGAGCAATGTAATATTAGCACTTAACCCATTTATGCTTAGTGGGCTCTCCCACATCGACCCTTTGGATTGGTCCATTTCCAATAGAAGAGCTTTCTGATTAGTTTTTATTAGTACAATGTTTTATAGAAATTCCTCTTCTAAATGCAAACAGTGTAGACCCAGATCAGACGCCGCGTTCTATGGCATCTGATCTGGTCTACATTGTTTCCAAGGTCCCTTTTATCGGACACTAGGCAAAATTGGGTTAACTGTAATATCATCGAGTTCGCTATATGGACAGAAAATATGGATTTAATTTGAAATAATGATGATGATAATTTGGTATTTCTTCAATATTAATTAAATCATATTGAGACGACTGAAGGATGATAATGAGAGGCTCTGTGTAACGAATCGCCGTACACATAAGCGAAATTCCGCTTCTAGCGAGATCTGAGCCCGGAACCTCCTGATCCGAGGTCGAAAGCGCAACACGGACGCTTCTTAATTTGAACCAGAATATCGGCCAACCACGGGCTAGGAGGCGTAAACAGGGGTATCACATTTACACTGGCCGTGTAAAAATATATAAATTAATTCATCGACACAGTTATGAAATAAAGATACTTACAATCAGTAATCGGTTTCGGTCCTTCACTGAGTTCCAGTCGACAGTAGAACCACCTGTAAATATAAAAAAAAATAAATGAACATATCAGACCATACCATAAGATCAAATGAAACCGAAAGAAAGCAAATCAAACAGACACCTAACCAATAAAAAAACGAAAGCAAACGAATCCGAATCAAAACAGAAACACAACCAATCAAAAACTAACCAATCTAGACCAAAGAAAACAAATACATAATTCAATACAAAACGCAACACTTCAATATACAATACAATGCAATAAATACCATAATCCAAATAGAGAAAAAACAAAATGAAACCGGAAGACCCCAAACGAGACCAAACAATACAATACAATAATTATTACAGTACATTACATTACAATGCATTACATTACATTACACTGCATTACATTACATCACATTACATAACAATATAATCCAAAACGAAAACACTACAATCCAAATACAGAAGGGACAAACGAAACCGATGAAAGCAAATCAAACAACACCTAACCAATCAAAACCAAAGAAAACAAATATATAATTCAATACAAAATCTTACACTACAACATACAATACAATGTAATAAACACCACAATCCAAATAGAGAGAAACACAAATCAAACCGAAAGCAACCAAATCAACAGGAAACAAACGAACCCAAACATAATACAATACAATAATCATTACATTATATAACATTACATTACAATGCATTACATTACATTTAATTACATTACAATATAATCCGAAACGATAACACAATACAATCCAAATACAGAAAGGTCAATCGAAACTGAACGCAACCACATCAAAGAGAAAACAAACTAATCAATCATAATACAATACAATACATTACACTACAATATACAATACAATACAAAAAACTACAATCCAAATAGAGAAAAACGAAATGAAACCGAATGAAACAAAATCAAACAGAGACCAAAGGAAACGAAACGATACCAACTATATAATAGAATACATAACACTACAAAATACAACACAATACAATAAACACTATTATCCAAATAGAGAAGACCCAAACAATACCGAAAGAAACGAAACCAAAGAGAAAACTAACGAAACGAAACAAATCCAAATCAAATCAAACCAACATTACAATACAACAAACAATAAAAAAATACTTAACTTCACTAGAATCCGGATTCTGATGACTCTTTAAGACTTTTAATGTTCATAGAACTCCACCTAATACCTAAAAGGAGAAATAACAGTTTGTTTAGAATTATATCAAGAGTCATAGCAGAATATAAATAAAAACGTTTACATTATGTATATAATGCTAAAGTATGATCTTGGAGTTGTCACTTTACTTGTCGTATCTAACAGAACTAAGCCATTCTGAAACCCCTAGGACTAAACCATAAAAAGTGTTTCTCCTAATCAGGATAACCAGAGATGTAAACATACAATATGCCTTATATTGTTGTTGATTTGCATTGCATCGGATACCGTAAATATTCTATAGTATCTATTTATTAGATGTAATATGGCATCTGATTTGGGTCTACACTGTAAGCTCAAGTATATCTCTCCAATACTTAGGGTATGTAAGGTATTCTACAGAATTCATTTTCAGATGCAATATGGCATCTGATTACTATATTTATTATTATTATTAATATTATTATTGTTGTTGTTAATGTTGTTTTATTGCTTATTTTTTCACAGTACATTTAAAGTATATCTAGGGTTTATACAGTATCCATTTATTAGATGTATTTTAAATGTGACTTCTGATCTAGATCTATACTGTTAGCTCAGTAATGTCTGTCCAATATTTCGGGTATATAAAGTATTCTACAGTATCCATTTATAAGATGTAATATGACATCTGATTTGGGCCTACACAGTTTGCTCCGAACTGTTTGTCCAATACTTAGGGTAGAAAGGTATTGTACAGTATATATTTATTAGATGTAATATGGTTATTTGATTTGGGTCAGTAGCTCAGGACTATCTGTTCAAGACCTAGAGTATGTAAGGTATTCTACAGTATCTATTTATTAGATGTAATATGGTAATTGATTTGGGTCTACACTGTAAGCTCAGTATATCTCTCAAATACTTAGGTTATATATTAAGGTATTCTACAGTATCCATTTATTAGATGTAATATGGCATCTGATTACTTTATCTATTATTATTATTATTATTATAATTATTATTATTTGTTGTTGTTGTTTTGTTGCTTATTTTTTTCATAGCACATTTAAAGTTTCTCTAGACTGGTATTGGTATTGTTTCCTTAGAACTCTCTGTCCAATACTTTGAGTATAAATGGTATTCTTAGTATTCATTTATTAGATGCATGATGGCGTCAGATCTGGGTCTACACTGTTAGCTCAGGGCTGTCTAACCAATACTTATGGTATATCAGGTATTCTATGGTATCCATTTATTTGATGTAAGGTGGCGTCTGATGGTGTGGGGGGGAGGGGGGAGGTGCTACAAGGTTAGGTCAGGACTGTCTGTACAAAACTTTGAGTAAAAACGGTTTTCTACAGTATCTGTTTTTTAGATTTATTTTAGATGTAACATCTGATCTAGATCTATACTGCTAGCTCGGTAATGTTTGTTCAATATTTAGGACATATAAGGTATTTTACAGTATCCATTTGTAATATGGCACCAAATTTGGATCTACACTGTTTATTCCGAACTGTTTCTCCAATACTTAGGGTAGAACGGTATTCTTCAGTATATAATTATAAGATGTAATATTGTTATCTTATCTGGGTCTACATAAAGTAGCTCAGGACTGTCTGTTCAAGACTTGGGGCATCTAAGGTATTCTACAGTATCTATTAGATGTAAATGACATCTGATTTGGGTCTACACTGTAAGCCCAGATAGATATAACTCCTTGCGGTACACTGTAATACGTGGTACCATTTAACTATTGAGCTCTCTCTCTCTTTAAAGAAAGCAATCTCATGATCGCCAAAAGAACACAGCTCTTGTACAGAACTAATTTTAAAAAGTATTGACAATATAATGTCCTCTTACTTTTCTCCAAATTAAAACTCGGTGTCACCAGAAAGTGTTATTACTTTGAAATATAGAAAATTGAATAAACCATAATACAACTTTACTTTTCGAAGAAACAATATTTCCACTTCAAATGTTTTTTCTGAAAACTCTGCGTTTTAAGGGAGGTAATTACGATACATATACTTGATAAAATCTAGACCTATTGATAATAACAATCAATCTTGCTTGTAGACACACGGTGCGATTCACACGGGATATCATGTGGCAAAAGGTTGCTGAACTCTGAATCGTACTGGTCTTTTTTCTACGAATTTCGTTTATTCAGTATAAATTTTCAATAAACATAAAGTGAGCAATGTAATATTAGCACTTAACCCATTTATGCTTAGTGGGCTCTCCCACATCGACCCTTTGGATTGGTCCATTTCCAATAGAAGAGCTTTCTGATTAGTTTTTATTAGTACAATGTTTTATAGAAATTCCTCTTCTAAATGCAAACAGTGTAGACCCAGATCAGACGCCGCGTTCTATGGCATCTGATCTGGTCTACATTGTTTCCAAGGTCCCTTTTATCGGACACTAGGCAAAATTGGGTTAACTGTAATATCATCGAGTTCGCTATATGGACAGAAAATATGGATTTAATTTGAAATAATGATGATGATAATTTGGTATTTCTTCAATATTAATTAAATCATATTGAGACGACTGAAGGATGATAATGAGAGGCTCTGTGTAACGAATCGCCGTACACATAAGCGAAATTCCGCTTCTAGCGAGATCTGAGCCCGGAACCTCCTGATCCGAGGTCGAAAGCGCAACACGGACGCTTCTTAATTTGAACCAGAATATCGGCCAACCACGGGCTAGGAGGCGTAAACAGGGGTATCACATTTACACTGGCCGTGTAAAAATATATAAATTAATTCATCGACACAGTTATGAAATAAAGATACTTACAATCAGTAATCGGTTTCGGTCCTTCACTGAGTTCCAGTCGACAGTAGAACCACCTGTAAATATAAAAAAAAATAAATGAACATATCAGACCATACCATAAGATCAAATGAAACCGAAAGAAAGCAAATCAAACAGACACCTAACCAATAAAAAAACGAAAGCAAACGAATCCAAATCAAAACAGAAACACAACCAATCAAAAACTAACCAATCTAGACCAAAGAAAACAAATACATAATTCAATACAAAACGCAACACTTCAATATACAATACAATGCAATAAATACCATAATCCAAATAGAGAAAAAACAAAATGAAACCGGAAGACCCCAAACGAGACCAAACAATACAATACAATAATTATTACAGTACATTACATTACAAAGCATTACATTACATTACACTGCATTACATTACATCACATTACATAACAATATAATCCAAAACGAAAACACTACAATCCAAATACAGAAGGGACAAACGAAACCGATGAAAGCAAATCAAACAACACCTAACCAATCAAAACCAAAGAAAACAAATATATAATTCAATACAAAATCTTACACTACAACATACAATACAATGTAATAAACACCACAATCCAAATAGAGAGAAACACAAATCAAACCGAAAGCAACCAAATCAACAGGAAACAAACGAACCCAAACATAATACAATACAATAATCATTACATTATATAACATTACATTACAATGCATTACATTACATTACATTACATTTAATTACATTACAATATAATCCGAAACGATAACACAATACAATCCAAATACAGAAAGGTCAATCGAAACTGAACGCAACCACATCAAAGAGAAAACAAACTAATCAATCATAATACAATACAATACATTACACTACAATATACAATACAATACAAAAAACTACAATCCAAATAGAGAAAAACGAAATGAAACCGAATGAAACAAAATCAAACAGAGACCAAAGGAAACGAAACGATACCAACTATATAATAGAATACATAACACTACAAAATACAACACAATACAATAAACACTATTATCCAAATAGAGAAGACCCAAACAATACCGAAAGAAACGAAACCAAAGAGAAAACTAACGAAACGAAACAAATCCAAATCAAATCAAACCAACATTACAATACAACAAACAATAAAAAAATACTTAACTTCACTAGAATCCGGATTCTGATGACTCTTTAAGACTTTTAATGTTCATAGAACTCCACCTAATACCTAAAAGGAGAAATAACAGTTTGTTTAGAATTATATCAAGAGTCATAGCAGAATATAAATAAAAACGTTTACATTATGTATATAATGCTAAAGTATGATCTTGGAGTTGTCACTTTACTTGTCGTATCTAACAGAACTAAGCCATTCTGAAACCCCTAGGACTAAACCATAAAAAGTGTTTCTCCTAATCAGGATAACCAGAGATGTAAACATACAATATGCCTTATATTGTTGTTGATTTGCATTGCATCGGATACCGTAAATATTCTATAGTATCTATTTATTAGATGTAATATGGCATCTGATTTGGGTCTACACTGTAAGCTCAAGTATATCTCTCCAATACTTAGGGTATGTAAGGTATTCTACAGAATTCATTTTCAGATGCAATATGGCATCTGATTACTATATTTATTATTATTATTAATATTATTATTGTTGTTGTTAATGTTGTTTTATTGCTTATTTTTTCACAGTACATTTAAAGTATATCTAGGGTTTATACAGTATCCATTTATTAGATGTATTTTAAATGTGACTTCTGATCTAGATCTATACTGTTAGCTCAGTAATGTCTGTCCAATATTTCGGGTATATAAAGTATTCTACAGTATCCATTTATAAGATGTAATATGACATCTGATTTGGGCCTACACAGTTTGCTCCGAACTGTTTGTCCAATACTTAGGGTAGAAAGGTATTGTACAGTATATATTTATTAGATGTAATATGGTTATTTGATTTGGGTCAGTAGCTCAGGACTATCTGTTCAAGACCTAGAGTATGTAAGGTATTCTACAGTATCTATTTATTAGATGTAATATGGTAATTGATTTGGGTCTACACTGTAAGCTCAGTATATCTCTCAAATACTTAGGTTATATATTAAGGTATTCTACAGTATCCATTTATTAGATGTAATATGGCATCTGATTACTTTATCTATTATTATTATTATTATTATAATTATTATTATTTGTTGTTGTTGTTTTGTTGCTTATTTTTTTCATAGCACATTTAAAGTTTCTCTAGACTGGTATTGGTATTGTTTCCTTAGAACTCTCTGTCCAATACTTTGAGTATAAATGGTATTCTTAGTATTCATTTATTAGATGCATGATGGCGTCAGATCTGGGTCTACACTGTTAGCTCAGGGCTGTCTAACCAATACTTATGGTATATCAGGTATTCTATGGTATCCATTTATTTGATGTAAGGTGGCGTCTGATGGTGTGGGGGGGAGGGGGGAGGTGCTACAAGGTTAGGTCAGGACTGTCTGTACAAAACTTTGAGTAAAAACGGTTTTCTACAGTATCTGTTTTTTAGATTTATTTTAGATGTAACATCTGATCTAGATCTATACTGCTAGCTCGGTAATGTTTGTTCAATATTTAGGACATATAAGGTATTTTACAGTATCCATTTGTAATATGGCACCAAATTTGGATCTACACTGTTTATTCCGAACTGTTTCTCCAATACTTAGGGTAGAACGGTATTCTTCAGTATATAATTATAAGATGTAATATTGTTATCTTATCTGGGTCTACATAAAGTAGCTCAGGACTGTCTGTTCAAGACTTGGGGCATCTAAGGTATTCTACAGTATCTATTAGATGTAAATGACATCTGATTTGGGTCTACACTGTAAGCCCAGATAGATATAACTCCTTGCGGTACACTGTAATACGTGGTACCATTTAACTATTGAGCTCTCTCTCTCTTTAAAGAAAGCAATCTCATGATCGCCAAAAGAACACAGCTCTTGTACAGAACTAATTTTAAAAAGTATTGACAATATAATGTCCTCTTACTTTTCTCCAAATTAAAACTCGGTGTCACCAGAAAGTGTTATTACTTTGAAATATAGAAAATTGAATAAACCATAATACAACTTTACTTTTCGAAGAAACAATATTTCCACTTCAAATGTTTTTTCTGAAAACTCTGCGTTTTAAGGGAGGTAATTACGATACATATACTTGATAAAATCTAGACCTATTGATAATAACAATCAATCTTGCTTGTAGACACACGGTGCGATTCACACGGGATATCATGTGGCAAAAGGTTGCTGAACTCTGAATCGTACTGGTCTTTTTTCTACGAATTTCGTTTATTCAGTATAAATTTTCAATAAACATAAAGTGAGCAATGTAATATTAGCACTTAACCCATTTATGCTTAGTGGGCTCTCCCACATCGACCCTTTGGATTGGTCCATTTCCAATAGAAGAGCTTTCTGATTAGTTTTTATTAGTACAATGTTTTATAGAAATTCCTCTTCTAAATGCAAACAGTGTAGACCCAGATCAGACGCCGCGTTCTATGGCATCTGATCTGGTCTACATTGTTTCCAAGGTCCCTTTTATCGGACACTAGGCAAAATTGGGTTAACTGTAATATCATCGAGTTCGCTATATGGACAGAAAATATGGATTTAATTTGAAATAATGATGATGATAATTTGGTATTTCTTCAATATTAATTAAATCATATTGAGACGACTGAAGGATGATAATGAGAGGCTCTGTGTAACGAATCGCCGTACACATAAGCGAAATTCCGCTTCTAGCGAGATCTGAGCCCGGAACCTCCTGATCCGAGGTCGAAAGCGCAACACGGACGCTTCTTAATTTGAACCAGAATATCGGCCAACCACGGGCTAGGAGGCGTAAACAGGGGTATCACATTTACACTGGCCGTGTAAAAATATATAAATTAATTCATCGACACAGTTATGAAATAAAGATACTTACAATCAGTAATCGGTTTCGGTCCTTCACTGAGTTCCAGTCGACAGTAGAACCACCTGTAAATATAAAAAAAAATAAATGAACATATCAGACCATACCATAAGATCAAATGAAACCGAAAGAAAGCAAATCAAACAGACACCTAACCAATAAAAAAACGAAAGCAAACGAATCCAAATCAAAACAGAAACACAACCAATCAAAAACTAACCAATCTAGACCAAAGAAAACAAATACATAATTCAATACAAAACGCAACACTTCAATATACAATACAATGCAATAAATACCATAATCCAAATAGAGAAAAAACAAAATGAAACCGGAAGACCCCAAACGAGACCAAACAATACAATACAATAATTATTACAGTACATTACATTACAATGCATTACATTACATTACACTGCATTACATTACATCACATTACATAACAATATAATCCAAAACGAAAACACTACAATCCAAATACAGAAGGGACAAACGAAACCGATGAAAGCAAATCAAACAACACCTAACCAATCAAAACCAAAGAAAACAAATATATAATTCAATACAAAATCTTACACTACAACATACAATACAATGTAATAAACACCACAATCCAAATAGAGAGAAACACAAATCAAACCGAAAGCAACCAAATCAACAGGAAACAAACGAACCCAAACATAATACAATACAATAATCATTACATTATATAACATTACATTACAATGCATTACATTACATTTAATTACATTACAATATAATCCGAAACGATAACACAATACAATCCAAATACAGAAAGGTCAATCGAAACTGAACGCAACCACATCAAAGAGAAAACAAACTAATCAATCATAATACAATACAATACATTACACTACAATATACAATACAATACAAAAAACTACAATCCAAATAGAGAAAAACGAAATGAAACCGAATGAAACAAAATCAAACAGAGACCAAAGGAAACGAAACGATACCAACTATATAATAGAATACATAACACTACAAAATACAACACAATACAATAAACACTATTATCCAAATAGAGAAGACCCAAACAATACCGAAAGAAACGAAACCAAAGAGAAAACTAACGAAACGAAACAAATCCAAATCAAATCAAACCAACATTACAATACAACAAACAATAAAAAAATACTTAACTTCACTAGAATCCGGATTCTGATGACTCTTTAAGACTTTTAATGTTCATAGAACTCCACCTAATACCTAAAAGGAGAAATAACAGTTTGTTTAGAATTATATCAAGAGTCATAGCAGAATATAAATAAAAACGTTTACATTATGTATATAATGCTAAAGTATGATCTTGGAGTTGTCACTTTACTTGTCGTATCTAACAGAACTAAGCCATTCTGAAACCCCTAGGACTAAACCATAAAAAGTGTTTCTCCTAATCAGGATAACCAGAGATGTAAACATACAATATGCCTTATATTGTTGTTGATTTGCATTGCATCGGATACCGTAAATATTCTATAGTATCTATTTATTAGATGTAATATGGCATCTGATTTGGGTCTACACTGTAAGCTCAAGTATATCTCTCCAATACTTAGGGTATGTAAGGTATTCTACAGAATTCATTTTCAGATGCAATATGGCATCTGATTACTATATTTATTATTATTATTAATATTATTATTGTTGTTGTTAATGTTGTTTTATTGCTTATTTTTTCACAGTACATTTAAAGTATATCTAGGGTTTATACAGTATCCATTTATTAGATGTATTTTAAATGTGACTTCTGATCTAGATCTATACTGTTAGCTCAGTAATGTCTGTCCAATATTTCGGGTATATAAAGTATTCTACAGTATCCATTTATAAGATGTAATATGACATCTGATTTGGGCCTACACAGTTTGCTCCGAACTGTTTGTCCAATACTTAGGGTAGAAAGGTATTGTACAGTATATATTTATTAGATGTAATATGGTTATTTGATTTGGGTCAGTAGCTCAGGACTATCTGTTCAAGACCTAGAGTATGTAAGGTATTCTACAGTATCTATTTATTAGATGTAATATGGTAATTGATTTGGGTCTACACTGTAAGCTCAGTATATCTCTCAAATACTTAGGTTATATATTAAGGTATTCTACAGTATCCATTTATTAGATGTAATATGGCATCTGATTACTTTATCTATTATTATTATTATTATTATAATTATTATTATTTGTTGTTGTTGTTTTGTTGCTTATTTTTTTCATAGCACATTTAAAGTTTCTCTAGACTGGTATTGGTATTGTTTCCTTAGAACTCTCTGTCCAATACTTTGAGTATAAATGGTATTCTTAGTATTCATTTATTAGATGCATGATGGCGTCAGATCTGGGTCTACACTGTTAGCTCAGGGCTGTCTAACCAATACTTATGGTATATCAGGTATTCTATGGTATCCATTTATTTGATGTAAGGTGGCGTCTGATGGTGTGGGGGGGAGGGGGGAGGTGCTACAAGGTTAGGTCAGGACTGTCTGTACAAAACTTTGAGTAAAAACGGTTTTCTACAGTATCTGTTTTTTAGATTTATTTTAGATGTAACATCTGATCTAGATCTATACTGCTAGCTCGGTAATGTTTGTTCAATATTTAGGACATATAAGGTATTTTACAGTATCCATTTGTAATATGGCACCAAATTTGGATCTACACTGTTTATTCCGAACTGTTTCTCCAATACTTAGGGTAGAACGGTATTCTTCAGTATATAATTATAAGATGTAATATTGTTATCTTATCTGGGTCTACATAAAGTAGCTCAGGACTGTCTGTTCAAGACTTGGGGCATCTAAGGTATTCTACAGTATCTATTAGATGTAAATGACATCTGATTTGGGTCTACACTGTAAGCCCAGATAGATATAACTCCTTGCGGTACACTGTAATACGTGGTACCATTTAACTATTGAGCTCTCTCTCTCTTTAAAGAAAGCAATCTCATGATCGCCAAAAGAACACAGCTCTTGTACAGAACTAATTTTAAAAAGTATTGACAATATAATGTCCTCTTACTTTTCTCCAAATTAAAACTCGGTGTCACCAGAAAGTGTTATTACTTTGAAATATAGAAAATTGAATAAACCATAATACAACTTTACTTTTCGAAGAAACAATATTTCCACTTCAAATGTTTTTTCTGAAAACTCTGCGTTTTAAGGGAGGTAATTACGATACATATACTTGATAAAATCTAGACCTATTGATAATAACAATCAATCTTGCTTGTAGACACACGGTGCGATTCACACGGGATATCATGTGGCAAAAGGTTGCTGAACTCTGAATCGTACTGGTCTTTTTTCTACGAATTTCGTTTATTCAGTATAAATTTTCAATAAACATAAAGTGAGCAATGTAATATTAGCACTTAACCCATTTATGCTTAGTGGGCTCTCCCACATCGACCCTTTGGATTGGTCCATTTCCAATAGAAGAGCTTTCTGATTAGTTTTTATTAGTACAATGTTTTATAGAAATTCCTCTTCTAAATGCAAACAGTGTAGACCCAGATCAGACGCCGCGTTCTATGGCATCTGATCTGGTCTACATTGTTTCCAAGGTCCCTTTTATCGGACACTAGGCAAAATTGGGTTAACTGTAATATCATCGAGTTCGCTATATGGACAGAAAATATGGATTTAATTTGAAATAATGATGATGATAATTTGGTATTTCTTCAATATTAATTAAATCATATTGAGACGACTGAAGGATGATAATGAGAGGCTCTGTGTAACGAATCGCCGTACACATAAGCGAAATTCCGCTTCTAGCGAGATCTGAGCCCGGAACCTCCTGATCCGAGGTCGAAAGCGCAACACGGACGCTTCTTAATTTGAACCAGAATATCGGCCAACCACGGGCTAGGAGGCGTAAACAGGGGTATCACATTTACACTGGCCGTGTAAAAATATATAAATTAATTCATCGACACAGTTATGAAATAAAGATACTTACAATCAGTAATCGGTTTCGGTCCTTCACTGAGTTCCAGTCGACAGTAGAACCACCTGTAAATATAAAAAAAAATAAATGAACATATCAGACCATACCATAAGATCAAATGAAACCGAAAGAAAGCAAATCAAACAGACACCTAACCAATAAAAAAACGAAAGCAAACGAATCCAAATCAAAACAGAAACACAACCAATCAAAAACTAACCAATCTAGACCAAAGAAAACAAATACATAATTCAATACAAAACGCAACACTTCAATATACAATACAATGCAATAAATACCATAATCCAAATAGAGAAAAAACAAAATGAAACCGGAAGACCCCAAACGAGACCAAACAATACAATACAATAATTATTACAGTACATTACATTACAATGCATTACATTACATTACACTGCATTACATTACATCACATTACATAACAATATAATCCAAAACGAAAACACTACAATCCAAATACAGAAGGGACAAACGAAACCGATGAAAGCAAATCAAACAACACCTAACCAATCAAAACCAAAGAAAACAAATATATAATTCAATACAAAATCTTACACTACAACATACAATACAATGTAATAAACACCACAATCCAAATAGAGAGAAACACAAATCAAACCGAAAGCAACCAAATCAACAGGAAACAAACGAACCCAAACATAATACAATACAATAATCATTACATTATATAACATTACATTACAATGCATTACATTACATTACATTACATTTAATTACATTACAATATAATCCGAAACGATAACACAATACAATCCAAATACAGAAAGGTCAATCGAAACTGAACGCAACCACATCAAAGAGAAAACAAACTAATCAATCATAATACAATACAATACATTACACTACAATATACAATACAATACAAAAAACTACAATCCAAATAGAGAAAAACGAAATGAAACCGAATGAAACAAAATCAAACAGAGACCAAAGGAAACGAAACGATACCAACTATATAATAGAATACATAACACTACAAAATACAACACAATACAATAAACACTATTATCCAAATAGAGAAGACCCAAACAATACCGAAAGAAACGAAACCAAAGAGAAAACTAACGAAACGAAACAAATCCAAATCAAATCAAACCAACATTACAATACAACAAACAATAAAAAAATACTTAACTTCACTAGAATCCGGATTCTGATGACTCTTTAAGACTTTTAATGTTCATAGAACTCCACCTAATACCTAAAAGGAGAAATAACAGTTTGTTTAGAATTATATCAAGAGTCATAGCAGAATATAAATAAAAACGTTTACATTATGTATATAATGCTAAAGTATGATCTTGGAGTTGTCACTTTACTTGTCGTATCTAACAGAACTAAGCCATTCTGAAACCCCTAGGACTAAACCATAAAAAGTGTTTCTCCTAATCAGGATAACCAGAGATGTAAACATACAATATGCCTTATATTGTTGTTGATTTGCATTGCATCGGATACCGTAAATATTCTATAGTATCTATTTATTAGATGTAATATGGCATCTGATTTGGGTCTACACTGTAAGCTCAAGTATATCTCTCCAATACTTAGGGTATGTAAGGTATTCTACAGAATTCATTTTCAGATGCAATATGGCATCTGATTATTATATTTATTATTATTATTAATATTATTATTGTTGTTGTTAATGTTGTTTTATTGCTTATTTTTTCACAGTACATTTAAAGTATATCTAGGGTTTATACAGTATCCATTTATTAGATGTATTTTAAATGTGACTTCTGATCTAGATCTATACTGTTAGCTCAGTAATGTCTGTCCAATATTTCGGGTATATAAAGTATTCTACAGTATCCAGTTATAAGATGTAATATGACATCTGATTTGGGCCTACACAGTTTGCTCCGAACTGTTTGTCCAATACTTAGGGTAGAAAGGTATTGTACAGTATATATTTATTAGATGTAATATGGTTATTTGATTTGGGTCAGTAGCTCAGGACTATCTGTTCAAGACCTAGAGTATGTAAGGTATTCTACAGTATCTATTTATTAGATGTAATATGGTAATTGATTTGGGTCTACACTGTAAGCTCAGTATATCTCTCAAATACTTAGGTTATATATTAAGGTATTCTACAGTATCCATTTATTAGATGTAATATGGCATCTGATTACTTTATCTATTATTATTATTATTATTATAATTATTATTATTTGTTGTTGTTGTTTTGTTGCTTATTTTTTTCATAGCACATTTAAAGTTTCTCTAGACTGGTATTGGTATTGTTTCCTTAGAACTCTCTGTCCAATACTTTGAGTATAAATGGTATTCTTAGTATTCATTTATTAGATGCATGATGGCGTCAGATCTGGGTCTACACTGTTAGCTCAGGGCTGTCTAACCAATACTTATGGTATATCAGGTATTCTATGGTATCCATTTATTTGATGTAAGGTGGCGTCTGATGGTGTGGGGGGGAGGGGGGAGGTGCTACAAGGTTAGGTCAGGACTGTCTGTACAAAACTTTGAGTAAAAACGGTTTTCTACAGTATCTGTTTTTTAGATTTATTTTAGATGTAACATCTGATCTAGATCTATACTGCTAGCTCGGTAATGTTTGTTCAATATTTAGGACATATAAGGTATTTTACAGTATCCATTTGTAATATGGCACCAAATTTGGATCTACACTGTTTATTCCGAACTGTTTCTCCAATACTTAGGGTAGAACGGTATTCTTCAGTATATAATTATAAGATGTAATATTGTTATCTTATCTGGGTCTACATAAAGTAGCTCAGGACTGTCTGTTCAAGACTTGGGGCATCTAAGGTATTCTACAGTATCTATTAGATGTAAATGACATCTGATTTGGGTCTACACTGTAAGCCCAGATAGATATAACTCCTTGCGGTACACTGTAATACGTGGTACCATTTAACTATTGAGCTCTCTCTCTCTTTAAAGAAAGCAATCTCATGATCGCCAAAAGAACACAGCTCTTGTACAGAACTAATTTTAAAAAGTATTGACAATATAATGTCCTCTTACTTTTCTCCAAATTAAAACTCGGTGTCACCAGAAAGTGTTATTACTTTGAAATATAGAAAATTGAATAAACCATAATACAACTTTACTTTTCGAAGAAACAATATTTCCACTTCAAATGTTTTTTCTGAAAACTCTGCGTTTTAAGGGAGGTAATTACGATACATATACTTGATAAAATCTAGACCTATTGATAATAACAATCAATCTTGCTTGTAGACACACGGTGCGATTCACACGGGATATCATGTGGCAAAAGGTTGCTGAACTCTGAATCGTACTGGTCTTTTTTCTACGAATTTCGTTTATTCAGTATAAATTTTCAATAAACATAAAGTGAGCAATGTAATATTAGCACTTAACCCATTTATGCTTAGTGGGCTCTCCCACATCGACCCTTTGGATTGGTCCATTTCCAATAGAAGAGCTTTCTGATTAGTTTTTATTAGTACAATGTTTTATAGAAATTCCTCTTCTAAATGCAAACAGTGTAGACCCAGATCAGACGCCGCGTTCTATGGCATCTGATCTGGTCTACATTGTTTCCAAGGTCCCTTTTATCGGACACTAGGCAAAATTGGGTTAACTGTAATATCATCGAGTTCGCTATATGGACAGAAAATATGGATTTAATTTGAAATAATGATGATGATAATTTGGTATTTCTTCAATATTAATTAAATCATATTGAGACGACTGAAGGATGATAATGAGAGGCTCTGTGTAACGAATCGCCGTACACATAAGCGAAATTCCGCTTCTAGCGAGATCTGAGCCCGGAACCTCCTGATCCGAGGTCGAAAGCGCAACACGGACGCTTCTTAATTTGAACCAGAATATCGGCCAACCACGGGCTAGGAGGCGTAAACAGGGGTATCACATTTACACTGGCCGTGTAAAAATATATAAATTAATTCATCGACACAGTTATGAAATAAAGATACTTACAATCAGTAATCGGTTTCGGTCCTTCACTGAGTTCCAGTCGACAGTAGAACCACCTGTAAATATAAAAAAAAATAAATGAACATATCAGACCATACCATAAGATCAAATGAAACCGAAAGAAAGCAAATCAAACAGACACCTAACCAATAAAAAAACGAAAGCAAACGAATCCAAATCAAAACAGAAACACAACCAATCAAAAACTAACCAATCTAGACCAAAGAAAACAAATACATAATTCAATACAAAACGCAACACTTCAATATACAATACAATGCAATAAATACCATAATCCAAATAGAGAAAAAACAAAATGAAACCGGAAGACCCCAAACGAGACCAAACAATACAATACAATAATTATTACAGTACATTACATTACAATGCATTACATTACATTACACTGCATTACATTACATCACATTACATAACAATATAATCCAAAACGAAAACACTACAATCCAAATACAGAAGGGACAAACGAAACCGATGAAAGCAAATCAAACAACACCTAACCAATCAAAACCAAAGAAAACAAATATATAATTCAATACAAAATCTTACACTACAACATACAATACAATGTAATAAACACCACAATCCAAATAGAGAGAAACACAAATCAAACCGAAAGCAACCAAATCAACAGGAAACAAACGAACCCAAACATAATACAATACAATAATCATTACATTATATAACATTACATTACAATGCATTACATTACATTACATTACATTTAATTACATTACAATATAATCCGAAACGATAACACAATACAATCCAAATACAGAAAGGTCAATCGAAACTGAACGCAACCACATCAAAGAGAAAACAAACTAATCAATCATAATACAATACAATACATTACACTACAATATACAATACAATACAAAAAACTACAATCCAAATAGAGAAAAACGAAATGAAACCGAATGAAACAAAATCAAACAGAGACCAAAGGAAACGAAACGATACCAACTATATAATAGAATACATAACACTACAAAATACAACACAATACAATAAACACTATTATCCAAATAGAGAAGACCCAAACAATACCGAAAGAAACGAAACCAAAGAGAAAACTAACGAAACGAAACAAATCCAAATCAAATCAAACCAACATTACAATACAACAAACAATAAAAAAATACTTAACTTCACTAGAATCCGGATTCTGATGACTCTTTAAGACTTTTAATGTTCATAGAACTCCACCTAATACCTAAAAGGAGAAATAACAGTTTGTTTAGAATTATATCAAGAGTCATAGCAGAATATAAATAAAAACGTTTACATTATGTATATAATGCTAAAGTATGATCTTGGAGTTGTCACTTTACTTGTCGTATCTAACAGAACTAAGCCATTCTGAAACCCCTAGGACTAAACCATAAAAAGTGTTTCTCCTAATCAGGATAACCAGAGATGTAAACATACAATATGCCTTATATTGTTGTTGATTTGCATTGCATCGGATACCGTAAATATTCTATAGTATCTATTTATTAGATGTAATATGGCATCTGATTTGGGTCTACACTGTAAGCTCAAGTATATCTCTCCAATACTTAGGGTATGTAAGGTATTCTACAGAATTCATTTTCAGATGCAATATGGCATCTGATTATTATATTTATTATTATTATTAATATTATTATTGTTGTTGTTAATGTTGTTTTATTGCTTATTTTTTCACAGTACATTTAAAGTATATCTAGGGTTTATACAGTATCCATTTATTAGATGTATTTTAAATGTGACTTCTGATCTAGATCTATACTGTTAGCTCAGTAATGTCTGTCCAATATTTCGGGTATATAAAGTATTCTACAGTATCCATTTATAAGATGTAATATGACATCTGATTTGGGCCTACACAGTTTGCTCCGAACTGTTTGTCCAATACTTAGGGTAGAAAGGTATTGTACAGTATATATTTATTAGATGTAATATGGTTATTTGATTTGGGTCAGTAGCTCAGGACTATCTGTTCAAGACCTAGAGTATGTAAGGTATTCTACAGTATCTATTTATTAGATGTAATATGGTAATTGATTTGGGTCTACACTGTAAGCTCAGTATATCTCTCAAATACTTAGGTTATATATTAAGGTATTCTACAGTATCCATTTATTAGATGTAATATGGCATCTGATTACTTTATCTATTATTATTATTATTATTATAATTATTATTATTTGTTGTTGTTGTTTTGTTGCTTATTTTTTTCATAGCACATTTAAAGTTTCTCTAGACTGGTATTGGTATTGTTTCCTTAGAACTCTCTGTCCAATACTTTGAGTATAAATGGTATTCTTAGTATTCATTTATTAGATGCATGATGGCGTCAGATCTGGGTCTACACTGTTAGCTCAGGGCTGTCTAACCAATACTTATGGTATATCAGGTATTCTATGGTATCCATTTATTTGATGTAAGGTGGCGTCTGATGGTGTGGGGGGGAGGGGGGAGGTGCTACAAGGTTAGGTCAGGACTGTCTGTACAAAACTTTGAGTAAAAACGGTTTTCTACAGTATCTGTTTTTTAGATTTATTTTAGATGTAACATCTGATCTAGATCTATACTGCTAGCTCGGTAATGTTTGTTCAATATTTAGGACATATAAGGTATTTTACAGTATCCATTTGTAATATGGCACCAAATTTGGATCTACACTGTTTATTCCGAACTGTTTCTCCAATACTTAGGGTAGAACGGTATTCTTCAGTATATAATTATAAGATGTAATATTGTTATCTTATCTGGGTCTACATAAAGTAGCTCAGGACTGTCTGTTCAAGACTTGGGGCATCTAAGGTATTCTACAGTATCTATTAGATGTAAATGACATCTGATTTGGGTCTTCACTGTAAGCCCAGATAGATATAACTCCTTGCGGTACACTGTAATACGTGGTACCATTTAACTATTGAGCTCTCTCTCTCTTTAAAGAAAGCAATCTCATGATCGCCAAAAGAACACAGCTCTTGTACAGAACTAATTTTAAAAAGTATTGACAATATAATGTCCTCTTACTTTTCTCCAAATTAAAACTCGGTGTCACCAGAAAGTGTTATTACTTTGAAATATAGAAAATTGAATAAACCATAATACAACTTTACTTTTCGAAGAAACAATATTTCCACTTCAAATGTTTTTTCTGAAAACTCTGCGTTTTAAGGGAGGTAATTACGATACATATACTTGATAAAATCTAGACCTATTGATAATAACAATCAATCTTGCTTGTAGACACACGGTGCGATTCACACGGGATATCATGTGGCAAAAGGTTGCTGAACTCTGAATCGTACTGGTCTTTTTTCTACGAATTTCGTTTATTCAGTATAAATTTTCAATAAACATAAAGTGAGCAATGTAATATTAGCACTTAACCCATTTATGCTTAGTGGGCTCTCCCACATCGACCCTTTGGATTGGTCCATTTCCAATAGAAGAGCTTTCTGATTAGTTTTTATTAGTACAATGTTTTATAGAAATTCCTCTTCTAAATGCAAACAGTGTAGACCCAGATCAGACGCCGCGTTCTATGGCATCTGATCTGGTCTACATTGTTTCCAAGGTCCCTTTTATCGGACACTAGGCAAAATTGGGTTAACTGTAATATCATCGAGTTCGCTATATGGACAGAAAATATGGATTTAATTTGAAATAATGATGATGATAATTTGGTATTTCTTCAATATTAATTAAATCATATTGAGACGACTGAAGGATGATAATGAGAGGCTCTGTGTAACGAATCGCCGTACACATAAGCGAAATTCCGCTTCTAGCGAGATCTGAGCCCGGAACCTCCTGATCCGAGGTCGAAAGCGCAACACGGACGCTTCTTAATTTGAACCAGAATATCGGCCAACCACGGGCTAGGAGGCGTAAACAGGGGTATCACATTTACACTGGCCGTGTAAAAATATATAAATTAATTCATCGACACAGTTATGAAATAAAGATACTTACAATCAGTAATCGGTTTCGGTCCTTCACTGAGTTCCAGTCGACAGTAGAACCACCTGTAAATATAAAAAAAAATAAATGAACATATCAGACCATACCATAAGATCAAATGAAACCGAAAGAAAGCAAATCAAACAGACACCTAACCAATAAAAAAACGAAAGCAAACGAATCCAAATCAAAACAGAAACACAACCAATCAAAAACTAACCAATCTAGACCAAAGAAAACAAATACATAATTCAATACAAAACGCAACACTTCAATATACAATACAATGCAATAAATACCATAATCCAAATAGAGAAAAAACAAAATGAAACCGGAAGACCCCAAACGAGACCAAACAATACAATACAATAATTATTACAGTACATTACATTACAATGCATTACATTACATTACACTGCATTACATTACATCACATTACATAACAATATAATCCAAAACGAAAACACTACAATCCAAATACAGAAGGGACAAACGAAACCGATGAAAGCAAATCAAACAACACCTAACCAATCAAAACCAAAGAAAACAAATATATAATTCAATACAAAATCTTACACTACAACATACAATACAATGTAATAAACACCACAATCCAAATAGAGAGAAACACAAATCAAACCGAAAGCAACCAAATCAACAGGAAACAAACGAACCCAAACATAATACAATACAATAATCATTACATTATATAACATTACATTACAATGCATTACATTACATTACATTACATTTAATTACATTACAATATAATCCGAAACGATAACACAATACAATCCAAATACAGAAAGGTCAATCGAAACTGAACGCAACCACATCAAAGAGAAAACAAACTAATCAATCATAATACAATACAATACATTACACTACAATATACAATACAATACAAAAAACTACAATCCAAATAGAGAAAAACGAAATGAAACCGAATGAAACAAAATCAAACAGAGACCAAAGGAAACGAAACGATACCAACTATATAATAGAATACATAACACTACAAAATACAACACAATACAATAAACACTATTATCCAAATAGAGAAGACCCAAACAATACCGAAAGAAACGAAACCAAAGAGAAAACTAACGAAACGAAACAAATCCAAATCAAATCAAACCAACATTACAATACAACAAACAATAAAAAAATACTTAACTTCACTAGAATCCGGATTCTGATGACTCTTTAAGACTTTTAATGTTCATAGAACTCCACCTAATACCTAAAAGGAGAAATAACAGTTTGTTTAGAATTATATCAAGAGTCATAGCAGAATATAAATAAAAACGTTTACATTATGTATATAATGCTAAAGTATGATCTTGGAGTTGTCACTTTACTTGTCGTATCTAACAGAACTAAGCCATTCTGAAACCCCTAGGACTAAACCATAAAAAGTGTTTCTCCTAATCAGGATAACCAGAGATGTAAACATACAATATGCCTTATATTGTTGTTGATTTGCATTGCATCGGATACCGTAAATATTCTATAGTATCTATTTATTAGATGTAATATGGCATCTGATTTGGGTCTACACTGTAAGCTCAAGTATATCTCTCCAATACTTAGGGTATGTAAGGTATTCTACAGAATTCATTTTCAGATGCAATATGGCATCTGATTACTATATTTATTATTATTATTAATATTATTATTGTTGTTGTTAATGTTGTTTTATTGCTTATTTTTTCACAGTACATTTAAAGTATATCTAGGGTTTATACAGTATCCATTTATTAGATGTATTTTAAATGTGACTTCTGATCTAGATCTATACTGTTAGCTCAGTAATGTCTGTCCAATATTTCGGGTATATAAAGTATTCTACAGTATCCATTTATAAGATGTAATATGACATCTGATTTGGGCCTACACAGTTTGCTCCGAACTGTTTGTCCAATACTTAGGGTAGAAAGGTATTGTACAGTATATATTTATTAGATGTAATATGGTTATTTGATTTGGGTCAGTAGCTCAGGACTATCTGTTCAAGACCTAGAGTATGTAAGGTATTCTACAGTATCTATTTATTAGATGTAATATGGTAATTGATTTGGGTCTACACTGTAAGCTCAGTATATCTCTCAAATACTTAGGTTATATATTAAGGTATTCTACAGTATCCATTTATTAGATGTAATATGGCATCTGATTACTTTATCTATTATTATTATTATTATTATAATTATTATTATTTGTTGTTGTTGTTTTGTTGCTTATTTTTTTCATAGCACATTTAAAGTTTCTCTAGACTGGTATTGGTATTGTTTCCTTAGAACTCTCTGTCCAATACTTTGAGTATAAATGGTATTCTTAGTATTCATTTATTAGATGCATGATGGCGTCAGATCTGGGTCTACACTGTTAGCTCAGGGCTGTCTAACCAATACTTATGGTATATCAGGTATTCTATGGTATCCATTTATTTGATGTAAGGTGGCGTCTGATGGTGTGGGGGGGAGGGGGGAGGTGCTACAAGGTTAGGTCAGGACTGTCTGTACAAAACTTTGAGTAAAAACGGTTTTCTACAGTATCTGTTTTTTAGATTTATTTTAGATGTAACATCTGATCTAGATCTATACTGCTAGCTCGGTAATGTTTGTTCAATATTTAGGACATATAAGGTATTTTACAGTATCCATTTGTAATATGGCACCAAATTTGGATCTACACTGTTTATTCCGAACTGTTTCTCCAATACTTAGGGTAGAACGGTATTCTTCAGTATATAATTATAAGATGTAATATTGTTATCTTATCTGGGTCTACATAAAGTAGCTCAGGACTGTCTGTTCAAGACTTGGGGCATCTAAGGTATTCTACAGTATCTATTAGATGTAAATGACATCTGATTTGGGTCTACACTGTAAGCCCAGATAGATATAACTCCTTGCGGTACACTGTAATACGTGGTACCATTTAACTATTGAGCTCTCTCTCTCTTTAAAGAAAGCAATCTCATGATCGCCAAAAGAACACAGCTCTTGTACAGAACTAATTTTAAAAAGTATTGACAATATAATGTCCTCTTACTTTTCTCCAAATTAAAACTCGGTGTCACCAGAAAGTGTTATTACTTTGAAATATAGAAAATTGAATAAACCATAATACAACTTTACTTTTCGAAGAAACAATATTTCCACTTCAAATGTTTTTTCTGAAAACTCTGCGTTTTAAGGGAGGTAATTACGATACATATACTTGATAAAATCTAGACCTATTGATAATAACAATCAATCTTGCTTGTAGACACACGGTGCGATTCACACGGGATATCATGTGGCAAAAGGTTGCTGAACTCTGAATCGTACTGGTCTTTTTTCTACGAATTTCGTTTATTCAGTATAAATTTTCAATAAACATAAAGTGAGCAATGTAATATTAGCACTTAACCCATTTATGCTTAGTGGGCTCTCCCACATCGACCCTTTGGATTGGTCCATTTCCAATAGAAGAGCTTTCTGATTAGTTTTTATTAGTACAATGTTTTATAGAAATTCCTCTTCTAAATGCAAACAGTGTAGACCCAGATCAGACGCCGCGTTCTATGGCATCTGATCTGGTCTACATTGTTTCCAAGGTCCCTTTTATCGGACACTAGGCAAAATTGGGTTAACTGTAATATCATCGAGTTCGCTATATGGACAGAAAATATGGATTTAATTTGAAATAATGATGATGATAATTTGGTATTTCTTCAATATTAATTAAATCATATTGAGACGACTGAAGGATGATAATGAGAGGCTCTGTGTAACGAATCGCCGTACACATAAGCGAAATTCCGCTTCTAGCGAGATCTGAGCCCGGAACCTCCTGATCCGAGGTCGAAAGCGCAACACGGACGCTTCTTAATTTGAACCAGAATATCGGCCAACCACGGGCTAGGAGGCGTAAACAGGGGTATCACATTTACACTGGCCGTGTAAAAATATATAAATTAATTCATCGACACAGTTATGAAATAAAGATACTTACAATCAGTAATCGGTTTCGGTCCTTCACTGAGTTCCAGTCGACAGTAGAACCACCTGTAAATATAAAAAAAAATAAATGAACATATCAGACCATACCATAAGATCAAATGAAACCGAAAGAAAGCAAATCAAACAGACACCTAACCAATAAAAAAACGAAAGCAAACGAATCCAAATCAAAACAGAAACACAACCAATCAAAAACTAACCAATCTAGACCAAAGAAAACAAATACATAATTCAATACAAAACGCAACACTTCAATATACAATACAATGCAATAAATACCATAATCCAAATAGAGAAAAAACAAAATGAAACCGGAAGACCCCAAACGAGATCAAACAATACAATACAATAATTATTACAGTACATTACATTACAATGCATTACATTACATTACACTGCATTACATTACATCACATTACATAACAATATAATCCAAAACGAAAACACTACAATCCAAATACAGAAGGGACAAACGAAACCGATGAAAGCAAATCAAACAACACCTAACCAATCAAAACCAAAGAAAACAAATATATAATTCAATACAAAATCTTACACTACAACATACAATACAATGTAATAAACACCACAATCCAAATAGAGAGAAACACAAATCAAACCGAAAGCAACCAAATCAACAGGAAACAAACGAACCCAAACATAATACAATACAATAATCATTACATTATATAACATTACATTACAATGTATTACATTACATTACATTACATTTAATTACATTACAATATAATCCGAAACGATAACACAATACAATCCAAATACAGAAAGGTCAATCGAAACTGAACGCAACCACATCAAAGAGAAAACAAACTAATCAATCATAATACAATACAATACATTACACTACAATATACAATACAATACAAAAAACTACAATCCAAATAGAGAAAAACGAAATGAAACCGAATGAAACAAAATCAAACAGAGACCAAAGGAAACGAAACGATACCAACTATATAATAGAATACATAACACTACAAAATACAACACAATACAATAAACACTATTATCCAAATAGAGAAGACCCAAACAATACCGAAAGAAACGAAACCAAAGAGAAAACTAACGAAACGAAACAAATCCAAATCAAATCAAACCAACATTACAATACAACAAACAATAAAAAAATACTTAACTTCACTAGAATCCGGATTCTGATGACTCTTTAAGACTTTTAATGTTCATAGAACTCCACCTAATACCTAAAAGGAGAAATAACAGTTTGTTTAGAATTATATCAAGAGTCATAGCAGAATATAAATAAAAACGTTTACATTATGTATATAATGCTAAAGTATGATCTTGGAGTTGTCACTTTACTTGTCGTATCTAACAGAACTAAGCCATTCTGAAACCCCTAGGACTAAACCATAAAAAGTGTTTCTCCTAATCAGGATAACCAGAGATGTAAACATACAATATGCCTTATATTGTTGTTGATTTGCATTGCATCGGATACCGTAAATATTCTATAGTATCTATTTATTAGATGTAATATGGCATCTGATTTGGGTCTACACTGTAAGCTCAAGTATATCTCTCCAATACTTAGGGTATGTAAGGTATTCTACAGAATTCATTTTCAGATGCAATATGGCATCTGATTACTATATTTATTATTATTATTAATATTATTATTGTTGTTGTTAATGTTGTTTTATTGCTTATTTTTTCACAGTACATTTAAAGTATATCTAGGGTTTATACAGTATCCATTTATTAGATGTATTTTAAATGTGACTTCTGATCTAGATCTATACTGTTAGCTCAGTAATGTCTGTCCAATATTTCGGGTATATAAAGTATTCTACAGTATCCATTTATAAGATGTAATATGACATCTGATTTGGGCCTACACAGTTTGCTCCGAACTGTTTGTCCAATACTTAGGGTAGAAAGGTATTGTACAGTATATATTTATTAGATGTAATATGGTTATTTGATTTGGGTCAGTAGCTCAGGACTATCTGTTCAAGACCTAGAGTATGTAAGGTATTCTACAGTATCTATTTATTAGATGTAATATGGTAATTGATTTGGGTCTACACTGTAAGCTCAGTATATCTCTCAAATACTTAGGTTATATATTAAGGTATTCTACAGTATCCATTTATTAGATGTAATATGGCATCTGATTACTTTATCTATTATTATTATTATTATTATAATTATTATTATTTGTTGTTGTTGTTTTGTTGCTTATTTTTTTCATAGCACATTTAAAGTTTCTCTAGACTGGTATTGGTATTGTTTCCTTAGAACTCTCTGTCCAATACTTTGAGTATAAATGGTATTCTTAGTATTCATTTATTAGATGCATGATGGCGTCAGATCTGGGTCTACACTGTTAGCTCAGGGCTGTCTAACCAATACTTATGGTATATCAGGTATTCTATGGTATCCATTTATTTGATGTAAGGTGGCGTCTGATGGTGTGGGGGGGAGGGGGGAGGTGCTACAAGGTTAGGTCAGGACTGTCTGTACAAAACTTTGAGTAAAAACGGTTTTCTACAGTATCTGTTTTTTAGATTTATTTTAGATGTAACATCTGATCTAGATCTATACTGCTAGCTCGGTAATGTTTGTTCAATATTTAGGACATATAAGGTATTTTACAGTATCCATTTGTAATATGGCACCAAATTTGGATCTACACTGTTTATTCCGAACTGTTTCTCCAATACTTAGGGTAGAACGGTATTCTTCAGTATATAATTATAAGATGTAATATTGTTATCTTATCTGGGTCTACATAAAGTAGCTCAGGACTGTCTGTTCAAGACTTGGGGCATCTAAGGTATTCTACAGTATCTATTAGATGTAAATGACATCTGATTTGGGTCTACACTGTAAGCCCAGATAGATATAACTCCTTGCGGTACACTGTAATACGTGGTACCATTTAACTATTGAGCTCTCTCTCTCTTTAAAGAAAGCAATCTCATGATCGCCAAAAGAACACAGCTCTTGTACAGAACTAATTTTAAAAAGTATTGACAATATAATGTCCTCTTACTTTTCTCCAAATTAAAACTCGGTGTCACCAGAAAGTGTTATTACTTTGAAATATAGAAAATTGAATAAACCATAATACAACTTTACTTTTCGAAGAAACAATATTTCCACTTCAAATGTTTTTTCTGAAAACTCTGCGTTTTAAGGGAGGTAATTACGATACATATACTTGATAAAATCTAGACCTATTGATAATAACAATCAATCTTGCTTGTAGACACACGGTGCGATTCACACGGGATATCATGTGGCAAAAGGTTGCTGAACTCTGAATCGTACTGGTCTTTTTTCTACGAATTTCGTTTATTCAGTATAAATTTTCAATAAACATAAAGTGAGCAATGTAATATTAGCACTTAACCCATTTATGCTTAGTGGGCTCTCCCACATCGACCCTTTGGATTGGTCCATTTCCAATAGAAGAGCTTTCTGATTAGTTTTTATTAGTACAATGTTTTATAGAAATTCCTCTTCTAAATGCAAACAGTGTAGACCCAGATCAGACGCCGCGTTCTATGGCATCTGATCTGGTCTACATTGTTTCCAAGGTCCCTTTTATCGGACACTAGGCAAAATTGGGTTAACTGTAATATCATCGAGTTCGCTATATGGACAGAAAATATGGATTTAATTTGAAATAATGATGATGATAATTTGGTATTTCTTCAATATTAATTAAATCATATTGAGACGACTGAAGGATGATAATGAGAGGCTCTGTGTAACGAATCGCCGTACACATAAGCGAAATTCCGCTTCTAGCGAGATCTGAGCCCGGAACCTCCTGATCCGAGGTCGAAAGCGCAACACGGACGCTTCTTAATTTGAACCAGAATATCGGCCAACCACGGGCTAGGAGGCGTAAACAGGGGTATCACATTTACACTGGCCGTGTAAAAATATATAAATTAATTCATCGACACAGTTATGAAATAAAGATACTTACAATCAGTAATCGGTTTCGGTCCTTCACTGAGTTCCAGTCGACAGTAGAACCACCTGTAAATATAAAAAAAAATAAATGAACATATCAGACCATACCATAAGATCAAATGAAACCGAAAGAAAGCAAATCAAACAGACACCTAACCAATAAAAAAACGAAAGCAAACGAATCCAAATCAAAACAGAAACACAACCAATCAAAAACTAACCAATCTAGACCAAAGAAAACAAATACATAATTCAATACAAAACGCAACACTTCAATATACAATACAATGCAATAAATACCATAATCCAAATAGAGAAAAAACAAAATGAAACCGGAAGACCCCAAACGAGACCAAACAATACAATACAATAATTATTACAGTACATTACATTACAATGCATTACATTACATTACACTGCATTACATTACATCACATTACATAACAATATAATCCAAAACGAAAACACTACAATCCAAATACAGAAGGGACAAACGAAACCGATGAAAGCAAATCAAACAACACCTAACCAATCAAAACCAAAGAAAACAAATATATAATTCAATACAAAATCTTACACTACAACATACAATACAATGCAATAAACACCACAATCCAAATAGAGAGAAACACAAATCAAACCGAAAGCAACCAAATCAACAGGAAACAAACGAACCCAAACATAATACAATACAATAATCATTACATTATATAACATTACATTACAATGCATTACATTACATTACATTACATTTAATTACATTACAATATAATCCGAAACGATAACACAATACAATCCAAATACAGAAAGGTCAATCGAAACTGAACGCAACCACATCAAAGAGAAAACAAACTAATCAATCATAATACAATACAATACATTACACTACAATATACAATACAATACAAAAAACTACAATCCAAATAGAGAAAAACGAAATGAAACCGAATGAAACAAAATCAAACAGAGACCAAAGGAAACGAAACGATACCAACTATATAATAGAATACATAACACTACAAAATACAACACAATACAATAAACACTATTATCCAAATAGAGAAGACCCAAACAATACCGAAAGAAACGAAACCAAAGAGAAAACTAACGAAACGAAACAAATCCAAATCAAATCAAACCAACATTACAATACAACAAACAATAAAAAAATACTTAACTTCACTAGAATCCGGATTCTGATGACTCTTTAAGACTTTTAATGTTCATAGAACTCCACCTAATACCTAAAAGGAGAAATAACAGTTTGTTTAGAATTATATCAAGAGTCATAGCAGAATATAAATAAAAACGTTTACATTATGTATATAATGCTAAAGTATGATCTTGGAGTTGTCACTTTACTTGTCGTATCTAACAGAACTAAGCCATTCTGAAACCCCTAGGACTAAACCATAAAAAGTGTTTCTCCTAATCAGGATAACCAGAGATGTAAACATACAATATGCCTTATATTGTTGTTGATTTGCATTGCATCGGATACCGTAAATATTCTATAGTATCTATTTATTAGATGTAATATGGCATCTGATTTGGGTCTACACTGTAAGCTCAAGTATATCTCTCCAATACTTAGGGTATGTAAGGTATTCTACAGAATTCATTTTCAGATGCAATATGGCATCTGATTACTATATTTATTATTATTATTAATATTATTATTGTTGTTGTTAATGTTGTTTTATTGCTTATTTTTTCACAGTACATTTAAAGTATATCTAGGGTTTATACAGTATCCATTTATTAGATGTATTTTAAATGTGACTTCTGATCTAGATCTATACTGTTAGCTCAGTAATGTCTGTCCAATATTTCGGGTATATAAAGTATTCTACAGTATCCATTTATAAGATGTAATATGACATCTGATTTGGGCCTACACAGTTTGCTCCGAACTGTTTGTCCAATACTTAGGGTAGAAAGGTATTGTACAGTATATATTTATTAGATGTAATATGGTTATTTGATTTGGGTCAGTAGCTCAGGACTATCTGTTCAAGACCTAGAGTATGTAAGGTATTCTACAGTATCTATTTATTAGATGTAATATGGTAATTGATTTGGGTCTACACTGTAAGCTCAGTATATCTCTCAAATACTTAGGTTATATATTAAGGTATTCTACAGTATCCATTTATTAGATGTAATATGGCATCTGATTACTTTATCTATTATTATTATTATTATTATAATTATTATTATTTGTTGTTGTTGTTTTGTTGCTTATTTTTTTCATAGCACATTTAAAGTTTCTCTAGACTGGTATTGGTATTGTTTCCTTAGAACTCTCTGTCCAATACTTTGAGTATAAATGGTATTCTTAGTATTCATTTATTAGATGCATGATGGCGTCAGATCTGGGTCTACACTGTTAGCTCAGGGCTGTCTAACCAATACTTATGGTATATCAGGTATTCTATGGTATCCATTTATTTGATGTAAGGTGGCGTCTGATGGTGTGGGGGGGAGGGGGGAGGTGCTACAAGGTTAGGTCAGGACTGTCTGTACAAAACTTTGAGTAAAAACGGTTTTCTACAGTATCTGTTTTTTAGATTTATTTTAGATGTAACATCTGATCTAGATCTATACTGCTAGCTCGGTAATGTTTGTTCAATATTTAGGACATATAAGGTATTTTACAGTATCCATTTGTAATATGGCACCAAATTTGGATCTACACTGTTTATTCCGAACTGTTTCTCCAATACTTAGGGTAGAACGGTATTCTTCAGTATATAATTATAAGATGTAATATTGTTATCTTATCTGGGTCTACATAAAGTAGCTCAGGACTGTCTGTTCAAGACTTGGGGCATCTAAGGTATTCTACAGTATCTATTAGATGTAAATGACATCTGATTTGGGTCTACACTGTAAGCCCAGATAGATATAACTCCTTGCGGTACACTGTAATACGTGGTACCATTTAACTATTGAGCTCTCTCTCTCTTTAAAGAAAGCAATCTCATGATCGCCAAAAGAACACAGCTCTTGTACAGAACTAATTTTAAAAAGTATTGACAATATAATGTCCTCTTACTTTTCTCCAAATTAAAACTCGGTGTCACCAGAAAGTGTTATTACTTTGAAATATAGAAAATTGAATAAACCATAATACAACTTTACTTTTCGAAGAAACAATATTTCCACTTCAAATGTTTTTTCTGAAAACTCTGCGTTTTAAGGGAGGTAATTACGATACATATACTTGATAAAATCTAGACCTATTGATAATAACAATCAATCTTGCTTGTAGACACACGGTGCGATTCACACGGGATATCATGTGGCAAAAGGTTGCTGAACTCTGAATCGTACTGGTCTTTTTTCTACGAATTTCGTTTATTCAGTATAAATTTTCAATAAACATAAAGTGAGCAATGTAATATTAGCACTTAACCCATTTATGCTTAGTGGGCTCTCCCACATCGACCCTTTGGATTGGTCCATTTCCAATAGAAGAGCTTTCTGATTAGTTTTTATTAGTACAATGTTTTATAGAAATTCCTCTTCTAAATGCAAACAGTGTAGACCCAGATCAGACGCCGCGTTCTATGGCATCTGATCTGGTCTACATTGTTTCCAAGGTCCCTTTTATCGGACACTAGGCAAAATTGGGTTAACTGTAATATCATCGAGTTCGCTATATGGACAGAAAATATGGATTTAATTTGAAATAATGATGATGATAATTTGGTATTTCTTCAATATTAATTAAATCATATTGAGACGACTGAAGGATGATAATGAGAGGCTCTGTGTAACGAATCGCCGTACACATAAGCGAAATTCCGCTTCTAGCGAGATCTGAGCCCGGAACCTCCTGATCCGAGGTCGAAAGCGCAACACGGACGCTTCTTAATTTGAACCAGAATATCGGCCAACCACGGGCTAGGAGGCGTAAACAGGGGTATCACATTTACACTGGCCGTGTAAAAATATATAAATTAATTCATCGACACAGTTATGAAATAAAGATACTTACAATCAGTAATCGGTTTCGGTCCTTCACTGAGTTCCAGTCGACAGTAGAACCACCTGTAAATATAAAAAAAAATAAATGAACATATCAGACCATACCATAAGATCAAATGAAACCGAAAGAAAGCAAATCAAACAGACACCTAACCAATAAAAAAACGAAAGCAAACGAATCCAAATCAAAACAGAAACACAACCAATCAAAAACTAACCAATCTAGACCAAAGAAAACAAATACATAATTCAATACAAAACGCAACACTTCAATATACAATACAATGCAATAAATACCATAATCCAAATAGAGAAAAAACAAAATGAAACCGGAAGACCCCAAACGAGACCAAACAATACAATACAATAATTATTACAGTACATTACATTACAATGCATTACATTACATTACACTGCATTACATTACATCACATTACATAACAATATAATCCAAAACGAAAACACTACAATCCAAATACAGAAGGGACAAACGAAACCGATGAAAGCAAATCAAACAACACCTAACCAATCAAAACCAAAGAAAACAAATATATAATTCAATACAAAATCTTACACTACAACATACAATACAATGTAATAAACACCACAATCCAAATAGAGAGAAACACAAATCAAACCGAAAGCAACCAAATCAACAGGAAACAAACGAACCCAAACATAATACAATACAATAATCATTACATTATATAACATTACATTACAATGCATTACATTACATTACATTACATTTAATTACATTACAATATAATCCGAAACGATAACACAATACAATCCAAATACAGAAAGGTCAATCGAAACTGAACGCAACCACATCAAAGAGAAAACAAACTAATCAATCATAATACAATACAATACATTACACTACAATATACAATACAATACAAAAAACTACAATCCAAATAGAGAAAAACGAAATGAAACCGAATGAAACAAAATCAAACAGAGACCAAAGGAAACGAAACGATACCAACTATATAATAGAATACATAACACTACAAAATACAACACAATACAATAAACACTATTATCCAAATAGAGAAGACCCATACAATACCGAAAGAAACGAAACCAAAGAGAAAACTAACGAAACGAAACAAATCCAAATCAAATCAAACCAACATTACAATACAACAAACAATAAAAAAATACTTAACTTCACTAGAATCCGGATTCTGATGACTCTTTAAGACTTTTAATGTTCATAGAACTCCACCTAATACCTAAAAGGAGAAATAACAGTTTGTTTAGAATTATATCAAGAGTCATAGCAGAATATAAATAAAAACGTTTACATTATGTATATAATGCTAAAGTATGATCTTGGAGTTGTCACTTTACTTGTCGTATCTAACAGAACTAAGCCATTCTGAAACCCCTAGGACTAAACCATAAAAAGTGTTTCTCCTAATCAGGATAACCAGAGATGTAAACATACAATATGCCTTATATTGTTGTTGATTTGCATTGCATCGGATACCGTAAATATTCTATAGTATCTATTTATTAGATGTAATATGGCATCTGATTTGGGTCTACACTGTAAGCTCAAGTATATCTCTCCAATACTTAGGGTATGTAAGGTATTCTACAGAATTCATTTTCAGATGCAATATGGCATCTGATTACTATATTTATTATTATTATTAATATTATTATTGTTGTTGTTAATGTTGTTTTATTGCTTATTTTTTCACAGTACATTTAAAGTATATCTAGGGTTTATACAGTATCCATTTATTAGATGTATTTTAAATGTGACTTCTGATCTAGATCTATACTGTTAGCTCAGTAATGTCTGTCCAATATTTCGGGTATATAAAGTATTCTACAGTATCCATTTATAAGATGTAATATGACATCTGATTTGGGCCTACACAGTTTGCTCCGAACTGTTTGTCCAATACTTAGGGTAGAAAGGTATTGTACAGTATATATTTATTAGATGTAATATGGTTATTTGATTTGGGTCAGTAGCTCAGGACTATCTGTTCAAGACCTAGAGTATGTAAGGTATTCTACAGTATCTATTTATTAGATGTAATATGGTAATTGATTTGGGTCTACACTGTAAGCTCAGTATATCTCTCAAATACTTAGGTTATATATTAAGGTATTCTACAGTATCCATTTATTAGATGTAATATGGCATCTGATTACTTTATCTATTATTATTATTATTATTATAATTATTATTATTTGTTGTTGTTGTTTTGTTGCTTATTTTTTTCATAGCACATTTAAAGTTTCTCTAGACTGGTATTGGTATTGTTTCCTTAGAACTCTCTGTCCAATACTTTGAGTATAAATGGTATTCTTAGTATTCATTTATTAGATGCATGATGGCGTCAGATCTGGGTCTACACTGTTAGCTCAGGGCTGTCTAACCAATACTTATGGTATATCAGGTATTCTATGGTATCCATTTATTTGATGTAAGGTGGCGTCTGATGGTGTGGGGGGGAGGGGGGAGGTGCTACAAGGTTAGGTCAGGACTGTCTGTACAAAACTTTGAGTAAAAACGGTTTTCTACAGTATCTGTTTTTTAGATTTATTTTAGATGTAACATCTGATCTAGATCTATACTGCTAGCTCGGTAATGTTTGTTCAATATTTAGGACATATAAGGTATTTTACAGTATCCATTTGTAATATGGCACCAAATTTGGATCTACACTGTTTATTCCGAACTGTTTCTCCAATACTTAGGGTAGAACGGTATTCTTCAGTATATAATTATAAGATGTAATATTGTTATCTTATCTGGGTCTACATAAAGTAGCTCAGGACTGTCTGTTCAAGACTTGGGGCATCTAAGGTATTCTACAGTATCTATTAGATGTAAATGACATCTGATTTGGGTCTACACTGTAAGCCCAGATAGATATAACTCCTTGCGGTACACTGTAATACGTGGTACCATTTAACTATTGAGCTCTCTCTCTCTTTAAAGAAAGCAATCTCATGATCGCCAAAAGAACACAGCTCTTGTACAGAACTAATTTTAAAAAGTATTGACAATATAATGTCCTCTTACTTTTCTCCAAATTAAAACTCGGTGTCACCAGAAAGTGTTATTACTTTGAAATATAGAAAATTGAATAAACCATAATACAACTTTACTTTTCGAAGAAACAATATTTCCACTTCAAATGTTTTTTCTGAAAACTCTGCGTTTTAAGGGAGGTAATTACGATACATATACTTGATAAAATCTAGACCTATTGATAATAACAATCAATCTTGCTTGTAGACACACGGTGCGATTCACACGGGATATCATGTGGCAAAAGGTTGCTGAACTCTGAATCGTACTGGTCTTTTTTCTACGAATTTCGTTTATTCAGTATAAATTTTCAATAAACATAAAGTGAGCAATGTAATATTAGCACTTAACCCATTTATGCTTAGTGGGCTCTCCCACATCGACCCTTTGGATTGGTCCATTTCCAATAGAAGAGCTTTCTGATTAGTTTTTATTAGTACAATGTTTTATAGAAATTCCTCTTCTAAATGCAAACAGTGTAGACCCAGATCAGACGCCGCGTTCTATGGCATCTGATCTGGTCTACATTGTTTCCAAGGTCCCTTTTATCGGACACTAGGCAAAATTGGGTTAACTGTAATATCATCGAGTTCGCTATATGGACAGAAAATATGGATTTAATTTGAAATAATGATGATGATAATTTGGTATTTCTTCAATATTAATTAAATCATATTGAGACGACTGAAGGATGATAATGAGAGGCTCTGTGTAACGAATCGCCGTACACATAAGCGAAATTCCGCTTCTAGCGAGATCTGAGCCCGGAACCTCCTGATCCGAGGTCGAAAGCGCAACACGGACGCTTCTTAATTTGAACCAGAATATCGGCCAACCACGGGCTAGGAGGCGTAAACAGGGGTATCACATTTACACTGGCCGTGTAAAAATATATAAATTAATTCATCGACACAGTTATGAAATAAAGATACTTACAATCAGTAATCGGTTTCGGTCCTTCACTGAGTTCCAGTCGACAGTAGAACCACCTGTAAATATAAAAAAAAATAAATGAACATATCAGACCATACCATAAGATCAAATGAAACCGAAAGAAAGCAAATCAAACAGACACCTAACCAATAAAAAAACGAAAGCAAACGAATCCAAATCAAAACAGAAACACAACCAATCAAAAACTAACCAATCTAGACCAAAGAAAACAAATACATAATTCAATACAAAACGCAACACTTCAATATACAATACAATGCAATAAATACCATAATCCAAATAGAGAAAAAACAAAATGAAACCGGAAGACCCCAAACGAGACCAAACAATACAATACAATAATTATTACAGTACATTACATTACAATGCATTACATTACATTACACTGCATTACATTACATCACATTACATAACAATATAATCCAAAACGAAAACACTACAATCCAAATACAGAAGGGACAAACGAAACCGATGAAAGCAAATCAAACAACACCTAACCAATCAAAACCAAAGAAAACAAATATATAATTCAATACAAAATCTTACACTACAACATACAATACAATGTAATAAACACCACAATCCAAATAGAGAGAAACACAAATCAAACCGAAAGCAACCAAATCAACAGGAAACAAACGAACCCAAACATAATACAATACAATAATCATTACATTATATAACATTACATTACAATGCATTACATTACATTACATTACATTTAATTACATTACAATATAATCCGAAACGATAACACAATACAATCCAAATACAGAAAGGTCAATCGAAACTGAACGCAACCACATCAAAGAGAAAACAAACTAATCAATCATAATACAATACAATACATTACACTACAATATACAATACAATACAAAAAACTACAATCCAAATAGAGAAAAACGAAATGAAACCGAATGAAACAAAATCAAACAGAGACCAAAGGAAACGAAACGATACCAACTATATAATAGAATACATAACACTACAAAATACAACACAATACAATAAACACTATTATCCAAATAGAGAAGACCCAAACAATACCGAAAGAAACGAAACCAAAGAGAAAACTAACGAAACGAAACAAATCCAAATCAAATCAAACCAACATTACAATACAACAAACAATAAAAAAATACTTAACTTCACTAGAATCCGGATTCTGATGACTCTTTAAGACTTTTAATGTTCATAGAACTCCACCTAATACCTAAAAGGAGAAATAACAGTTTGTTTAGAATTATATCAAGAGTCATAGCAGAATATAAATAAAAACGTTTACATTATGTATATAATGCTAAAGTATGATCTTGGAGTTGTCACTTTACTTGTCGTATCTAACAGAACTAAGCCATTCTGAAACCCCTAGGACTAAACCATAAAAAGTGTTTCTCCTAATCAGGATAACCAGAGATGTAAACATACAATATGCCTTATATTGTTGTTGATTTGCATTGCATCGGATACCGTAAATATTCTATAGTATCTATTTATTAGATGTAATATGGCATCTGATTTGGGTCTACACTGTAAGCTCAAGTATATCTCTCCAATACTTAGGGTATGTAAGGTATTCTACAGAATTCATTTTCAGATGCAATATGGCATCTGATTACTATATTTATTATTATTATTAATATTATTATTGTTGTTGTTAATGTTGTTTTATTGCTTATTTTTTCACAGTACATTTAAAGTATATCTAGGGTTTATACAGTATCCATTTATTAGATGTATTTTAAATGTGACTTCTGATCTAGATCTATACTGTTAGCTCAGTAATGTCTGTCCAATATTTCGGGTATATAAAGTATTCTACAGTATCCATTTATAAGATGTAATATGACATCTGATTTGGGCCTACACAGTTTGCTCCGAACTGTTTGTCCAATACTTAGGGTAGAAAGGTATTGTACAGTATATATTTATTAGATGTAATATGGTTATTTGATTTGGGTCAGTAGCTCAGGACTATCTGTTCAAGACCTAGAGTATGTAAGGTATTCTACAGTATCTATTTATTAGATGTAATATGGTAATTGATTTGGGTCTACACTGTAAGCTCAGTATATCTCTCAAATACTTAGGTTATATATTAAGGTATTCTACAGTATCCATTTATTAGATGTAATATGGCATCTGATTACTTTATCTATTATTATTATTATTATTATAATTATTATTATTTGTTGTTGTTGTTTTGTTGCTTATTTTTTTCATAGCACATTTAAAGTTTCTCTAGACTGGTATTGGTATTGTTTCCTTAGAACTCTCTGTCCAATACTTTGAGTATAAATGGTATTCTTAGTATTCATTTATTAGATGCATGATGGCGTCAGATCTGGGTCTACACTGTTAGCTCAGGGCTGTCTAACCAATACTTATGGTATATCAGGTATTCTATGGTATCCATTTATTTGATGTAAGGTGGCGTCTGATGGTGTGGGGGGGAGGGGGGAGGTGCTACAAGGTTAGGTCAGGACTGTCTGTACAAAACTTTGAGTAAAAACGGTTTTCTACAGTATCTGTTTTTTAGATTTATTTTAGATGTAACATCTGATCTAGATCTATACTGCTAGCTCGGTAATGTTTGTTCAATATTTAGGACATATAAGGTATTTTACAGTATCCATTTGTAATATGGCACCAAATTTGGATCTACACTGTTTATTCCGAACTGTTTCTCCAATACTTAGGGTAGAACGGTATTCTTCAGTATATAATTATAAGATGTAATATTGTTATCTTATCTGGGTCTACATAAAGTAGCTCAGGACTGTCTGTTCAAGACTTGGGGCATCTAAGGTATTCTACAGTATCTATTAGATGTAAATGACATCTGATTTGGGTCTACACTGTAAGCCCAGATAGATATAACTCCTTGCGGTACACTGTAATACGTGGTACCATTTAACTATTGAGCTCTCTCTCTCTTTAAAGAAAGCAATCTCATGATCGCCAAAAGAACACAGCTCTTGTACAGAACTAATTTTAAAAAGTATTGACAATATAATGTCCTCTTACTTTTCTCCAAATTAAAACTCGGTGTCACCAGAAAGTGTTATTACTTTGAAATATAGAAAATTGAATAAACCATAATACAACTTTACTTTTCGAAGAAACAATATTTCCACTTCAAATGTTTTTTCTGAAAACTCTGCGTTTTAAGGGAGGTAATTACGATACATATACTTGATAAAATCTAGACCTATTGATAATAACAATCAATCTTGCTTGTAGACACACGGTGCGATTCACACGGGATATCATGTGGCAAAAGGTTGCTGAACTCTGAATCGTACTGGTCTTTTTTCTACGAATTTCGTTTATTCAGTATAAATTTTCAATAAACATAAAGTGAGCAATGTAATATTAGCACTTAACCCATTTATGCTTAGTGGGCTCTCCCACATCGACCCTTTGGATTGGTCCATTTCCAATAGAAGAGCTTTCTGATTAGTTTTTATTAGTACAATGTTTTATAGAAATTCCTCTTCTAAATGCAAACAGTGTAGACCCAGATCAGACGCCGCGTTCTATGGCATCTGATCTGGTCTACATTGTTTCCAAGGTCCCTTTTATCGGACACTAGGCAAAATTGGGTTAACTGTAATATCATCGAGTTCGCTATATGGACAGAAAATATGGATTTAATTTGAAATAATGATGATGATAATTTGGTATTTCTTCAATATTAATTAAATCATATTGAGACGACTGAAGGATGATAATGAGAGGCTCTGTGTAACGAATCGCCGTACACATAAGCGAAATTCCGCTTCTAGCGAGATCTGAGCCCGGAACCTCCTGATCCGAGGTCGAAAGCGCAACACGGACGCTTCTTAATTTGAACCAGAATATCGGCCAACCACGGGCTAGGAGGCGTAAACAGGGGTATCACATTTACACTGGCCGTGTAAAAATATATAAATTAATTCATCGACACAGTTATGAAATAAAGATACTTACAATCAGTAATCGGTTTCGGTCCTTCACTGAGTTCCAGTCGACAGTAGAACCACCTGTAAATATAAAAAAAAATAAATGAACATATCAGACCATACCATAAGATCAAATGAAACCGAAAGAAAGCAAATCAAACAGACACCTAACCAATAAAAAAACGAAAGCAAACGAATCCAAATCAAAACAGAAACACAACCAATCAAAAACTAACCAATCTAGACCAAAGAAAACAAATACATAATTCAATACAAAACGCAACACTTCAATATACAATACAATGCAATAAATACCATAATCCAAATAGAGAAAAAACAAAATGAAACCGGAAGACCCCAAACGAGACCAAACAATACAATACAATAATTATTACAGTACATTACATTACAATGCATTACATTACATTACACTGCATTACATTACATCACATTACATAACAATATAATCCAAAACGAAAACACTACAATCCAAATACAGAAGGGACAAACGAAACCGATGAAAGCAAATCAAACAACACCTAACCAATCAAAACCAAAGAAAACAAATATATAATTCAATACAAAATCTTACACTACAACATACAATACAATGTAATAAACACCACAATCCAAATAGAGAGAAACACAAATCAAACCGAAAGCAACCAAATCAACAGGAAACAAACGAACCCAAACATAATACAATACAATAATCATTACATTATATAACATTACATTACAATGCATTACATTACATTACATTACATTTAATTACATTACAATATAATCCGAAACGATAACACAATACAATCCAAATACAGAAAGGTCAATCGAAACTGAACGCAACCACATCAAAGAGAAAACAAACTAATCAATCATAATACAATACAATACATTACACTACAATATACAATACAATACAAAAAACTACAATCCAAATAGAGAAAAACGAAATGAAACCGAATGAAACAAAATCAAACAGAGACCAAAGGAAACGAAACGATACCAACTATATAATAGAATACATAACACTACAAAATACAACACAATACAATAAACACTATTATCCAAATAGAGAAGACCCATACAATACCGAAAGAAACGAAACCAAAGAGAAAACTAACGAAACGAAACAAATCCAAATCAAATCAAACCAACATTACAATACAACAAACAATAAAAAAATACTTAACTTCACTAGAATCCGGATTCTGATGACTCTTTAAGACTTTTAATGTTCATAGAACTCCACCTAATACCTAAAAGGAGAAATAACAGTTTGTTTAGAATTATATCAAGAGTCATAGCAGAATATAAATAAAAACGTTTACATTATGTATATAATGCTAAAGTATGATCTTGGAGTTGTCACTTTACTTGTCGTATCTAACAGAACTAAGCCATTCTGAAACCCCTAGGACTAAACCATAAAAAGTGTTTCTCCTAATCAGGATAACCAGAGATGTAAACATACAATATGCCTTATATTGTTGTTGATTTGCATTGCATCGGATACCGTAAATATTCTATAGTATCTATTTATTAGATGTAATATGGCATCTGATTTGGGTCTACACTGTAAGCTCAAGTATATCTCTCCAATACTTAGGGTATGTAAGGTATTCTACAGAATTCATTTTCAGATGCAATATGGCATCTGATTACTATATTTATTATTATTATTAATATTATTATTGTTGTTGTTAATGTTGTTTTATTGCTTATTTTTTCACAGTACATTTAAAGTATATCTAGGGTTTATACAGTATCCATTTATTAGATGTATTTTAAATGTGACTTCTGATCTAGATCTATACTGTTAGCTCAGTAATGTCTGTCCAATATTTCGGGTATATAAAGTATTCTACAGTATCCATTTATAAGATGTAATATGACATCTGATTTGGGCCTACACAGTTTGCTCCGAACTGTTTGTCCAATACTTAGGGTAGAAAGGTATTGTACAGTATATATTTATTAGATGTAATATGGTTATTTGATTTGGGTCAGTAGCTCAGGACTATCTGTTCAAGACCTAGAGTATGTAAGGTATTCTACAGTATCTATTTATTAGATGTAATATGGTAATTGATTTGGGTCTACACTGTAAGCTCAGTATATCTCTCAAATACTTAGGTTATATATTAAGGTATTCTACAGTATCCATTTATTAGATGTAATATGGCATCTGATTACTTTATCTATTATTATTATTATTATTATAATTATTATTATTTGTTGTTGTTGTTTTGTTGCTTATTTTTTTCATAGCACATTTAAAGTTTCTCTAGACTGGTATTGGTATTGTTTCCTTAGAACTCTCTGTCCAATACTTTGAGTATAAATGGTATTCTTAGTATTCATTTATTAGATGCATGATGGCGTCAGATCTGGGTCTACACTGTTAGCTCAGGGCTGTCTAACCAATACTTATGGTATATCAGGTATTCTATGGTATCCATTTATTTGATGTAAGGTGGCGTCTGATGGTGTGGGGGGGAGGGGGGAGGTGCTACAAGGTTAGGTCAGGACTGTCTGTACAAAACTTTGAGTAAAAACGGTTTTCTACAGTATCTGTTTTTTAGATTTATTTTAGATGTAACATCTGATCTAGATCTATACTGCTAGCTCGGTAATGTTTGTTCAATATTTAGGACATATAAGGTATTTTACAGTATCCATTTGTAATATGGCACCAAATTTGGATCTACACTGTTTATTCCGAACTGTTTCTCCAATACTTAGGGTAGAACGGTATTCTTCAGTATATAATTATAAGATGTAATATTGTTATCTTATCTGGGTCTACATAAAGTAGCTCAGGACTGTCTGTTCAAGACTTGGGGCATCTAAGGTATTCTACAGTATCTATTAGATGTAAATGACATCTGATTTGGGTCTACACTGTAAGCCCAGATAGATATAACTCCTTGCGGTACACTGTAATACGTGGTACCATTTAACTATTGAGCTCTCTCTCTCTTTAAAGAAAGCAATCTCATGATCGCCAAAAGAACACAGCTCTTGTACAGAACTAATTTTAAAAAGTATTGACAATATAATGTCCTCTTACTTTTCTCCAAATTAAAACTCGGTGTCACCAGAAAGTGTTATTACTTTGAAATATAGAAAATTGAATAAACCATAATACAACTTTACTTTTCGAAGAAACAATATTTCCACTTCAAATGTTTTTTCTGAAAACTCTGCGTTTTAAGGGAGGTAATTACGATACATATACTTGATAAAATCTAGACCTATTGATAATAACAATCAATCTTGCTTGTAGACACACGGTGCGATTCACACGGGATATCATGTGGCAAAAGGTTGCTGAACTCTGAATCGTACTGGTCTTTTTTCTACGAATTTCGTTTATTCAGTATAAATTTTCAATAAACATAAAGTGAGCAATGTAATATTAGCACTTAACCCATTTATGCTTAGTGGGCTCTCCCACATCGACCCTTTGGATTGGTCCATTTCCAATAGAAGAGCTTTCTGATTAGTTTTTATTAGTACAATGTTTTATAGAAATTCCTCTTCTAAATGCAAACAGTGTAGACCCAGATCAGACGCCGCGTTCTATGGCATCTGATCTGGTCTACATTGTTTCCAAGGTCCCTTTTATCGGACACTAGGCAAAATTGGGTTAACTGTAATATCATCGAGTTCGCTATATGGACAGAAAATATGGATTTAATTTGAAATAATGATGATGATAATTTGGTATTTCTTCAATATTAATTAAATCATATTGAGACGACTGAAGGATGATAATGAGAGGCTCTGTGTAACGAATCGCCGTACACATAAGCGAAATTCCGCTTCTAGCGAGATCTGAGCCCGGAACCTCCTGATCCGAGGTCGAAAGCGCAACACGGACGCTTCTTAATTTGAACCAGAATATCGGCCAACCACGGGCTAGGAGGCGTAAACAGGGGTATCACATTTACACTGGCCGTGTAAAAATATATAAATTAATTCATCGACACAGTTATGAAATAAAGATACTTACAATCAGTAATCGGTTTCGGTCCTTCACTGAGTTCCAGTCGACAGTAGAACCACCTGTAAATATAAAAAAAAATAAATGAACATATCAGACCATACCATAAGATCAAATGAAACCGAAAGAAAGCAAATCAAACAGACACCTAACCAATAAAAAAACGAAAGCAAACGAATCCAAATCAAAACAGAAACACAACCAATCAAAAACTAACCAATCTAGACCAAAGAAAACAAATACATAATTCAATACAAAACGCAACACTTCAATATACAATACAATGCAATAAATACCATAATCCAAATAGAGAAAAAACAAAATGAAACCGGAAGACCCCAAACGAGACCAAACAATACAATACAATAATTATTACAGTACATTACATTACAATGCATTACATTACATTACACTGCATTACATTACATCACATTACATAACAATATAATCCAAAACGAAAACACTACAATCCAAATACAGAAGGGACAAACGAAACCGATGAAAGCAAATCAAACAACACCTAACCAATCAAAACCAAAGAAAACAAATATATAATTCAATACAAAATCTTACACTACAACATACAATACAATGTAATAAACACCACAATCCAAATAGAGAGAAACACAAATCAAACCGAAAGCAACCAAATCAACAGGAAACAAACGAACCCAAACATAATACAATACAATAATCATTACATTATATAACATTACATTACAATGCATTACATTACATTACATTACATTTAATTACATTACAATATAATCCGAAACGATAACACAATACAATCCAAATACAGAAAGGTCAATCGAAACTGAACGCAACCACATCAAAGAGAAAACAAACTAATCAATCATAATACAATACAATACATTACACTACAATATACAATACAATACAAAAAACTACAATCCAAATAGAGAAAAACGAAATGAAACCGAATGAAACAAAATCAAACAGAGACCAAAGGAAACGAAACGATACCAACTATATAATAGAATACATAACACTACAAAATACAACACAATACAATAAACACTATTATCCAAATAGAGAAGACCCAAACAATACCGAAAGAAACGAAACCAAAGAGAAAACTAACGAAACGAAACAAATCCAAATCAAATCAAACCAACATTACAATACAACAAACAATAAAAAAATACTTAACTTCACTAGAATCCGGATTCTGATGACTCTTTAAGACTTTTAATGTTCATAGAACTCCACCTAATACCTAAAAGGAGAAATAACAGTTTGTTTAGAATTATATCAAGAGTCATAGCAGAATATAAATAAAAACGTTTACATTATGTATATAATGCTAAAGTATGATCTTGGAGTTGTCACTTTACTTGTCGTATCTAACAGAACTAAGCCATTCTGAAACCCCTAGGACTAAACCATAAAAAGTGTTTCTCCTAATCAGGATAACCAGAGATGTAAACATACAATATGCCTTATATTGTTGTTGATTTGCATTGCATCGGATACCGTAAATATTCTATAGTATCTATTTATTAGATGTAATATGGCATCTGATTTGGGTCTACACTGTAAGCTCAAGTATATCTCTCCAATACTTAGGGTATGTAAGGTATTCTACAGAATTCATTTTCAGATGCAATATGGCATCTGATTACTATATTTATTATTATTATTAATATTATTATTGTTGTTGTTAATGTTGTTTTATTGCTTATTTTTTCACAGTACATTTAAAGTATATCTAGGGTTTATACAGTATCCATTTATTAGATGTATTTTAAATGTGACTTCTGATCTAGATCTATACTGTTAGCTCAGTAATGTCTGTCCAATATTTCGGGTATATAAAGTATTCTACAGTATCCATTTATAAGATGTAATATGACATCTGATTTGGGCCTACACAGTTTGCTCCGAACTGTTTGTCCAATACTTAGGGTAGAAAGGTATTGTACAGTATATATTTATTAGATGTAATATGGTTATTTGATTTGGGTCAGTAGCTCAGGACTATCTGTTCAAGACCTAGAGTATGTAAGGTATTCTACAGTATCTATTTATTAGATGTAATATGGTAATTGATTTGGGTCTACACTGTAAGCTCAGTATATCTCTCAAATACTTAGGTTATATATTAAGGTATTCTACAGTATCCATTTATTAGATGTAATATGGCATCTGATTACTTTATCTATTATTATTATTATTATTATAATTATTATTATTTGTTGTTGTTGTTTTGTTGCTTATTTTTTTCATAGCACATTTAAAGTTTCTCTAGACTGGTATTGGTATTGTTTCCTTAGAACTCTCTGTCCAATACTTTGAGTATAAATGGTATTCTTAGTATTCATTTATTAGATGCATGATGGCGTCAGATCTGGGTCTACACTGTTAGCTCAGGGCTGTCTAACCAATACTTATGGTATATCAGGTATTCTATGGTATCCATTTATTTGATGTAAGGTGGCGTCTGATGGTGTGGGGGGGAGGGGGGAGGTGCTACAAGGTTAGGTCAGGACTGTCTGTACAAAACTTTGAGTAAAAACGGTTTTCTACAGTATCTGTTTTTTAGATTTATTTTAGATGTAACATCTGATCTAGATCTATACTGCTAGCTCGGTAATGTTTGTTCAATATTTAGGACATATAAGGTATTTTACAGTATCCATTTGTAATATGGCACCAAATTTGGATCTACACTGTTTATTCCGAACTGTTTCTCCAATACTTAGGGTAGAACGGTATTCTTCAGTATATAATTATAAGATGTAATATTGTTATCTTATCTGGGTCTACATAAAGTAGCTCAGGACTGTCTGTTCAAGACTTGGGGCATCTAAGGTATTCTACAGTATCTATTAGATGTAAATGACATCTGATTTGGGTCTACACTGTAAGCCCAGATAGATATAACTCCTTGCGGTACACTGTAATACGTGGTACCATTTAACTATTGAGCTCTCTCTCTCTTTAAAGAAAGCAATCTCATGATCGCCAAAAGAACACAGCTCTTGTACAGAACTAATTTTAAAAAGTATTGACAATATAATGTCCTCTTACTTTTCTCCAAATTAAAACTCGGTGTCACCAGAAAGTGTTATTACTTTGAAATATAGAAAATTGAATAAACCATAATACAACTTTACTTTTCGAAGAAACAATATTTCCACTTCAAATGTTTTTTCTGAAAACTCTGCGTTTTAAGGGAGGTAATTACGATACATATACTTGATAAAATCTAGACCTATTGATAATAACAATCAATCTTGCTTGTAGACACACGGTGCGATTCACACGGGATATCATGTGGCAAAAGGTTGCTGAACTCTGAATCGTACTGGTCTTTTTTCTACGAATTTCGTTTATTCAGTATAAATTTTCAATAAACATAAAGTGAGCAATGTAATATTAGCACTTAACCCATTTATGCTTAGTGGGCTCTCCCACATCGACCCTTTGGATTGGTCCATTTCCAATAGAAGAGCTTTCTGATTAGTTTTTATTAGTACAATGTTTTATAGAAATTCCTCTTCTAAATGCAAACAGTGTAGACCCAGATCAGACGCCGCGTTCTATGGCATCTGATCTGGTCTACATTGTTTCCAAGGTCCCTTTTATCGGACACTAGGCAAAATTGGGTTAACTGTAATATCATCGAGTTCGCTATATGGACAGAAAATATGGATTTAATTTGAAATAATGATGATGATAATTTGGTATTTCTTCAATATTAATTAAATCATATTGAGACGACTGAAGGATGATAATGAGAGGCTCTGTGTAACGAATCGCCGTACACATAAGCGAAATTCCGCTTCTAGCGAGATCTGAGCCCGGAACCTCCTGATCCGAGGTCGAAAGCGCAACACGGACGCTTCTTAATTTGAACCAGAATATCGGCCAACCACGGGCTAGGAGGCGTAAACAGGGGTATCACATTTACACTGGCCGTGTAAAAATATATAAATTAATTCATCGACACAGTTATGAAATAAAGATACTTACAATCAGTAATCGGTTTCGGTCCTTCACTGAGTTCCAGTCGACAGTAGAACCACCTGTAAATATAAAAAAAAATAAATGAACATATCAGACCATACCATAAGATCAAATGAAACCGAAAGAAAGCAAATCAAACAGACACCTAACCAATAAAAAAACGAAAGCAAACGAATCCAAATCAAAACAGAAACACAACCAATCAAAAACTAACCAATCTAGACCAAAGAAAACAAATACATAATTCAATACAAAACGCAACACTTCAATATACAATACAATGCAATAAATACCATAATCCAAATAGAGAAAAAACAAAATGAAACCGGAAGACCCCAAACGAGACCAAACAATACAATACAATAATTATTACAGTACATTACATTACAATGCATTACATTACATTACACTGCATTACATTACATCACATTACATAACAATATAATCCAAAACGAAAACACTACAATCCAAATACAGAAGGGACAAACGAAACCGATGAAAGCAAATCAAACAACACCTAACCAATCAAAACCAAAGAAAACAAATATATAATTCAATACAAAATCTTACACTACAACATACAATACAATGTAATAAACACCACAATCCAAATAGAGAGAAACACAAATCAAACCGAAAGCAACCAAATCAACAGGAAACAAACGAACCCAAACATAATACAATACAATAATCATTACATTATATAACATTACATTACAATGCATTACATTACATTACATTACATTTAATTACATTACAATATAATCCGAAACGATAACACAATACAATCCAAATACAGAAAGGTCAATCGAAACTGAACGCAACCACATCAAAGAGAAAACAAACTAATCAATCATAATACAATACAATACATTACACTACAATATACAATACAATACAAAAAACTACAATCCAAATAGAGAAAAACGAAATGAAACCGAATGAAACAAAATCAAACAGAGACCAAAGGAAACGAAACGATACCAACTATATAATAGAATACATAACACTACAAAATACAACACAATACAATAAACACTATTATCCAAATAGAGAAGACCCAAACAATACCGAAAGAAACGAAACCAAAGAGAAAACTAACGAAACGAAACAAATCCAAATCAAATCAAACCAACATTACAATACAACAAACAATAAAAAAATACTTAACTTCACTAGAATCCGGATTCTGATGACTCTTTAAGACTTTTAATGTTCATAGAACTCCACCTAATACCTAAAAGGAGAAATAACAGTTTGTTTAGAATTATATCAAGAGTCATAGCAGAATATAAATAAAAACGTTTACATTATGTATATAATGCTAAAGTATGATCTTGGAGTTGTCACTTTACTTGTCGTATCTAACAGAACTAAGCCATTCTGAAACCCCTAGGACTAAACCATAAAAAGTGTTTCTCCTAATCAGGATAACCAGAGATGTAAACATACAATATGCCTTATATTGTTGTTGATTTGCATTGCATCGGATACCGTAAATATTCTATAGTATCTATTTATTAGATGTAATATGGCATCTGATTTGGGTCTACACTGTAAGCTCAAGTATATCTCTCCAATACTTAGGGTATGTAAGGTATTCTACAGAATTCATTTTCAGATGCAATATGGCATCTGATTACTATATTTATTATTATTATTAATATTATTATTGTTGTTGTTAATGTTGTTTTATTGCTTATTTTTTCACAGTACATTTAAAGTATATCTAGGGTTTATACAGTATCCATTTATTAGATGTATTTTAAATGTGACTTCTGATCTAGATCTATACTGTTAGCTCAGTAATGTCTGTCCAATATTTCGGGTATATAAAGTATTCTACAGTATCCATTTATAAGATGTAATATGACATCTGATTTGGGCCTACACAGTTTGCTCCGAACTGTTTGTCCAATACTTAGGGTAGAAAGGTATTGTACAGTATATATTTATTAGATGTAATATGGTTATTTGATTTGGGTCAGTAGCTCAGGACTATCTGTTCAAGACCTAGAGTATGTAAGGTATTCTACAGTATCTATTTATTAGATGTAATATGGTAATTGATTTGGGTCTACACTGTAAGCTCAGTATATCTCTCAAATACTTAGGTTATATATTAAGGTATTCTACAGTATCCATTTATTAGATGTAATATGGCATCTGATTACTTTATCTATTATTATTATTATTATTATAATTATTATTATTTGTTGTTGTTGTTTTGTTGCTTATTTTTTTCATAGCACATTTAAAGTTTCTCTAGACTGGTATTGGTATTGTTTCCTTAGAACTCTCTGTCCAATACTTTGAGTATAAATGGTATTCTTAGTATTCATTTATTAGATGCATGATGGCGTCAGATCTGGGTCTACACTGTTAGCTCAGGGCTGTCTAACCAATACTTATGGTATATCAGGTATTCTATGGTATCCATTTATTTGATGTAAGGTGGCGTCTGATGGTGTGGGGGGGAGGGGGGAGGTGCTACAAGGTTAGGTCAGGACTGTCTGTACAAAACTTTGAGTAAAAACGGTTTTCTACAGTATCTGTTTTTTAGATTTATTTTAGATGTAACATCTGATCTAGATCTATACTGCTAGCTCGGTAATGTTTGTTCAATATTTAGGACATATAAGGTATTTTACAGTATCCATTTATAAGATGTAATATGGCACCAAATTTGGATCTACACTGTTTATTCCGAACTGTTTCTCCAATACTTAGGGTAGAACGGTATTCTTCAGTATATATTAATAAGATGTAATATTGTTATCTTATCTGGGTCTACATAAAGTAGCTCAGGACTGTCTGTTCAAGACTTGGGGCATCTAAGGTATTCTACAGTATCTATTAGATGTAAATGACATTTGATTTGGGTCTACACTGTAAGCTCAGGTATATATCTCCAATACTTAGGGTATTCTACGGTATCCATTTATTAGATGTAATATGGCATCTAATTTCTATATTTATTATTACTATTATTACTATTATTGTTTTTTGTTTTCGTTGTAGTTGCTAATTTTTTCAAAGTATATTTAAAATATTTCTACATTTTTAATCTCAAAACTCTCTCTCCAATACTTAGGGTATATAAGGTATTCTACGGTATCCATTTATTAGATTTAATAAGGCATCTTTTTTTAGTCTATACTTTAAGCTCGGATACCTCTCTCCAAACTTAGGGTATATAAAGTATTCTACAGTATCCATTTATTAGATGTAATATGGCATCTGACTCGGATATACACTGTCAGCTCAGGACTCTCTGACCAATACTTTTAGCATAACAGTTATTCTACAGTACCCATTTATTAAATGTATGGTGTCGTCTGGTCTTGGTTTATACTGTTAGCTGATATCCCAGGCCTTTCTGTCAAACACTTTGGGTGTATACGGTATCTACACTATTTGATGTATTGTGGTGTCTGATCTGGGCCTACAGTGTTTGCTCAGGTCTGTCTGTCCAATACATAGGATATATATGGTATTTGACAGTATCTATTTATCACATGTAAGGTGACGTCTGAAATGGACCTACGTTCTTAGCTAAGAACTGCTGTCCAATACTTAGGGTATATACGGTATTCTATTGTATCTATTTTTGATGTATCGTTGCGTCTGCTCTGGGTCTACTGTGTTAGCTCAGGACTGTCTGTCAAGTAATTAGGGTATATATCGTATTCTAATCCATTTATTACATGTGAGGTGACGTCTGCTCTGGGTCTACTGTGTTAGCTAAGGACTGTCTGTCCCATTCTTTGGGTATATACGGTATTCTATAGTATCCTTTTATTAGATGTAAGGTGGCATGAAAGCCTTAAACAGACTGCGTGATATTCCGCTACCTCTACTAGAGCAGAAGATCATAATCTGTACTTTTAAATATGTTGGGTTCATTCTCATTTCTTCATATGTTTAAATAATTGTTGACTTCTAAATGATGGTACATATTCCGTCAAAAAAAATCTTAAAAAACTCCAAAAGAAAAAAAAAACCTTTATCTATATCTGTATATAAATTATGACCAGTATACATTACATAATCCTTAACTGCAGCAGAAGACACTGTAGAGTAGTAGTAGTAGTAGTAGTAGTAATAGTAGTAATAGTAGTAGTAGTAGTAGTAGTAGTGTTATTATTATTATTATTATTGTTATTCAGAGAAAATGTCTTGACATTTCATGTGAAGCAGATAATTTGTATGAATGTCATGACGCAGTTTCTATGAAAAAGTAATAGAATGTCATCCGCTACAAGTTTTATTTTGTACTTTAAAGTCAAACAATATCTGATAAAGTCTAAAGTAAATCTCTTTCAATAGTCAATTCAATGTTTTAGTCAGAATATCTTTGTGTAAGTAAGAAGCATCAAGTTTTAAATAAATCAGTCGGGTAAAATTAATAACATGTGCCAGTATTCTCTGCTAAGAGATTAAACTGATAAGAATTTATGATCCCTTGTCAAACACTGACCAGCTAGCAGGTCAGGTAAGACTGGAACTCACCGATCTCTAGTGACTAGCCTCCATAGTCATGATATTATTTTGATTTTATTTCAGTGGGTTGTAAAACAGGATTATAAGGAAAACAATAGTCACTGTACACTGGAGCCAGTCTAACATGACACAAACATGAGTCGCATCATACTGATACTAATTCTATCTTTTCTTCCTAATGCTGAGGCATAGCAACAGATGAGGCGCTTTTTTCATCCGAAAAATGCTGAGATCTGTCTTATTTCTTGACGAAAACATATGTTGTGGGTACTCATTAGAAGCGCCTCGGTGAGGCGCTTCTAATGAGTACCCACAACATATGTTTTTGTCGAGAAATAAGAAAAATAGTATGTGGATACCCCCTCTTATCTGTTGCTATGTGAGCGCCAAGACAAAAAAAGCAACACACGGTGCGATTTACACGGGATGCCATGTGGCTAAAGACTGCTGAACTCAGAATCGTATGGGTCTTTTGTCCTTGAAATTTCGTTAATTCTGTATGAATTTTAATTAAACATAAAGTGAGCAATGTAATAGGAGCACTTAACCCATTTGTGTTTAGTGGGCACTCCCATCGACCTTTTGGGTTGGTCCATTTCCAATAGAAGGCCTGTGTCTTTAGTTTTATCAGTACCATGTTTATAGAAATTCCATTCCTAAATGCAAACAGTGTAGACCCTGATCAGACGCCGCGTTCTGTCTTGAAAACAATATTATATACGAATTAGTGTTTCGTACAGGACGAAACATATGATTCTAGTACATGCAGACCAAGCTCAAACCTGCATTTTGTTTCATTCGTTAGTAGGTTAAATACAGCAAATTTTCAATTAATGTACAAATGTAGGGGTGTGATTCTGTTTTCTTTACAACAATAATTCAGGGAGACCATAATGCGCAACTACGCATGGATTTATGGCTAGCTCCTCAGTTCACTTAATGTAGTTTATTAAATGCTTGTTTTCTACACCTCTGCATGTCTCTCCGTATAGGGTGGAAACGAAGAGTCTCGTCTTTTCAATAAAGGTAAGCAACGTCTACCCGGTTAGTACCTGGATGGGTGAACGCCTTACACAGCTGAGTGTTGTAGATTCATGTTTTTGTCTTTCTCTGTCGGCTGTATTTTTTTTTTTTTTTTTTTTTTTTTTTGTTTGTTTGTTTTGTTTGTTTGTTGTTGTTTTTTGTTTGTTTTTTTATTTGTTTGTTTTTTTTTTGTTTTTTTTTTTGTTGTTGTTGTTGTTTTTTTTTTTTTTTTTTTTTTTTTTTTTTGTTTGTTTGTTTGTTTTTGGGGGTTTTTTTCATCATTTGTCACGTCTTTCTCTGTCGGCTGTTGTTTTTTTTTTTTTTTTTTTTGTTTGTTTGTTGTTGTTTTTTTGTTTTTGTTTTTTTTTGTTTTTGTTTTTTTTGTTGTTGTTTTGTTTTGTTTTATCATTTTGTCACTCATCGCAATTGTTCTATTTGAGTATGTTCTGCAGACGCCTTTATTTCTGAATGTCCTGTAAATGTACATGGGAGAATGATATAAGAAATTGAAACAAGAGGCTCACGGGCCACGGTTCGCTCACCTGAGTGACATAGCCACTGCAGACATGCAGATGTTCCCAATAATATATGCAAAGATTCAGCCATAAGGCATCCTCGGTTTTGGAGAATAAGATTTTTAAATGTTTTTTCTCATACAAATGCATAGGGAAGCAAACTTGTACGACCATTATTTTAGCAACTTTGGTAGATCCCCTGTCCCCGATGATTAAAGCAAAGATTCAGCCCCAAGGCGTCCTCGGTTCTGGAGGAGAAGATTTTTAAAGGTTTTTACCATATATGGGCATGGCGGCCATCTTGGTCAATGAACTGCGACCATTTTAGCAATCTTTCATTCCCCCAACCTAAGGAGGCTTCATATGAAATTTGTGCAAAATTGGCCCAGAGGCTCCAGAGGAGAAGTCGTTTGAAATTCTGAATATTTTTCCCATACAAATGCATAAGGAAGCAAAATCGACCTCACGGTAAAAAGGTCAAATGTCAATGTACGACCATTATTTTAGCAACTTTGGTAGACCTCCAGTTTCCGATGATATATGTGAAGATTCAGCCACAAGGAATCCTCGGTTTTTGAGAACAAGATTTTTAAAGGTTTTTCCCATACAAATGCATAGGGAAGCAAACTTGACCTTGCCGTAAAAAGGTTAAATGTTAATATACAACATTTATTTTAGCAATTTTGGTAGACCTCCCGTCCCCAATGACTTATGCAAAGATTCAGCCCCAAGGCATCCTCGGTTTGGAGAAGAATATTTTTAAAGGTTTTTACCATATATGGGCATGGCGGCCATCTCGGTCAATGAACTGCGACCATTTTAGCAATCTTTCATTCCCCCAACCTAAGGAGGTTCGATATGAAATTTGAGCAAAATTGGCCCAGAGGCTCCAGAGGAGAAGTCGTTTGAAATTCTGAATATTTTTCCCATACAAATGCATAAGTAAGCAAAATTGACCTAACGGTAAAAAGGTCAAATGTCAATGTACGACCAATATTTAATCAAGTTTGGTAGACCTCCAGTTTCCGATGATATATGTAAAGGTTCAGCCACAAGGCATCCTCGGTTTTGGAGAACAAGATTTTTAAAGGTTTTTCCAGTACAAATGCATAGTGAAGCAAACTTGACCTTGCCGTAAAAAGGTCAAATGTCAATATACAACATTTATTTTAGCAATTTTGGTAGACACTCGTCCCCAGTGACTTATGCAAAGATTCAGCCCCAAGGCATCCTCGGTTCTTGAGAAGAAGATTTTTAAAGGTTTTTACCATATATGAGCATGGCAGCCATCTCGGTCAATGAACCGCGACCATTTTAGCAATCTTCCATTCCCCCAACCTAAGGAGGCTCCATATGAAATTTGAGCAAAATTGGCCCAGAGGCTCCGGAGAAGAAGTCGTTTGAAATTCTGAACATTTTTCCCATACAAATGCATAAGGAAGCAAAACTGACCTTGCCATAGATAGGTCAAATGTCAATGTACGAATATTATTTTAGCAACTTCGGTAGACCTCCAGTTTCCGATGATATATGTAAAGGTTCAGCCATAAGGCATCCTCGGTTTGGAGAACAAGATGTTTAACGGTTTTTCCCATACAAATGCATAGGGAAGCAAACTTGACCTTGCCGTAAAAAGGTCAAATGTCAATATACAACATTTATTTTAGCAATTTTGTTAGATCTCCCGTCTCCGATGACTTATGCAAAGATTCAGCCCCAAGGCATCCTCGGTTCTGGAGAAGAATATTTTTAAAGGTTTTTACCATATATGGGCATGGCGGCCATCTTGGTCAATGGACCGCGACCATTTTAGCAATTTTTCTTTCTCCTAACCTAAGAAGGCTCCATATGAAATTTGAGCAAAATTGGCTCAGGGGCTTCAGAGGAGAAGTCGTTTGAAAATGTTAACGGACGTACGGACGGACGGACGGACGACGGACGAAAAGTGATCACAATAGCTCATCCTGAGCATAGCTCAGGTGAGCTAAAAAAGTGGTATACATATCCATCAATCTATTGAAAAATCAAGGGAACTAACATACCAGAAAGGCGGCTTACTATCATCGACAGAATTATTGACCGGCGCGGGAATCGCGCCGGTCTCTAAATATAGCTTTGGAGTTTTTCATATGGCAGCGTGTTCGATTAGCTCTCAAAGGATTTTTAAAACCGCATCGGTCAACAAGTATCTTAATTTTGCAACATAAGGTCACATCGGATTTATGGCTTATCGGCTGTCACGCTGACGGACGTGAGTTCGATTCCCGCTGTGACCGATTTTTTTTTTTTTTTTTTCAAATTCTGTATGTCAGTACGTCTCTTCATGGTGACATTTTTTTAGGTTGGTCCACAACCAGTATTCTTCATTTCTTTAGATGTACATGATTATTGCACATTTTGCCTGTATTACGTGTAAAATGGCATGCAAAGCTACAAATGGGATATATGGAGTGCAAAGTAACGAATGAGATAAAGAAGTCTATCCTACTCATATTATATTTAATTTTCTCAACATAGGCATAATAATCACCTTTCACCTTGCAATGAAGATGCCATCAAAACCCCCTAATTGTATTAAGTAAAACTGGCTTTATTAGTTGCATTTATCAATTTTGTTATTTCTGTTCTAAAGCTCGTACAGCACGTGTACGTGCGCGTCACACTGCGATAAAGTTTGTTTTGTTTTTTTTTGTTGTTGTTGTTTTGTTTTGTTTTGTTTTTAATTTCCGTATCTCAATAGTCGCGTAACAGAAAGCACTCATATTTGGAGCATGTGTACATAGGAGGGTATTCTGCGATTCTATCAAAATGGACCCTGAGTTCAAGCCTCGGGATGGGATTAGAGGTCAAAATCTGGGACACTACTGTGACGTGCTCAGGTCAGACTTCCCTTCCAAATACTCAGAAACTACGTTAAATGTGCTCAGGTAAGACTTCCCCTTCCAATACCCAGAAACTTTCGTTAACGTGCTCAGGTAAGACTCCCCTTCCAAATACCCAGGCACTTTCGTTAACATGTGCTTAGGTAAGATTCGTCTTCCATATACCTCGAAACTTTCATTAACGTGCTCAGGTAAGACTCCCCTTCCAAATATCCAAAAACTCTCGATAACATTTGCTCAGGAAGACTCTTCTTCGAAATACCCAGAAACTTTCGTTAACACTATGGTGCTCTCAGGAAAGAATACCCTTCCAAATACCCAAAATTTTCGCAGTAAGATGAGGGTTAAATCATTTAGCCAGGTCAATGACATTCAGTTTTTTTGTTGTTTTTTTTTTTTTTTTTGTTTTTTTTTTTTTGTTTTTTTTTTGTTTGTTTTGTTTTGTGTTTTTCTTTTTTCCAAGGACAATACCGGTGTGGAACAGACTACCAGCAACTGCAGCTGAAGCTCCTTCTTTGGCATTCTTCAAAAGGGAGCTGTCTGACCTCACTTTCTAATGGGAAGATTTCCTCCCGACTATGAACGTACACCCAAATGACGAGTGTGGAGCTGTGTCGTCGGGCCTGGTGTCCAGATTCGCTCAGGGAAGGCGGATTTGGTCTCACTCTAAAGGACGAAAAGTGGCTGGGAAAAAAAATACTTTCTTGTATTTTTCAGTTTTTCTTTTGCACTCTCAAATATTCTTTTTCCATATTATTTCATCTATCTAAAACAATTTCTCTTTTCTTCTTTTTTTTTATTCTTTCTAGCACACTACTAAAGAATTGTCAAGTGTGACAGATTAGTGTCACAACAAAGATGTAGATGTAGATAACAGAAAACCAAAACGTGACGACGGGCGTACGGATGTATGGACAATGCAAAAACAGTATACACCCCTTCCTCCTACCCTCACCCTCCCTCTCCGCCCCTCCAAACCTGCACACACAACACAAACACAGTTTGCTGGAAGGGGGTATAAAAATCAAAATTGCCTACTGCAGTTACGATTGGCGCTTTAGGGTTAAATGTATTTACTGTAAACTGGAACATTTTATGGTTAAGTCCGTGACCTTGAATAAGGAAGAATAAGAACTTTTACTGGTGACTCGTCTAATTATAATCATGCACCAGGACCTGTGATATGAATACTTTAAATTCCTAGCTCTCACCAAAGAGGTAAACCTAGCCACATCATCATGTGCACCTTCAGCAGCGGAAATAATCGTATTTGGAAGGGCATTCCAATCTCTAATTGTATGAGGAAAGAATGAGCCCTTGTAAATGTCAGCTCTTGCGGCGGGGTTCTGAAAAGTTAACGAGTTAGGATTTCTTCTGCACCTAATTGAAGAGATAAGCTTATCTGTTGGAATGCTGGCTGTACTCTTTAGACTTTTGAACAAAAAAACTAGTCTGCTGTGTCTCCTCCTTTTCTTGAGAGGCTCCATCCTAGTTTTTCTTTTTCCAGTATTCCA